>CM059603.1:77760000-79010000 GCA_030412105.1 Cyclura pinguis | reverse complement strand
GTAAGTGGAACAATGATTTACTGGAAGTTTTAGTCCAAACTTTAAAGGATCTCTCCAAATTGCTGGGTCTTCTTCCCAAAATAGATTTGGCTCGTGTTACATTTTGGACTAGGTGACATGATGTATGGGATAAAAGTAGCAGTGGATTCACTGCTTCAATTACATGGAAACCCAAAGCCACCACTATCAAAAGGCATTCTGGGGAAAAACTTCCAGGTTTATAAGAATAAGTGGATGCAACCATGAGGGTCTGGATGTAGAAAAGTGTGTGTATGTGGAAGATTCCAGATTCTCTTCAGTTGCTCAGTCATATATATGGAGATCTCCAAGATGGCACTGAAGAATTTACTCTACTATCTGGCTCCAGTTTAGATACTCTAATCCCTTTTACTTTGATTTATTTTGATTTATTTAGTTTAGTTTAGTTTCATATTATTTCTTACCTTTTAATGAACTTAGAAGTATTGCTCATTAGAGCTTTAAAGTTTTGCTTGGTCTTGTTTTATCTACTCTGTCTATTCCTGAGGAATCTCAGTAGCTGCTGCGTTGTAAGACTCCTTGTTCAGCACCATCTTTGCTCAGGAGAATCCCATGATCACCACTTATCATGGGGAAGAAAAGATAAAGGAGAATAAGCCCAGACACAAACTCCAGAGACCATTTGTGATGTAAAGAGTCATTGTGCACCTGCAAGTATCGGACAACCTGAGATTATCTTTGTGTGTGCAGAAGAGTTGGAAGCTCATAATATCTTTGCACTCAGGCCTTGATTGTTCCATATCTACAGCCATCACAGTGTTTAGGGGGAGAGTACATCCAGTGTGTGCAGATCATGGAGCAGAAATGGGATCGCCTGCTGTTGTTGGACTGCTCTTTCTATCCTCCCTCACCAGTGTCTGTGCTAAACAGGACTGATGGGAGCTGCAGTTCAAGAAATCTAGAGGAACACATATTCCACCCCTTTGGGTCCTAATAATCCCATTTTACATGAGTTATTTAAATTCCAGTCCTCTTTGAGGCAATACAGGACCTTCCAAATTTCCATATTTTAGAGCGGTCACCAGCTGTGATTCCATCAGAACTGAGTTCTTGGTGTGCAGAAAGCCAATCTATTACATACCAAATGCTAGGGCTCATTCTGTTGGGATTGCAGCTGGCTTGATTTCAAACCTCCTGCCCCAGCCAGGAAACTGAAATTGTTATCTCATGATGGCTGGTCTGCCATTGTGAGATTTGCATGGGTTTCTGTGTTCCCACAAGAACTGAAATCTCACAAGAACCTGGAGAACTTATGAGAAAAGGTCCTATCATGAACTTTGAGGGAACCTTGCATATTTTGCCTCACATGAGCCAGCCCATCTTGAAGTGACATCCAACTGTGTCCTGCATTAATGTTTTTAAAACCTGGCAACCCTATCCCCACTCCTGCTGTACTGCCTACCTGTCAAGTTGCATGGTCTAAATGCCAGTTCTAACACTCTTGTACTAGTAATAAAGCAATGGTAGGCTACCATGCAGGAGCAGCACTTTGGAATCATCCTAATAACTTTTGGTAAACAATGCTTGTTGTAAGCCAGACTTTGTTCATAAGTCAGCTTCTATCTCACTTACTATTCTTTGGGGCATGCTGTTGGAAATGAGAAAGCATAGTTGTCATTTTTCATTCCTCTGTAGTTTGATTTCAAAAATGGAAGTCTTGGGGATTAAAAAAAGATTAAGGAAACCAAATTGATCATAATTACTATTCCAGGTGAGACAGTGTTTGTAGGCAGTCCTGGATGTCCATCTACAGTCTTAATTTGCTCACAACCTACTCCTTCAAACCCTTGATAACAATGGCAGGTGAATTTCTCTGCCATTATTTGAAGGTCAGCAGGTGATGCTTCTCCTCTCACAGTAAATCCTTGATCTTCTGAGGTTTCTATCTGAAAGTTGTGAGGATTTAAATGAAGGTAGTCTAGGGCTTTCCAGTTCCTTCGTATGCACCTTCCATTGTTTTGACAAAGATGCCAGCTGCACACCTCTGCTGCTTTGGTTACATTGATGATGTAGACACCTAACTCAGAAGCAATGAATTGCTTTACCTTTGTGCAGTTAATCTAGAAAAAGCAAAAAGGAAAATGAGGCATTACAACTCACTTGAAATCATTGCCAGTGCTATCTCTATTACAAGATAGTAAAATGAAGCCCAGATGGTATCACTATAGTGTTTAGACCCTCTGCAGCAATAAGCCTGTAGATAAATGGCTGATGAAAAAGATCAGATAGAACCTTTTCATAAGGTGGTGGCTGATCTGAAGAGGCTAATCAAGTGGACAAGCTCTCATTGTTCTAAATATCAGTGCTCCTCCTTCTCCTCTTTCCTCACATAGAGAAGTGGGACACAGCATCATCAGCTAAAGATTCAGAGAATGGCCATGCTTCCTTGGGTCTCCAGACAAGAAGAGAAATCTTAGGCTTCACAACTCATAAGCCTTCTTTTTGTACAAGTCTTGGTAGCAGTCATGTAGGGGCTGTTTAAAAAAGGACTTCCTGAAGTCTAGTAGTGACCTTTCCAAAAGACTCATCAGATGTATAGGGCCCCCCATATCAAAGGTACCATAGGGAAGGAATGGAGACCCAAAAAATGAGTAGCACCAACTGCTGCAGCTACTGGGAACATTTTGCCACTTGTCCAGCTGACAAAAATGCTTTCATATTTTCATCTTGGTTAGGTTGCCATATAGCCTGCTTTTAAACACACACACACACATTTTGCACAGAATAAATTCTGAACTGCAAAAATTCTTGTTGGTCAAGGATTCTTCTCATTACGGTTTCTGGACAAACACAAAACATGTTTTTTGACAGTTTTCACAATATTTTTTTAATATTCTTTCCATCCTTAGTATATGCTGGACTAGATGCCAATGTTATTTTATAAAACTATGGAAGCTATAGCCATTCTGATTAAAAGTTAAGATGATTGGACTCTGGTCTATCCTGCTTTCTTAAATAATCAACCAAGTTAAACAGAATAGATAGCACAGGATACAGAATAAGATGGAGTAAAGTAAAGTGGCAGCAACCAAATGCAGATAAAAAGGAGAAAGAATGGGGAGGAGGAAAAAGTGTGGCAGCACCTTTAAGACTGTTTTTTTAATTATTATTATTATTATTATTATTATTATTATTATTATTATTATTATTCTTGCATGTGCTTTCATGGATATAAACACACATCTGCATATGCAGTGCCAAGTGATATTAAAGCCTTAAAATGCCTCTGAAAAAGTGGCAACTGTGGGCATGTTTACATGACAGTTAGTTTTAATTCCAGTTTAACTGCTATGGCTTCCTGAACTAGTTTGCATTTTTATAATTTTGGGATAGTGCTGGGACTTCAGTTAGGTATCTCAGATTCCCCCACAGAATTAATATACTGAGAGTTCCTGTGTGAAAAAAATGATGAATGAATTACATCTTTAGCATAGAGAATTCAGTGGCCCTTGGGATATTGTTGAACTGCAATTCCCATACCCTCCCACTGTCCTGATTTGGCAGGGCCAGTCTCAATTAATTCTCTGTCATCCCATTTTTTTCCCATCACCTTTTAAAAATGTCCCAGTTTCTCTCTTCTTCTCCCAATTTACTATTTGCCCTCAGCTTACTTTAGTTGCTAGAAAGTATGTTCAAAATACAAAAATAATTTGCACTCAACTTAATGGGGGGAGAGGAGAGGATGGGGAGGAAGCTTGTCCTTCACAGTAGACAGAGGCAGAAGCAAACTGCTGCAGCCTTTCCAAGCCTGGGTGTTCTTCCTCATTAAAAGCTTTTGCCATCGTGACTACTTTCTGATGTTTCTTGCCCACATGTGTCCCAGTTTTCATCTGTGAAATGTCTGAACTCTCAACATAGCTAATAGTAAGAAATTCTAGAAGCTGTAGTTCAACAATACAAGGAGGGCCACATGATTCCCATGCCTGATCAACAGTATAGATACTTCGTTTGATTTGATAAAAGAACAAGAAACCTTCCTCCCCTCAAGAAGAAAACAAATGACTGGGACTTGACTCTTTGAAGTTTTCTAACTCCAACAGAAGTTCTTTCATAGAACTATAATTGGCAAATTTTACCTATACACCGCCGAAAGGATTTTTCAGATGTAACAGTACAGAGACTCCTTGAAAAACAACTACAACAATATTCTCTGCTAAGAAAGGGGTGGTCAACTTTGCATAGGACAGGAACTGCTGGATTTCAGGGGAAGTTACTTTTCATTTGCTCAGGGAGCTGAAATTTTGTTACCTGTATTTTACTGCCCTTTGTTCCCAGTCCTCACATGGCCAAGAAAAGAAGTGTCTTCTGCTTGGATTGATATCTTTCCAGATCATCTTAACTGACAACAGACACAAAATGTAGGCCTGTGATTCTAACATTACAGTAGAGTCTCGATTATCCGTCCTTCGGTCATCCGACATTCCGGATTATCCGACGTCGCGGCTGCTTGGGGGCGTGGCTGTAGGTATTTCCGCACCCCCAGACACACCCCCAAACATGGCAGCCGCAACGGGCAAGGAGAGAAGGGTGAGTGAAGCCTCGCCCCAAAACAGGGCCCCAAGCGTGGCGGTGGCAGCGAGCAGGGCGAGTACCTGCAGGCCCCAAAACAAAGGCCAAAGCATGGCAACGGGGAAGGCGACGGGCACAGCATCATCTGTTGAACCTCTCACAATCTCGCATGGCGATGGGGTTAGGGCTGTAGCAATCGCAATGAAGTACATGGAGCAACAAGAAGAAGCTACGGGGGTCGACATTATGATGCTGCAAAGATGGCGAAGATGCCGAAGAAACGGCAATCATCGGGAAAGCAGAAAAGGATCAGTGATTTCTTTAAATTTTCAGAGGACTGAACTGTTTATACTGTACATCACAATGTTGATCAGTGATTTCTTTACATTTTCATTTGCAATTCATAGTGATTTCAAGGCTTTTCTTAGACCCTCCGGATTATCCAACATTTTCGGCTATCCTACTATCAGCCCGCCCGTTTATGTCGGATAATCGAGACTCTACTGTATCATCTTTATTGTCCTGTATGATTTTTTTAAACATCTTTGCCTGACGAAGAAGCCAGTGAACTTCAAAAGCTTGTATATGCTTTGGAGTTGACCCAATAAAAGTATTGTTGTTTTGTGGACTTTGGATTTTGTTGTATTTTGCTGCATGGCCAACACAGATACAGAATATGTTTAACAGTATAATAATTATTCAAAACACAGATGCAAATCCCTTGAAACAAACCACTGACTGTTCTTGTCCTGTTGGTGACCTGTATGAATATTGTGAGCCTTGGCAGAAGGAAATTGATACGTTATTATGATCTTGACAGGCTAGCTGAGAATGAGTTGTCAGATAGACCAATACTCAAAATAGCATACAGCCAAAACTCTGTCTACTGCATTAAATAATATCCCGGAGTTAGAATAAGGCATTGACTTACCTCTGATGAAGTTAAATTCATGTCTCCCCAAATAACAATTCCTGCAGCTCCCAGGGCAGCACTTTCTCCAATAGTGCTAACAAGATCTTGCTACATTGGAAACAAGAGAAAACCTTATTAGCTTATTTACAGCAGTTCTTTCAGCACTTATCTTATAAAAGAAGGATAAATAACCAGTTAAAAGCTCATTGGATAGGCCGTGAGAGCCAGCATGGTATAGTGATTTGAGCATTGGACTATGAACCTGGAGACCACAGTTCAGTTTCCGCTTGGCTATGGAAAATGACTGGATGACCTCAAGTGCATCACATACTCTCACCTCCTGGAAACCTCACAATATGTTCACCTTAGGGTTCCCATAAGTTGGAAATGACCTGAAGAAAAACAGCAGCAGCAGGAGCAGCAACAACAACAACATAGGCCAACTAGAGTTTACACAGAAGATCACAAGGGGACAAACTTGGAAGAACCAAAGTATCAGTCAAGATGTTGAAGTATCCTGAATAAAGTTTTACTGCTTTCATCTTTCATGCTGGTTGATGTTTTCAGTCAATCAACTCTATATCATTAGCAAAGATATTTTCTCATTTCAGTTTCAGTGTGCTGCTTTGATAGTCATGTGGAAGCCCTTGAAAGATTTCCTTGGGTAAATTCAGGATAGTTTGCACTTTAAAATTCAAGACTAGATTTTCAACATTTTATTTACTTGTTCGTTTGTTTTATATTCCACCTTCTCTTGGTATGGGATCCAAGATCTCTTACAAATGCTAAGGAGAAAGCTAAAAAATTGATACTAAAAAAGTTAAAATACAATTAAGCAAGTTATCATGGTAAATCATCACTAAAATTTTTAAAAATGTATGATCATTTGAAAACCTAACAATAAAGCACACACCTTGTAAAAATGGCTCCCTTTGACAAATCTATCTAATATATAAAAATAAAAGTTTGTTTGTCTGTGTCAGGTGAAGACTTCATATGATTGGCTGTTTCAGAGGAGGACCTCATATGACTGGCTGCCTAAGAAGATTCTATGGAATCCTGTGGTTTGCAGTTTAGGAGGGGCCTTTAGAATTCTCAGCCAGAGAGCTCTGAATAGTCCAGCTGCTATGGAGATGAGGACTAGCAGCAAAGAGGAGGGCAGTGTATTTCCCTCAGGAACCCAACCTCTGTATGTTAATAATTCTGAATACAGATTGCATTGGGGAATATGGGGGAAAATTACAGGTACTGGACAAGATAATTTGGGGAATTAAAGACAAAGCATCTCAAATCTTTCTACAAGTATTACCTATGAGAAAATAAAATCCCAGGCAACACCAGGTATATACAGTAAACCATTAAAAGCTTGAGTAAAAAGGTCTTTGTTGGTGAAAGGAGAGCAAAGAGGAGACCACCCTAGCCTCCAGTGAAAGGGAATGCCATAACTGGGAAGAGCCATCAAGAAGCCTGTTTCCCATGTCTTTACCACATGTGTTTGTGATGGTGGTGGCACGGAAAGAAAGATCCTCTGAGCATCCTAAGATTCCGGCATATTCATTTAGAGAGATAAAAGTCTTTCAGATAGGACTTCATAGGACCTAAGCCTTATGAGGCTTTATAAGTAATAACCAATTATTTGAATTCTTTGTGCCAAGAAACAAACTGATACCCAGGCCCTTTCCGCACCTTACCTTTTTTCAGCACTGCGGTGCGGGGATCGTGCGAGCAGCCTCCAGCGAGAGGCTCTCGCGTCCCTGCTGCTTCAGCTCTGCATGAGCTGCCTGCTCCCGAGCAGGCAGCATGAAAGCCCCGCCTCTTCCTTCCGCAGAGCAGCCTTGGAGTTTCCCAGGCTGCACTGGGGCAGGCCAGGAAGCGCGACCGTTGCAGCTCCAGAGGCTCTGCACGCCAGGTAAGTGTGTGCGGGGCCCGGAAGCAATGCGTGATCGCCCACCATTTTCGGCTTCCAGCTGAAAATGAAAAGGTGTGCTATCGGCGCCTGCCAGCCCCTGGAGCATCGTGCAATTGTGAGTGCGTCGTGCAGATCGCTCCTCACAATCGAGAGACACTCCAGGTGCCCTTTTGCATGGCAAATGCCATGCGGAAAGGGCCCCAGTGAAGCTGTTTCAACAGAAGGATTTATATGTCCCCTCTTGCTGGTCCTGGTCAGCGTTTTGGTGGTAGTACTTTGGGCCTGCTGAAATTTCCAGACAGTTTCCAAAGGGAGCCCCACATAACAATAGTCCAAATGGGAGGTAATCAAGGCATGTGTCACCACAGCCAGATCTGACTTATCAAGGAATAGTGCAGCTGATGCATGAGTCTCAACTGTGTAAACATATTCCTTGTCACAGGTGAAACCAGGGCATCAAAGCTCAGGGTAGAGTTCAGGAGTACACCCAAACTGCAAATCAAGATTTTGGGAAAGTGTAACCTCATCATCCCACATAGGCTGAATTCCTATTCCCAGATCTACCCTTTGACTGACCATGAGCACCTCTGGATTAAACATCAATTTGTTTGCCTTGATCCAGTCCATGACCGACAGCAGACACTGGTTTAGTACTGAAACAACTTACTTGGAATTGATAGACAGGAGAGATAAAGTTGGCTCCCACTGGGATATCAGTGACATTCTAGATAACCTTTCCAAGAAGTTCCCTCTATTTGTTGAAGAGCATGGGTAACAAAATTGAACCCTGAGAGACCTCAAATAGGAATCCCCCAGCATTACCTTCTGAGTTTGTCCCTCAAAGAAGGACCAGAATGACTGTGAAGGATGTCCCTCAAGTCCCACCCCGGAGGAGATCCGGAAGGATACCATTTAGAACATCCAAGGAAAGCCCATAATCTAACAAAAGATTCATATGTATTATTTTACGAGGCTTTGGCACTTGAAGTCATAAAACCAGCATAGCTACAAATGGGATGAATTCTTTGACACTCTCAGTTCATTTTGTCTATCTATGTAATTTGTATTTCTATACTTTAAAATAACATTTCCCATTCAGAGCTTGGAGAATTATTCTTCAGAAGACTAGATGGAATAGCATGCTGGATTCCTGACAATTAGCATACCACATTGCTCACTTTTGGCTGCCAGCATGCAATGTATTAAGGTATTAATTATTTTGAAAAGTAACTTTCCAAGCTCTGCCATGCATCTTGCTGTCTTGTGTGGAAGAAACAAGTCTCAGGATAGAAGGTAGCACACAAAATGTACTCCCCATCCTAGATGAGCTCAAATATAGTGAACCAAAGCCTGTGATTTGCTTTTGCCGTCAATTCATCCAGTGTAGTAAAAGTCTCTATTAAAAGAGACCCAAAATCTTTTTTGTGAAAATCAGCATGTGTGACACAATCTGAAGTAGCATTATAATACTACCAATTTTAATTTCAGCTGACTTTCAGCCTTTCCTCCCCTTTTGGGGGGTTTGAGATATGGAGGGGTGAGCTTGGGCATACAGACCAAAACAACTGTGTTTTGCAGCAGTTTTGATCCATTGAGGGGGATGGCAAAAACATTCATGGTCTGGGGGCTTTGGCTAGTTTCAGAGAAGGCCACACTTTTTTAGATCCAAGGGTCGCATATATCTCGGGGGCTGCTCTTTGCCCGCCCCTGCTTTATACACTCCAGAGAAGATGAACACAATATAAATTAGCATTAATAGAGTCAGCTAAAATAAATGCCTATATGCACAAGTTTGTTATCTTTTCTTTCCAATGCACAAAGATGAAAACCTTCTCACATATAGGCCTACAAGTCTTGATGGTTTGCAATGGTGCTAAACATACCAAGGTTTGTTTATTAATGTTCATTGGGTGGAGATGTGGAGAAGGGCCTTCTTTATGTGGTACACACCATGTGAAATCTCCCCATGGAGATTAGACTAGAGCAGAGTGTTTCTGCTAACCTCTTAAAACAAATCTGTGTACCCAGCTGTTTTCATTACGGTCAGCATTGTCAGCTACTTTTAGTCATTGTAAATGAGATGTTTTTATGCCTTATTCTTTTAATTGATTGGCTTTATTATAGTTTATTCTTTTATTCAGTAAAAAAACTTTTTTTCTGTGAAAACAAGTGGTATATAAATACACTTATTACAGAAACAATAACCCCTTTTTTCCAGTGAAAGGTGCTGACCTGAAGGAAAAGTAGGCAGTTTATAGTTGTGCATGGGGCCCATCTCCCTTGATCTCTCAGAGATATTTCTCTCTGACATCCCACCTGAAATCAGGCTGAGAGTCATATGTGGAGCACAGGCCATAGATACCTCATTCCAGCTATATAGTTTTAAGGAATCATGTTTAGGGCTTGCCCTTTGAAGAGGAAGGGAATATGATCACTTGGAATGTGGAATTTTCAGGCAAATGACAGGAAGATATGATGGGGAATGTGGAATGACCTCTGTGAGGTGGTAATAGAAGTTTGGCTGGTAGACTATTGGGCGCTGGAATTGGCTAGGCAGATGTAAGAAAACAGCTTTGCTCAATCAGAACAAAGTCTTATCAAATCTAACGTTCTATTCCCACAGTCTGTAACTACAAGCCTATGGAAACCTCACAAACAGAATAGGTATTAAATAACACTTTCTCACATAGCCAACACTGGAGGCAATACATAGCCATTATTACTAAGCCATTGTTAGTCTTGTCCATCATGAATATCTATAATCAAAGCTATACAAGTTAGCAGCCATCACTACATGTTGCAAAAATATATGCTATAAAATTTAGCTATGTGCTTTGTAAAAAAGTACACTGTTGAGAAAATTACGTATTCTAGTACGTTCATTTCTAGTTTACTATCAATTTGTTCTCACTTTTCCGTAACACCATTAACCCCATGTTATTAACTCTGGTTAGCTGTCAGTTAAACTCACCCTTAAAGGTTGTCAGCACTAAGCTGATACCTACTGCCTATACAGTACTGTTAGCCTAGTAAGACTTTGACACAATTACCCACACAATTACACAATTAGCTTTTCTGTGGAAAAAAATATATTAGCTTGTCTTGTAAGCCACTATGTAAAATAATTAAATAACGTTTAGCATTAATATATAGATTTTGCTGAATATTCAAAGCAGATTAGAGATGTAATCTGAAGAATCATTGTACAGAGTCAAGATCAGACAGGCCAGAATCACTCATAGTACAGTATTATATTCCAGATAGACAGCTGAAGCTGAGATTTAGCTGTCCGCTTAAGTCCATCTAATGAAATCTTAGCTGAGATAAAATGTCGTCTTGTTCTTCCTGCGTCAGAGCTTATTTGCCTTAATTATTACACTACACTTGCTCTAAAGTAGCAGTTGCTTCTGTTCCCCATATAGCTTACCGTGGAAAGAAATAGCAAAGGTTCATCTCTATAATCTAGTCGAGTATATACAAACACTGGGAGAGCATAATCATGCGATGTCATAAAAGAAATCCTCATAGATTCATTCACTCTAAACTGTGAAAAGCGTAATACGTTTTCACTGTTTCCAAGGGATTTCTTGATGCCAATAGAAGGATACAGAGCAGCACTGCTGTTCCACAGCCATGATAATTCATTGTTCCGCAAAACTTCACTTTCTGGACAAGAGCCAGTGTAGTTCTGGTCGTGGAAATTATAATTGTGGCAGTCAGGATATAAGTAGTATCCCCAGAGGCCCTTTGGTCTCCTTTTAATTCCCAGCTCAATTGTCTCCTTCATGAAAGCTTTAGCACATTGTTCAAAAGAGAATTTGGCTAAACGTTCAATAGCATTTGCTGAAACATTCTCTTGCATTTTGGAAATCAGTTTCCTTGATTGTCTCCTATAAATATCTTTTGTGTTCCAGTTGCGTTCCCATTGTGGCCTCCAGTGTTCCCAGTCTATGACTGCTAATCCTGTGAAATCTTCATCAGGAATGTAGTAACTAATATCCTGAGTAGCTTTTTCCAGATGTGTTTGCAAGCTGAAATTCTGAGGCAGGCCGCCATTAACTGGAATTTCCTGTGAAGTGTACCATGGGTAATAGCCCAGCCTGTTGACATAAAATATAGTCACATTCTGTCCTCTTGCTTTGGCAAATGGGCTCCCAATCACATGGAACATTTTCAAGTTAATTGTCACATTATATCTGATTGAACAGTGATCTGTTGGTGCATTCCAGGCTGCTATAAAAGGCTTCCTTTGAAACACAGGCACCTGAGCTGGCTTCATTGCAAAAGTAGAACTCCATGAAAAGATCATCTGTAGCCAAATTGTAGAGTGGGCCTGCTGAGTAACAGAAAACAATATTTGAATTTTCAACAGAACACTCACATTAGGATAAGCTGTTGCAAACATATGTCCTAATTTCACCAGGTCTTCAAAGAAAAGAGCAGTAACAACAATAATTGTTGTTGCTGTTGTTACTCCTAAAGTATTACAATATGTATACATGCAGGCAAAATATAGCTTTCGAGTTTCATGAAACCCCTAAGGTTATGTTTGGTTCCTTCAGCTTCAGTTAGAATCCCGAAAATACTGTACAGGTAGGCCTCAACTGAGTAGCTGTGTTCCTAGCAATACTTCTTTAACAGAAAATCTAGTACCAGAGGCAGAAGTAACACGGAAAGAATAGACATCGATTCCTACACCTCCATCAAAGAACAACAGTTCAACATGTTTTAGTAAAATTTTTATTCAGAATTAACAATAAGCACATGCAGAAAGAGACCACCAGCTCAGGTAAGCCTTCCATGTTCTTCCGAAAAGCATCCGGGGATGATTGTTTCTTTTACCAGTCTTCACTGTGGTTTTCATAATTTCTATTTTGGTGACCAAACTTGCAGACCAATGTCTTTTTGTTTAACTTGCTGAGGGTAGCGGTGTGGCAAGCTCAGTGGCGTAGCGAGGCGGGAGTGGGTGGGGCAGTCCACTCCGGACAGCACATTTTGGGGAGCACCATCAGCCGCAGAGAGACCACATTTCTGATTTTACAGAATTTTACAGAGGACAGGGCTCCACAAGGATGTAACTTACTGCCCCAAGGAAGGGCTTAAAGCAAAGCGGTGTCGCCAGTCCCGACCTCCTTCAGCTAAGCCCCCCCCCCAAAGGCGGAGTTGGGGAAAGTAAGAGTCGAAAGGAAAGGGCAAAGGGGGAGGGAGATAAGGAAAGAAGACAGCAGCAGCAGAGGGAATGGCAGTCGTTCCAAGTGCCGGAGAAGCCAGTGTTTCCTTCTCCTCTGTCCCTCGCACGCATCAATAGCTTGGCGCTGTTCTTTCTCCCTCCCCTCTACTCCACTCCCTTTCAGTCAGTCAGTTGGTTGGTCGCTGACAAGTCTTGGTTCCCCGGAGCTCCCACCTTTCTTCTCCGCACACGTATACAATAGGCTTGAGAGAGAAAAAGATGCACGTGCATCTTCCACCTCTTGCTTAAAAATTTGGGGGTAGGGGTTGGAGAAAGAGGAGAGATCCTTCTCCAGAAACCAACTCATCCCCATGCTGCTGGAGGCATCCGGCTGGGCAGGGACTGGGGATGGGCCAGACAGTTGCCAGATGCTTCTCCCACCTCCTACACTATTGTCTGGTGGACCAGTGGCCTGGATCCCCACTCACCCCACCATACCCTGGCCCCTCAACTTCCCTTTGCAAGACTGTCTGGGCCAAGCCTGATTCAGAAGTTAAGACATCGGTAGGCAGAGGAAAGGCATTTGAATCCAGCCAGCACAACAGACTGATTAGGCACACAGTTCATCTGATCACCATCTTGTTTTACTATTTAAATGACAATTATTTCTAAATTTCTGTCTGTATGCGTAAAGGAACATATGTACATTTAATACAAATCTATGCTTTTTTCTGTCCTCTTTTGGCGATGGGGTGAGGTCAATTCATATCCTTTCTTTCAGCAATATGTAAATAGTCGGGTTGGCCTAGGTTCAGAGAAGGAGTATTTGTCCAAACTGATTCTAGGCCCTACAGTTTGAAGGTGTTGAAATACTTAACAGAGTGTGAGATCAATGTATGGCTGCTTTACCTGGCTACTAAAAAATTGAGGTGAGGAAGCAGAAACAAATCTTGTTTCCTACCCTCTCACGGTCTAGATTTGGCAGGGATAATCCTTAATAATCCTGATTAATATTCTGTTGTTCCACTTTTTCACCTGCATTTTCAATGTCCCAGTTTCTTTTCCCACCTTCCCCCTTTGTCTTCGCTTACTTCAGTTGCTACAAACTGAGTTCAAAGTGCAGAAGTAGTTTGCAATCTATCATTGGGGGGCAGGGTAGGAGAAGAGGGAGCAAAGGCTCAGGTAAAAGCAAACTGCCGCAGCCTCTCCTATCATATATATTCTTCTCCTTTTATAACATTTGCCATCTTGACACTTACCTTTGCTTGGTCATACTTGCCCTGGTCTTAATCCTTGAAATGTTGTAGAATATGTTGTTTTCTTGTATGAACTCTAGCCATAAAGGTCCTCTGGAGTCAGTGAGGAAGTGGTCTTTAAAAACAAAACATCATCATCCACTGAACCCTCAATAAGGTCACTTTAAAAAGAGGAAATTTATTTATTCCTCTATATGTTGTTTTGACTTTTTGTAATATTTTTGCTGTATATTGAGAGGAGCAGCAAACTCAGGGACCAGTCCAGGCGGCAAAAGCTCTAGCTATGCCACTGGGCAAGCTAATCTGCTTTCCTCTTTTTCTTTCTGTTGTGCTGCACACATGCTCAATGAGGGATTCTGGAGGCAGCTGCAATTTACCTTGCTGCTACAGTGGGATCCACTAACCTAAAATCTCCTTCATTCCTAGCTTTTCACTGTTTCCTTCAGACATGCCGTTGCAACTTGGCACCAAAATGTTTCTCCAGCCTTCCTTCACCATCCTCCCAGTGCACATGTTGTTA
The DNA here is from genome assembly GCA_030412105.1 of Cyclura pinguis. Lineage (NCBI taxonomy): Eukaryota > Metazoa > Chordata > Lepidosauria > Squamata > Iguanidae > Cyclura > Cyclura pinguis. The sequence continues at coordinate 78,995,684 of CM059603.1, read as the reverse complement.
AAATTGCACAGCTGGACAGAGAACAAGAAGAAAAAGGCAGATTGCATAGGTGAAAAATGATTTTGTAAAAAACAGTTTCTTTGGCAGAGGCTTTGTTAATTGAAATATGCCTGCGTGTCTGTGTGTGTGCGTAGCATGCTTCCAGTCCTCATGGCTGCAGAAATAAGCTTGAAACTATATTATTGAGACTGAAGACCAAAAACTAGAGGGCAACAAAGAACACAACTATATGCATCTTTACTCATAAGTAAGCCTTAAGTGGCAAACTTTATCCACCCAAGAGTGATTCTTGTTCAACCTAAGCAAGAATAAAGACAGGCTGCCTGACTCTTACTCTTGTTTAGGTTATGGCTGTCACGCTTGTAGCAAGATTCTCTGGTGATGACCTCAGTTTTTTATTTTAAAAGAGTCACTCTTTATTCTTTTTTTTTTTTAAATGACTTTAATCAGTATAGAATTCAATGACATATGTGGTAGTCTATAGTTGTAGCTGTTCTCTTTTGCCACTGGGTGTCACTGAGACTCTATTTGACCTGCCTTTTAAAATAAAACTGAGCTATTTAAGGAAAAGTTAGAGCAGAGTGTTTTTACTTAGATGAGTAGCTTGCATAATTTGGATAGTTGCTGAACGATAAGATAGGAATGCCTTTGTTTAAAAATACATAGTTTTTCAAGACTAAGTTCTAAAACTGAAAACATTCATTTTTAGAAGTGACACTTGTGAATGACTATTAGCTGCACTATTATGCCAGGGTGGAGTACCTATAACAATACATGACATCAGTTGAGCTATATAAATAGAATAAATCTTGGTTTCAAGGATAGCTCAACCCTGAAGAGGCCCTGACCTGTGTACATAGAAAAATGTAAAAATCTAAAATGGTATCATTGCAATATAGGTTGTTTTCGCACAGGCTAATAGAAATGGTGCAGAGCGTCCTCCAGGGAGGACGTCTGCACCTGGGAGCGGATTGGGCCGGACCTACTTAACGTAGATCCATACCTCAGCACACTCCGGAACGACCCCAAGTGGTGGTCAAGCGTGCTTTTGAAAGACCGCTTAAAATAGGTCTTTCAAAAGCACGGAGCTCGCCATTCCATGCCCGCTCTCTGGTGCAGATTTGCAGGCTCGCACCAGTGCGAGCCTGTGATCTGCCGGGAGCGGGCTTTAGGCTGGCGAGCTTCAGCGGTTGGTCGAGACCCTCAACCAACCGGAAGCCGCCATTTTTGTCCCCAGAGCAGTGCGGAGCGACGAGCACGCATTGCTCCGGAGCAGCGCAGACCGGACTGGGGAGCCAAGAAGTCCGGTAAGTAGTGGTACGGGGCGATTCCCTCACCCCGTGCGGAAATGGCCATAGAGTCAATTATCTAAAATGATAGCAATATAGAGTCTAATGATGAATACCAGCTCAGCTCAAGCACAATGATCTTCACATTAGAATAAATATCAAAAGAAAGACCTCTCCCTCATATTATTCTTCTCACTCCCCTTGCTTTCAGCCCTCTTCTCTCCAATTTCTTTGATTTTATGACAGGTGGTCAATCACATATGAGAAACTATAACTGTTGCTGATTTCCTTTGGTGACCAACAACATTGCAAGGTTACATACTTTGCAGTGGTAACACAATGACTGTATGATGGTATAGATGAGATATAGCAAGAAAGGGTTGCTGTTTTTCATAAAGAAGGGGAACATGAGCAGTTTTACTGCATGTTGTTCACAGCATCTTTCAAGAGGGATTTCTTTAAATGAATTATCACTCAAAATACTCATTTTTTGCCTTCCAAGACTCACACACTTATCCTGAGGAATCTGCACATTTTTGAGGAATGTGCTTCCTTTTAGAGAAATATTTATCCTTTTTGGAGAAGTTTTTAAAATGCAAACAGATGGGCACACAATTACTCACAAGTATGCTTTTGATAATGGGGAAAATTCATAAAAAACTTTCATGTGCTAGGAAAAGTGCAGATATAAAAGCACGTGTTGCTGGAAATGTGTGCACATTTCCATGAGGGGAGAAAATGAAGTCTTACAGCTGTATACAAGAAAAGATCAGTCAGGAATACACATGGGGTTCAGAGAAATGCAAGGAATGTCATTTCAGTCTTCAGGATAGGGCAGGGAGAAAGTCTAGGAAAGATATGGAAAGAAAGGGGACAGTGAACTACTAGTCACAGAATCATTTGTTCTATCAGAAACAAAAGCTGATTAGCACAACCAAAATCTAACAAAACCATCAAAGTATGGTGAAATATAAGTACACTGAGTAAATCAGTAATGGTTAGTAAATATGTGAGTAAATTGGAAGAAATAGTTTCACTTCTGCAGCAGAAATCAATATAGCCACTTCAGGGGCTGGAAGAACCCTTCAATAGAACAAAAGTGTGGACAATCTTCCATTAAGGTGCTGTTGTTTTTTTTCTCTTATCTATAGTTTCTGCCTTGGGCTTTTCCCAGTGAGCTGTAAATAATAAATTGTTGACCTGTTTGAAGAAGTCTGCTGGGTTCTTCAGTTTTCACAACTGCAGTAACAAACATGGATTCACTTCTTGAAACATCAGACTGAAAACAGAGATTCTGTTGTTTTCCCTATTTTTTGTAGGTAGTATGGGAATTGTGGAAGACTGTGATCATCATACACAACACTGGACTAGATGAAGCAGTGGTCTGAGTTAGTATAAGGCAGCTTCCAGTGTTCAAAGGAACAGCAAGAAGGAATCACATTGTTGTTGTGTATGAATTGTTCTAAATGGAAATCTTTACCTTTTGAGGTTAAACCCAATGTAACGCTAGTGGAATAAACATCTCTACAGTCAGCCCTCCACATTTGTGGGTTTCACTTTTGTGGGTTTGATTATTCACAGATTATTTGCTGTCAGCTCTGCTGCTACCTATGCCATTTTTAATGGGGACTGCAAGCCTCGGGAGACTGAGAAACTGCCAACAAGGCTTGTAAGTCCGTATTAAAAATGGTGTGGGTCAGCAGTGAAGGTAAGACCCACCAGCCACCCACTTCTGCCTTGTGAAGGAACCCTGGTGCCTCAAAGGAATCCATGGTGGGTTGAATATGATTATCTTACTTTTTGTGTGTGTTAAATATGGTTTGGGAGGGCCTACAGTTATTCACGGTTTTTTCACTTTCACAGAGCCCCTGGGCCCCTTACCCTAGCGAATGTGGAGGGATTATTGTCTTTATGAAGCTATGCTGGATTGCACCATTGCACAAAAAAATGCACAAGAGGTTATTCAAGTGGTTACACAGCTAAAACTGTGGTAGATTCCACCATTATAGTAATTATGAATATAGAATAACAGGCCTTCCACTAGCACATTGACATTGCTGGATACAGTACTGGTTGTTGTTTCCAGTACTACGTGAATTTGATTTTTGCAGACAGCAGAAAATTCCTGTGTGACAAAATATTGGTACCTTCTGCCTGTAACTGTATGAAGGATCTCACTAAATAAGTCATGTATACCATCATTTTTCTTCGAAACATTTTTCTTCCTATCCTGGAACAATGCCATTTCCTATTAACAGTCATGAGCTGCCCGCAGAATAACCTGGAGGTTGGTAAACTCTCCTTGTTATGTATACAAACTCAGCATCATTTTGAGAGGCATGGATGGAGAACATTCACAACCAAGGCTATGTCATTAGGCTATTTTGTTATTTCTTTAGCTTCATTGCACATGTCAAGCGCATAGCAACCTTTTCCATTATTCAGTGTGGAAAGTAGCTGCAATACACTCTGGGGCTGGCAAACTAGAATGGTAACATTTGTCTTAGCAATCAGAGCTAATCCTTGTGTAGCATAGCATGAAAGGAAGAAATGGCAAGCCATCTTTCTAAAAGAATCTATTGGAGCAAGAAGAAAGAAATGCTATACAAGTTGTTGGGTTTGGAGAAAAATACTAATCATTCCAGCATGCACGTGGGAGATATCCAGGCCTCTCAACAAATAAGGACTTGCTGCTCATCTTAAATAAGACAAAACAGGGAGCTATATTCTTCTTATGGATGGGATTACCCACAAATCAGTGGTGGAAAAAATGAAAAAAAATAGTTTAATGTGAACGTTGATTTTTTTTTAATCACTTGCAGAACAGTAATTTCTGTGTGTTTTTTTCTTTTGCATACAGTGGGACACACACATGCCTGCAGAACTATTTGTGGAACAGTAATCTCTGTGGGGTTTTTTCTTTTTTAATGCAGTTACACATGTACATGCCTGAAGTAACAACTAAAGTTAAAACAATTATTTGCTAAGTGTTCAGCATGGCTTATGATCCTTTCACATTACACAACTATACTGCTATGATTAGCCATCAAGTAAACATCCTATGAAATCCTCAGATTTGCCGTTGAGGCAGGTGGATTTAGAACTCTCAGCCAGAAAGTTTTAGTGACTCACCAAACTACAAACCCCAGTATTCCATAGGATGTTGCCATAGTGATTCAGTTAGAATCATAGTTCTAAAATTGTTTGGTGTGGGAATGCCTTAGTGTGCCTGAAAACAATGGTAAGAAGGTCAAACCAAGAGGGGAAAAATCCTAAATTTAAAAGCAGCATGCACAAGAAATGGAAAAAGGGGAAATCACCAAATAAGAATCCAAACAAATAGCTAGCATGTATAGGGAGAAAGTTAGAAAGGCTAAAGCACAATGAGCTCAGGCTTGCTAGAGAGGATAAAAACAACAAAAGGGATTTTTTTGGTTATGTTTATAGCGAAAGGAAGAACAAGGAAATGATAGGGCCACTGTATGGAGAAGATGGCTAAATGCTGACGAGAGAAAAGGCAAAACTACTCAACACCTTCTTTGCTCGGTCTTCTTCCAAAAGGAAAACAGTGATCAACCTGGCAAAAGTGAAGCAGATGATGCAATGGGGGGAATGAAACATAGAACAGATGTAGATCTTTGAGAATTCCTGGAGAACAGGAGAAATCCCAGGAGACAGGAGCTGGACAAATTTTGCCCCCTTCGTCAAAAAGGGGGAAAAAAGAGGACAAAAACAATTATTACTCTCAGCCAGGAAATATTTCAGAGCAGATCATTAAACAGGCAATCAGTAAGAACTTAGAAATAAATGCCATGATCACTAAAAGTCAACACGGGTTTCTCAAAAACAAGCAATGCCAGACTAATCTTATCTTTTTTGATAGACTTACAAGTTTGGTAGATGAAGGGAATTCCATGAATGTAACATATCTTGATTTCAGATCTCTCATGATATTCTTGCAAACAAACTACAAAAATGTGCACTTAAAAATACTGTTAGGTGGATTAATAACTGGTTGACTGACCAAACCCAAATGGTGCTCACCAATGACTTTTCTTCATCCTGGAGAAAAGTGACTGGTGGGGTGCCATAGGGTTCTGTTCTTGGCCCAGTGCTATTCAACATGTTTATAAAAGACTTGGATGATGGAATAGAGGGGATTCTTATCAAATTTGCAGTTGATACCAAATTAAGAGAGGTAGCTAATACCTCAGAGAATAGGATCAGAATTCAAAATGAACTTAACAGATTAGAGAGCTGGACCAAAACTAACAAAATGAATTCCAACATAGAGAAATATGAGATATTAAGGAAGAAAAAATGAAATGCACAGTTTTGAGATCAGTGACACCTGACTTGACCACAGTTTATGCAGAAGGAATCTAGGAGTCTTAGTAGACCACACACTGAACATCAGTCAACAGTGTGATGTGACAGCTAAAGTAGTCAATTTGGTTCTAGGCTTCATTAACAGAGTATAGTCTAGATCAAGGGAAGTAACAATACCACTCTATTCTGCTTTGGTCAGACTGCACCTAGAATACTGTGTCCAGTTCTGGGAACCACAATTCAAGAAGGATATCGACAAGCTGGAACATGTCCAGGGGAGGGTAACTAAAATGGTGAAAGCTCTGAAAACATACCCTATGAAGAGCAGCTTAGGAAGCTTGGTATATTTAGCTTGAAGAAGTGAAAGTTAGGAGGTGACATGATAGCCATGTTTAAATATTTGAAAGAATGTCATATTGAAGATGGAGAAAACTTGTTTTTTGCTGCTCCAGAGACTATGAAATAGAATAAAGAATTCAAAGTACAGCAGAAAAAAGATTCCACCTAATCATTAGGAAGAACTTCCCAGTAGTATGAGCTGTTCAACAACAGAATACACCTCCCTGGAGTGTGGCAGGGTTTCCTCCTTTTGAGACTTTTAAACAGAGGCAGGATGGCCATCTGTTTGGAAAGCTTTGATTGTGTATTCCCGCATGGCAGTGGGTTGGATGGCCTTTGTGGTCTTTTCCAACTCTATGATTCTATGTTTCTGTGAACAAGATGCCCTTTTGCCAATGTAAGATTAGTTAGAATAAAAACTTTCCTTTGAAGATCTCCTCTTTTCCACTCTCTTCATGTGCCTTTGATCACAGTGTGCATGTGTGCATGGATAGGAGTCTTATCTCCCATAAGAGGGGAAGGAAAAATTTCTGCATAGTCAGAGGTTAAACCGCTTGCTAGTGGTTATTGTGTGCCTTCAAGTCATTTCCAATCTTAAAGTGAACATATCATGGGATTTTCTGGAGCTAAGAGTATGTGATGTGTCCAAAGTCACCCACTAGGTTTCCATGGCTGAGCAGGGAACTGAACCCTGGTCTCTGGTGTCATAGACCAATGCACAAACCACTACACAATGCTGGCTTTCCAACCTATAGCCCCTTGTTTACTTCCCATTACGTTACTGAGTCATTGGTGGTAGGAATTAGTGCGTGGTGATAAAATTTGTGTTTCCCCTCTTCTACACAAAAGTAGGAGTTAGGGCTGGAGCCATTACTGGTCCGTTGGAAGTTGCACAAGTAGCAGTCATATTGCTGTTCCAATGTTTTAGATATTCCAGTATCATTGAAAACACATGCAGGATGTGTACCCACATTTACTGTTGCCTTGCCCTAAACAGTTACTGTCTTTCTTGTGTATATTCTTTCTCGGTACATAATATCACAGTCATCCCTACAAAGCTGTGGATCAAGATTTGTTATGTTAGCCTTTACTAGTATTTCTGAACAGGGTAACACTAAGACAATATTTAAAAATTAATCAGTAACATTCTAGTTCCAATAAAATACCCTGTCTTAAACTAAATTTGTCATGCAAGGCATCATTTCTTAAGCAGACATCAACATGCCTGTACATGGTAACTATTGTGTGCATTCTCTCTGGACATTTACTTCATCAAAACTGCAATTAATCAACAGATTGTCACACCTATAAAGTGGCAACAAGGAGTGGCTCGTGGAACTATTGCCACTGGGATGATGAACCTACTTTTGATTTACAGGGGTTCTTCCTGAAGCTGCTCCAGGTTGTAAAGAAGTCATTTAGTTGCTGTTCCCTATTTCTGACAGAGGTTCAGCACCAAGAGAGCTCCCATATATGCTGGAGCAGCTGCAGGTAAGGTAGCTGTAAAACCAACAGTGGATTTGTCACACCTACACTAACAGATCCACCAGCTGCCTTTGGTGTCATCCTATATAATTCTATTAATTTGAACACCTATGATTAGTAGTGATTATACCAAATTCCAGATTACCAGCTTTCAACGTTCCTCAAAATTTAGGATCTGCTTGTCATTCAGTTGGTTCCAGTACCATGTTTTCTTATCACCTTAGGCTACCCCATTCCTTTTTCCACCAAATTCTATTGTCCAGTAATAACTTTGACAAGAAGTGCTGATGTGACTTCTGTTAGGCCTCAAAACACCATGGTTTGGGGTGAACTCTAGGTAATGTATACTTTCTAAGAGCCTTTGGTGACTAGGACAGAGATATGCATGAATAAAATTTTTCAAGTATTTCTCTGAAAGATGTGGAATGAATGTTGAGATCCTGCTTCATAGTATTGCAGGGTATGCAAATACACTGTATACAGAAGATTGTGTTTTTTTTTCTTCTATGCAGCATCAAATGTATTTCACCCAAATACACAGAGCTACACAACATAAGGTGGCATAAAAGTAAGGCAATATCAGAGAGAGTTGTTGTTGTTGTTGTTGTTATGGATTTTCTGAATCCAGTGTCCTGCAGGGGAAGAAATTTTGAATGAGCCAGCCTACTAACCTACAAGCAGAGATCATTTCTGCTTCTTCTGATCATGTTTCACCAAAATAAACAAACATTAATCTCCATAGATTACATTGATTGGCCAAAGACCAATAAAGTTGTTGGGAATTTTCTGCACTGACCTTTTTTTTTTTTTCCCCTAGAAAGAAAACCTGTATGTGGCAAGTAGCTGTTATTTGACGGCATGAATTAGAACTCTGCCAGTGACAATGCTGAAGAATGCCTAAGTGGAGGTCTATTTTTGTATGGATTCTGTCATGAAATGCAACACTGGGAGACTAAAACGTGTAATAGTAGAAGATTAATCACTGGCCATGCTGACTGGGGGATTCGAAGAGCTATGGTCCAAAACTTCTCCAAGAAGAGGCACATACAGAAGTTCAGCTTAAAGTGAATGTAGTATAGATGGGCATTCTGGTGCACATTCAAACTGGCAGCCAAATACACATCCAACTGGCATTCTTGGATCCTGATCCAGCAAGTGAGATGTACAGAACAGGTTGTTTCTCCCTGTTGATTTGCCTACCTGGATTAAAGCAAGAGTGTTTCGTGGAGGACTGGGCCTGTTGTTTCTGTGCTATGTTGTTTTTTTTTCAAAGCTCCAAATTGTTTCCAGATTTTCATTCTCCGTGCACAAAACTATCATTTCCATTTTATTTTTAGAACAACCTGTATTTGCAAAGACTCCCACTCTCTGAACCTGGCGCAGATTGACAGGAAATGACTTTTCCTATAATGTGAAGAGAAACGTGTTTTGGCTGTAGCTACATAGGTTAAGCTGCATCACATTTAATATAGGCAGTATTCCTGCAGGATTTCAGGACACAAAAGGTTGAAAATGCAGTTCCAAGGGCTGGCTTAAGAGATGCTGAAGTCTTTAAGAAGCCCCACAACATCACCAATTTTAATGGATTTTTATTCTTATTATCACAGACATTTGAGGGTCCTAAATTGTAGCTTATCTAACGAATGAGTAAATTTAGCTAATATTCACAGTGCATAGTTATACCACTTAGATACCACTTTGATCCAACCTACAGACCAGGGATTTCCAGTTTGTTGGGAAATCTGGAGTTTTCCACTGAGGAATATCAGTGGCTGCCTACAGAACATTCTCAGTACCTTATGAAACTACACTCTCAGGTTTCGGTTGGATGAAATCTTGGAAGCTAAGGTGGTATCAAAGTGCTATAACTGCTGTGTGGATACAACTTGGCAATTGGCCATTGACAATCCAGCACTAGCAATCCAGCAGTGATAATACAAGTAGCACTCTGAGGAGAAAATGAACTCAGTTTAAAGAAAGAGTCTTCTCTAGAAAGTCTTGCTTTCTCACAAAAGCACAGATAAATGGATTCAAGCTGATGGACCAGTTGTGCAACATATGATAGTGTTTTTCCTGGCCCAATACTTGAAAGAAACGGAAATCAAAATACATTATTGAACTTGATTGTTAACAACTATTAGAATCATGCTGTAGCACTGGACATGGATGCTAGCACTGGGCAACTGCCTCCCAACTGAGGAAGCTTCTCTTCCCAATAGAACTGCCACAGAAAATTGTGAGATGGCAGGAAAGAGGGACCCAGGTAAGTATGAGTCAATATGCTACTGCACCATGCTACCTGGGAATGAAGTAGGCCTGACTGTTTCAAAGCTGGGCTTATCCCTGACTGAACTCACCCTAATCCTTTCAAGGGGATCTCTTGCAGGCATGCAAGATCCGTCCCCCAGCTCACCCAAAAGATCTGGCCCAGTGCCTTTCCAATGGGATACCTTTTAAGTTTTTGTACTTTGTTCTCTTTTACAAAAAATAAAACAAAATATAAAAGTAGGGGGGAGCATTTGCAAGTACTAGAACATGCCCACATCTGTACCAAATGGTGAAACTGAAATAGGACAAGTCTCAAGAGCTATTTCCTGATTTGCCTCTTGCTGCTGCATTCAGATGTTTTCAAAAGTAATTGTTTTAGTGTCTTTTGACATATGGGAATGGAAAGTTATTTTTAAAATAACTTTTTAAAGTAACTTTCCAAATTCTGGCTGGTAGGACAGTTCCATACTGCAAATCTCTCACAATTCAGTAAAGGAGGCCAATCTTATTATCCTCATGTTCTAAATCAGATGGATGACATTGAAAAAACAGCAAAGTATCATTGGAACTGTGATTTATTAGCCTACATCCCCGACAATAATACTAGTTTTAGATCTCATTCTTTTACCCATTTCCCTGAATGTAAGCTCTGAGGAGACATATCTAGAACTGCACTGTGAGGACTGTACTACAAATATTGTTTAAGGATGTAAAATTTCCAGAACTTTTGGATCCAAGGGTTTTTCACGGGGGGGGGGTGAAAATCGGGGGGAAGATATGATTATTCATTGCATATTGAAAGTCACATTGTTACATTTGGAATATAAAATGCATGATACCTAATTTGGTTCAGAATAAAATTATCATTTGATATATTAAGTTTATTCAAACAATAATTACAAACTGAACTTACTTTTTAAATTAAGCTGCTGTTGTTGCTATAAACACTGCTGAACTGTTAGAAACAACTGAACTTAAGAAACATCTTTGGTGTTTGTTTTTTGTTTTGTTTTTTGCCAGTTTATGAGGAACAGGCAAAATATCATTAAAAACAAAAGAAACCATTAGCATTTATAAAATAAAGAAAATTATTGTGTCTTCTATGGTCCTATATAATTTTTTTTTCTTTTTTTGGCAGGGAGATGTCTTGAAGGGAAATCATGTTTTTCCTCAGTCATTTTCTTTCCTCAGGCCTTCCCGTCTCCAAATACTGTGCACATACAAGCACTATAGTACTACTGCGAGACCTGTGAAACAATGGACATGATAGGAATGGCTTCCCATTACTGCAGTAGTGAGTAGTTGTATGACAGAGTGGGGAAGCTGCCTCAAACAGTAGGCCTTAGCTGTCATGAAAAGAAGAACAAATTATTACATCTTTGGTATTATTCCATTTGTATCATCTGAGATGGGAAGAGATTTTTGTGGGACTTTCTGCTTCATGTGCCAAAATAACATGGCTGGCTTTGAGTGCTAGGCGTCCCAACTTGGTGCCTAATTAATTCACATTACCCAATAATATCCACTTTATCTGTCATGGATGCATCCTGTGGAATCCTAGAATATGCAGTTTGGGGAGGCACTGGAGCTCTCTGGCTGAAAATTCAAAATACGCATCCCTAAATAGCAAACCCAAGATTCCAAAGGATAAAACCATGGCATTTAAGGTCGAATCACAGTGCTATCATTGTGTAGTATGAACCGGCCTGTGGGTGAGTAGCAGCTACCATTTGTTGTTTTGTCTCATGCAAATCTTTGTATGCCTATGAATCCCTTCTATTTAATTCAGTTGGCTGTATTATTGGGTTTAAGTAGTCCTCCTGCAACAAAATGTGGTGACACTAGCCCCAGTTCAGCATCAGCAAGGAAGAGAGAGGGAGCTTTGCTTAAGTGAAAAAGATAAGCTGTGAAGAAAATGTAATGCTTCTGTGACTCATGATGAAACATTGATTTGCTGTAGAGTTTATAACATTAAGCTTGGAAGGAGACTTGGGTTCAAATCACTGCTCAGCTAAGAGGTACATCCAGTGACCCTTGGCAAGCCTAACTTAGCCTAGACTTCCTCATCAGCTTATTGTGAAGATTAAATGAGTTTATCAAATATGATAAGTAAAATACCTTCTTCTACTACAGTGGGTCCTACAAGTAAAAACCTGCCTCCTGGCCTAGTACAAGTTGCCCACTCTGTTTTAAACCTGAACAGTTGAAACAATATGGGAGAACAACCAACATCATAGTATCAGCTTGATAAAGGTGATAGCGATGTCAAGCATGTTGTAGTGATTTGAGCATTCGACTAAAACTCTGGAGACCAGGGTTTGAATTCCCACTCAAGTGTGGAAACCCACTGCATGACCTTGGGCACCACACACTCAGACTTAGAGGAAGGCAAAGCAACCCGTTTCTGAACAAATCTGCCACGGAAACCCTATGACAGGGTCATCATAAGTCAGAAATGACTTGAAGACACACAACGACAACAGTCAGCTAGTCAGTGCTGACAAAACTAAAGACAAAAATGGCATCACCAACACAGGAGAAAATGGCTTTGGTGTGCTTAAGAGAAACCCAGGGCCCATTCGCACTACATAGTTGTAATGCTATGATTGCACTTTAACTGCCATGATTCCATTCTGTGGAACCCTGAATGAGGTACTAGAATGTTCTTACTGAGAATTCAAAATGACCCTCTGTTACCCTGTGTACTGGGGGTCCTGGGAGGGACACCAAAATGTGCTCAACTAAAGGTGGGGAAAATTAGCTCAGAGCACTGCTTAGCATTACGAGAGGCAGGGTAATGTAGCGAGATCTTGAACCCTATGTCTACGGGGTCGGGTCGAGTCAAGTAGCACACAAAAGTTGAAATAATAAATGATGTTTATTAAATACAAGCAAAACAGTGTATGCGACACACTCATACAAGATAACTAAAGAAAATAAAGGTTTGAGTGGTATAGAGAGATTTTTAGAGGGATTGCTGGTTTGGGTGATACTTCACCTGTCCTGAAGCCTGGAAAAATAGAGAGCGAGGCTGGGGTGCGATGTAGCTCAGCCCGTGGAGCTGAGGGGAGGCTTGCCAAGCAAAGCGGCAGCAAGGCGGGATGAAACTCGGGAGCGTTCCGAGGAAGGTCTCGGAATCAAGGGTTTTTATAAGGAGAATTGTGACTGCAGGCTATGCCGTACTTGGGGGAAAACAATAGATTTGGAGTTGGAGACAAAGCCTCCGAAAGGTCAGAATCTGAATGATTGAGTTATCATAGCAGTTCTCAATAGAGTAGCCAGTATGCAAACGCAGAGTACTTGGGTATTGTATAGGTTACCCATCAAGCTGCCATCGCGGGGCAGAGGCTTTTTTGTAAGTAGCGTGCATACTTAGAGTACTTGCCTGGAGGTCTCCTAAAGCAGTGTGTCAGCTATTTCTGGCCTGCCTGTATTGTATTACGGCTATCAACGGCCAAGCTTGTTTACGTGCTTGTCAGGTGGCCTCGCAAGCACGTGGAGAGGAATAGAGAAGTGAAGCCGAATTATGATATCAAGAGGATATCTTCAATATCCCCAAAGCTCGGACTAGCCAGGGCAGTAACACCTCCCTAAACTGCCAATCCTAGGATTCCATAATATAGTATCATGCCAGTTAAAATGGAATAAAAGCACTATAATTCTGTAATGTGAGCGGGTCCTAGGATTTGCAGAATTATAATTAAAAAAAAAACCCTTAAGGGGACAAAAAAAGCCATCCAAGCAGCCACCGAATGCTGAATGTCAAAAAAGGAAAAGTAAAGGGGAAAAGGAAAATTGGGGTAGATGTAAAGTGAAAAACTCTGCTTTCCTCAGAAGAAATGATTGGCTAGAACTCTTAGTCAGAGCAAGATTTCTTCTAGATTGAGAATATGTTGTTGTTGTTGTGTGCTTTCACATCATTTCTGACTTATGGTGACCCTATGATGAACCTATCATGAGCTGTTCTAGGGCTGAGAGTGTGTGATGCACTCGTGTTCACCCACTGGGTTTCCATGGCTGATTGGTGAATCAAACACTGGTCTCCAAGATCATACTCCAGCACTCACTACATCACACGCACTTTCTGAGAATATGTAACAAGATCCCACTTCTTACAATATAATCTTAAACTGTAAGCAGTACAATTTCAAAAATTTTTTCTGATGTGCAAGCTTTAGAATCACATATTTTTCATTCTTCATTCTTTTCATCACAACATAAAAAAATCTCAGCTATACATTTCTGAATACTACTTATTAACTGCCAATTTCCGCTAAGTGCTAATCAGTAATATGTCCAATATCTGTCTCATGCAGAACAGGCAACATGTGGCTTGCAAATGTACCTATAGCACAGAAAAGGATTTTGCAATGTTGTTGTGCTGGCATTAGACTCCAAGAATATAACTTCTGCCTTACACTAAATAACTTAAGTTTTTTAAAAAAATAAGAATAAGACTAGTTTTGCAGAAATGAAATAGCTTGGTCTTCAAGAAACACTTTAATTTAGCCAGGCTAACCCTGCATAACACTTTTCAAAAAACATGAGTACAAAGTCAACACTAGATAGATAAAAAAAATAACATTAAAGTCAAGACTTATTTCCCCAAATACTCAAATATTTAAGATGGTGAAATAAAAATACTATTATGATTACCTTCTGATTTGCCATCGGTCATGCCAGCTATCCCATGCAGAAGAGAACTTGAATGCCAACCCTTTTTCTGTTTGCTTTCCACAAAACATGTCATTACAGAGGTGACTCAGGGCAAGGAGTAAAACTGGAGGTTTTCACTAAATCTCTATTTAACTGAAGTCAGTCCCACTTAAGTCTCTTGGTTTAAAAAAAACACTAACCATTACTGCCTTAAGATATTCATTACAATTCTATTATGAGCCAGACTCATGGAATGCAGCTCTAAGCAACTCTCCTCAAAAAAGAGGAACCATGCACTCAAGTAAGTAGGTACAGGATTGCAGTCTTTAAGTCAGAGAGTATCATACCTTTCAGCTGGCAACATGGGTACAAAAGACTGATAGACATAAATATACATCTAATCCCATACCCTCCAACTGTCTTAATTTGGAGGGACAGTCCCAATTAATCTTCTGTCCTATCACTTTTCAGTTGCTTTTGCGATGTCCTAGTTTCTTTTTCTACCTCCTTTGTCCCTGGCTTACTTCAATTGATGCAAATTGAGCTCAAGATTTACAAGCAGTTTTCACTCAATTCACTTAGCAGGGAGGAGAGGAGACAGAGGGTGGAATATTGTCCTTCCCACTAAGTTCAGTTGAAAGCAAACTTCTGAAGCCTCTCCTAGCTTGTGTGTTCTCTCTCATTAATATCTTCTGGTATATTGACCACAGTCTGATGTTGTCTGGCCATGTGTGCCCTGGTTTTGATCAGAGAAATATTGGAGGGAATGTAATCCACTTTTAAAATTCCATATATAACTATTGCTACATCTTGTAGAATTGAATTCCCCAAATAAAATGAACTGCTTTGAGAAATTAATTGGGAATGAGGTAGAGGAGACGTGGTGGTAGTGGTATGATCTAGACCAGAGAATAAATGCTTTTATGTCTTGGCACTTTTTATTTATTTTATTTTATTCACTTATATCCTGTCTTTCTCCCATTCATGGGACTCAGGGCAGCTAATGACATATTTAAAAACAATACAGATTAAAACTATACAAAGTCATTAATAAAAGTATAAAAATATTAGAATTATTTAAAAAGTGTTTAAACAATATACAAAGTTAAAACATGAAACACTAAAAATGTTAAAATTAATTAAAAGACCATACACACTCCTTAAAAATAGCAACGCATAGCATTAAAACCTCATTCTCATCCGTTTTAAAAGCCTGACTGCATAAAAATGTTTTTACTTGCTGATGCAAGAAAAGCAAGGCCGGGGCCTTCCTGGCCTTCCTAGGGAGGAAGATCCAAAGTCTGGGAGCAGCTGCTAAGTAGACCCAATCCCTTAACCCCACCAAACAAGCCTGGGAATGTGGGGGAAACAGAGAATAGGGCCTCTCCAGACGATTTCAGAATTCTCAGGGGCTCTAAGGGACAAGTGTTACTCATATTTCACAACCATTAAGCATCAGCTGTGGTGCAGAAACATAGGCCTCAGTCTGAAGGCTAACACCCTCCCACAAAAACACGATGACACACTTAAATGATGCTTGGTCTTATGGTATTAGGTAGTCTATAAGGGCTGTAGCCTGGGTTGGTCCAAATCTTTTTGCTACCTGAAAAAAGGGACAAAATGGTGTGTTTCCTTCCCACTCCACATATACCAGCCAATTGGATTGGCAATTTAACCTTCCTTTAACACTGACAGCACCCTGCAAGGCACCTTAGGGCAGCAGGTGAATTTTGGAGGCACAATGCAAGCCACATGACACATGTTCAGTCTTCCAGAATCTCACTGCTTCTCCTTGCCCCCCAGCATCTGCTTCCTCTGGCAAATGTCTCAATCAACTATAAGTATTTTTGGACCCAGTGGTTAAATGCTAGTACTGCAGCCACAACATTGTGAGTTCGATCCTACAGGGCTTCAGGTTGACTCAGCCTTCCATTCTTCTGTAGGTTGGTAAAATGAGTACCCAGCTTGTTGGGGGCAATTAGCTAAACACATTGTAAACCACTTAGAGAGTGCTTGCACTGATAAGTGGTATAGAAATGTAAATGCTATTGCTAACAGCTATACCTCTTCTGACAGCTGTTTGGGGCTCAATTGACTGAATGCATACCCATATAAAAAAATAATTTAAAAATCCAACAACATAGAAAACCAGATGTATATTAGTTGTATTACTGAACTCAATTTTCTACATGTTTGAGTCTTCACTCAATTCGCTTAGCAGAGAGGAGAGGACAGAGCGGGGTGTATGGAACATTGCCCTTCCCAGTAGTTCAGTCAAAAGCAAACTGCTGGAGTGGGTGAGTGAGAATGGTATGGTATTTAGGATGTTATGTGAATTTGACTGGTTGTTTAAGCTGAGGGACTTAGAAGAGATGGGTAAATCAGCAATTCTGCTTAGAGAAAAAAATTAGTGACATTTGTGAAATATTACCTTTTTTTGAATGACAAAAAGAATAAAATATCATATTTTTTTAATATTAATGTTTTGTAAAATTAGCATTGGGGGTTATTTTTAGAGGATATTTGGCTAACAGAAATTAAAGTGCATGCATTACCGTGTAGCTGTTTTGCTGTTCAAAATGCTTGCTGTGGAGCTCTCTCCTCTACAGCCACGCGGTCAGTTGAGGGAAGCAGCTTCTGCATTCCCAGCAGCCTCCAGACTGCCAAGAGGGCCCCTCCATGGCTGGCATACAATGAAGTCAAACCGACTGGTTTCAAACCAGTTGGTTTGAATTCATTGGCTGTCTTGGTTTGTGCTGTTCATGCCACAGTTTTTCCTTTGATCCAACCAAAGAGTATTTAGCCTGAGCACCTCCCAGCCAGAGCTCAGTCTTCTCCAAGCATCATACCTTGTACCTCCCACCTCCCTCTGCAGGCGCATTTTATGTCAGTTTGTGGTATTCTGTTTACCAGGCCAGGATATGGAGTTCTGGGACATTAGGAGTACAAGAGGTATCGGGTGTGTGCTGATCAGCAGGGGACACACATCCTCTGCACTCCAGGGTGGGCAGGTGGCCCTCGTGCCTGCCACCGAGGTGGTCTTGGCCTGGTGGGGCTCCTGGCTCATCAACCAACAGGAAGTGTTACCCTGATTTCTGGGGTCCCTTGGGGGGAACACTTCAATGCGCTCCACATGATGGGGAATGAAAACTAGCCAGAGCATGAGCAATAGCAATGCGAGAGGCAGGGTAACCTAGCAGGGTCTTTTTACCCAGTTTTTATGGGGTCAGGCCAAGCCAAAAACCAAACGAAAATGTCTAATAAATGATTTTACTGAATGAAAGTCTCACGCACCAACACAGTCACTCACACACTCACTCAAGACCTATTAAGAAGCAAAAGAGAAAAAACTGGATAGAGGAATATTGAAGAGCTTGTAGCTGGGGTAATATTGCACCTTTTCCTGAAGTCCTTGGTCCGGGAAAACCAGCGGAGAAGTAGAGCTCAGCACGGAGAGGGCTGAGGGCATTACTCAACAGACGGAGAAATGGTCAGCTGGGATGACCAGGAGTGATCCAAAGAACCACTCAAAATCTGGGACTATTTGTAGGATAAAAAGTACCTGGAGGGCTAATCCTTTCCCGGGGAGAACAATGGGTGTTGCAACAAGAAAGAAACTCCCCAATGGTAACTTCCTTTGTGTGATGAGATTACAAAGTGTTGCCAAAGTCTCAGGATCTTCGGCTGCATTGGGTTGTGATGTGACTTCATGTAAATGGTCCTTGCCTGGTAGGATTTTATTGCTATCAGTGCTCAACTTGGGGCAAACACGCTAATCCCCTCAAGTCAGTTTCTCAGGGGCTGAGGACCCTTCGTTTACTGTGAGTTTGCACAGCTTGAGGTCTCCTGGGGCTACATGACTGGGGATTTTACTGGCCTGATCTGGTTTTCGATCGTTCGACCGTTGCTGCCTACATGCCCATCAGGGTGACCTTTCAGGCACATTGAATCATATTTTAATATCAAAATTGTAGACCCCGGGACAGGGTTTACCACTGAGACAACAGCAGGTTGGCTGATGCTTGGATCTGGGCCCATGTGCATGTCAACCTTGTCACAGTTGTATCCAATAAAGCTGTAGCCTTATTCTTCCCAATCCTGGTGTTTGTGTTGTTTGTTCTCAGCTCTCTCTTGGCTGTGGACATGCAACTGATGTATTATTAAGATACATAGTCTGCATTGGGAGAGTTGAAAACCAATTTTAGTTTTGTAGCAATACAGTGGATAGTGCTATGTTATGTACTGTTATAAAAATAAAATTTTAAATGTGAAAAAAAATATTTTAGGCTTTTAGAAAGAGTAGGCCTTAGACAACTAAAAGTATACATTTACAGCAACAGCTAAGATGTTCCTTTTCTCAGAATCCCAGCAGCATTCTCATCCTATTCCATTTCTGTATAAGTTTAAAATTGTTTTTTCCTTATGGAAAGTTGAGCATACTTTCACATGGTTTCCCTCCCTGAATTATTGGTTTGTTGAATGCCCTCACTTTACACATTTTTGTGCATATTCCTAATTGACTAAAGAGTGATTAGATGCATTTTTTTCAGCATATGTACTTTTAGTTACGTACATTTTTCAAAAACGAAATGTTTAATTTCATGAACATAATTCATAGCAAGCCTTTTGAAACACTGCCAGAAAATGGGGTGTAATTTCTCTTTTTAATTGAGAGGGGGTGTCTTTGAGGCTAAATAGCAAAGGAAGCATTGATTCCAAACCGTGCTTTCTCTGTTGCCCAGCACATCCAAACCCACTTTCCCATCACCAATTCAGAGCTTGAAAATGTTACATTTGGGAGACTAGAACTGCCAGAGTTATAAAGCCAGCATGTGCACAGACCATATCAGTTATGAGATTCTGGAAGATATCGCTCCATCACTGAGGGGAAAAAGAAAAGTCTAATCTCTGCTCCAGTTATGTGAGACAAGGCTGTTTACAGTGCTCTTATAAGAAAAGGAACGTTATGAGACAACTCTATTGATTCAAGCTCAAGTTTGTTTACAAGGACCTTGAGGAGGAATACAGTATTACAGAACCACACTGATCCATATTTAAGAAATCATGATAATGCCATTTGAATTGTTCCATAAAGACACAAATGAGACAACTTGAAATAACCTGGGATGGAAGCCAATTTTTCCACCAAAATGTAACTGGTAATTACAGTGGCAGAGCTTGGAGTGTGTGGAGGGGAGGGTGGGAGGGGGCAGGGCTACAGCATGGGAGGCATGGCCACTGTGCATGGCCAGGGCACACGGGGGTGTGGCTACGGGTCAGGATGGCCCAAAAACATTGCTGCCCGGGGCGAATCGCCCACCACCACCTCCAAGTCCCTACGTGATGGGTAATTATTCACCTGTGTCAAACAGTTTCAAGGTTTCTCCTTACAACAAATGGACAATGACTAATCTTGTATAGCATCCAAGGTAAGTCACTGTTACATGAAAGCTTTGTCTGCAGAAACATATAAATGAATCCTTCCTTAGCAGCTCTCTGGAAGATTTTAATATCGTGAAGACTGAAGAACAGTTGCAGGCTGTGGCAACTTCCCACACATATGCGAAAGGATTAGCTACACAAGCTTGGTGCAAAACTCATTCAAGACTGTGGTTGCAGTTTTGATAACTGCATAGGTAGTGGTGCACTTTGATAATCTTAGGCAGTAGACTGAATGATCTGACATGAAAGTGGGAGCAAGTTGAAGTCCTGGAAATGGAATTTAATCTCTCCACTTAATCTCATACAAGTCTCTAGCTAATTCTGAAATGGCTCTGTACTTCCCCAAGCTGCCCACTGGGTGGCATGGAAAGGGAAGGTAAGAAGGATGGCTGAGGAAAAATAGTGAATTCACTATTTTTGGCTCTAGTCCTGCCAACCACTAGCACATAGCTAATGCAGTCATTAACAAAAACATTACATGACATGCTTAGGCAACAATGCAGATGACAATGTGTATCCAAATATTTGCATGAAGGGCTTTCTGTTCCTTTTGTTAAGAGTTGTCCTGGAGTACACCTTTACTACAGAATGGTAGTATTTTCATACCACTTTCATGCCATCCAACATTCCAGATGAAAACCAGTACATACGTGGCCCAGCAACATCAGAGTGTGGTCAAGTTGGCAGAAGTCATTAATGAGGTAGAACAGACATGCTAAGATAGACTCAGTCAAAAGCAAACTGCTGTAGTCTATCAGGAAGGGCAAGATTCCAGTCCCTCCTCTCTTCTCTTCTCTTCTCCTCTCCCTGCTGCTGAATTTATTGATTTCAGACTACTTTTGCACTTTGAACTCAGTTTGCAGCAACTGAAATAGGCCAAAAACAGAGCTAGAATGTGAGAGTAGAAGAGAAACTGGGACATTTTAAAAAGCAGCTGAATGAGTGGGACAACAATCAGAACTGTCCCTGTCAAATCAAGGCCCTTTCTGCACCAGGCAATTAGAACGGGGCAGTGCGTCCTCTCACGAAGGTCGTCTGCACCTTGGAGCGGACTAGGAGCGGACTACTTACCGGAGATCCACACCTCAGTCCGCTCCAAAACAACCCCAAGTGGTCCTCCAGTGTGTTTTCTAAAGACCGCAAAAAACAGGTCTTTATTTTCCTGGAACGCGTCATTGCGTTCCTGCTCCCTTGTGCAGAGTCGCAGGCTCGCACCAATGCGCGCCTGCGATCTGCAGAGGGCGGGCTTTAAGCGTGGCGAGCTTCAGCGGTTGGTCAGGACACACGACCAACCGGAAGCTGCCATTTTGAAAGCCGGAGCAGTGCGGATCTACAGACCTTGCATTGCTCTGATTCACCCTGGTCCAAGGAGGAGCCCCACGGAAGGGCTTCAGGGACAGTCCGCGTTGCTTCGGACCCCAGAAGAAGCAGTAGGTAACGGTACGGAGCGATTCTCTCGCCTTGTGCGGAAAGGGCCCAAGATACTTGAAAAATATGCACTTTAGCTGTCATGGTTCCATTCAAAGGAGTCCTGAGGTTTTTACTTCAGTGAGTTTAGAATTCTTTGCTATTTACTGCAATTCAGGAAAGTTGTCTATCTAGGAGAACCATGACAGTTTAAGCAATATAGGCTCCTACAGTTAAATAGTGTTGATTCAGTCCTGGACTTTTTCTCCCAAATTCTAAAGGCACCACCGTATCAGATATTGACTTCAGTTTGGTGATTTTAAAGCAGGAACATTTTGATGTGTTCTTGTGTCTTAGGGTAGTCAATCTGCCATGTATTCGGGAGTTCATCAATTTGTATACTTGTGTCAGCTTTTGATTAAAATCTGACAAGCGTTCCAAGTCTCAGAAAAAATGTGGCAATAGCATACTGAATAATCGTCTGAATTTCTATTGCATTTATTGACAATACTTTTTACACTTTCTTTTGATGGTAGGCATTTCACAATATTTTCCTGTCCAGCCTTGGTAACACTGACACATAAATTTTTCTTTCATTGTCTTTGTGTCTTTCCTCGTCAGCTTTCCAAACAAAGTAACTTTTTTCTTTGTTTGAGAAAATTTAATCTCAAAACTCTGAGGATCCAAGTGCAAATAGTCAGATGATTCACTGTTTTTACGAATGCATCGTCCATTCTTCTTACAGAGGACTTTACTACAAAGCCTGGCTGCAGAGGTCACATTAATGATGTAATGCCCCAAGGGACCATCTACATAATTCTTCACATCAACACAGTTTTCCTGAAAGAAAATAACACAGATGGGTTACTTAACAGTGCAATCCTATTGATGGCTACATGGAAGTTAGTCCCATTATGTTCAGTGGGGATTATGTCCATATAAGCTGGCAGCAATAGCTGGCACTGTGTCTAAATAAGCAGTCCAGGGGATCAAGAATAATATTCAGTTAGCCATTACAATCCTGGAGATTCTTTGCATTGTCAAGTACGTCAGCTTGCTTTACTTATTCACATACTTATATATCAGTATTCTCGAAAACATCCAGAAAGAGAGCTAATGCAAAATATGTAGCCAAATAAAGCCCAGAAAAGTGGAAAAGAACTGCATGCACGGTGGGATGACGGTAATTTATTGGTTGCCCTCCCAAAAACCAAGAGCCTATTCACAGTAACTATTTTTCCACTTTAGCTGCCAGGTTTCATCCTATGGAATCCTGGGACATGCAGTTTGGTGAGGCACTGGAGAACTTGGATGAGAATTTTAAACATCCCTCCCTAAACTGCAAATCCCAGGTTTCCATAGGAAGCAAATCTAGCTTAAAGTAGAACAATGCTTTGTGTAGTATAAAAGGGCCCCAGGACTCAAGCTGGCTTTTAGATTTCAACAGATACACTACAGCTAAACCATACAAAAGGTTATCACTAAAAGGTAATTAAACTGTCAATAACATTTCAAACAAATTAAAACTTTTATTTATGTTAAACGAAAAGCACTTTAAAACCAGTGTAATTAAAAGCAGTATGCCACCCTATTAAAAATCCCTTTAAAAAAATAGTTTTTAAAGCCTTTTCCAATAAAAAATTCTTTACCTTGCCAACAGAAGGACAACAAGAAGGGAACTCCAGATAGTTCGATACAAGATTTCCCTCCGTTTCCCATGCACTACCACCATTATCCTAAAAGCAAGCAGTCCTTTTACCTTGATAAACCATTCAAAAATGGCAACGTTTAGTAGGACACAAATTTGGTTGGACCTCTGAATGGTACATGCACAATGGGTAAAATAACCTGTTACTCATGATTGAAGCATGAGGATCTGGGCTATAGTTTTTCAGCACAGGGTTTTAGATGCTCATTGCGTGCCCTATGCTTCTTTACTATAGTCCACACAAGAGCAAGTTGGCAGGCTACCCTAGCAACAGTCTGTCTTCCATTCAGCTGTGCCACCATTCTTAGTCCTCTTCAAGCTAAGCCTTTTCCAGGTTTTTAATTCATTAAGAGAGCATCCTGAACAGACAGTTGCACCCTACATGTGGTAGGCAACAAATATATGATAGCAGGTGTAGCCAAGGACAATATGGAGAGCCTCCACATTGTTTTTATGGCTTGAAGAGGGTTCTTGTTATATTAAATCATTTGGGGATTTATATGAGCAGGCCATTTCGGGAGCTGCTGGAAAGGCATATCTTAACATGAACTTGCTTCCCTTCTCTGCCTAGATTTCTAGTTCAGTTGGCATTTCAGGAAACTGATTTGGATTCTATTCAAGAATGAGATCTCACTAGGTAAAATGGAATGTTCAAAGTAGTGTCCCTTTGTGCTATTCGACAGGAAGAAAATCAACCCATTCAAAATGTGGTGCCGGAGAACAGTTCTACGGATGCCCTGCACTACTGAAAGGACAAATCAATGGGTCCTAGACTGAAATCAAGACTGAACTCTCCCCAGAGCCCAAGATGACTAAACTAAGACTGCTGTACTTTGGCCATATCATGAGAAAACATGACTCAAGAGAAAAGACAATGATGCTTGGTAAGGTAGAAGAAGGCAGTAGGGAAAGACATGCTTCACAGATGAATAGACCCAACCAAGGAAGACGCATCCCTGAATCTGCAAGACCTGAGCAGGGTTGTTGATCATAGAGTAACTTAGAGGTGTCTCATGCATAGGGTCACGATAAGTCAAGATTGACTTGACAGCAATTAACAACCAATTGTTATTCCACCTCTGACAATTTAATTCAGATGTTTTGTCTGACTATTTGAAACTGCTTTCAGAGCACAAACCACCTTTGTTTTCTATTGTTATTACTGTTATTTTCAGTCATCATTTCTCTCAGTCTATAATATCTCCATTCCACTCCATTTCACTGCTCTTCTGCCCTCCCTCTTTCCCACCCTTTCACAGACACTCAGCATTCTAAATGCCACTAAGTGCATTCATTTCTCTATAGGCGTTTCTTGAGCGGAGGCAGGGGGATTATTTTTTTCCCCACTTCTATAAACTTGGGGTATCCCAGGCCTTTTCATTCCTTTTTTCTCAGTAGACTTGTTTAGGCTACATGGTCCTTATAATTTAGCACCTACATCTTGTATTAGCACATATTATTTCCTTTTATTGGTCCTCTAGTAGCCTTCATAACCACACTACAAATTGCATATCATTTATAGAACTACTGATTGTTGTTGTTGCTTTTTTTAAAAAGTAAATTTTTGTTATTGTTACTATCTTCAGTTTCACAGTCTATAAGATGTTATTAGCTGCAGTTTTGGATCACCTTTGATTTGCATTATATCCAAGAACCAAGAGCTATCATCAGATAATGTAACATGTTCTAAGTAGTGTCACTTTATATAATTGTTCTATCATGATCCTATCTATGACAACTTCATTCAGATGTTTTGCCAGTCCATTTGGAATTGCTTCCAGAGCACCTATTACCATTGGAACCACCATTAATTTCTATTATTACTGCTGTTATTTTCAGTCATTATCTTCCTCAGTCTGTAATAGTAAAATAACTGTGTGTGCAGATGAGCTGAGTCATTGTTAGATTACTTCCTGCTCTCTGATAAGGCTACTACAGTCTTTCCAAGACAATGGCCAAGACCTGGTTTCAAGATAGATACTACCTCTTTGGATACAACCTTGTCCACAGAATTTAACCTTACACTAAAGGCTGTTGGCAGTTTAGTTGCACCAAGAACCTCAATGGTATTTAAATCTAAGTAACTGCCTAGCATGGTACCCAGAAAACATGTATAAAGTGCTTTCCCAGAGCTACCTTTTGATTTTGTTGTTGTGGTGCCTTCAAATTGTCTCTGTCTTATGGCAACCATAAGGTGAATCTATCTCAGGGTTTTCTTGGTAAGATTTCTTCAGAGGATGTTTGCCTTCCTTTAAGGCTGAGAGAATGTGACTTACCCAAGGTGACTCACCATGACTGAGCAGAGATTTGAACCCTGATCTCCAGAGTCATAGTTAAAAGCTCATACCACTACATCATGCTGACCCTTTACACACAGACACACACAGATGATATACATACACACATAGCCGCCCTCTCACACACACACACACACACACACACACACACACACACCAGCCCCAGATTCAAGTAAATGCATGCATTCCACAAATATGCTGAACATTCTGTGGTGAAGCCCTATGTCTTATAAATTAACAGTTACTCATGAATTTTAGCAACATATTAGAATCTCAGATGGAAGAAAATGTTCCAAACTGTTCTGAAATATTTCCTTTCCCACCCTGTCAGTTCTTTCTAACCCTTTATTTTTCCAAAACTCCCTGCACATCTTGATAATGAATCCATTCTGACTCCCAGAAGAACATTTCACGGCCTCATTCTGTGACCTGATTCATACAGCCACATTCACCATGGCAGCATTTAGTAACCAACTTGACTATGCAGACTGAGTCATTACCAGTCTTATGAGAGATAATAATGTCACAGATAACACAGTGTATATTTCTCCTCACAAGATCTCAGACCCAACAGGCTGGATCCAGATTTAGTCATATTACCAAGACCCACTAAAATCAAAGGAAGTTCAGTTTGTTGTGATTTACTTGCCCCATTAATTTCACGGGGTCTACAGCAGGCATGATTAAGTTAGGATCCAGCCCAAGAGCTTTCCATAGAGTGGTCTAGCACAATAAAGCAATATTCCTGTTTAATTGATGGGAGTTAAGTTTGTCTCTTCCAATTTTTTATTTTTATTTTATTATGCACTTGTGATGCAGATAGAATTATTTTCATGGCAAAACAAAGTACTGCATACCCCATAAGCCCTCTATTTTCTTTCTGAATACTTTTAGAACATGTGTTCGGAATTGTTATTTTCACCACAGTAAAATGCCACAGACCACACCAGCCCCTCTCACAATTTTTTTTTTCAGAAATCAAAACTAGAAGTGCCTAAACATCCACTACCTCTTTTGACTAGGAAGGAAGGTAAAGCCTACCCCCCTCCTGCATATGCAGCAGCTGTTTAATGTATAAAGCCACCAATTCCAGACACCCCCACTAAGTGTGAAATTGATTTTTCTTCCCAAAACTGCATTGTGGACAAGAACCTCCTACAGAAAGGGACTGGGGACCACATACAGCCCATGAGCTACACTTTGCCTACCTCTGCCACATGGGGTAATGACACCAATAATTTCCAAAAAGAATCCTGACCTATTATCATCCTTTGGCACTTCTGACTAAGCTAGAATGGAATGGAAATTATCTCATGGATCCAGTAGTGAGGGGATGACTCCCAAGAATTCTGGTCAAATTTAACTTACAGGTATGTTTTTAAGACAAGCTCACTTACATAAGTACTGGCATACTGCATGCTTCCCCAAAGGACAACTCCTGCTGCCCCCAATGCTGCACTCTCACCAATAGTGTGCACCAAGTCAATCTGAAAAGTAAGGCATGAATAGGCATAATATTATAGAACATCATACAGTGAACCAAGAGCCAAAACAGAGGCACTATTGCCCAAGCTATACACAGTCATCTTTATCACTTGCCACTTCTGGTGAAACAGATCTGAGAGCCTTTTGCACACCCTCCAACTGTCCTGCTTTAGTAGGAACAACCCCAATATACCATCCCACTTTTCCAGCTGCATTTAAGATCTCCTGGCTTCTCCACCCTTAGCTTACTTCAATTGCTGCAAACTGAGTTCAAAGTGTAAAAGTAGTTTGCACTCAGTTAACTCAGCTGGAAGTAGGCTCAGGCAAAAGCAACCTGTTGCAGCCTCTCCTAGCTTGCCTGTTCTTCCTCATTAATAACTTTTGTCATCTTGACTACACTCTGGTCTTGCTTGAACATGCACATTCTGGTTTTCATCTGTGAGAATTTGGAGGGTATGCTTTGAAAACACTCCCCCAAAGCACAACAACCCTTCTTTCAAACCCAATTTGCCAGAGCTGTAAATAAGATGAATGCGCACACACAATGGATGATCATGTCTCTTTCCTTACCTCTTCTCATTTATAGCCAACATCAGGGGTCATGCTTTATAAATACCCTTCTAAAATCCAAGATACTTATCCATCACAAATGTCCTGGATGAACTTCAGTGACACCATGTGAAATCACTGTAATTCCATACTCTCAAGTGGGTATGCATGTGTATGCATGCATACTTACATATGCACACAGAGAGGGCAGAAATACAAGTAAGGAAATCCACTCCTCCTTTACCATCAGCCTTGTGTGGAATTTAACAGCACATTTTTTCCTTCTTCATTAATTTACGACAAATTCTATTTCATTTGATGATAGGTTAATTAGTGCCGAGCTACAGTACTGTGCTTGATAGGTGGCATCTTGTTATTTTTTTTCCTTTACTGATTTCCTCTACCTTTTATCTTTTACTTACATTTGGTGATTTGACATATCCTTTGTAAATCAAGAAGTGACTATAAAAAACACCGGGAACATTCATTGGCTTGATCAGAAACATCAAATACAACTGGTATGCTGATATTCTTAGCATATTTGAATTCAGACTGGCATTCATATGATTCAGCTATGACAGGGTAGTTTTTACTGAGGTGGTAAAATTACATACAGAAAGATACTGCCCATACCAAGTTTAAGCTTACCCATGGGGGAGGGGGATATGAAATATCTATTTTCCAAAAACCAAGCAAACAGTAAATGGGGGAGGTAAAGAGTGAGGAGAAAATATTATCCACTCTCTCTACCTCCTGTGATACTTCTGTGAGCAAATCTACTGCTGCCCATTTTGCATTTTCATTTGGGGGGGGGGGGCAGAAGTACAATCAGGTATCTCTCATCATATAGTATATAGTTCAGCCCTAAGAGGACAAAACATTGTAAGGTAAACTTTAAGGATGGAAAGAATACCCAAAATATCCAGAAAATGGCTGAAAAACATGTTCGTCCAGCATCAAGAAATCTTGACAGAACAAATTCTATACTGATGAGAATCTCTGCAATTTGAGGCTTATTCTGTACAAAATTTACACATGGTTGTTTTGAACAGAAAACAGCACCTGTGTAGAAAATTACTTTTTCCACACAAAAAATGCTGCAATTGCGACATATCATGCAAAATGTGCACATTTATAGTGTTATGTTTCATTGTCTGTATCTCTGACTGTATATGTTTGATGTTCAACTCTTTTGTAGAAAGGGTTTTATAAATAAATGTTTTCATTCTTAGCATTATATGGTTGTCTTGCACAGAGAACAACTTTTTCTGCACAGAAAATAATATTTCTCTACAGCCACAAGGAAATTTTGTGCAGAAAGCTCCTGAATTGCAAATAGGTTTCAAAGCTGCATATTTTTTGAGGTCATTCACACAGTGCGATGATTTCTGAAATTATTCACTGATTCCTTTGAAAGGAAAATTAATGATGAGTTATATCCCTAGTAAATATCCAATGCTGTACATGGCCCTACAAACAAATATGAAATAAAAATTCAGTGGTCCATTGGAAAATTACTTTGGCTACTTGGCCAGCATTTTTAGATAAGACTTTAACACTTTGCCATTTGAGCTGCTTATAAGTCCCCCCTCCCAACTCTTGCACTTGGCACACACATGCTTCAGAGTTTTTCTGCTCACCATGCCCAGTTCTGCCTTGCTACATCACTGACACTTGTGAAAAGGGATCACTGCATGAATAATTGTGTGTATGAGAGAGTCCTCATAACCAGAGACCCCAGATAATCAGACTAACTGATGTTATGGAGACTCTTAAGTGTATTTATTCCCACAGAACCTCTTTCATACTAATACTAAAATTCTGGCTGCTAGAAGGTATGGACAGTATGGGCAGTCCACTAAATTACATGCTCACTAAATTAGAGGTGGAAAAGGTTTGAGTCATGGACCTTGTGTGGCCCCTAAAGCCATTTTGTAGCCCCAGGTTACCTCACTGGCCCCCATTTTAAAAACCCTCAAAATAGTTCCCATATTTTTTAGATATGTGGAACCCTTTTACCTTGTTTTCCCCTGTGCTGTTTTAGGGGGGGGGGGTTCAAAATTAAATGTAATTTCTGATCCCTTCCTGCTTTGGAAGACAGTCCTCTCTTGATCCTAGAAAAAGCAGGGTGCACTTTGAGTAAAATATTTTTTAATAAAAAAATCTTTAAAAGAATCATTTTGGGATACAGAGTTTCCTGGGGTCCAATGAAGGCTGTGTTGTGGCCCCTGGATGACCTTGGATAATTGCACTAAAGACTTTGTGGCAGGGCTTGTGTGCTTAGCCTTAAAGACTCAGTTTTAAGATGCTCCAAACACTTTAAATTAATTCACTTACTAGAGAGGTAAGAAATTTGTCACCTATCAGATGCTGTTGATTTACAACCCCCAGTACCTCTGACTTGGGATTATTATGGTTTTGATGTTGCCATCTTGGTGTTATCCAAGACAGGCAACATCAAAACCAGAACCTAGCTTAACTGCCTCTTTCTTGAATTCAGCTGGTAATAGAAACATCTACTCTTGTGACTAGTACATATATAGAAGATTGTGGTTTTGCTTCACTTCAGTGCACCTCTTCCTGTTAGTAGCTACTCTGATATTTTCCATGTGAACCTTGTTCAGCATTACGGTACTACACATTCACACAGTAAGATATATGTACAAGCAGGCAAGAGCAAGTGATCCTGAGATATTATATGTTCCCAATGTATCCACACTGCTCCCTTACCTCCATCAAAGGCTGGAACGTATAGGCATAAAATGGCCTAGAGTACACAAAAACAGGCAAGGCATAGTCTTTTCTAGCAATGGATGCAATACGTATTGCCTCCTTAACCCGATAGTGTACAAATTTCAAAGCATTTGGACTTGACTTCAGCATATAGTCCAGATATATGGAGGGATAAAGTGCAGTACTTTCTTTCCAAAGCCACAGGAGAAGATCATTGCGTGAAGTTGCAATATCTGGACATTTGCCTGTGTATGTATTGGTCTTGGTCTTATAATCATAATTATAGCAATCTGGATATAGATAATAACCCCAGAGTCCACTTGTTCTCATACTTTTAGCTAGAGAAAGGGTGCTGGTCATAAAACTCTTGCCAGCATTTTCAAACTCTTCTTTAGCAGCTTTCCGAATTGCATTCCTGGGCCACTGAGGATGCCTCTTTCTAACAAGTTCAAGAGACTTATTTCTGTAAATTGCTTTATGCCCCCAGTTCCTGTCCCACTGAGGTCTCCAGTTTTCCCAGTCAATGACTCCAAGCCCTTGGAATTTCTTCATGGCTATGGAATGATCAATGTCCGACTTGGCTTTGACTAAGTGCTTGATGATGCTCTGGTTCTGTGGTATACCTCCATTGATGGGATCTCCGTTTTCATTAAAATAGGGATAGCACCCCAACCGAGTATGATAAAATATTGTCACAGTGGATCCACTCAAGGTTTCATTAGGATTTGATAGAATGTTGAAAATATTGAGGTCTAAGTCCACGTTGTAGCGTAGCCGGCATTGTTCAGTAGGTGCATTCCACACCACCACGAAAGCTTTGTGGGGAAACAATGGAGCTCTTGTCGGCATAACTGTACTCCCATCAGCCACCATCAGTAAGGCCCATACTGTTAGGTATTTGATCCATAGATGGCACATAGTATGCTCTTTTTAATGGTGCTGGTAGAGCAGCGTCCTCAAAGGAGATAAAAGGAGAAAGAACATTAACAGCAAAAATCCAATGACAACAAGAAACGGCAAGATGAATCAATTAAAAATTGCAGTCCTAGAAATATTCAAGAAGCTGGCTCTAGACTTGTATTACTTATTTGGAAATAATTCATCTTAAACTCACTGAGACTTTTTCATACAACACAACTGTAGCAGTTTGATAGCACTTCGTCATTCCTCTATAATGTGGAATCCTGAAATTTGTAGTTTCAAGGGACACTTAGAATTCTCTGCCAGATAGCATTTCTACCTCACCAAATTACAAATTCCAGGTTTCCAGATGGTGGAGTCATGGCACTGAAAATGGTATCAAAGTGCTATAAATGTCTGGAGTGGAAAAGACTTTACTTCTGTGTGGACATGTATGGGATCGCAAAATATAACTATCCATGACAGCAAACTAATCAATCAGTTTCTCAGATCCTTCAATGAAATTCCACCTATTGGCTTCAAGAACAGAATTGCAGTAGATTCATTTCTCCATAAAAGCATCCATCCAATCCTAATTATGGTGCAGTATTTTTATTAACCATTGTAATGAGGTAGGAGCCTACTTTAGTTCAAAATTTCTGTTATTAATTTTTTTTCTAAAGTCATAGCCAGATTTGTTTTTTAGTTAGTTGACATTTCAGTATCTTTAAAGGCCTGGTTTACACTTGGCAGTACTGCCTCACAGCTCTAGTCCAGCCTATATAATGTTTATATTGAAGCAAGAATTCTTGCCTCTGTTAAGTCAACATGAACACCTAAGATGCCTGGTTGCTCATTAAGAAGAAGAATAACAGAAGGAACCATAAAAAAGAGTCACAAGAAAGAACTACACAGGTGAAGTAATATCATAGTCAAACATGTTATGAATGAAAAAAAACTTCCAGGTGTGGTAGAAAATCTATTGCCAAGGAACTATAGTTGAGATTCACAGAACAGAAGCCACAAGAGAGCTGCCACAAGAAAAAACACAGAATAAGTATCCAGATAAGGAGCCACAAGAGAAGAGCGATCAGAAGGAATATAAATAAATCATCCAGTAGTGAATATCAGGGTCACTCCTAGAGACAGCACCAAGGAGACATATCCTTTTCCTTAGGAGAAGGAAGCTGGTTGCCCTGTTAACTGAGCCATATCCATGCCAACCTGCTGTTTTGAAATAAGTTGCCCACTAAATAATCCCCTACCTGGATAAGAGAAATTCATTTGACATCTACCAAATAAAATTAAGCAGTAGTGGAGAAATAAGAAAAGGTTATATTTACTGTGAAGTCTGTATTTTGTAAAATACGGTTCTGATATCTGTACGTGTACCCTCTTAGTCCCTCTTAGGAATCTATAGAGTGTCTTCTGTCCCCTCCAGTAGGAGTGCCTGACTAACTAATGATCCCAGTTGCAGAAATAAAGGGTAAAAAGAAACCTGCTGGCTAAGAGCTAGGGCATATAGGGAATATTCTTCCTATACATTGAAAGGCATACTAGGCTAAACGCTAGCATACAACAATATATTTAAAGTATACAACTATATACCTTCGAATGATGAACTACAGTGAAACAATGGACAAAAATCTACCTCAGATTATGAAACATCTATGCAGAGGATGAAGTGCCTCCAAAAAGAGAGTGGCATTTCCATAGGAAACAAAGTATTAAATGTGAAGCTTCTTGGATTGCCCCAGACTATAAAATAACTGGAACTGTCCTAAAAATTTCCTGTACTTGTGCAGTGAAAGATTGTTTTCTTGATTTGCCTATCCAGACAGTACTATGATCCAGTGTTATGGAAGCTCAGGTGACCATAAATGTTGATGAAAAAGGACTTCTGAGGAGATACAAGCAAACAAGCAGCAAGAATTGGAGAGGAATTATACTTAATATGAGTAAAACTCTCTGCCCTAGAAGGCCCTGCTGTAACAGAGGCCCTAATCACATTGAGAGATCTGCTCAGTGCAAATTTGGAACTGTGGAGATGATGCAAGGAACAGACAGGGATATAGGGGATGGGGCCATTATGCTCAGTTCCATGTTCCTCACTCAAGGAACTGTACTCTGTTTAAGCTTATAATATAACATCAATTCTGTCTTCTCTTCCTCCTCCAAATCTTAGTTTATGAGCCAAATATGTGTCCCTCCCTATCACTATAAATCTAATTCAAAGTATCGACAAACAGGTATGATATCGTTCTTAACACTCCACATACACTTTTCCAGAAAAAAATTTGATCAGCTGCTGGATTAAATCCAAAGTTCACATAACCAGCAGGAAGTTATAAAAGGCTTCTAAAATTCTTCAAATCTTTGATTTTTCCTCTTGCTAATCTCATTTTATATGTCACCTTTTTTAATAGTGCTGTAGAGTACACTCTCAGTACCCACTTTTGTACTAAAAGATCCTGTAACATCTTCTAATGTCACTGTTTCTAATCTTGCATCTTTTAACAGGAATGCTATAAGGTCTTTATTTGGATGTCAATTTAATTTTCAAATATGCAATTATATGGAAAGAGCATATCAAATATACTGTTTGACCATACATTTTACTTGTCCAATTTGATTATTTTCCCAGAAATTACCTAATTATTTTTGTGCAAGTTAGTCGCATAGTAAATCTAACTGTATAGGTTTATAAATAAATCCTTTATTCTCTAAATTGCTTTCACTGTTCATCCCTTATATAGATTATATTTATGCCTTTGTTTGACTAGAGGATGATCTAAAAAGGGACATAAAGCAGATGATGATGGTGGTAGGAGATAGAGAGAGTGTGTGTGTATGTATGTGTGTGTATGCATGCATGCATACATACACACACACTGTTTTAAACATCAATAAAAGTATTAGTTATTTGTTGTTGTTGTGTGCCCTCAATTCACTGCTGACTTATGGTATCCCTAAGACAAATCTATCATGGGGTTTTCTTGGCAGAATTTGTTCAAAGGGATTTACCTTTGTCTTCTGCTGAAGCTCAGAGACTATGACTTGCCAAAGCTCACCTAGTAGGATCCCTTATCTATGCTTCGAACTCTGGTGTCCCAGTGTCCTAGTCCAACACTCAAATCACTACACTATACTGGCTCTCCAGTTATTTTTTAATGCTTTTTAAATTTAGATGAAAATATTTCTATGTCATGCTGATCACATACATTTATTTTTCTATTTGAATCCAAGCAACTGAGGTATTAGAGTTTATATACATAACCATTCTCAAAAGTTGAAATGTTTCATAGTATATCTTCAGGTTAAGTATAGCTACAGCTTTTTGTGGTGAGTGCATATATTTGACATTGTTTATAATCCTTAAAGTTTTCTCCCCACTATACATTTCTCTAAACTTTTTAAGATAGAAACAGACATAACATTTTTTGGTAAAATATGAACTGTAACTAAGCAAGTCTACCTAACAGGAAAATAACATCAATCCTTTCTTTTAGTTTTTGACTGATACATTCAAAAATTCATTTATAATTTCTGCATGTTGGATATAATAAATGTTTAGTTATGAGAATTATACTGAAAACCAGAAAAGCTAGATTTAATATTTGTTTTTGGGTTTAATTGATCTTTCTTTGTAACAATTTTTTTCATGATTTAAAATTCTGTAAACTCCTGAAATTTGTTTACTATCTTTTACAAATGGCTTAATTAGGTCTGAAATAAATAATAAAGTATCATCTGCAAAAATATTTAATTTGGTATTTTATTTTTACATTTAAAAAGTTATCTCTTATTATTGTGGCTAATTCTTCTATTGCTACCAAGTTCCCAGAACCAACAGAAAAAGAAGGGAGTCTTCATTTACATTATCTAAGCTTTTGAATTTTCATATATTCTATTATTAAAACAAATTTGTTCCTATACTTATTTATTTATTCAGTCATTTATTATTCTTGAGAAGATTGATCAGGTAAATGTGATCCAGACAGCTGGCTGCTTTTAAAATGTATTTGAAAACTATTGAACTAGATTATTATGTAATTTACTGACATGTATTTAACACCATCCTTATTGCATCCTACCTGTCATAAAACCAGTCTGATCTAGAAGAATATATGGTGTCATAAATTCAGTTGAACTGTGTGAAATTGCCAAAGTGAATATTTTCTGATCCCAATTAAATAATTTTATTGGGACATACACTGATACAGATTGAGGATCTCCTCCAGGTTTTGGAATGGTTACTGTTTTGGATCTGTTCCAAAAATAAGTTATTTACCCATCAAAGCATATTCCATTATAAAATATGTGAATGTTCATAATTCATAAAAAAAAGTCTCTTTTTTTCATTTTTTTCAATCATTTGCCTACTTTGCAATAAAGCTCCATTGATTCTCCAAGTTATAAATCAGGATTTTTTATTGTTGGCTTCTCATTATTATTAGCATGTGATCAGAACTAAAGGTTTGTGCACTTTTTTAAAAAAAATCATGCATGATATCTTCTGAGACTAATAAGTGGTCTATTTTGGAATAACTAGAGTGCCTGCCTATATAATGTGTATAATTTTCCCTTTTGGGTAGGATTCTCCAGGCATCCACTAATTCATGATTTTGTAGACTGAGAATGTTTTATATCCCTTACTGTACTTTCTCTTTTGTTTAGCTCAAATATCTTGTCCATTATCTATAATGCACTTTATACGTCCTACAATTCTAATAGATCCACTTGCCTTTTTTTTTACTTTTTTTAGATCTTTCAACATTTGTGCCATAAACATTTTCCTGATTTGTGTTAGACAAACAATATGACCCTAAAGTTACAGATTTATCTCCTGTTCTTCCTTTTACTAAGCTATATCACCCTTCTTTCTCTTTCAACTGATCTTTTAGTTCCTTCTTGCCCAAGGCATTCCTTCTGACCTAAACTAAGCTCAAAATAAGATTGAGGCATTACCTTTTTACTTACTTTCTTCATATGTGTTTCCTGCAGAAATAAAATATCTGGTTTATGCTGATTGCCCAAACTAAGCTATAGTTTGACCTTCAATTTTGAATTGAATACATTTCTTTCAACAAAAGAGAAACAGCTCTGAAATTATTCCTCAAAAATCACAATATAAGCATATGAAATAATAATCAAATTCCTATGATGGTGAGATAATGGATAATTATAATGGCATTGATAACTAATATATCTGGGAAGAATAAGCAATAGAAGTATATGAATATATCTATAGTCAGGAAAATTACTTTACAAAGTCATGTATATTCATTATCAGGAAAGTTTGAAGTCAACTGTAAATTCTTTTTGCATTATTCTTTATTAACTTGGGGTTTTTTTTAATTAACCTTCTTTCTCATTTGCTTGATTTTTGTTTCTTTTCCTTGTTTATATACCTTTTGTTTTAATTGTCTTGAAAAATGTTTGATAAAAAATTATTTAAAAAATTCCTATCATGGTGGTTTAATTATAATGGAATCATTCAATGAAGTATGTATTTCTGACCCACCCCAGTTTCAGTTAGGTTTTTATTATTAACTGTGAAATGGACAGTACATAAAACATATTGAATAAATAACAGCAATGGATTTCAGTATACTGAAATAAACATAATTCAACAGCAATGTGTTTGTTCTAAATAATTACTTTTGTCCACCATTTTGTGAAATTTTTGTGGCATCACTACAGTGGCAACAAAAACTATATTTGGTTTGGTATGTTCTGCTGTGTAGAGTCAAACAATCTCATTTCAGAAGGTCAACCCAGTTCTTAGAAAATAGTAGGCCTGAGAATCTAACAGGATATTAATAAGAATGAAAAGAATATCCACAATTTTTCTCATCCTCATATCAACAAATCTCTTCCAATTTTTTGCCAGTAATCATGAGCAAAATGACAAAACATGCATAGTGGAGAAGTGGACAGAATAAATCCACTACCCTGCTTCCTGTTCATGTTCTACTTATACAACCAAGCTTTTACATTCTTTTAATCCCCATACCCAACTGCTGAATAGGACTTCTCCTCCATAGAGTTCATGTTTTGAAGGAGGAGAAGAGATATTTAAAGAAACCAGTTACTGGTGGTGTTTAAATTCAATGATAAATCAATTGCTTATTATTGCGCATTCTCCAAAAGAACAATAGTATCTTTTGTTACTTTCACTGACGCACCCCCCCTCTTTTAACTAGAGTTTGCAATTCTATTGCACCATTTTAATCCTCGAGACTGTAATGAGCATAACCACTAATGATTTCATTTGGCACATCATTATCATCTTGGTACAAATTCCCTTGCATTTCTTAGTCAATGCCACATTGTCATGGTTGGTTAAACAGCCAAAGGATGCACATTTCTGTCCAACTCAAATAAGTGTCCCTAAAAGAAAACCATGCAGAAATGTTTCTGCTCCATATTTTAAACACAAAAACAGCCTTTTAAAAATGAAAGAGTTAAAAGTCTTTGCGTAGGCCTGTTAAAGCCAATGGGAGTGTTTCCAAGCAGGCCTTAATTCACAAAATTAACTATAACACACATACTAATGTGGTCTGCTTATTTTTTTTCTCCTTCAGTGAATGAAGAGATTGACTTCTCTTTTGTAAGGAGAACAATTGAAAACAGTGTTTTTGCACCATAACAAATGTTTTCATCCTTAAGAAGGCACAAGTTCTTTGTTGTATTATTTAAATAGGCTGGATCCAAATTTAGGGTATATCCACACAGCCCAGATATAACAGCTTGATACTACTTTAACTACCATTATTTCATCTTATGGAATAGTGAGGGTTTTTTTAGACATAGGATTCTCTAGTGCACCACCCTAAACAACAGCACTGAGTTCTCTAGCAAAGATTTTTAAATCTCTCATTGAAGTACAAATCCCAGAATTCCACAGGAAAAGCAATGGGAATTGAAGGGGTACCAGAGGTCGGTAACTGTGAAATGTGGATACATCTTTAGTCATATTTAAGAGGAGACTTAAGTCTAATTAATTGACCTAAGCAGACTAAGGCCATTTCCACACTGGGTAATTAAAACAGGGCAGTGCGACCTCCAGCGGAGGTCGTCTACACCGTGGAGTGGACTGGCTCAGACAAAATTTTGCAGTTCCTCACCTGAATCCACTCAGAGACGCCTCCAACTGGTAACTGTGTGCGCTTTTTAAAAACCTGTAAAAACAGGTTAACTGCGGTTTCACTGATTTAAATGGCTGTGTTCCAGTGATGAGAAAAGCCTAGAATTTTGCTTACACTTTACTACTTTTTTTAAAGGAGCTCTGTAAGTATTAGCAAAGATGAAGAAAGAATATGTAGAATTTTTTTAAAATGCTAAAATGAACTTCAGAGTTATTTTTTTCTCGAGTTGGTGGGAAAAGACATCTGGGTAAGGAAGATTCATTTGCAAAACAAGAGCTTCACATAAATTAATGTAATTTACAGTGCAACCTATCATAACAAGGTAGACCTGGAACACTAATAAAACAGGATTCTATATAGTTTCTTTTACTAGATATGCCTATCATGTATTTTTATAAACACTAAAATTTTAAAACAAAGGTAAGCAAATTAAAATGACAAGGTTAGTATGACAATGGATGAAGGGCATTATCTTTTTTATTACAGGCTATGTCATAGGCACTGTCCTGTCAGTGCCCCTGGCCTTAAACTAATATAATACAAGTTCCAAGCACTAGTGAGCCTGTAGGACAAATGTTCTCAGTAGGCCCTCTTCTTCAGAGCTGCTGCTCACTTGCCCTTCTCCTCTGCGCCCAGTCAAAGGACAGCACAAACTAAATGTGCTCCTCTATATCCTCATTCACTAAAGTTTAAACTTCACTGTAGTAAATATTTGTTTTGTGAAAAAGATGATAGAATAGTATTGTAAGTAAGTCAATATCCCCCTACAAATAAAAAAAAATACAAACGCACTAGTGTGGTGTAGTGATTTGAGCACTGGACAGAGGAAAGAAAGGGCAAAGTCCCCCTCAACAAATTCTGTCAAGAAAACCCCATGATAGGTTCGCCTTAGGGTTACCATAAGCCAGAAATGACTTGAAGGCTCACAGTAGCACCATTGTCTCACTGACAAGCATTTCATTAGCCCTCATTAACCTTTCTCACCAGGTTCTGAGCCTGATGTCAGGCATTCTGAGTTCATCTGCATTCTGAGTTCAGTGGGTTCAATTCTTAAGTATGAACGCTCAGGAGCCAAATCTTAAGACACTGTTCACCAGGAACAACTTTTTTTATGAAAGCCCACTGAAATGAACTAGGGGCTTACTTTATCATTTTAACTTTTGCCAATTGCACATCCTACATTTGAGTTAATGGATCACGCTGGCCCATTCCTAGATGTCTGATGTGAAGGAAGTTTAGAGGAGTACATGTCATGTCAATAACAGAATTCATTTATTTTCACTAATGCTACCACTTTTCCTTAAAAAAAACTATTAAAATATTCATCTTCACTTTAGCAATAGTAAGCCTCATATTCAATGCACTGTCTGGGGCATGTGCTTTAATACATGCTTTTATCTCAAAATTGCTTCAGTCAGAAACAATTGACATTCTTTCACTGTGAGGCTTACATCTATTGTGGTTTCTATGACACAGCTTCCATGATCAGTATTAAGTGATAAAGTATTACATAGATCAATAGCATCAGCTAACAGCAACACTGGGATTGCAGCGCAACTATTATGTCTGGGTGTGAAATTCCATGGCTAAACAGCTCTTCAAAGAACTTCTAAACTAGCAGCCTCTAAGCATGCACAAAGTAGACATTGTTTATACTCATCTACTGATGAAGATAGTAATAGTACTTACGTCTAGAGAGCCAATCAGGAGAGGAAAACTTGGCAGAACAACTTACAGTAGCTTCTGCGCTTATATTAAAGCCTGCTCCTCCTGTTTGATTTGCTGTTAACTAATGAGATACTGACACGATCTGGAGTGGGTGAGAGATTTTTACCTACCAGGCCTTGAATAATTGCATAGAATACAAAGTTGGCCAAGATCATTTTGTTCTAATTAGTGTGGCCCTTGCTGCTGTTTTTAAGGCTTATGTAATGCAAAAATAGAAAGCCATTCCACTAAATACTGAACATCAAAGAGACATGTTTTCCCCCTCTCTGTGATAAGCAAATCCTGCAGACTCTTATAGCATTATAGCCACGACTCAAATCTATGCCAATAGGTTGCATGATACTGGCATCCAACAAGAATACGGAAATTAGCAAACTGCACAGGAGGCCCTATCATTAGGCAGAGTGAATCAGTAGACCTTGACTGTCATGAAAGAGAGGCAGATTATAAAGTTATTTGATTTGCTTTTCTTGTGATCTTCATGCCAGGGACACAGATAGATAAGTGAAGTGTTCCCTCTCAGCCCTATCAAGGTGCATACCACTCAAAGCAAACCAAGTTATTTCAGCACATGAGACAAAACAACCCACATGCACCTCACCTTCTTTCTGGAAAAAATACATTCTGCTAACTTTCAACATGTCCAAAAGGTGGTGCATATAGTGGCTACCTCACATTGCCTTGAGTATGGAATGAAAGGAAAATTAGTCAATGAATGATGTGATAGATAGAAAGACTACTTCTAACAAAACAATAACAGAAAAAAAAATAATTTAGACCTTCACCAATCTTTCTCATTCACTTCTAGTTTATCTTACTAAAACATTTGATTTTTAGGCATGGCCATATAATACAATTGAAACTAAGGAATATGGTGGCAAAGGCTTTGTAAAACTAAGCAGGCTCTCACCTGGTCAGAGCCTAGAGAGGACACTAGGAGCTCTATGTATGTTGTCTATAGAGACAACATAAAACAGGAAGACAAAACAGGAATTACAGTAAATGCAGCAGTTATGATAAATTAGCCATAGATGTATACTGGAAAAGGTAACCTGTACTGAAAACTCTTTTAGGTAAATGGACAGTATCCCTCAAAATAGTTTAAGATAACTTCGGTTGAATACAGCCTAGCAAGAGCAAATCATTTTCCCTTGGTTCCTTAAAATAGCTCCCTGTAGCCCCTAACAACTTCTCCTAAGGATCAGGATACTCCCAATAAGAGACCAGAATGAGATTTAGAGGCTGCTGAAGGACAGAGGTCTGTTCACAAGACATGCTTTGCACTGTATTTGGGGCAATTATGTTCTCTTTGAGGAGCTCATCGAGGCATTCTATTCATGGTTCTTCCACACACTTTGAAGATGGAGACTGTGGCCTAAATTTAATTAAAACTAACAAGAATAGGCCTGTACAATCAATGGTAACTTGGCAAGCTAATACTTAAGTAAATTCAGTAAGCTAATACTTAAGTAAATTTAATAGGGCAACTCTAATTGGGACTAAGAACTAGGTTTAGGCTTGGAAGTTCCTGTTCCCTAGAATCTGGATCTATGGTGAATCTTTTTTAGCCTGGGGTAAAGCCCTCTCTAAGTCCCATGATCTTCACTGCAGGTTATATGAGGGTTTGAAAGCATTAGTCTAGTCCAGACCAAGAACATGGAATATGCTTGATGGCTGAGCAAGAACAACAGGTAACAGCCCCACTACCACAGATAAGCAGACTTCCATACCACCAACAATTCTGAGGCTACTTCAGGTTTATAAAAGATAGTTACAAGACCAGAGGCCTCAAAACCAACCATTAACTGAGTAGGAACACAGGTCTCAGAGAAGGTCTCAGGACTTGACCCCCCCTTTTTTTTTTCTTTTTCTAGGAGCAAAAGAGAGAATATGGCAGGCATGAGTTTCAAGGATGTTGGCAAATTCCTCAGTTAGCTGCATGTCAATTAAAAGGTAAGGACCTGCCTAGATCAGAATCTGGTTGACAAACAGAAAAGGGTAGTTACTCCAAGTGCTATGTAAGTTCTCAGTCTGAGCAGAGTAAGTACCTCCAGTTCCTATATAGGCTCTCAATTTGAGTAGTGTTGTTGTCACTTCACTACCACCACAGTTCATACTAAGAGCTTATATAGGAGCTGCAGGCTCCTCCCCTTCCTCTCTGCCAATCAGACCATGATTCAGGCAGGTCTGTGCATGTGCTTTACCCTTCTCCTGAGTAATCTGACCTGCAGTTAGCTACCTTAATGATCTGAATGCAATGCTTTCCTGAGCTGAGAAACTGATTAGCAGAGAATGCAGAATGGGGAGGTGTCTACAGATGGCCAGTTTTAGCCTGGAACAGCAAGCGGGCAAGGGTGAGATACTTGACTGCTTAAGTGAAGGTAGGCAGCAGGGGACATTACAAGGCCATACATCCTAGATTTCATAGATGTACTAGCATAATGACTTCCTTTGATTGAACACTGCTGCAAAATGTTGATGTGAATTGTGGGTTTGCATGTCTGTAAGCAGTACCAGGGCAGTTATTTCTGTGTGCCTTCCCCTACAATAGGAAGGCTGAGTGTGAGCAAGAGGGCTTGGCTACAGCTACCTACAGTGTCCATATTGGCCACAGATTCTTAAAGTCTATGGCCATTTCCACACTACACTATTATAGTGCTATTATTCCACTTTCAACATCCTGTGGAATCCTGGGGTTTGCAGTCTAGGGAAGGCATTTAGAATTCTCATCCAGAGAGCTCTTTGGCCTCAGGAAACTGCAAACCTCAGGATTCCATAAGATGTTGAAAGTGGAATAATAGCACTATAACAGTGTAGGGTGGAAATGGCCTTAGTCTGCTTGCTTGAGGCCATTCTTATCATGAGGAGATTATTTCAGTTAAAATGATGAGAAGTGCTTCTATTTCTAGCATATCATGGTTTGCCATTGTTCCTGTTTCTCTGGCATTCAGTGTGAGCTGCTTTGAAGCTCCATTTTTGGAAAAAGTAGACTACAGATAACAGAAATAATAAATGCCTGTTTCTTCAAGAATCAAGGAATCCCTTAAAGGATCTTGAGATGAAGGTCTCTAGGGACATGCCCATCTGAGGGAGGGTTGGTTCTACTTCACTCTATTTTTATTTTTTATTTTTTTGTATAATTTTTATTGAAAATTTATCTCGAAAATACCCCCCCACTTCCATGTTTAAATCTTCCAGTTGAAATTTCCATTCCATTACAAACATAATTTCCATGTTACAGAGAGAAGAACAGTTACATTATTTCTTCTTTGATTTCTCATACATTTATATCTTTACCCAATCCAATACTCTTTTCCATTCTTTCTCAAAGTTCTGGATAGATTTATTCTTCAGAGAAAATGCTAACTTTTCCATCTCTATCATATCCAGAACTTTTAACTTCCATTCTTCTATATAAATATGTTTCTTTTCTCTCCAGTGCTGCGCATATGTCAACCTTGCTGCAGTTATTAGATATAATAATATCTTCTGATGACTTCTTATTTCCCTTTGTTGCCCTAACGTATTTAACAAATAAATCTCCAGTTTCATTTCAAAATTCAGCTTACAAATTCTTTGGATTTCGTCATGTACCCCCTTCCAAATTTTTTTAGCTATCTTACATGTCCACCACATATGGAAAAAAGACCCTGTCTTTTCATCACACTTCCAACACACTTCCCATTTTTTGTTATTTTTTGTAATCTTTCTGGGGTCATATACCATCTGTAAAACATTTTATAAAAGTTTTCTCTTAAATTTAAGTTCGGTGTAAATTTTATACCTATTTTCCGTACTCTTTCCAAAGTTTCTAATTCAATTGAATGTCCCAAATTCTGTGCCCATCTAACCATTGTATCTTTAACTACTTCTGATTCCATTTCTCTTTTCAACAATAATTTATAAAATTTGGAAATTCTATTCTTTTGGTTATCTTTCATCAGTACATCTAATTCATTCTCTTTTTCTCTCAAATCTGTATAGTTTTTGGTCCATTCTAAATCTTTCTCTGAGTTGTCTCCGTGGAAACCAATTTAGTTCATGCCCTTCAGCCTTTAATTCTTCTTCTGTACACATTCTTGGTTTGTCGCCCTCCCATTTCAATAACTCTTGATATGTTAGTAAATTTCCTTGTTTTGTTGGGGTAATTTTATAAACTTCTTGTGGTGAGGTCCATTCTGGTAGTTTTGTATAAAATTTTTGCTTTATTTGTGACCAAACCTTCAACAATGTCTTTCGAATGCAATGATTTTTAAACTCTATCATAACATAGATATCCATGCCATCCACATCTATTGTTTATTTCTTCTAAGTCTTTAGTGGTTGTGTTTTCTAATTGAATTCAATCTTT
This sequence comes from Cyclura pinguis, assembly GCA_030412105.1. Classification (NCBI taxonomy): domain Eukaryota; kingdom Metazoa; phylum Chordata; class Lepidosauria; order Squamata; family Iguanidae; genus Cyclura; species Cyclura pinguis. The sequence goes on along the minus strand of CM059603.1, from coordinate 78,951,567 downwards.
GATCCAATCTAAACAACATGCCTGGTAACAGATTTTTAATGATGGTAAGTCAAGTCCTCCTCTCTCTTTTGTATCTTTAAGTATTTTAAATCTAAATCTTGGTTTTTTCCCTTGCCTAATAAATTTTTCTAGGGCCTTTTCCCATTCCTTAAATATCTTCTCTTTCCCTATTATTGGTACGTTTTGAAAGAGGAACATAAGCTTTGGTGGTAAAGACATTTTAAAAGCATTTATCCTACCCAAGAAGGATAAATTTAAATTTTTCCATTTCTCCATATCACATTTAATTTCTTTCCATGTTCTTGAATAATTGTTTTCAAATAGTTCTTGATTCTTTTTCACCATAGTTATCCCCAGATATTTTATTTTCTTGGTCAGTTGATATCTGGATGTTCTCTCCAATTCTGCTTGCTCCTTTTTTGTCATGTTAAGAGTCATCATCATTGTTTTTTCTCTATTTATTATAACCTGCTTTTAGTCCATATCTTTGTAAAGTTTCCATCAGCACCTGAATTGATTCTTGTGGATCCTCCAAAACTATAATTACATCATCCGCAAACGCTTTTAGTTTCAGTTCTTTTTTCCTTAATTTCAAACCTCTTATCTGTGGTTCTTCAATTATTGTTATCAGTAGAACCTCCAATACAGCTACGAATAATAATGGTGATAACGGGCACCCCTGTCGTACCCCTTTATTTATTGCAAAACTTGCCGTAGTATCTCCATTTATAATTAATCTCGCTGATTGGTCTTGGTAAATCATCTCCATCCATTTGCAAAAATCTTCTCCCAAATCATATTCTTTCAGAACCCTTAACATAAAGTCCCAAGAAACATTATCAAAAGCTTTTTCAGCATCCAGAAAAATAAGCGCTGCTTTCTTCCCGGGGTTTTTGTCATAAAATTCAATCACATCTATGATTGTTCTAACATTATCTCTCATATGTCTACCCGGGAGAAAGCCTATTTAACTCTCTTGAATCTTATCCTGCAGTGCATGCCTCAAACGTTTTGCCAACACTGACGCAAATATTTTATAATCTATATTCAGCAAGGAGATTGATCTGTAGTTGTTAAAATCCATCATATCCTGGTGCCTTATCTGCTTTCTGACCTTTTATGGCCTCTTCTATTTCAATAAGTGTTATTGGTTTATTTAACTGTTCCTGTGTTTCCTGAGATAGTTTGGGAATCTTAACCTTTTGAAGAAATTCAGTTAATTTTTTTTCATTTCGATGGTGAGATTTTATTTCATAAAATAGTTTTCCAAAATATTCTTCAAATTTCTGCTTTATCTTTTCATGTTGAGTAATCAGCTTTTCCCAATTTTCAATTCAACAATTATATTCCTCTCTCTGTTCTTCAGTTTCTATGCTAGCCACTTCCCGATTTTGTTTGCTTATTCAAATTGAGTAAATTCCAGCTGTTTAATCTTCTTTTCTATTTCCTCCATTGTGGTCATCTCTATTTCTTTTTGTATTTTTTTGACCTCCAGTTGTAATGATTTCTTCATTGGGTTTTCTCTAAATTCCTTTTCTTTCTCTTGAAGTTTAGTCATCAGCTCTTGATGTTTTTCTCTCCTCTTTTTATTCTGGATTTGTCATTGTTGTATTAAAAAACCTCTCATTACTGCCTTGGATGCATGCCAAACCATTTTCATCTTCATATCTTCTTTTATGTTTTCCTTGAAGTAATATTTAAGTACATCTTTTGCTTGCTGTACTGTCTCCTCATCGTTTAACAAACTATCATTCAATTGCCATTGAAACTGTTTTACTTTTTCTTGTATTTGCAACATCACCGGGTTATGGTCTGAGACGATCTTAGGCAGTATTTCTGTCTTCTTTACCTCTGATAACAAATGTTTAGCGATAAAAATCATATCAATTCAAGACAAGATCAATTCAAGTTTCAGATAAGAAAAGAATATCCAGATACTTTTCAAGGTCAAACACAGTACATAGTCTTTTTATTCTCCCAAAACAGTCTCCATCCTCACCATCTTTTTTCCCCCTTCCAGCTTTTTTTTAATCTTTGCCTTTAATCCCTTTCCGCTTCCCCCTTTCTCCTTCAATGAAAATACCAGTTTCAAAAAAATAAATGAGTCCAAGAGTCTAAAGTCTTATAAAGAAACAATTCAGTTCAAAGGTGCTGCTTAAAAGTTCCTTTAGAGCTCTCACTCTAAACCGGGGGGGAGGGGGGTCACTCAAGCACTTCCAGGGGAAGAAAGAGTTAATTCTCCACTCACCAAGTCCATCCATCTCCTTTCTTTTTATTCAAAACCACAAGTCTCCACCACGACAGGCTACTCCAGCAATGTAATCAGGTTTCAGATCAATTTGACATGTTGGTCGTTGTTTCAACTGGCTTGTTAAGTTGTATCTTCTTCTTTTAAAAAAGGTTTTTGCTGGTGCTCGTCAGTTATTTAACTGGCTGCAAATCCGCTGCATTTCGGCTCCATCCTCCGTCCTTCCACGCCGGTCCCTCCACTCCTCCACCAGCGCCAGGACATTCCAGGACTTGTGAGCTGCTCTGCTCTCCCTACCTTCTAAGGGGGACTTGTTTTGGGGGACCACAAGGGTCCCTGGGAGATGTTTTCCTTGCAAGTTTGCAGCAGGTAGTCCTGAGCCTGTGGTTCAGGCTACCAGCTGCTCCAACATCTTGGCCCCGCCCCCCAGTTCTACTTCATTCTAAATGGCAAGGGGAAAATGCAGTGCCTTCTGCCAATGTAGAGATTGAGTGGCAGGTTGGGGAATGGTGTATCAAATGGCAGGTTGGTCATCCAATCACTGCAGCTATTCCTAATGTTATACCAAAGCTTATTGCTGCTGTAACCAATTGGTTTCGGCTAGGGATGGGCCAACCAAATCGTCGAATCCTGAGCAGGGATTCAAGATTCATGAATCCAAATCCCTTGTGCCAAAATAGACAAACTGAATCTCTCAAACCCATCAACTAAATAGTACTGGGATGCCTGAAAACCTGGGAGACCGAGACACCTGAAAATTTGAGAGACCAGACACACAAGGGGAGATGGCAACTAGATGAGTTTTCCCCTTGGAGTAATAATGGCTTTTGCTAACAATTTCAGAAATTACATCTGGGGTTGTATTCTAAGATATTTAAATTGAGCATTTAATATTTAAGTTCAGCACTTGACTGGAAGGTAAAGGCTTGAGATTTCAAGGACAGCTGAAAGATTCCTTTGCATAGCTCCCTCACAAAGGTCTTTCAGACACAATTTTGGGGTTTGTAGTTTTACAAGGTGTCACAGCCTTCTCTACCAAAGTGTGCTGGTGAATCATCAAACTACAAACCCCAGGATGCCAATAAGAAGCTATGCAAAGAAAAGCCAGTTTTGACCTGGATTATCTCTGTACTGTAGTATGTGGCCCTATTTACACAAGCAGGAAAATGTGGAATTAATCCGCATTTTCCTGCCTGTATAGAAAGGACCTTCATGTCATTTTCAATCTGGGGAGATCCTGAGGCAAAACTATGACAATTGGCTTGGCCAGATTTCTTCAGAGGAAAGTTTGTCTTTGCCTAGGCTTTTGCTAAGGCTGAGAGAGTATGTCTTGCCCAAGATTATCCTTCTTTCCCTTGCTTTTTAAACCCTTTTTAAAAAAAGGATTCAAAGGATTCAAGATTCGTGGATTCCGAGAACCTTCCAGGGATTCAGATCCGGATTCGGAAAATTTTGGATTTGTCCCATCCCTAGTTTTGGCCCATCCTTTATCTTAATCAAAAGATGTTGTGTATATCATTCCTTCCTCCTGCCATCTTCTATCAACATCGGGGATGCACATTCATATCACAATGAAAAATTTTATAGCTTATTGAGTTTGTACTGTGCAAGATCATTCACAAAAGGTTGCATGTAGCTTTCAATTTTCTATTACTGAGAAGAAATCCCAAGCAACATATTCTTTTCTCTTTCCTTTTTTCTGAGACCAACTATGTATAAATAAATGTGCACACAACTGAAAGAGATATCTTTGGAAAATGCACAGATTTGTTAAAGGGGGAAATGTATTTTTTAAAAGTGTTCATTGAGCAAAATAGACTTGAAAGTCCAGGCATTAGTACACAAATTTCCACGAGGGAAAAAAAAATACAAAGCCTTGCAACCTGATAAGAAATACAGGATAAAGAAAAAATACAGAGGCAATTTGAAGAAGAAAATCAAGACAGAGAGATTTTCATGTCCTTTTTGAACTGTTATTAGAAATGCTTTCACTTTTGTCAAACTTTGTGTACCTTTCAGGTTTAGTGATTCTACCAGACTGCTACTGCCTTTTAATAATTTATATTTTAATGAAATGTCAGTTGCTGCGTTGTAAACCACTTTGCAGGTCTTACAGTGGTAGACTAGGGTACAAAAAATTATATATTGTTATTTCACAGTAACTATTTATTTGTGTTGCTCAAATAGGAAACAGCAAATGAAGCAAGTAGCTTCCCTATTTTAGAGAATTCTTTAGCCTGAGTTTTTGGCTTATCAATTTATGATTCTTTCTTTAGGAAGGAAAATATCTCATATTAATACAAATATCAGTCTTTTTAATTTAGCTCTTGCTGCAGTTGGGGTATTAGTAGTAACTAAAATGCCAATGTTTCAAAAATATGCAAGGTCCCCACTTCTCCAGAACTCTTCATCAGGCACGATAGCACAGAAAATTAGAGAGGAGGGATGGGAAAAGAACAGAAATCTAAAAAGATGGCCACCTCTTGTAACCATGAGGTCTGCAGTTAAGTACAGTCCCCAAATGGGGATTGCATATTGATAAGTATGCAGATATGAAATTACAGGTAACAAGGAAGTTGGGAAAGGAAGTGATATATCTTCATTGTTTGAAAGCACAAGGCTGCCTGCAACTCTGGAATCCACTTCTTGCCTGAAGCAAAACACACAGAAATATCAGGAAACATTACCATCCTTTTACAAGAAAAGCTGGTGAAGAAGGTACTATTATGGTTTCTTCTATTTGGCACTTGAAGGAGTGAAATATCATTTTTCCTGAGATCTAAATTACAGCCCTCTCTACACATCTCCAGGTTTGACCTTCGCAGATTTGATTATTTGTGAGATGCATACATGCCTCCTCCCTGCCCCCCATTCTTCTCCTCCCATTTTCTTGAATTTTGCCAGGCATGAAGAAGGAAGGCAAACACAACTGAGCAAAAGGCAAGGGAATGAGGCAAAGGTATGCACATGCCCTGAACCCTCGAAAAACCAGAGGGGTCACTGTTTATGTATGAACAATGCTAGAGGCAGAATGAATTCTTCCCAGCCTTAGCCCTCTTCACTTCACTATCAGCACAGCCATTTCCTTCAAATAAATCCCACTTGTGCAATAAGTGCTCTTTCTTAATAGGCTCGCTTGTTTCATTTACTTCACCGTTTTTGTCCACTCCACATCATACTTGCTATTACTCTCTTAACTTTGTTTTTGCTCTGTTGTACATAGTCTTTTCTCAGTACAGTACAGGAAATGTTATCTAATGGCCTCCAACTGGTAAGTCATCTCCTCTCTGTCATCAAGATGTCTTCAACAGAGTTTTTTTTCAAGGGATTTCAGAGTAGACAGAGGCCTTTATTGGCCATGGGTGGACTTTACTGGAGGTAGAAAACGTCAAAGAGCTAAGTTTCAAAAAATTAAGAGAGAATTTTGGATTTTGTGGTAAATAAGAAGGAATTAAAGGACTGGGACTGAGAGTGACCCCTGTGTTACTGCCCTGGCTAGTCCGAGCTTTGGGGACATTAAAAGATATCCTTTTGATATCACAATTCGGCTTCACTTCTCTATTCCCCTCCATGTGCTTGCGAGGCCACCGGATGAGCACGCAAACAAGCTTGGCCGTTAATTGCCGTAATATTCAAACAACAATACAGGCAGGCCAGAAATAGCTGACTCACTGCTTTAGGAGACCTCCAGGCAAGTACTCTAATTAAGTATGCACGCAACCTACAAAAGAGCCTCTGCCCCGCCCTGGCAGCTTGATGGGGAAACTATGCAATACCCAAGTACTCTGCGTTTGCATACTGGTTACTCTGTTGAAAACCTCTACGACAACTCAACCATTCAGATTCTGACCTTTCAGATGCTTTGTCTCCAACTCCAAATCTATTGTTTTCCCCCAAGTACGGCATAGCATGCAGTCACAATTCTCCTTATAAAAACCCTGGATTCCGAGACCTTCCTCAGATCGCTCCCGAGTTTCATCCCACTTTGCTGCCGCTTTGCTTGGCGAGCCTCCCCTCAGCTCCATGTGCTGAGCTACATCGCACCCCAGCCTCGCTGTCCATTTTTCCGGGCTTCAGGACAGGTGAAGTATCACCCAAACCAGCAACCCTTCTAAAATCCCTCTATACCACTCCAACCTTTATTTTCTTTAGTTATCTTGTATGAGTGTGTCGCATACACTGTTTTGCTTATGTTTGTTTAATAAAACATCATTTATTGTTTCAACTTCTGTGTGCTCCTCGACTCGGCCTGACCCCGTAGACATAGGGTTCAAGATCTCGCTACGTTACCCTGCCTCTCATAATGCTAAGCAGTGCTCTGAGCTAATTTTCCCCACCTTTAGTTGAGCACAATTTGGTGTCCCTCCCGGGACCCTCAGTACACAGGGTAACACCTGCCTGCACTGAAATCTCCCAGTGCCATCTTAACTGGCAACATCTCAGACAGAATGTAGACCTGTGACTCTAATATGGTCTCCATTTTTCTCATGAAGAAGCCAGTGGAGCTTCAAAAGCTTTTATGCTTTGCAGTTGGCCCAATAAAAGTATTGCAACTTGTGGATTTTGTTGTATTTCACAGTGCCATGCATCATGCATAAGTTATAAAAGGTCCGATACCATTATGTTCTTCTACACTAATTGCCTCAAATTTCTCAATTAAGTTTTAGCAAAATTTCCTTCACTTTTTCATGAGGCTTCCAGACATTTTCCCAAGTTACATTTGAAGATAATCATTATTAAATTAATGTAATAATCAAGATGTGCTGATATTTTTTACACGATATCCCTTTACAAATGTTATAATTAACCATTCTCATGTCACACTGGCTTTCCCATAAAATTGGGTGAGAAAGGAAGCCCAGAATACTCCAACCATTCTGCTTTTTCATCGCTCTGCATTTCATTAATAGTTTGATAAAAATGCAGTCATTTTCCAAAGTGATCTTTGAATCATGTAATTCCAAATTTTGCTAATTTGATGACTAAAGGTGAAAGATGTCAATGAAGATGAGTTTACACTTAGACTACATCTAAAATTATCCTATGATGAATAATGATAGAGCAATGAAAGAATTACAATTAAACAATATTGTGACATTTTTATGTGTTCACTGCCTGAAAATAAAACCAGTGGCCTATTCAGGTGTTTTCTTTGTGGGTTAACTAAACACACAAGGAAGGGATTTTATTGCTTTAGCTCTTTCTCTTCTGTCATATGAAGTGACATATCTGATTCAAAGATCTCCTGTACGGAAGTTATCAAGGAGAATTTGAACCATTGTTTTCCACAGTTCTAGACTGTGTGAAGAAGTTCAACAAGAAATTCATACAAGAACCTTTCTGCTTCAGATTTGCCATTTTTCATTTGAGCAGAGTGACAAAAGAGGTGGCAGGGCTAGTACACTCTCCTCCTCACCACTGGTTAACTCCTGAACAGAGTTTCAAATCCCTGCTGCTACCACTTATAGGCAGTAAAATGGGTAGGAAGAGATTCTGGCAAATTTAGAAATTTATTCTAAAATTAGAATAATTCAAGCTGAGTGAAAAAAAAAAAACAAATGCTGGTGTGGCATTTTTCAGTGCTCCTCTGCATGTCTGACAGCTTCCATTTTATCCCCAGAATCCCTGCATCATAATGTAGCAGAAAGTTACTTTTAAAAGTAAGTCAATGACAGAACACAAGGACTACCAATTAAACTATAATTTTAATTCTTCATGAGAACCTAAATATGCCAAAGAAAGAAGTCACTTCTTCATCAGAACAAAGAAATATAAAGCTGTATAGTTTTAATTTGGAAGATACTTGAAAGCCATTTCAAAGTCAATTCCAGCCTTCAGTTTGACGTCCAGATGGGTAACGTGTGTTTTCAGGAACACCATGAGATAGTCTAAGTACCTTAATTATTGTATCTTTGTGCTTATGATTTTAGCCCTGCTGAATGAAGTACGCAGTCAACTATTATGTTACAATGAGTCATTTAAACCATCATAGGAGATGCAATTATATTTTCCACAGCAGAAAGGAATGCTTTCCTGTCCACATAGTATGCTGGAATGCTGCTTAGTTGGAATGTGATGACTGTTTAAAGTTATATAGTTTAACACATGGACAGGACTTGCTGCATTTTTGGGAGAACAGGAAGAACCAAAGTGGATTAATCAACAGATTAAGTTAAGCCTGGAGCACTTCCATACCTGTCAGCCTATTTCCATGATACTTTGTGTAACAGTATCAGTCACCTCAACTCTCAATGGCACCCATGTTCTTCTTTATGCAGTGTGAAGTAACTGGATACATGTAATTAATAAACAGTGTGTTTAAATGACATAATATTCCAGTTGAGACACCTATGCTCTGAGGTTTCATTCTTATTGAAACATGAAAATTCTCCATTTCCCTTAGTCAATACCAGCGAGTGTCCCTATGCTTTAAAAGGATCCAAAGGAGTGATCTCGCAGTCACAGAGAAAAATAAACAATATGAAATCTCTTGGAAATTAAACATGGCTTTGGATGACACATGTTCTTCAGTTTGAATATAAACCTATTGTGAGTAACCCATATTCTACCCATGATGCATTTCTTCACATTAAGACTAACATATTAAAAACAGAGGAGGTTTAGTAGGAATAGTAAGAGAGAAACCAAAAGTATATATCCAGTTTTGGCTGGGCCCTGCTTCTTCCTAACCTACAGCTATCCTATTTCTTTCAGCTGCTTTGCCTTACAACACATACAGAATACTATGTGTGAGTCATGCCATCTGATTCCACTTGAAAGGCCTTAAAGTGGCACGGATGAAATTATCTCATCTTATGTTCACAAAGTTAGACCAAAGAAACAGTAAATTATGAAATCCATGCATGACTGAGTGAGTGAGGTTAAATTCAGGTCTCCACAGTCCAAATCCAGCTCATTCTGTCTCACTGGATTTAGCAGAGTTTAGGAAAGAGCTTTGGAAACTCCAGCATCCTTCAGCCAGGGTTCTAATGAGAATTTGGTAAGTGACATTTAAACAGTATTTTTCTACTGACAGATGACCTGAAAAGTGGCAAGTTAACATTAGCACTGCAGTTTTTCAGAAACAAGTCTAGCATTTCTCCTTATTCAAAAATTACTAAGTCAGATATTTTAATTAATTTTTAAAGGCATCAGAATGCAAGAGCCACTGGATTGTGGTAAGAACCACACTTAGGAAGGGAGGCACTTGCTCCCTACAGCTATGAAAGTTAACCACTGACAGTCACATTCACACCATTAAAAAGGTCTGATGCTATCCCTTGTTATGTTACAATTGTGATGGGACTCATTTATGCTTTAGTTATTGCAAAAAAGAATTAATTGTGGCCCTTTCCGCACCACGCAATTAGAACGGGGCAGTGTGTCCTCTCGCGGAGGTCTACTGCACTTTGGAGCGGACTAGGAGCAGACTACTTACTGGAGATCCGCACCTCAGTCCGCTCCAAAACAACCCCAAGTGGTCCTCCAGCATGTTTTCTAAAGACCGCGAAAAACAGGTCTTCATTTTCCTAGAACACGCCATTGCGTTTCCGCTCCCTTGTGCAGATTCGCAGGCTTGCACCAATGGGAGCCTGCGATCTGCGGAGGGTGGGCTTAAGCATGGCGAGCTTCAGCAGTTAGGATACACGACCAACTGGAAGCCGCCATTTTGGAAGCCAGAAGCCGCCATTTTGGAAGCCGGAGCAGTGTGGATCTACAGACCTCGCAGTGCTCCGATTCGCCTTGGACCAAGGAGGAGCCCTGCGGAAGGGCTTCAGGGACAGTTCTCGTTGCTTCGGACCCCAGAAGAAGTGGTAGGTAACAGCAGGGAACAATTCCCTCGCCTTATGCGGAAAGGGTCTGTATGTAGCTTGCCATTTGTAATTAATTACTTTCAGTATTTTTAATTATTTTGTTCAGGGCTCACGTCAACAAAGCTATGACATTAGCCACAGCCAGATATGCCTCTGCTTGTCCTGGACCTTTTTAAATTAGTTATCAGAGGCCCTTTCTGCACGAGGCTGGTGAATTGGTTTGTGCCTTTTCTTACCAGATTTTCTGGGCTCAAAACAAGGCGGACTTTCCCTCATTTTCTTCCACATAGCTATTGCGTATGTTCCATTCTGATTCAGAGGAGTGCAAGTTCATGAATCCACACTGCCTCCACCGTGGCCACTCCCACTACTCCCCTCACCCCGCCCTGTCGGCTGTGATTGGCCCCTCCTTTTTTTTTTTTTTTGGCATGGTTTAGTATGTCATTGCATATGTGCTTATGTGCGTACATGCGAAAGTCCATACTACCCCCTGGCCCCTCCCGTGAGCCCTCCCCTGACCACCAATTTGCATTGGTGGAAATGTACGTGTCTGCACTACTGTGAAAGTACGAATTGGATCGATCTGGAAAATTAGAAAACCAATTTCTTCCAGTTTTCACATAGTGCACTTTACCACCACATAGGGGCGCATTTAGTTGGAATTACATGTGGAATGAAGGTAAATAAACCGAACCTAGTCCGCTCCAACGTGCAAAAGACCACTGTGGCAAGACGCATTGGCCGGCCTCAATAACCATGTGTGGAAAGGGCCAGAGTCTAAATATCACATCCTGAGTTTCTTAGAATGCAATCTGGTACTCTATCAATAGAGGTCTATTTAAGGTCAATTAAATGCAATGGCAAGTATTTTTGGTAGACATGAATAAAATTGTCCTTTGAATAGAAAATAAAATCCCAAATGGGGACCAGTTAGGGTTATTTAGATTCATTTTATAACTAAAGGAAGCAAATAGGACACGTCTTTAGTAAAATTAGCTCCTGTTGAGTAAATTGGAAGAAAAGCAATAAGCATTTGTAACAAATGTGAGCCATGATATCTTTTTTTTTCCTGTTGTGTGTACACATCATTGTCTTATGAAGGATTAAGTAGGATTAAGGTATTTTTATCACTATTAGAACAAACTTTTCCAGAAGTGCTGAATTGATTAAAGTGTCATTTTCCATATTTTTTTTCAGAATATCACCGTAGTTTAAACCGAGGAAATGGCACCATCTGGTGGATAATTTTAAAAAATATTTCTTTGGAGGGAGGAACAATCTTATTCATTGTATTTGCCTGTTTATTCACTCCAAAGTGATTGATAATTCTATCATGTGAAACAACATACAAAGGATGGGTGATCACTTTTGAATCCTGTTGTTCATTTCTAAATAAGAATGTATCAAAACTAACAAGCTCCTTCAGTCATAAGATCAAAAATGGTTTTAACAATTTGAATGTGTGAGAAAACCAACCTGATAGATTGTCCTTCAGGCCAAGTACAGCCCTTTCCAGGCGAGGCTGGTGAATTGATTTGTGCTGTTTCTTACCAGATTTTCTGGGCTCGAAACAAGGCGGACTTTCCCTCATTTTCTTCCGCACAGCTACTGCGTATGTTCCATTCTGATTTGGAGGAGTGCGAGTTCATGAATCCACACTGCCTCCGCTGTGGCCACTCCCGCTACTCCCCTCACCCCGCCCTGTCAGCTGTGATTGGCTCTTTTTTTGTTTTGTGTGGTTTAGTAGATCGTTGCGTATGTGCGTAAGTGCATAACGCGTAAGTCTGTACTACCCTCTGGCCCCTCCCAGGAGCCCTCCCCTGACCACCAATTTGCATTGACGTGAATATACGTCTGCACCACTGTGAAAGTACAAATTGGATCGATCTGGAAAATTGGAAAACCGATTTCTTCTGGGTTTCAAATAGCGCACTTTACCACTACATGGGGGCGCATCTAGTCGGAATTACGTGTGGAACGAAGGTAAATAAACTGAACCTAATCCACTTCAAGGTGCAGCAAGACCTCCGTGACAAGATGCATTGGCCCGCCTTAATAACCGTGTGCGGAAAGTGCCTATATGGTTCCACCAGCATACTTACACTAGAGATTTGGAAAGTGAGGGCTGCTCCTTTTTTCCTAGCTTCACAAAGGCAGACACGTGGCAGCAGGACATATCCCTCTGCCAATCAGTGACCATTTGGGTTTGGAGCAGAGCTGCACCACAGTGCCATTTGGCTGTCATCACATAGCCAGGGGGTCACTTTGAAAAGAGGTACTAGATATCTCCTTGTGCAGTGCCTGAGAAAAAACTTGTGATGATATAACAAGGGATTATTTCAGCATAAGATGCTAAGAGAATTCCATCCCTAAGCTGCTATTTTTCCTTGATGGTCCCATTAGTAAGTGTAATATGGTAATATGTGGGATATAATTAAAGTGACTAACTGATTGTTTCATTAAGAACTTATCAAAATTTATTTCTTCATGAATTTCTTCATGAATAGGAAAGGAGTGAAATCTGAGATTTTAAAATTAACAACCGTGGGGGAATGTGAAACTGATAGATTCTTCCATTCCTATTTCATGTTAGTTAAACTAAAATTCCTGAAACTAAAGGGTAATTTAGGCCCTTTTCACATGTGGGGGGGGAAACGGGCGAAAACACCCAAAAACGGAGCTTACCTCCAGCCGGGTAAGTCCGTCGCCACGCGGAGCAGCACGAGCTCGCTGCTCCACACTCCTCCGGCGTCGCAGATGGCAGCTTCTGGTTGGTGGAGGCTCTCCACCAACCGGAGAAGCTCGCCAGCCGGAAGCCCGCCCCCGGCAGATCTGCAGGCACGCACTTGCTCGCGCCTGCAGATCCACTTTACAGCCGGGCGACGGAGCGGCACGGGGCTGCGCGCTCCGTGCTTTTTAAAAACCTCTAAAAAGAGGTTTTTAAAAAACACGCAGCCCGGCTGAGTGGATTCTGGTGTGGAACTACAAAAAGTAGTCCACACCAGTCCACTCTACGGTGTAGATGACCTCTGTGAGAGGTCGCTCTACACCATTCCCTCCCCCCCACATGTGAAAAGGGCCTTAGATTGGAACTTCAGGGCTACTCCAGCTGGTGCGAAGAATAAGATGGTGCTCCCATCCTTTCCTAATTTACTATATAAAAGTCAATGTTCATCTGAGCATTTGTCTGTTTGTCTGCATCAGGCAGGCGAAGACCTCATACAATTGGCTGAGTGAGGCGAGAAGACCTCATATGATTGGTTGGCTGTGAAGATTCTATGGAATCCTGGGGTTGGCAGTTTAGGGAGAGACCTTTAGAATTTTCAGCCGAGAGCTTTTGGGCCTCAGGCTGGTTGCTATGGAGATGAGGCCTACCATCAGTAAGGATGCCAGAAAACATTTGGGAGGTATATGTGAGAAAAATCAAAGTGACATACACAACATAGCCCATTTCCACACTACACTGTCATAGTGCTATTATTCCACTTTCAACATCCTATGGAATCCTGGGATTTGTAGTTTAAGGAGGGGAATTTAAGAATTCTCAGCCAGAGAGCTCTTTGGCTTCAGTAAACTACAAACCCCAGAATTCCACAGGATGTTGAAAGTGAAATAATAGCACTATAACAGTGTAGTGCAGAAATGGCCATATTTACAAAGTTTTCTTGCCTCACACAGTAGCTTGCATGGGTTCCATATGTGACGAATCTTAAAGTTGAAATCAAAACAAAAAATGCTTCCAGAAAAGTCATTGCACAAGCAAAAAAATCAAAAGCCAGTACATAGTTGGAGACTATGGGCGAAAGTTACAGGTACTGGAATAGGCCCATTGCTATGGAGATTATGCCTAGCAGCAAGAAGGAGGACAGTGTATGCCCTCAGGAACCCAACCACTGAATGTTGACAACTCTGAATCTGAATATTTATTATTACAGTCATAGACCAGCATCATACAACTCTGAATAAAGATTGGATTGGGGAATATGTGGAGAAAAAAAATTTAAAATATTTTTATTAAAAGTTTTGTTGCATAAAAAACAGAGTGGATATACCCCATTATCCGATATATCACACCCTCCCCCCCGCTTCCATATTATTTTACTCCAGTTGAGTCTTCTTTGTTTCCATTTACCCAAAGAAAAAGAAGGAATAACAGTGACAATTTACAGAAGAGAAAACAATTACATTATCTCTTTCTTTGCTTTCGTATACGTTTAAGTTTTTATCCATTCCAAAACTCCTTTCCATTCCCTTTCAAAGTTCTGGATAGGTGTATTTTTCAATGAAAATGCTAACTTTTCTGTCTCTACCATAGCCAGAACTTTTAATTTCCACTCTCCTAAGTCAATATCTTTCTTTTCTTTCCAATGTTGCGCATATATCAACCTTGCAGCTGTTATCAAACATAACAATATCTTCTGATGACGTCTTATCTCCTTTTGTTGTCCTAACATATTTAACAAATAAAATTGCGATATCATTTCAAAGTTCATTTTACAGATTCTTTGAATTTCATCATGTGTCCCCTTCCAGAACTTTCTTGCCCTTCCACACGTCCACCACATACGAAAAAAGGACCCCGTCTTTTCATCCCACTTCCAACATTTCACATTCCCATTTTTAGTTATTTTTTGCAATCTTTCTGGGGTCATATACCATCTATGTAACATTTTGTAAAAGTTTTCTCTTAAATTTAAGTTTGGGGTAAATTTCATATCAGTTTTCCATACTTTCTCCCAAACTTCTAATTCAATCGGGTGTCCCACATCCTGAGCCCATTTAACCATTGTATCTTTAACTACTTCTGATTCCATTTCCCTTTTCAATAAGAGTTTATAGAATTCCGAAATTCTTTTCTTTTGATTTCCCTTCATCAATAAGTCCAATTCATTCTCTTTTCTCTCAAATCCATACAGTTTTTGATCCATTTTAAACCTATCTTTTAGTTGTCGCCATGGGAACCAATTTAACTCATGCCCATCAGCCTTTAATTCTTCCACTGTACACACTCTTGGTTTATCCCCTTCCCATTTCAATATGTCTTGATATGTTAATAAATTTCCTTGTTTTGTTGGAGCAATTTTATACGCTTCTTGCGGTGAAGTCCATGTTGGAAGTTTTGTATAATATTTCCGCTTTATTTGTAGCCAAACCTTTAACAGCGTCTTCCGGATGCAATGATTGTTGAACTCTTTATTCACCGCTAATCTATCGTAACATAAATATCCATGCCATCCAAATTTGTTATTTATCTCTTCCAAATCTTTCATGGTTGTTCTCTCTAACTGAATCCAGTCTTTAATCCAATCCAGACAGCATGCATAATAATAAATTTTCAGATATGGAAGATCATAATCCTCCTCTTTCTTTTGCATCCTGAAGCATTTTAAATCTAATCTTTGGCTTTTTCCCTTGCCAAATAAACTTTTGAAGATCCTTTTCCCATTCTTTAAATATTTTCTCTCTTCCTATTATTGCTAAATTCTGAAAGAGGAACATAAGTTTTGGTACTAAGGACATTTTAAAAGCATTTATTCTTCCCAGGAGAGAGAGATTTAGATTTTTCCATTTTTCCATCTCATTTTTAGTCTCTTTCCATATCTTCAAATAGTTGTTGTCAAATAATTCTTGGTTCCTTTTCATTAACATAATTCCTAAGTATCTTGTTTTCTTAGTTAATTGACATCCAGATCTACTCTCCAAATCAGCTTGCTCTTTTTTAGTCATATTCAATGTCATCATCACTGTCTTTTCCTTATTTATCTTATATCCTGCCACTTGACCATATCTTTGCAAAGTTTCCATCAATGCCTGAATTGATTCTTGTCGATCCTCCAAAAATATAATTACGTCATCTGCGAAAGCTTTTAATGTCAGTTGCTTTTTCTTTATTTTCAAGCCTCTTATCTGTGAATCCTCATTTATTATATTTAGCAATACTTCCAAAACAGCTATAAATAATAATGGTGATAATAGGCACCCTTGCCGTACCCCTTTATTAATTTTGAGGCTTGTCGAAATATCTCCATTAATTATTAATCTCACAGATTGTTCCTGATAAATCACCTCAATCCATTTACAAACATCTTCACCCATGTCATATTCCCTCAATATCCGATGTATAAAGGCCCAGGAAACATTATCGGATGCCTTTTCAGGGTCCAAAAAAATGAGTGCTGTTTTCTTCCCTGGGTTTTTATTATAATATTCAATTACATCTAGGATTGTCCTTATATTACTTCTCATATATCCACCTGGGAGAAAACCTGTTTGACCTTCTTGAATTTTATCCTGTAATATCTGTCTCAACTGTTTTGCCAACACTGCCGCAAAAATTTTATAATCTACATTCAACAAGGAGATTGGTCTGTAATTCTTAACTTCTTTTTTATCTTTACCCTCTTTAGATATCAATACAATGTTAGATTCTCCCCAGGATTTTGGTTTACCATGTTTTTCTATTTCCTTCAAAGTTGCTTGAATTGGTCACATTAATTCTTTTATAAATCTCTTATAATATAGCAAGGTGAACACATCCAGTCCTGGTGCCTTGTCCACTTTCAAATCCTTTATAGCCTCTTCAATTTCAGTAATTGTTATTGATTTATTCAACTGTTTTTGTGCTTCTAGTGATATTTTTGGGATCTTTACCTTTTGAAGAAATTTAGACAGATTTTTCTCATATTGGTGAGGAGATTTTATTTCATAAAATAGTTTTCCAAAATATTCTTCAAATCTGTTTTGTTTTTTCTTATTGAGTAATCAACTTCTTTCCACGTTTCAACTCAACAATTATATTTCTGTCTTTCTTCTTCTTAAGTTTGTATGCTAACCATTTCCCTATTTTTTTTAGCATGTTCAAATTGAGTTAATTTCATCTGTTTCGTCTTTTTCTCTATGTCTTCAGTTGTTATTATCACCATCTCCTTCTGTATTTTCTTAATCTCCTGCTGTAGTGATTGTTGCAATGGATTTTTCTTAAGTTCTTTTTCTTTCTCTTGGAGTTTCGTCAATAACATTTGATATTTCTCCTGCATTTTGGAATATGGGGAAAATTTACAGGTACAGAAATAGGCTGGTTGCTATGGACATGAGGCCTAGCAGCAAGGAGGAGGACAGTGCACTCCCTCAGGAACCCAAACTGTGTATGTAAATAACTCTGAATGCACATTGCATTAGGAAATACGGAGCAAAGTTACAGAAAATGGAGAAGACAGTTTGGTGAGTTCTTAAAAGGAAAATAAAAACCCGGGGCAACTCCAGGTAAATATGCTAGTACAGAACTGAAACTGGCTAGAAAAGCAGCTGGAAATGCACTTTGACACTTGTGAAGGGATAATGCCAGGAGCCACGTATGAGACAACAGGCAAGTTTAGGGTACTTGTAGCAAGTTGTATGGCATATACAGTTTTGTCTTCCAACAGTAGAGGACAGTTGAAGAGTTCAGGAGGAAAAGCCAGCTCTCCAAGTCTCCTACCAGTATTTGCTTTGTGAAGCAAATGCTTTGCTCTCTTAATAACAGAGCCAGGTCTCTTGATCTTATGCTCTGTTCTAGGGTGGCATCAAACTTCCTGGCCCAGCATAATAGTAAAACTTTAGTCCTCTCCTGACAAGCCTTGTGATGTTGTGATGGCAGCAACCTTCTGGCCATTGTATCAGTACTACATATAAGTGGTTTACTGGTTTAGTAACAATGGTTTAGTATGAAGCAAATGGTTTAGGGATGGAGGCAGTGATGCTTTGCTCACCATCCTAAAGGTTACCAGACTTGTTACCTCCTTCAGCATTGTGCTTGTGAAAAGGTGCTGAAATAGCAGTTACAGGGAATTTAGGAGTGCAATGCACAGCTATGTGGCTGTATTGCTTAGCTCTTGCAGTATGCTGGTCTACAGAACCAGGATAATCTGAAATTTCAATTGTCTACTACAGCCTACTAGCAGTAGTGAAGAACCTTCAGCCTTCCAGATGTTTTTGCATGCAGCTCCCATCAGCCATATCCTGCTGACAAATGGTTAAGGATTTTAGGAGTTGAAATGTAAAACATTGGGTTGAGGGATCCTCACCCTGGTCCAAAGAGTTATCTGTTTGGAATAAGGGCATTTCTGAGTCTCTTGACATTTCTTTGATTCCTGCATTGTGAAGTAAGGAGGTACCATGTCAGTTGGTTGATTCTGGGAGACCTATTCCCATGTAGTGTCATTCCCCGAAATTGCAGAAGATTTAGACTGTGTCTTTGAGTCACTTGGGACACATAGCAGCACTGCTGTTATGTCTCCACCTACCACCACTAGCAGGTAAGACCTCTGGGAAGTGATTCACGGAGGGGCACTTCATTGAGAGCCACATCAAATAAGCAGCCAGCCCTGAAGAAGTCACATAAACCAGACAATACATAATCTAGCACAGAGTAAATGAGTTTAGGGTCTTGAACACACCTAACTGTATGTTAGAGTACAAAGGAATGTTGTAGCACCCTTGAGACTAACTGTGAGAAAGAAGTGGGTAGCATAAGTTTTCCTAAACTTAAATCTACTTCATCAGATGCATGCAATGAAGTGCCTAGGAACAGACCTTTATGAGCAAGGCTGTATATGTGAATAGCAATAGAAATGCAAAACTTGTGTGTGTGTGACCAGGAGACAAGTTCAGTTTTAACAATGCCTGTTGGGGGACAAAGGCAGGAGTAAAGATGTTGCCTAAAGCCAAGGGGAGTAGATAACCATATGACTGTTGGAGGAAGTCACTGGGATGTACTGTGATGCTGGCTGGGAACCAGAAAGGAGATGTGATTAAGAGGGCCCTGATGAGGCTGGCGAGTTAACTACTGTTATAATACACATAGCATGCTAGGAAACTGTTGCCTCTCTTCAATCCACAATCAATGGACTGGAGTTTGTGGATATATTCCAATTCTGTGGTTTCTCTTTCTAATCTTCATTTGCAGAGTGGTTTGGTTTGGTTTGGTTTGGTTCAAGGACTGCTGTTTTGAGGTCCAGGAAGTTTGAAGGGTTGTGCAACTGGTTTTTGTGTATTCCTAATGTCTGATTTATGTCCACTTATAATCTGGCACAAAGACTGGCCTGTTTGCCCAATGTAAAGTACTGGAGAGCATTATTGAAAGAGGATGGCATATAGCACATTAGAGTATGAACAAGTGAAAGTACATCTGATATTGTGAGTGATGTGATTAGGTCATGTGATGACATTTCCTACCTACATGAGTGGACAGAGTTAGCATATAGGTTTGTGACATGGTTTTATACCTGTCTCCCATCGATGTTTGTGTCTTCCTGTATATAAATAATTGTTTGAGATTGGGAGGTTGTCTGAAGGCAAGTAATGTTTTGTCACGAAGAACCTGTGAGAAGGCAGAATTATTGTCCAGAATAGTTTGCAGTTCACTGATGGTACTGTTGGGAAATGTATGTGACCACTAGTGGGGTTCTGCAATTTCCTGTCTTTAGTCTATCCTGTAATGCCTTAGTCCTGGGTACAAATCTTGCCATGTTGATTTTTTTCCCTTCATGTCATGGGTACTGTAGCTTGAGGAATGATTGTTGTGATTCCATGAGTTTGGCATCCCTGTTCTGTGGGTCTGAGCAGAAGTGATTGTACTGGAGGACTTGGCTGTAAACTATGAACTTGGTAGTGTGCTCAGGGTGGAAACTGGAGACATGTAAGTATGTGTAGCAGTCAGTGGGTTTGTGATATGGTGTGGTAAACTGTGCTCATGTGTTGCCAATATCTTGTTATCAGGTGTGGGTTTTTTTGCATTTAAAGCATTTATGGTTTTTCTGTCCTCTGGTCAATATACATACAAAGTGTTTGTAAAAAATTAAATGTGCAATGTAACAATACCTTCCATTATTCACTCAGGCCCAGAAGGAGATGAAAGGCTGCCATCCCAGCTGCCATTGCCCTGACCTCAGAGGGAGAGAAGAAGAGGTAGTATTTACTGGGATTACTCCACTCCCATGCTGTCACTCCCTTTTCCTCTTGTGTCATGTCTTAATTAGATTGTAAGCATCAGAGCAGAGAACTGTTTTGTTGTTCTTTTACTTGTAAAGTGCCATGTACAATGGAGATGCTGTATAAATAATAGGGAAGCTGTGTAATTACTTGGTAATAAGTTCTGCTGAAGAACCAGTGTGAAGTGGTGAGTTTGAGTGTTGGATTAGTACTCCAGCAGACCTTGGTTCAAATCTCCACTCTGCTATGGAAAGCCGCTGGCTGAATTTGGACAAGTCTCATTCTCTCAGCTTCAAAAGAGGGGAGTAGCAACCTCCCTTTCAACAAATCTGGCCAAGAAAACCCCATTATAGATTCACCTTAGGGTCACCATAAGTTGGAAATGAATTGAAGGCATGCAGCAGTGACAACAACAAGGTCTACTGAATTAGGTGGTCATACTTCTAAGTAATGATATATGGGCCTAAACTGCTAAAGGATAAAGACAACTGTTCTATCTGACAAGTATTCTTGCACCTCTAGCAGTGCCCCTTGTGTTAACTGCCATTGTCGGATGTCCTGATTTTCAAAAAGCCAGTTTATTCAATATATATGTGGTAATTCTGCGCATGTGTTCAACAGATACAAAATTTTTATTCGAGGAGGGATTCAAAATTCAGAGGATCTCAGCCACCATTTTTAAAGCCATTAGTTTTCATGTGAACATAAGCTTGGAACATTCAGTGTCTGCTGAAATATCAGGAGCCATGGAAAAATTCAGTAGGTTTTACTGAGTAGGATCTCTGGCAGTCAGGAGCTGCCTTCTTTATTTATAGCATTCATACTTTGCTCTACAGTTGGAAGGACTCCCAGAGCTGCTTAAATATCAGTCAAAATGAGACAAGACAGTCTCTTCCCTCAGACTTACAATCTAAAAGAGACAAGACATGTAAGGAAAAGGGAATGGAAGATGGGAGAAGGAAGCAAAGAAAGTTAAAGTAGAAGTTCTTAATGTTATAAAGTTTCTTAGCTTGATGGAACAGATTCTAAGTTACAGTTGAGGATCAAACTGGATTCTCAAGAAGGCTGATGGAAGAACTGCCGAATGAGCAGAGTTAGCATTTGTATAGATTCTTCTCCTTCCCAGTGGAAAACAAGAACAAAGTAAACTAAGCATAGCATTAGTGGTATATTCACCTGCATAATTTATACAGATCACTGAGTTCAAATTTTCTTGGCAAGGAATTCAGGGAAGGGACATAGGTCAGTGGCAGAGCACATGCTATGCTTACGGAACAGCCTGGATTCAGTTCCTGGTATCTTCAGGAAAAGCTGGTAAAGACCTCTGCCTGAAACCCAGGATAAAACTAATCAGGCTGTATCAGCCATCCCTAGCCTGGTGCTTTCCATATGCGTTAGGCTAAAACATCAACACCTCCAACCATTATCACCATTGGCTATGCTGAGTAGGGATGACAGAGTTGCAGTTCAGATTGAACAAAGCCAGAGGGACCAATCAGACAGTGGTATAAGGCAGGATCCTTCCTCATTCTTTTTATACAGAGCATGCACAAAATTCCAAATTAATCAGTAGTAGTGGTGCAAACATCGAAACCAAGGCTTTCAAAATCCTTGTGCTAGGTTCTGTTTCAATACTTCTAAACATTGCTGATTTATACTCTACTACTCCACCCAAGTTTATAAGCAATTAAGCATTTCCTAGGGCCAGAGAACAGTCACAACAGAAGATTTCTGTTGATGTATTTCTTGCTTGAACCGCAAGTATGAAGCAAGAGGAAGCCTTCCACAAAACTATCATTCATATTATTTCCTTATTGCACTTGTCATGAAAGAGGTCTGAGTAATTCAGAAAATGCTGTTTTGGTTAAAATTATGTGCCAGAAATGGTAGACAGAAGTAATTCAAATTAGTATTCTTTTAAATGGAAAGAGAGAGAGAGTGTGTGTGTGTGTGTATTCCTTTCAATGTATTTATCTTTCTTCTTGGAGTTTGATTGAAGTCAAACAAGATTATTTGATGCTCTATTGTTCTGTGAACATTTTCTTTTGTAGCTGCTGGTGGCAGTAGTGGAATAGCATTCAAAGTTAATTTCTAATAGATTTATCTTTTTTTAAAAAAAGTTTAAAGGGTAGTTATTTTTATTTTTAGAACCCCTAGATGCAAAGGGAGGAAAACTTAATCATTCTGTAGCCAGTGCCAGTGCCTGGCTAGTTTGTGTTCAAGGTAAGGCTAACTACTTACACCCCCTGCTAAACTGCTAACCTCAGTTTTCAAAAACAGATGTCTTGTAGAAAAAAATAAAATGCACAAAACCTGAAATTGTTAAATTTATTTTAAGTGACAAGAGTAAGTGATACAACAATATTTAACTTTGTAATTAATTATATTCCAAAGCACTCCTTGTGGCATTTATCTTAAAATAAAAATATAAATATAAATTATCAGCTGCATTTTTAAAAATATAAATTGTCAGTTGCATTTTTATAAGGGTTATTCTAACCTGTATAAAACCATTCTTTCAAGACATCAGAGCAATTGTTGATCAGGCACAAGATCCATTTTGTATACAGTCCCGCTTACCATAGTGGTCTACCAATATACTTCAGGAGAAATGTAGACAGAGAGCATAAATAGAACAGCAATTCCATAATGCTTATATATAATGGGATGCAATGATCTTACACACATTCCTTATTAAGTTGCAATTCCTATTGTTTGAGCCATTTTGTTTGTTTCACTAGGGACAGTGTTACCCTGTATTCTGGGGGTCCCGGGAGGGACACCTAAATAACCTGGCAATTACACAAATTGGGGAAATTAGTCTAGCGCACTAGTTGGCAAAACGAGAGGCAGGGTAACGCAGCGGAATCTTGTAACCCAGTGTTTACAGGGTCAGGCCAAGCCAAGAAGCAGACCGGTTTAAAATAATGAATGATCTTTATTAAATACAGGCACACAATGTAAGCAACACACGCACACAGATAACTAATGAAAATAAAGGTGTGAGTAAGATAGCGGGATTTTCAGAGGGATAGTTGATTCGGGTGATACGAAACCTGTTCCTGAAGTCCGGAAGAAAATGTAGAGCGAAGCCGGGGTTCGATGTATCTCAGCACGTGGAGCTGAGGGGAAGCTTGCCAAGCGATGCGGCAGCAAAGCGGTCTGGAACTTGGGAGCGATCCAAGGAAGCGCTCAAAGTCGGGTTTTTATAAGGAGAATTGTGACCGCAGGCTAGGTCGGACTTGGGAAAAACAATAGGTTTTGGGCTGGAAACAAAGCCTCCGAAAGGTCAGAATTTGAATGATTGAGTTATCGCCAAATTGTCAGTAGGACAGCTGGTATGCAAACGCGGAGTACTTGAGTGTTGTATAGTTCGATCATCAAGCTGCCAGCGCTAGGCAGAGGATCTTTTGAAAGTTGTGTGCATACCTAATAGAGGTACTTGCCTTGAGGTCTCCTAAAGCTGCGAGTCGGCTGTTTCTGGCCTGCCTGTATTGTTTTGGAATATTACGGCAATTATCGGCCGAGCCTGTATGCGTGCTTGTCCAGGGGCCTCTCAAGCACGTGGAAGGGATATGTGAAGCCGAATTATTGATATCAAGAGATATCTTTTTATATCCCCCAAAGCTCAGGCTAGCCAGGGCAGTAACAACAGGACCATGAACACTTACCTACAAAGTGCCCTCCACTATAGTCCGTGAATCTTATGGATAACATCAGGTTCAAGGTTATATATAGAATTAATTGCACTCACAGCTACTGGAACACTGCATTTGATTCCTTCTGCTTGTTTTGAAAATCTTGGCCTGTATCAGGGCTGCGTAGCCTTAAGGTCTGGGGTTGACTTTGGGCCTTTACATGTTCTCACTTCAGCTGTTAATGGTTCCCAAGAAGGCCATGCCCCATTCTTTGTGATAGCATCATTTGGCCATTTCCCAAGTATTTTATTTTTTTTAAAAAAAGCTATTCTTATTCTAAACAGTTGAAGGTACTGAACCTTAGTTATTGGCAGTAAGTCCTTGAAGCCAAAATATGCTGGTATTTTAGCCCTAACCTTTTGTCTTTGAACTAATAGCCATTGGAAAATAACCCCCAAGAAGTTCTCTGAAACTGATTTCCATCCTTAGGCTGAAAGAACTACCTCTCCCTTGTTATATATGTTCTCATTTTATAGGTCCATGTGCCAGAACATTTAGGAGACATAAACTGGATAATGGTTGTCTTTAAGACTCTGTCAGGTGATTACCAGCACTTGCAATCTGTCAAATAATTGTACACATAACCTTCAAAACACATTTAAGGTCAATTCATGGTACTTACATTGTATTGGTATTACACAAATGGAAGACAAATCAGGAACAGGTTATGTCTTTAGTTCCAAAAATGTAGATTTTCCATAATATTTATATGCAAACACCAACATGTGTGTTTCCAGTTTGCAAAACCTTCCTTTATGTTCAAAGACTTGGTGCGTGATACTTAATTTTTTAAAAAAGATTTCTAATCACATTCTAAATGTAATATGTAGTTACTCTTTGAGTTTCTCTTTGCCACAACTCTTCTTTCAGACTGAACTTTGGTCTTCAGATGCTCCACTAATTTACAGTATCCACCTGATCACCCAAGTAGGTCAGTTGACCTCAAGAGTAAATCCCTTTCTATGAAGCCCTAACTTAAGCCCTTTCCACAGCTTACCTTCTTGCGGCAGTGTCCGGTGGGGATCCTGGCAGCAGCTCTGCCAGGAAGGAAATGCTCCCCTCTGCATCAGCTGGCTCCCTGCTGAAGGAAACATGATGGCCGCTCTTTACTTTACAGGTACTTTCTCAGGCTGTGCTGGGGCAGGAAGCGCAGCCATTGTGATTCTGGAGCTTCCACAGGACAGGTAAGTGCAGGATGGCAGCGCAATCAGGGGTCATTGTCAGGGAAAACCGGTCAATGATTTAACCTGTGGTTGCGCCACCTGGGGACGGGAGAAGGATGGGATCATGACAACAGTCATTTCCACGCAATGGGGCTCAGCAAAGTTCTTTTGTTGCAGCCCCAGCGGGGAAGGAAAGCATGCCAGGAATGCTCCCCTCCGCACCTGGCCCAGTTGCTGTGGAGGGGAGCACTCTGGCCCCACCTCTTCCCTTCCGCAGTGCAGCTGGGCACTTGCCATTGCTGTGCTGGGGAGAGAGACATTGCCAGTGTGCTTCCACCCTTCTACATGGCCGAGAAAGGTGGCAGCATGATGCAACAGTAGGTGTAAAACGGATTTTTTCCACTTTACGAATACCGTGCTCATGCACACTCAGGGACAAGATAGCAACAGGACCACAACAATGTCGTGCAGAAGCACGACCCATGGAGCACTGCCATCATGTCCCAACTGTGGGGCAGCCATATCGTGCGGAAAGGGCCAACGTCAAGAAGAAGTGTCATTGTGGTCTCATCCTTCTCCCCATGGTGGAGGGTGCTGCAGAAAGGGCCTTAGTCATCAGTCTGAAGAACTTTCTTTCTTTCTTTCATATGCCACCTTTCTCTCAGAGTAGGATACAAAGCAGCTTACAAAAAGAATCAATTAAAACCTAAGAATAAAAAATTAATAATAGTTAAAAACCATCACATTAAAACATTATAAAATCATTTAAAAGGTGTATACAAGTTAAAAAATAAAGCCCCCCTCCCCATAAAAATCTTCCCTGTGAACAATTATATATTAAAAAGCTTGCTTAAATATAATGGTCTTTGCCCACCAGTGAAAAGAAAGCAAGGAGGTTACCAGCTTAGCCTCATGTGGAATGGAGTTCCAGAGAGTGGGCACAGCCATTGAGATGGCTCTTGCTCATATCCTTACCAAGTGATACTGTGATGATAGCAGGACTGAAAGAAAGCTCTCTGTTGTGGGTTTTAAAATTCTGGCAGGTTTGTATAGGCAGGTGTGGTCTTTCAGATAGTCTGGACCTCTATACAGATAGTCTATATAGAGTCATGAACTGTGCCTGGAAACAAAACGGGTACCCAACGAAGCTGTTATTTAAGAAGGGAACTACATAATCCCTGAAACCTTCGCAGTCAGCATTCTGATCACATATTTTGGATCTACTGAAGTTTCCAAACAGTTTCTAAAGGCTGTCTGACATAGAGTGTATTAGTAATCCAAACAGGATATAATCAAGGAATAATCATAATGAGAAGACTGTTAAAACACTGGGTCCCTTCCCCCACTAGAGCTTATAGAATATCACTTCCTGCATATCTTGAATTGAATGACCTGCTTCTGGTCCTACTGTTGCTACATCTTTCATTGTGGCTTGCACATTTTGATGCTTAACTGTCTTGACCCATACAATTAGTCACATCTTGCCTCATGGTATCGGCACCTAGCTGCCATGAAGCCCAAAACCTGACTTCCTGATACTCATCTGCAGCATTTTGACACAGATGTCAGAAGGATGATAAGAATAAGGGCACATCTAAATGGCAGTGCTCTAGATTCTTGCTGAACAGGTACATCAGGAGCAGAGGTATGTGTCCCAGGAGAAGGCAGAGAAATTCCTTTTCTTTTTTTTTTTCAGACTGCAGAACTCAATCAGATTGCAAGAGCTGATCCACACAACTCTCATGCACCAGCATGGACCATGCTGAAGTATTTAACATTTATTTAAGTATTTAATCTAGACTTAGTTCACAAAGGAGGCCATACTCACAATGAGAGATATGCTGGATGAGCTAAAGAAATACCTTCTAATCACATTCAATGTCTATATGATCCATTTATCTACCAGTCTAATACTGTACTGAGATAACACTAGATATATCCAGGTTCAGTGTCAGGCTGGCCCTAACATTAGACAGAATGGGACAACTGCCTCAAGGACCAGATCTGTGATGTTATTTACTTTACTGTGATTGTATTTTCACTTTCAAGGAGGGATCAGACACTTGTAAAACTTTCATTTCAGCGCTACACTGTTATAGTGCTATTATTACACTTTCAACATCTTATGGAATCCTGGGGTTTCCAGTTAGGGGAGGGGCATTTAGAATTCTCAGCCAAAGAGTCTTAGGCCTCAATAAACTACAAACCCCAGAATTCCACAGGATGTTGAAAGTGGAATAGCAGCACTATAACACTGTAGTGCAGAAATGGCCTTTGTGGCAATCAGCCTTTGTGCTATGTACCTTGCCTTTGGGAGCAGTGCATTTTCTATTTCACTTTAGACAGCAAAGTATTGTGGGCTGATTCTGGAAGACTCTATACGATACATCTCTGAGGAATCCATAAACAAATGACTTATAAACAGTTGAGCAGAGTTCTCCATTGGTATCCAAGCCCCCATGAAACTTTCTGAAGGACAGAAAACAACAATTCTCTATAAAGTTTTATCATCCCCATCCAACAACATCTAGAAGGCTCTTAAACTGAGTTACACAGATGCTACCAATATGACAATTCTGTAACATACTATAGAAATATAAAGCTCTCTCTCAATAATACTGAACTGTAGCATTCTAATTTCCCTGGAATTCCTTCCACACAGTGAATGCATGCTATTTTTATTATCGTACACACCAAAGAACTGAGACTTCCAAAGGGAAAACACAGCAATAACATAGTGCCTGAAGACAGCCCAAACATCATATTGCAAAATTAGACAACTCACATGCTACGATGACTTCATGTGCTCATTAAAATAAGAGCGTTGTCATGCAGTGATTGAAGTACATTGAGAAAGCATAATGCCAAAGCAGTATAATCAAGTTTAGGGTAGGTTATAAATTAGTTTGTCACCACTTTTTCAACAAAGATTAAATCACCAATTCTGTAAACTGTAATCATTCAGAGAAGGAAAGAAAAAGAAGTTGCTATTTATTTGCACATTTGATTTAATTGAAAGTGTATATAATTGCCCTTGGAGGATTTCTAATTCCTTTAAAACCTCAGTCAATTCAGCCAGGTGGCATCTCCAACTCAAGTTATTTTCTTCAAGTTTTTGTAATTGAAGACAGCTGTGCAAACTAATCCCAGCTCACCAAATTATTCTACACAGGAAGCTTTCAGAGAAAGTAGAATCTAGCCACATATTACCCTGTTAGGTTATGAACAACTTGGTAAATGACATATTCATAATCAAGTGGTTTCAATTCCAATCCCCTCTAGAAAAATAAGGGACACTAGACAGTTTGGACCAGCTCTGCTTTTACCCTGAATCACTGAGCTTGCTTTTACTTGTCCATGGATTTCAGTACATATGTGTGTGTTTATTAAATAAGTTTCAAGCAGAATTGCACTGAAATTTCACAGAAGATATTTTCTGGGAGGAAATTTCTGTGATTTCCTTTTGTAATATCCTCCCTTAGCAAAAGAGAGGCAGAATTTTTGTGGTCGCTGCTATTTGCATACACCAACTGCCCTGGAATAATGCTAGGACTGGGAACAATAATGCTACATGGAAAATCTAAAATGGTGGCTTCTATAAGAACAGCAACAAGCAAGCAGCTATGCTACTGCATACCCTGCAACATTTCCCAGATGAAAACGAGGACATACGTGGCCAAGCAACATCAAATACAATCAAAATGGCAAAATTTATTAACAAGGAAGGATGCATAACTGGGAGAGGCCACAGCAGTGTAATTTTGCCTGAGACTACTGGGAAAGGTAAGATTCCACTCCATCCTTTCCTCTGCTCCCCACTGCATTAACTGAGTACAAACTACTTTTGTGCTTTGAACTCAGTTTGCAGCAACTGAAATCAGCTGAGGACAAGGGGAGGAACTGGGAGAAGGAGGGAGAAACCGGGACATTTTAAAAGCAGCTGAAAAAGTGGGGTGACAGGATTACCTGGGACTGTCCTTGCCAAATTGGGACAGTTGGAGGGTATGCTACTGCCACTCCAGCCCTCAAAACACTGTAAAGAGATTTTTTTTCCCTCTATGGAAAAATTCAATGAAACAAGGTGGAAAATTTTTAAGAACTCTTTGCACACAGCTGTTACCCTGACTTCTGGGGGTCCCTTGGGGGACACCTTGATTCGCTCCAAAAATGCAAAGACTGTGGAAATTATCGGCGCACTGGCAATAGCAAAACGAGAGGCAGGGTAACCCAGCAGAATCTTTTACCCAATTTTTACAAGGTCAAACCAAGCGAAAAGCCAGACAATCGTACCACTAACTGGATTTTATTAATAAATGCGTTCTCATGCACCAACACACTCACTCACTCACTCACGTACACAAGGCCTATTAAGAAGGGAAAGAGGTGAAAATCGATAGGGGATTCAGCGGAGAGGGTGTAAAGGCGGTGATACTGCACCTATCCTGAAGTCTTCAGTCCGGGAAGTGGCGAGAAGAATGGAGCTCAGCGAAGAGAAGCAGCTGAGGGGATCACTCGACTAACAGAGTGCTGGTCTGCTAGCGTGGCAGGGAGTTTTCCGAAGAGACCCTCAAAAACTGGCACTACTTATAGGGCAGACGTACCTTGATGGCAGGCCCTCTCCCAGGAAGAACAATGGCCAAAATAAAGGGAGAAATGCCACACAATAGCAAATGGGTACTTTGCATGATTGGTTTATGCAGATGGACCTTGCAGTGCATGGTTTACTAACATCTGAGTTGCTCAACCTGGGGGAAACCCACTAATCCACTCAAGCTGGCTATTCCTTGGCTGAAGACCCTTTGCCCGTGCGGACGTATTCAGCCTGAGGTCTCCTCGGGGAATGTGACTGGGGATTTTCCTATTTTCAGTCATTCAACCTCCTTGCCTATGTACCCATTTGGGCAACCTCTCCAGCATGGCGGGCATATTTTATATCAAATCTATATTCCCCGGGATAGGGTATGCCAGTGGGGTACTCATTTTGGACTCATTTTCTACATGCATACACCACTAACACTTAAAGCATGGGCACACTGCATTCTTCCAATGTGTTCCAGTCTACTACCTGGAATAAATTAGGGTGTTATACAGTGATATGAATAAAGCAGTGAAAGTAGAGGACCTGTATCCCAAGAGACAATAGCCATTGCTGTCACTGCTGAGCATGGAAAGTTTGGCATAAAATGACTGGGAAAGTAATAGAGAAGTGGCTCTTGGTGATGAAGTTCTCAGAGGAACAACTCTAGCAGATTATCATTCTTATCCATCCATTCAGTAGATAATTTAAAAGCTATCTGTTCTGGACTGTAGCTGCTAGAATTGCATCAGCCAAGATGGCCAGAGGTTATGGTGCCTGGGAGATTCTGGGAGTAGCAGTTCAAAAACAGTAAACTTTTGAAGTTCAGTGACTCCAATGATGAGTCTGCTATTCTAACTCTGGTGTGGAAAACAGTCCCAAAAGAAAGTCCTGTGATTGGGACTGGGTTGGGTAGACAGAGCTTAATGCCAGTGAAATGCATGCCTCAATCCTCTTGGTAGGCCCAACTAAACTGTGCCCATTGGATCAATGGGATTTACATAAGTGGTGACTCACCATTCAACAATTGATTCAGTGAGGCTACCCTGGCTGGGAGTACCAATAGGACTCAGGTCATAATAATCTCCAGTCTTCATTATTACTATCTCTGCCTTCTTTGTCTGCCACCTCAAGTGCAGCTATTACCATTCTCAAGCCTTTGCTGCAACCATCAGATCGCTCTAAGCTAAAGCAAATTAAAAAAAGAACAAGTCTTTTAATCACTAGCATCCAAAGCTGAAGGAAAGAAGCTATCTCCCACTGGCAATAATGGAGAAAATGCCTGATATCACAACACAGTGCCAACCTTTTCTGTTGGTGCTGCTTTTTCTGTTTATTTGAATCCTGACAAACAGTGTGGTGCTGTATAACTGAAATAATTATTACATTCCATTTAATGAATGTGTTAAGCTTCTAGGCAATTTTAAGATGCTGAATAAAGCATGACTACATAACCAGAAATAATTAACAATAAGTATATTTCCTTCCAAGTTGCTATGAATTAACTTTTAAGGACCAATGAGGTGTGGATCACTCGCATAAGCAATACATGTTCCTTTAATATGTAACATTCTACAAGTGTTTACAGCAAAAGAAATGGTGAGTTAATGAAAACAAATAAGATGGTATTTTCAGTGGAAAATACCATTAGAATAGCTTGAATTCTTGTTAATATCCCTGTAGACATTTGCAAAATCCATGCAATAAAGGTTCTATGTAATTTGGGATAATTTAGGTTATGGTTCCAGGTCTGCAGTGACACAGATGTCCAATCTAATGTCCAGGGGTGAGGCAGAGCTTACTCACAGGAAGTGCGGGGACTTTTTGACTAGAAAGGATGGACTAAAAATCTCTTTCCCCTCTCAGGCTCCCATGATCTCTCTGAGCATAACTGCAGTCCTCATAGTAGATGGATGTTCATATTATTGTGAGCTAAAGCTCTCCTAATGCAAAGTCCAAGGTAGATAGGAAAGACAGATGATAGGAATAAAGAAATAGTGATGGATCAACACAGCTGCCTGCATTTTTGGATTTGCTTTGGGAGTGAGCAATGAGAACTATCTTGATATGTGTCCACTGCACCACTGTATAACTTTATTGGTAGAGGAAATACTACAGTCTGTGAGATCTTTAGATGGTAAAAACAGCTATAGTGAACAAATGAAACTGACTTTGATTTGGAACCAGGATAACATTGCTCAGGCCTTCCTCAAACTATGGGGCTTTCCGCACTACATTGTTACAGTGCTATTATTCCACTTTCAACATCCTGTAGAATTCTGAGGTTTGTAGTTTGCTGAGGCCGAAGAGCTCTCTGGCTGAGAATTTTAAACTGTAACCCCCAGGATTCTATATGATGTTGAAAGTGGAATAATAGCACTATAACAGTATAGTGCGCAAAGGCCCCCAGTTTAAAATACCCTTTATGTCTATGGGTAAGAGAACTGTTGATGGACCCACTTGCTTTTTGAGCTTATTGTGCCATGTTTTTTCAAGGCATTGGTTTCTTGCTCTCAATAGTTATAGCTGCACTAGTCCCAAATCCAGCTGTTGGTGGCCCAGTGCCCTTACTTATGTGATCTAATGCAAAAACCCTTGAATGCAACATGTTAAAACTCAGTCACACTATACCAGTTTCTTCCGTGTTATTACAGTGATAGGAAGGCACGTCAAACAAAGATTTTTTAAAAATCAACAAACACAGAACTTGAAAATTCTGTGTGTTCCAATTATCTAACAACACAAACCTATCTAATTTTTTTTTTTTTTTGGGAGAGAGAGAGGGCAGACAAAATGGCGTGTAACCTAAGAACAGTTTTGAGAAATACAGCTTTCTAATCCAAATTAAAAGCCCACCTGAGACAGCCTTAAAAATTTGAAAGAATCTCACTGCTCTTAAAATTTTACTTCAGTCTAGTCATTGACATGATAAGACCGCACTTTGAGCATTTGCCCATAACCTTGAGAGAGCTGAGGCTTGTTGCGAGACTTAGATGCTAGACGGCTTGTGTAGCTTTTGTTGTTTTGTTATTTATTTTTTGTCCTTCACACAAAATACAAGTTACAAATGTAGTTTGCATAAAATTGCACATTTGATTTATGCAAAATTGGTCAATGAAAAAAAATCAGCCTCTCATATCTGTTTATCCGACACATACATATTATAAGCACAACACTTCAGCACTACTCTTAATTGGTGTGCATATGATCACTAACAGATGGGCTACCAAAGTTTGACATGCAAGAGGATCACTGTTCCATTTTCTCCTCTGAGAGGAGGGAACCCTGAAAACTGACAGGTGTTTTAGAGACTTCTTTATTGTTACCGAACTCTCCAAATATCTATTTAATGAGTTACCTCCATATTTGTTTAATATGGACTGTTTTAACATTTCACCTCCTGTTATTTAAAACCACATAGATGACAAAAGCATTCTTCCCTGAAGACAAATACAAGACTTCTACTGCTAAGAAATGTCATGGTCAAATCAATATTCCGTCTGACTGTGTCCTTCACCAGCATACCTGAAGTCAGCAGGAAAATCATTCCTGGTTCAATATCAAGAAGTAACTTGGAAACATATTCTGCTAAGATAGGAAGAGTAAAGTGCACACAGGAGTGATGATCCCTCGTGTGAGCAGGGGGAGTGGAGAAGCTAGCCTAAGGTTTAAAACAGAATATAGTACAAGTAGGAACAAATTTGCTGTTCAGTTCCTATCATTCTAGCTGCTTTGAGGCAGAGTTAGACCCTTTTCGCATGCCAGTTCTGTTGCAGAATGGCCTCAGGAGCATCGCACAATTGCGAGGACTGTTCCACATGACATCCTTGCAATCACATGATGTTCCCAAGGCCATTGGGGGTGATCACACATTATTTCATTTTTGGCTTGTTGCCGAAAATGATGCGTGATCACGCATCCCTCCCGTGCCCCACATGCACTTACCTTGTGTGCAGAGGCTCTGAACATGCGGCCATCGTGCTTCCTCTCCCAGCGCAGCCTGGGAAAGTACCTGGCTGTGCTGCGGAAGGAAGGGACGGAGCGCTCACGTTTCCTTCTGGCCAGCATGGAGCTGGTGTGGAGAGGAAGCAGAGGGGACACGAGTGCCTCCTAGACAAGGCTTTTCGCACAATCCCCGCACAACGCCAGCGGCACCAGATAAGGTGCAAAAAGGGCCATAGTCATGCTCAACCCCTGTTTGCTTTACTGCTGTGAAACAGTTTCTAAGATGTGTGTCCATCACATACTCCCAGCAGGGATGTAAATATTTAATTATTTCATCTTTGTAAGTAAGGACAAAACATTTCTGCAGGGTTTTTTCCCCTACTGCAGAGAAAACATATGTTTTTGTGCAGTTCTCACCCACTATTCATGCATCCCAAAGTGTTTAAAAAATTATTTTGTGCAGATGTACACATGGGATTTGCATAAAAATTGTGTTTTCCATATGTCTATTTTTTGCATGTGCAAGGTGGGTGCTTTTTTTATGCAAAAACATCTATCTCGCACACACATTTAAAAAAAATATGGATATCTGAAAACAGTAGGGTTGAGGAGTTTGAAAAAAAAAGCTTTTGCACAAAACCTCACGATTTTAGAACATTAAAAACCCATGTGTATTTCGGCATAGAAAAATATTCTCAAACACTTCGAGATTGTGGATGAAAACTATACAATAGTCTCACCATTGTGTTATTACTTATTTTTCAACCAGGAAGTTAATATTGGCAAATATTCTTTCCAAGCACACTTCCAGGTGGAGAGTAGGTGGTTGCCGCTATTGGTTTTCAAAGCACATTTTTGCCAAATATACAGGGGGGATTCTCTTGGATCCTGATTCTGCAGAAGTAGGATTTCCAGGCTGTTCTGTTTTTAGGCTGAAGGAATAGCTGCTCCATAATAAATCTCAGTGGTTCTCATTAACTAGTGAGTGCCTACCCATACTCCTTTGTTAAATGCTAGTTTGCAATGTCATATCCATTTTTAAAATAATGTAACAGTATATGTGTAAGGCGCAAACAAATTCAACTGTGGCAATCATGTATGGGAACACAGGATTAGTTTTTTTTCTTTCCCAGCGTGGACACTGAACATTTTCAGCATAAATACACACACACTATGTATTAGTTGTAATCAGGAGAGAAACATGTGCAATGTGATAGAAGTAGCTTGGCCACTGCACTGTTTTTCCTCTGCTCCTTATTTA
Organism: Cyclura pinguis; assembly: GCA_030412105.1. NCBI lineage: Eukaryota > Metazoa > Chordata > Lepidosauria > Squamata > Iguanidae > Cyclura > Cyclura pinguis. The sequence continues at coordinate 78,916,893 of CM059603.1, read as the reverse complement.
TTGTCTGTTTTGGAATGCTGGTACTGCATGGCTGTGTCAAAGCTGCCACTTCTTCCGAGGTGCTGAAAGCCACTTAAACATTTGGATACATATCAGTTAAAAGTACCCTGCAAAATGAAAGTTCACCAACTGAAAGGCAATAATTCATATGGATCAGAATGGCTTTTTACCAGGTAGACTGCTAAAAAATAATATACGGACAGCGCTGAATGTAATAGAATATTTTCATAAACATAATGAAAAGAAAATGGCACTGTGTTTTCTTGATGCTGAAGAGGCTTTTGACAGAGTAAATTGGGTTTTCCTAGAACAAACAATAAAAGCTACAAACCTGGGATCTCAATATACGGAATGGGTAATGGCTATATATAATGATCAAACAGCTAGAATAATAGTAAATGGTGAAATAACACAAAGCATAAGGATAAGCAGAGGGGTTGGACAGGGTTGTCCCCTGGCTCCACTTTTATTTATATTAGTGTTAGAAATTTTCAATAATAAGCTAAGGCAAGAAAAACAAATCCAAGGGGTAAAAATTAAGAAACAAGAGTATAAAATCAGTGCTTATGCGGATGATTTGGTAATTATTTTGGAAGATCCCCTACCTAGTATAGACATATTAATGAATAGATTGATGGAGTCTGGTACATTATTGGGCTATAAAATAAATATGCAAAAGACAAAAATAATTGACAAAAATATACAAGAGCAGGAAGAATAAGAACTAATAAACAAAACAGGCTTTATGACAGTGAAGAGGGTAAGATATCTTGGAATAAATATTACAAGGAATAATGTGGATCTATTTGATAATAACTACAAAGAGGTATGGTTGGAATTACGAGAGGAACTTAGAAGATGGCAAAAGATGGAATTATCATTAATGGGTAGAATATCTGCAGTTAAGATGAATTTACTCCCAAAAATAAATTTTTTGTTTCAAAATCTCCCAATAATCATGAATGAAAAACCCTTTAAAGAGTGGAATCAGGAATTGCGAAGATTTATATGGAAGGGAAAGCGACCGAGAATTAAAATTAAGGTATTAGAAGATAGTAAGGAAAGAGGGGGAATGGGATTACCCAATTTAAAATCGTACTATTATGCAAATTGTTTAGAGTGGATGACTGAATGGATAACTTTGAGAAATACCAGAATCTTAAATTTAGAAGGTGAAGATTTATATTTTGGATGGCATGCCTACGTGTGGTATGGCAAATCATCCATAGACAAAGAATTTAGATCCCACTTCTTGAGAAAATCTCTGTTAATTGCATGGCTAAAATATAAAAGACAATTATATTTAAAAATCCCACTCTGGGTTTCAACCCATGAGGCCTTTTATAAAAGAGAAATTTGCAAGATAAACTCCTGGATTACTTATAAAGATATATTGAGTATACACGGGGACAATATAAACTTTAAATCTAAAGATGAACTAAAGGCCCATGGATGGCAGACACATTGGCTATTACCTACACAATTATTGGAAAGATATAAAAAGGACAGGGAAGCAGAGGGATTCGAAATTAGAGAAAGAGAGTTTGATAAGATATTAAAACCAGGAGAAAAACATAAAATAAGCCAAATATATAGTATCTTACTTGCACTACAAAATGAGGCAGAAGCTGTTAAGAAGACTATGGTAAAATGGGCGCAAAATTTGAACCATGTAATTACCATGGATCAGTGGGAAAATTCTTGGAGAAATACCTGGAAGTTATTAAAGCCATCTAGCTTGAGAGAAAATTATTATAAAATGCTTCATAGCTGGTATATCACCCCAGTCCAAATTTCAAAGATACAAAAAAATCAGAAAGACACCTGCTGGAAATGTGGTCTGAAAGGGACATTTTTTCATATATGGTGGCAATGCGAAGAAGCAAAAATTTTTTGGACAGGTATACATAACAAAATACAAGACACCATAAAAATAAAATTTGTATTATCTCCCAAAGTATATCTCCTTAATATGATAGAGGATTTACATATAAATAATTCAAAAAAGAAAATAATTTTGTATATGATAACGGCCACCAGACTATGTTATGCTCAGATGTGAAAGCAAAAAAGGCCCCAAGGTTAGAAGACTGGTTATTAAAATTACTTGATAGGGTAGAAGCAGACATGATAATAGAGTGCTTGGAAGACAGAGAAAAAAAGAAAACTATTGAAGAATGGAAGACAATCTCTTCTCTCTGGGAAGCTTATTGAGGTAAGAATGCCACCATCTTTTTAGAACACTGATTTTTTTATAGACTAAGGAGTGTCTAGAAGGTGTGATGTCTTAATGATAATATGATAATATGATGGAAAAAAAGATAAGGAGGGAATAGAAAGGTGTAACATAATATTCTGATAAGCAACATGTAATACCATTATTAAAATAAATTTAAATGTATTAAATTAATTAAGCTATTATACATATGGTATTCGAGGTTATAGCATAATGTTTATATATGTATGGGGTTTTTTTGGTATTTAGAAGGAACATTACAGATAAGAGAGCATGTGTTTCTTGAGTTTTGGTGGGGGGGGATGACTAAGTGGGAGGAGGTGGTGGTATTATTATTATTAATATAGTTTTTAACATTCATGTAAGATAGAGAAAACTTAAAAACTACAAGAATATACTATAGAGAATATAGAAAAATAATAAATTTTAGCACAAGTATGCAACTTACATGTAACAGTATGTTAGATACAATTATATAATTATATAATACTATATAAAATTACAATTCATGGAAATGACTCAAAACGGTTAATACCACCACATTTACTTAACCGGGAATATATGTGTAATGTATTTCATTGTAATTTTGGTATTTAGTATTGTGTTTAATTTTGTTTTGTTTCTGGCTTTGTTGTGAGTTATAGATTAGTTTATGTATTTGTGTTGTGTTGTGTTATGTTATGCACTTGTGTTATGTATTGTGCGCAATCACTAATAAAAACAATAAAAAATTAAAAATTAAAAAAAACAACATTTGGATACATATCAGTTAAAAGTACCCTGCAAAATGAAAGTTCACTAACTGAAAGATGGGCAAAAGTTTTCCAGTTTACCAAATTATGACAGAAGTGCATGTGTAAGTATAGTATTACATTCTGAAATGCTTTTCAAGAAATTTGCATATGTTTGATTTGTCATACGTTCCCAGACAAGCAGATGCATCATTTGCAGAGATCCACAGCATCTTCCTCTTTCACTACTATTCTCCCCCGCTCTTTCAGTACTAGCAGCATCTCCAGACCATGATGCTGTACTGCTCCAGATGAGAAATACTGTTCTAGAAGGGTTATATGACTAAATGAAAGGAGCCAGACATCAACAACTTATCATATATAGTGTTACTAGGCTGTACAGCCACACATTTTAATATGGTCCAATTGGAAAAATATATTAATTGGCAGATGTGTTGGCATAAAATATAAACTATACACCCTCATGGCTGGAAAGACCATGTGGAAAGGCACACTGGCTGGGAATAAGTCGGAGATGACCCCAGCATGGCCAGGTCATAAAGCCTGAGCTAATTCTATCAACTGACAAGATCAGAAAACAATAAGGTGTCCAGGTGTAGAGGCAAGGACCCTTGCGGTTTGCATATCCTATCAAAGCCTGAACCAGAAACCCCCACTCAACCAAGACATTGAAACAATCAGTCCATTCCAGACCTGATTGTCTTTGTTGCAACTCCCATTGTCCACTAGGCCAGAAAGCAATTAACTCACACCCCTTCGGGGAGGAAAATAGAGTATATAAACCCTTGGTTTTGAGAAGCCAGATGCAGTCGGATGAAATGCTGGACCCCACTATGTTGCCTTGAATCCTGATCTGGTTTGCCCTTAGACATACATCTAAGCCACATTTCAACTTCTTTACTACTCTTCTGGACTGGTAATTACAACCCCAAACCCTCAGCCTCTCTATACACAATTTTTCCTCCCTTCATCCTTCAGTCACTTCCTGTGTTAATATTTGACTGCATGTATCTTGTGTGTATGCATGAGTGAATTCTCCTCAATAAAATACCTTTTTAGCTTACTTTTGAATTTCAGGCTCGTTCTTTTCCTGTGTGAGTCCGTAAACATTGGTAGAAAGGTCTCGTTAAGTTACCCCCCTCTCACAAGCCTCCTCTTTGAGCCAGTTATTTCCCCACTTTTCCAGAGGTACTAGCATCGCGGGGTGGCCCTTGTGGCACCTATGTTTGGGGGTAACAATAGATACGATTCCAGTCAACTCCTTTTACAGCTTAAAGGCATATCTGTGCATAGAAACCAATGCACCCAGGAAGCAGTCGTGTTGACTCTGCATCACCGTTTTGTTAGAGTATTGGAACATTGCGGAATATCACACCCAATCTGTGGAAAAGAACACATGGTGGCAAAAGATACACATAGAGTTTTTGCTTTTGTATTATTTCCTATATTTTCTGATTTAATACACAGGAAGGAACTCAGGAACAACAGTGTCGTGGAGCCAGGACTTGGAGGATTGAAGGCCCAGGGATGTTTTGGTTGAGTTTAACTGTAATCTCTACAGAAGCTGGATGGGAGAAAGGATTCTCCCCAACAACAGCGTATTCTTATCAACTGCCATTGGTGTTGGAGCCTAAATGATTTGGGGGTGAGTTTGTCTTGAGTGGCCGATTAACCTTATAAAAGACTTAGTCCTGGTGGAGATAAAAACTAATATAATATTGTTAAATATAGAGAGAGACATGCAGTTTTGGACTCACCTTGGGGGTATTGCTTTAGGAACTGTCATTTTGAGATTCTGAACTTTAAATTTACCACTGCATAAAAATTACCTTGTACGTGCACTTTAAAGGTACACATGTTTTTGAAATGAGGGGGCTAAGTGCTAAAGCACATTTACAAGTGTGGTTCCCATGCTTTCCATCTTGCATGTGGCCTTCGCCCACCCCCACCCCCACGCCCCCCTGATCAACAATGTCATTCTCATATAAAGCATTTCCTTTTTTTAGGTGACTCATTCTCTGATGTCATAATTAGGGTGTCTTGTTACTGACACACGCCATTACAGAGAACTTCATTTCCCTGCAGAAAGCTTCCTGGGCTTTAAATAGCGTCTTCCAATCTGTGATCAGAGGTAACAGCACAAGTTTGTAGACCAAATGATGTATCGCACAAGGGCCACATCCACCCTGAACTGTGGCTATTCTGTATCTCCTTATTAAAATTTCAACTATTCCATACCCCCAGCATTCCACAGATGAAAACCAGGACTCATGTGGCCAAGCAACATCAAACTGTGGTCAAGACAGCAAAAGCTATTAAAGTGGAAAAGCAGATATGCTAGGAGAGGCTGCAGCAGTTTGCTTTTTCCTGAGCCTAAGGGGAAGGGCAGGATTTTGCATCCTCCTGTCTTTCTCCCCTCCTGAGCTAACTGAGTACAAATTACTTTTGCATTTTGAACTCATTTTTCAGCAATTTAAATAAGTTGAGTACAAAGTGGGAGACTGTGGGGAGGAGAGAGAAACTGGGATATTTTACAAGCAGCTGAAAAAGTATGATAATAGAAGATTAATCAGAACTGTCCCTGCCAAATTGGGACAATTGAAGGGTATGATATGTGTTTTCCTCTAAAAAAATATGGATTATAATACAATGAGGCCAAACTATTTCAAGACACAGATCTCACTGGTCATGCTACCAGCAATCATATATTCCCCTACCTCTGCCTTGTTTTATAGTCATGGTCTTGTTTTTCATTTCTCCATTTTTTTTACCCAGAAGCAGAAAAAGCCCAAAGGTCCAGGACTTGCACTTACACACTCTTCGCTTCCATTCTGAGGCCCAAAACAGGATTCTAAGATCTAACCTATCAGACCTAATTGTTTCTGATTTGCTTGGATGCCATCCAAGTTCCAAAAGAAGAAATTCTTTCTTTTGTTCTAAATGCAGATCCTACAGGTTATATTAGTGTTCTCTTGGCATGCTGTCAATAAATGGCTGAAAGTATAATAATCTCTTTGTTCTAAAACTTTCCTATCATTCTTTATTGAATGTGAATGGTGTAATAATTGACCAACCCATCATTGCATCAGGTACCAGTGACTCCTTTTAATATTCTTAAATCTTATAGCCTATCCCAATTTAGAAATTCCTCTTTCGTTAAAGCATACCTGTCATAAAACTATCCGTGTTGATGTGGGAAACCACACACACACCCTTTTTTTCTTTCTCCTCTCTCCTGGCAGATTGTGAGAGATTTGCTGGCCTTATTGGAAATTCCCAGAAGTTTCAAGATACAGATATAGATAGATATAGATATAGATATAGATATAGATATAGATAGATATATATATAGATATAGATATAGATAGATAGATATGTGTTTAGAGTTAGTAAACATGGAAGGGTTGTTCTCAGCATTTCCATTCAACATATCACAATACAGTTTACGACAGGGTCAGGAACATTTGGCCTTCCATATGTTGTTGGACTCCCACTGGCCCTTGGGATCTTGGGAGCTGTAGTCAACAGCTGGAGAAACATATGTTTGGTTCCTAATTTACACATTTGAGTAGTTTTAATATTACAAGTGTCATATGTATGAATCTGCCTTATTATAGGGCTTATTTTTACGCAGAACCTACATGAATAACAATTTATTTATTTATATCCCACCTTTCTCCCAGCCAAGACTCAAAGTGACTCACAACAGGATAAAAAAAAACAACAACTATCTAGCTCAGTTGGATCCAGATTTAGCCATGCTTAGATAATTATTAAAATTAATAAGAATGAAATTAGTAATAGTTAATTTGCCCCATTGATTTCAACAAATCTGCTCTTAGCCTGTTTTACTGCACAGGCCTATTTGTGTCTGCTCAAAAACATGGGTAAATATGCACAAGATGGGAGCCTAAGTAAACTCAACATATGCTTACTCAAAAATCATTTCAATAGCTTCAGTAGGCATTGTTTTTAGTCTGATTTACCAGTGAGCCACATGCAAATGTAAAGTATTTCTTCTCTTTATCATCCACCAAAGATTCCTTCAGAAACTCCTTTCATTCAATCATCATGAGTACGGTTTTCCACCAGTAGTTATTCCTGAAACATCAGTTCCAGATAACCCTCTCCCTTCTCCCCCCCTTGCACAGTGATTCGCATTTTATGATACGGTACTACTTGGGCCCTCTTCTCCACAGTTTTACAGGCTAATCCCACCAGTGAATCAACTTGAATTTGTTTAGCTATACATTCTCACTAACCATCATTTCCAGATTAGCCCCATGTTTCCCTTCCCCAAACTTGCATTACATACCCCAACAGTTCTGTCTTAAATCCAGCAGTCTCCAGTCTCAGGTATTCTGTCAAATCCTCTTACAATCTCTTCATCATATTTGGAGATTCCTGCTCTCCTAAAGAATGGATCTCAAACAGAAATAGTTACAAAAAGTCTTGGGGGTTCCACCTTTCTTCAATTAAGCACTCAAACAATTAACAGTCAATGTATTCTTTCATCATCAACTGATTACAGACAGTCTTATCTGTTCCAGATGATAATGCCATCGCTTTCCCAAGATGCAATTTCTCTTTACTAAAATTCAGTTAAAGTCATGTAAGTAAAGAAAATCCAATCCATCCACAAAAATACATGTTCTTAAATCCTTTGTTATATCCCTTTAAATACACTAACCTCTAGTCGTTTTATTTCAGTTCAGATCTTGCAGGGTGAACACACTTCCTTAGTTGCCAAAAGAAGACAATTTGACAAGGCTTTCCATCTGACTGTCTTAATCAAAAGAATCTTTCACTTATATGATCCCATGGTTTTGTTTAAGAATTTTAAGAAAGCAGATGCCAACTTAGAGTCCATCAGATCTCTCAGGTCAGAACAGCTCCGTTTCACTGCTAGGGCAAAGATGTAATTCCTTTGGTCCTCCCTTGTTCATTTGGCATTTACTCATAGATAAATGCACGGAACAAGAATTCTGAACCCTCATGGGCAATTCCGCTGCTCCCCATAATACAGGGTGAGTTTCACCAGTCAGAGATCTCCCTGGCTGGCACTTTCACCGTGAAAGCTCTCCTCACTGCAGAGAGCGAGGCAGGAGTGTCAGGCCTCCATCCTGGCTGGAAATCAAGTCCACGTGCCCACTCAAAAGTTATGTATGTATAACCAGAACACTGTTTGATTTGGGGGTGGGAGGGGAGAATTATGCACATAGAAATAAAAGGTGAAACATTCTAGGGATGCAGCACGGCCTTGAGTTTTGTTGTCTTGTTAACTGCCATCAAATAGAGTTCAACTTATGGAGACCCTACGAATGAGAAACCTCCAGGTTGCCCTAGCTTTAGGCAGCCCTGCACAGGTCTTGCAAACTCAAGACTGTGACTTCCTTGGTTGAGTCTATCCATTTGTAATGCTGCCTTTCTCTTTTCCTACTGCTTTCTACCTTACCAAGCATTATTGTTTTTTTCTTCCTAGTGAGTCATGTCTTCTCGATACGGCCAAAGTATGACAGTTTCAATGTAATCGTTTTTTACTTCTAGGGAGAGCTTAAGCTTGATTTGCCTTTTTTTTTTTTTTTTGGTCTTTTTAGCAGTCCACAGAATCCATAGAACTCTTCTTCTGCATTCCATTTCAAATAAGTTGACATATCACTATCATCTTTCTTTACTGTCCAGCTTTCTCAGCCGTACGTAGACACTGGAAATACCATGGCATGGACAATCCTAACTTTAATATTCAATGATATATCTTCACACTTCAGGATCTTGTCTACTTTCTTCATAGCTGCTCTTCCAAATCCTACTCTTCTTCTGATTTCTTGACTGCAGACGCCATTCTAATTAATGACAGAGTCAACATATGGAAAATTTTGAACTATTTCCATCTCTTCACAGTCTTCTTTAAAGTTATATAAATCATCTATAGCCATTATTTTTGTTTTCTTAAAGTTCACCGGTAAACCTGCCATTACACTTTCTTCTCTGACTTTCTTCAGTAATCATTCCAAGTCTTTGTTATTTTCTGCTAGTAGGATGGTGTCATCTGCATATCATAAATTGTTGATGTTCCTTCCATTTTCACATTTCTTTCCATCCAGTCTAATCCTGCCTTATGTATGATACATTTAGCATTCAATTTAAACATATAGGATGACAAAATTCAGCCTTGCTCGACCCTCTTGACAATTGGAAACCATTCTATTTCTCCATATTCTTCAGTATCTGTTTGGCATGTTTAGTTTGGCTCATTCACAAAAGCCCGTCTAACGTGAGAGTCCCTACCACTAGTACTATTACTGTCAGCATAGCTGACATCTCTTGCCTCACAGGAGCACAGAGTCCCACCCACCCACCAGAGTGCCATTGGTCAGTGCTACTTTGTTTTGGGATATCTTAAAAGGAGATCATGTGATGTTGAAGCTGTTCTGTAATATTTCCATTCATTTACAAATGTAAAGGTTGTAGGGAGGTAAGGCACTCTCACGGATGACCAAAGTCCACAGCTCCAACCAGCACCTTTGTATGAATCCAAATACATCTATTTTTTCTTCTTCACCCTGTTCAGGTTTTTGCCTGAACGTGGGCAGACTGTGATTTATACATTGTTTTTCTTTGTATCATTCCTTTGTCCCAGAACTGGAGCTCGAACAAAAAGCAATGTCAAAAAGTGGCAGTAAAAACATATAGCACCCACCTGACTATTGAGCTCTTTCACTGACAGACAGCCAGTTGTTAAAAGCCTGCCTGCATTAAACCGCTTTGCTTGTTGACAGAAGAGAAACAGAGGCCATTTCCACACGGGCTTAAAGAAATGGTGCAGAATGTCCTCCAGGGAGGACGTCTGCACCTGGGAGTGGACTGGGTCGGACCTACTTACTGTAGTTCTGCACCTCTGCCCGCTCCAAAACGACCCGAAGTGGTCATCCAGCGTGCTTTTGAAAGACCGCTTAAAACAGTTCTTTCAAAAACACGGAGCGCACCACTCCGTTCCCGTGCTCCGGTGCAGATTTGCAGGCTCGCACCAGTGCGAGCCTGCGATCTACCAGGGATGGGCCTTAGGCTGGCGAGCTTCAGTGGTTGGTCGAGACCCTCAACCAACCGGAAGCCGCCATTTTCGTCCCCGGAGCAGTGCGGAGCAACGAGCACGCACTGCTCCAGAGCAGCGCGGACCAGACTGGGGAGCCAAGAAGTCCAATAAGTACCGGTACGGGCGATTCCCTCACCCCGTGCGGAAATGGCCAGAGAGAGAGCCAGACTATCCCAGCAGCAGCCACCAGAAAGACCCTCTTCTTTTGTGTCCTCAGCAAGCATGCTTCTGAGGGTGGTGAGGTTGAAGTGCGAAGGGGGAGGAGCGCACAAATAAGCCCATAAGCCCCAGTGTGCATTTTGTGCGTTGACCTTTTGTGCACTGAAAGGTTGAATGTGTTTCCAAACTCATTCGGCTGGAGATACTTAGAAGCCTCAGTCTGATCAGACACCTTACCTTATATTCCTTGACTAAGCTCCATCATCTTCTATATCTATGGGCTCGTGTATTTAGGAATTGTCTCTCTGGGGCAGGGGGATACAGAAATGGAAGGGCTCAAAGTTTAGAATGCATTAATGTACATAATGCAATGCACAACAGAGAAAATATATATATTTTGTGCATTCTTTAGAAATGTAGTGAAAGGGAACTGTCAGAAACAGCTTTTGAAATGATGACAGTGGAGAAACCTATCTTTTTATCCTTCTGCTTGTGAATATCTGGCTAGCTGAAGACCTTTAAGGGATTAAGTACACTCCTCCTTCTCAAATCCCCATTTATTTTTCTATCCACAATTCCTGGCAGTATTTACTTTTGTGCCAGGGCTCAGATCTCAGCATCTGCTTTCAGTACCAGAGGGAAAGGAACATGTGAAATAATAATGAAGGAAAGCATCTGAGTATGAATAGATCACTGAGTGTCTCTATAGGACTAAAAATTACAAAAGAACTTCAGAGCTGTTTGACAATGGAATACACTGCTTTGGAAGGTCATGGACTGTCCTTCTTTAAACAGAGGTTGGCATCTCTTGTACTTTATCCATCCTTTCATTGCATGTTCCTGTACAGCAAGGGAATGAACCAGACGGCGCTTCTGTTACTCTAAGACAGAGCTATTCAAACTTCTCATGTTGGTGACACAATCTTTAGACATGCATCATTTTGCGACATAGTAATTCAGTAAGTAATTCAGTAAGTGGAGGCAGGCTCTCCACCCAAGCCTGTCCCTCCACCCCCTTGCCACGGTCTTCCTTGGCCTGGGGCAGGGGGCAGTGGGAGAAGCAGCCCCTCCACCCGGACCTGGCCTGCCACCCTCACCGGGGTCTTTCTTGGCTCCGGGCAGCGGCAGCCTCGCCACCCGAATCTGGCCTGCTGCCACCACCTCTTTCAGCCTGGGACAGTGGCGGAGACACACCTGCACACTGCAGCTGACACACTAATGTGTCACAACACAAAGTTTGGAAAGCTCTGCCCTAAGAGATGGGGTGTTTTAGGATGAACCCGCAGTGCCAGCTTCTCATTGGAATTTAGGGAAAGTACAGCTCAAGGGAAGCCTATGAGAGGAGGGTAAAGGCGAGCTCTTTTCACCTATGTATACTGGTACTAATGCAGAGAGAAGCTCCAGTTTCGAAATAAACAAAATGCTTTATTGGAAATAACAAGGACACACAAGAAATCAGACACTCACAAGAGTCATACAAGGCTATCAGAAAATAAGGCATGAAAGGTTGGACAGAGAGAAATTTAGGGATAAAATTTAGGGATAAAAAGGCTGATATTTACCAATGCTGAAAAAACAAGATGAAGTGAGGAGACTCAGACAGGCATCTGAGGGCAACACAACACTGACAGCAATGCTGACAATCCAAGATGTTACAAATTACTGGGGCAAAATGTCAGTGTTTAAATACCTTGACCAGAGGATTTTGGAATAGGAGATTACTTTGACACCAGAATGACAGAATTTATAGGAATCATGACACCCTCTTCAAGTTTGGACCAGTGGGGAAGGGGTGCCAGAAAGGTATCTGGTTGAGATAAAAAGGGATAGTCTCTGATTATCTTATTGGGCTTGTTTTGGAAATGCAAAGACCTGAGATTGAAGGAAAGATTAGCTTGGACCACTATGCCAGGGCCCTTCCACAAACTCTTGTTTGAACTTTATGGCCTGGCCTGGTGCCAGCTCTCATGGCACGTCTCAAATGAGCGTTGCTTTGCTCATGTATCTTCTAGCCATAAGTATGTTCAGTTTATATAAAAATATTCCCCATCAATCCTGCTATCCTGCAGAATGGGGGTGCAAAGTATGGTAACACTTCTGTTTCCTTCTAGCTCTGTGTTTCTAGTAGTAGTGGGATCTTGTGCTATTTCAGTTCTGTCATAGAAATACAGTTCACATCTGCAGCTGTGGAATGCACTATAAAAACTATACTCCTTGGGCTTCTTGCTGTTACCATGGTGAAAAGCCTAAATAAAAGCATGAATGTGCATAATTTTTACATAGAGATACCCTACATCTGTGAAAAAATATCAGATCACATCCAATTCTATAGACTGTACTGTAAAGAAAACTGCTAAATCTAATAAGCGGTATGATTATCTCTTGTCATGGTAATCATGAAAACACACTAGAATTAGATGGTTAATGGGGTATTTGAATATAAAAAAGTAGTGATATCTTCCTCTGATCTAGGTTTTTATGTTACAGCATGCTGTAAGCGTATCTTATGTGTTCCATGGGCACGGATGTGACCTGTGTGATTTGCTGGCATACAATTAACATCTGCATGTTAAAAAAAAGTGAGGATCTAATTGTATGTGGATGTATATATTCAAACTGGTATTACTGAGAAAGGCAGAATCTCAAACATGTTATGTTTTATTCATGCAAATACTTGTTTTAAATCATCTATTAAATCTGTTTCATTTCTGCATCTGTTTGGGATCCAGGGTTGCCTGAAAACAGTGCTATTACAGTCAGCCCTCCACATTATTAGGAGCTCCCAATGGCGTGCGCCAAGGGCGCGCGCTGTTGAAGTCCTCTACTTCAATCCTTCAAGTTTAACCCTTCACAATCAGTAGAGCAGACGTAGCTTATACAGCTGAATTTCAGAAAGAAAGCCCAGTTATTCTTTCTAGAACTACTTCCTGTACTACTCTCTGTAGTATCTAGGATGGAAGGTGAGGGAGCTGCCATGTTTAAATATTTGAAGGGATGCCATGTAGAGGAAGGAGAGGGCTTGTTTTCTGCTGCTCCAGAGACCAGAACAAGGAGCAATGGATTCAAGCTGCAGGAAAGGAGATTCCACCTGAACCTCAGGAAGAACTTCCTGACAGTCAGGGCTGTCCGGCAGTGGAATATGCTGCCTCGGAGTGTGGTGGAGTCTCCTTCTTTGGAGGTTTTTAAGCAGAGGCTGGATGGCCATGTCGGGAGTGCTTTGAGGGTGTTCCTGCATGGCAGGGGGTTGGACTGGATGGCCCGTGTGGTCTCTTCCAACTCTACATTTCTATGATTCTATGATTTGCAGGTTTCCCTTTTGCAGATTTGATTATTCACGGATTATTTGCTGTTACCTCTGCTGCCTCTTTATGCCATTTTTAATAGGGACTGCAAGCCTCATGAGACTGAGAAACTGCAAAAGAGGCTTGTAAGTCCCTATTAAAACCATGTGGGGCAACAGTGGAGGTGGCAGTAAGCCCCACCAGCCACACACTTCTGCTTTGTGAAAGAACCCTGATGCCTCAAAAGAATCCATAGTGGGTTGAATATGGTGATCATACTTTTTTTTGTGTTAAATATGATTTGGGAGGGCCTAAAGTTATTCACGGTTTTTCCACTTTCACAGGGGTCCTGTGACCCTAACCCTAGCGAATGCGGAGGGAGGAATGTACAATCATCTGTTATCTCTCTATGACATCACAGCAATAACAACATGGTAATAACTTGTTTATTAATAGGTGCTGATGTTACTACACATGAGTGTGATTTGATGGTAAATTTGGGGCCTGCTTGGTATGGAGTCTACTGTGCATCACATTAAAGTTGTGAATACCTTTACTGAAGATCTTAATTTTGGCATCCCAGCACAAAGCACTGCCGTTGTAATTTTTACAGGTAGCCTGACACTTGACTGGTTTTGATGCGACTCCACATAAACATTCTAAATTCTACAATTCTACCAAAAAGACCAATAACTGGGTTGGAGAAAAGCTCAAACTTGACCGGAAGCCAAAACAATTAAACTGAGGCTATTGTATTTTGGACCTAGAGTGATACATGAGTCATTGGAAAAAATGATAAATATGGGAAAAGTAGGAGGCAGTAGAGAAAGAGAAAGAATAATGTGGTCTGGACTGATTCAGGACTGATTCAACACAGGAAATCACAGCCTCCAGTTTGCAAGACCTCAGGAGGCCTGATGATGACCTGGGCTGTTGGAAGTCTTTCACTCACAGGACCACCACAATCTAAGATGAACTGACAGCAAGTAACAACAAAAAGACCTCCCAAAGATCCATACTTATTTATTTTTTTGCCTACCACACACTGAATCATATTTTTAAGCAACCCCAACACAGTCTGCCGGCACAGCTATCATTTGCTTTCTGCCGGGCGGGAGGACGGGCGATTTGCCAAATTTCTCGTGCAAAAATTTATCAGGATCCATCCACGTAGGTTTCATTTTTGTCTGAGCCACTTTCCTGGCAGAGGGGAGCATCTCCCGGGCAAGCAGCCTCTCTGATGACAGCCCAAAGAATCAGACCTTACTGGCCTGGCCGGTATTTAAGAGCGCTAGGCCGCAAGCAGCGCCACTCTCCGGCTCCTTTCAGCCCTGGAAGAGCGGGCGCAACATTCCCACCGCCACCACGCAACTCGTTTGCTCTCTCCTTTTCTCCTCCTCCGGGCCGGCGGCGGAGAAGGAGGAAACCGGAAAGGAAGGGAGCGGAGGGAGGAGGCAGCGGCGGCGGCAGCAGCAGGGCGGCCGGTCCCTCCGGCTGAAGCCTTGACGGGACTGCTGAGGCAGCTTCTCCCCGGGCTGGCTCTGGAGCGCCCCGCGCTCCCCTCTCGAGCCGCGCCTCTTGGTCTCGCCCGCGCCTCGCTCCCTGCCATGTTGGATTGGGCGGCCCGAGCCGGGGACAAGTTGGAAGTTTAGCGCTCCTCGGGAAGGAGGAGGAGGCGGGAGAAGGGAAAGAAAGGCCGAGGAGGCAGAGGGAAAGCATTCCTTCCCCTCCTCCCTCGCCAGAGCCTGCCGGGAGCGGCCTAGCGAGTCCCCTTCGGCGCGCCCTCTCTCTCGCCGGTGGGCGCCCCGATGCTGCTCCAGGGCTGAGGGGACCCGTCTTGCTCCTCCGCGCCAGGCGAGCCTCAGCCCCCCCAGGAGCCAGCAGGCCGAGGAGGAAGAGGAGGACGAGGTGGAGGTCCCGGCCTGGCCCTGCCGGCGCCCGCGATGAGCAACAACCAGCCCCCGCCGCCGCCGCGGCGGGTCACCAACGTGGGCTCCATGCTGCTCACCCCGCAAGAGAACGAGAGCCTCTTCGGCTTCCTGGGCAAGAAATGTGTGGTGAGTGAGGGAGGGCTTCGCCGGGCCGCCTGGGCCTGCCTGCCTGCCTGCTCGCTCGCTCGCTCGCCCGGGGTGGGTGGGGATGCAAAGGCGATGTCCGGCGGGCAGGGAGGGACTCGGACGCAGAAGCTTGGGGGGGGGGGCGATGTATAGGTGTGTGCGAGGGGGAGACGGAGTTAGCCGGGTGGAGGGGGAACGTTTGAACACGGAGCCCCCCGGACCGTGAGGGTCTGGAGGCGCAAGCCTTAGTGCGCCTGAAGGGGGTGGGGTGGGGGCCTCGAAGCTCCAGTCCTCGGTGCTTCCATTCCCGGGAAGCCAGTTCCATTGACCTCTGTGGAGATTGTTCCTGAGTAAACAACGTGGAGGCAGAGACTGGGACTTGTTGTTTGTCGGGGGGGGGGGGAGAAGTAGAGATTTCGTGGGGTGGGTGGGGGTCATCCAAATAAATCCCGGCTTTTCTGCCCTCCTTCTGCTCTGTGGGGATTCCTTGGTGGCCTACCTTGGCTTAGAAAGAAAGAAAGAACACATCATTCCCTTGCTGAGCCTTTCTTTCCCACCTAACAGCTACTGGCTTCCTTTTTTCTCACCCCCGCGGTTCCCCATGGTGAGAGTGGGAGTGGGAGCGGGAAATGAGCCAGGAAAGGAACGGGCTCTGCTGAAGCCCTTCTTAGAGGGGTTTGTTGGGCTGGGGGGGGGAGCGGTACTGTTCCTTCCTTTTCACTGCAGAAGATTAGGGTGAAGTCTTCTTCAACCTCCTCTCTTTTCAGTTTGGAGGGTGAGAGAAAGGTATAGGTGAGGGCTATGGCTAGAAGCAGCGAAGAGCTCAGTTTCTTTTCTGTCCTCTGCCAAGTGTTCCCATTCCTTTCTGTGGGTTGCAGTTTGCATGTTGGGACTGCCGTGAGCTTGCCAGAGGAAACAGAGGCAGAACAGGGGCTCTCCAGGGATGAATTTGTCATGATTTTCCAGTCATAACATGTGGGCTTGTTTCACAGGTATATGCCAAGTGCAGGTATGCCGTTCAGCTGTCACTAGGTCTCTCAGAGAGATTTTTCGCTCTCTCCTTCCTCTTTGCTTCTATCTGGCAGGTATAGTCCAGAAGCGACTATCCCAGTAATGCTCTGCAGTTTGCAGTAGGTAGTGTGTCAACAACAGAACTGTTGCAACACCTTTGGGGAAAAGTTCAGCTGTTTGTCACAGGCCTGAACAAATCTGCCTGGATTGCACCTGTACGATTTTGTGAACTTTCAGGAAATGAGGTGATATGATCTGAGCCAGGCAAAACAATCGTTTTCTTCTTAAACAATAGGCTCGCATAACAGTTACAAAATTCTCGATGACATATTTCACTGAAAACAGAACTATCTGGGGGGGAAATCCTTATTAGTAGTACTGTAAGATTTTATGGTTTGAACATTGGGCTAGGATTTGAATCAACCATGAAAACTCACTGGGAGCCTTGGGCAAGTCATACCTTCTCAGCCTCAGAGAGGCAAAGGTAAACCCCCTGTGAACAAATCTTGCCAAGAAAACCCTGTGATAGGTTTGTCTTAGAGTAACCGTAAGTCAGAAATGACTTGAAGACACACAACAACAAAAGCTTTCAGGTTTCCAAGTGTATTCTGAGATTTGTTTGTGTAGCATTAGGGCTCCAATATCTGACTAGGTATTACATAAACCTACATTGAAATAGTTTCCTTTTACATTTGATTCCTTGTTTCTCCCTGCATTTGTAGATGAAGGAAGTTGTAAAGATATTATTTAGGGTTTTGACTTATGTTATCTTTGAATTTCTCTGTGTACAGATCTTTTATCTTCTAAAACGTAAATAACTGTTATCTTCTAAAACATAAATAACTAAGTCTCTTTATAGCCATAAGTAAACCAGTACAGGCAAGTTCTGAATCAGTTGAATTTTAATCTTGTTGAGTAGGAAATAATCTGCGCAAGAGCTTGCTACAACTAGATATTGAGTAAAGGCAATTTTTAAAAACGATAAAATAAGCCAAAAATGGTTAGGTCATCAAAACACTGATTTACAAATGTCACTGTCAGTCTGTGAGTTGTTAGAAGCTGATGAAGGTGAGCCACACTGTGGAGAAATGCAAACTCTGTAAGGACTCCATGAGGGTAATGGTAGCATACTGGCATCTGTAGAAGGCTGTTTCTGCCTCTGCTAGGTTTATTTGGATAAAATAACACATTGTAAATTGTGATCTGTCTCCAACTGTGCTACAGTGCAAACAGACATGAACTAGAAATCCATTACATCCTTTTTCAAATACTAGTGAGTTTTGATGAAGATTTACTGCACATAATTTTCCCCACAGTACAAAGCTTACAAAATCTGTACTTAACTAAATAGTTACACAGTCTATTGACTATAAGTAGAGTATACTTGTATTTGTTTACTCAGACGCACTGATCAGACTTGAGGTATTCCTTCATAATATTGTGGATCCTCCATATAAGTGACCTCTGGATCTGTGAATTTAAGTGATCATAGAGTATTGTGTCCTATACTTAAAATGACAGTGATGTATATGCGGACATGCTGAAGCACCCCCACCTAACAATATGGGAGATGAACATTCACAATTTTTTCCATTCACAAAGGGTTCTGGAAAGGAGCTTCCTGCAGTTATGGAGAGTGCACTGTACTGCTGTAGCACTTCATAATGCATTGTGTTTTAAAATCCTTATAGCCATGGTAGCTTTTAAGTGTGGGCTAGGCCAGTGCTACTGAAAGCCATGGTCCATAGACCAGTGCTAGTCTGTGGGTCACTGGCTGTCAGTTCCTGGTGAGTTTCCAGGAAAGAAACAAACTGTAGCCAGTGGGCACATATATGGTATTGGTCCCTGACACATTGGGAAAAAATGATTGCTGGTTCCTTCCATCAGGTAGCTTAAAAAGTACTGGGCTAATCTTAGGAAGAACTGGGATAGGCTACAGAGTTTCATGACTGAGCAGGGACTTTAACCTGTGATTCTCCCTGTCCCCTTTTTAATTGCCCATTGTGTCACAGTGACCCTGGCATTACATACTAGCTGCTTTTTTATGTTGTGCCACAATAACAAGGATTATACATTTAGTTTTTCAATGGCAGAAGTAGCTACGTTTTGCAAATACTTAAATAGTTATTTCCTTCTTAACGTATCATTTAAAGCAGGGAAAGTCATAGTTTTTAAATCACTTGTCTGTAGAATACTGGGATTGTAGTATGTTAACGTATCCTGGAGGAGTGTTCAATTGCCAGGGTCGATGTGTATGTATATATATGTGTTTGTGTGTGTGTATCTTTCTCTCTCTTAGGTATCCTGCAATATTTGCATTAACCGGCTAAGTAGCTAAATGTCAACTTGCTTGCTAGTTGGTGCAGCACAAAAGAACGCTCCACCCTTAATGTTAATTGTGCAATTGGCAATGCTTGCTTTTTGCAAGGTGACTGTTGACCTGAGGAGCAGAAAGTAGAATTGATGGCTAACAAGAAAAATACTTTTTCTGTCTTGAGGGCTGTGAAACAAATTGGAAACTTTTCTAACATGGTGTGGTATCAACTCCTAGGTTCTAGTGGGAAAAGAAACACTTGTCTGTTGCTAAAAACTAGGGCTCACCTATTTTTTAGAGTGGTCTAATAGGTGACTTTTTTAAAAAAGAAATACTTAAAATGCAACATAATGTGTGTGGCAGATACCGTCCTTTATTAAGACATATTTGAATTTTTTTTTTCTCTTGGGAATAGTCATATAGTGGACCCTCAGTATTGGCTAGGGTTTGGTTCCAGGGCCTCCTGTGGATACCATAATTTGTGGATGATCAAGTCCCATTATGTACAATGGTGTAATAAAATGGTGTCCCTTATATAAAGTGGCAAAATCAAAGTTTGCTTTTTTTTTTTTGATTTTTTAAAAATATTTTCAAGCTGTGGTTGGTTGAATCCATGGATACAGAATCTTTACCTCAATGGTAAAGCATGCTCTTCATATGCAACCCTGCCCCCATTCATTCCCAAGGAAATTGAAGTAAGACTATTGTCTGAAACACAGGAAAAACATTTCCGGTAAGTATAAGCAATACATTATTATTTATTTATTTTGTATCCCACTTTTTCCCAGGAGCCAAAGCAACTTACACTGTATGTTGAAGCAATATTACAGAACAATCTATAATACAAAAATTTCAAAAACATTAAACAATAATCCATGTGAAATAATTAATTTAGAACAGTCGAAAGACTGGTAAGAGCACACTGAAACCTCTTATTAAGAACTGGCACACCTGTTCCACTGCTTCAGCCATTTAAAAGCTTAAGGCTTGGTTGACTTGGCAAATCAATACTTGAATGAGCATCTCTCTCTATATGTGCCTGCCTGAGGACTGAGGTCTGCTGGCATTGGTGGGGAGCTCCTTCGTGTCCCACCAGTCAGAACAGTATCTTGAGTGAGATCAGGAGAGAGGGCCTTCTTGGTTGTGGTTTCTCAACTGCAGAACACCCTCTCCTTGGAGATCTGCACATGCCAAGACATGACTTTTTATTAAACCCTGTAGACATTAATTTATTTTAAATGTACACATACATAATATTCAACTAGGCAGACCAGCAATCTGTCTTGCAGTAAGGTGGATTCCTGCTCATGCAAAGAAATGCCTCTTCCGGGAATGTATACGTATGTCTGAAAACATGCATATTTTCATCTTTAGAAGAATTGTTTCCTTCATAGGCAGATTTAAATCACTTTATAAACAACTCTTAATGAATGAGATGGTAGAAGTACAGAAAATAAAAAAATTAAGGGATTGTGCATCTGTATAAAATGAAAGAATAACATGCAGAGGAGGCTTCCTTAAGGCCTCACACAAATCTGTTAAAGCTCAACAGTTTCAGAGTACATGTAAACAGCAGTTTTTCCTAAAAGGTAGATAGTTTTTACTGATAGAACTCTCTAAGAACTCTAAGAAGTACATACTAGGTTTCAGAGTAATGATATACCAAATTCTAGGTGCCAACCCATCAAAAGTCTGAAAAAACATTGCACATATATATGGGCAACTACCTGAGTGACACTTAAAAAAACTATTCCAGGTCTCTATTGTCAAAATCCTGTTGTAACCCTTACACAGGCAGATGGGTCATTTTAATACCACAGAGTCACGCTGTTGCAGATTTCACACAAGGCTACACCTACAAGGTGGGCATTTTGTGACATTATTTCCTAAAGAGTAGTAACTCGGTCATAGAGACGCAACTCTTCCCACTCCCCAAGGCTGTTCTAGCTGCCCTCAAACCCTCCTCTTTCTTGTTCCTTCCTCTTTTTTTTTTCCAGCTGGATTCCTTTTCTGGAAGCTTCTACAGGTGGTTGTTTGCCATTTAAATAGGTTGTGTCCCTTGAAGACGGTCATTAAACAGGCGCAAGCCGGAGACAAATTTATCTCTTGGATTGAAGCAATATACGGTCAACAGCAGGCACGATTGATTATTAATGGAGAGAGAACAAAACAGATTGAATTGCATAGGGGAACAAGACAAGGTTGTCCCCTATCTCCGCTGTTATTTATTATGACATTGGAAATACTTAATAATGCCATAAGGGAAGATAAAGCAATAAGAGGACTTCAGATAAAGAAATATCAGTACAAATTTAAAGCATTTGCAGATGATTTGGTTTTGTTTCTGGATGATCCTCTTAGCAGTATTCAAAGGTTGATGGATATTGTTCAAGAATATGGAGAATTTTCTGGATTCAAGATAAACAAGGAAAAAACAGTGCTTATAACAAAAAACATGAGGGAGAAAGAAGAGAAGGAACTTGAGCATTTAACAGGTTTTAATAAAGGTCAGAAAGCAAAATATCTGGGTGTCTGGGTTACAAAAAGAAATAATGAACTATTTCAGAATAATTATGAAAAAAAATGGAAAGAGATAATCAAGGATTTGGAGGAATGGACTAGAATGCGACTATCTTTGATGGGAAGAGTGGCAGTCATAAAAATGAACATACTTCCAAAGATGAATTACCTTTTCCAAAATCTTCCTATTATTACAAATACTAAGCCTTTTATACAATGGAAGAGAGATTTAACTAAATTTATATGGCAAGGGAAAAAACCAAGAATAAAATGGAATATCATGACAGACTCAATAAGAAGAGGAGGGTTGGGTCTACTGGATTTACAGATATATTTCAAGGCAGCGGCATTTACATGGATAAAAGACTGGATGAATCTTCAAAATACGAGAATGCTGACATTAGAGGGAGCTGATTTAAGGATGGGTTGGCATGCCTATATGTTCTGTGGAAAAGCTGCGATTGACAAAGACTTTGTTCATCATTTTGTAAGAAAATCACTACTTAGAATATGAACTGACTACAAGAATAAGAACATTAGGCAACTACCTACATGGGTCTCCCCTGAAGAAGCCTTCTTTGGAAGATGGTCTGATTCAGATAAGTGACTGTGTTATGATGACATATTAGAAATGACAAATCTGAATCTTTTTAAGATGAAATCAAGAGAAAAATTGGAATCAGAAGGAATAAAGTTAAACTGGTTCCCTTACGGACAGTTAACTGAGAGATTCCAGGTGGATGTGAAAACTTATGGAATAGAACAAAAAGAGCAAGGAAGAATGTTGAAGTTACTGCGGGAAAACCCCCCTCATTTACTATCACATGTATACCAGGAGATTTTAAACCAAGAAAGAGAAGATGAGACAGTCAAATCAGCAATGATATTGTGGGCTCAAAATGTCGGACATCCAATTCAATTAGAGTACTGGGAACAGAGCTGGCAACGGACACAAAAATGTACTGCAGCTCAGAACCTAAAAGAGAACTATTATAAGCTTTTTCATAGATGGTACATGACACCAGAAAAATTAAAGAAGATATATAATATGGGAACAGGTCAGTGTTGGAAGTGTCAGGAGAATGTTGGAACACTATTTCATATGTGGTGGTCATGTCCTAAGGCTAAAAAATATTGGAATGATATATATAATATGATATGTAAAATATTGAGGGTTCAAATTGATAAGAAACCTGAACTGTACTTATTAAATATGACACATGTGTTAGATGGAACTGTTGAAAAGAAATATTGGCGAATAATGCTGTATATGATTACGACAGCCCGTATTGGATATGCAAGGCTATGGAAAACTGAACAGATACCTACAATAGAGCAATGGTGGGCAACTTTTATTGAAAATCAGAATGCAGATATAATCTCTCAGAGATTAAAAGGAAAATCAGATGATGACATTAACAAAGAATGGCAAATTGTTCTGGAAATGGGTAGGGTGTTGACAGGTAATAATTCTTAATTCATGGTAGCATGAGTAGTTAGAAGTAAAAATCAGTGGAATATTGTGGAACATGTAAAGTAGGGTCGAAGAACAGGATCTATCTTGTATGTTAACAAATGCAATGTGATCCATAATGTTGATATGTCAATGAAATAACACTATTGAAATCCAGAGAGGAGTGGAAGATAGCGTTAATAGTTCGGTAAAATGTACAATGAGAAATGTTGTTTTATACGATGTAATCACAATAAAATTAATTTAAAAAAAATAGGTTGTGTCCCTATTCCCTCTAATGTTGGACATGAATGCCAGTTTTCCATACCAGAAGTGAACTTGCAACTGCTTCCATTTTTAAAAATCATTTTTAAGCAGTCTGTGTGGCTCCTGAAGGATCACTGGGGCAGAAAACTGGGCCGTGGACCCCATAGTTCCCCACCTCTGTTGTAAACAATGTGTTTTGGCTGCCTGCAGTGTATAGGCAAAAGTTTTAAATAAATAAATAAATAAATGGTTGGGAACGAAGTTTATTCCAACAAATCTATTTTTATTTGCCTTGTTTACATCTCTTTGGAAAAAGAGATTTCATCTCATGTGAACATTGTTTTCTGGCCTTGGGGTGTTATAAATTATAGCAAAATCTGGTTGCATTGCAAATGCTCTTGGTGACATGCGATGTTTTTAAACCCTTGAATACACTGGAATTCTTGTTGGGGTCAGAAAATACCCCACATTAAGGCATTCTGTTGAAGGGTTTTTTTTTCAATGTACCTGGATGAGGGTTATAAATGAAATTATTTATAAATTAATATATTGATTAGCATTCTTTAATTCTATTAGAAAGCAAGGATAGATCTTCTCTTCTCCTTTGCTGATGGCAGCATTTATCTTTTTATATTGCTCTATGGTTATGTCCTTATTTTGCCCAAATAAACATTGATGTTTGGTAGTACTGCCAGAGCTGTAACAAAAAACACCTTGCATATTAGTATTTTTGCATAATTGACATGCAGAAGATTCCTGGTTCAGTCCTTGGTATCTCTGTTGATAAAAAATCAAAGAGCAGGTGATGGGAAATTTCTTTGCCATAGTGTCTATAGATTCTCCACCGTTCTGTGTGGACCATTCTAAACTAGTTAGAAAAACAGTGCAATCTGCTGTAAGCTCTGTGTGCTACAATGACCAATATCACACACAGGTAGCTACTTCTCAGTTTTCAGTTGAACTGTAGCAGATTTTATGTGGTTAAAATAAAAGTAGTAATGTCTTAAACTATTAAGTGTAAATATACTCTGAAAACTCAGTGTGTGGGTCTATTAAGACTTTTAATCTAATCTTCTAGTTCTGTTCAGAAGCATACATTCCTACCTTTGTTTCGTTCTTGATAGTCAGGGACTTCTTTGCTACTGCAAACCAAACTGAAAGTATTCTGAGAATATTAAAGATGGCCTCTGAATGCATAGGTTTTATGAAGGAAAAAGCCAATATCTTAGGAAACCTGTACTCTTCCATTCCATTATGGTGCTGTAACACACTTCATTTTAGTTTCATAACTGAAACTAATGACATATGTTCTCAGCTCAGTATGATCATTTCAGCAATTGAAAGATGAAAGAAGTGTAGATGTTGGAAACAAAATAGTATTGATTACCTCATCCTGCATGTGAGTTCAACTTTAAAGAGAGACTGTGCATGGTGCCCTTCCCTTGTCTAATGCTGACAGTCCTATCTATGACCTTCCTTTGTGGGGTAGCCTTAGAGAATCCTGGTCTTTTGTTAGAGCTAGGATTTGTGACTTGCAGAACTTGTAACTTACTTGTAAGTAAGATTCATGGCTTGGAACACTTTTGTATTTTTTGAATGTATTCTTTGAATGTTGAATCCCTCATACTTTCATTCTATTGCTTGTTTTTCTCCTTATTCCTAGAACCCATTTATGCTTTACAGATTTCATACAAATTTATGTGGGTTCTGTAGTTAATAAAATCTGTTCCTGGGACCTGATGAAAGAAGCTGACATTGTTGACAAAGAAATTTCAAGCTTTTATAATGTTTCTCATTCTTAGAGGTGCAGTGCCTAGATTGTATTTTAGTTTATTTTTTTGTCAGATTGTATAGGGCAAATGTGGGAATCTCTGGGGGAAGAGGAGGCAAGATTAGTTCATATTTTCAGCCTTGAAGTAGAAGTTGCACACAGACTTGAATGCTAGCAAAGGCAATTCAGATTTTTTTTAGAGCACCATGTAGGTATTACCCTTTTTTAAAAAAAAAAGCTGTGAAAGTGAATATGCTATTGCCCATTATCAAAAAGAAGCAGATAGCAAGTGCTGTGTGCATGTGGGATTTCTGCAGACAGCAACAGTTTTTCATTCTCATCTAAAGTTTCATGGTTAGCCCCTGTACGATTAAGATAAGTGTTTTTTTAAAAAAATTTATATGAACTCTGCTGGTTTTTGAATGATGCCATTCCAATAGAATCACTATGTTCCAATATTATTTATAATCGAGAGTGCTTGCAGCTTAGCAGGGGATGTCTGTGTATGCTGTTTCAATATTTTCTGTGTAGGTTGATGCTGATTTCAGAATATTTGCCATTTGGTGATTTCTTTGTGAATAAATGTGTAAGGCAGAGTTGAGATGAGAAGATAGGACTGATGATTTGAATTTTCAAGAAGCCTATGATAAACCTATTTCACTGCTTTATTTTGTTTTATTTTATTTTATTTTTTGTGGTCACTTCCAGTCTTCTTAATAATCCTATATGTAATCAAGCCACAGAGGGATGTTCTTCAGGGTCAGAGAGAAACTTAAACTGAGTCTGCAAGCCTTTGTACATAATAGGATTATGTCAGGCATGGGGAGAGTGTTTTGTAAGACTGCAACTCCTATCAGCCCTTGCCAACCAATGGTAAGGAATGCTAGGGGTTGCTGGCTGAGAATTTCTGGAGAAAGGCATTTTGCCTACCACTGGATTGGTTGAAATAGAGAAGTGCATGTCTAAATTATGTTTGGAATGCTTGGCTGTTGACCAGTTAAATATTCCCAACAGATTGATAAAGTGGTCAGCTAGCTTCATGGTGGTAGTGAGACATAAACATTTATGTGGAAGAAAGAGGGAGAGCAGAGGTCAGTGTACAATAGGAAAGGCCTAAATAAAAGTAAATAAATGTAATAACATTAGATCAATAAACAAGGGGAAAAAAATTAAGACCAAGAGTAGTTGTGGTGTCCTATTCTGACATATATTGTCTTGCTTAATTTAGAGGAGGAAGTTTCCTTTTGTACCCTATAAGAACAACCAAAAATGCATCTGACTTGTCATTTATAGTTCTGTTTACCATAGAAAATATATTTACATTTGTATTCATTGGTCATTCATAAATAATTATCTTTATTTTGAATTTAACTTTATTGTATCATGAGCTAACTAGTTTGAATATTTATATTGGCATAATTCTCTCTTTGGTAGAGTTGCAGTAAACTCGTGATTTAAATATTTAACTGGTGCTTAACTGTACTTTAGCGATCTGTGACCATCAAATAACCAACTTCAGTCTTTCTCAAATGTTATGGTTTTTGTTTAATGAAATGTATTGTCTTTCTGTTAGTTAAACTAAACTATATTTGTAGCATCCCAGTGCAATTCGAGGAACATCATGGACAATCTGGTTGAGGAGAAGGGATTCTCTAGATATCTTGTGCTGAAACTATAAATTCACTTTTACAAGCACACAAATTTCAACCTTAAGCCAAAACCCCTGTACCAGTTTTTAAAAATATGGCCAGCTGTTTTAACTGGTGATGGACTTTATTGCTGTGGATTAGAGACAGCAGATAAGAGACCCCTGGTTTGTATTACATTTTGCAAGCAAAATTGCAGACAAAATGCTTATCTTTATCCCAGTGTCGATCCCATACTTTTGACAGTATCAGAGATGGATGGAACTAAGACATAATTTGGTAACAGTGTAATGAATATATTTCATCTTGTATCAGCTAACAGTATAAGCAAGCCTCTTGGGGCATTGAGACCTAGTATCTCATCTTTGGATCTGTGCCTCTGTTGTGTGCTAAAAATCTGCTGAGCTGCAGTGTAATACCTGGATCACTGAGATTGTTAATTCATTCCCATGAGTGCAGACTGATGCTTTTAAAAGAGGAGTGCTAAAACTTTGTCCGTCTTCTGTGCAGTTATTTTCCAAAACAAGTACTATTATCTTGATTGGTGGTTTAGTCTTGAATAACTAATCCCGTGGACACTTACATGTAAGATATCAACCTAAATGGGGCTTATTTTCGCATAGACAGGAATACGATGGAGCAGTGGGTCACTGATTTCTTAGTATATATCTTTATAATCTGGGGAATTCCTTGCTGCCCACCTTTAGCACCAGGTTTGGAGCAATTGAGGGAGGGGGAGTTATTTGCAGATCTAGTAGGTCAGGGAAGTGAGCCAGAAAGCATGGAATTATCACTTGAGGTTTCTAACTTGGAAGATGAGGAGAGCAGGACTTTATGTTGGTGCTAGGCAGCCAAGGTACTCTGAACATCCTTGGCTGCCCACCCACCTCCCACACAACCAATGTCAGCCTTCCTTTCTGAAACCAGGGGGAGTTTGAGAGCATGTTTGAACTCCCCAGAATATATCTCTTGTCCAGATGGCTAGCCTCACATTAAAGCTAGAGAGGTGGATAGGGATCTTTCCCATAAACTGTACTGAGTTTCATTTCAGTAGAAATGAAGAGGTGTGAGTATATGCTTGTTACCATCTCCAAGGGCCATCATGGTGATGAGTTGGATCATGGTAGACTTTTATCAAAGATTAAATTCTAAATGCACTTGGACTGACAAACGTGCTTGGGGTTTTGTTAATGATACTGTGAATTTGGGGCAATAAATAGTGAAAAATAATTTGGGTGAATCATAATTTTTCTTAATTGATCTGTTAAACTAGCACACATGTGTCAAACACAAGACCCACAGGCTGAGTCTGGCCCACCAGGCCATTTCATGTGGCCCTCGCACCTCTCCTGCAGCTGCAGCACTCCCTGTCCTCGGTGAGCCCGATCT
The DNA here is from genome assembly GCA_030412105.1 of Cyclura pinguis. Lineage (NCBI taxonomy): Eukaryota > Metazoa > Chordata > Lepidosauria > Squamata > Iguanidae > Cyclura > Cyclura pinguis. The sequence goes on along the minus strand of CM059603.1, from coordinate 78,888,944 downwards.
CCACATTGTGGGCCCCCAGCTGTCAGTATTCTGAAGAGGGGTCCAGCAGCCAGCACTCGTGATCTACTTCTACTTCTGGTTGCTCCTCTGTCCAACTCTTGCGAGCCACGTGGATCATTGCTGTGGGTTCCCATGGCAATGCTCCATGTGGCTCGTGGGAGTTGGACGGAGGGGCAGTCAGAAGTTGAAGTAGATCACGAGTGCTAGCTGCTGGGCTCCTTTTCAGAATACCGGCAGCTGGGGACCTGCAGTGTGGGGATTGGGCTCGCTAGGTACAGAGAATGGCAGGGGGGCAGAAAGAGCCACAGGGGAGGGCGGAGCAGAAAGAGCCACAGAGAGGATCTGGGGGGCAGAAAGGGGCACAGAGAGGGTTTGGGGGCAGAAAGAGGCACAGAGAGGGGCCGGGGGGGCAGAAAGAAGAATAGATCAGAGCCCAGTTATTTTTTCTGCCTGTCTCAGCTGGGACCAAAAAGTTAAGCAAAGTTAATGTGTAAGACACAGTGCTTGGTAATATTTGTCTGATGATTAAAAAAAGCCTTTCTGTTTTCAAAACTCATTTTTCAATAAATTATACAATAGTTAACACACTTGAATTTCTGCTTGTCTTTATTTTCCCTAGACTTCTAGTTTCAGAGCTGATTATTACTAAAACCAGTAATAATCGAATGCAGAGGCAATTATTTAATATGATAAAAGAGTAGATACATTTATATAGTCTTACAGATACAACCAGCCCTTTGAGGGCAACCATAATGCTGATGCGGCCCAAGATGAAATTGAGTTTGACACCCCTGAACTGGCATATTGCCGAACTTTGCTTTGTGTTTTATGGACCAGAGGCAGGATGCCTCTCAATTACAGTTCCTAGTACATAGCGAGAGAGGCCTTTTGTCCTTATGTCATGCTGGGAGATTTTGTAGTAGTTATCTGGGAAGCCACTATGGGAAACAGGGTGCCAGACTGCATGGATCTTGTGTTTAAACAAATTATGGACATTTCACAATTATGTTTACTCACAAGTTAATACTGCTTTGTTGCATGGTGGTTACTCCTGAGAACCTGTGCATGCATTCGTTGCCTTAAATGAACTATAGACTCTTGTCCTAATATTAAAAGGCTTTTACAAGGATAATTTCAGGTAATAATAATGTGTGTATTTCTTAAAAATTTTAAAATAAATTAAACTTTTGCCTAATAAGTGACGGTTCTTCTGAGGCTATAGTTGTACGGATATGTTCCCACAAGTTAGTGTCATTCAGCACAGTAGGCTTATCTGCTGAGTAAACAGAATTGTCAAATCTACATTATGTGTTTGTGCATAAGAGAGAAGAAGGTTGGGGGGTCCCTGAGAAAATCCACATGGGAGCAGGAAAAAAAGGATCCCCACTTCAGTTCATCTGGGCAACATCCAACCTGTTTTTGTACCTGATTGTTGGTTTTTCCGCTTTATTGTAGCAAGGAAGATCTTACATCAGTATTACGTCTTTTGTTCAGACAACTAGTACAGTCAGCCTTCCACATTTGCAGGTTTCCCTTTTGTGGATTTGATTATTCACGGATATTTGCTATCACCTCTGCTGCCTCCCTATGCCATTTTTTTAATAGGGACTGCAAGTCTCATGAAACTGAGAAACTGTGAAGGAGCTTGTATATCCCTCTTCAAAATAGTGTGAGGCAGCAGTGGAGGTGGCAGTGAGCCCCACCAACACCCACTTCTGCCTTGTGAAGGAATCCTGATGCCTCAAAGGAATCCATGGTTTCTTGAATACGAAGGTCATAATTTTTTGTGTGTTAAATATGGTTTGGGAGGACCCAGAGTTATTCACGGTTTTTCCACCTTCACGAAGGTCCTGTGCCCCTAACCCTAGCGAATGAGGAGGGATAACTGTAGCTACAATAACTGGCCTGAAATTACCTGGATCTGGTTTGTTTGTTTTTTTAAAATGTTTTGTGTGATTTCTGTTTCTCTGATAAAGAGCTGAGACAGGTGTATGTTACGTAATTTTGTTAGAAGATCAAAAATTTCACATTCCTTTTGTAATGCTCAGGTAATGTCAACTGTCTAAATCTGGCACTCTATTTTTAAAGATTTCAAAAGGGTCTAGAATTTAATCTCTCTGCTTCAGTTCCTGAAAGTCCTATATGTGAAAATAAGTTTGAGTATGCTTGTGTACACTACATCTTCTGCACTGAAAACAGGCACAAATAATTCATTCAGCTTTTCTGCAGTGTTCTTATCTTGCTTTAGTATTCTTTTCTTGCTGAACCACTTCGCTTGCTAGCTTCCTGCTTTTGATGCATTTAAGTAAGTAATTTACGATAATTTAGTTCCCCCTTTTTTTAAAATCCTTTATTTAGTTGCAGTAGGGAGAGCCAGTGTGATGTAGTGGTTTGGGCATTAGGCTGTGACCCTGGAGACCAGGGTTTGATTCCATGCTCAACCATGGAAATCCCTTGGGTGACCTTGGGTGCTTCACACACACTCAACCCCAGAAAACTCTGTGATAGCTTCATCTTAGGGTCACCATGAGTCAGAAACAACTTGAAGGCAAACAGCAGCTATGGTAATGGGGTTTGTGTTCCTTTTGGTCTCATCAGTATAAAAAGTCTTTCATTTTTTAAAGAAACCTCCTTTGGATTTAAAGCTTCCTAAATAAGCTATCAACACTGAAATGAAAGATCATCATGATACTTGGCTTCTCATTTTAATATAGTCTTTAGCTGCAGGTATATTGTTGTGTTACAGTACATAAGGAATGGAGAATGCTCATCAAGGATGCATGTGTTTATAAGCACAACATTATAAAAATGTCAGAGCCAGTGCAGTTCTTTTTTTTCAAGAGGCTGTTACTAATCTTAAACTTCAGTCTACTTGTTAAGGCAAAAAATTTTGAAATGATTTTCTTATGATTCTAAAATCAAATGGAGGCACTATTGTATAGATTACATCAGTCTACAATGTCTGATTTCTGTGGTTAAAATTGTGAAAGCTGGGTATATCCTGTAGTATTGTGGCTTTGAGCGAAATACCACAAATTAACTTCCTTTTTCTTGGTAGTTTCAGCATGTGTAACTTTGAATGAATCTTAACTGTTTCTTTGCTGTGTACAAAACTTCTGTTAAACGTGATTCATCAAGAGGAAAAGTAGGTTGGCTAGCAGGAATTGGGTTGTTGCTTTCAGTAACCTGTACCTGAGAAAAGTGCTTAGCAGACTGAACTATAAGACCTCCTCCTTATTACCAATTGGCAGAGGCGTATCTAGGGTGGGGCAAGTGAGGTACGTGCCCCGGGGACCAGTACTGAGGGAGGTGCAAAAGAGCAATGCCAGAAGCGGTGGCAGTGGTGGAGGAGGAGGAGGAGGAAGTGGTGCTGGAGGTAGAGGCACAACTTCCACACTTACCCTACGCACTGTTTATGCTAGATACACCTCTACCAGTTGGACACCCAAGACGTCTGCTGCAGAAATCTTCCCCAAGATGACTTGCCTGAAGTCATCTTTGTGAATGAATTGCTGAGAAGTGAATTTCGAAGAAGTTATCTAGCAGTGGTCCGTCTGTGTAGTTATTTTCTTATTCCTCCTCCCCACCTCAGTGAGGTGAGAGAGAGGAACTATAGGGCCACCACGCTAACCCACCCCTTTCCCTCTCCTTTCCTTGACCTAGTTTGGACCCTGGGTACCTGCTGTCCCCACCATGCCTCTGCTGCCTTCCCATAGACACAGACATACACATATACATTTTGTGATTTTTCCACTTCTGTGGGGGGTCCTGTGCCCCTAACCCTGTACTACTGGTTATATCTCTCCAACTCAGTGTTAATAGAGCTGAGTTCTCAGGCATCATGATCAGTATTCAAGGATTCTAGGAACTGTAGTCCACCAACATCTGTGGGCTCAAGTTTGAGATCCAATGACTTACATTAAGCAAAATCAGAATTTTTAAGTTAGAATTGGATATATTATGACTTCTAAAATATGTCCATATAATGTCAGGTAAATTCCATTACTAAAAAATGTAGTGAAGGTTTGGCAGCAATCTGTGTAGTACAGAATAATAAAATCAAGCTACTTGCATATTCAAATATGAGGGAGATTGTATATTCTCCTGTTCTGTATTTTTATTATCAAGCATGCCACTCAAACAGCCTTCTATATTGCTTTAGATAGGCTGTCATTTAGAATAGTCATTGTTGAGTGGTTCACTCCTATTTAGAAGAGTCATTGTTGAGAGGTTCACTCCTAGAATACTTTTTCCAGAATACTTTTTGGGGCATATACAATGCTGCTAAATTGTGGAACTCGTGTATAATTGGAACACAAAACTAAATGAAAAATCAGATTTTTTGTTGCATTTCTACTGAGAAAAAAATATAATGTTGATTGCGTATTACTGATAATAAAACGAGTGTATTTGTTTTGTACAGTATTCTTCTTGGGTAAGAGTGCCAGATTTGTTGAAATGATAGTTGCTGAAATAAATTTGGAGTGAAGAAGAAATTTATCATATGCTCAGAACTGAAGCAATAATTTCTAGAGTTTCCCCATTCTGGTATGTAGTAATAGTAGTGTAACCCAATAAAATAAGTAAAAAGGAGAGGTAAATTTCTCTAGCAAATTCGTGGCAGGGTAAGAAGCTGGGTTATTTAAATATGGTTGAGTTAACCTTTTATGATATACCAAGAAAAATCATTGTTATCTCCATCTCCTTTCATAATTCCACTCTAGAGCACATATAGTTGTTTCTAATTATATCATCATTAATTCTTTTTCATTGAATATATGCTGATTCCTTCTTAGCCTGGGGAGATATGTGACCTGGAAGAACGTATTTTTAAAGTTAGTAAAATATGTTGGGCTCCAAGAACACATGGCAACTGCTGAGTACATGTGCCAGAGTTGAAGGCAGGTGAGCTCCTCCATTAGTGCTGTTTAAATTACAATTATGGAGCATGTGCTTCCCCATGAAATCCTTGAAAAAACACCTGATACATTTCCAGCGTCTTATGGCAAAGCACAGTAAGGCTGGCGAGCCCCTCAGCTCCAACATACTAAATTGGTCAAATAATGTTTTCTCTGTGTGCAAGTTACTGGTCTGGGTAAAGACCAGATAGTTCAAGAGATCAGTATCACTATATTTTATTAATTAATCTGAAATAATTAAATGACATAAAATGTTTCAATGTTACAGTAAGCTTTCTTGTTTTCTTTTAACTGGACCATAGTCAATGAAATATTACTCTATTGTACCCTTCAAATCCCAGCTCATATTTAGTTAGATTAATACTTAGCTATTACTTCCTGAATTAGGTTTGCTTGCTTATGTAATAAAACATTTCTAGATTAAATGTACAGTGATTTTTTAAAAAACAGTGCACATTCTTTACCTGAAAACACAGTGTTCTGTACTGAACTTCTCAGTGTTGCATAAGCTATTCTGTTCTATAAAAAGTTATGCACATTACTTAATGAAGCAGATTTTGAACAGAAACAGATAACACATTGACTGGCAAGCTATTGAGCAGGCATGGGCAACTGTGGCAGAGAGAGGGCTGTTTTCTGCTGCAGGAGAGCCTCTAGGGTTAAATGAACTGCCAGAAAAGAAAAAGAAATGGAATTGCCTTGATGTACACTTTCAGTTTTGAAAAACAGTATTTTTTTTTATTGCTACCCATTGCAGGAATGGTCTGTGAATTATCCTTTTTTGAAGTTTTCCAGGGGAAGCAATTCACCCTTTATTTTTGGCCAGAAGAAAATATGAGACTGGAGGAGTCAAAAGCTGCAAAAACAACTTTGTAAGGACACAGCCCCAAGGCTATACTGCACTCACCCCTACTATATAGGTTCACTGTTCAAGTATCACTCTGTTATACCACTGATGTTACTGTCTACACTTACACAAAAAGATGACTGCAATGAAAAGAAAGCATCTATCTGTGGGCTGCTTATTTCTCAAATGTCTGGCTTCCAAGTTGGTCCATGGAGCCAGAAAACTAGGAGAGTATACATCTGGGCAGTTACCTGTTGGATATGCCACCTCTCACTGCTACCTTTTTCTTCCTTTCCTTTCGTCCATCACCTTTTTCAACTTGCTACCGCTATCATCTCTGCTGCATGTATATGCTATCTGACCCTCAGTCGTCCCCAAAATTATTTCAGACCAGTCCTGATTGTAGGAAGGAAAATTCAAGTACTGCAGAATATAGAACATTTTCAGGTACTTGGTCCAGACATACAATGTGGAATTATCCTCAGTATATCTCTCCTGCAATATGATGTCAAGGCTTTGACACAATACAATTTTTGACTCCATTTTCTCGCTTCATTTTCTGTAACATGTGAAACAAACTAGCCTGGTACTTCCATGGCTAAAGATATTAAGAAAATAAAACATAGCCACAGTAGTCCCAATTAATTTCTGCAGTGTATTTTACATAGAGGTGCCCTCGAAGATGATTCAGAAGCTACAGTTAGTGCAAAATTCAGGAACAAGATTGCTCACCAGAGTAACATATAGAGAACGTATAACACAGGTCCTGAAGTAGCTGCACTGGCTGCCAGTTCACTTCTTGTCTGAATTCAAAGTGCAAATGATGACATTTAGGATCTTACAGATCCTGGGATCTTGATACACCTCAGCCTGTGTATACCTGCCTGAGAATGGAAGTCTGCTGAAGGAGTAGCCCTCTGTTGTCAGACCAGTGGGGATAATACAAATGGGAGGAGGTGGGAGAGGGCCTTCTTGGCTGTGGTGCTTCAGTTGTGGAATGCCCTCCCTTTGGAGATCCAGCGTTGGTATCTTTCTAGCACTAAAACAAGACAGGGCTTTTTATTAAAGCCTTAGGGGCCTGATTTACTTCTAAGTAAATGCGTGTGATTTTAAATTATTGTAGCTTTTTAAAGTTGTTCCATTGTTTAATATGTTTTTATCTTAAATTATTTATAGTTTTAATCTAGAAGTGTTTTAAATTGTTTATTTTATACACAACCTTGAGATCCCATGATAAAAATATGAGATATAAATATTTCAGTAAATAAATAGTAGTGCCAAATTGCTTATTTTTAAAAAATTTTCCCCAAAATATTTTCCAAGGAGGCGGCTTTTCACTCTTGGCCCCCTGTATGACACATACCTGAAACACATCAAAATACCTTGTTTCCCCTCTATTTTTCCTTGCAAACGGCAACTACAAGTGATGTCATATCACTTCTTGTTTCCATTTTGAGGGAGAAATGAATAAAATATTTTAGAGGGGGTGAGGGATCTCAGAGGGTTTGGGGAATGAGGGAGGGGGGTTGCATGATTGCATGCATTTGGTGATATTCGGGCAATTTTCTACTGAAGATTGCATAAAAAAGTCCTTAAAATGGGGGGGGGCAGAATCTGGGAGCTTCAGCATCCACATTAAGTGGTGGCCAAGGGGCCACATATAGCCCACAGGCCTCTCTTTCCACACCCCTGCCTTAAACCATCTAATCAGTCCAAAGGCTTGCTTCTCACTGATGATGTCTATATCTGCAGTGAACAGCTTCAGATGAACTAAGTATTTATGACTGAGTAATTCTCCATGCAAAAAGTCAGTGCATAGAAAAGCCTACTATGTTAGCAAAAACTGTTCTAGCTGTCTTCTCTGACTTATCAATTTTCTATATGCATGGAGATTTATTTCTTGCATGGAGAATACTCAGCACACTGGACCCTCTGTTTATATATCATGGGTCACTTTGAACACGATCTCTTTGAAGAAGTGTCAGAAGTTAAAAGTATTACAAGAACTAAAAGTAAGTAGAGCTTGCTACTTTGGTGAAAATTTCACGAAACCAATCAACAGCTTGTTTAGTGTGCCAATAAGTCATATTTGTATTCTACTAGTTCATAATTTAAAAGTCTTCCTAATCTCAACTCTGAAGACACCTGCTATTTACCTAGCCTGTTTTAGAAAGGCACACGCAACTACAATGGGATCAGCTAGAGTAGTCTTGTTTTTTCCCAGCTCAAGCATATATTCCATTCTTTACTACAGATATTCTCTTTGCTACAGATATTCTACTACTGATACCCAGATGTCAAAAGCACTGTTTCTCCAGACCTCATTCACCATCACCTAATGCTGATGGTACTAAAAAAAACGTCCAGCTAGACAAGAGGACAAGGGGTCTGGGGAGGGTGTAAAAAAGACTTTTTACAAAGGAGCTTATTTGTCATGGACCTTGTTAACTGAGATATGCTTGTATTTGACAACTAGAATGCGTAATGTATGTTTTTAAATGTTATCTTAGATTCATATTGGCTGCTGTAGTCCTTGAAAGCCTGCTTGAGATAAATTACAGGTTCTGCCACTAGTATCCATGCTTCCCTGAACCTTGAAATAGGAAAGTATAAATGGCATATGCTGGCTAGTCTTGCAGAAGCAGTGATGCAGTGAAGTCTATAAATTACAGTGCAGAGTTAATGTTTCATTTTGTACAACAGAGACAAACTCAGTAAGCAGGAATACAAAAATCTAGATACCCACTCTCTGCTGGGTTAAAGAATTTAAAGAATAGCACCCTCTTTTTTCCACATATGTGCTACTATAGGTGTCCAAACAACCAATGCCATCAACCCTCACCCCACCTTGACTTCTTAGTTCCAGGTCATAATTGGCAGGTACTAAGTATCTGTACTGATCGAAGGGCTCTCAAGCTTCCAAGGAAGTTTCAGCCCTGGCATTTCCTGGGTTGGAATGAGAGGGGAAGTAAAAAAAAAAAGAGAGAGAGAACAGATGAAATATTAGTGTTCATCCCAGATATGTCTCCTTCAAAGCTGACACTTCAGTTTTGTGTGCACTGAGAAATGCACCCCAAAATCATAATTCGCTTGACTCCTTAGAGTCTTTTAAAGCTGAGAGGAAAAAAAATGGCCTCACAAGCATTTCAAGATTCTTCTATCTTTATTGGTATGATCCTTGTTGTCACTTAGATGTTATTACCGTCACTGTTTTTTTTTCACTTCCTTCAAGCCTGCAATGCTTGCAGGTCAGTTACCAATGGAAATGCATTAGTGAAATGGAGTATAAGCTACTCAGTAACACAAATTTGCAAGTAACAATGCTTTCTTTACCTTGGCACTATAAAATAGCTGGGCAGCTTACCTTCTGAACAAAGATTTTCTTTTGCCAAATGTTGTTGATTAGCTTTAGACTGTTGGCTGCATTAAAGCTTGGGTATGCTAAAGCTCTGTGAAATTCTGCTCCCCAATAATAGCATACCGAGTGGGATATTATAGTTCATTGAACAAACATCTCAGCATTGACAGCATTATGTTTCTCTAAAATGTTAATTTTAGGCAGATGGATACAGCAGTCTTCTCTGTGTTTGCTGTAGATAATATTTGATTAGAATTCTGTTGCTTTTAACAAACAACAAAATGAAGCCTTTTTATAAGTGTCAAAACAGAATAGTTTTCCTTGACTTCCTGAATGAAATTACCTGTGGGTACGGAATGAAACAGCTTTTAATAATAATAAATAATAGTAAAACATAGAGCTCATTATCTTGCTGCTTTCCACTTACTAGAATAACTAGAACAATGTACAATAACTTCTTAACATTAAAAATATTTTTAATAGTATTAAATATTTTAATATTATACAGTAAGTGAAATGTAACTTGCTAATATTAACTGTTTTTTTCCTCTTCTTTTTAGACAATGTGTTCTGCAGTTGTTCAGATTTATGCAGCAGATCGCAATGCCATGTGGTCAAAGAAGTGCTGTGGCGTAGCTTGCCTTGTGAAAGACAATCCACAGAGGTCTTATTTTATCAGAATATATGATATTAAGGTGAGGACTGCTTTTTGTCACCTCTGATACACATTTTTGTTGATTATTTCATAGTCTATTGAAAGGTTCTTAGTAGCATAGGTGAGTTGTGTTTATTCATAATCAGTTTTTTAGTGTATCAAAAAATTGTTCAGTCTGTAGAAACAAAAATGACTGTATAATACATTTTTACTCCTTGATGCATGGATCCGAAAATAGATGTGTACATGGGAAAGTCCAATGTGGAAAATGGCTCCTTCATTCCCAACCTTGCTGCAGAAGTTCTTATTGCTGAGTAGAGAAGCTAGTATATTGCCTATCATTTTGACAGTAGGAACTGCTGAAGAGAAGATTCAGTTATTCGTCTAGATCTTTTTTACATGCATGTGTATGGCCTGCCTCTTCTTTTAGCAAATTTTGAGCCACTTCATGTCTCCTTACAACAGTTTCTCAGTTCTTAATATTAAGAGAAAACAAATATAGTTATCCAGGTGTAGCACATTTCTAAATCCATGATATAGAAGTTGTAAAATGGAAAGTCACAAGGCACATTGGATGTTTGGGTCCTGTCTTCAAAATAGCATTTATTTTTCTCTGAAGAGGTTCTGAGTTGTCAGCTGATAGGTTAACAACCAGTCAGTTATTGATAATCTGCAGAAATCACATGTGGCTTTAATAACTTAGTGGTTTTATTTATTTATTTATAGTATTTATCTGTCATCTCTCAACCCATGAGGACCCCTGAGATGATGTACAAGGAATAAAAACATTGAACATTTTAAATATGCAAATGAAAACATTGAAAAACAAAATTAAAATTTTCTTTAGAAATAGTTTTACAAACAGAGACAGTTGAAGCAGCCAGAGGAGCCACCTCCTGTCATAAGGACCAAAGGCCAAGTGAAGCAACACAGTCTTAGCTGCTCACTGGAAATTCAGAAGGAATGGAGCCAGCCTTACTTCCCTCCGGATGAAGTTCTGCAGTCAGGCTTCTGCTACAGAGAAAGCACTGTAAAGTGTGCCCACCAGAGTAGCCTTGTGGTGGTACACTCAACAGGGCCTCTCCTGGATTTCTGGTGGGCTAATGCGGCAAGAGGGAGTCTTGCAGGTAACTTGGGCCCAAACTATTTGGGACTTTATAAGTCAAAACCAATGCCATGAAGTGGGTTAGGAAGAAGTTGGAAATCAGTACAGTTGTTGCAAGACTGATGATGTATCATCTCTCAAGCACATACTGTATTTGCTGGCATATAAGATGCACTTTTTTTTCCCCTGAAAAATACTGTTCAAAAATTGTGTGCGTCTTATTCATTGGTGCATCTTAGATGCCAGCAAATAGTATTTGCCAGTGTATAAATGGGGTGCTTTTTATGCACTGGAAAATATGGTACCTAGAATCTGTCTGAACATCATATTTTACACTAGCTGTAGCTTCCAAACACGTTTCAGAGGTAGTCCCACGTGAAGTAGTCTACTTAGGAGGTAGTTAAATTATGAACCACTGTGGCCATATTCACACTGCCTAGAAAACAGCATATCTGGCTCACTAACCAAAGTAGGGCAAAGCTAGTCCTGACCATAGCAGATATTTGGCCTTGCAAGAACAGGGCTGGTTCCAAGAGCATTCCCAAGATATGAACCTGATCTTGCAAAGGGGATGAAGTCTCATCCAGATCAGCAGAACTTGTCTAGATTGAGCCTCAGTTTCTAGTCCTGCATCCAGACAATGATTCAGGAATTCTATAGTCTCCTTGACATCATTTATAGAAGAGAGATAGAGCTGGATATCAGCATACTGGTAACACACAGGCCCCAAACTCCAGATGGCCTCTCCTTGCAGCTTCATGTAGATGTTAAAAATTATGGGAACAGTATTTTTATTGTTTGTTGTTTGTAAGTTTTGTTTTTCTTTCAGGATGGAAAGCAACTGTGGGAACAAGAATTGTATAATAACTTTGTATATAATAGTCCTAGAGCATATTTTCACACCTTTGCTGGAGACGTAAGTATATCACTAAACTGTCATCTTCTTAAAATTGTGTCCTTTCTTTTGGAGTGGCCCATAAAATACCAAGTGACGTTTCTCAGCTGAGTTGTTCACTTTTGGACACTTCAGTATGCAGTCTAAATAAAATGCAAAACATACAGTTTTAAATTATGTCCTGGAAATTGCACTTGAAAACTCATTTCATTGCTTAACAGACCTGTCTTCAGACCTTAGAATTTAATGAGTATACTTGAAAGGAGGAATCACAGACAATTCATATTGAAGTCAACAATAGATATGCTAAAACCTGCAGGTTTCTTGATTTCAGTTGGACTTAAACACAGCTAAATTAAGTCAAGTCTGCTGGAAATGTGCACCTTTTTATTCGGCCAGGAGTTATGCTCACAGGAAAATGATTGTTTTTCAGACCTGTCAGGTGGGTCTTAATTTTGCTAATGAAGAAGAAGCTAAAAAATTCCAAAAGACCATAACAGACTTACTTGGACGACGCCAACGAAAATCAGGTAGATATAAGTTTTCTCACTTTTTCCCCTTTGTGTGTAATTTATAACAGAATTTGAGGAACCTGTGATCCAGAGGGCCCCTCTGAGTGATTTGTGGCCTTGGCCCACAGTGCAGCAGTTAAGCTTGGGAGAAGGCTTCCATCAGAGCCTTGGAAGGCTTTCTTAAAACCTGGTTGTAGGTTCACAAAAGCAGTTTGGATCAGTGAGGAAACATAGGTGGAAATGGAAGGGTTTATCCCCCAGAGACTCACTCTGATCCTTGCCCAGCGTTTCTTTCCCGTGGATCAATAAATCTTGCACTGTCACAGCAATGAGAATTTTTAAAGCTTAATATTACATTGGACTGTTTATTTGGGGGGAGGGGTGGGATACAGCTTGAGAAGGAGGATCCCCAACTGTCAGGTTCCCCCTCCCCCCAAATCAACTTTCTATGTTAAAAATTAGGTTAGATCTTTCAGGTGTGCTATTATAAAAGTTTTTAAAGCATAATTGCAGCAGGAAATCATGGACCAGGGCATTTCTCTGTGTGAAAATCAGTGGTGGATACACATGAAAGAGAGTAGATTTACCTGCCTTTTGTCTGGTCCTACCCGTAAATGTTAGGACTTCTGATATGGAAAGGTAACTAGAGAGTAATACATCTTCAGGCCAAATGGGTTGTTCCCCCTTGGTTCAGAAGACAATATTCAACTATCTCTGATAGTAATGAAAATTATATGCAAAAAGGTTACTTTTAAATATTAAAAATGTTCTTAGGTTTCTCTTTACATTCTTACTTTTTTTGGAATAACTGTTAATCTGATAGAAGAGTTGTTAGAAAACACCCAAGGCTGTTTTTGTTCCTCTCCCCATGCCCCAAGTGTCAAAAACAATATTTTTTGCAAAATTTTGACTTTTTATCCTTAAGTTACGTGCCAAATGTCTTGTAGAAGGCATGAGGGCATTTCTGCCATGTTTTTGGTTAGGGCTGAGCCATTTTGTGCCAAGAGGAGGTCTTTTTCTAGAACTGGTAGTGGCATTTGTTGTTAAAGAAAAACCTCTTCTGGGCCTAAAATGGCCCAGGGAGTTATTAAACAGAGAGAAATTGTCCCCCAGGATGTATTGGGCCATTTAAAAAAAGTTTTTTTTCCCCCTGGGGTACATTAGGTACATGCAGCCCTCCAGGATTTTCAGGGTGGCTAGCTTTACCCCTGGTCTCCCACAGTTGCTCAGTCCTGGCCTAGAGGATGAAATCCAGCCTTCTCCGAGTATGCAGATACAGTGAGAAATAATATGTGAAGTGGCAGGATTGTAGGTATACTCCTGTTCAGAGTAGAGTGATTGCTGTAGATGCCTTGCATACTTCCAGGTCACAGGTAACTTTCTTCTCCACATTATAGCACAGTCATGAGAACACCAAAAGCCAATGTGGTGTAGTGGTTTGAGCATTGAACTACAGCTCTGGAGACCGGGGTTTAAATCCTTGCTCAGCCATGGAAGCCTACTGGGTAACCCTGGGCAAGTCATACTCTCTCAGCCTCAGAGGAAGGCAAATCTTGCCAAGAAAATCCATGATAGGTTGCCTTAGGTTATCATAAGTTTGAAAACAACTTGAAGGCACACAATAGTGACGCAACAACAAGTTGAGACCATAATAGTTTATAATTACTTGCCTGGTTGATTTATCCAGCTTATACTGTTCTATTGTATTATGAATCTAGACTGTTAAAAAATGTTTCTCTTACTCATGGATGTGCACACCTGTGTTTGCATGCACGCGCGCGTGCGCACAGAGAGAGAGAGAGAGAGATTGAGAGAGAGAGGTGGTGGTACTGTCATTATTTATTTATATCTCACCTTTTGCCAGTTTGAGATGCAAAGCAGTTTATACCAGTTAAAACAAACATAGCTAAAAATTACATCACAGGAAAATTAAAAATGTAATTAAACTATCAAAGATTAAAACCTGTTAAAAACAAAAACTATGAAAGAGAAAACAGGAAATAGAAAATCCAGCACATTATGCAAGGTGCTTCTTTTCCCCTTGAACAGTTAGTCTTCCATGACCTGTCAAAACAAAAAAGTCATTAGCTGAGCGAAGAGGATGGTAATATAACTGCCTGAGAAGGAAGTTCCAGAGCCTGGAAGCAGCCACCAAATACACCCTTTGCTGTGTTCCCACCAGATTTATCTGTGAGGGTAGAGGGAAAGAGGAAAGGGTCTCCCCAGAAGAACTCAAAACATGGAGAGGTTTGTATGGGAGAATATACACCTTCAAATATCCTAGACCTGAGCTTGGAAAGACACCTAGGATTCTCCACAACCACAGACAGTTTTCAGAAGACTAAGTGCTTTGATACATGTGTAGAAATCTTTTAATGTTAACCCTTTGTCCTCAGTGAAGCATGGTGGCTTTGGTTCATTTGTTTTTTGGCTCTGAATAACTTGACATGATTAAATAACGAAATATTTATCTAAAGATAACATATATATTCCCTTCACCCTCTTTCGCTTACATACAGAGTATTATATTGTCTATCGTTGCATGACAAATGTTACATTGATGATGCTGATGCTGATCATCATCTTCAGCAGCAGCAGCAGTCTTGGAGTTCTTAGACTTGCCCCTGCATTCAGTTTTTTTGCTTGAGAAAAATATTTTTCTTTTATGCCACTAGATGGAGTTCCAAATACACTACTGAGAATCATTTCTTGTTATGGGATGAATGGTTGCTCAGACACTTCTGTTCCCATACATAGGAATGTGTAATTTAATTTGTATTGTGTTATGCAATATTGCTATTAATATAATGGTCAAGACTTGCTCACAAATAGACAATTCTAGGGCCCTCACTGTTAAATCTGATAACTAGAGCGTCTAGTCTTTTGTTTGCTGAAATAAATTAAGAGGAGATAATAAGAGATAAACCTTTGCCCTGGGCTGTAATTGCAGCAGATTGCAGATGAGAAACTCATATACTGGAGTGTTCTTCCATACAGAATATACCCAAAACTCCCAAATAATATCGCCACATTCGCTTCGTGCCAAGAAAAAAAAGGGGAGGGGCCAAAATGTCTAGTTGTGCCACCACAAGCTTATTATGGGTCACAGTTGTCTATCTGAACGCTAGTTAAGCCTCACTGGACCTTTTTAGATACCATGTAATATTTAAAAATAATGGCTGGAATCCTGTTAGTCAGTTACAGTGTCATAAGTTAGACTTAGGACTGTGTAACTGTTTTCCTATTTACCTTTATGATTCTGGTACCATTGCCCCCAAAACCCACTTTAAAAGACAGTCAGCCATGCTGAGTAACAGAGTAGTGAAGTGCTGGCAAGTAGGGCACCTTAGGACAACAAGACTAGTGCCTTCCCACCAGCAAGTGAAGGTGTGAGGAGCAGAAGCAGGGACCCCTGTCACAACTCTTAGTTGTGCTATTGATTGCTAATGGGAGAAGATTGGTCAGGGCATCCTGCAGTACCTTGCTCACCAGCACTGCAGGACTCTTGTTGCATGGGACATCTGACTGGATTTTAAGGTATGTGGTAGAGGTGGGATCAGGAGGCAGCATAGCTCCAAATATTGTAGGTATAGCTTTGATGCAACACGTTGGTCGATGTGTGGGAGGCGTCAGCTGGTTGCTGTTCTTTAAAAAGATAACTTTGGGTTTTAAATAGCTCAGGATAACCAAAATAGCCTGCAGATACTCAAACATGACCCTACCCAAGTTTTCTGCAGTGTGATTGTCCATTTTCACGCTGAATCTTTTAGGACAGAGTTTTAAAAGTCCACCTTAAGTTTGTTCAAATTTGAATTTTCAAGCTTAATGCCTCTTTTAATTAAAAACACATCTTTTGAATGCTCCATGTGTGCATCTTTTGTGTTCAGAAGAAACAAATCACAATATATAATTATACACTAATTGTTAAAAATGCATCATACATTTGTGCATGACTTTGTTACTTTGTAACAATATACTCTTAATCTTTTAAAAATAAGACCTACAGACTGTAAGCACACTTTTTATGTTGATATCATACTTCCTATGTCTAAACAATTTCAGCTTGGGTAAAACCTGTGTAGTAGTTAGAAAACAGAACACAAACAGTTCTGTAATCTACAATGCTACTGTTTCCTTTTTTTTTTTCACATGGACAAAATTAGTAAACTAACAATTCCTATCAGGAGGAGTGTTTTTTCTTACTGCTTTATTGATGCCTTTTTATTTCTATTTATGTGTAAATATATTTTTATTGAATTTCATATCAAATAGACCAACACATAATTTTAAATCCTTACACACAAAATAATATTTATTTCTATTTAGAATTACATAGGAACAGTTTAATTTTAAACACTCAGATTATGTTGAAGACTGGAAAAAAATGAACAAGCAAAGTATCCTGGGTCACTGATTTTTTTGAAGAAATCATCTAGTAGCAAGTTCTCTTGTGGAATTGCACTTTGAATTGTGATTTAGGCTAAGAGCCTGATTTTCTAAACCAGTTCAAGATGGGGATATAGCAAGCTATTAGAGGAGTTTTAAGTCAGTTGTTAAATGAATGAAGGTTTGGTTAGTTTTTTGCTTTAACATTACACCTTTTACATCTGGATTTGAAATATTAACTGGACAGACTTAATTTCCATATAACAAGTCTGTGAAGATGAAGAAAAATATTTTAAATGCATGCATGAATGGAATGATAGTGTTTTGTGTGTTTTTCCTTAACAGAGAAAAGGAGAGACCTACCAAATGGTAAGATTTTTGCTTGCCGTAACTATCAACTATCTTCCTCTGTAAACATCTTTCACTTACTGCCAGCTCATCATTTGTTAACTCATTACTTATAGACGAGATATACATATGTGTTTAATATGTTTACCTGCAGGTTTCCTCAGTGTTGCTTTACTACGGAGTAAGAGTAAAATACCAGTGAGCAAATATTATTGCTATGGTGCTAACAAATTGTTCTTCCTAGCTTATACAGCTTATGTAGGAATGGTTTGGGAAGTCTGCTTTAAACCATTTGACATATTGGTACTGGGTTGTTTTCTGTAGAATTCACTCAGATGTTTCAGCTGTTAAAGCATGAATCAGCATCAAATGTCCATCTGAGGGGAAAGAGATAGAAACACCTTCTACCATTATATCTGTACACGTTTCAACAGTTGCATGTTTGCCACAGAGGTGCAACAGATCTTGTCAGATTCTTTAAAAGAAAACTGCCCTCTTTGTTGAAAGACTTGGTTAGCTTTGCATAGTAAAAATTCTAGGATTAGACAGATTGGCATTAATGGTTATGTAAAATGCATTAGCCTGTAATTTTCTGGGATTTGTGTTTTTATTCTTGTTGGTAATGGAAAAGACTTTTCAATGTGAAGCAGTTAGCTGTGGTTTTACTGACCCTCTATCATAATGTTTGGGATGAAAATGGGGATTTATCAGACTTAGTTTTAAAAAGGCTTGCCAGGAAGCATGTGACCCATTTTCATTTTAACACATAAGCTAGAATCTGATTTCGTCTTCTGCAGACTGCCTTCTCAACAGGCAGCAGTTCAGGAACATAACTGATTTTTCACAAAACGCTGCAATGTTTTGTACTACATTTTCGGGAAACCCTTCTGAAGATATGACAGATCTTAACATTACTGGTTGCTTAGGACCACTGTATTGTCAAGTTCTTCCTAATGATGAACTTTATAGACCACTTTCATCTTCACTAATTGAGTTGTCTACAGCTGATGGGGAAGGTGCTTGTGTTATGATGGGGAAAATTTTGTTGGATATAAATATGGCAGTGTTAGAAGAAAATGGAGTTTCTTTAGATTCTTGTGTTCCTCGTGGACAACCAAAGTCTACTGAGAATGGTAAGCATGGTTATTCCTCAACTGAATGCTGTTTGTCTGCATAGATTCCTGATAGTTGTAAAACATTATTTAATATGGCAATCCTATTTATACTTACCTGGAAGTAAGTCCAGTAAATGGGTCTTACTCTGAGCAAACATATTTGGGGTTGCAGTATAAACTATCTAGTAAAATTCCACATGATTAATTTAAACAGTGAGTTCAGGAAGGAAGAACGTAAGGAAGAACGGATATATTAATTCAATATAAAAACATTCTAGCAGGTTGATTACTATGTTAAGATTAACTACCTTGTACTATAGTGTCACAGGGTAGATTGTGTATGTGCACATGCTGTATAGTTCTCCATTTGGTAGACTATTGATACTAAGCAGAGTTTTTATTTGATGCACTTAAATCTTTGGTCCTGGAGGTCTTCTTTAGTCAAGCAGTCTAAGATTTGCTTTTCTGTAGGACCCAGGGATTTCATGTTTGATTTTACTGAGATAATTGTGTATGTAGATAGAATAATAATAATAGTAGTAGTAGTAGTAATAATAATAATCAGGATCACTGTTGTCCAAGAAGTTAGTGGTACTTTTCCTGAATTTCTTTAATTTTTTTCAATTGCATCAACTGTTAGTTATCTTAGCATAATTGATAGTACATCTACATGTATCAGTGTTGCTCTCCACTCCCACAGCTTTCCTACTTAATAGGCCTTTAAGCAGCAGTTTGTGAAATGAAGTGGATGGTATGAGCATTCATTGTTGCGTTTTTAAAATATAAAATATCCTTGTGCTTTGTATGCTTCAAGGTAACATGGTCGTGTAGTACAGTCACTTCCTAATGGTTGTAAAGAAAAGAAAAAGTGTGGGGTTTCTACTTGTATGTTTATAGAGACAGGCGGTACATAGCCAAAGGTTTCATTGAGTATAATTTTGCTTCTGAGCCTCTCTCTCTTACTTTTATAATACTTGGACTGAGCCCAAAGGATGTAAGAAAGGAGATCAAATAATGCAAATCAAGTATATGTTCTGTTTTCATTCTCATAGGTCCAAGTC
The DNA here is from genome assembly GCA_030412105.1 of Cyclura pinguis. Lineage (NCBI taxonomy): Eukaryota > Metazoa > Chordata > Lepidosauria > Squamata > Iguanidae > Cyclura > Cyclura pinguis. The sequence continues at coordinate 78,869,743 of CM059603.1, read as the reverse complement.
TACCAATGGCAACTGTTGACATTAAAAATCCAGAAATCACCACTAATAGATTTTATAGTTCACAAGTCAACAATATCTCCTATACCAAAGAGAAGAAAAAAGGAAAAGCAAAAAAGAAGAGATTGACAAAGGCAGATATTGGAACTCCAAGCAATTTCCAGTAAGAGTGCCTGTTTTTCTGGTTATTATTATTTAAATTGTATACCGGTTATGCTTAAATACAGTTATATGCATTTCAGTAGAAAATCAGTTCCTTTTGTGTGAACTGCTGGAATTTCCTGCGTTGATATCTGTTTCATAATAATCACATATATAGCAGATGAATGTACTATATGATCTTTTTACAGCAGGCAGGGCATTACAAAAATTATAAAAACAATTGAACGTCGGTTCTGTTAAACCATATAATTTAAAAATATGCTTTTAAAATACATATAAAATAGAATCAAAATACACAAAATAAAAACAGAGCACACTACTCTGAATACTATTCTGCTGTATGATTAAAATCAGTTAAAGGCCTGTCTAATTATTTTTTTTAACTGCTGGTGGAAAGGACTTCCCATGGGAGGGAATTCCACGATCTGAGAGAAGGCTTTCTCCTGTGTCTTCACCAGCCACGTCTGTGAATGTGTGGGACTGAGAAAGCTCTCCCCCAAAGATCTTAGAACTTGGACCAGCTCATATAGAAAAATGCTGGCTTTTATATAGTCTGGAACCAAGCCATGTTGGCCTTTAAAGGCCATAACCAGGACTTAGAATTCTGCTTGAAAATGGACTGAAAGCCAGTGAAGCTGTTCCAACAGGGGAATTACATGATATCTGCAACCTGTCCCACACAGCAACCTGACCATAGCATTTTGGAGCTGCTGGAGTTTCTGAACAGTTTCCAAAGGCAGCGTCACAAGTCACTGGGGGGGGGGGGGATATCCCAACACCACCTTCTGAGTCCACCTCTCCAAGAAGGACTGGAACCACTGTAGAACAGATCCCCCAAGTGCCATCCCAGAGATGCAGCTTAGGAGAATACGATGGTCAATGGTACCAAAAGCTGCTGAGAGGTCCAGAAGAACCAGGGGGAACATACTCTTCTGTTTGGATCCGTATGTAGGTCACCCACCAAGGATTTCAGTCCCATAGTCAGGCTTGAAATGTGGTTGAAAAGGACCTAGATAATCCAATTTATCCATGAACCCCTGGAGTTGTGAGACTGTCACACACTCTCTTTGCCCAAGACGGAGATATTGTAGAATGGCTGATAATTGTCCAGTACAGTGGGGTTTGAGTTTTTTTTCCAGGAATGGCATCACTACAACCTCTTTTAAGCAGAATGGAAGTTTGCCTTGCTACAGTGAAGCATTCACCACTTTGCATACCCACTAGCTGCTTTTAAAGAGGCAGGGGGGACACAGATCCAGCGCACACATGACGACTCTCACCTCTCCAAGGATCCTGCTAACATTTTCAGGCTGCATAAATTATAACATAACCAGTAGCATAGGGCAGGCAGGAGCTAAGTTTATGTCCGCTGGACCTGTGTCAACTACAGCATTGAAGTCAAAGTAATTGTATCCATGAAGTGTTGTACAGATTCTCCAAAGTGGTCTGCAGAGTGGTCTGCAGGTTGCTTTTGTGGGGCAGACCACGGAAGGTCCCTGACCACAACACTGTGCTGACATGATGGGAAAGAAGAAAGATTTCTTCACTACCACCACCACAAGATAGGCTTTCCAATGAACTCTAGCCTATGTTCAGTTGGAATTGCTCTTGAGACTTCCATGGTCATTGCTATAGTCTCCATCCTGCTCTGAGCAAAAGCATCTATCACAAATAGTGAAAACTTTGTCTGGCACACAGCCGAAGTGTGGTTGGATGAAATTCCAGCTCCTCATTTCACAAAATCTGTTTCCATGATTATTAGATCATTGAAAACAAACAAATAAATAAAACAATAACAACAAAATAAATGAACAAAATAAGTTTAACAGTATAGCTTGGATTTTTTAAGTTTCCAGGAAGTATGCTTTTGAAGGTTGTTAAAAGCGTTGACCTCAGCTATGGGGATTTAAAGATAAAATACTGTTGCCAGATTTCATGATGACTTATTGAAACGGTATGTGCAGAATTTGTGGAATCAAGTTAGCTTATAATCCATTTCTGTCTTATCCTACCTTTTTCCACAGATTGACTTTGTTATCAGTTGGGTAATTCTAACTCGTTTATCATCATAATCCCTGCTTTAACCCAATTTTGTTTGTTTTTCCTCCAGACACATTGGACATGTTGGCTGGGACCCCAACACAGGTTTTGATGTAAGTAAGCAAATCGAGAGATTTGAGCGTTTTAGCACATGTACCTTTAATTTTTTGGTTTCTTAGCAATGTATTTGTCTGTGTGAGTTGTATTTGTATGAAGCAAATAAAAAAAGGCAGTTGCAAGTCCAGCTGTAGGTTGGCCTTGAAAACTTTGGCATTATGAAACAAAAATACTTTTTAAGTTAGAAACATCTACAAAAGCCACAGCCTACTGCCTGCTTATGACAAGCTTCCAAACAGTTCATTTTTGTTTTTGATTTTTAAAAAGAGGACTCTGATACAGGAATCTTTGTTACTGTTTACTTTTAAAAAGTAGCTACAAACAGCTCTAATAATGTTTCCTGTAGGTTAACAATTTGGATCCAGAGTTGAAAAACCTATTTGATATGTGTGGGATTTCAGAGGCTCAGCTGAAAGACAAAGAAACATCCAAGGTTATATATGATTTTATTGAAAAAACAGGAGGAGTGGAAGCTGTTAAAAACGAGTTACGTAGACAAGGTGAGTCCTCCTTTGGTCACACACCCCAGTAATCGTGCTTTTTTTTTTTTTAACGTTAAAAAATATACTTTATGGCAGTTAGAGAAAGACTTTTTTCTCAAAATTAATTGTATACATATTTGTTAAATACCTAATTGCTACTGTCTTAAGAACTCTTACTTGGAAGTAGATCTCACTGAATTTGAAATGGAATACAACACGAAGCAGCAAACCATAAACACTAACATCTCCTACTGGGCTATATATGTGCATGTGTGTATGTTTGTGTGCATCAGTTTGTTTCTCCTGCAATGGGAAATATTGAGCCAAATCTAAAAAAAACTTGGTCTTAAGCTCTGTGAGAGTGTTTTCCTCAGGGGCATTATTTCTGTAGTACTTGTATAGATATGGCTGGTATCCTGTTCATAAATTATGATGTTATAAGTCTGATTCATGCCATCACAGTTATGGTAGATGTGTAGGCTGAAAATCTGTTCAAACCAAGCAGTGACCAAAGGTCCTGCTAAAAGCTAATCTTTAAACAGTGCATCATCCCCAACATGGCCATTTCTATCTTTCCAGATAGTGAGTGGATGAGCTTTTTCTCTATAGCTGGACATGCTGTGACAGGGATCTACTGCAGATGCCTGTCACAGCACATCTGTGTGACTGTGTTCCTGCATCAAGAGGTCTAAGAGCCAAAGTCTGTCTTTTGAGCAGTTCAGTTCTTCATCTTCAAAAGCCAACCATTTCTGTATTGTTGGAGAAGAAGGAAGTTTGGTGGGAGTGTTAAGTGAAACTAGGATACTGCAGAGAAAGGTTAACATGTTACATTTATGATCTAGGTCCACCACGCTGGAATGGTATGTATGAATTCTGTTTGTTCTTGTTGCAGTGGTGTGTAATTTATAGTAAATAAACATTGGAACAACTGAACATCAGATTTCCAAGTGTGACATATTGACATTTTAAGTTACATCTACTATATTGATAAGTTTTATTGCTAAATAAGTCCTAAATTTAATCTTGCCTAAGGTCACTAACTTCCTTGTCTCACTGCTTCTACTATATGCTGTAATAGGCCTTATGTAATAATAGTACATTGCTGATTGCAGGGTGCATGTATTTTGGTTGGATTATTCAGAATAATGGATTTGTTCTCTGAGGTGTGTTTGTGTTTTCTAATAACGAGTCTCTATATTTACAAGTGGTGTAATTCTTAGATAAATGAAATGCAGTCATTGATAACCACTTTTGATAGAAATTATAAATTGGACTTGCTCTAGACACAAAGGCAATGCTGACCTCTGGTTAAGGTTGTATATGGAGGAAAGGTTCAATTCTGAATTATGTAGAGGGCTGGTGTAGTGCTGAAGCCATTAACTAGTGAGACTCTCTGCAATAATGACTGCAGTTACTGGAAAATATTAGAGCCTCATTTCATGTATTGCATTACAATACATACTGTATTGCACTAGCCCTTTACGATAATGAGTGGATGAGTCAAGCTGCTACCTGAAACTAATGTTATAAATGTGTATATCAAGTTTAACTTTGTTGTGTAACATTGAAAGGATTGTGATGGCTTAAGTGGTCACTGGACTGCCCCTGGTCCTTGAGCTGTCGGCTACTGTCATGCAGTAAGTTTCCAGGAAAGAAAGAAAGAAAGAAAGAAAGAGAGAGAGAGAGAGAGAGAGAGAGAAAGAGAAAAAATTGTAGCCAGTGGGCAGAAATACAGTACCACTCCCTGGCACATTGAGGGAGAAATTGCCAGTCCTCTAAATCAGATAATTTGAGAGAAACTGGGTTAAACTAAATACCTCATATAAGTTGACAGCCTATAGTTCTTTACAAATACATGCCTTGCCCACAATGGTTTATATGTCTTAGAATTGGAAGGGGTCATGTGGGCCATCTAGTCCAGCCCCTTGCCATGCAGGAATACGCAGCTAAGGTACCCTGCTATGTGTCTATGCAACTTCTGTTTAAAGACTTCTGAAAAAAGGAGACTATCATCTTTGAAGGCTGTGCATTCCATTCTCAAACAGCTCATAGAATCAGGTTGTTTAGACAGAATGTCTTTCTGTAATTTGAATCCTTTGGTTCATATTTTATTCTGAAGCACCACAGAACAAGCTCACTCAAGCCTCCATATCAGTGCTTCTCAAAGTGGTGTCCTTGGATCAGTGAAGGAAAATTTCTCAGTAGTTTCATGGTTGAACTGATGTACTGAATTTGACTTGGGGCTGTCTTTGAAGATTATTCAGATGCTTTAGTTGATCTCTATGTGGGAGTAGAGATTAAAGAGTACCGTATATTCCGCCATCTGTGTTGGATTCTGTCTTCAAGTTAAAGATGTGCATTAATCAACAATGTTTGTTTTATAATGATAAATGAGTAATCTTGGGCAGTGTGTATGGAAAACAAATCTTTCCATTCTAAGATTTTGATCATTTTGAGCAATTAGGAAGGCCATTCAGTAAGAGTTTTATACAAGGGACTAATTTTCAAATTTCAGTGGAACTTAAATGTAAAATAGTAAGCTTTTCTATATGTAGACTTTTTCACCAGATATGTTTTACTACTGTATTAAAAATATTTCCTCCTCAGATGTGTCAGTATAAACCATCTGTCTTAGATAAAAGCCTTGCATTTTTTAAAACACCACTTCTAAATATGAGTATTGACCTGTGTAGAAATTTGAGGATAAATATGCATTTTGTCACCTTGTGTGTGCAAACAAGTGTCCTTTTTTTTCAGCTGTAATGCTGACCGAATGAGATAGCATGTGAGCTCAGTTGGAAATCAGTATGAATCTTTAAAATGTGGTTTGAAGTTAAACTGAGAATGTTCATAGTAACACTGTACAACCAGTTTCATAACCTGCTTTGACTTGTAAGTGACTGAGTACCTTTCTGTATTTTTGGTTTCAGCTCCTCCACCACCACCATGTAGGGGTGGTCCCCCTCCCCCTCCACCACCACATAGCTCAGGGCCACCACCTCCTCCTTTTAGGGGGAAAGGAGGTCCTCACCCACATCAGAGAGCTCCAATAACTGCACCTCCTCCACCCCCTTCTAGGCCTGAGACTCCAATGCCGCCACCTCCACCAATTAGGACGTACCCTCCTAATCCTCCAGTTCATTCTTCCTCTGCACCCTCAGGCCCCCCTCCACCTCCTCCACCACCATCAGGTGGTTCTGGTACGCCTCCACCCCCTCCTCCTCCTCCTCCTCCTCCTCCCGGTCCTCCACCACCACCTGGTCTTCCAGTAGAGACTGACCATCAGCTTCCAGCTCCTTCAGGAAATAAAGCAGCTCTTTTAGATCAAATTAGAGAAGGTGCACAATTGAAAAAAGTAGAACAAAACAGTCGCCCAGTCTCCTGCTCGGGAAGAGATGCGCTGCTTGATCAGATACGACAGGGTATACAGTTGAAGGCTGTGAGTATCATTAAACTTTTTTTTAACATTTAAGAAAAGATGAACCAAAAGAACAAAGTTTTTCAGAACTCCTGTCTTTTTAATGAAAGATATACATTAAAATAAAGGAGACCTGGAGTGAATATGATTGAAAGTCTTAATTGATTAAAATAAGTTTTAATATAAGGAAGGAATTTCACTGGCTTGTTCACCAGATTTCTAAACTGCTTTTCAGCTTGTTGTTGCTAATTGATGTCAAGTTGGCTTTGACTTATCACAACCCTACCAATGAGAAACCCTGTAGACACACTGTTATTAACAGCCCTGCTAAGATCTTGCCAGCTCAGGCTTGGGACCTCTGTGATGGAATCTATCCATCAGAAATGTGGTCATCTTCTTTTCCTGCTGCTTTCCACCTTACCAAGTGTTACTGTCTTTTCTAATGGATCATGTCTTCTCTTGATATGTCTCAAGTATGACATCTTCGGTTTAGTCATTTTGGGCTCTAGGGAGAGTTCAGGCTTGATTTACTCTCACACCCATTTATTGGCCTTTTTTGTAGTCCATGGTGTCCGTTGAACTTTGCTTCTTCTTCGTGGTGTCTGTGACTCACACAAATGGGTTTTGCGCCTGTGCAGAAACAGCATTTGGAACCTTCTAGAGCCTACTGTTGGCGTTTTGGTGGTTGACCCATTCCCCATCCCCTCATGGTATCTAAGCCCCCGCCTCGTGTAATGGTCAGTTCCTTTTTATCCGCCGCATGTGCAGCGTATAGGAGCCTCTTCACTAGTGTGAACGGGATTTTTCCCTATTTTCTGGTGTGTTGGACTGGTTGTTTCAGTTTTGGATTGGATCGAATTTGGTTTATTCTTCGGGATTGTGTTTTTGGCAAGTTGTATGGCAATGGCTGTATTTAAACATTGCATGACCTGTGGAAGGAAAATACCTGATAAGGACGGACACTCAAAGTGCCTCCTTTGTTTAGGTGAGGGCCACAACGTGGGAGCTTGTTGTTATTGTCAGCTATTTATTCCACAAACTCATCGAAATAAGGCTGCTTGGGTGAAAGCCCTATTGTGGGAGAATGTGCTGACTGCTTCAAAACTGCGCAAGTGGGCTGAATCTGTTCCCTTACCATCCAGTATGGCCCATTTTTCTGTTTCCTTCACTTCCCGATGGAATGTGTCGGTACTGTTGTCGAGACTGAGATCTTGTTGGACGTTGAGGCCTCAAGATCAGGCGTTGTCTGGTCATGCCGATGATCGTCGAGACCGTCCTTCTCCTCCACCTAGTACCAAACTGCCTAGGAAGGAGAGGGATCGGAAGAGGAAAAATAAGGAGACCGCTTCAACAGAAGCTAAGAGGCAGAGGAGGAAGGATAAGTCTAAGGCACATCTTTCATCTCCGGTGAGGAAGCCAACTCCTCAAGTGTCTGTCTCAGAGGAAGTACTAACCCTTCAACATCAGGGATCCCAGGAAGTTATACCTTCTGAAGAGATAGAAAAGGTGTGTATTGGCTCAGAGGGAGAGATACTGGAAACTTCCCCTCAAATTTCTGTCAGGTCTCTTTCAGACTACGGAGTGCTGTCTCCTGCTGTAAGGCCTCTGGGCACAGAAGATCTTTGACTGAGCGATCCAGAATGCTTCGGCGTACTCCGCCTTCACCTGCAAGGTCGGCTTACCAAGACGATCAGTCGATCAGCACTTCCTTATATCGGTAATGACATTATAGGGAAAGATCTCCCTGTTGATACCGTGACGATGTTTCTTATGATTTGAGGGATATGTCCCCTTATATGGACGAGTTGGAGCAATATGAACGACATCATTGGTATTGAGATGTTCCTGATGAATGGTACTGTCGTGTCACTTGTCACTCTCATTCTTTGTCGAAGACTCCTCCATGTTGGTGGGTGATAGCGTCTTCTGGCCACACATCTAAGTCCGCCAGGCAGGATCAAACCGCTGTTGATAGGCATCAAGAACACCTTCCAGAGGGAAGGAGGAGAGAGTCTCTTGTTATGTCCCTTCAAGGTCATCGGATCTGATCTCCATTGATACCATCCTCGATATCCTCGGCAGTGTCTCATGGACTAGATATCGAGTCTAACTTCGTTTCCACCACCAAAAGAATTTCACCTACTGATGATGTGCGATCGTTTTCAGATCTTGTTCTCCAAATGACCAGATCGTTGAACGTACAAATTGAAGACCACAAGGAAGATCTGAAAGACTCGGTCTTCCAAGATTTGCAGGACCGCGCTCCAGTACCGTCTTTAATTGCGCCACTTTTGTATCTGTCACAGACAGTGAAGAAGTCATGGTCAACACCATCTTCAGTACCATCTACGCTTGAGAAACTGGAATCTCTGTATTGTCTTGTTGAGGCTGACGATGACTGGTGGGTCCAACACCCCAAACTAAACTCTATTGTGGTGGATGCGGCCCAGTCAGAGCAGTCACAGAGACTTCATGCTGTTCCTGCTGATTGTGAGGGGAAAAAATTGGATAATATTGGGAGGAAATCCTGTTCAAATGCAGCCTTGTTGTTTAGGATTTCTAATTATGCCGCCTGCATGGGCGCATACCAGCAGTTCTTGTGGGGTAGAATCAAATCCTATCTGGAAATGCTTCCTGATACCGAGAAGAAGACCGCTACTGCATTATATGGTGAGGCTCACTGTCTGTCATCTCAGCAAATCACTACAGCTAAACACATCACAGACTGTAGTAGTAAAGCTGTGGCAGGCGCCAGAGCGATTCAACAACATGCTTGGCTTCATTCATCTGGGTTGTCTCAGCAAGCCAAGATGATGATTGAAGACCTACCCTTTGATTCTCTAGGGTTGTTCAATGCTGGTACTGACGAAAAGCTGCAATATGCCCAGAAAATGCGTTCGACAGCTAAGAAGTACGGGATCCTGGCGTCAACGTATCAATAGCGTTATCAGTGCTGTCCTTTTCAGAGGAGAACGTTGAGCCGAACTCTGCCTCGACATAGAGCACACCTCAACAACTTTCGACAAGGACGTTTCCATCTGCAAAGTACAAGCAGCCTCAATATAAGAAATGACAGTAAGACCAGAGCAAATGTAGGGTTTGACAGCCAACATCATGAGACCTTTGTGATGGATACCGGCCTTCGACAAGGACAATGCACCCCTTCCGTCGTGAGCTTGCATTCAGACAAGCATCTAAGTCTCCATTCCAAACCACCCTTTGGGGACAGACTAAGCTACCATGCCAAGATTTGGTCGATGATCACCTGGGATTCTTGGGTCCTAGATATCATAAAGTATGGGTATGCCATAGAATTTTGATGCCCACCACCGACATGTTGATTTCGGAGGACTATGCCATCTCCAGAGCTCGAAGAGGAGATATCAGCATTGCTCCAAAAAGTTGCAATAGAAATAATCACCACAACTCAATTGAAAAGAAGCTTCTCTTCGAAGTATTTTCTGGTGAAGAAAAAAGATGGAGGTCTCTGGCCCATATTGAACCTGAGAGGCATCAACTACTACATCCGATCAAAAAGGTTCAGAATGGTGCCTTTGACTGCTATCCTGCCTCTCTTGAAAAGGGGTGACTGGTTTGCAACCTTAGATCTAAAGGATGCATATTTCCACATAGCCATAAGACCGGAGCACAGACAGTTCATCGTCAGCAGGCAGGCTTATCGTTTCGTGTCCTTCCCTTCGGCATAAGCACAGCTCCAAGGGTTTTCACAAAATTCATGTCCGTTGTCGCAACTTTCCTTCGTCAAAAAGGTATCGTGGTGTTCCCATACATAGATGACTGGCTAATAGTGACATCTTCTCAAAAACTGCTATCCATGCATCTCAGGACCACCATCTGTCTTCTAAGGAAGTTATGTTTAATGATAAATTACAAGAAGTCAACCTTGGTACCATCAAGATGAATCAAATACATCGGGGCAGTATTGAACTCGAGTCGACGGAGAGCCTTTCTTCCATGGGACAGATGGGAGAAGATTCTGCGATGTCTGACGAGAATGCAGCGGCTTCGCAGAGTGCGAGTGAAGGCGGTTCAGGTTGCACTAGGACTGATGGCATCAACTACGCTCGTCACACCATATGTAAACCTGAGGATAAGACCGCTACAACAGTGGTTCACACGTCGGTTCAGTCCTTGTCGAGACCATCATCTCAAGTACCTGACAGTACTGAGGAATATCCTCGCGTCTCTGGATTGGTGGACAAGACCAGAGAACGTGTTGATGGGAATGCCATTCCTTCCTTGACCGCCGCCGCTGTCGGTGACAATGGACACGTCACTGGAAGGCTGGGGTGCTCACATCAGAGCACTTACAATACGAGGTCGGTGGACTTCTCAAGAGAGGAATCTCCATATCAACATTTTGGAGTTCATGGCAGTGCTGAAGGCGCTGCGAGCTTTTCAGCACTACCTGTGTGGCAAGTCAATCCAAATTGTGACAGACAATACCACAGTGATGTACTGCGTAAACAAACAAGGCAGGACTCGATCGTGTACATTGCTGAACCTGTCAGTACAACTATGGGAGTGGTGCCTGTCACGATGGATTCTTCCTTCGGCGGTTCATCTGGTAGGAGACTAGAATGTCCTGGCAGACACACTCAACAGGACACCGTGGTCTTGCCACAAGTGGATGATCAACAAGGGCGCCATCCAGGAAGTGTTCGCAAAGTGGGGATTTCCTCGCATAGATCTCTTTGGATCGAGACTGAACAACCAATGCAAACTGTACTGTTCCCAACACTCGAAGGGGCATTGAACTCTGGGGGATGCCTTTCTGTTCAGTTGGATGGGACAGAGGGTCTATGCGTTCCCACCATTTCCCTTGATAACGAAGATGATTGCCAAAATTCGCCAAGACAGAGCAAAGACAATACTTGTAACACCACGGTGGCCAAGGCAACCATAGTTAGCCAGTCTCCTTCAGTTATCTCAGGGGAGGTACTGTCTGCTGCCATGCAGACAAGATCTGCTCAGCATCCACAACGGTACCTTCTTCCACCCTGACATTCAAACACTGCGTTTGACTGCATGGACTCTATTGCAATAGATAGCCTACCCAATGCTGTGAGATGTATCATGTTGGCTGCTCATAAGCCGTCAACATTGAAGTCTTATGCATATCAATGGGGTAAATTCTGTGATTACTTGAAACGACAAGGTGTTTCCCATACAGGTTGTGACAATATGCATGTCTTGTCTTTTCCAGCAGAGTTGTCAATTCAGGGTTTGTCTTTATCGTCAATGAAATGTTATTTAGCAGCAATTTCATGTAATTTTCAAAAACAGGGTAAATCATCTTGTTTTTGGACCCCCTGATTATGAGGTTTATCCAGGGTTATAAACAGTTGCACCCTCCAATCCAACCACCTCTTCCAAGGTGGAACTTGAATTTGGTGCTGAAACACCTGGCTGCTAGGCCCTTTGAGCCTATGGCAACCTGTGACATGCGACTGCTCACATAGAAAACTGCCTTTTTGGTTGCAATAACATCTGCAAGGAGGGCTAGTGAACTATGTGCACTCAGGGTTGATCCTCCTTATTTGCAATTCCACAAAGATAAGGTGGTGTTAAGACCAGACATAACGTTTTTCCCGAAAGTGGTGTCATATGTCCATCTGAACCAAGATATAGTATTACCAGCTTTCATGCAAAATCCTGGTTCAGACATGGAGAAAACTCTGCATTCTTTGGATGTCAGAAGGGCATTGGCGTTTTATGTTCAACTCACTTCTTCAATTAGAAATTCAAACAAATTGTTAGTTTGTTACTCAGTATCTAAACAGGGTAATCCAGTATTGCCTCAAAGGCTCTCTAAATGGGTGGTTTCCACCATTAAGTTAGCTTATGAATTGGCAAAAAAGAAACTCCCTGATTCTATACGAGTTCATTCCACAAGATCTGTGGCAGCTTCTGCGGCCTTTTTGCACAGGGTATCTCTTTATGAGGTTTGCAAAGCAGCTACCTGGTCTCAACCTCATACATTTATCAATCATTATAGAGTTGACAACTGTTCTAGGAATGATGCATGTTTTGGGAGAGCTGTGCTGTTTTCCTCTGTGGGTTGAATGATATGATATTGTCTGTTTTGTCAATAAATGTTATTTATTATCTTATATCTTGGTGTTGATAAAAAAAGAGAGAGAGAGAGAGATAAGGAAAACAGAAGGAAAGGGGGGAGCCAGAGGTAGACATGAGTGTTGTCCAGCAGCATGACATACCCTCCATCCTTTTTGATCAGCTTGCTAGTCTCCCATTTGTGTGAGTCACAGAGACCACAAAGAAGAAGAACAGGTTGCTTACCTGTAACTGTGGTTCTTTGAGTGGTCATCTGTGAACTCACACAACCCCTCCCTCCTCCCCTCATGTGTCCTGCTGTGCGGTGGTTCTGTTGCTGCCACACATGCGGTGACGGAACTGACCATTACATGAGGCGGGGGCTTATATACCATAAGGGGATAGGGGATGGGTCAACTGCCAAAACGCCAACGGTAGGCTCTAGAAGGTTCCAAATGCTGTTTCTGCGCAAGCGCGAAACCCATTTGCGTGAGTTCACAGATGACCACTTGAAGAACCACAGTTATAGGTAAGCAACCTGTTCTTCACCACCACATCTCAGATTGGTTGATTGTCTTCCTGTCAGCTCTCAAACTGATATTCAAAAATATCAAGCATCTTAAAATTCCAGCTTAAAATTAATAATAAAAAAAGAAAATGATAAAATTGAAAGCTTTACAGCTTTTACAACTCATTAAGAAAGACTAATGAGTTGGTTAAAACTGGCTGGTTAATGAGATGGGTAAAACAATCTTCCAAGACACACAGAGTTTACTAGATGACTATTTGTATTAGGTATGGGATGAATCCAGAATTTTCTGAATCTGGATCTGAATCCTTGGAAGGTTCTGGGAATCCATGAATCTTGCAAATCTCGAATCTTTCAAATCCTATTGTTAAAAAGGGTTTAATAGAGATTATTTACCTTGCAGAGGGAGGTAGCCATGGGGACAGGCAGCAGGAGCGGGCACAGAGTCCCACTGGGCACATACAGCCCCAGCAGCAACTGAGGGCATGCAGAGAATGGGTGATCACCCACTCAGCATGTCCCTGTAGGACACCTCTGAAGCGCCTGCACCGGTGGCACTGGAGGGTGTGCAGGGAAGGGGCAGTTGCCTCCTCTGCATGCCCCTGCCAGTTGGTGCCATCGTGCCCACGAGGGGCCGCAGTGGTGGGCATGCAGAGAATGGGCAATCGCCCTCTCTTCAGGCCCCTGCCACAGCGAGTAGAGGACCTGGGACATGCAGGGACGCAGCGATCGCTGACACTACATGCCGCTGCAGGCCCGATCCCGGGTGCCCATGCAAGCTCAGACCCCAGGGCAGTCAGGGAGCTGATGATCACTGGTCCTGCATGCTTCTGTGGGCCCGATCCCTGGCACTCATGTGAGCTCCAGCCCCGGGGCAGGCAGGGAGCCAACGATTGTTCCTTGCACACCACTATGGACCTGATGCCAGATGCTTGTGCAAACTCCTGCCCCAGGGTGGGCAGGAAACCAACGATCGTTTCCCTGCATGGCACTGTGGGCCCGATCCCAGGTGCTTGCATGACCTCAGGCCCTAGGGCGGGCAGAGAGCTGAAGATCGCTTCTCTGCACGCTGCTGCAGGCCCAATCCTGGGCGGGAAGCCAAAGATCACTTCCCTGCACACCACTGCGGGACCAATCCAGGGCGCTCACACGACCTCAGGCCCCAGGGTGGGCAGGGAGCTGATGATGGCTTCCCTGCATGCTGCTGCAGGCCAGATCCCTTTCAAATCCACCAACCTGCCTCATCCCTGAGCGCAGGCAGGTTGGTGGATTCGAAAGATTTTGGTGCTGAGATTCGGATCGGCAAATCTCGAAATCTTTGCAGAGGATTCAGTTGGCCCATCCCTAATTTCTATTTGTCCCTCATATGAATTGGTTTTTGAATCAGGGTAACTTTAAATCCTAAACTTACAAAAGGGTCATGGTTTTACTATTATCATTTATTCCATAGTCACTTTTCTTGTTCAGATGTTCCCTTCTCTGTTTTGGTCGTCTTCGTATTCTACACAAGATGTGCAAATATACCTCATCTTCAATATGTTGTTACACATGTACTTGGTCTTTGGTCCAAAAAAAAAAAAAATTCCAGTGTTAGAGTCATAACTAAGGAGTTGACTTTCACCTATGGTATAGATGAAATTGTGTGGTTATCTCAAGCTTTGCTACAACTACCTTAGAGTAAAGTGAGTAAAGTAAAGTAAAAGTGAAATATAGAAGAGGAAATGCTTTTTTTTCTCATGTACTGCATACTTTACTGAAGCAGTTTTTTAAATGAGTATGTGAGGACTTTCCAAGGGCAGAATAAGGCCCAGCAGGTGTTAAACACCCATTTTCTCCATCTGAGTTCACTCGTATGTTAGTGTCCTGTTCAAAACAATCCACGACCCTGTTGTCTCTGAAGAATTCATTTGAGAGCAGAGGCTTTGCGGAGGTAATTTTCTGTCTCAGTTAAACCAAGGTGGAGAAAGTTCAACCTGTGTTCTATAGGTGACCCCCTGAGTTCCTTTTATGTGGGGTCTCCAAGACATCCTCCAAGCCTCCAAATGCACTTTTTAAAAAAATCCCATGTGCTTTTGCATCCCAAACATTTCTTACCTCATAATTGTTTAAAGGAAGACATGGTGACAAGCTGTTCTCAGGACTTTTCCCCCTCTGCTGTCCTTATTTTTTCTTGCTTCCTTCATTATTTGCTGTTCACAGGTTGCACGTACTCCTTCACGTTTTTCTCAAGACTTTTTCTAAAAACTTAAGAAAGTTGACTTAAGTTTGAGATACTACCGTTTACAGTTGTATATATTCAATTCTTCTTCCAAGGTGTCTGATGGGCAAGAGACTGCACCACCTACACCTGCACCCACCTCAGGTATTGTGGGAGCATTAATGGAAGTTATGCAGAAAAGGAGCAAAGCCATTCATTCTTCAGGTAAGTCATTAAATCAGTACTTCGGTCAGTTAAGTAACATTAAGTATGAATAAATTTGCCCAACCATGTTCAATGTATTATATATTAATATATTCTAATATTGAACTGAAAAAGGTGATATAAATCTGTTTGCAATCAAAAACTCATTTAGTATCTTTTCATGTAGTATGTTTTCAGAAAGCATACATCCCAGTTCTTTGTATATTAAAAGCAGTTTTGTAGCAACTATGAAAACTTGATTAAGTAAAGGGTTACTAAATATACAGTTCTAAAACTCTTGTTTGGAGCAACCCACTGTGGATTTACAGAAGCATGGAACAGTGTGTAAATACTGTTTGTCTGTTTACAAGGCTGAAAAGATTGATCTTTTTAAAATAAAGAGCAGACAACAGTTGATCAAATTAGAGGTACATTATAAGTGATATACTAAAAAAAAAACCTAAACGTTGAGTGCTGCATAAAGTTCCATTAAGGGGCTCTCCGGTTGGCTGACAGTGCAAACAATCCAAAACAGAGTATTACATTGATTTTAGCAACAGGAACAATAATATAAACAATAAGCATTCTCAGGAAAGAATAAAGCAAATTCAGAATTCGTCTATTTCACCTATCTCAATTCAGCCTGGAATGAGTTAATGCTTCCAGTGAAATACTTGTGTGAGACCGGATCATACTTTTGACACGCTTTTCTATGCATGCAAATACTAGTTTCTAGATAACTACTAAAAGAAGTAAGACTATTTTTTATTGGGAGTTTTTATGTTCATTTCTTATAAATTAAATAATGTTTCTTTACGTTAGATGAAGATGAGGATGAAGAAGATGAAGAAGACTTTGAAGATGATGATGAGTGGGATGACTGATCAATATATTATATCATATATATATATTTTTAAGGTGAAATACTAAACAATTTTCTGTCTATGGATTCTGTAAAATTATCATGTAAATGTTCTACCAATTTGCTGTATATTTTTGTTGCCTTTTGCTTTTATATTAATCTGTGCAATACCTCATTTAATCTGTAAAGGTTTGTCATAATCCTATACAAAGCTACTCCCAACTTAATGTGTACAAGTTTACATCAGGTTGCTCAATGTACATGTGAATACTTTCCATTCCATCAATAAGGGAGTTTAGTGTAATATGCGAAACTGACAAACACTCCTTAAATGTATTTAGTTATAATGCAAGAAGGAAAACACTATTTTCATACCCTACTTTTTCTGTATCTAAATTTTCTTATTAAAACCTAATATAGCACTACATTCTTAAATGCAATGCAGCTCCTAGTTTTAGTCCCTTCGTCTTGGAAACTGTGCTACATGAATGAGACTGATAAAACAAATGAACCCTGTCAATTTATAACATTGCAGTTCAGATTTCACGTTTAATCTGTACATAAAACAATCACTAGAAAAAAATTAAGCGGTTATGAAAATTTTCCCTGATTCTGGAGCAGTGTTGCCTACTGTCAGGAGAGCTTTTCACTTGAATGCTGAATTTAGGAACATCCCAGATGGGCACAAAGTGTGCCATCTTCGATGTAAACTACTTTTTTTGATTTTTGCCAGCTATCTTTCACAATGAAGAGGAGTCTACATTTATGGCAACTGCTGCAGTCACTTATTTATTTTTATATAATGTTTTTTTTACTGAAGGGCTGTGGTTGATGCTTGCTCTGATTAATAATGAGTTTAAATTAAAATTTTAAATGTGTAGGGCATCATTATACTAATAAATAAATTTAAGTGATATAACTCTGCAGTCTTTGTGGGTTATCATACAAGCCAGCACGCCTAGGCACCAGATCATCTAGAAGCATCTAGAAATCAAAAGCTTTTAAATAGGTATAGGTGCCTTAAGTATATGCTTCTCCTGACTCTGACAGGCTACCCTAAAATGATGGGAGCAGTTGCTGGGAGTGAGGAGTGGTGCAAGTGCAAATTCCGCACTGATGTCTCCACCTCCTTCAGCCAAGTCTCTGTATTTATTTTGGCCAAATAGTAGCGGAGACTGGGTCCTCTTAGTATTGCTGGTGCTGAGGTTCAGTTCAGTATTCTTCACTGGCTTTCCTGTGGTTGATCAGACTTTATAGTCAGTGTTGCCCCATTTTTTCTTGAGTTTAAATCCCTAGATCTTGAAACCAGAATGGATAGAATTAACTGAACTGCATGCCTTTTACCTTTTGGAAGAGGCCTACTACTACCACATTTCTAAACCACTGCTTTTTATAAGTACTGCACTTGCATATTTTCAATATTTGATTTGTTTTGTGTTCAGAAATAATATCAGGGGATATGATCTTTAAGATGGAAGGCCCTGGGCTTGGAATTGCATTCCAGTAAATGATGGGAAAATTTGAGTTCTCATTTTAATGCTCATCTTTACTAATGGTTGCAATATTTGAAGCATTTGCCTATTTTTTCATTCAGTAACTGCATTTGAGATAGGCACTTTCAGTGCTAATACTGTACGTACAGTATGGAAAAATTTAAATAGAGATTAAAAGTATCACTTGTCTCACTAATGCAAAATATTTCAAGTGAGACATATTTGGAATACAATTAACACACAGTTCCTATCTCCTCCTTTTCTTACTTTGTTAATGATATATTGGATAAAATTGTATTTACTGAAATCCAGTGTTGGCCTGATCTTAGCAGGCTGGACCTGCATGATGTGGCTTGGCTATCTAGTGCAGTTATAATGTATGTCTAGCATTTTTAATTGCAGAAGGAAAACAGGATATAAAAGGTTATGTTGACGAAAGAAGGTGTGGTAAAGCAGAAGCTAAATTATTTAGAGGAGGATAACTTTTCTTTTAAGCAAACAACATGGGCAAAGGAGATTTTTTTTTTGAAATTATCATTCTCCTTTTCAGTTGTATTTACAACTGCCTGCTGCTAAAAGACTGTCAACTAGCATTGCTGCTAGTATGGCTTGAGGACTTGGAGCATTGTGGCTGAAGCCTGATGATGAAATGCTGTGTAGCAGGACTAAGGATGTGTGCACATGGGAAGGGGTGTTAATGGCCTTCAGTACAATTTTTAGTGTTGTCTTGTAGTTCTGATACCATAAAGGGCATTTTAAAGTGGATACTGCTCAGGTGGCCTCCAAAGACGTTTCTTCTAAGCATAAACTAAGCACAGACTTCTGGAGCTGAGAGAGTTTAGGAAGATTTAATATTTTTGGAATACTTGTGTAATGTGTTAATCACCTGCCCAATGGGCTTTCGTTGTTTCATTTTTTTCTATAGAAAGTGTATCCACATTATTGCACAAACTTCAAATGTTTTGCTTTCAATAGCATATTGTATGGTTTTAATTTTAAGGCATGGCTGCAGTTACTATTAGGCTAAGAAATCACAGCTGCATGTTTCTGCATTCTCCTACTTCCAGTGTGGGCAGGAGACAGTGTTTCATGTCATTGAATCACTACTGCTAACCGTTGTAACAAGGCAGCCTCATGCACCAGTTAAATTGACTGTCCAAGTAACCTTGGCAATTAGTACATGAGTGTGAGGACTATATCTCAACACTATGCTTAGACAATATCTGCTAGCGGCTTGTACTCTGAAAACATCTCAATCATTCAGTTTTCCATTTCATCAAACTGAACTTCTTGTTATGTGAATTTTCTTTTTGGCTTTTTTTAATGTACAGTGAATAGGATGTTGCACTGGTGGCAATTCATCATGGAGCATAATAAAATTAATTTGACTCAGTATGTGGTGTGTCTTTTGTTATGGGGTAGCTTGAGTGCAAGGTATAATATTGGTAATTTTGTTTTAATGACCCCAGCAGACATGAAATAAGATGAGAAAAGTCAACATTTCCCTCAGCGAATAGTGCTCATGTCTATTTCATGTCTAAATATATTCATATTTACACCCTTAAAGTGACGTAGGCAATATTTTGGGCTTTTACAGGAGCAGATGTACCAGGTAGCTTGCTACAAGCCAGCAAATATATTACTGTTTCAATGTCAAACCGTAGTAGAAGGGCCACTGAACTTTCCAAAAACAGAAAAGCCAAATGTTGGGTTGCCTCTGCAATTTGTATATGTTACCCCCACTGTCTTTTACACTAAATCAGTTACAAATATCTTGAGAACTTAGCTGTAAAAACTTCACAAAGCAGACTTTCAACCCAGAATATATAATTTCTTTTCAAGAGCCCAAGTGCTTTTGCTACCATCAGAAGTTATCTAATTATAAAGGAATTCTTTGTGATTCTTACACAAGATTTGGATCTGCACATACAGAAGTGGCTGGTTTATTCATTGCACTAAACTAAGAGGTTCAGAAAATGCATTGTTCCCTAAACAGGCATTTTGAATCTTATGATTACAATATTATCTATTGTGCAGGTTGCACTTCCTTTGTCAAGGTCAACAACCTGAATATAATTTAGTTCCAACAAGAGTAGACCGAAGCAAACCAGTAACACTGAAATAAGTGAACTGAAGTTCCCATGAATTCAAAACTCTGATTGGGACTAGTAGTTTTATAGTTTTGTTAGCCTTGATTTTTAATGCCAGCACTTCCCACTGCAGGCCATAAATCACCTTCTAAACCTGAAATCTTCATTCTTTTCTTCAAAGGCACTTTTACACCAAAAGGTTACCTAGAATCTGAGAGTGTGGGTTTAGGGGGGAAAAAAGGCCATGGGCTGTTCTGGGAAGGCTGTCACTGTGTCCAGTTCAGATGTATATATTCAAGTCCGATGTTGAGTTTATTTTTAAAAAAAGAGTTCTAAAAGTTTGAAGCAGAAGCTGGCTATGCATTTTGCCATTTGGCTTGTCACAAAGCAGTTTTCCTCCATCTTAGCAGCCGTTTTTGGACTCTATTTTTTCTTTCTTTCAAATAAGGCAGCAATAGAAATAGGTCTAAATATGAATGCTGATGTGGTGGTCAGTGTAGACATCTCTACAAAGCATGGAGGCAAAGCAGTGCTTGCTGTGCAAGAAGTTTGATTTGCTGATACGAACATCTAATATTTTAAGTGGTGATGCTGACAAGATGAGTTCATGGCTGAGCAGTGTTAGGTGACCTCTTTTGTATAGTGTGTGTGTCTTGTTTGCTGTTGGGTGCATTTAAGTTGTTTCTGATTTATGGTAACCCTAACACTCTATCACAGATTTTTCTTGGCTAAGTCACAAGATAGTTGTTGTGTGCCTTCAAATCATTTCTGACCTATGGCAAATCTATCACAGGATTTTATTGGCAGAATTTGTTAGATGGGGTTTGCCCTTGGCTTCCTCTGAAGATGAGAGAGTATGACTTACACAAGGTCGCCTAGAGGGTTTCCATAGCTGAGCAAGAATGTGAATCCTGGTCTCCCAGTGTCCTAGTCCAACACTCTAATCAGTACACCCATGCTGGCTCCACAAGATAATAGGGAGATGATTATTTATTGTGCTTTTTATTCTGCCCTGTAACCAGGGTTCTCTGCATACCAGGGTACAATACATTTGTTTCAGAAAGCTACTGTTTTACAGGTCTTTGGCTCAATGCCTTTTTGTTGTTCAATTAAGCAAACCTAGTTTTTTTAAATATAACTTTTTTAAGTTTATAGAACAGAGACAAAAAAAAAAGGTCTCTACAATCATGAAAATCTAAGTATGTATTAAACAAGTATATATCGAACAGACAAAGTTTTAAAGTTGTAACAACATATTCTTACTGCTTTGTGCAGGTGGCTTCCCCTCTTTGAAATGAGTGATTTAAAAAAAAAAAACCCTATACTATGATTTCCTTTTTTTAAAAAGAAAGTTTTAGTGATTTCTTTTTAAAAGGAAATCACTAAAACTCTTGCATTTGTGTGATATAGGAGGGGAAAGAAGAAATTGGACCTGGCTAGTGGTTATTGAATGGCTGGACCTAAATTTTAGTTTCGGAATCATTTATCTGCTCTCAGTTTGGGGGAAAAATCAACCTGAACCAAATAACCTACTCATCTTCTCTGTTACTGTTTCTTGAAATTAACATTGTTGTATTGTGTAGCAGACCTGTGCTTTTGGCTTGTGTCAGAGTTTGAGTTTAAACTTGTCAGGAACATGATGTTCCCCCTGAGGCTGAGCAATTCCAACTCCCATTCTAATAGCTGTTGCAATGCATATTCTCTCCCCTTATCATATGCCCAATAAGTACATAATCTATTGTCTTCTCTGCCAGCCCAAGTGATGATGCTTTGTTTGTTTATGGTTCTTCCTTGCCAAACATTTCTCAGCTCTAGATTTCTGTGGAACCAGTTCAAAGCTTTTGATATCCTGCAACTTCTGCAAAGCCGAAAATATACCTTGGAGGCTCTTTAGAGTTATCCTTGGGGACTTCTAAAGTTCACACATTCAGGAAGCATTTTGTTTATGGGATGGTTTTAGCACAGCAATGTGTAAGAGGGCCCCAGTTGGTTTGTTGTCAGTTATATGTTTATCATTATCTGTTTGAAAAAGGAAGGCTGTTTATAGTTTTAGTGCTTTGTAGGGAAATTTTCTTAGGTTCTTTAGCTTAAAAGTGGTGGATTAAAGAAAACCTGGAATGGTGATTTCCAGGGCTTCAATTTCTAGAGACAGAACAGGTACTTTTTGGATGACACTGATCAGAAATGGTCACCTGTGGACATGCTGGATGGAAAATTCCGGGATGTTACAATCAAACATTTTAATGTGTACGGCTACCATTGTGTTTCCTTTCCCTTTCTGCATGACGGACAAGCAGCAGAACTGCTGGTTTTTGCCGCAGATTATCCATCTGAACAGGCTGGCAGGCAGTGATAGTAGTAGTGGCTGCTGCTGTCAGGAACTGCCAAGAAGAAGAGTTTTTGTTCCTCAGACAGAAGGGCTACTGTGATTGTTTCTGTGACCAGTTGGAAACAACTTCCTCCTGCATTGCTGGATGCCAATCTGGATGTCTTATGTCTGGTCATGCTATAGCCCACCCAGTATCTCACAGCCAGCTATTCTGCCTAGTTTCTTGGAGAGATTGAACATAAGCTCAAGAAACTTGAAAGAGATCACTGCTACTTTTACCGTACATTTTTATAACAGTTCTTGTTTTTAATAACTGTACAAGTTACGGGTTTTATGCATGTCTATTCAGGAGTAAGCCTCAGTGCAATAACTTTCCTGCCTGCAAACCACAATTTCGTTATGTGCAAAGCATTTAAAGTGTAAATGTCTTGAAATACTCTCCACACTGATCACAGGAGATGTTGTGGGCTGGAGGTTTCCCATGTCTGTCATAGATTTAGCTGGATGCTTGCTGAAATTAAAAATCTGCTCTGTCTCTCATATTTTAATTCTTCATTTGTTCCAGATACCACATCACAATGACAGTAAAAGTTTAAATTGGCAGAACTCTTTGGCATATCTCTGCAAAACAACAGTAGCTTTGTAAGAATACAGTTGAATGCCACCTTGTTTCGCTAGCCCTCCAGTTGTCCTTGTCTGGACATGATTTTGCAGCCTACTTCTAAGGTTGATCAAGGTTGTGGTGCTTCAGAGAAGATCTTCAGTCTGCCCACCCTGCCATATTAAGTGCTCCAAAGAGCAAAACATATGAATACTGCTGTGTGAATAGTTTTATTCTGCTCTGTTGGCACATACCTTTGACAAGACAGTTTTTAATTAGAGAAATGACCGTGTGCTTTCCCTCTTCTGGCGAATCACATGAAAAGACAGTCCGGTAGGCAACGCATAAGGGTTTCTCCTATGTTTGCCCCAGACTGTGGCACATGGATGTATACTGCTTTCAGAGAATTCCTCTCCACCCCCTCCCCATTAAATATAAGTATACTAGTCTTTGTTAAAGTATCACTAGAGATTTCCAAGGAACCCTAAACCTCAAAGGTATGAAGGGACTAAATGTATGTCAGTGCAGTCAGCAGTTTTGGAATTAAAGCAACAAAAAACTCTGCAAGAGAATTTCCTTCTTCATGCTTCCCCCACAATTTTTATTATGCTGTCAAACAAATTGGAAATTCTTCCAGTGTGTACTTGAAATGTTGCCAGCCCTGTCTTAGCAGCTGCTATTTGATCAATGCAACACTGCTAGTTGTCATACTTGCAGCATAGTCTAAGAACTAGATACAGAATTTAGTAATCTTTGTGCATAATTTTCTGTGAACAGCTGTGCTGTCATTTTAGGCAGCAGGAGTTCTTCCAAGAAACGCAAGGTTAAACAGTTCTTCAAATACAACTTTTGGCTCTTGTTATTTCTACAGTGGATAGGGTTCTAAATTTGTAGTATCTCTTTTGCCACATTGGGAAGAGATGAGGAAAACAACCTGATCATTGTATTCAAGCAAGACCTTTATTGACTTATGTTACACATTTGAATGTGAAAATGAATACCAGTGCGTGCTACATAGATTAAGGGAGTGAATTTCTTCAAATATCCTTGAAGTTTAACATGGTAAGAAGTGTTCACTACAAATGAAAATTGGTTGCAAAAAAACTGTTAAGATGTCTTCATCAGGAACAGTGTCTCGTTTGTGTTGCAAGTGACACCAATGACAATACTGAAACATCAACAACGCAGTGAAATATTAAATGATGCCATTGTTAATGAAAGATTGTGGGCCTACTAGCAAGTCATTGACACTTTGTGTGTGGATAAGCTGAGTGCTAATTGGAAATTTATCAAACCGAAATTATTTTTGTTCTGACTCCAGAGTACAGGAGTATAGAGATTTGAAGATCAAGAAGGTCAATATAATCAACAAATCATTTTCTTCTAATTGCCAAGTACTGTGGTTTCAGAAATCACAACTGAAACAGTTAACAACAATACATTTAAAACTAGGTTGACAAAAACATTCGGTTGCAAGATCAACAGACTTGATGACTGCACTTGCTTTGACAAAGTTGGAATTTAGAACTGAATGTTAATGTAATGCTTGTGTACAATGTAAATATAAATAAAACAGTGTGTCTACCAAGTGTGTATTCTTATGTACACAGAAATAAACAAACAAGAAAAAATGGGTGCAACATTTTTACTCAATCATAAAGGTCAAACTTAGATCATATATCACTACAGACAAGATACTGTGTGAATTAAACAGTTCCAACACAATTAGAGCAATACTAGAGAACACATTTAGCATATTTATGGAAGCGATGTTTCCTCAATTGGTGGAAAGAGGTCTGTTTGTCATAACAGATGATTGTCCTCAACTTTGCATCTTTCATTTAGCATGCTGCGTTTTGTAACTGATCACCAGAAGGTAAACATAGCCTTAATTTTTAAGTCTTATTTCTGAAGCATATATCTCTCACGAAACCCCACTGTGAAAGGGAAAATGTCTTAAACACAGGGAATATATATATATTTTCCCCTTGAAAATTAAGCCCTGGCTTGCAAGTTTGAGCTTTTGTTTATCCTTCAATGGTCACAGAGCAAAGCATGCAAAATGTGAGAGCATTTTAACTGTGTGTCAGTGGGTGTGAATTACAACGAATGCAAAGAACAGCAAAAGTAAATCAGAAGCAAGAAGCAAAGAACTGGATTTTAGGAATAGATTAATCTGAATGAGAATGAAGAGGTCACACAAAACAGTGCCACTCTCTGTTCTTCAGTGTTTTAACCTATCAGAGTCTACTGGGAAAAAGACAATGGCTGGAATCCTATATCAGCTACTTAGTTGTGTGTCTTCAAGTTACTTCCAGCTGATGGCAACCCTAAGGCAAACCTATCACAGGATTTTCTGGGAGCTAAGTGCGTGGCATGCCCAAGGGCACCTAATGACTTTGCCTGGCCAAGCAGGAAATAGACCCCTGGTCTCCAGGGTTGTAGTCCAACACTCAAACCACTATATCACACTGGCCTCAGCATTACTTATTTAAGTAAATTAAGTAACCTTTCCTGTCCTGACCTCTCCCACCCCACACAAACCTGTTGAAAACATCCTTCAACTGTGCTCCAGTTGCAGGTAGAATGGATCTCCTCCCCATGCAGCTGATGGGGAAGGGTGGGAATTACAACAGTGGCAATAGTATTCCAACCATAGCTAAGTAATGTTAGTGAATGCAAAACAATTACACAGAATCACTCATCTGTAACCTTCATATTCGCAGTTGTTACTTAGATATGATTCTGACACTATTATCATGACTGGAACTCCCCCAAACCTACTTTACCAGGCATCAGCTGAATTGGGGAGAAGGAGATCCATTCTGCTGCCAATTGGAATATAAGAGAATGACATTTCTGTCAAGTTTGAGGAGGGCTGGACCAGAAGAGGTTACGTATTAAAGTATACTTGATTAAATAGCTGATACAGGATTCCAGTCAATGTTTGATAGGTTATTTTTCTAGTGTTTGTACCCAAAATACTGGAATTGGAAAGCCAACATGAATTCATTCCATGATTGAAAGCTACATCATTTTTGGGAGAGCTTTGGAGACGTTCCTAGAGGAGTAGGATTATAAAAACTTTCTTCCAAAGTAGAGCAAAATGCAGGCGAAACGTCAGGAGAAAATACAACCAGAACACGGTCTCAAAGCCCGAAAAACCCACAAGAACCAATAGACCAAAATCTTTTGGATTACCTGACTTTACATTGGTGGAGATCCAAATACCTCCAAAGGCAGGCCAATTTGTTTCAGTGTTCAGGGTTTGTCAAAAGCAGATATGAATTACTATGAAATTTCTCCAAAGTAACACCTGACAGTTATGTGTTTGTCTTAATTTGTTGTCAGTGGTTCAAACTGGCTGTTAAGGGGAATGTGTGTTCTTTGCCACTAACAAGTTTTCCCTCCGACAATGACTCCAAAGATATATGCCTCAGCCATCAAACTTGCAAATTAAATCCTTGAGTAATGAGAAAAGAAGGCATGCTAAATGCAAAATACATTGGTGAGAAAATTATGTACAATGACAAAAATATTGTTTACAATTTTGGGGAAAAACCTCTGCAGAGAGAGAGAGAGAAAGAGAGAAAACCCATCATCCAGTTTGATCTCAGAAACAGCCACTTTCAAGGGTTTTGATTTCAGGTAGTGTTGTTGTGATTTAGTAGTTCTTCCCCATCCCACCACATAGGTTTGATGTACAACTATCATGAGTAATGTGACATGCTAGGCTAGTACCTGCATATATAACAGTCAGTTTTTGCACATTTGTAAAACTTTCCTATGTTATCTTCATTTTAGTGATGAAATGGTTCCCCAGGAAGAATCTGTTCTGTCTGCTCATGGTAGGGGGGATTGCTGAAATTCTCTTGGATGGAATAGAATGTTCTGTTATGACCAAGGTCGGAAGTTGTGGTGAAGAATATGCAGCTTGTGAAAGTAGGAAGTCTGGACAGGGTCACCAGGAGTAAAAGATGAAATGTCTCTTTTTATTATGATTTCAGGGTGGGAGTGGGTAGGGCACCTCATTCAAAGGACTTCTGCATCCAAATTTAATGACAGAATACAAAAGCAAAACTCATAATCCAAATGCGTCTGTGCTACAATATAGACAGGATGTCCATACAAAGGTTAACACAAGACCTATTATTTAAAACTGAAGTAAAATGTACTGTCTTTGATAAGCTTTGGCGCAGCCTACACACACAGGAATCTCTTCAGCATCCACGCATTAGTTCCAGAAACTGCACAGATTGTTCAAAAGGCAGGAGGCTTTCAATATGTCCCCCACCTACATTGTAGCATGGCATTCTCCAAATGTCACACTTGAGGAAACATGGTGGATATCACATTTTGGAGAAGGAAGAAAACAATTCTTCCAGGTCAAGCTGGATAGCATACTGTGAGGGGGGGGGGGCACGCACGTGCATGTGTGTGTGTATGTGTGCATGCATACATATATGTTGCCTCTTCCTTTCACTTGCACACTTGAATTACAAAGGAAAGATGAGCGGAGTATCATACTAACTGACTCTGCATAACTTTTAACCTCTATTCCCTGATCCTTTCATTCCAGTAGCCTTTGAAACAACTAGGAAAGGAGACTTACAAAACTGTGTATGCTTTGGGCACTGCACCTTGACTTACCACAGAGTAAAGATGCTGTGTAGTAAGCCTTTTCTTTTGTACCTTGTGTGCACAGGAACCATGACAACTTTTCTTTTTTTTTTCTTTTTTCTTTTTGGCTTCTTGTTCTTCTTTGGACTGTGTGGAGTGTGTGTGTGTGTGTGTTTTAAATGCAAACCAGTGGCAGCAACTCCTTAGGAAATATATGTTCAGTATGAACACTTCCCCATCATATTGCATTCCAGTTTGTATACATTATTTTTATTTAGTAGGCAACATTTGCTAAACCAAGGTCTTTCAGCATGCAGGTATTCTTTTGCAGTCAGTAGCATTCTTAATACCTACTGTGGAACCCCAAAGTTGCTGTGTAACCAGTGTAACAGCTACAAATAACTTGAGAATTGGCACATCTGGGTGGAATGTCACCTCCCTCATTGTTTTTGAGTCTCTCTCTCTCTCTCTCTCTCTCTCACACACACACACACACACACACACCAGCCTTATGAACTAACAATACCATCTCTGAATTAATCCAGGACTTGAGTAATATTTACTTTATTGGCTCTAAGAACAGTCGACAACCAGAAAACACTATGTAATTGCTAGGTAGTTCTGCTATTACTACTTTTCCTCTTGATGCAAGTGGGTAGAGAAATAGTTGTCCTGCACACAGGTTGATAAGAGAATCAGATGATTCTCTGTAGGTCAAACATTAAGAGGTAGGAAACTATTTCCCCTGACCTCATGATGACTCAAGGGAGTAGAATAGAACATGAAGCTAAGCTGGCATGCAGACCCAGAGGAAAGCTTATGCATCTAGTGTTACCAAGTTTCCTCTGAGATTTTGAGAGAGCTGTTAACACAACATAAACCTTTCTCTTGCTATGCGACATGGCATAGTGTTTTCTCTTAATAGTTCTGTGAGGGTCATACTGAAAGTAATGCCTGTGTGCCATTTTCTCTGAAACAATCCAGATGTGACGCAATTACACTACCAAATAGAGTAATTCTTACTACATGACTGATGTTATTTCTGTATTTCTAACCAGAACATGTGTAGCAAAGCAACATCAGAACCTGGTCAAGATGGCAATAGTTATTACTGAGGGAGAACACACAAGCTTGGAAAGTCTGCAGCAATTTGCTTTTGCCTGATCCTACTGGGAAAGGAAAGATTCTGTCCTCTCCTCTCCAAACCACACCTCTCTTCTCCTTTTCTATCCTGCACCCCTGATGAGATAATTGAGCACAAATTACTTTTGGACTTTGAACTCGGTTTGCAGGAACTGAATTAAGCAAAAAACAAAGGGGGAGAGAAAAGAGAAATTGGGACATTTTAAAAGTAGCTAAAAAAATTAGACGACAAAGAATTAATATGGACTGTCTCTGTCAAATTGAGACTTTGGGGGGACAATAGCTGTGCTTAGAACCAGTGTCGTGTAATGGTTTGATTGTTGGACTACGACTCTGGAGATCAGGGTTTGAATCCCTCCTTAGCCATGGGAACCCACTGTCTGACTTTGGGTAACTCACATTCTCAGTCTCAGAGGAAGACAAAGCAATCTTATTCCTGAACAAATCTTGCCATGAAAATCCCATGATAGGTTCACCTTAGGCTTGCCATAAGTCACTACTACTACTGCCCAGGTGAAATAAGATCTCATTTATGCTGAGAGGGGGTGAACAAGGTACTTGGGCTGCCTACTGAATGCATTGCAAAGGTTTTTACATTTCTCTGAAAGAAGGCCTCTGCATGATCCCACCATATTTTCAGTGACAACCCATTTCTCTGAGCTATGCTGAGCTGAGGAAGAAGTTTGAAATGGCTGTGGACAGAATATAATTATGAGCATCTTGTGCAAAGTGTGCAATACCAGATTAGACTGCCATAAATGGGTAGTCCTCCTTTCATTTTCCTTTGGAGTGTGGATCATTCCAAGCTATATCTATATCATGAAGAGAGCAGTCGGTATCTCTCTGACAATGTACACTTACCCAAAGCATGTCCAAGTTCTCATTATGGCACTGAGAATAAAAGATCATTCTTTTGAATAATATTAACCCACCTTAACAGCGAACATTTCCCCAAGCCTTTTTCTTCTTTCCCATGGTTTTCCTTCTGACTCTTGCTTCATTCTTCTGTCTTCAGCAATTTGTTTGGCTCTGTTTCAGGGTGGATAGTAGCAGCTGGGTGGTTCTGTGGGTAGAATGCTTGAACTCATGGCTGCCACTTTGCTATGATGATGTGATTGTGTGAAAAGAACAGAATAAATACCCCATGACTACATGGTTTTCTTACGTCTCCCAGGAAAATGGCTATCACACACACCATTTTGCTTTGCTCCACTGGTGTGGCACATGCTTGAGAAGTGATATTCATTAGATTTCCTAAACTGTTCAGCCTGTGAAAGCCCCAGAGAAACTGAAACTACCCGTAAATGACAAGTGTGTTTCTATTGTGGGAAAATGTACAGAATTTCAAATCATGTGGAGGGGCTTATTTAGGCATATTGGATGTGCCTGGTGTCCAGTCCTATCTTGGATAGAGTGAAGCAATCACCTCATATAGCAGATGCTGGAGGCAGCACTGGAAACCTACTTGCTGGAACTCCAAAATTCATTAGGTGTTTATCTCTGCCATATGTCCTGTCCTGCTCTCTCTCTCAATTATCTCAGGTGTATTGGAGGACATTCTGCCATCGTCTGAGTTGAAATAAGATTGGTGTGCCACCCCACAATTGGTCTGCTGGGAGGAAGTGCCATCTTTGCATCTGGCAAATGTCATGGGCTAGGATTGATTTGTTCAAAGCAGCTTCATACAACTTAGCCCAGTGGAGACAAATAGAAACATCTGTGCACTGTAAGCCCTTAGGTAGCCATAATGTGCAAAAAAAAAAAAATTACTAATAATCATGACACACACAAACCTCAGTTAGATGGTTTCTATGGCAGTGCCACACATTCTTAACCAGGGCCATCACTGCTGTGGAGAGTTCCACATGACTGGGCAATCTGTGAGGTGGCAAACAGCTCTTGAATTTTACAGCTGCCGTTTAGATCAGCAACAAGCAAAAGATCCCCACTAGTGTCCAGAAATGGTGGCTATACATCAAAGGAATCTATTACAAATCTCAGGTATATAGAAAATCTTCTTGTATCACTGCTAAATGCTCTCCTATAGCAATCTAGGACAAAGGTTGTTTCGTCACTTGAAAAGTCAAACCACCTTTATTGTAAATTCATAAGGCAGACAAAAAAACAAAAACAAAAAACAGGTCACTGAACAATTACTGCCCCATAAACAGAACATGTTCTGTGAAGTGCTGCTTGTTTTCAACAAATTTATCTAAATAAACTATTCCTCTCTTAGAAATTTCTATAAAAAAGTACTTTCCATATTTACAAATGAAAAAAAAATGCTTAAAAGTGTTGCTTGGTGTTCAACAGCATTCTCTCTTCTTTTTTCCAATCTAAGAGCGCATGTGTGAAGCCATGTATATTAGTCTCTTTTATCACTTGAGAACAATTTGGTACCTTTCTCTTAACCACCATAGTAATCACCATCTTCTCCATGTCATGGCTTGATTCTCAGCTTTTATCGCAAAGCTTCTGGGAGTTCCACCTATAAAAGAGGATTTTTTTTTTCAAATTTAGTAATGTTAACTGTAAGGAAATGATCCAATTATCAAAATTCTTCAGGGGAACAATCCTTAAATGTGTCAGAGGCCAGCTGAGAGGCCTTTGCAAGCAGAAGACTTTCGATATATCCATGGTGAGCTGCATAGGCCAGCAATCCTGCTGAGAATGTGACAGCAGTGAAAGCCAAAATGGGGTGAGGTAGAGTGGGGTCAGGTTCACAAGATCTTAGCCCCTTTGTTCAGCCAACACGCTGGAGAAAAAGGGCATCTACAGAGCAGGTGTAATCAATTGCCTTCCGTTGGCCACAAAGGAAATGGGGAAGTGGAGGATGTTCTAGCAATAAAGAAAGCAGAAATTGCCACCTGCTTC
This sequence comes from Cyclura pinguis, assembly GCA_030412105.1. Lineage (NCBI taxonomy): Eukaryota > Metazoa > Chordata > Lepidosauria > Squamata > Iguanidae > Cyclura > Cyclura pinguis. Next base: position 78,838,510 of record CM059603.1, on the reverse strand, counting down.
ATGATCAAGCCACAAGAGACCAGGATGGTTGATACACCACAGAAAATCCTCCTCCATGACCCATGTACTGCTGCAACTGTCTAACATATTATAGAAATATTAATGCTCCTTTTTGTGAGTGTGCCATATTTGTTTTTATATATTTATGAGAATGGAGGAAGATGGATGGATGCAAGGATGTGTGGGCATGAAAAATATTATTTTTCATGATATCAGGACACCATTGCCTATCTTTACAAATTTAAGGAAAATCTTGTTAACTGGTGCCCCAGTGGCTGAATCTCAGACAAAGATGGAGCTATGTAAATATAACCAGGGACCAACTGTCACCTTTATGTTGCAAGACCCTCAGCAATAATAACATCAGCAAATCAGATTTGCCAATACATTTTGGTAGCATTGTATAAGATACATAGTATGATCAATAAAAGCAAAAGAAACTATGTTGGGAAATGTTTGGTAGCTCAAGCTACCAAAGCAGACCCTTGGGCCCCAAGGAGGCCTTACCCAGCAGTTAACTCTAGAAAACAACATTTTCTCTCTATGGATCACTTTCTGACTTTTTTTTCCCCTTCACCACTGCACTGAGAAGCCTGATTTGCTTCTTGTCCAGCTTGGGAAAGTTACTCATTTGGACAGCAGCTCTCAGAAATCTCTCCTCTGGGAGTTGAAGTCCCAATCACTTTTTCAATCTCCATTTTTAACTCTAAGGAACCTCAACTAGATGAAGCCCCCTGGCTGGCCTGTTATGACAAGACTGTGCAGATATGAACATCTCTCTGTAGACTTCTGAAGAATGCATTTTGAACCAGATTGACATTCACGGATCCCTCTCCACTCTTCAAACGTGCTTAAAAACTTCGGAAACTAATTTATGCTTTAATATGTGAGAAGTTTGAGTCCAATGTAAACAAGAAAACATCTGAAAGGGAAACTGTCGCAACTGCCTCAATTCAGAGTTATCACTGCCGGTCTAAGAGGCAAACCTGGGCCACCTTATGTATTAGGCACTTTAGGCACAGTGTCTAAGGCCTACGAAAAATTTTAGGGCTTACGAAAACAGAATTTTAGGGCCTACAAAAACATCTCTATTGGTATGTCAAGGTGAGGTGGGAAGCTGAATAGAGCCTACAAAAATCTTAATGCGGCCCTGAGGCAAACCTCAAAATGTACCAAAGAAACACTCTGATTTCTTGTCATTCCCAGGCCTGTTGGCTCCAGGCTTCATGGGATCCCACAGAGAAGGTGCCTGAGTGGTTGCTCCTCTGTGGGCTCTTTCTCTTGGAAGTATCATTTGCTTGACAGCTCATTCTAAGCCCAATTTTCCCCACCACTTCATGGGATGGCATAAAATAAATAAAATACATTACCCTATCTCCCAGCTTTTGCCACTGTATGCAACTGCCACCTGTCACTGTTTGTGACTACTACCCAGTGAGGTCAGATGAATAAGCAATGTGGGTAAGGAAGAAAAGCTGCAGAGCCAGAATGTTCTGCATGGTAGCAGTTGAGTTCTTACAGAAGTGTAGTCCCTGGAAGATGTCAAATAATGCCTACTTTTGATGCCCAAAGTGTTTTGAGTTTATACAACAAACTTCATTCAAGATGGTAGGCATTTTATGTACCTTGAATAAAGACTTTTTCTACCTTTACAAGAGAATGCTTGTTCTTGTACTTGGCTCTCTTGAAGTTAAAGAAGGGTAAAAAAAACTCCTTCTGAAGGCATGATATTTACCTTGGACAAATAATGTATTATCCTTGAAGCATGTTAAGCGTGACAAGAAAGTAGAGTGCTTCTGCAGTTAAACAAGACTAGTGTCCTTTGCACTTTTTGAAGATCACTTCTTCAGTTGAGTGGTATTCCCCCTGCACCCTCTCTGATCTCAGGTACTTTTAAGGTTGGCAGGATGATACATTTTTTAAAAAATGAAGTATATACACCGAGAGACTCCTTCCCTTTTTGTTTGTTTATAATCTCTTTCTCTTTCACACACCATTCATAAGTGTTGCCTGTTGCGAACTATAACTCAGGCCGTAGATTCCAGAATAAAGGGAACAGGGGGGCTTGAATGTCCCAGAAGTCTAGACTGAGGAACACTGAAAACCCGCTGTAATGATCAAGCACCAAGGATCAGAACCACAAAGACTTCAGTGTGCGTATGCTTGCATAGAAAATATCAATCAGGGGCCTTACAGTTTATAGCCCTCTTTGAATTTGCCTGGCACGGTCTTACATATTTTCTCCTTTCCTTGATATCTTAATTTTATGCTTTAAAGAATTTCAAAATGTTTTAGATTTATTTTTTTCATTGTCTTCATAGTTGTCATATTCTTAATTGCTTTAATTGATAGTGTTGCTGTTGTTGTTGCTGCTGCTGTTGTTTTTGTTGTTGTTACTACTATCACCATTCACTGTATTCTGTATTTTTGATGTTTTGTAAAAAAACATTAACGCAGCATTCATAATGATCTGCCTACCGATCTTTAGCCCCCACATCTTAAAAAAAGATCAGGGGTCTATGACTCAGGCAACTTATGTTTTAACAGCTTGATGATATAGACCAAGACAAATTAATGCATACCCACACACGTGCACATACGCACACACACATTAATTTATATTAAAAAAAAACAATTACCGACACACTCCTTTTTTTATATTCACTACCATGTACACTTAACAAAACATCTTTCCATGTGTTTACCAGATTCTGGGATGGATACTTACCCGCCTTAGCTGTTTTATATTGCTTGCACGAATTGCATCCATGAGATCACTATGAAGACATCTCACGGGGGTAGAAGGTCTAGTAGAAGGACGTGAACCTTCTTCTGACTTCTTGTCTGAGACTGACTTCAATGAATTTTTAATTTCTGACAAGATCTCGTTCTCATGTTTTTTGCTTTTCTTGCCCTTTTTCTTTTTCTGCTTATTTTGTACAGCCCTTTGGGCACTTTCCTGTTGCTTGATAACTTCAGCAATGTTCCTGGTTGGCACCTTTTTCTCTGGAACTATTTGAGGGGGTGGTGGAGGAGGAGGGGGAGGTGGTGGTGGTGGTGGTGGGGAAGGGGGTTGGATTTTAACAGGAGGAATTTTTTTAGGAATCTTCGGAGATGATCTAGGTGAACTTCTAGGAGAAGACTGGTTTTGAATAGGGGAAACTTTTTTAGGAAGTTTTGGTGATGACCAAGGTGAACTTCGGGGAGATGAATAAGGTGAAGAACCCGGAGTTCCCTTTTGCAAAGCTTTGGTCTTTGGACTGAGGGTTCCATTCCAGTTGGACTCTTGCTGTCTTTGCTCCTGCATCCGCTTCTGTCTTTGTTTATCCATGTTCCTTGTTAGGATACTTGTCATACTCATTCTTGGTCCAGCAAGCTCAAAGTGATAGCCTAGCTTCACAATAGTGGTATTGTCCTTCAGAAGTTTAGCTATGTCCATTTCAACCTGCCCGCCCATTATATGCCTTTGATTGTGAAACCTTAATTCTGTTAAAACCTTGTTATTCTGCAAAGCCCTCATGATTGCTAATATCCCTTTTCCTGTAATAAAATTGGAATCAAGATTCAGATTTGTTACATGTTCATTCACTTTTAGCATACCGGCAATAGCCATTGCAACGTTGTCATCAGCATGAGTGTTGGCCAAACTAAAAGTTTTGACCACAGTGTTGTTTCTCAGTGCCTGAGCAAAATGTATAAGCATCTGTGGTGTGATGTTTTCAATGTTGTTTAAGTTAACTTCAGTGGTGTCAGGATCATTGTTTCTAACTTTTTCCAAAGCATCTTCAATCACAGTCGGATTTCCACAAGGATGCATGGCTCCCTTTCTGTAGCTCAAGTCTTCTGCCTCCTTTTCACTATGGCCATTGGTAACAATTTCATTTTCACTTTTGTCGTTGCATTTTTTAAGTTTTATACTGATTGAACTTCTTTTGCTACCATTGTTTGCTGTATTTTTGCATTCTTCAGCAGGTTCCTTTTCTTCATTATCATCTGTACCACTTTCATCATCATCATCATCATCATCATCATCCTCCTCTTCCTCCTCTCTGTTATCTTCTTCTTTTCCTTCTTCTTTATCCTCTTCTTCTTCATCATCATCTTCCGTGTATGCCTCCTCAGAAACTTCACTGTTACATTCTGTGAAATATTCTTCATTAATTTCTTCTGATTCATCACCATCCTCTTCCTCCTGTTCTTTAGAATCCTAAAGGGGAATATAAGTTCAATAATTAGCAAGGTCAAAACATATTTTATCCTAAAGATATGTACTAGGGCAGAACATTCAGCCCTTGTACATTGTGCACCACTGCAAACTGGAATATTATGGTTCTGTGTCACGGGCATGAACTTGACAGCACCCACAACACTGTAGAGAGTAAGCAATGCATCCCTCTCCCTCATCATGCACTCACTATTTCTGATCCTTCCTAGCTTTTAATAACTTTGTATTCATGGTTGACAGTAACTTCCAAGCATGGTGACAATGACGTCACCCTTTTCAAGAGAAGCAAAAACTGTTGTCTGCTCAGATCAACAAATTTGATTCACTGACTGAAAGAAAATGTAGGGCATAGTCCATTATCTGCACAGCAAGAGCAGAAAAGGCTTACAAGGGAAGCCTTGTAAGAGGACAGAGAAGATGCAAAGAGGATAGATACATGCATGGATATATTAGGTGGGCATTATGGGAAAGCACTGGCAGTGCTGAAGATTAGTGATAAAGTGGAAAGGAAGATAGAAGATTTCTTATTAAATTGAATGGCCCTATGGCACCAGTGCACCTCAACTGTATGTTGCACATACATTTTGGTTTATTGTACCTATACAATATTGGCCACAATCCAGCATCAGGAAATGTAGCTATGGAAACTCTGATGATACCCTACAAAACCTCCCTTTTAAGCAGTGCAATCCCCCACCACCATGAAACATGGCCATTTCCATGTTGCCAGACAGCAGGACAATGAGTTGCCCATCACAGTATGTCCAGCTACAAGGAAACAGCTGGATGTGCCTCCACTCAACCTGCTGCTCTAGCAGGCTGCATGACTCAAAAGGTAGGGTGTGGAAGGACATTTGGTTGTTATGTATTCAGAAGTGACTTTTGACCTGTACAAGGACTATAAAAGTGAATTGTGATGGCATTAGCAGACTTATTCCATCATAATTCATGAACAGGATATCAGCCATTATCTCTGTGTTTGATTTAATGTGAGATAAACAGATTATAGATTCATAATAGGTAATAAAATAAAAAGTGGGAAGGAACACTGTCCAGTGAGCAACTATTGGAATACTTTTTAAAAACTGTATTACATACAGGTCTCCTTGTGGTATACTTAACATAATGGCTAAGCAACAAGGTATCATGTTATATAAAATGTATTACAAATTTCAGTTTTTAAAAATGCAATTCCATATTTTTGGATTTCTCAAAAAGATGAACAAAGGTACTTTAAGCTTAGGGTCAATCCAAGACTATATTAAGTATACTCAACACTGACTGCTTTCTCGACTACCCACAAAAACAGAATGGAGGAGGCAGAGGAGGTCTTGGTGATGGAGGAAGTCCACTGCTAAGTACTCTTTTGAAAAATGCATGCATATCTTGTCATTGCTTACATTTCTGCCTTGTCTTCTAGAGCTGTGCAGGACAATGACACCTGGGGTCCTTCCCACCTAACAAGCACATGACTGAGAGAGAATTCTGCATACTGCTGAATCAATATGCAGAGTCTGAAAAGCTCCCATATGCAAAATACTTTCCTTGCATTTTGTCTTGGAAATGTAAATTTCCATTTACATTACCATTGTGTGTGCCATTGGGTCAGAGTTTTTTTGAAGACTAAGATTTTTGGACTACAGCTCCCAGAATTATCTAGCCATTATGGCCATTCTAGTGACAGTGTCCGGGACATGTAGCTGAGAAAAGTGACCATTCCAAGCTTGCCCTCATAAGAAGATGTACAGTTCATCTGATTTAAACAGCTTCTCCATCCAACTGTATCAACTGCAATTTATCCTAGTACCTCCCAATATTCCACAAAGGAAGAATTTGAAATCCATTCCAGTCACATTTTTGCAGAACTTACTCTAGTTGATAGCTGGAATTAGTAATTTCAGGTGACTTGAAATAAGAAGTGAAAATCCCAGAAGAATAGAGATTCCACACCTAGTAAAGCAAGGCTGGGATCCTCTAGGACCCTTGATCCAGTTGGACTATAGACATGTGTGAACAGGGCTCTGATCTTGTTCCCCTCAACTTTCTAAGGAGCAACTGGGTGCTAGGAGTCTTTGGGAGCCAGCACCTCTCTACCTGGAGCAAGTTGGTTCAGTTTCAAACATGAAGGACTTACAAAAGTACAGCAATGGCACCAGTTGGTGAACTCTGTTGGAATCTTTTCCATGTGGGCCCTCTGTCTGTAGTGGACGTAGATCATGCCCAAAATGCTTGAAGCTAAAGTTACAATCATAATTGTGCTTGAAACTGAGAACAATTTCAGAGAAGTGCCAAACAGCCTCAAGTGTAGGGTGAAATTGAATATCGACTTAACTGTGCCTGTACCTTTCCAGATCCAGACTTAACGGTGGTTGCTATTTGAGTGTGCTATTGCATTACACAGCACTGAATGTTTCTCGCATTACTATTGTTTCTGTTTATTATTTTATGGTAGACTACCATTTATTATTATTTATTTGCTACTGTTGGAAGGTCTGCATGACAAAGCCTATATTCATATTTTGATTGACTGCATACCAACACTCAGGCTGTAATGCTTAGATAAATTCTTCCTGTTGAGTTCTGATAAGCACCAGTCCAAAAGCAAGATAATTCCTTGGAAGTCACTTGAATTGTGCTGCTCTACATGGGTAGAGAACAGGGCTGTGGTTGTGATAAATATAGCCCTATAATCTATGTACTTCTGAATTTAATACTTTTTTTAGTTCCGTTGACTGCTGATTTTTTTTAAAAAAAGATTGTTCCTAAAAAACAAATCTATTACAAAAGTACCAAAGGATTACATGAAAAAAATAACAATCCAAGGATTATATATATAAAAAATATCACCACCTCTGATAACTATATTGTTGGGTAGCTCTTAGGACATTATCTTGTACATATTTGTCAAATACTTTTCACTTAGTCCAGTTTTCACCCTCAGCTATTCATTAGAGACAGAATGATTTCATCCCTTTTATTCTTTTTTTAAAGTTCTAGACATACGATCAGGTAGACACGACAGGAAGCGATGAGAAAGATACTGGAAATACTGGCTCATGGATATGTTAATTATTGTTGTGCTTTAGAAAATTTAATTCATTTCAGGCCTAAATCCTGTTTTTAGTCCCAACTAGAGTGGAGCCACGGAATGAGTAGGATTTGCCAACATGTTGATTCATCATTCAAGAACTGATTGAGCAGGTCTATTCTATTTGCAAATAGTCAACAGGATTCCAGCTGAAGTTTACGTTAGAAGACATACATTTTTAACTGCTAAGTTAATTTGAAATTGTTGTTCAAATTTTTCATTATTCTTAGAAATGGTACAGGTAGGATCTGTTACTGGACCTGCTGGCCTCAGAAATCCCTTAGCATAATGCATCCTAAAGGAACTACTTTTGAGCAACTACTTTGAGTTTTGTGACCAAAACCTTGTCATTTCTCAACCCTGAGCAATTTTTAAAAACAATAAGTAGTTTTGCAAAATTCAAGAAAATGAAGCTTTGTGTAAAGATCCCAACTGGGCAATGTACAATCTGGGTAATGTAGAATCTACATTATTCCAACTGGGTAATGTAGAATCTATTATTTAATGTACAATCAATTATTTAATTAACAATTAATTAATTCATGTCAATTTGCTAAGGTTCCAACTTAGTCAAAATTCCAATACAGTCAATCATTTTACTTAAAAATAATTAAGTTACCATTTTTCATGACAAATTTAGAACTTAATTGGTAGCTTAATTACTTTCAATTCTCAGTTTTAATTGCTGAGAATATGGATCCAGGAAATATTCCTTTAAATACATTCAAAGCAAATTTAAAATAGCTCTTCATTGGATGCTGTATGGTTTCTTGACTGTGATATATTTGTATATGTTTCATGAACTGTCATTACCAATTGGTACAATGATTATTGATTATGTTATAAAGCACCTACCCCTACTTGGTCACACTGGCAAGCAATCAGTTTCTTAGCTGAAATACTGGTAATGATAGGCTGTGTATCTTCTGTAAGCAATTCAAAATCTTTTGATATGGAACAGATATTTTAACTATTCACCTAGGATAATTTTTAGAAGGCAGTTGTTATTACCTTCTATCCTTGGGGGACCACATTTTGTGGTCCTTGCAATCATAATTAAAAGCCTTCCAACCATAATTAAAAGATTAAGGACTAAATTCAACATTCTGCTATTAGCAACCAGTGACCTTTCTTCCCCAGCTCTACACACTGCCTGAAAACTAGCCCCAAATGTTTTCCTCTGGTCTCCATAGCCTGCTTCTTCGGCAGACAAGTTCTGCTCCTCTGGATTCTACCATTCCACCAGTAGAAATCCACCAGTGGATTCTGCCATATGGCAACAATCCTATTGACAATCCCCTAAATTCAAAGAAACTTGCTTTTTAATAGATATACACAGCATTGTGCTGGAAGAGTGGACCATAGCATTGAATGTTCCTTCCCCTAAAGCCTCAGGCACAAATTCTTCTCCCCTGCTCAGCACATATAGGCATAGCTCCTTCTATAGTAATCTTAACCTTCATGTAACTGACTAAATTTGAAAGGCCTCGTTAAAATGCAATATACTTAGGTTTAACCATGGTGAGGACCATTAAGAGAAAGGCAGTTAGATTTGACACATGAAGTAGGTCAGGCACAAGGTATTATGAAGCTGGGCCCAAATCCCACTCTTTTCCGCAAGGTTAAAGATTAAGCTTATCACAGGTGCACCACACAGAGATGAATTTAGAAGAAATATGGGAATGTGTTATTTTCACCACAACCCCCCATGCTGCCTGAAAACCAGTTCCAGGAGGCTACCTAGCTCTGAAAAACTAGGTTTCTTCTGAGAAGGGAGATTGGTTCACACTGCATTTTGTGATTCTACCAACATATGCTCACCACTGAAGACCAAAGAAATGTGTGAAGGGGAGCACATGGTCTAGTCTTAACCATGACTGCTTTCCTATGGGAGCCACAGAAACCTGGCTACAACCACTGAAGTCACCTACCCAGTGGTTGCAGTGCAAGTGTATTGACTTAAGTTTGCAGGAAGACTTTTACATGCCATTCATAAACTTTTAGAGGCATAATCCAGCCCAAGCCAGGCACTGTTACATTCTGTTTGTCAGTGGAAGAGTGTGATATGACCCTAGAACAGTGGTGGGGGAATTATGGTCCACATATTCCGCGTAGCCTCCAGGGTCTATTCTCTGGACCACAAAACTACTCTAGGAACCCATGAAGTGATAAGCTCCCCCTGCCAAGATTTTTAAATTCTTTTCCATCTCAAATAGAGTATCCAAAAACATGGGCAAATATTCAAACCACTATAAAAACACGATGACCCCACTCCCAGCCGACTCTTCAAAAGTCCAAACATTGGCTGTATTTGGTCTAATTCCCAAAACTCAAACCATGTAATAGCCAGTTCTAATGGGAGCATCTCTGTGGCCCTTTCCGCAACTTACCTGCGTCCGACATGGTTGTGCAGGGATCACGCGAGCAGCCTCTTCCGTGAGGCTCTCATGTCCCCACTGCTTCTGCTCTGCAGGAGTTGCTGGCTTCTTCCTTCCACAGTGCAGCCGGGTATTTTCCCAGGCTGCGCTGGGGGAGGAAGCACAAGGGCTGGGGCTGCGGAGCTCCGCACGGACGGTAAGTGCACACGGGGTCCTGGAGCGATGTGCGATCGCGCACCATTTTTGGCTAAAAGCCTAAAATGATATAGTGCGTGATTGGCGCCTGCCAGCCCCAGCAGTGTCGCGCAATTGCAAGGACATTGTCTGAAACGCTCCTTGTAATCACATGACGCTCCAGAGGCCCTTTTGCATGACAAATGCCATGTGAAAAGGGCCTGCGACTCACGAGGGGAGGGGCATGGCTGCTACCCCCACCTCAGTTGCCCATCCCTACCTTAGAACTGCTAAATTCATGAGAAAATTCTTCTTACTGTTTTATGTGAATCTTAAGGCCTAACACTTAATTCTTCCTTGCTGGAATCAGTGAGATATAAATGTAGTTCAGTTCGGCTGGATGAGTCCCATATTTTTTAGCAATTTCTCCTACATGCCACATCTCCTTCTGCCTTCCTTCCCAGTTCTCCACAGCAGGGTGCTTTTGTAAGTCCCCTGCATTTATAAAGCTGTTTGACATGAAGTTTCTGTCTGAGAGGAAAAAGATAAAAAGCCCACAGGCTCCACTGCACAGTTTTGTACAGCAACAGTGGGCAAAGGATAGATGAGGATTTGCCATTAATCTCTGAATGATTTTCAGACATTAAGCAAAGGGATTTTTTTAGTTCCAATTGTTTTAACAAAAGCAATGAAAAGGAACTCATTCACCCCTAAACCAGGTGTTATGATTCTTTCTCTGGACTCATACATAGATTTGAACTGAGCCTTATTTGGGGGAGCAGATTACTTACATCATGACAAGCAAGAATGAGGATGAGTTTGCTAGCCAAACCTTATCTTTGGTGGTCCTTGTTCCCCAAGGAGAACAACTGGGCAAATCTCTGTACCTGAGAGTCTTTTCTACTTGTTCACAGGCTCCTACATGACTTAAAACTCTGGAAATCATGGAAACAACAGAAAAGAATGGAGCTACACACATGTCCTTGCTCTCCTCACTGCATAATCATCTTTCATTTTCTTCTGGTTGTTGTGTCTCTGAATTCTTTAAAACAACAAAATCCAAAGTCAGTTGTAAAAACCCGAAGTAGGGACATGCCTCCTATAGCCCACAGACAACTACTGTGAAGTACTGTGTACGTGAAGTGTGCTACTGAAGTCTGAGATCAGAACCCTACATTTAGCAAAGTTGTGGTACAGCCTTTCTTTACATGAAACCCTTCAAATGTGCTGGAATAAAACCTCCCATCACCTCATCTAACAATAGGTTATCCTGGCTAAGGATGATGGGAATTATAGTTCTATACTTGGGAAAGGGCATCACAGTGGAATACTTTGGGGTTTGTGTCATTATCCCACTTGCAGTTTGATCATATTTTTGAATGTTACTTCACATAAAACTAACACTATTTTTAAAAAATGAACCTTGGTGGGAGTTACTATTTTTGTACTCTCTGGGATGTGCTAATTTTTTAAACATCTTTTTTTTAAAAAAAGAGTATTGTTTACTTCAAGAAGTTTCTTTCTTAAAGTGTTCATGTCTAAAGTCTGAAGGAGTACCATTTCAGAAAAATATTTACCATTCTGGTTATGTTGATCAGCCCTCTCTCAGCCAAATACAAACTTTGCTGACATTTCCCACTATTTTCACTTTAATAATTATTGCTAGCTTTGTTTAATTTCCATTTCAATTCAACAGCAAACACTATTTTGCTCAGGTACAAGTGGAAAAGAGCAGACAATATTTTTCTAGGACTTGCCTAATACAATTGCTCTCCTACCTTTTCGCATGCACCCATCCTCTCTTGTTCTAGAAGTTTCCTGGTCTCCCTTTCCCAGTAGGCCATCAGTGCCTCCCGGCTGAAAGTCCCTGTTGGTGTTTTCTCAGTGAGGCTTTTCTGCCTGTGCCCCACTGGAAGGTTCCGGTCAGGTTCAATGTCCTCTAACTCTCTCTCCAGCTCCTTCAGCTCCTCATCAGTTAGAGAAGCAAGGAGTTCATCTTCATCTAGGTCTTCATATTTACTAAGCTCTCGCCTGTACCCAAAGGTAGACATGGTCCCTTCTTTAGTCAGTCCAAGGTAAATCTGAAACTATCATGCAGCATGCACGGAGGTCAAAGTCTGAGGCTACGGTGTCTGGTTTGGTCAGTGACTGTTTCCCTGAGAAGCTGCGGCACCCTTTAAAAGTATTCCAAGGGGGTTGTGACAATGCATGGAAGGATGAAAGCATGCTCTGTTTTAAGCATCAGACGTCAGCAGGAGAGTTGAACCAAAAGAATGTCCCGACACACACCACTGTCTGTATGTCTCTTAAACTCAGGGATTATTGACATACTGACCATGACCATATTTAGCGTAGCCTGATATGAGGAAAACATATACTCATCTATGTTCTCAGAGGCCAGGACAGTGGTAGGGAGTAAAAGACACAAACTCACAGAAGCTTTGAGTTCACCCAAACATGCGGGAGCAGATAATCAGAGGGTTTTGCTCCCATATGCTTAGTTTCATGCACAAGGGGTGATAAAAGACTTTCACAGCCATAACACCCCCTCACTCTCATGGTTATTGGGAGGGGCTGGTGAGGAGGAAGAAACTATAACTGTGTCAGGTCTGAAGATTTGTTATCTTCAAGAATGTAACATGAAGCCAGGAGGATATAAGCTTCCAAAACTGGATTATGCCACTCAGCTGATGCTGGGCATGTTTTGAATGATTAGACAAAGAGGATAATTATTTAACCATTTCTGCTGCAGCGACATCAAACAATTTGAGCTCAGCCATAATAATAATAATACTATTATTATTTTGTCGATTTGACAAAAAATGAGAGTGGATTCTAAGTGACGTTTTTTGATGCTGAGTTTTCCTAATATTTAAGAGAGAGAAAGAACAGTTATTGCAGAGGTTATTTCAGAGCGATAGAAGATTCAACCTTAGCAAATTCCTAGCGGAAGTTATTTGATTCCAATGACCTTGGACAAACTATGCATTTAGAAACATAATTTGAAAGAAAGCACACTTTAAATATGTATTTTGAGAGGATTTTTTAAGGAATAATAAGTAAAAAATAAAAATAAATAGTGTGGAAATGAAATAGATTTCTGAGAAAGTGAAACAGGCTAAAAATTGGTTTGTCCACCTGCATAATTTTGCAAATTTCAGTGACTTTTTAATGTACCTCCTCCATGTGGAGTAGTCACAAAATGTTCTGTTAACAACCACTGCATTTAAAAATATGATCAAGTATGTCATAGAAAAAGGGAGCCAGTGTGATGTAGTGGTTTGAGTGTTAGACTATGACACTGGAGACCAGGGTTCAATTCCCTGCTTGGCCATGAAGCCCACTGGGTGACCTTGGGTGCATCACACATTCTCAGCCCCAGAAAACTCCATGATAATTTCACCTTAGGGTTGCTGCAAGTCAGAAACAACTTGAAGACACACAATAACAATAACAAATGTCATAGAAAGAAGAATGGTGAGTGTCTTTTCTAGCCAAATTGAAAGAACTACTGTGAGGGAAATGTTGAATGTTTCTCTGCTGTGTGCATTGTAGATTTTTTAAAATAACATGTATTTGAATGGAACAGAAAGAAGTTAAAAACTTGGCGCTAGACCATCACAATGCACCAGGATTAATCTACACAACAGACTGGTTTCTTTCACATAAGACCTGTTTTCTGCAATCATTCTGTTTCATACACAGATGTTTGGGAATTGAGGATCCAAGCAAAAATGTCTTCTACTAGTAATCCTTACATGTTTACTCATATCTTCTTCCATGCTTTTTTCTTACCACAAAGAATAAGTTAAGGAATGAACGACAGAATAGCTGAGAATGCCTTTTTATTGACAACAGTTGGAGCTGTCCATCCTGAGTGAGTTACAGAAAAACATAGAGGCCTGTTGTTATCATTCAAGGTTCAATTATTAGACAGAATGTGAATTACTGGACAAAATTTTAGTCTTAATCTTTAGATCTAGAATAAGTCATGCTTAGAGAAGACCCACTGAAATCAATGGACCAACTTAGCTTTGATTAACTTAAAAGCCTGAGTGGATCCAGTTAAAGCATGACTGGATCCAACACAACAAGTCTTTGACCAATGAAATGAAACCAAATAAGGCAGAGATTCTTTTGTTGATGGAATAAACTTTACACATATACTCATAGTAGAACTTCAGATAATTGAGCCTTGCTTCCATAAAGGGAGATCCAGCTGTGTGGGGAGGGCCCATCTTTGCTGGTCCTAAAAAGATAAGGCCAGTAAGAACAAGGGAAGCTGCTGATCACTAAGACATGAAGATACAAGAGATGGAGTCTGTCGGCTTTATAAGCCAGCCCTGCCTGCCTGCCTCCTTCTCTCTCCCAGTTCTTACTCAGTGTAGAGAACACTGACCAGAGTGGTGGCAACAGTGGTAGCAACCTAGTGACATGGTCATGGTAAGGCATCAATGGACAGGGCAGCAGCAAGGAAGGCCAGTGAACAATGAGAACAGAACAAGGAGGATCCTAGTGAGCAGAGAGATGACAACTTTGGTGAGGTCCAGTAGTGGGTCTTGAGGCCAGCATATTGCTTCTGTGTTACTTGGCTTAGGTTAGCAGTATCTGGCTTTACATTTGGGTGGGTCACAAATGGGTTATTATCCACTCCCAAACACAATGAAATGACAAATGGGTTTCATAGTTATGGGTCTGGTTCACCTGCAATCCCTCCAGTAGGTATGGGATCTCATATATGAAAGGTTCATTAGTGGAGAAGCCATTCTTTGTCATTTTACCCCATATTCAGCTCTACCATTTCCAAAACACACACTTTCTTTTGGTGATCATTTACTTCCTTCTACAAAGGAAATAATTTCAACAGAGGAATATGTAGGGATATTCTCCATGGTCTTGAAATGAGTGAGAGGGAGGAGTTGGATGGCAGGAAGAAAGAGAAGCTTAGGAAAACAAAGGCTGATTGAACCTGGGTCAGTTGACTTCTAGCCTTCCTTATCTATGATGGGGTGATAAGACACAGTCATGGCATGTCCCCCCCCATGAGAATTTTATGAAACCTGTGTGCCTTTTTGATGATGATGATGATGATGATGATGATGATGGTGGTGGTGTGTGTGTGTGTGTGTGTGTGTGTGTGTGTGTGTGTAAGGGCTACCATCAACCCTGCCCAGCTTCGGATGCAGATCATTATCCCTGCTCAACCCATCAAGATGACCACAGTGGGTATGTTGTCCAACACACTACATCTGCAAGTTTAAACACAAGTTCTATCTCTGCATCATTTCTTTCTGAATTGGCCATATGGCAGAGATAATGGAAACAGTAATAAAGAACAGCAGGTGGGCAAAAGGGGACCTGCATCCAACCAACCAAATAAGCCCAACCCATTTAAACTGTACCCCAAACTGGATGACACATGTTACATAAGCTAAAGTTTCAAGTTTGGTTTTAGAATTCTGTTTCAGGGCCATGTCATCTCTTCAAGTCAGGTAATTTGAAATCAGTTACTAGACTACAACAGAGAGTAAGGGATAAAAATAACAAGCAAGTCAAGAAAGATAGGGTAATTATCCCCTTTTCAGTCCCTCCAGTTTCACCTCTGGAGATTGTATAGAAAGAAACAAATGGTAAATATTTTATTCACTACATGTCATAGCCATCTAGTGAATCAATTATTGATGCTATCCCTGATGAGCTGCGTTTGATCTTTTGGTTTCGCCTTAAGTGCAAAGAAGGGGTGGTATTGAGGCACAGCTGGCAAAGTATGACAATATGTTACAATTTCATTTGCTTCCTTTCCACTCCAGGGATTTTGTGATGCTATTTTGAAGCAAATCAAATTTCTACATGGCTGATAGAAATGAGGTGTTGTCCCTCATGTTCTGCATTTGAAAGATTCAGTAACCTTTTGGAGTAAGATCTGCAAACCAGAACAGAGTGCATAGACATTTTCCACCATCTAGATGATTTATCTGTTGTTGTACTCATGAATTGGGGTGTTGCCAGTATTTGATGAAAGAATTTGGTAGGCTTTCTAAGGTATTCTTCCGGCAGAATCAAAAATGGAGTCTCTTGCATGTGGCTTACATTTCTGGGCATAGAGACTAACAGTATGAGGCATGGCTGCTGTCTTTTGATAGCAAACTGCAGGACCTGGAGGACAAGACTAACCACTTCTGTTTGTTTGTTTTTTTAAAAAAGGACTATACTTAGGAGTTTCAAGAATTTGTTGGTCGTTTAAATTTCATGTGCAAAGCACTTGCATCACGTCATGCTTTCCTGCTTTGTGTGATGCAGGACTGGGACTGTGTAGACCTCACCAGCAGAAATTAGGTCTGATTGAGATCTTTGGAGGGA
Organism: Cyclura pinguis; assembly: GCA_030412105.1. Taxonomy (NCBI): domain Eukaryota; kingdom Metazoa; phylum Chordata; class Lepidosauria; order Squamata; family Iguanidae; genus Cyclura; species Cyclura pinguis. The sequence goes on along the minus strand of CM059603.1, from coordinate 78,822,285 downwards.
CTTTTTAAGTCAATTTAACCATTTTGGAGGAAGACTATTTGAATCAAATGAGAACTGTAGGTGGCCTTTCATGCTGCTGGCCCTATTGGCTTTGGGATTTATTTATGGTGCCATAATAACTGGCCACAGGCATGGAAGGCAGCTGGAACTATTTATGGAGTTCTTTCCAATCCCAGTTGCCATTTGTTTATGGTGAATGTATTTGCTAATTCATTAGTCTATTCTTGTTGCAGTACTATCACCATAGTTACTATCATTAGTTCCTTAACATCTAAACCCCTGAGTGTCACATGATTAGTCAGGGCTTGTATCATCAGATGCCTTCAATATAATATTTTCTTTATGCACATTATGGGAATAAACAACTTTATTGCTGACACGCTATCCTATAACCAGATGTGCTTTCAGCAACTGGCTTTGGCAGCCACGATAATTCCAGTGCAGACATTCACAAGACTGTGGACACTTGGAGTCATGAAAATTTAAGGGTCACTGAGTTATTTTTAGTATCAACTACCTATCTAGAGCTATACTAGAATGGGAAAAGAAATTTCCCAGTTTAGAAGACGGAGTAGTTCACAAGAGACTTGGTCCATTCTGGTGGAGCATCTGATGCAGCTCTGTGTTGGACTGAGGGAAAAATGCTCATGTCCAACATTTTGTGCATTTTGTGATCCTTGCATTTTAAACAAAGTCCTAGGATTATCTAGACTCTTCAAGTAATTAGGTGACATTGGAGGCATGGAACAGAGAAGTGGGTAGATTTAGAGGCAGAAAGAAATCCATATCAGCAACATTTCAAAAGGTCCTAAGGAATTATAAGGCTTAATTCATAACTTCATTTTTGAGGTTCTATTTGTTTGTGCAGCTAGTTAACTGCATTCTTTGAGAGTGAGTGAATTGCATCAAACACTGAAGAATCAAGGAGGGCCTTGAGTCTGGAAGATATGAGCCTTCAGGGACAGCATATCCCTCCAGCAAGCTGTCAATCCTAGACAGATCAGATAGGATCAGTATGGATAGGTACCTACAGGCAAAAGGCCTTTTTTTCCCTATACGTGCTCTGAAAGACTCAATGGAAATACAGATGAATGGGAAAGAATATTCTTTTGCCATACTGATTGCAGCCTAGATATCAGTCCTAAGCATTGACCAATTGAGAATTAACATAATAGGGACTTACTGGGTACAGATTTGGCACTTGTTCTTTTTGAATGGAGGCAACACCAATTATGATGGAACATAAATCTGAGGTAATCCAGTCTTTAAGTACATGGACTTCAACACATTCAGCTGCCATAAAAACAATTATAGTTTGTTAAAGTTCTTTGTGTTCTTTGTTATAGGTGTGGAAAGGCCAATGGAGAGAAGCCTGTTATGTGGCGTGATCTAGTGGCTGCATGGTGAGGACAAGCAGGGGTGATTTCATTGAATAACTGGGATGCAGGGGCTTGAAGTGGAATGGCCTCCTTCCCTCATTTAATGAACACCTGCCACCTATGGTTTTGGTTACACATCTGTGAGGGAATGACCTGGGATTGCTTAAGGGGAAGGATCTTACCCAGGCCACTGCAGATTTCCAGCCAATTAAAGCCTGATGGACCAAAGTTATCCTAGTTTCATGAGCATTTTTAACATGATGAATTTGGTGTGAGGAGGGCAATCCAAGACGCTTGGATAGAGCACAGAAGAAACTTAACAGGAAACTCCAGAAGGCCTTAGCATCAAGACTGGGACATTTCATGCCCCATCCCAGGATGATGTTTGAAAAGTCACGTCTGTATTGGGATGAAGGGGTTCACCTTTCAGAGGAAGGTGTTACCGCCCTGGCTAGTCCGAGCTTTGGGGATATTAAGGATATCCCTTGATATCACAATTCGGCTGCACCTTTCTATTCCTCTACACATGCTTGCGAGGCCACCGGACAAGCACGTAAACAAGCTCGGCCGTTAATAGCTGTAATATTCAAACTACAATACAGGCAGGCCAGAAATAGCTGACACACTGCTTTAGGAGACCTCCAGGCAAGTACTCTAATTAAGTATGCACGCCACTTACAAAAGAGCCTCTGCCCCGCGATGGCAGCTTGATGGGTAAACTATGCAGTACCCAAGTACTCTGCGTCTGCATACTGGCTACTCTATTGAGAACTGCTACGATAACTCAATCATTCAGATTCTGACCTTTCGGAGGCTTTGTCTCCAACTCCAAATCTATTGTTTTCCCCCAAGTACGGCATAGCCTGCAGTCACAATTCTCTTATAAAAACCCTTGATTCCGAGACCTTCCTCGGAACGCTCCCGAGTTTCATCCCGCCTTGCTGCCGCTTTGCTTGGCGAGCCTCCCCTCAGCTCCACGTGCTGAGCTACATCGCACCCCAGTTTCGCTCTCTATTTTTCTGGGCTGCAGGACAGGTGAAGTATCACCCAAACCAGCAATCACTCTACAAATCCCTCTATACCACTCCAACCTTTATTTTCTTTAGTTATCTCGTATGAGTGTGTCGCATACACTGTTTTGCTTGTATTTAATAAACATCATTTATTATTTCAACTTCTGTGTTCTCCTTGACTCGACCCGACCCCGTAGACATAGGGTTCAAGATCTCGCTAAGTTACCCTGCCTCTCGTAACGCGAAGCAGTGCTCTGAGCTAATTTTCCCCAACTTTAGTTGAGCACATTTTGGTGTCCCTCCCGGGACCCCCAGTTCACAGGGTAACAAAGGAAACAATTTGTTTTTACTGGATTTGCATGAAGAGATTCCAGTCATATTGGCTGGCCTGATGGAGGGAAAGGCTAAATGGACCTTTTTTCCTTGTCTATGGCAGGTAGAAGGCAGGGGGTACTGGAAGCTGCCTATTTGGTAAAGAGGAGGTTTCCAGAAATACTCCTGTGGGTTACAGGACCTAGAAGTTGGGCAAGGAGACTACCCTTTGGTTTAGCATGGGGCATGTTCCCCTTGTTAAGTTTTGGGATCTGGAGGAGGGAGGTTCATAGGAAAGGTCTCTTTTAATCATGCTGGCTGGCTGGTAGACTAACACGGCAGCTGGCATTTAAGACTTGAATGATTCATGAATGAAGGAAGAATGAATATAGCTATTCTGTGCAACTCTCAGAACAACCTTCCTTTCTTCATGAGTCAGCAGTATGATGCACCTGCAAAGAGATGAATATAATTTTAGGCTGCTAGAACTATTTGCTTCCAAGTCAAGAAAAGTTTCAATAGCTCCACTTTATTTTGCACTACTCAGATCTCATCTGGAATACTGTGTCCAGTTGCACACCGTGCGCTTTTCAAAAGATATAGACAATTTGGAATGATTGAAAGGTTGAGAATGATGAAAGTTAGCATTATGGGAAATAAGTCTGGTAAGGCCATGTTGAAAAACTTTGTTTGTTTAACGTGGAATTAAAAGAGATTATATGGTATCACTTGTCAAATGTCTGAAAGTCTGTTACACAAGAGGTCAGAGATTTGTTCTTAGCTGCACGAGAAGTCAGATCTAGGTGCATCTAGATTAAAATTACAGGAAGGTAGATTTTAGTTGATTATTAGGCAAAAACCACTTGACAGTAAAAGTAGTTCAACAACAGATCCGTTTACCTAGAGCACGTTTCACACCACACAATTACAGCTCTATGATTGCAATTTAACTGCCTTGGCTGCATCATATGGAATCTTGGGTTTTGCAGTTTAGGGAGGGGTACTTAGAATTCTCAGCCAGACAATATAAATCCCCTTATTCCATAGGATGCAGACATGGCAGTTAAAATTGAATTTCAGTGCCATATTTTTGTAGTGCAAAAAGACCTCTAAATGGCTGGTGGACTTTCCTGTCATAAAGATCTTCCAAGAGAGACTGGCAATTACCTCTTGCTCTGGATTTTCTACAACAAGTAGAGAGTTGAATTACCTATAAGACCATCTCCAAGTTTGGAGTAAAAGTCTCCAAGTTTCAAAGTAAAACATTTTCTTTCAACATGTTATCTGATAAGATCTTTGCTTGAATCTACACTTGGGAAACCAGAAAGCAAGAAAGTCTGTGTTAAGTCACAGTCTCGTTTTTCATTTGGATTGTGTTCCCAAAAGGTACTACAAACCCAGACAAAGTAAAGCATGAATATTTTTTTCTATATAAGTGTGTTTATTCTGCCAACAAGGCCTTATAAAATTCCAAGTATTTTGCTATTCCACAGCAATACTGTGAGGAGTATTTGCGCAAAATCCTATATGATTAGTTTTATGGTGCTGTTCTCTCTATGCTATCACCTACTGTAACAAGTATAAGGGCAACAGAGACTAAAATCATACATGCATATTGCCAGGATGATAGAATAATTGTGGAAAAGAAAACATCTGGGGTACAACTGAAGAAATGAATAATATATATTATTGGTGGGAAAGAAAACTTAATCTCAAATCTTTAAGAAGTAATTCCAGACTTCGAAGTGTTGAGGCTTTTCCTGAGCCTAATGAAGTTGGTCTCTAGGCACAAAAGAATTGCTTCATATATAATTTCTCATTAAAAACAACAATCTCAAAATTGAAAGTATTAGAATATTCCTCCATTGTCACAATGGACACTGAAACCATTACTATGGAGCATAACGCTCAAATGAACCTTGCATTCCCCCTATATATAGCCATTGTCCTGTGCATATCCTCCTCAGTATGCAGTTCTCATGATTTTCCATTCAAGTTTTAACTTTCAGAACTGGCTAGTTTGAAAACTAATGATGTAATTAGTGGAGCAGAATATTTTGATCTTCAAGAAGCCTGCCCTAGTCTCTAAACACAGTCTTGGAGTGGCCAAGAGATATTTAAGCACATAATCCACAGCTTGATCTTCCTGAGTATAAACACATCAGGGAAGTAGGCTAAAGAACCCCTAGAGCCGTTTGGTTCCCCCTCCAATGAAAAAGAAAGAAAGTTCCAGTTCCTTCTGCCTGGACTAGGGGAAATAAGGTTTCTTTAATGGCTGTGAAGCCTAAATACCCTAAAGGAACCAGATCCTGTCTAATCTTAGAAAAGCCCTTCCTGTTGGTTGTCGCTAAGATGGTTGGTTGTAGTTTGAGGCACTAGGCCTCAGTTGTTTTTTATACTAAATAAACATCTGAAATCTGGTGTTCTCAGTGAAATCCAGAGAACCCCATCAAATCTCTTTTACAACATGTGACTTATTCTCCTACATAGCACCGTGTAAATCAGTATTCCAGAGCACCTTTTTAATCAAGAGAAACTGAGAAGGTAAAAGTAGTCGAACCTTTCAGACTCTAAATATGGGGACCACACAGACTGCCTGATTTCCTAAGAAGATTATTGCTGAAAATTGTGCACACTGTCCTGTCCTTGGTAACGATGTGTCATCACCTACATTTAACAGTTGTATCAGGGTGAAACATGTGCTGGAAGCATGTGAAGGAATAACTTTTCAGCTGTGATTCTTTGCCAAATGATTCCATTGTTCAGGTCAACTGTCCTGATTTTGTAAACATGAAGTCAGATTGAAGTAATGGCCTTTCCCCTTCTGTCTGTGATAAAAGCAGCATAGAAACTATAATGAAGCATGTATGAACTATTTTTTGGATGGATCTTTTCTCTTCACAGGTTCTAATATTTGATGTAAAATGCACACTTGGGCCAGCTCTACCACTAAGAAAGGTGCTATTGCCCAGCTCAAGCAGGATGATGTAGCATGAAAGCACAATGAATTATCATTCAGTTTGTGATATGTTCTTATATGTTTACTATCACTTGAGAAGGGATATCATTTGTTTCCTGCCCAAGGTATCAAAATCCCTTGTGCCATTTCTTAGCATCAAAAACATTAGATAAAACTACATCTCAATGGTTCCCTCATATTGCCTCTCTCCAGACAGCTTTAGTATGAATAAACCATAATAATCTTTGATCCATACAACCAAGAAATTAGATCCATAACCAAGAAATTTGGTTATTAAAGCCAAGAAATTTGATCCATACAACCAAGAAACACTAGAAATTTACTCACCTTTTACATTCTGTCATTATATCGTCATCACCTTATATTATCATCACCATAATCTCACTGCACTCCTTTGGTTTCCTCATGCATCTTCCATCTTTTCTCTGAACACATAAAAGGAGAATATAAAATAGGAATAGAATAGTAATGGTAACTCCATAGATATAGAGCACATTCATGCCACTTTTCTACCTTCTTTAATATATGTGGGTTTGATGTATACAGCCATGTAACAGCAGGTTAACCTATCAGCTTGAACTCTGCTTTCTTTTTTGTTGCTGTGTTGTTGTGGTTTTTAAATAAGTCTTTTAATATGCTCAATAGCACTTTCCCCCATTTCAAAAAAATTGCAAGTATTACTACTTTCAGACCAACCACATTTTTTAAAAAAAAATGCTCCCTTTCTGGTTATTACTATTTAATCAGTGGACTAAATCCAGTGATAGTCCCAGCAACTGAAAGTCATGGAACTTATGTTACTTATTGTCAGTCCCAGCTAGAGTAGACCCAGTAGAATGAGTAAGACTAACATTGATTTAGCCCATTGTGTTATTTTTTCCCAAGTCTTCAGATTTACCTTAAATTGCTTTCTAACATTTTTATAAGTCCTGACATTTCACTTAAATATATAACTGCTTTGAAGCACATTTAAAATGTATTATATTTTAAAAGGCTGATGCGGGAAAATGGCTGATTAGGTGAATTGTATGTTTCCCAAGCACAGCTGTCCTGTGCCCACTAGTATGAATAGAACATAGTGGGATGTAGATTGTAAAGGTGCTCCAAGATGAAGGCAATCACTCTATTTCATTCACAGACTTCACAAGACAATTTTCCATTTGTAAGCCTCCTGTGTTTTCCCATCACATTCATCTATATTCTTTTCACATTCTCACAGAGATCATCCATTAAATAGATGCAACAACAGTCCATGTCTTTTCATTGGCAACACTAGGGAACCATTCAACAGGAAGCATCCTCTGAATTGGAGGTAAGCAAGACTTGGGGATTTTTCGCACGGCATCTGCCATGCGAAAGGGCCCCTCGAGTATTGCTCAAATGTGAGGAGCGGTCCACATGATACACTCACATTTGTCCAACACTTCAGGGCCTGGCAGGCACCACTCGTGCACTTTTTCATTTTCGGTTTTAAGCTGAAAATGGTGCGCGGTCGCGCATTGCTCCCAGGCCCCGCGTGCACTTGCCTTGTGTTCGGAGCTTCGAGAGCTGGGCCGGTCGTACTTCCTGTCTCAGTGCAGCCTGGGAAAGTCCCAGACTGCACTGTGAAAGGAAGAGGCAGGGCTCTCGCACTAGCAGGAAGCTCGTGCGAAGCTGAAGAAACCTGGATGTGAGGGCCTCTCATAAGAGGCTGCTCGTGTGAGCACCGCACCCCAGCACCGAGAAAAGGTAGGATGCAGAAAGGGCCTAAGTTCAACTGCAATTCTGCTTGGAACATAAAGTTAAACAACAACTGGTTCCTTCCAGGAGATGCTTGCCTAAAAACATCCTGAGTGATATTTACCACTGCTTAAGAGGTGTTCACATTAGAAGTTAGTTGAAAGCAACTTTCAGGAGTGCTGTAGTTGTGCATTCTTGCATGTTAGTAGGTTGGACCAGATGTCCCTTGTGGCCCCTTCTAATTCTAAAATTCTGTAATTCTATGAAAGCAACAGCACTTCAAGCTAATCCCAGTTAATTTGCTTTCAAGAGGTATTAGCAAAAAATAATGTCAGGTTTGCTTTGTTTGCTTTCAAGAGATTTTAGCAAAAAATATTTTCAGGTTTAATTACTCCAAATCCTTGTGGTCTGTTGGTGTTTATAGTCAAAGCAGATGTAGACGAGGGCAAGTAGGAAGCACAAACTATGAGATTCAGCTGCGTGATCTGCTGTGACAGATTGAATTGCCTAAAGCACAAAATTTAATCCTTTTAAATTGGTAAGGGATGAATTACCTCTGCAACCAGCTTGACGAAGGTCACCTCTACAAGAGAATTAGGAAACAAACTAATGTAATCTGGAGGCTTCAAACCTTTCATCATATGGGTGAAACCAACAGAACTCATTGCTCAGCCTGATCCAGTGTATCATCTTGAATGCCACAAATGTGGATGACCCGTTCTGACAGTGGCCTGCAGAAACCCTGTTGAGGTGGCAACTGGTTTGTTTGTATTTTGCTTTTATGGCTGCAGAGAAAATTTTCAAACACGACTGGAATACTTGCTTAAAGGTTATGGAACCCCAGGGGATTTGGGTGGAGATTCCAGTGAGCAGTAAGATGCTTCATGGCAACCCATCCCTTTCTATAACCCATTGCTGTTCCATTGCTCTGGCATGCTAGTTGCTGCTCCAAGGTGTGATGTAGTATACATAATTGCTCCCTTCAGCTATAATCAGACAAGATGTATGATTCAAAAAACAGAAGCCTAAACATTTAAAATACACATGCAATGTACACAAAACACAATAATATCATCCAGGAACAACCACTTCCAGAATCGGTGCAATTTTCTGATTCTTTTTGATAAATAATTTTTTATATCTGTTGGGACAAACCATAATACCTGCTTCACAAAGCTGGTAATGCAAATACAGAGGTTAAACTATGGCCACTAATTTTGTAAAAACTATGATTTTATATTTTAATAGTTAACCACCAACCATTGCATAACTATCAATGATATTTGTTAAATTAATTTATTTGGGGAATTGACCATTTGGGGCTATTTTTAGTCATTTAAATTTAGCTTTTTAACAATAAAAACTAGATTAATGAAAATTAGCAACTATTAATGTGATAAATTCAATTCATTTTTTTCAACATTTTAAGATCAACAAATTAAAATATTTTAATATGAACATGTCACTACGCAAATTGCCACTTCAAAAATCCATTAATACAGCAATAGCAATAGCAATAGTATATGTATTTCTATACTGCTTATCAGCTAAGTGCTCTCTAAGCGGTTTACAATGTGTTTAGCTAATTCCCCCCACCAAACCGGCTACTCATTTTACTGATCTGTGGAAGGATGGAAGGCTGAGTCAACCTGGAGCCCTGTGGGATCAAACTCACAACCTTGTGGCTGCAGTAACCGCATTTAACCACTGTGCCACCAGGGCTCCCTGTAAATAATACAATATAAATAATATTATTATAAATATATATTAATAAAATATAATACGTAAATCCACACTTGAGATTACATATTTATGTTTTAATAATCATAAATATACTTATAGTACAATTAACAAATATGTAGTCTTTCAAGCTTAACTGGGTCTGACTGGCTGGAAAACCATACATAAAACAAGTGTCTGTAGTTCCTGTATGATGAACAATTACTGTGAGTGTTAGCCAATGAGAGTGCCATTCAACCTGGCAAACGACTGGCACTGACATACAGTAGCCCCTTCCTTACCACAACCTCCACATTCACAAACGTGAGGTCATGTGAAGCATCGCATCCCATGCAGCAGGTGGGAACCCACACTGCCCAAGGGACCATACACATCATGTCCATTGACTATAATGGGATGCAATGCTCGCAGTTTTTGTTTTACACTGGGGTTCCTGAAATGGAATCCCTGCATATATGGAAGGCACACTGTATCCCAATCAAATTTTACCAGAGGTAATGTGTACTTCTGGTGTAATGAGTATATTACAGTGAAACATTTACAGTCATCCCTCCACACCAACTAGGGTTAGAGGCATGGGACCCCAGCGAAAGTGAAAAAATTGAATAACTCTAAGCCCTCCCAAACCATATTGAACACATATTTAACACACACAAAAATTCACATATTCAATGCACTGTGGATTCCTTTGAGGCATCAGGGTTCCCTCAAGAGGCAGAAGTGAGTGGCTGGTGGGGCTTACTGCCACTTCCACTGCTGCCCCACACAATTTTTAATAGGGACTTACTAACCTCGTTCACAGTTTCTCAGTCTCATGAGGCTTGCAGTCCCTATTAAAAAATGGCATAGGGAGGCAACAGAGGTGACAGCAAATAATCCGTGAATAATCAAATCCGCAACAGTGAAATCTGCAAATGTGGAGAGCTGACTATGTTTTAAAGAGGGCTTATCTGATAATATATAATGGATGCAACCTAATGTGTAGGACTAGACACCTTACACATACTATCAGAACACCTTCTTATATAGCAGGTGTATGGTGAACAATTATCTTGGGATGATGCTTCTTTTAGCCAATGTCTGATTAAGTGCAAAATGCAAAAAGCTAGTATTGTAGTTCTTGGCAATCAGGTCAAATGCATATGCGCATGCACACAGTGCACACACACTTACATTAACACGCTTTTCCCTGGAAAACACTAATAGTATTTTCCTTTTTTCTGTGATAATTCAAAGTATTGCCAGAATCCTATACAATCTGTTATATTACGTAACTTTACATATACCTAGCCGGGCAGCAGAGGTGCTTAAAAACCCCTTTACAGAACTGCCAAGAGGCATAACAGGACACCAGCAAGAGGGCCTGATGTGCATTGGTGCCCAATGTGCATCAGCACTGATCACAGAATCATAGAATCATAGAAATGTAGAGTTGGAAGAGACCACACGGGCCATCCAGTCCAACCCCCTGCCATGCAGGAACACCCTCAAAGCATTCCCGACAGATGGCCATCCAGCCTCTGCTTAAAAACCTCCAAAGAAGGAGACTCCACCACACTCCGAGGCAGCATATTCCACTGCCGGACAGCCCTGACTGTCAGGAAGTTCTTCCTGAGGTTCAGGTGGAATCTCCTTTCCTGCAGCTTGAATCCATTGCTCCTTGTCTTGGTCTCTGGAGCAGCAGAAAACAAGCCCACTCCCTCCTCTACATGGCATCCCTTCAAATATTTAAACATGGCTATCATGGTTGATGTGATACACATTAGGACTGATGTACTTTGGTCCCATTGTGCAACAGGGACCACTGCTCATTGGGCACTTTTCTGGCTCTGCTATGTAGAAATGTAACACCAGCTCTCTCCTGGATATGGAGGTTGCCATTCTAATTCCCCTGTACATACGTCCATTTATGAAGACTTAAGTCTCCACCAGGATTCTGGCCTATAATACTGTTCACTTCCAGGGTATTGGCAGGAGTGTATTCTCCCATATGAACCTGTCTGTCTTTTGAGATCTTCTGTGGAGGCCCTTCTCTCTGCGCTTCTCTCTTCACAGGTACAACTTGTAGGAACACAGCAGAGGGAGTTTTTGATGACTAGTCCCAAGCTCTAGAACTCCCTTCTCGGACAAGTTAGACTTGCATTCTGCTTGCTTTCTTTCCACAGGCAAGCAAAGACCTGTCTGTTTTGGCAGGCCTTTGAGAACTGATTGCCTGAGGAAAAGGGGCCTTGCATAATGTACTGGATTGTCTATTTGTTGTGTTATTTTTAATAATTGAAGTTTTTAACTCGTTTTCATGTTTTGATCGTTTAATTACATGTTTACCTTTAGTGTAACACCACCAACAACATTTTTCATGCTAAGGCACATAATAGAGCTCCTCGTTCTCTCACACACTTGCAAATATGGTTATGTGCTCAAGGGAGGATCCCAAGTGTTTGTTGCAACTGCCTTGTCTTTGCAAGGCTGGGGTTAGATGAACAAACTAATAGCCCCATCTCTGGTGCATGACTACATTATACAAACAGACAGACATTTTTGTTCTAGTCATTTATTCTAGTCAGAAGGCTATCCGAATTGCAGTGCCTCTGCTTCTGTCTTCTTATTTCTTGCCTCAGAATCAACTGCTAACTCTCAACTGCCCTGTCACTCCTCAAATAATTCCATGTTTGCCCCCAACAACCTTGGGGCTCAGTACTCTGGTCTTGTGCAACAGCCATACATACCGTCTCTCCCTTCCTCCAAAATAGGCACAAGTCAGTAAGAGATTATGACCACATGCCTCATATGTGTATCACCCAGCTAGCTTGCGTCGGGTGCTGTCAGCAAGGATAATTTAAGCACAAACAAATTGGAGGGGGCAAAAATAAAACACAGAAGGCCTGTTTTATATTCCAAGCTCCACCTAGGATACTCCAGATATATCTAACTGGTAAGATGAAAAAAGGCATTCTTTTCTCCCCCTTCAGTAATGAAGAATTGACTACAATTAGTCAAACAACAGGTCACTGTCTTGTCCACAACAGTAAATATACTTATTGCCTCTCTCTTCACTTTAAACACACGTTGGCATTTAAAAAGAAAAAATTAAATTAAACATTTTCTAAATAAGACTTTAAGAGACTGTAAATTTCTAAACACTCTGAAGGCACGAGATCTGATCTGATCTTGGAAGCTAAGCAGAGTCAGGCCTGGTTGGCACTTGGAGGGAGAACTGCCAAGGAGAACCAGGTACTGTAGGCTATACTTCAGAGGAAGGCAGTGGCTGAATGTTCCAGCCTAAGAAAACCCTATGAAATTCATGGGGTCATCATACGACAACAGGGAGCTTAAAAACATATACATACAAGTTTCCCTGCAGTTAGGCCCAAATGGATTCTGTGGAAAGACTGAAAGGAGGTGTGAGCTTTCCATTACTCTTACCATGGCAGAATCAAGAATCAGTAAATCTCAAAATGACTGGTTTGAACAACTCTCCACGTTCCCTATTGGACATGCTGGGAAAGAGTTTTGGGTAGCTGAAGTCCAAAAGCAACATTTCCAAACTCTGCCGAGAATATAGGCCTTTGTCAAAACATTTGTGACAAAATATAAAAGCCTTTCCATTGGTAGGTCCTATTTCATTTATCAACCTATATTTAGACCTACAGCAGGACTACAGTGGCATCCACAGACCAGATTCCAGAGCATTCTATGGAATATTCCATTGGCCACCCGCAGTCAGAAAAAGCAGCCTAAAGGCCAGATCTTACATAGACCTCTCCTATGTGGAAGTTTCTCGAAATTGTTCTCCATGATTTTAATTTCTCAGAGCACCCATAAGACATGAGCACTGTTCACCCCACAAGACAGGCTAGTGATGTGCATTCCCATCCGAAAAAGAACTGATATAGTATACTAGCATATTTACCTGGCGTTGTCTGGGATTTTATTTTCTCATAGGTAACACTTGTTAGAAATACTTTAGGAATTACCTTACCTTACTTTAGGAGTTAGATGCAGTTGAAATACACATATTTGATATCCTGTGTCTCCAGTTCCCAAAACTACGTTGTCCAGTACCCGTAATTTTTCCCCATATTCCCCAATCCAATCTGTATTCAGAGTTGTTAACATACAGAGTTGGGTTCCTGAGAGAATACGCTGTCCTCCTCCTTGCTGCTAGGCATCATCTCCATAGCAACCGGCCTATTCCAGTACCTGTAACTTTTCCCCATAGTCCCCAATCCCAACCTGTGTTCTCTGGCAACGTTGATGTACTGGCTTTTGATTTTTTTGCTTTCTGTTCAATTTGTGCAATGGTTTTATGTTCTTCTGGAAGCATTTTTTGTCTTGAATTTCAACTTTAAGATTCCTAACATATGGACTCCATACGATTTACTGTGTGAGGCAAGAAGACCTTGTACCTATGTTGTGTATGTGATTTTAATGTTTCTCACATATGCCTCCCAAATGTTTTCTGGCATCCTTATTGATGGTAGGCCTCATCTCCATAGCAACCGGCCTGAGGCCCAAGAGCTAAGAGTTCTAAATGCCCCTCCCTAAGCTGCCAGCCCCAGGATTCCACAGAATCTTCACAGCCAGCCAATCCTATGAGGTCTTCTCGCCTCACTCAGCCAATTGTAAGAGGTCTTTGCCTGCCTGATGCAGACAAACATTGACTTTTATATAGTAGATGATTTACTTCCAAAATGTATTAGTTCTCTTGCTACTTGAAGGGCTCACCAGCAAAATTGTCAGAAAATGAGCAGATCAGGTAGGATATTTGTCGTATACCTTCTTTTTAAGAGAGCTTTCTTGATGACTGCCATAAGCTGTGGACTTCCTTTCTATGGGAGGCTAGGCTGGCCTTCTGCCAAAAGCCACAGGCCTTTTTATTGAGATGACCTTTTGGCAACTGACTGGCTGCTGAGACAGCAGCTTTTAACAGGTTGGCATTGTGCTTTTTCACTGTCGTGCTTTTATAACGCCTTTAATAAATTGTGTTCTAATACTGTAATTTGTTGAATTATGTTCACATATATTTTTATATTGCTTTTAATTCAATTTTGTTTCAGTATTATACTTTGTGTTTGAATATTATAACTTTTGTGTTTTATCTATGTCTGAATTTTTTTTAATTGCTATGCTTTGGAATTTTAAGCTTGAGAATACAAGAAACTGTCTTATATCACGACAGAGTATTTTCCTGTCTAGCCTTGTATTGTCTGCTTGATTGGTGCTTTCCAAGATTTCAGCACTGATCTCTTACATCAGCTGTTATTGATCCTTTAGATGCCAGGGTTCACCTAGGAAAAGATATGTGCTTTCCTGATAGATTATTTGCCCCCTCCCTACATCTAAAGATAGATGACTCTGGAAACTGTATTGAAATTGGTAGCAAAAGTGAATCATAGCCGTGGCATGACATGGACCCTCATTCCTACTATTATTTTTTTACAGGTTTTCTAGAGGTTTTTCAATACTGCAAGTTTTCGTAATGGTTAGCCAATATCACACTGATTCAAAAGAACCAAATAGATATTGGCCAAGATCCTGCATTACTGTATCCTGCCCCCCAACCTACCTTAGGCTGGGGTACAGCAGAATGACATTTCCACCACCACCACCCTATTTCCAGTAAGCAAAGTTTCAATGAGGAATTGAGACAGCGTCCTGCTTCTGACTGTCTTGGCTTCAGTGGGATGGGGCTGGAATCATTATCCTACTGTACCCTGCTCACCAGCAGCAGAGGCCTCCATTGCTTGGAGTGACTCCTGGAGTTTAAGGTAGGGTTTGTGAGACATTCATGATTGTGGCAATACTGCCATGATTGTCAATATGTGGTATAACTCAATACGGAACTATTATGGATTTGTTACTCTAGGTTACAAATCCTTAACTGCAATACATGAAGCCAGCCACTTTCTCTGCCATATCATCTTCATCTTTTTAAACAACTTTTATATGTCTGTAGTTGTCTGGAATAGCAAAGGATTTCTTACGACAGCAGCTGGGAGAAAGAAGTACTGGAGGAAGAATGTATTTCCTAATTCTCAGTACCAATGTACACCCCAGCCCAAATCCCATTCATCTTCACTGTGCTTATATCAGCTTGGATCTCATCAGCTTTTGGAAGTTTAAAAGTCTGCACTTCAACTTTACCACTATGTACAAGGTCTGCCTATGGACAAGTTATTCCTAGAGAGGAGGCTATCAGAGGGGAGGTTGTAGTAGGTGTTTCTTGCTACTGAAGTTATTGCAGGAGAAGGGAGAGGGTGGTACTTCACAGTTACAATTTTGGCTCTGTTAGTTTAGCTATTTTCAGAAGGCAAATGCTGGATGAAGGCCAGAAATAACATTGGAATAGCTAACACAGGGAATGCTACAGAACAAGAGTAAAATGTTTATGGAAACACACATACAGAAAACAGAAGCTAAGTGATTTTAAATGTAATCCAGCAATTGTCAACTATCTCTAAGAAACACAGGCTGGATTATACGTCTCCTGAAAATTGATAAAAAAGTTTTTAATAAAATGTTTTTAATTAGAGATACATAACACTTAGCTACATTTGTGTCTCTAGCCTGGGTATTTCTGCAATGCACACTGATTATTCTCTTTGCAACTGTCCAGAGACATGCTGAAAAGGAAGTGGATTTCATATACGTTTATTACAAACTGAACAGTACGAAAGAGATGTGGCTAGCCCTCCACCATATTACAACATGTGTATAGATGCACCAGTGCTAAAAATCAAGGGCTCTCTTGCCTTATAATGGCAAATTTTCTCCACTGCCCCCCCACCCCCAGGCTTTCATTCCCTTATGGTAGGCAGAACACCTCGGAAAGGACGGATCTCAGTAATGACATAGCTGTGCTGATAAAAACCCATCAGTCTGCACAAATATTAAATGTCTTGATTTGCATAGTTTAAATATGTTCTGCACAAAATCAGTAGGCAACATTTAATGGCCTCCTTCAATTTTGTCAGTGTGTGTGTGTGGGAAGGTATACAACATGCACACTGTATGCATGATATATAGTAATATTATTAAGAAAAGAAGTTATTTGTGTTATGAGTGCATTAAAAGGATATTCGTATTGCTGCTGGATAGCGAGATTGAGAGAGAGAGAGAGAGAGTGCATGTGTGTGAGTGCTGGAGCCAAAGAATTACAATCAGCAGAAAATAACCCCTATGGCTGGTCTGTAAACACCTAAGTAAGATTTTACACAAGAGTTAACACAGTGCTAGAGTACAGAAAGATCTTAGTCCTTCTGACTATGACTGTGCATGTGGAAGACTATCTTTGGGTTTGGTGTCAGCCTTCTCATACAAAATGGAAGCACAAAGATTTCTTTTTTTAAACAACAGTCATCTTTGGATCTAGCCTATAGTTTACCACTGTGGCACCTCGAATGTAAGTGTAGGTACACTAAAAGATGTTCAGCTGGGCTCAGCTTCCATGCGAATGTGTCCAGATTTCTGACAATCATGCCAAATGTAACTCTCTTCCATAAAGATCATACTCTTTGTATAGGATATATGCTTTAAGAACGGGTGGAAGTGGAAGCTTCTTCATCAGTGACGCTTTCTGTGTCCTCTCTAATCCCAGGTATTTCCGTATTTTCAAGCGGCACAAATGCTTCAGTGGACGAGGATTCTCTAAAAGACAAAAACAGAACAAAGCCAGGGAGAAATGCAATGGAAAACATGTCCTTATAACTTATTGCTGTGCTACAGTTATAGCAACACTGAAGTCACGATACAGCTTATATTACAGACACCTAGCACATTAGGTGGCCACAATGCTGCCAGTGCAAACAAACAAACAAAATGTCCAGAGGAGAACTGTATAGGGTCTGATCTTGCCACTATTCCCATTTTTGTGAGCATATTAGTTCCCCTGGTGCCATTAGACAACAGCTTAGCATCATTGTTTAATACCTTAAACATTCATTTATGGTGCTGTGGCCTAAATACTCTAAAGTCACTAGATTCCATCTGATCTTAGAAGCTAAATAGGGTCAGCTCTGGTTAGTACTTGGATAGGAGACAACCAATGAACACCAGCTGCTATATTTCAGGGAAAGGAACTGGAAAACCACCTGTGAGTATTCTTTGCCTTAGAAAACCCTATGAAATCCATGGTGTTGCCACAGCTCGACAAGCGGCTTGAGGGCACGCTCACACAGAAGGGGATAAATTGTGCACCACCTGCATGCAAAGGCTGCACTTTACTTTTGAACTATAGCCTTGTGTCAATATGAGATGGAAACCAAGATTTTACAACCAGTCCTGAATTGACAGGTACCTTGAAGGCACATACAAACAGAAACTAATTATTATACAGATAGGATAAAGATGAAAGCAACCATTCCATTTGGGCTGTTGCCTTTTGCTACTGATTTCCGTACTACAGTATTTATTTCAGTTTCCACATTTGGAGTTGCACAATAAGTTCTACCCTGCATCCTAAATTCCACCCTAACAATCCCTCACACCCTAAAATCCTTCATCTGGATTCTAATCTATGTTTGGTGAGAGTAATACAAAAATCTCTTTATTCCTTAACACCTCTTAATTCCATCTGAAAGACCGCATCTCCCCATAAGAACATGACAGAGTTTTAAAATCTATAGGGGAAGGCTTTCACTTGGTCCTGCCACCATCACAGGGTCACTTGGTTAAGACATGTGTGAGAGAGACCTTTCCCAGTGGCTGCTGCCACCCTTCTGCCAGAGGCTTGCCCCCTCTCTGCTTCCCTTTTGCCAGCAAGCAATGACCTGTTCGTTTAGGAAGGCTTTTAATGTGTAAACAGGGAAGCTTCTTATTGGGATGTGTTTATTTTTTAACTTACGTACTTCTTTTGAATGATTTTGTACTATTTAATGTGGGGATTTTCAATTATTTTAAAAAATGTATTGTTAAAGGTGTTCAATTGATTCTCTTTCGGAGCTGCCTTGGGTCCCACTCTGGGAGAAAGGTAGCATACAAATGAAATAAACAAAACTTAAATGAACACATCTAAAGAATATCCTCTTTATATTAACTAGGAATGCTTAAGATTGAAATATATTGCCAGAATACATTCAGAGGCATCAACTTGCCTAAGATATACACTTATGGATCTAGTACAAATATAGTATTTTTAAGTTGTTATTCCATAAGGTGAATTACTGGCACATTCCCAAGCCAATAGTATACATTTACCTAATATCTGCTGGATTTCTGCCCATTCTTTTTGTGACTCCAAGACAAACTTGAGTTTTGTGCAGAGAGGAACATAATCCATATAATCTATGAAAATGCGAATGATGCGTCCGACTAAATGCTTCATCCAAGGAACAGTAATGAAGTCACAGAACTGAAAGGAAGCAAGTCTAGTGTTATACTAAAAACTCTCAGATGTAATTAATAAGAATTATGGAAAAATTATTAAATAATTATGTGCAAGATTTTAAAAAAATCTCAAGAGAAAACAAAATGCAAAGACACCAATATTGTGCCACTGCTTTAAATCTGGAAGAAAATTGGTATCTCTAACCTTTTAATTTTTACACAGCAATTTGAGAGAAACTGAGGTGCTGCATTCGGAGGGGCAAAATAAATATATTATTTTGTATTTTTTTATGTTTGCCCCACTAGCACTTCTATCGACAAAATAACTACACTAATATTGCATTTTAAAGTAAAATGATTGAACAGGTTTTTTTAAGGAGAACATCAGTATTACATTTAAGGGCTATCTTATGGTTACCAAGGAGGACAATGGAAGACATATTTTTCTCCCACTAAGACAATTCTCGCTTAATCTAGGAGCTGACAGATAGAAGCTAGCCATCTTTGCTTTTCGAAGCAAAGAAGCAACCAGAATGCCATGCAGGCATGCTGTCAGTGGGCTCATTCAGCTTCCTACGTTGTAACATAATTATTATTGATTTGGGCTTTTTGCCCACATAGCACAGCAATACCACGGTCAGTTCTCCTTTAATCATTATCTCCTTGGCTTTAATCACTGACACTTCAGGTGTACTGTCAGGTGCTGCTAAAGTATTTCTTTTAATCAAGAATGATCAGATCAAGTTCTTCTGAATTCAATGGCACTACATCTGTTTGCTTTCAGTATAACCATGGCTTGTTTGCAGACAGCTGTACCAACAGATCAGTGTTAGGTATGCATCCCTAAGTACCTTTATCAGCTGAAGTAAGAACACAAACTATGTGTTGAAATGTTTAGCTAGCAACCTCAGCCTCATTTATGCTTGGCCTTTGTTATCATGGCTAAAAATAGAAGAAGAGATGAACAGGTCTTAGCCCTTTGCTCTTTCTTCCTCTGGAAGCAGACAGTCCAGTCACAGTGAAATGTTCCATTATCTTAAATCCAACAGTAACCAATACAAAACTGCTATATTTAAACATGGTAATTAAGGTTACTTCAGGATGCAATCACTCCATCATTTACAGAATCGGAAGAGCCATCTAGACAATAACGACAATATCTTCCATTTTGAAACCTCCCATGTTTTCCCAAAGACGATAGAATCTGCTTACTCTTTTTATGGTAGATGGAGGTCTTTAAATAGCCTTTGGATGGGGAATCTTTTAGGAATGCTTTAGTTGTGTATCCTACATGGAAGGGGGTTGCCCCTTGTGATCCATTCCAACTCTAAGATTCCATGATTCTATTATTCTTTTTTTATTTGCACAAAGAGCACCCATCAAGGAAGGAAAAATAAAATAGCTGCACCATATCTAAAACCCTAAGAATAATACAGAAAGGACACATGTATAGTAAGAATGTGCTTACTGGATTATCTTTAACAACACAAGATGTCCATCCTGGTAACACTTCTTCCTCCAACGTTGACCACACAAAAGAATTCCCAAAGATGTCTCCATGCATGCAGTCAAAACACAGATCCACCTTGTATCCATGGTTGAGCAACATTCTTAGCATTACCTCATCATTAAGCGCATACTGAATGGCACTGGGGAAATGGGTGTCATTCACAAGGTTAAAGTAGCAATTGACGTTTGCACCATAAGAGAGAAGCAGTCGTACAAGTTCATGGTTTCCGGCTCTCACTGCTACAAGAAGACAGTTCAGGGGGTCTTTGTTTGGGTCTGCACCTGCCTGGAGCAGTATTTCAGTTGAGAGAATGTCATTGTTGGAAACAGCAAAATAAAGCGCTGTTTTCCTTTCATCATCATAACTTTCTGAAATGTGTTTTGCCAGCATGGCATTGACATCAAAATCATTTTCAATTAGAAGTTGTAGGCACTGTGGGTTTTGGCCTTCTGCAGCTGAGTGCACAGGACTCTGCCCACTTTTCTGGATCGCAGTTTTCGATGTAACTGGAATCAGGAATTTCAAGGCCCTACAAAACAGCAAGTTCAATTTGACAGATGATTGAAATCATAATTTTAATGTAAATTAAAGCCCTAATGTTAGTTAATTAAAATGTGTTGTCTGCAGTGCCATCTTCTGCCACTAGACACTAGACCTTACTTAACCAGAAGAAACAAAATTAGTGAGTCATTTCTCCATGGTGCCTCTAGGCAGCACCCATGATGCTTTCCTCAGCAGGGTTCCCAGCCTGAATTCTTCAGACAGTTGATAGAGAGAACGAAAAAGATGTCTGGTAAGAAGATGTTGAGGTGAGTAAGCAGAGTCAAAGGCTGAACAAACACTGGGATGAAGGGAGAGAAAGACTAGCAAGCAAGGGGGAAAAAATGGAGTGGGAAAAGAGAGAGAAGGAAGAAGGTACACAAGAAAAGAAGGCACTAAAGTGGGATGCTGGACAGGGAATTCTAACCCATGAGAAGTTGATAATTTGCTATCATTAAACAAAAATTGATTATTCAGTGTAATCCTACACAGTTTACTCAGATTTAAGTCCCACCATGTAAAGTGGAGCTTATTCTCAGGTAAGTGTAGACAGAATCACATTCTCTAACTGCAAGCTCCTCTGGAAAGGGACCTCTCATCTTTATCTTCCCCTTTTGTTTTCCCGTAAGGTACTATATACACTGACAGTAGTCTTCAACTAAACATTTTTCACCACACATTTAAACATTTTTACCATTATTCATAACTACACATCACAATTTTTTACACTACTGGACTAGGAAAGAATAAGGAAGTATACTCACAGATAATGCCCTTCATATGCTGCTCTATGTATAGGAAGATGCCCTGCCTTACTAGGCAAATTACCACTTCCTCCATATTCTAACAGTAAAGCTATACAGTCTGGATTTCCACCTCCAGCTGCTTCGAAGAGTATTGAGGAGCCATCATCAGCTGTAGCATGCACATCACCACCTAGTGGAGGAAGACAAACGAGGCACTTAATCCAACAGAATTTTAAGTAAAAGTTTACTTTAAATGTAGCCACTTTTTAAAACCCTATTTATTCATTTCCAGTTTTAGAAAATCACCTAAGAGTAGAACAGTTATCCTGATGTCCTTGAATAGTCAGCTAGACATCTGTTGCTTTAAGTGATGACCATTCACAGTGAGTTCAATGGGGCCATCAGGATTTAGAGGTATAAGAGCAGGGCTTCACTCAGGCCTTTTCCGCAGCTTACCTTGTCCTGACGTGGGCGTGCGGGGATCATGCGAGCAGCCTCTTGCGAGAGGCACTCGAGTCCCCTCTGCTTTTTCTCTGCAGCAGTTCCCTGCTCCGCCTCTTCCTTCCACAGTGCAGCCGGATATTTTCCCAGGCTGCGCTGCGGGAGGAAGTGCAAGGGCCGTGTCTCTGGAGGCTCCACATGCAAGGTAAGTGCGTGTGGGGCCCCGGAGTGATGCGTGATCACGCATCATTTTTGGCAAGAAGCTGAAAATGATATATCGCATCATCGCCGCCTACTGGCCCTGGCAGCATCGCGCGATTGTGAGGACATCATATGAAATGGTCCTCGCAATCATGCGATGCTCTGGCGGCCCTTTCACATGTGAAATGGTGTGCGAAAAGGGCCTCTGTCACAGGAGAAGGAGGGACTTCTATATGCAGGAGGGCTGGTTAACCCTATTTTGAAGTGAAGGTATACATATTACCACCAAAAATGGGGAAGGGGAAGAGCATTAATTAAGTCTATTAATTAAGAGTATTAATTAAGTCTAGCAAATTAATTAATTAATTAAGGCTACAATTACCTAACTGTACTACCATTCGTGTTTTGAGGAGCAACATGGGTTTTTGTAGTGTTTGACCACCTGTTCTATGTCTGACTTCAGATCTTCACAACTGACTTATCTTCATTTCTTAGAATGTAATAATCCATTTCTGGAATTTTTGTGTAGCTAAAAAGTCATTTTTATTTGTTCCACTGATTTTTTTTAATTACCTATTCTGTCCCTCCCACATCTGCTCCAGGAGATCCCTCAAATGTCTAGCATCAACTGAGGAAATGTGCAAAGGCTAAAAGGAAAAGAATTCTTTCTTTAAACAGACGCTGTTCCATTTGATGCCAAGTGTCAGCATTACAAAATCCTAATTGGCTCTCAGGAAATATGAAAGCATTCACCAACAATGTTTGGATTATACTTTCATTTTCGTTTAAATGAAGCAAATTTTACTAAGCACACATTGGAACCATAATGATATTTCTCATAGCAGTTTGGCAGATCCATCCTTATACCTTTACTGGAAGCAACGTAATCACTTTTGATCTTAGATACCACTTGGTGGCTGAAGAAAAGGTGGAAGTTAAGCTTGGAAAATTTCCTTCCTTGGATACAACTCCCATAATTCCCTAGCCAGCATGGCCAGTGGACATGTGCATTGTTGTGGGCTGTAACTTTTCAAGACTCTTGTTGGAAGCAGGAAACAAAGGCAGCTGTATTTGTTCAGTCATCTTGTTTATAAACAGGCTGATGCCTCAGTGGCTTTTTTCAGTAAGAAAAGATATATATTAAATGAGAGTCAGTGTGGTATAGTGGTTTGAGCATTGGACTATGACCCTATAGACCAGGGTTTGATTCCCCACTCAGCCATGGAAACCCACTGGGTGACCTTGGGTGCATCACACATTTTTTTGCCCAGAAAACCCTGTGATAGGTTCTCCTTAGGGTTGCCATAAGTCAGAGGCCCTTTTTGCACGGCATCTGCCATGCGAAAGAGGGCCTGGAGCCCCGTGCGATTGCGAGGAGCAATCTGCATGATGCCCTCGCAATCGCGCAAGGCTCCAGGGGCCGGCAGGCAACGATCACACACCTTTGCATTTTCGGCTTTAAGCTGAAAATGCTGCACAATCGCGCATTGCTCCCGGGCCCTGCATGGACTTACCTGGCGTGCAGAGCCTCGGGAGCCAGGCCGGTCGCGCTTCCTGTCTCAGTTCAGCCTGGGAAGGTCCCAGGCTGCACTGTGAAAGGAAGAGGTGGGGCTCTTGCGTGAGCAGGAAGCTCGTGCAGATCTGAAGAAACCTGGACACGAGGGCCTCTCACAAGAGGCTGCTCGCGCGAGCACCGCACCCCAGCACCGAGAAGAGGTAGGATGCAGAAAGGGCCCGAAATGACTTGAAGGCACACAACAACAACATATTTAAATAAATAAAAAAATAGTTGGATGCAGATGGTTTATCAGCAGCCAGTTTTCCCTATATAAAATGAGGATTTGTGTGAAGAAAGGGAAATGAAAGTAATAAGGTTATATGCATAGTATGTCTTTACACTTATTTATTCAGCACATTTTCCCACTACAAATCAACATCACATGCTAATTGAGTGTCTCTTCCACATCTCACCAATGGTCAAGAATTACTATTTTTTTCCTGCTTCCCTAATTTGACATATTTTATGAACAGCTAGGCTGCTACAGTGGAAAGGAAGTGTCTACTGTATGGTCTTTCAGACTACATTTGCTCTTGCTTCAAGGCACTTAATTAAGTACACATAAATCAGGCCTCTGTATCAGCACTACAATTCTGTGAGGTAAATTTCAGGGACGTAACCAAAGTCAGAAAACTTCATAGCTGAGAACCTAGCTCTGCAGAGTGCATCTCTACATTGGTTGTGATGCAGAACCTTTACAGATATTAAAGGCTTTTTACAGACATTTAAGTATTCTTGGCGGGAGGAAGCAAAGTTTACTTTGTCACTTGTCACTGAAAATTTCAATGAACAGAAAAAAAACTCTCAGAAATATAAGAAGTACACTCAAATAAATCCTGGCTAAGTGTCCAAAGAACATTTTTAAGATAATAGTTATGGTATCTACCCTCCAGATAGAGTTGGTGACAGAGGAAGCTCATAAATTCCTTGAAGCAGGTATAAAAAGAGTCAGACAGCCTGTTTATAGCAGAAAGATGTTACCTGTTAAAAGCATTTATATTGTTGTCAACACACCTTTGTGAATTAAATGCTCCAGCACATCACAGTGGCCATATTCAGCTGCCACTCCTAACGGCGTTACCCCATATCCATCTCTCACGTGTACATTCCCACCATTCTTCAAAAGAAGAGCAACAATATCATTCCGACCCTGCTTTGCAGCTTCATGCATTGCTGACCAACGTTTTACACAGGGCTGGTTGACTATGCAGTTGAATTCGATCAGAGTAGAAGCCATTTCGTGCGAGCCCTGTCTCACTGCTTAAAATTTTAGAAGTCCAACAAAAAAAAAAGTTAGATGTTGTGTTTAAAAAGAACCAGCTGTCCATTTCTATTAAAATCTTTTTACTATCTGCTTTACCACATGAAAGAATACTAAAGATAAATGGGTACCTGAGACTATTTATTTATTAATTGAAATATTTATATCCTGCCCTATATCATAGGATTTTAGCGTAGGTTACAATGAAATCAGTTTAAAGATATTCAAATTTAAAATAAAAAGAATTTAAACATTCTAAAAACAGATTGTATAATTGAATAATTTAAAAGCTGAACAATTTAAAAAGTTGAAATATTCCAAAACTCTGTACGGATATACATTTGGATGAAATTATAAAGCCCCCAACACTCCCGCTTTTAACTCGGCACCCAGGTAAAATCAATGTTGTAACAAATCAGTCCTCCAAGGGAAGGGCACCCTTCTTTGTGTGTCACAGCAAAGAAGGCACTTCTCCATTTTAAATAGGTTGCAAGGACCCTTGTGCTACTTCTGAGATTGGCATGTTTGTATTTTTAGCAGTCCCTGAAGCCCTTGGAAGTTTCCAGAGACAGAAAACTGGTTCTCCAACTCACCATAGTTGCCCATTCCTGATTTAAAGTATTTGCAAATCACTATTCTGCCTGTCAGAGTCCCAAAGCTATATGCAATAAAATCATAATAGAAAGGCAGAAAAGCACTTAAATGCAACTGAAAAAGCTGAAAGCTGTCATGATAATGCTGTTTACACTGCCTTTTGGAAATTCAGTAAGGACGGAGCCTGCCTGACTCCCTTGAGAAAGGAGCTCCACAATCAATGTGCTGCAACAGAAAAAAACCAACAACATCTTTTATTTTCACTAACCTAGCCCCTTGCAGTGTTGTGACAAGCAACAGGGCCTTCAATAAAGAAACTAAAATTATAGGCTAGCTCACATGGGAGAAGACAGTCTTTCAGATATCCTGACCTCAAGCCTTTAAGGCTCTATAAGTCAAAACCTACATCTTGAATTAACCCTGGAGGAAAATTGGAAACCAGTGCAGTTCATTTAGAATGGGTAATATTTAGACTCTAAAGCACACCCCAAATAACAGCCTGGCCACTGCATTTTGCATTAGCTGTAGCGTCTCTCCAAGCTCTCTCAAGAGCTGATCCGTGCAAAGTGCATTACAGTAGTCTAATGAAGAGTGAGAATTCAAAGACAGCCACGTTTGTCTGGATCAGTATGCAAAGGGATCTTGCAGCACCTTTGAGACTAACTGAGAAAAAGAAGTTGGTAGCATCAGTTTTTGTAGGTAAGACTACTCTATGGAGTGAACTGCTACTGTTGAAGCCCACTGAGTCTACAATAGCTTATGCTATACACTTCTTTTTCCCAATTAGTCTCAAAGGTGCTACAAGACCTCTTTGCATAATGAAGTCAAGTAATTAAGGATGGTTCATAGTGATCATCTCCAGCTTTTTGAGAAGCACCTTGGTACACCTGCTGAAGCTAAGCAAAGTCACTCCTGGGCACATCACCCATCCTTTACCCTAAGATATTAATCCATCCTGGCTCAGGACTGTGAGCATTTAACCCTTAAAAGTCTTGTTTTGAATTTAACGCTGTTACTGCTGATTTAAAGTTTCCCTTTTGCTAGTGCAAATGGAGGAGAATTTTGTGTCAGTTTGTTTGCAAACACTTTGCCACAACACACCTATTTCTTCATATTCAGCTTGGAAAGAACCTAAGGCTTAAAGAATTCTGAATACAAGGGAATTCAAATTGACAAATTTTAATATCCATACTGCTCACTTCTCCCTCTTGGACAGCAACTTATGTTTCTGCAAGCATGCCTCGTAATGTTTCCATGTTATTAATACCAGCTTTAATTTTGCCTACAAAATTGCATTTTAGAATTGGAAAACAGAGAGAAAACTGTTCTCTCAAAAAGCAGAAGAGAATATTGTGTATATTATAGTACAGAAGTGAACCACTTCCTAATTTCTATGGATGACAGATATCCCCTGTCAGATTTCAAAGATCGGCTTGCTCTTTCCCCAGTGTGCCACCCCCAATTGTTCTTATTTATTTTACTGAAAAAGTTCCTAGAAGTCATGTGGCTGATTTTGCTATCTTCTCCCCATCAGTTGAAGCTGATGGTGATAGAGAGTATGTGTTTGCTGTGGAGCAGTAATGCTGATTGAGGAGCAAAGACACCAATGGCTTAGAGAAACAAATAAAGGCTTTATTATAGGAACTCCATTCTAAGACAGGAAAGTTACTCAGGGTGCTATCATAATCTAACTGTATTCTTGGGAAAAGCTGGGAAGAGGCTCATGGGAATAGAAGAGGTGGAGAAAAATATCCCTAAGAGTATCAGTTTACCCCACAGATGGGTCAGGATAGGTACAGCAAAGAAGGAGGAACTGTGGGTCCCTCAAGCTAAGTAGCCCCTATTACTGCTGTCCACTCTGAGGCATTCTTGATTCTTCAGTGCTAAGCGTTGTTGCACTTCTAACAGATGGCTCCATTGCTATTGGGCCAGTGAATCCACTCTGGGTTTAGTCAAATGTTAAAGGAACTATCCAAGGTGTTTAGATTAGAAACAGATTCCCCATCTAGGGTAGTTCCGTTAATGCTCAGACTCAGACAATGCAGCAGATTCATTACCCCCATTAACTGACCTCCGTTCCTCACAAGGGATTCTTTTTTTAAAATGAGAAGTGATGAGAAGTTGCTTATAGCTTTGAAAAAAAAATCCTCAGGCTTGCTGTCACCATCAAACAGAGAAATTGCCCCAATACCCCCTAATGGTGTAAGACACTTTTTCAGTTTAATTTTTATTTTTAAAACTCTGGGTGGAGTGTGAGCGAAGCTGCAGGGCTCCTGGCACCTGCAGGCAGCACTGTTCCCAACTCTTTGCCAGCGAGTTCCCTGTTAATTAGGGCATCGATCAAGAGCCTACAACATGAGGGGGTCAGAACAGCACACAGTTTTCTGCGGTTCCAAATAACACAATTTTTGATGCCTTAGAAACTGAAGAAACAACCCAGGCTTATGAACTGTTCCTTTTTTATTCCTCAACCGATTTGTACGTGTGAGCTTTCAAAAGAAGCACAGAGCAGTACAGGGACAAAGAGTAATAATTCAGAGTCACAGAAAAACAAAATGAGATGTAAGTTGACAGCTAATAATGGGCTGAATATCATTTGCTCATGTGATTAGAGGTTTGCATGCTGGGCTACCAGATTTCCTTGTAACAGTACAGATGATGATGATAATAATAATAATAATAATAATAATAATAATAATAATAATATCATCATCATCATCATCATCATCATTATTTTGCAAGAATTAGCCATTAAAAAAACCCAAAAGCATTAATGAGGTGATTACCAATCAGAAGAGGTGTTTCTCCTTTTCGGTTAGTAGTATTGGGCCATACCCCCTTTTCCAATAACGTCCTTACATTTGCCACATGGCCAGACTTGGCAGCTAGTGTTAATGGTGTCTCTCCATCACCTGTTTTATATTCCCACATAGTTTTATAAGAAGCTAGAAATAATTTTGAAAGAGACAAACTGTGTAAGTATACGGATGCCACATGAAAAAATATATATAGATCTAAGAAAAATTGTATAAAGGTACATGAAAGCTTTTTCAGAAACTGAAAATAACAGCTAGCTTATCAATCACTCCTATAAGTACTGAAGATGCATGTTGAAGTTATTTATTTATTTATTTACTTATTTATTTCACAGAATCATAGAGCTGGAAGAGAACACAAAGTCCATTGAGACCGACCCCTTGGCATGCAGAAATGCACAATCAAAGCATTCCCAAAAGATGGTCATCCAGCCTCTGTTTAAAAACTTCCAAAGAAGGAGATGCCACCACACTCCAAGGCAACATATTCCACTTATATAACTTATAACCCACCTTTCTCTCAGACAGGATTGAAGGTGACTCACACATGATTTATAACAAGGTACATGAATTAAAGATTGATAGTAAAGATGTTAAAACACATAAAAGCTACTTCAAACAATATAAACTCTTTTAAAACAAGAACCAGAAAAAATGCAACACGTGTACCTCATTAAAACATTTCCACATAATCCTTAATCACCAAATGCTGGTTCAAATAAAAAGATCTTTACCTTCTGATGGATGTAGAGGAAGGATGAGAATCCAGCCTAGTTTCCCATGGGTGAGAGTTCTATACCATAGGAGCAGCCATTGAGAAGTCTTTCTCAAGACTCTCCCTTTCATCCTCACCAAATGTGCCTCTGAAGTTGATGAGACTGACAGAAAGCTGTCTCCTGGGGATTTTAAAACTTAGCCAGGCACACATGGGGAGATATTTTTCCTCTTGTTCAAACAAGATGTTGTATGAAACTTCTGGTTCTGATAGCATAGCAGGAATTTGAAGCTATCAGTCCAGTGATCTGAATCAACAACTTATGGTCATGTACTCTGCACAAAGAGATGGCTGTAATTTTCAGATCTAAGAGTACACCTTTTTGCAAAAATTTCATTAGTGCAAAATTGGATGTGTTGTATAAGATACACAATGGTTTATACTAAAGTGTTGGATGGACATTGGCTGATGGATAGAATCGAATTCTAAATGAGATTTTCCTGCTATTTTGACTAGAGGATTCTAGGAGTTCTAATCCAAAAAATGCAACTTTTACAACCTCTGATTATCACAAGGAAACATCAAATTTAAGCCGTTTCCACACTACACTGTTATAGTGCTATTCCACTTTCAACATCTATGGAATCCTGGGGCTTGCAGTTTAAGAAGGGGCATTTAGAATTCTCAGCCAGAGAGCTCTTTGGCCCCAGTAAACTACAAACTCCAGAATTCCACAGGATATTGAAAGTGGAATAATAGCACTATAACAGCGTAGTGCGGAAATGGCCTTAGATACTGGACATAGTCTCAAAGGCTAGAGATGGAAAGGGAAAAGTTCTGCTGCAGCTGAGTTGGCATGCCATGAAAACAAGGAAGCTGAAGGATCGCAGAAAGCCCAAGGAGATAACAGTAGGGTAGGATTCAAGAGAATATGGAGAAAATACAGGGTTCCCTTCCTAACTGTTAAACCAGGAACCATGGAAGAGGGAACCAAATAGGGGCATTCAATAAGACATATTAAGTTTCAAAAATGCAAAAATGTGATGAATTTAATTTAATTTATCCAGCCATACATCGCATCTTAGAAAGAATAATAGAATCAAAGTGTGGACTCCTCTACTGGTTATTTTGAAAACAGAACGATGGAATTCAGCAAAGGGGGACAGTGCATTTTCCCCTTCCCACTGCAGCCCCCAACATAAAAACCTGATCTGAAGGACTGGAAAACCATCTGGAATCTATTTTTGAGCAGCTCCAAAAATTGCATGTGATTAGAGAAAGGAATTTTTATAAAGCCCACATTGTAGCAACAACACCACGGTGGATTTAGACCACAGAGACCAAAGCATCCTTGATAAAGCATTACGCTATGTACACGAGTAGAATTTGTAAACATACAATCTGTTTGTTTGTGTGTTTCATCACTGACTAGGGATGTGATGAATATTCACAGTTTTTCATATCCTCCCAGAGGCATCCCGTTCGAAAAAGATTTTTCACATTTGGGGACTTGACTGAGAATTTCTTTTCTGCCAAAATCACTGGAGCTCAGTGTCTTCTTTTTCCTATAAAGGTATTACCAACTCTGAAACTTATATCTATATTTTCTTCATTTTATTCATTCATTATCCTGCCTTTCTCACCCATAACTGTGAGTCAAGCCAGCTTAGAAAATTGAAACAAAAGTAAAAAACAAGAATGGAGTAAACATATTCAAAAGGCTGCTGTTTATATGAACTCAAACTATTTATAATATTAGAGACACAAGAGATGTAATGTTTTGAGTGTTGGACTAGGACTCTGAAAGACCAGGGCTCGAATCCCTACTCTGCCATGGAAACTACTGGGTGACTGTGGACAAGTCACACTCTCTCAGCCTAAGAAATCAGTGACCACCATGCCCCAGAATAAATCTTGGCAAGAAACTCCCCTTCACCATAGGGTTGCTGTAAATCAGATACAACCTGAAAGTGCACAACACTAACATCAAAACATACATGAACTAATAACAATTTGAAATGTATCCATAAAAAAATAAAACTAGCACAACACACCATTGAAAAGTCATTAATTTAAAAACTCTAGGCTTAATATAACACAATCCATCGCTTATGAAAACATTCTCCTCCTTACACTAGAACGGACAAAAATGGAGCTAAAGCACAAAGGAAATACACCCATATTTCCCATAGAAACTGGCTTAATGCATTCCGTTTGCATCTTTTCCATCTCAGCCAAACTATAATATTTTCTGCCAACTTACCATCCAATATTACTTCAAGTATTTGCTGAACTGGCTGAGCAGCAGCTTCATGTATAGGAAACCAACCTCTCTCATCAGCTTCATCCAAAGCGTATTTGCATTTCACATATTTTTGAAGATCATAGACTTGACCTAAAGAAAAAATTAATAGACTTAATGTGGAGGGGGAAAGAAAAGATCAGTTAATGATTAAGAGAAGCCACTGTTGCCTTTCAAAAAGAAAAGGTACTGCAGTGCCTTGAAGATAATGGCCAACATCCTGTTCAGTATTTCCATAATGTAAATATTCAATTAGTGACAATCATTTAATAAGGATTACATATAAGCCAAATAACCACAGTGATCATTCACAACAACAATAACTGATACTAATATAATTGTTTTTACACTGATGTCTTTTAATACTGGTACCTTCTCTTATGGCAGCTACAAGTTTCCTGTTTTGGTCACTGACTGGAACAAACCTATTGAAGGGGTAATAGAAAAATATATAAATAACATCTCACACCACTGTTATTATTTCATTTGATATATCTGACATTTCACAGTGAAGTCTTAAGAGTTGCAAAAACGTCTTTGATAGAGGTGAGCAAATGTATACGAAATTCTTAGTCAACACATAAAATAGAAACATACAAGGGCTATGACATTTGTCTGCAATAGAGTCAAATATGTCTCCTTGTCATTGAATTGTGATCTCCAAGACCAACTTGAAGGTGCCATCTATCTGCCAAGCTTAAAAGATAATGGTGGGCAAAGAAATATTTTCAGTAAATATTGCAAGGCTTTCCAAAGAGTTAACAAGGCCTATTAGTTTAGGATGGTTTGGGGAATTTTGGTTGAACAACAAAAAAATTGGCTTAGTAAAAGTTGTGCCCAATTTTGTCCCTCTTTAAAGGACTTTGATATGTTCTTTTAAAAATATTAATATACATCCTGAGCATAAGAGTGAATTAGGCTATCAGTTTAAATAAAAAAATCAGACTACCTTATATACTGGTACAGTATCTTCTATACTACTGATCCTGCTGAAATACTAGGAATGGCACTTATGAGTGACTTAATTTAGGGAGTCAACTTCAAAGGAATACACTATAGATATGAGGGAAATAGATTAAAATATTCAGAGGATATAGGGCCAGAGATTCACAACTTGCCAATAAGACTACTACATACCGTGTTTCACGACTGCGCAAAGGAGTTTCTTGACGTCTTTGGCTTTCAAGAGATTCCCGGATGCTAAACTGAATGGCATAGTCAGTGAGGTGGTCTTCCTCAGAGTACTCATTATCATCCATTTTCCTAGTATGTATTACTCAATTGTTTTCTAACTGCAGAAATAAACAGAAGGTCACATTTGCCTTAATTGTGCTGTAGAGAATTGAGACAAATTAGTAGCTACTTTTTGAAAAGACAATGGGATTAATGGCCATGTAAGAATGGGGCCTAAATATCCCAAAGGTACCAGATTCTGTCTGATCTTGGAAGCTAAGCAGGGTCAGCCCTGGTTAGTCCTTGGATGGGAGACTGCCAATAAATACAAAGTGCTATAGACTATTTCAGAGGAAGGAACTGGAAAAACCACCTCTGAATATTCCTTGCATAAGAAAATCCTATGAAATTCACGGAGTCCACGTAAGTCAACAGGCGACTTGACACATACACACACAAGAGTATATCAGAAAATACAGTGTCATACACTGAGATGAAGAGAATAGAGAAGAAAAGCATAAGCAAATTACAGGATGGATGAGCCCTATATCAGGTCAGACTCTTCGCCCCCCTCTTTCCCTTACACCTGTAAATTGCAACCCCTTGTGAGCAATTATAAGGACGGGCTATCAAACTTAACAATTTGTAAAACTAAAGTGATCAGCAGTTGCACTCTACTCGCTCCTGTTCATCCTTGAGATTCAAGAATCATGCAGAATTATCTGATAAATTCAACTTTTGAATTCTGCACTTTTCCAAATTCCAAGGATTGAACTTAACATATGTGAAGGGCCTTTCCCAATAAATAAAAACTCCACTGTAGCATCTCTGTCCTTTCTAGGGAAACCAACACATGACTTTGTTTCAGCCATCAGCTCTTGGCCACAGTTATTTCCACAAATAAATATAGCATCTGTGTGCCCAGAAATCTCTCCATTTTTAGTACTGAAAAACAAGGCTTAATATCAGTAATAACAGAAATTACCATGTCTCTTCTGCCCCCTTTCTTCAGGAAAGGGATGTTTCAATGTCAACAACTTTTTAAAAGAAGCCTATCCTATTCTATACTTAAGTTAGAATGCGTATAGAAGGTCAGCAGAATGTAGAATATGCATCCCCACACCTTTCATGCCATATAAAAGCCTAAAGGAAGGTCAAGTAATATCAAAGAAAATCCTTCTGTTCAGCACTCTCAAGCTGTTCCAAGCAAAATGACTGTACAGTGTTTTCAAGATTTTGGTAAGGGATATATGTGCCTTCCAGTTGCCTGTTGACTTATGGTGACCCCATGAATTTCATAGGGTTTTCTTAGGCAAGAAATACTGCCACTTCCTCCCTCTGAAATACAGCCTACAGCACCTAGTACTTGTTGGCAGTCTCCCCATGCAAGTACTAATCAAACTGCCCTGCTCATCTTTAATTTCTACTTCTTGGATAAGAATAACGTAGGTCTAATTCCTACTGTGATAATTTCAGATGCAAATATTGAGAATATTTAGAGTTGTTACCCTGATTTCTGGGGGTCCCGAGAGGGACGCCTAAATGCGCTCTCAATTATATAAGTTGGGGAAATTAGTCAAGAGCACAGCCTAGCAATGCGAGAGGCAGGGTAACATAGCAAGATCTTGAACCCTATGTTTACGGGGTCAGGCCAAGTCAAGGAGCACACAGAAGTTGAAATAATAAATGTTATTTTATTAAAAACACAATCAAACAGTGTATGCAGCACACTCGCACAGATAACCAAAGAAATAAAGGTTGGAGTGGGATAGAGGGATTTTTAGAGGAGTTGTTGGTTTGGGTGATACTCCACCTGTCCTGAAGCCCGGTTAGAAGCGGAGAAGCTGGGGAGCGTGGATCTCAGCACGTGGAGCTGAGGGGAAGGCTCGCTGGACAAAGCGACAGCAAGGCGGGATGGAAGCCAAGAGCGATCCGAGGAAGCGCTCAAAGTCAGGGGTTCTTATAGGGAAAATTGTGACCGCAGGCTAATTCAGACTTGGGGAAAACAATGGATTTGGGGCTGGAGACAAAGCCTCCGAAAGGTCAGAATTTGAATGATTGAGTTATAGCCAAATTGTCAATAGAGTGGTCCGTATGCAAACGCAGAGTGCTTGGCAGATGAGGATTCTTCTAATCAAGTTGCCTGCTCGGGGCAGAGGATCTTTTGAAAGCTGCGTGCATACATAATAGAGTACTTGCCTTTGAGGTCTCCTGAAGTGGTGGGACGGCTATCTCTGGCCTGCCTGTATTGTGTTGGAATATTATGGCGATTATCAGCCGCGCCTGTGTGCGTGCTTGTCTGGGGGCCTCGCAAGCACGTGGAGATGAATGGGTATATGAGGCCGAATTCTTGATATCAAAAGATATCTTTGTATCCCACAAGCTCGGGCTAGCAAAGGCGGTAACAGAGTTCATCACAAAAAATGGCAGGGCTGGACCTCTGCTTTCTTCCAGGACATATTATGATCTCTGCTACTTGCCCAGGGAGCTTAGCTGCAGACATAACTCAGGTTCAAGAACTTTTGACCGAAAGTTGCCGATCCTATATCTAGACAGTGCTAATGGAACAGGATGGATTCTCTCAAACCTTTACATAATGAAGCTCCTTCCAAGGGTGATAATGGCTTCTGCTGCTCTGGTCAGGAGGTGGATTTGCTTCAGCATTGATGGAAAAGGAGGAGATAATGCTGTTCCAGCTTGGATTTAAAGTAAGTGATGTAGGAAACCACCTGATTCACCCAGAGCTATAAGGCATTAAGCTTTGTAGTTAACTCCCAATTTATAGACCTGTTTACTTGATGTCACTGGGGAAGCTTACCATTTATACAATTAAAATTAGTTAGAAGACTGAGTAGTAACTAATAATATATTGATATATTAGTAAGCTGGCTTTCAACGTTCTAGATCTATTCTTGATTGCTTCCGTTTATATTTAACCTAAGAATACACTGTGTATCACACTCTGTAGGTAACCTTTATTGATGATGTTGATGATAACGATGATGATGATCTTTATTTATATCTGCTTTTCTCCTTGAAAGGACCCAAAGCGGCTTACAAAACTTAAAAGAGAACATTGTTAAAACAAAAGTCAAAATGCACATTAAACAACAATAGTGATTAAAACAATATTAAAATACATATTAAAAACAACATACAAATGACAATTAAAATAACCAGCACCTTTCTTCATACTAATTATGTATAAAAATGCCTGCCAAAAGAAGAATGTCTTTAGTTGTCTCCGGAAAGTAGGCAGGGAAGGTGCCAGTCTGACTTCTCTGGGAAGACAATTCCAGAGGCTGGGAACAGCCACTGAGAAGGTCCTCTCCTTTGTTCCCACCAAATGTTCCCGTGAAGATGGTGAGACAGAGATAAAGGCCTCTCCAGCAGACCTCAAAGCCTGGGCTGGTTCATAGGTCCTTCAAATACAGTCCTTCAAATAACCTGGACCTGAGCCATGTAGGGATTTAAAGGTCATCACCAGCTCTTTGAATTGTGCCCAGAAACAGACTGGCAGCCAGTGGAGCTGTTGCAGCAGGGGTGTTGTGTGATCCCTGTAGCCAGCTCTAGTTAACAATCTGGCTGCAGCTCTTTGAACCAGCTGAAGTTTCTGAACACTCTTCAAAGGCAGCCCCACGTAGAGCATGTTACAATACTCCAGCCAGGATGTAACCAAGGCATGTGTTATCATGGCCAGATCTGATGTCTCAAGGAACCGGCGCAGCTGGCACACAAGCCTTAACTGTGCAAATGCACTCCTGGCTACTGCTGAAACCTGGGCTTCCAGACTCAAAGTTGAATCCAGGAGCACTCCCGGGCTGCAGACCTGCATCTTCAAGGGTAGTGTAACTCCATCTAGCACAGGCTGAATCTCTATTCCCTGATCTGCCTCTCTGCTGAACAGGAGCAGCTCTGTCTTGTGATTAAGTTTCAATTTGTTTGCCCTCATCCAGTCCATTACTGATGTCAGGCAGTAGTTTAGGACCAACCCAGCTTCCTTGGCTTGTGGTGGGAAGGAGTAATAAAGTTGGGTGCGTACTGATGGCATCGAACCCCAAAACTCCAGACAACCTCTCCCAGCAGTTTCATGTAGATGTTAAATAGCATGGGGGACAAAACCAAACCCTGAGGGACCCCACAGGCCAAAGGGCAGGGGGTTGAATAGGAGTCCCCCAGCACTACCTTCTGGGTTCAGCCCTCCAGGAAGGAACAGAGCCACTGTAAAACAGTGCCTCCAAGTCCCATCCTCGCAAGGCAACCCAGAAGGATACCATGGTCGAAGGTGTCGAAAGCCGCTGAAAGGTCCAGCACAACCAACAGGGCACACTCTCCCTGTCTAGTTCCTGGTGTAGGTCATCCACCAAGGCAACCAAAGCTGTCTCAGTCCCATAGCCAGACCTGAAACCAGATTGAAATGGATCTAGATAATCTTAGTCTAAATGATCTTAGTCTAGCATTAAATACCACACCCAAAGAATGGATTTGGAATTAAAAAAACAGTAAGGACCTGTAATTAGATAAACTTATACTATCTGCAGACTCTTTATACTAAGACCTTATTTAAAGTTAGTGCTGGCACCTAATTGTCTTAAATCTAGAAGGGGCATCTGCTATGAATACATCCTGACATTGCTGTTTTTCAACTTGTAAATGATGTGGTTTTACATCTGGCTGGCTCTAAATGTTTCCCATCAAAAAAAGATAATAAAATATTCCTACTTTTCTGTGTTATTCTGTATCAAGGCTGAAGGACCTGTATCCCCTTAGGTCTTTCTGAATTCCTGTTTCCCTCAGTCTGCCCATATGAACAAATAGATATGATGGAAGCAGCACTTCATCTGTATCTTAAGGGTGAAGATTTTACATGGATATGCTGTATCCTTTGTTAACTGATATTTTATAATGGCCTGATAACTACCCACAATAAAGCAATCTAAATCTAAGGCCATTTCTGCACTATACTGTTATAGTGCTATTATTCCACATTTAACATCCTGTTGAATCCTGGGATTTAGTTTAGGGAGGGCCATTTAGAATTCTCAGCCAGAGAGCTCTTTGGCCTCAGTAAACTACAAACCCCAGAATTCCACAGGATGTTGAAAGTGGAATAATAGGACTATAACAGTGTAGTGCATAAATGCCCTAAGAAAAACTTTCCACTCTGCAGCTGAATTACAAAATAGTACTTTATTTGTTGAAAATCTTACTTGCATGGCTGGTGCTGTGTCAATGTTTATTCTTTATTAGTATTTGTGGGGAGATTTTCAACATCAATTTCAAATCCACAAAACAGTGTGCATGTGAAATATTCATCACTGCAAATGTATTCAAAAAGGATAAACTGCATAACAAAGCCATCCAATGAACAACAAATTAATTAAAAGATAGTATTTGAAACTGAACAATGGAGTGGGGAGCCAGTTATTTCTTGGCTGGGATACTATTCTACCTACTATGGGCTCAGTGCTTTTCCGCTTCCCAATTTGCACTCTACTTGTGAGGGCAAAGTGAAGCACTTGATAGGACACTACATAACTAGGGCCATTTCTGCACTAGAGTGTTATAGCGCTATTATTCCACTTTCAACATCCTATGGAATCCCAGGGTTTGCAGTTTCGGGAGGGGCCGGCCAGCCCGTCCCGAAACTGCAAACCTCAGGATTCCATAGGATCTTGAAAGTGGAATCATAGCGCTATAACTCTCTAGTGCAGAAATGGCCTAGATTTAAGGACTGCAATTTCAGTTTTCTGGGATAAAAGGCAGGGCTGCTTATGTGAAGCTTTCTATATAGCAACATTTGTTTCGTGGCCACTTGCTCAAAATGTAGGCCTAAATGCAACTGCTAGTCTCAACTAAAGTAAACCCATGGAACCAATTGCAGAATAGTAATTCAAGATTTGAATAAATTAAATAATTGCTTCAGAACCCCCAGTCACTTTAATCTGCTTTACATTAATTACATTACTTGTAATATTTTTACTTCCAAGCTCTGGTTTTGATTTCCATCAGGGAAAAGTTACCAGAGGTAACTTAGCATTTCACAATACTTGTCTCCATGTACAAGTACAGAGATGGGGAAAGGCAAATTTTAAACATTCCAGCAGTAAATCTATTTCAACTGCTTCCATGTCAGGTCGAAAGAACCAGTACACTGACATGTTTACAGAGCTCAGTCTCAGCTCCTTGTGCGTTTTCCCTTCGCACACTCAAACTGCGATTTGTTCTTTTCGCACACACATTTTGATCCCCTCCCTCCTGCTCTGTAGAAGTCCAGATGAGTCATCCCTACTATCATAGCCTTCTCATGCCCTATAGAGATAAATCACTGGGGAGCTATCAACACTCTTTTGTCAAGGGCAGGTAAAGCCTCTGATGATACATTTTTATAAAGATCAGCTAATTTTCTAGAAGAACCCACAAATAGCCCTAGTTCCAGAAATAGGACAGCAAACCTAAAATGATATTGCTTCACTTCTAATTCAAGGTGATTTAAAAACCCCCCACAAATACCAGTGTTATTTTGCATTCTTGGGTTATATCTCTAAAAGTTTAGCACTTCAAAGTCCACAGCTTTCAGTCAGAGATAATTTATTTAAAATCCCCCCCCCATGACTAAATTTACTACAAATATTTTAAATACTCATAGAAAGAGACATTCTGTGGGTATATTCACTTTAAGCAAACTGGCCAGGTTTTTAATATGACAGAAGAAATTAATCGAGCATAGGCAATTACACATAAACAATTAAACATCTTTTGCAGTTTTCATGATAACATAAATGAAGAAGAAACATGCAGGTTAGAATTATTCACAGCAATCATCTATTATTAAATCGGAATCTATATTTGGCTTTACTCCTAACACAGCATTCATTGTTTCACTCTACTGCCATTAGATTAATTAACAACCCATAGATAAGGGAGATCCTCACCTTTTCAAAATCTTGCCATTGTTTTATTGGGCCCTGAATTTCAAACATGCAGACATGGCCCTACTAAGAGATGGGTCATGTGGCATTTCTAAAATTAACAACACAGTTGGTAGTTAAATTAAGGACTGACCTTATACAACTGAAACACAAGCAGACTGCAGGAAAGTATGACACTATTGCTCTAAAACCTCATCAAAGCAACCTGAGATCTGAATGGTGTATGGCCATAGCCTGTACCAATTAGCTAATGATCTATCAGCTTATCTTAAATGTATAATTCTAATTAAACTGTTTGTAACATTTCTCATTAACTGTAACACAGAAAGGACTACACCTAGACAGTAGATTCCAAATGCCATTTAGTGCACTTGGGGGCAAAAATACTTGAACACCAAAGTTGTAAGATTTACCAATGAAATAATTGAGATCATATCTGAACCTGAAGTGTGGGAGAAAAGTTATTTCTCTCTGTGTTTGTGAGGAACTGAAGGTGAAACATTGTTAAGACGGAATGTGAGGCAGAATAGAATGTCGGCTGGCTTCTGGCTGCTTTGCAACATTTGTAGATTGCTAGAGAATGGACTATTGCAGTGAGGTGGGAACGTTTGTACACATCTGTATCCTTTCTTGAACATGTGATGACACTGTACTGGAAAATGTATAAATTGTTGTGAACTTAAAGAGGCGGGGCTCTCTCGGTCTTTGGAAGTTATTCCACCGAGACCAGCCGGCTTAATAAATGCTTTCCATTTTCTGTGGGTCTCTATCTCTGATTTCTGCAACAGAAGTGATTTTAATATAATTGATCTTAAAGACCCATATATACATGCTTTATCTCAGGTCTTAACCCATCTTCTCTGGTCCTCAGGGTGAGAGTAATATCTTGAAAGATATATGTTCTCTCTCTCAGTTTCTCATTTATTAGAATTGTTTTTGATTTGAATGATATACTCAGCAACTGAAGTTGATGCTTAATAATATCACAAGAGGTCATCTTTAAATCTCCCCCACCATGAAATGTTAGGGCATGGAATAGTCCTGTGCTGGTTCATGGAATCAGCAAGGGGGAATACTGTAGTGGATTGTGTATATAGAAGAGTGGCTACACTTCCGCACTAGACTGTTATAGTGCTTTTATTCCACTTTCAACATGCTATGGAATCCTGGGGTTTGCAATTTAGGGAGGGGTCTCAAGGTCCCTCCCTAAACTACAAACCCCAGGATTCGATAGAATGTTGAAAATAGAATAATAGCATTATAACAATCTAATGTGGAAATGGCCTGGCAATGAATGTAGCTGTTGGGCTTCTCCTCCATGATGTATTTGTACATTTTTCTAATGTACAAACCCACTTGCATGTAATAATATGCTTTCAGGCCTGCGTATCACAGCACAGTCTTGTTGTACTCTGTTGGGGCTTTATAATTCCTTAGAGAGGCATCAGGGCATCTTTGTGCAAGGTAGCATGGTAGCATAACAAATAAACGGTAGCATATCAAATAATAAATACTGGACCCACTGGGGTTAGACTGTGCCAGCCCTGGTACTGATAAGGCCAGGAATCTTCTTTCTCTTAGACCTAAGGGGAAGGTGGAGGGGAGAATACACCTCCCCCAACCAACAGATATCATTGTAACTTCTAGAAAGTCTGCCATGTTAGGGTATATAATTGTATTTCTTTATCCCAATGTCAGAAAAAGTAAATACTAGTGCCATGTCTGAAAACTATGAAGGCCCACTGGAGCTGATCAAGATATTGCTTGCACTTCTTAGAGACAACCTGAACACAAGGCTGTGTCAGCATTCTGCTTCAGAGATGTGAGAAGACATTCTTTACTTTTATTTCCATTATTGCATCCTATTTCCCTCTATTTGTAATCAATCAAGCTATAAGTTATATTACGAGAGGCTTTGTTTCGTACAATGAACCTAATCTGAGCAGGACATGAGTGGATTGAATCAGATTCTCCAAAGTGCTACAAATATGTCCTCTCCACACACACTGTCTTCAAGGTGAGACTTTCCCCCACTTGGTTCATAAGCAGACACATCAGTGGGCACATCAGTGTAAGCCAGCATCGGGCCAAAATTCCTTCTTCTCTGTCATGGTATATTTTGTATGTTCTTTCTTTCCAGCAGAGGTGTCAGCAGTCAGAGTAGGTCAAACATCTGAACCACTGGGTCAAATGTCAGGGACTTGTCATCTTAACATGGCAAGGTGTAGAGCTGAACATAAGCAAACTGAATTCTGAAGATTCTGAACTGGGTGATAAAGTAATCAAAGATCTGGGAAGATCTAGAAGCTAAGTTTGTGGAGTGAGGAATAACTCATTTAAAGGTGTAGTTTTCAGTGATTTGGAAATTTGTGGACTTGTGGATTTAAGTTCTCAAAAATGGTTGTATGTGGGGGTCATAAAACGGTTTAGTATTCAGAGGCTGATATCTCTTCCCTCCATTTTGTGTACTTCTTTGGTTATCCTTAACAATCCAACTCTCTACTAGTCTGATAGGTTATTTTTAAAAGCTAAATGGCATGTAGCAGTTAATGTTAAAAGAGAGCTACATCATCTTAATATCAGAGCCTGCTTTTTGACTACAACATCCGGAACACCCATCAGAATGGTCACTGTCAATACTGGCTGGGATTTGCAATCCCAAAGAAGTAGCTTTTCCAGTCTGTGCCTAAGATAACTACTCACCCATGCTTGGCAAACACAGTCAAATTGCTTCCTCACAATCAGATCCACCTCACAGTGTGACTCTGCAGATAAAATTGGCACAGAGGAAAACCACTCTTCAATCTTTCATGAATGTACAGGATAAAAATGTAATGTAATGAATACATTCTGCGTCTGGAAAGTGAGTAAGGACAATCAAAATGGTTGATCTTGTGGAGCAGCAGTCCTAAACCTTTTCTGTCTTATGTCCCACAAGTCACACTGTCAAAGAACCTGAATGGAGCAGAATCTTAACCTTGGGTAGGCAAGAGCAAACTGCTACAGCCTGTCCTACCTTATCTGTTCTTTTTCATCATTAACTTTTGCCATTCTGACCAAAGGGATATTGTCTGGCCCATCCATATGCTGTTTCAAAAAAAAAAAATCTGTGAAATGCTCTTATTATCATGTCTGCCCATGCTGTTTCAGAGCTGCACAAGGTTAGAGATTTATAAGCTTCGAAGTCTTTTTAACAACGCTTCCACTTTACATCTCATTTTCCTGTTTGTTAAATTCTGTAGTTTTTTGAAGTCCTATCATAATGCTTGATCCACACTCATAATGCACATGAGGCCAGGCTTTTTTGTCCTAGCCACTCTGCATCTTTCTTTCCTGGCTTCCAGTGGTTGCCCAGACAGTTGCAGGGTCGATTGTGTGGCTCCAGAGCTAAATGGATCGAGGGAACGTACCGGCAACGAGCAATGCTTATTTGTCTAGGTATTATTTAGACAACTTGGAAAGGGAGAGAAGCACAGAAATAAAACAATCCCTGTTCACAGAGGAGCTTAATAATTTTAGTTTGAAACTCACTCCACAGTTTATTGTTTAAAACAACTAAACCAAAAAAAACTCCTTCCCGATCGCTGACAACCGCCACCCACCATCGCCCCCCCCGCCTTCCTTCACACTTAAAAGATCTCTTTTGCTTCCGCCTGCGGCGAAGAAGCTCCTCCCCACTAACATATGATTGGTGACGCTCAGTTCAGCCCCGCCTATCTTTGAATGACGTTTGCAGAGAACGCGCGGAGCAAGCTTTTGCGCACGCGTGCCTGGGGAAACAAAGACCGTTGTTCGATGTCCTTTCCCGTTTCTAGCGTGAGGGTCGTACGCATGCGCAGTTGTTTGTCCTCGGGCCTTGTCCTCACCTTACAGTGTCTGTTCCCTTTCACTTCTGCGCACTCGCAGTAGTTGCGAGGTTGGTCGGCGTTGTTTTTGTCCCAGGTTTCCTTGCGTGCGGGAACGGTGGCGATGGCTGGAGTCCTAAAGAAGGTGAGAGGGAAAGAGGTCGTAAGGGGAGTAGGGAGGCTGGCCCGTTTCTCCATCCGTACTGTGGCTGTATCTTTATCAGCCTAACCAAAAAGGCGCAACAAAGATGTCAACAAAAAGCAGCCGGGGGGATGGGGAGTATATGAGTTAAAGTCGTGGAGTCTGCACGCCGCATCGACATGCTGTGAAAGAAGCCGGCTGCAGGTTTTTTCAGACTCACGGATTTACGGCCCTCCTCTTTCCTTCTAGACTTTACAGGATCTGATTTGGTTATCCTGGGCCTCTCAAAGGGGACTCTGTGGCCATTTCTGCACTAGACCGCTAAAGTGCTATTATCCCACTTCCAACATCCTATGGAGTCCTTGAGGCCCCTCCCTAAACTGCAAACCCCAGGACTCCATAGGATGTTGGAAGTGGGATAATAGCCCTGTAACAGTCTAGTGTGGAGATGGATTGGGTACTGTCCTCTCTCTCCATCCTCGCAGAGCATCTCACAGCCCTTCAGAACCAAATGGGGGTCATACTCTGATCGAACAGCCTTTTCACACCCACTTTAGATAGTCTTCCTGTAGCAACATAAGTCCACCCTCCAACCCCCATCAGGTGCTGTTTGTATCTCCTGGGACATGATCTAACATGACAACACCTGCTGTAATATATCTGTTTTTGAGGTACTCCAAGCCCATTTTGCTTTTCCTCCCTGGATCAAAAACCCTTCCACAGTAGTTTCTGATCGACTCTAGCTTATTACTGCTACAGGATATGTTGACTGCTTTAAAATATGAAATCTTTATCTCTCAAATACAGTTTTCTTGCATGGAAGAGATGAAGATGGGGTGGCTTTTTCCCATGCATCCTAATATTCAAACTGATTATTAGCAGCCTGTGTCAGTTTTATTTTTATACCCAATACCTTTTGGGCAATTGGGAGTTCAGGGCTTTCGCAGGCTACTCACACTTGCCATTAATGCACTCAGCAGCCACATTCCCTGCCAGCTGTGCATTGATTACCTGTGAGCAGGGCCTTTATGCACATACTAATGAAAGTCCATAAAGATGTTACACACAGTCAGTAGTGAGGATACAGTCAGGATTCCCTCCTTGTGCAGAGGATCTCTGAAAGGTGATAAGTCTACTTTCATGGTCACTGTTTAGAGGTGCTTTACGTAGTTATGTATAGACCCACTTTATTTGGTCACTTTGATGCAAGTAACCCATATTGTCATCTGACC
This sequence comes from Cyclura pinguis, assembly GCA_030412105.1. NCBI lineage: Eukaryota > Metazoa > Chordata > Lepidosauria > Squamata > Iguanidae > Cyclura > Cyclura pinguis. The sequence goes on along the minus strand of CM059603.1, from coordinate 78,777,810 downwards.
CACTTCATGAATTCTTTGGATGTGTGAAAGAGTGTGAAGCGCCAAGTGATCCCTACCATAGTGATGTTTCTGTAATACTGCTTCTTTTGCATACCAGAGTGATTGTTTTAATGTAGGGGGAGGCGCTGTCAGTACTGTTGTATTTAAACATGTGCGGTGTTGTTTCATTATTTTTGCAACACTCTTCTGGGCTGCATACAACAGAATACCGAAGATAATCCATAGTGGTTTTTTAATCCAACGAATTGGAAGACTAGCTTAATTTATGAACTTCTGATTAATATGTAATCAGTGATCATGGATGGAATCAGTTCTGTGATTCTTAGATGACATATTTAGTTTAAGTGCTTTGGAGGGAAAGGAAAGAAAAGTTATTGATGCCTCTGCAAATCAATTTACTTACAATAGAAATGCAATTTTTATTGACCTGGTTACATTCATTGATTTAAAACATTTATGAACAGTCAGTCTTTTATAGGTTGTTGTGGGTTTTCCAGGCTTTGAGGCTGTGTTCTATTAGTCTTTTAGTCAGTCTTTTAATTTTTTTTCAATATACTTTTTTAAAAAATGCAGATGATGAGTAGCACTTTAAAGAAATCTTGTTTACATAGAAGGGTTGCTTCTTCTAAAATTATGGATTTTTGACAGGTGTGTCAAGTATCCTTTCTCTGCAGTGTCCTTTATGCTTTAGAAACATTGTTTTTATTTGCATGCAAAATTAATTGATTATTCAAAGAAAAACAAATAAGATTAATTAAAAATGTGTCAAACTGAGTTGTAGACCTATTTATAACCTATAAGCTTTTTAACAAATTTTCTCTGCAGACCACTGGACTTGTGGGATTAGCTGTATCCGAGACTCCACATGATGTAAGTATAAGATACCAGCTCATCTGAAACTGGTAAAAAAGAGAGAAAAAAACCAATGATCTTCTTTCCATAATGTCTGTGTAGCTGTAGTAAGATACACAAAGATCTTAGAAGTCAATGACTGAGATCCAGAAACTGTGTTACTGTTGTGTGCCTTCAAGTTGTTTTCTGACTTACGATGACCTTAAGGCAAAGCTGTTGTAGGGTTTTCTGGGTCTGAGAATGTGTGACATGCCCAAGGTCACCAAGTGGGTTTCCATGGCTGAGCAGGGAATAGAAGTCTGGTCTCCAGGGTTATAGTTCAGTATTCAAACTATTACACAACAGTGGCTCTCTAGAAGCTATGTACTATAAAGTTTTTGCATCCAGGCTGATAAATTATAGTAACTAAATACAAATATAGCCTGTTGTATTCTTTAAAAGTGCATTCTCATTGTTAGACTTATAAATACTATTTATACTTATTTTTAGTACATTTCTGCTTTTGTTCCCCAAAGGGCTTGAAGTGATTTCGGAAGAAAAATACAAATAAAATTATTGGAGGTGGATGAGTGAGTGGTGTGTGTGTGGTCTATATAGATAAATAAATATAAAAGCACTACAAAGCACTACAAAACTGTAAAGCCATAACCCATTTATATATTGACTTAAGTGCATAGGTTTTATTTGGCATTGAAAGGCCAGAAGTTTAGGTGTTTAGATTTACAGTTTGTGAGTACAGTTAGATGCAATGCCTAATTGGCTTCATTGACAAGAAATTCTTCGCAAATTGTGTATGGTGTGCTAAGTGCAATGCTTTCTTGATAGAAGTAACTTGCACATGGTATTCCATGTATTAAGAATACTCATGATTAGTAATTGTAATGTGTTGTATATGGGACTGCCATTTCAGACCTCTCAGAAACTTCATTTGTTTCACAGTACAGTGGGCCCTTCTCATCCATGACTTCCCCATCTGCAGGTTCCAGTTCATGTGAAATGCTGCGTTCTGTACCTAAATGGTGGTGATGTGAACACGGACAAGTTGAAGCGTCCACACATGCATCACTGCCTTTGAATGTAATGGGATATGAGTATTCATGATTTCCACTATTTTCGGAGGTTCCTGGAACAGAACCCGTGCATATATGGAGGGCCCACTGTATAGCATCTGTGATGCTGATTGCTAAGATACAATTTACAGAACACATAGCAATGTTGAAACTGTAAAACATGGCTCCCCGTACCTTTCCAAGCAAAGTTCATGATCCTGATCTAAATAGATTGTAATCATTTGGGGCTGGAATATCTTCAGGCTATTTCCATGCAAACCTTCCCACACTTTGAGTTATCTCAACTATCTTATTTATTTATTGTATTTATATTTCATGATTCATGATAAGTTCAAGGTAATTAACAGTAAAATGTTAGAAAGCAATGATATTGAAAACTATAAGAGGAAAAAGTCAGTCTCCTTCTCTCCAAGAATAGCATCATTTGAAATGCTCCAAAAATTGTCATGGATTTTATGATTGAAATGGAAATTTCAGTATAAAGTTGCTAAAGTTGCTAAATTTAAATTAATTAATTAGCAAATTAACAAGGACATACTTTCAGAGCCTAGATGCAGCCATCAAGAAGCCCTCTCCTTGGGCACAGCCAACATACCTAAAGTGTCTTTGGAACATGCAAAAGAGTTTCCTTTGATTACTTGAATGAATACCTGACCTTCAGGTATCCTGACTCCCAAAGCGTAAAGAGGTTTAAGAGGCAACTACCAGCACTTTCAGTTGGTCTCAGAAATAAATTGATAGCAAATGGGAGGGGTTTTTTTCCACCTGCAAGAGAAACCTGTATTTGTGATAACCAGCTCCAGTTAATAATTATGCCATAGTATTCTGTAAAAAAATGAAGTTTCTGGAAAGTTTCCAAAGGCACAGGCCACAGAAGTAGTCCAAATGTTATGTAATAAGGCATGGTTACAGCTGAAACTGCCAGAAGAAAGTGTTCCTGGAGATGAGAACATGGACATACTGAAATTATGAACAAATGTGAGAGGAATTGGGAGAGATTTCAAACTCACAGTTTATCTAAATATTGTAGATAAGGCAAGGGAGATGAATGTAGAATTACGACTAGGGTATGTTGTAGCCTGTTAAGGCCTTTTGATAAAAGAGGCTTTTGGATATTAGGCAGGATAATAAAACATTGCTTCTTTAGCATATACTGTATTTGTGAACAAAGCACATTAAGCTAGTTTCTTTAATACATGGTGTTTTGCATGTGTGGTTAATAACGTGGGATTGCGTAGACTTTTATGCAGAATTTTCCAGATGAACCCTACCTCCATTAGTGGAGGAGTAGGCAAAAGTAGAAGGGTAGGGGGCTGCCTTAGCCCTCCAGTAGACCACAGAGGGTTGCACCTTACTGCCACACCCACTCCCAAATGCCCCGAAGTGCACTCTAGGGTACTAGGAGCAGTTTCACCATGTTTTTGGGCATTCCTGGGCCATTTTAGGCCTAAGAGGTCTTTTTCTAACAACAGAAGCAGAAGTCACTTCATTTCTTGCTTCAAAAAAGGTCTCTCTTGGGCCTAAATTGATCCAGAGTTAGACCCATAACATGGTGGAAATGCCCCCATACTCAATAGAGGGCATTTTGGAGTAGAAACAATTTTTGAAAAAAATGATTTTTTTTTAACCTTCTAGGGAGCACAAAAATGGCTTTGTGGAGCTGCATGTACTCCATGGGTCCCATTTTGCCCACTCCTGTATTAGTGGTACACTTGGCCCTCCACATTTGCTAGGGTTAGGGACACAGGACCCTTGCAAAAGTGAAAAATTTGCAAATAACAAAATTTGTGTGTCTGTGGGAAGGGGCTGAGGCACAGGTGGGGAAAGTGGGCATCCAGAGTCTAAACCAGGTCAGGGAAAGGAGATGGTCGGCATTGTGGTCCTGTATTTCCTCTCTCTTTCCCATCTCCTTCCTTGGGTGTGTGTGGGGCATGAGTACAGGGTTTGTGGTGCTGACAACTTGGGTGGAGAGCCATCCTTAGCTAGCCAGGCAGAGACTGGTAGAGGGAGAGGAGGACTAGAGGTGGGTTTTTAAATGTTTGTGTGGCCTGATTGGAGCCACCAAGAGGGAAGGTTCCCATCAAAAAGAAGCACTTGAGGTGGGAGGACAGGGGTTGGAGAAACTCGCAAATAATCAAATCCGTGAATGTCAAACCCACAAATGTGGAGGGCTGACTGTATTACCTCTGAAGGAAGCAGTGAATTTCAACCATTTGTTTTATACTTCATGTAGGGAGTTCATGTTAATTTTAAACAACTGCTTTCTTAGTCCTATATGATCTTTTCAGCGCCTCAGGATACTCTACACAAAAATCCTTGCTGCTCTTGACACTATCCCTAAAGAAGCAGCATACAGGACATATACAGAGAAAATTGTGAATGAGCGGTTTGATATGGTCAAAACAGTAAGTACATCATATTACATGATTCAGGTAACTTAATAATGCCTTATTTCATGCATTTTTTTAGATTATCAAATATATAATCTAAATTATGTTTTCCATTAAACATATTTCCATTAAAGAGATTTTAACCACTTTTGATAAGGAATGATTTAGTTCTTCAGTTATCATGAACCAGTATATGTCTGGTGAGTGTTCTCTCAATATCTCAGACTAGATTTACAGTATAATCCTGTATCTTTACTTTGAGCTTCATCTTAGAACTATCCAAGAAGAACTTCTTCTTGTAAAACAGTACATTTGAAAAAACATAGTATGTGTTGAGCAGAGACAACTGTGCAGTATTCACAAGCACAAGTCAAAGACCAGAACTGAAATAGTGTGCAGAACTATATTGTTATCAGTTTCAAATCTTTTAGTCTTCTGTGGTAATATCTTTTTTATCTGTTGAAGGGTTAAAGCTCTGAATAAACATATTCTGATGTTTGATATATAAAGCTTTAATTTACCCACAGATGTGATTAGTAGGCTCAGTTGGCTGCAACAAGCACTTTTTTGTCTTTCAACATTTTTAAAATATTTAACTATGTTGGTCTGTGAAATGATACACAGAAAATACACTTCTGGGTATTTTTCATTCAAAAGGAAGCAGGAGTACATTGCTTATATACTGTGAAAGAAATTCAGTCTTTTATTGTGTTTTTAAACTTACAGGAGCCCAATGTGGAAAAACTGGAAAATAAAATCAACTGTGGACAGATAGAAGAAGTGATTTTGCAGGTAAAATTGTGTTGTACTAAGCAAAGATCTCATTATTTCTCTGACTACAGCAGCCATAGTTTTGTACTGTTAGGAAAAATAAAAGCAATCCCAAATATATGCTAAATATAATGAATTCTGAAGGATGGGCCTGTGATTTTGTTTTTGTCTGTAGAGAAGAATATGAAGTCAGTTTATAGTTAGTATGATTAGCTTTTCCAACTTGCTTGAATGTTACTAAAACAGTAGCAGTGACATTCTCAACACAGTCCTAGATAAGTCCTGGAAGATTAGTTCCTGGTAAGCCTAATTTTTTTTATTGTTGTTGTTGTTGTTGTTTTTATCAAACAGGAGGCAGAATTCAAAGGCTAGTTCCACTAGTAGATTTTCTTCCGTCAGTGGAACTGGGAAGGAGGAGGATGCCTTCTCTACTGTACTCATCTTTGCATCTCTAGAACCCTCAGAGTCACTTCTGTGTGGAGGGAAAGAGAAGATTCTGTTTTCAGTTTTAGGCCTTCTAGGTGATTTTGATTGAGGATCATGGATGACAAAAAACACCATTTTCTTTCATGAAGGGCCATTCCAACTTTAGTTGCCAAATCATTGAGTATTGTGTCATGAGAGGGGACACATAAACATTGATGCTAATTAAAAAAAAGTTTTCTGTTGGCCAAAACTGTACTTCAGCAGTGAACCTGCTTGTTCTTACTTCCTAATAAGTTGGATATCAAATCAAGTGTCAAATAAAATAGCATTTCAGCCATTTGGAGTCACATGGACATACTAACTTCCCCACACACAAAACTTAATACCATTGTGAGGATTTCAGCTTCTATCCCACAGCTGCCTCCAAATACAGGGATTTCAGTTTCTATCCCATCAGTGCATACACCAAATGTGGGGATCTCTGCTTTTATCTCACCGCTGAGACTACCAAATGTGTTGAGTTTTTATTCTCAGTTCACTCACTGGGAAAACTTCCATGGTGCTTTCTGCAAACACTCAGTGTGAGGGCTTTCCCTGATCCCCAGCTCTGTTACATATAAGGACTTCCTCCTATCCCCCTTGTGTGACACCAACTATGGGGTTAGTTTAAATGCCCTCATGGGTCCTATGAAGGTTTATACTACTTTCTTCCCAAGAGGACACCACCCTTTCACCTTCAGTTCTGCTACCACAGACACCTTGTCTGAAACTAAACTCTCAGAATGATAGTGATTCCAGAGGCCAAAGTATGTAAAAACAAAACTTGATTTACGGAAGTTAAACCCGAAACAGCAGATTATCTACAGTAGGTCTTTAGTATCCATTAGACCACATACAGTATCCACTGTTTCACTTACTGAAGATCTGCTCCAGGGCCATGGCTGCCTCCATTGGCTGAGATCTTTGCTGTGTGTAACATTTAAAACACCATACTCTCCTCTCAAGCTAAGTCAACTCAAGCTCCTTTCTCTCTCGCGCGCGCGCCTCTCTCTCTCAAGCCCTAGTCTAATTCAACCCCCCCCCCCAAATACATTTCTTTTCTGCACTCTTCTCAGACCACAGGATCTCTGCTCAGATTGAAACTCCAACTGTCATTCACCAATTGCCTCCTGCAAATTTCCTCAAACCTTCCACAAAGCAGCATTCACTTCACCACTCTGTGCTCTGCCATTTCCCAACAGCTGGTTAAGTCATACACAGTAAAACAGCAAGTTAATATACAAACCCATGACATCACAACCATTACTCAGAACTAGGTATTATTGAAATATCACAAGTAAAAATGTGTGCTACTACTATTGTAAGATTGATGTTGCGCAGTATGGTGTTCTAAATAGGCTTTCCCAAACAGGAGGGACATAGTGGATGCACAGCCTTCCAACACATTGACTGAAGCCATTCATACATGTGAAAGATATATGATTATTATTTATAACATACTCTACAACTAAAAGTTTGCTAAGAAGCAGTGTTAACTAAAATCTGTATCTTAATATGCATTGATACTTAAACATTTCTTTTCAATTATGTGAATTCACAAGCTCATCAAAATGTATACTGGCCAATTAAGGTGTTGCATTGAGAGTGTCTTAAAATTGTGTTTTGTCCACAGGCTGAAAGTGAACTTAGTCTAGCCCGGAAGATGGCACAGTGGAGACCATGGGAGCCTTTGGTTGAAGAACCTCCAGCTGATCAGTGGAAATGGCCAGTGTAGTTGGCACTACTTTTAGCTGTTTCAATAAATGTATGCTGGACATCTTTAATATTGCTTGTCAGATTTTTGATCTACCTCCATATTAATTGGAAAATCACTGTAAACCTGTCACAGCATTGCAATGGGTGTCAGCAATTTCTCCACTGTGAATTTAAATTCTGCAGATACTGGTATTTGTAGAAATCCATATAATCAAAATAGAATCATGTTCCTCTGTATCGTGACCCAAATCTGGGTGTGTGCGTTCGTTACCAGTTCATATTCTTGATCCAGTAGAACAGGTAGGCTAAATGAGACTATGGGACTAATACACAGGCCTCCTTTCCATTGACTACCCTATTAAAGTACTCTTCATTCAGGTGAAAAGACAGCAAAACCAGGAGTCCATGTCCCACTAAATACTGGGTCTGTTAGGTTCTACAACATGTAACTATTAATGATTTTGTTTTGTATATTTCACATCTGTATTAGCGGCAGTGGACAGCCTTAAATTGGTGATTGCCTTTCCCAGAGGCAGTGCTTTTTAAACTCTATATTCCTCTGCTGCAAGGAGTAGCATGTTTCTGTTCCCATTGAGCAAGCAGGGTTGGCTGCCTACTTGAATGTAATTCAGCTTTGCCTCTTCCCTGCCACCACAAATTCTTTTCTCCCTGTCTTTTCCAGTGTAGGCAGTATATGAAAAGATCATTTTCATAAGTGAACCTGAAAACAGCACAGTCTAGCAGTGTGCAGCTGAAAACTCCCTATTCTTTCACAGTCAAATAAAAGGATACCTCTGGGCAAGTGTGTTGGTACAGCCTGAAGAACTGAGGCAACAGAAATCTACAAACCATGCAACAAAACTATCAGCAGTCTTTGTTGCTCCTGTTGTATGCCTTCAAGTCATTTCTGATTTATTGAGACCCTAAGGCAAACCTATCATGAAGGTTTCTAGGGCTGAGTGTTTGATGTGCCCAAGGTCACCCAGTGGGTTTTCATGGCTAAGCAGGGAAGCAAATGCTGGTCTCCAGGGCCATAGTCCAGTGCTCAAACTACTACGCTACGGTGGCTCTTACGTTTTAAAAGGTTTTGACTTTTAAAAGTATTTGCAGAACTGCTTTCCAGAAAAATGAGCTATTGAAGCTGGTAGCTGTAAAAATATATATCACAATACTGTAAACCACTGACAAAACACTGACACTGAGATAATTATTATCGTTTGCTTGGGTCTTGCAAATACAGTAGTTCTCTTGCTTTCTTGCACAAATTGTGCTTTTCAAAGAGAAGCCACAAGAGGGCATCATGCATAAGAATATGGTGAACGTTACATTCAAAGGAGGTGTACTGGCTGGAGATGGGAATCCAGTGCTGAACAGAAACTAAGGTCAATGCTGGACAGATGTTTTTCTAGGCATAATATCAATATTCTTAAAAGAAACTTGTAACTGAACTTTCCTGTTGAGATCAGGATTTCAAGTAATTTTACTATGGAAATAAGCCTTCTTTCCTCTCCTTTTTTAAAGTTTGTGAGTTGTCTTAATGACTTTCAATACTTTACTGTTTAATGTTTCTAACTTTGTCAACTGTTTATTTTAAATTTATACTTTTATTGGAGCTTTTGTATGGCTTTAATCTATATTTTTTAAACATTAGTTGTCTTCCATCTCATTACTGAGAGAAAGCTGGGATATATAAGAATAATTCTCCTGGCAGTATCAAACATATCTTGCTTTATTTTCTACAACTACCTTATATTTCAACTCCACTTGTAAAATCTTCGGTACTGTGCTCATTTTCCTCAACAGCATACTAACTTGAACAGTACCAAGGTGCCTTAAAATGTGCTTTGTGAAACTGAGAATGGAATAAACTAAACAGGACACAAGAACCAATATATGATTTCCGGAAGCGAGCACAATTCTTACGGTGAACTTTTACACTGCCATTGTGTGTCAACAGGTTTAGGTGTCCCTTTTCGTACTAATTAAGCATGTATCAAGGCAGATGCTCATTTAAACATACTAAGAGTACACTGAAAGCCAGTGTGATGGGGTGGCTTGAGTGCTGGACTGTGACCCTCGCGACCAGGGCCATTTCCACACTAGACTGTTACAGTGCTATTATTCCACTTTCGACATCCTATAGAGTCCTGGGGTTTGCAGTTTAGGGGGTTTGCATCCGTAGGATGTCGAACATCCACAGGATGTTGAAAGTGGAATCATAGCACCATAACAGTCTAGTGCAGAAATGGCCCAGGTTTCGATTCCCGGCTCGGCCGTGGAAATCCACTGGATGACACACTCTCAGCCTCCCAGAAAACCCCGTGACAGCCTCACAGCTTTCAAGAGAATTTAATTCCAGCCTGCGTATTGCCAGTGCAGCTTCACAGCCTTAACTCAGGGGTCTGCAAAGTCAGTTTCCCACTGCACCTTCACATTGGCTATGCTGGCTACGGCTGATGGGACTTGCAGTCGAACACGTGAATGGGCCAGCAGACACCCACCTCTGCTCAGCCTGAGCTAGAAACCGGCCATTCAGAAGGGGGCCCGCCAATGTATCTGTAGGTTGTGAATTTGAGGAAATTTCAGTGGAGGCAGCGGCTAACGTTTCCTTTCACACAAGGACCCCCCTCCATCCGAACTCGCGCAGCGTATTATCCGTACAGGGAACGTGGCGCTTTCCTCGCCTAAGGGCCTCCTACTGCCCGCATCTTCCCCGCCCCGCTTTGCTCCCCACGCTCTCCACTCAGGTCCTGCGAAAGGAGTCTGTCAGAGCCCGGCTTCGAAGGGATGGGTCAAAATATCGCGAGAGTTCGGTGCGTGCCGGTTTCTATGGATACAGCGACGCGAGTTCTTTTCAGCGGAACGGTGTAGGGTAAGTAACGAAGAGGCGGGAGCAGCGGGGCGGTGATGAATACAAGCCCTTAAGGTAAAATCTTCTTTTCATTTATTTTCGCGTGAAGGTTATTAATAATATTGGACAAGGCAGAGAAATGACAGGGGAGCAACCGACGCAGCCATGGCACAAAACGACGAGAAGATGGTATTTGCACCCCTTGCTTGAGTCCCGACTATAGTTCCCAGCGTGCTTTGCGAGACAGCGCTCTTTTAAAAAAAATCTTTGCCGTTGCAGCGCAAAGGGCTTCGGGACAGTAGTCATGCGGAGCAAGTGGCGCGTCTCGCCTCCCGTAACTAGCAAAAATTCGTGGTGCGCCCTGGGAGTTGTGGTCCTTGAGTGGTTTCAGCCTCTAGGTTTTTTTTTTGGACTTCAGTTCCCACAATCCCTCACCGTTAACCAAGCATACTGGGATTTCTGGGAGAGGAAGTCCAAAAGCAAAAGAAGAGGGAGATGCAGTTATTTAGAGAATGCGTGTGATACCGCTTGTCTTGCTCAAGTATAGACTAATGAATAGGTGGGAGGGTATCCATAGCGTTTTTAAATACGGACGAAGTACGAAGTGTAAATTATTTCAAGTAGAGGGCTTCTCTGATCCTTGGAAAGATGGCCACTACAGGCTGAATTTCAACAGGTGCAGCTTTCTCTGGAATTAAAAGCATGCTTGGCAAACTTTTAGTTGTCGAAGTTCTCACTGTTGTAAACGTTGATACTTCTTGGAGCAGAACTATGTGTTAACAAAATTCAGCAATTTGCAGAATAGCTTAAATAAAGGACCATGAAAACGAACTGGCGTGGCGTGGTGGTTTGAGCATTGCAGGACGACTCTGGAGACCAGGGTTGGAATCCCTGTTCAGCCATTGAAACCCACTGGCTGATCTTGGACAAATCTCTCTCCCAGTCTTGGAGCAGGCAATGGCAAACCTCCTCTGAACAAATCTTGCTAAGAAAACCCTGTGATAGGGTCATCTTAGGGTTGCCATAAATTAGAAATGACTTGAAATCACACACAACAACAAAAAATGATAACTTCCATGCATTTTGGGGGTAATATAATGTGTCAGTTGCTCAGATATGCCAATAATGACAAAATGGGTACCACACATGCAGACCCTGGTAAGACCTTCTAATTAATTGTAGGTGGCAACTACTTTCACTGAACTTAGCACTATAACTAACTAGTTACTTTTAAAAGTAACTTCCATGTTCTGGTATTGAGCTCTGCTCCATAACAAGACTTGCATGACCTGTGAAAAAAGTGCAACAGGGAGGCATTGCTGCATCCAGCAGTGTCTGTAAATATTGCAATATAGGTGCCCATCAGCACAGTCCAATAGGTGGACTCAAAAAGGAATGATTAATAATAATAATAATCATTATGGATTGCATTGCTGAACCGCTCTTTACTGTCACGAAGTTCCTTCTAATATTCAGTTGAAATCTACTGCTCTGTAACGTCAGACCATTAGACTTGGTTCCGCCATCTGGGGCAGCAGAGAATAGTCCTGTCCTCTCCTCTGTTTGACAGCCCTTGAGCTATTTAAAGAGCACAATCATATCACCACCTCACTCTTCTCTTCATCAAGCTGATTATGCCTAGCTCCTTCAACCTGTCTTCACACGTTTTGTTCTCTGTGACTCTTAGTCTCTTTCCCCTTCTCTGAACTTGCTCCAACTTGTCTATATCCTTAAAATGAGGTGTCCAGAACTGAACACAGTACTCCAGATGACGGGGGATATAATGACACTATTACCAGTGTAGAATATAGTAGACTATTAAGTCTCTCAACTTGGAAACTCTCCTTCTATTAATATAGGCTGAAATAGCATTCACTTTTTTTGTTGCAGCATCCGACTGCTGGTTCATGTTCAACTTATGATCAACAATTATGCTGAGGACCTTTCAATGTGTAACACTGCTGAGCCATGTATCCCCCATCCTGTACCTGTGCATTTGGTTTTTGTGTCCTAAGTGTAGAATTTTGCATTTATCTCTACTGAATTTCATTTTATTAATTTCTGCCCAATTTTCTAGTTTATCTAGATCCTTTCGAATTCTGTTCCTATCTTCCAATGTGTTAGCCACCCCTCCCCCTCTGCTCCATCATCTAAGTCAACGTATGACTGACTGACTGTCTGTCTGTCTTTCTTTTTAACTATTTTAACTATTCTATTTTAAGCCTTTGAGGGACTCCCAGTGAGGCCATCACAGCACCCCAGTGGTCCGCAGAGCACAGGTTAAGAACTACTGCTCTAATTCATTCTTTCTTTCTTTCTTTCTTTCTTTCTTTCTTTCTTTCTTTCTTTCTTTCTTTCTTTTATTTATATGCCGCCTTTCTCCCAGACTGGGACTCAAGGCAAATCTAAGTCACTGATAAAAGTGTTGAAGAGTAATACCCCTGGGAAAGACACTGTGATAACTGAAGCCCCTGTCAGAGCAGCAGCTGTTGGTCCCTGTGGCTCTGGCTGGAGATGAGTCCTGCAGCTCAAGAGCTCCCCCTGCTGCCATGGACCAAGCAGGCTCAGATGTTCCTCTGCCTGCTCCTTTAGGGCAACAGGGATCCGATTCTGAAGATGCTTGGGAGCCTGTGTCAATCAGCCCACAAACAAGGCAGAGACTCAAGAGAGCTGAGCAAAGGGAGGCTTCCTTGGCTAAGTTTTAGAAGCGGTGACTGGACACACCTGTGCCTTGGGCTATATAACTGCCTGCTTGAAAGCTTCCCTTTGCTTGCGGCAAGCTTCTTACAAGCCCTCTCCTTGCCTGTTCCTTGCTTCCAGCACCCGGCTCCTGATACCTTGGATTGATCTCTTGGCTCCTGACCCCTGGCTTTTGGAACTCTGACTATGGCTTTTGCTTGTCGCTCTGGCTTAGTTAAATCGACTTCCTTTGAGTAATTGCTTGCTTGACTCCTCCCGGCAGGACTTTGCTAGCTCTCCCACTCCCTTCTCTGGGCTGGTTCGCCGCCCCGGTCTCTGACCTTGACAGACACTCCACTGGATACATCCTTCCAGTTTGAAGCACAGCCATTGATGATGGCTTTGTGCATGATTTTCCAACCAGTTATGGATTCATCTGACAGTGTTCCCATTATTCCACATTTAATCAGTTTGCTAATCAAAACATTATGCAGGCCCTTACCAAATGTTTTACTGAAATCCAGATAAATGGCATCCACAGCATTCCCACTATCTACTAAACTAGTGACCTGATTGGAAAAAAGATATTAAACTAGTTCAGCAGGATTTGTTCTTGACAAACTCTTATTGGCTCCTACTGATCATGCATTGTCATCAAGATACTTGCAGAGAGACTCCTATTTAATCCATTCTAAAAATTTTTTTGGTATTGGGGCTAGGGTGACTGGTCTGTAGTTTCCTGGATTGTCTTTTTTGTCTTTTTGTCTTTTTTTTTTTTTTTGAAGAGGACAATGTTTGTCCTCCTCCAGTCCTTTTATGCCATACCTGTTCTCCAAGACTTCTTAAAAAATGATGGAAAGTAGTTCAAAGAGTACATCAGAAAGTTTCTTCTGTACTTTGGGATGCAGGTTGTTTGGCCCTGCAGATTTGAAGTCCTTTAGGTTACCAAAATAATTCCTGACTAACTCCCTATAAATCTTGATTTACAATCCAGATCCATTGCCAAGGTCTCTGCTGCTGCATGGAAGTACACAGTTCTCTTTTGGGGAAAAAAAATGAAGTAAAATAGGTATTGAGTAGCTTGGCCTTTTCATTCTGATCTATTAGCATTTTCCCATCTTTATTGAATAGCAGTCCCACTGTCTCCTTGATCACTCATTTGCCTCAAATGTACCTTTTAAAAAAACAAAACAAATAAACAAAAAAACCTTTTTGTTCCTCTTTGCCTAGCCAGTTTCAGCTCCTTTTGAGCTGTAGCTTTCTTTATACAATTTCTGCAAGGTTGGACTATACATTTATACTCTTCCTTGGTGATTTCTTCCATTTTATATATATAGGTACAGTAGGACCCCATATTTGCAGATTCATTATCCACTGATTCAATTATCCGTGGTTGGCTCCCCGCCGCCACAACAGTTGCGGTGACAGTGGGTGGGAGAGAAGCGACGAGCATGGGATCGTGCTTCTCACTGCCTCCTGCCCCTCGCACCGGGCCTCGGGCCCAATTGTGATGGTGGCAGGTGGGAAAGGAGTCGCTGCTTCCTGCCCCCCACCTAGGGCCCAATTGTGGCAGTCACAGGCAGGAAAGGAGCGAGGAGCACAATCCTGCTATGGTGGCTCCCACAGTGGCTCCTCACCACCTTGATAGGCCCGGGCAGGTGGGGGACAGGGCGTTCACTCCTATCCGTGGATTTCAGTATCCATGGGAGAGGCTCAGAACCAATCCCCTGCAGATAGGGGGTTCCTACTGTACTTCTTTTTCTTTTTACTTCCTCCTTGAGTTTCCTGTACAGTCACACTGGCTTTTTCAGATGTTTCCCATTTTTCTTTGTTCAGGGATTGTGTTTTTTGCAACTTTTTTCTCAAGAACTCCCACCCTTGCTGGGTATCTTTTTTCTTTAACATGTCTAGTTATGGGATTCCACCCAGTAGTTCCCTGAACTTGTTAAAATCAGCTTTCCTGAAGTCCATGGTGGATTCTACTATCTTCTTTGCCCTGTCCCACAGCTACAAATTATAGCTTTAGACAGTTACTTCCTCCTAAAGTACCAACTACTTTGATTCCAGTGAACAACTCCTCCCTATTGGTTAGGATAAAGACCAAGATTGCCAATCCCCTTGTTCCTTTATCTACCTTTTGGGGAAAAGAATCATTTGTTATAGAGTGTATGCCTTTCAGGAGATAGCAGGGAAATTGAAGTTCCCTACAACTACTAATTCTTTTATCATTGAGATTTCTAAGATTTGTTTCTGAAAAGCATTGTCCACCACTTTTTCATGGTGGACTCCTAGCACAATGTCGCATTTATTTATTTCTCTATTTTTATTTTTATTTATTATACTTTTATATTTAGATGATGATGATGATGAACTTGATGATGATACAGGAACTGTTAATGCATATCAGCAAACCAGATAAGCAGTTTTCATCTTCATCAGAAACAGATTTTTATAACACTAACAGAATTTTGATAGCTCATTGAAGATCAAGTCATCTTCTAGTACTTTGACTTATACATGAGTAGATCGCAACAGTTTATTTTTGGTGGAAAAATCCATCCTTCACACGATCATGAATACAACTAGACAGTGGTGGAGCTTGGAGTGTGTGGAGGGGGGAGCAGGAAGGGCTACGGCATGAGGGGCGTTTTCACTGTGCATGGGGGCATGGCTATGGAGCGCGGGGGTGTGGCCAGGGCATGCTGGGGCTTGGCTATGGGCAGGGATGCCCCAGAAACTTTGTTGCCCACGGTGAATCGCCCTTCCCGCCCCCACGTCCCTATGCTACTGCAGCTAGACTCAGAACAGAAAACGTGATCATCCCCACTAGTGAAAAGTTCCTAGCATTTCAATC
This sequence comes from Cyclura pinguis, assembly GCA_030412105.1. Classification (NCBI taxonomy): domain Eukaryota; kingdom Metazoa; phylum Chordata; class Lepidosauria; order Squamata; family Iguanidae; genus Cyclura; species Cyclura pinguis. The sequence goes on along the minus strand of CM059603.1, from coordinate 78,762,162 downwards.
TTATGAATTCCGGCTTCATTATAATGCTAACTCCTACCTTGAACTCAACCAGTGTTTAAACTAACGATGATTTTCCAGTGCAGCAATGTGTACTTACTGCATTCTGTAGAATTTGTTTGGGTCTGGAAAAGATGATTGCTTTGTAATCCCTTGGTAATTCACAGAAATAAGAATTCAACAGAATTTTCTCTGAAATTAGTTGAATGAATGGGTGCTATGGTGTATTGGTAATGTTTTCATAAGTCGATAGCCTAGCTTGAGTAATTTATTAAATTTCTTACCTCAGAGGTTTCCAGGATAACCTTTTCTTCCCTTCCAAGTTTAATTTTATGGATTTATTAATAGGCATGTGTTCAAGTAGTTTGTGACTGTCCTCTTTAAATGCACTGATGCTATCAAATATAGATGGCAATTTTTTACAAAAAAAAGTTTTAAAGAGAACTACAAAAAGAGTTTTAAAGAGAACTTCTTAATATCATGCTGATAGAAACTAAAAAGAATATTTTAGAACTAAAACTTTGAAATGGATGTTGAAGAAAATACAGATCGTTTGACATCAGCAGGTTTTAAACAATCCTAAATTTCAGGGATTGTCATGTCTTTCTTTCCTTTCTTTCTTTCTTTTTCGTTCTTTCTTTAATTTAAACCCTACCTTTCTCCCACCAAGGCAACTTACAGTTTAAAATACAAGTTGGCTAACATGTGCACTACAAAAGTTGAAAAGGAACAAACAACAGTTCTGTTAAGAGCAGATAATTAAAAAAAATTTAAGAGACATGTGCAACATAATTGAAAACAAATAGGATTTAAAAATTTGTAACATTATCAACATTATTTCACAATATGATTTAAAAATAAATCAAATGCCTGCCTAAATAAGACAGTCTTAACACACTAGCAGAAAGAGATGAATGGGCTATTTGGACTTCCCATGGAAGGGAGTTCCACAGCCTGTGAGCAGCAACTAAGATGTGATCTATAAAGCTGAAATACACTGACATTTGAATGAAATGGCAGGAAACTAGTAGAATTTTAGTGTTCAGGTGGACTTAGTCTGAGAAATGTTTTCCCACTCATGGTTTTGTCTAGGGCCATTTCCACACTAGACTGTTACAGTGCTATTATTCTACTGTCAACATCCTATGGAATCCTTGGATTTGCAGTTTAGGGAGGCCGCTCCCTAAACTGCAAACCCCAGGATTCTATAGGATGTTGAAAGTGGAAGAATAGCACTGTAACAGTCTAGTGTGGAAATGGCCTAAGAGTGTAAAGGATAGACAGTCATTTGAGAGAGGATAATAGACCAAATGTCTTAAGTTGAAAAGCACACTTTCCTGTGTATTTTTGCCTTTTTTTTTTTTAAAATGAAGGTTAAAGACATTGGCTGATCCCAAACAGAAGGCAATGGCTGATCCAGAAAAGGAAGTAAGCGATCTGGCTAAAGCGGATGCTGAAATGCAAGAAACAGAGGATGCCTCTACAACAGAATATGGAGAATCTGTGGGTACTGCAGAAGAACAGACAGATGAACCACAGCTCAATGAAGTAACTTTCCCTACAGAGCAGGAACAAAATCCAGACTTAGCAGCATATGAGTCAGGTGCTGGTGAGGAACTTGGACAAGGACCCTATGCTCCTGAACAACAGACTACTGTTATGGAACCAGTGCAGCCTCCAGATGTTGCTGAGGAATCAGTGCAAGGCCTTGCTGCTGCCGAGGAACCAACACAGGGACTGGATGCTGCAGTGGAACTGGACACTGCTAAGGAACCAACTCAGGGACCTCCTGCTGCTGAGCAACTGGTTGAGGAATTGGCACAGGGGTTGGATACAGTAGAAAAAGAAGATGAAACCCATGTAGAATCCCAGGAGGTTCAGCAAGATATTTCAGATGTCCAAGATTTTGGTGCTCAGATTAGAACAACAGGTGATAATGTGGGTGCTGCAGTCGTCGAGACAACTAGAGATGACGATGAAGGTGTTTCTGGAAAGCACATTGATTTTACAACAGATATGTTAATGGAAGCTTTGGCATCTGAAAAATTTCAAGAATTTACTAGAGAGCCTAATGTAACAGGTATACAATTTGTCAGATATCATAAATGTACTTACTACTGGCTTACTACCAAATAACAACAGCATGAATCCTATTGATAGTGCCAGCAACAGTAGACTTGTTTGACTTAGTTGTTTAATGGTGAATTCACACTTACATAAGTCTCATTAATTTAGTGGGTTGACTCTCATTAGGAGTATCAATAGGACTGAGGCCAATATTTTTTCATTTTTTCCCTTTATCCTGCTGTCCAAATGTGTCCAAAATTATGTTCTCAGTGAGGATTTTTTTAAAATAAAATCACACAATATCAAAGCATACAACAGAAAACACATAATTAAATACATCCACATAGTGGAGCAACCAGAAATTTACAGAAACAAACAGGAAAAGTATATATTTTTAAAAAGCTAAATGAAATAGATATCTCTTGCAAAGCCAACTAAAATAATGTAGTGATGTCATCCACTGAGCTTCTGAGATGTAGTTTTTTGTGGTGGTAGTGGAATAGGATGCTACAATTTTCGTGCCACAACTAAAACAGCAGTTTCAGGAACATGGCAAATCTCTACAGGTGAGGAACTCTCAGCATGGCCTTGTGAGATTACCTCTTGTATTTAGGCTGTGTGCCAAAGCATGCTTACCTGGGCAGTAGGCAAAGTTGCTCTAGTTTTGTGTAAACATCCATGGGTTCCCCTGTGACATGTTTATATAGCTTAAGGAATTCCTTTGCATGTTTATACATTCCAGGTGTCTCTCATGGGTCTCTACATGAGCAGGAGCTTTCCTGTTGAATTCTGCAGGGCTGTCCCTATGGACAGTGGTTTTGAGTTTTTTGTGTCTATTGTGGTGCACTCTTCTAGGCACAAGATATAAGCTGACATCCTGTTGGTGACATATACATGTGTAAGTCAACCTTAAGCCTATAGAAGTCCCTTTTGGATTGATACAGAGGTTGGTATTACCTTCCTCCGTACCAACCAAAGGCCCCACCTCTGGACTTACTGATGAATCACTGCTGCCTCTCCCAACATCTACCCCTTGCCAGGTGGAATCTGGCAGGAGATAGGAGAAGTTGTTGTCCTCATAACCAGACATGAAATAATTGCCTCATCCACCGAGACCTCTGGAGAGCCCCAACAGATCTCAGTGGAGGATGTAATCATTTCTCATCCAATAGTAGGCCATAACCAGATGCTTCCCTGGTTTCCTACCGCTCTCACCAGGCACAGAATGGCTGGCAGGGAAGGTGCGGGGGGGCTACAGTGATGTTTATAATAGGCCTGGGGATCGCCAAATAAGCCAGCTGAATGCAGAACTATGTTATGCTGGACCATACAGAATTGTGTCATAGTGTATTAAATTGTGTACAGGCTAATTGCTTCTGTGAATAATGACAGCCAAAGGATTATACTTGATTGTTCCATTTTCTGTGTATCATTTATTCATACAATGATTATGATGTTATTACATAATAGGGTATCATTACACAATCTTATAACAAAGTGACATCTTACAATACTTTTTATTACTTAAATTTTTCTTTATTTTTTGATGCACACTTTAAATAATAAAAAAATGTTGATTCCAATACATTACTTAATTCATTGCATTTTTAAAAACCACTTTAGATGCCTAAGGCAAACAACTAAGAAAAATGCACTTCATTCAGTTTACTGGATTAGGGTACTAATGTTTGAAGTCAATTGTTCGAGAATATAATGAATTTGTTTGTTTTTCAGTTAGATTCATGCTACATCCTGATATCCAGGTTTTCACTAAGGCATTTAACATTAATCGAACTGTGGAGCAAATCAAGCAATACTTTGTAACTCGATTAAAAATACCGTTGGACCTACTGCAAATTATGTTGCTGGGTATGTATTAACTGGTAGTAAGAACCCCCTGTTTCTCTGTCTGTACATTTAATCATGAACTGGACTTAGAAGAAGAATGAATGTTGTTCAGTAGAACCAACTGGAGTTTTAATGTAGGGAGATCAGCAACAACAGCAGTTCTTATACATCCAAAAGAAGCCATCTTTAGGTAAAAGTAAACCTAAGGAGACTGAAACATTGGAAATAGTTGATAACACAAAAATGAGTCCAACAAGTAAAGTCAGAAGGCTCTGAGCCAATAAAAAGCTGGGGTTAGAGGCTGCTATAGTGTTGTTAACTGTCCCTTGCTATTGATATGCAGAGGCCCATCACCATTGGCCATTATTGTGTTAGAGTTGGTCTAACACCACACTTTAGGGAGGCACTGCTGTTTCAGAACTCCCACTCCACCTTCTGAGATAAATGTAGAAAGGGGAAAGCTATGCAGTTTTACAGGTTACATGTTTACAGGCTAAAATGTAAGTTAAGTTGAAATGATATGATCCAGCCTGTGATCTTCAGAAAGACCCTTTCAGTCTTCCTAGATATGTTTGTGAGGAACACAGGAGAAGCCTTTATCAGTTGTTGTTCCCTTGCTTTGGAACTGCCTCCCTAGAACAGCTAGGATGGTTTCCTCCTTGCTTGCTTTCCATCAGCATAAAACATTTCTGTTTTGTCAGCCTTTTAGAAATTGAGTACATGGGCTTTTAATAGTGTGCTATTTTAACAATGTGTTGTTTTGCTGATTTTCTAAAATCTTTTAATTGGTTTTTTAAAAGATTTTAATTCTATGGATTGTTGAATTGTATTTTAACAATAACTTTTTACATGTTTTACTTATGTTCCTGCAGATTTTTTTAAATCCGTGTTTCAATTTTTGAAAGCTGCTTTATCATAGAAATGTAGAGTTGGAAGAGACCACACGGGCCATCCAGTCCAACCGCCTGCCATGCAGGAACACCCTCAAAGCACTCCTGACAGATGGCCATCCAGCCTCTGCTTAAAAACCTCCAAGGAAGGAGACTCCACTACAATCTGAGGCAGCATATTCCACTGCCGGACAGCCCTGACCGTCAGGAAGTTCTTCCTGAGGTTCAGGTGGAATCTCCTTTCCTGCAGCTTGAATCCATTGCTCCTTGTCCTGGTCTCTGGAGCAGCAGAAAACAAGCCCACTCCCTCCTCTACATGGCATCCCTTCAAATATTTAAACATGGCTATCATATCCCCTCTTAACCTTCTCTTCTGCAGACTAAACATACCCAGCTCTCTAAGTCTGTCCTCATAGGGCATGGCTTCCAGGCCCCTCACCATTTTGGTCGCCCTCCTCTGGACTTGCTCCAGCTTGACCATGTCCTTCTTGAATTGGGATGCCCAGAACTGGACACAGTATTCAAGATGAGGTCTAACCAAAGCAGAGTAGAGTGGTACCAGTACCTCCCTTGATCTAGACACCATACTCCTATTGATGCAACTGAGAATTGCATTGGCTTTCTTGGCTGCTGCATCACGCTTTGAGTCATAGTACTGAGAAAGGGTGGAATATAAATTAAATAATAACAGAGATGGCATCACCATAAGCTTTCCCAGAGTCTACTTCTCTCTCCCTAAAGAAATAAATTGATGCTCTTTTTATTTTATGAGAAACCTAATCAGCTGTATATTTATTTTTAGGGAGAATAATTGATAATAATGAAACCCTGTGGGATCTTGGTGCTCACCCCTATGGGACCATCCAGGTTGATATGTTCTCCCTTGATGAAGACAATTTTCCAGTCAAAGCACATAAACTCCTACATGAATTCTACATGGCTGATGTTATAACTGTTAGAGTACAAACTGGTAAACATTCATATTTCAAATATACATTTTAGCTTATTCTAGTCAAGTCTTATATTTTTTCAGGATAGTCAAGTAGTATCCTGTAGCTAATTTAACAATACTGGTTTTATCTGAACAGATCCAGACACATTCAAGGATATAGACATAGAGATTAAAAGGCCAACCTTTGAGAAACCATTTCTGGGTGGATTTAGACATAAAGAGACAGGCACTGAATATCATAATGCAGGATCACAGACAGATCCAAAGAAATGTCCGGAGAAAGGATATGAAGAGTTCTGTAGGTCAACACAGGTATGTTTGCAAAAGAATAAAATAAGACGGATGTGAATATGAAAAAAAAGCTACTTTGGAAACTTTCACCATATCAGATAATTAGATGTGTTATTCTTTCTTAATTCATTCCTAAAGTAGGTTTTCAGTCATTTTAATTTGTACAGAGAAAGAGCCCAAATCTTTAGCACATGTTATCTTTTTATAATGTGAAGATTAATCATTTTATTTCTAGACAGTTGTTGAAAGAAGAAAGCTACAGCAGACAAGAAATACGACTTCTACTCAGATGACAAAAATTGGTGTCTATGTGTCAAATATCACCGATAAACTTATAGAACCAAAAAAGTATGTGACAGCTGATGAATATCTTGAACGACGACTTAAGGCAGTAAGTGTTGATCACGTTGCTATCTTTAAAGCAGCAGATTAAGAGCTGTCTTAAGGCTGCAAAATATATGAACCTGTGACCTGCAAACAATTCAGCTGCAACATATTATGCACATGTTGTGAACAAGCTCTTCAGAACATAGAAATATTTGTGAGTAAATGTGTTTAAGATGAGATTGTTAAGCATATATCTATACTAGATTTTTCTTCACTTTCACAGTTTTAGTCCCGCATCACAATCCAATGTAACCATGAAAGTATTTCTTGTGGGTGACCTTCTTTATAAGAGACGTTCAGCTCATCTTAACCATTTGCATCCCTTAAACATTTGCTAATCTGATATAAATCATTTTCTGACAAAACCTAGCAAATTTGTCATTGAAATATTATTTTTTGTGTAATCTCCAAAATGTATATAGGATATGATAGGGCATATCTCTCTGAAGTATAATGATTAGTCCTCTCTTTTTCTTTTCTCTTGTTCCCCCACTTCTTTTACAGACAATTGTAATACAAACCTATTACCGACGATGGCTAGCAAAGAATATAGTAAAAAAACTAAAAGAAGAATTGAGGTTGAGACTGGAATGGGAAGAACAAGAAGAGAGAAGGAAAGAAAGAGAGAGGGCAGAAAGATTGCTAAAGGAATACAATCGAAGGCTATTTCCTAGAACAAAGGATGATTTTGAATTACTTTATCATGCTTTAGAATGTAAGTTACTTAAAGAGATGCATATAAAATGAAAACTATGAATTTTTTATAATCAGATATAAGTATATTTAGGGCCCTTAAACTGGATTAGATTGCTTCCGGAAGATTTTATTTGAGACCACACCTACTATAATGAAATCACTATGAAACTGGGATATCTCATACAGTTCAGTGAAATTTGTAGGTTTCCATGGGGTTTTAGGAACCATGCTTTTTTTCTTCCACTCAAAGCCTAGCACGGACTCAGTCTTACAGTGTTGCAAAGGCACTTTCTAAACAGATGCATTCCAGAAACCTTTGTAAATTCTCCTACAGAACTGATAGGACATTTTTGTCAGATGTAGAATCTCCGCATTCCAATGAGTGTTGCAGAAGAGAAGTTGCGCATGTGGTGTCATTTTTCATGGATGTGCTCACTGCTCACAAATGACCATGCACATTTGGTTGTGCATTCATTTGTAGACTTGCTGCCTTGGTTCGGTATCACATTGTTATAATTCAACACAAGAGATGCACAGTACAATTTATGCATAACTCTGCATGTGGGGATTTATGCTTCACAATCCTGATGTAGGATTGTGGCCATAATGTTAGTGGAGTGAATTCCTAAAGGGGAAATCCAAATGACTACCATTTGTTGCCTGGAATTAATCTTTAATTAGGGCTTTTCTGTTCCTGCTCAAAGTTCTCATACTCAGATATGTTCTGTGCATGGGGTGATCACAGAATAGAGTGACCAGTGTTGGTGATAGAATTATAAACTGTATCACTTGTTACTGTAGGTAAAGTTCTGTTTCATTGCTTCCTACATAAAACTAGCACATTAGAAAGAAAGCTTTAATAGTGCTCTCTGTCTAATATACAATATGCCAGTTGCTACAAGAAGGGATCCACAGGAACATAAAATCTGTTATTTCTAGCACTCTGAAATAGTACAATCTAGTTCACACCATTTGAATTTCCCATTTCATTCTGCATTACACATGGAACAGTTTTCATTGTAGACAAATCCCCTTCAGCTGAATATAAAACAGCAATACTGTGGACTACAACTAAGTTTAGTCCTAATTAGAGTAGGGCAATTATAATGAATGGGACATGTTATTCAACACTAATGTAAAGTCCCATTGATTTTAGTGGGCCTAGTGTAGTTCAAACTAAATTGGGATTGACCTTATGTAAGTCCCATTGACATTATTCTTAGAAGTAGATTTTTTGAAATGAATAGTAATTGTTTTATTCTGTTTTGCGGGTAGTTTTCCATCTCCTCTAGAACGTGATATTTTTAGTGGGCATGGCTATGTTGCTAATTAGAAAAGCTACATCAGGAGCACTACTCAATTTTCATATTGTTGGGATTCTTATAAAGACTGCTGGACAACATGGGACATGTCCTGATTTAGAAAGAGACTTGTTACATTTGGAAGTAAATTTCTCACCAAGGATTACTTTTTGCGTATTAGTTGTGCCTTATCTTAGATCTGGAGTTTATGCTGTCACTGTATATAAATTACTCTGTGTTGCCAAATCTTATGAAAGAAACAGACAAACGAGTAATAGATGCAAACTGAAGTCATCCTGCTTGCACTGCCATCTAAATCACAGCCAACAGTATTAAACGCTGAAGCCCTCTTCTCCCTTTTGCAACATGGTGAGCTGAAATCTAAGCTTGGTTTATTTGAGATGGGAGTCTTAACACTTTTTAGCCCCACCCTACAAGCCATTGTATGTCATGTATTCCATGGACATGCATGTTTATTGCTTCTTCAAATATACATTAGGATACCAACTATCTGAGCAACTTAAAGAATGAACTTCTATGAACATTCTGGGAAGAAAAACCCAGGCTTCCTCCAAAGAGTTAATTTAAACTCAATTAGTTTGGCAGAGAATCTTCTCAGGTGAGAAAGCCCAAAATTATATTGTCCCTGATCCAAGACCTGCATTCAAAATGTATAATGTGCTGCTGTTTGAATAATCCCTGTAATAGAATCTTCACCTTTGTTGTTCAGTGATAATCCTGCATCAATGCAGGTATAGCCTTTCTGAGAAGTTTTGGTTTTAAGAAAGTCATTCTGAATTTATTTTTCTCTCTCGTGCTTTTACAAATAGCTCTGTTCATAGACGTCAGGCTTCAGATCAGACTTTGTGTATATTACAAGGAATTGGTTTGCTGCTTCAGGTGGAGTATTGGTCTGTATGTTTCTTGAACGAACTGAAAATTTACTTTTGAAGCTACGGAATCATATTGTAACATTCACTTCCGTGAAGGCAGCACATCTCATTTAAATTTGTATTTAACTGTTGACTCATATACAGCATTTAACATGAAATGCTAATGAATTGTCTGGCCCCAGGTTACTGACTAGTGTCTTCCTATCTCATGGCCCCACTATGCTGTTTGCTTCTGTTTTTGTTTGTTGTTGACTGGTTGCTTCGCCCTAGAGTAACTGGTTGTCACTTTTATTGCAATACAAATGGTTAGAGATTCTAGGAAGCACTTTTTCACCTCCTGCTAGGACAACTTTCACATTCTTGTGGTGTCATACTACATTGCTGTAACAGCAATCTGATGTGTTTATTGTCCTCCAGAGCTTTGTGAAGGGCATGCCTGCTGAATACAACTGGAGGAGTTTGTTACTCAAGTGAGACATTACAGCTAAAAGTTTTTGTCATAAGTAGTTTGAGTTTGCAGTGAAGAAAAAAAAATTATTTCAGGAAAGGGAAGTCATTGCATCATATGAATTGGAAATGCCAGTGTTTTGTTCATTATGTTTTATATGATGGTTTTCTGTATCAAGAGACAAAGAAGGCAGTCCATCCACAAAGCTATGTGCTTGCATTTAAATGTACAGCATTACTGAAAGACAATGTTGCATGTTGCAATACTGTCTCTGAGCCTGAACGGCTGAGTAGAGGTTTTGGTTCATAATATTCAGCTATTCGAGGAAGATTTATAGACAAGGTTCTTTGAGGAAAGGGAACATTACTGTTTGCTTATTTGATTGTGGACTGTAACTGTGGTCTGAATTTCCACTATGTCAGGAAACTATCCATAGGGCAAGGAGGTTGAAGTATGACATGCAGACTACATGATGATGTTAGAGAAAGCTTTGAAGCACAGATGGGAGAGGGTAGACTAATCAGAAAACTGAAGCAGACAGGGAATCTGAAATCACTTCAGCATATGAAGATTCAGCATGGACTTTATGTCAAAAAGGGAGGGAAAGAAGTGCTAGAGAGTAAGTAGACAGACAAGGTTGCCAATGGTATGAAAAGTGGGAACGAGAAGAAACAATGACTGTTGGGGGAATGGGATTGAAATCAAAGGAAGTAAGGAGGAAAATTGGACTGGGAAAAAACCACATACAGATAGAACATGGAGAAAGGAATTCTTGTGCTCCATTGGCAGGAAAAAATTCAACAGTCAATGGAGAGAGCTTCTGAGGTCACTGAGTCTTACAATCTAAGGTCCTTTCCACACTGGGGTATTAAAACGGTGCAGAGCGACCTCCCATGGAGGTCGTCTGCACCGTGGAGTGGATTGGGGCAGACTACTTTTCGTAGTTCCGCACCTCAATCCGCTCTGAAGCGACCGGAACTGGCGGTGCTGCGTGTTTTTTAAAAACCTCTTTTCAGAAGTTTTTAAAAAGCACGGAGTGCGCAGCCCCGTGCAGCTCCGTCGCCGCGCTCCGGTGCAGATTTGCAGGCGCGCGCTAGTGCGTGCCTGCAGATCTGCCGGGGGGGGGGGCTTCTGGCTGGTGAGCTTCTCCAATTGGTGGAGAGCCTCCGCCGGCCGGAAGCTGCCATTTTGGATGCCGGAGGAGCGTGGAGCAGCGAGTTCGCACTGCTCCGCATGGCGACGGACTTACCCGGCTGCCGGTAAGCTCCATTTCGGCGCGTTTCCCCCATTCCCCCCCCCCACATGTGGAAAGGGCCTAAGCTGTGTCTGCTATTGCAGTAGCTCCCACTCATCACTTGTACCTCATAACCCTAAGAATGAGGGTGGAGTAGAATTTCACATATTGATTTAAGACAACAAGTCAGTATCTGATTGCAGAGTTCAAGTATGATTGATTTGTTTTTAGCGCCATACACACTAATAGCAGCAACTACGTTTAATTTACTTTAGAGCCTTTAAAGTGGTCCACTACTAAAGTGGTGCTACTCGAAGTGATGGTTTCTGGACAAATGCTGATCCGTAAGCCATCAGCTGCTTGTCCCTGGGAAGTTTCTAGGAAAAAAGGAAGCAACGGGCACAAATGTGTGACTGGTCTCTGGCACATTGGAAAAGAACCATTGCTGGTCCCTCACACTGGACAATTTAAGAAGCACTGCTGTGAGTCATACCAGGCTTATCAGTATGCCCCTGTTGGTTTAAATCTCCTGGTAATCATGAAATTTATCTTTTTTGAAGAAGGTAATGTGACAACCTCATGGTGGGTCTTAAAAAGGCTTGGTGGGAAATCAAGGTATTTTGTTGCTGCCTGTTCACTTACAAAGTTGCCACAAGATTTGAGAGAAGGAAGGCGGGAATCTTACTGACCCTACATTAAAAGCTAGAGCAGAAATGGTAGAGACAAATACCTGTAATTACCCTGGCATAATTAAGACCTAGCAAGTCTAGGAGATAATGGCAGTCTCCCAGATGTTCTTGAGCCACTTGGCCATTTTTCTGTCTTGGCAGGTACAGCTGTGTATGCTGCATAGTCTGTCCTGCATACCATCTACTGTGGGGAAAGAACCTTTCCTATTCTGTTATTAAACATATGTTCAAGGGCTGGACCAGTCAGGATCTCAATAGCGAATGATGGAGGTAGAATGCTATCTTGTCCTTTGCCTCTGTTAGCAAAGTGTCTTGGACTAGTCCTGCAAGGCTATCTGAAATTTGTACAGCCCTTATTGTGCATGGCACAGCACATGGCAGTGGTAAGGTTTGAACAGAGATTTCATAGCCCGTTCAGCTGCTGAGCCACACCAGCTCATAAATCAGTTAAATACCAACCTGCAACTGGCTGGCAAATAGAGCTCTAGATGAAGCCATTTCCACGAAATCTGCTTTCAAAATCCCTTTCCGTTAAACAAGGAATAGCTTTTTTTCTTTGCAACTGCTGCCCCCTTGTGGGTCTGCAAAACATGTGTAGATTTTTGGTACATTGAATAAGAACAGTGGGTATTTAAAAAACACATGCAGTCACTTATTGCTAAATCAAACAAAAAGATTGCTTCACTATTTAGAATGAAAAAAATTGTCCTAATAATCCTCTTCTCTGTGATGTTTCCTGACATGTGCTGAACAATTCTCACTGGTTTGAGATACACATAAATGATTGTTGATCAAAGGAATAAAAATATAAAAAGATTACATAAGCAGAGTTTTCAGACTGGTGAGGTTTTTGTTTCCCCTCTAACATTTTAGAAACATGTAGAGGTCATGACCTTGAAGATCTGGCTAATATAGTACTGAGGATATTGTATCCAAATTCTCACTCTGCCATAGCTTCCCTGGGGTGACCCTGCAGAACTTGCTGTCCCTCAGCCTTAGTTCCTTGTTTCTAAATGGGAATGATAGCACGCTTTCCTGGTTTCTGTGAAGATGTATAAGAAAATGATTTGTGAGGTACTTGGCACAACTTAAGTACTATTTAGACTTTATAAACTGCCATTGAGAGAATAATCTGCCCACCTAATGGGATATTTTACACATCATCTTTTCTGCATGCTAATAACAAGGAAAAGGGGAAGGAGACAACATACAGAGCTGGCCATTTTATTAGGGAGCCCAAGGCAACCAGCAGGTGCTGGGGCAGTAGCGATAATCTCTGGGCTATTCTTCTTGAACCCCTTCACTGTTCGAGGGTTGTTTCAACGTGAATGGTCTAGTAGCCTAGTTTGGTGCCCCAGGTGTGTCAGTAGCTGTGGTCTCATCACCAGTACTGGACTATAATTCAAGTGGTGGTCTAGTCAGCTTTTGCATTTGAAATTGGAGGGAAAGCACCCATCTTGTCTTTTTCCTCAGACAGGAAAAAGTCTTGGACAAACGTCTTTCTTGGAGGTGGGCCTTGCCTACATGAATGGTTTTCAGTTATTTCTGAGATATGTCAAGCTGGTTGCTAGCATCTGCCTCCACAATACTGAATCTGTTTTGTTTTGGTTTTTTTGGTATATCTCTCAACTAACATTCTTGGGGTACTTGTTGTGTTGTGCCATAAAGTTGATTGGCAGGAGATGCACATACTTGGACCAAATGGACATCAGTATAGGGCCACACACACTACACAGCAATGAAAATAGGTATTCAACATAGAGAAGATGACTGATGGTGATTGGAGTAACTGAGGACCAAACTGGACATTATGGGGAGTTCCATGGTTAAAGCTCTCTGGACCTTTTTCAAAAAAGCAGGTGTTCATGAAGCAGGGAAGTGTGATTTGGATTTGGGGCAGGAAACAGGTGAAAAAGAGGTAACTTTGCCCCTGTGGCAAGTCTACAACACAGATTATCCACAGAAGGAGAAAAGATTCAGATTGTTATAGATGCCTGCGTGTTCCCACACCTCCATACTAATAGCAGCTTGGAGGTGGGGAGATTTGCATTGGTAAATTAGCACTCCATGATCCCAGCAATGCTAATGATTTTTGAAAGTAGTGTTGGAAACTCCAGTCACAGAAGTACCATGTAGATAGATGTCAAGGCCTAAATAGATTGCTTAAAAATAGAGCTTAGAGCTCCAGTTCAAACCATATTAAGAGCTTATCTAACTCAGTTTATCAGGCTTTTTTTCATGACCATAACTGAAAAATGAATTGCTTTACTAGATAGTCATAATGGTTAACAAGCTAAGTAAGCCTTAACTTTATAAAAGTTAGAAGTGACATGTACAGTACATGCGAGTGTAACCACCTTAAATTGATTTCACATCTTGTAATGATTATTTGCCTTGGTGCTACCTGCAGATGATTTTGAAATGGAACCATGGTAACACAAGAGGTTTTTTATCAAACTGAAATTTAGATAATCACTAAACACCAAGGGATGGGGAACATTTTTAAGCTCAAGAGACAAATTTCTAGTTATTAAACAGTGTATTTCATTGGTGGGTGGAGCAAAAAACAAGAGAGTGGGATTAAAAAGCCCTGCGTATTTTGGCTAAAAATTCTTAGTGCCAATAAAGAAACTCTGAGGCCCTTTCTGCACCTTACCTTTTTTCGGCTCTGGGATGTGGGGATCGCATGAGCAGCCTCCAGCGAGAGGCTCTCACATCCCCACTGCTTCAGCTCTGCACAAGCTGCCTGCTCCCGAGCAGGCAGCACAAGAGCCCTGCCTCTTCCTTCCGCAGTGCAGCCTGGGAGTTTCCCAGGCTGCGCTGGGGCAGGAAGCGCGACCGCCGTGGCTCCAGAGGCTCCGCATGCACAGCAAGTGCACGCAGGGCCCTGGAGCAATGCGCAATTGCGCACCATTTTTGGCTGAAAGCCGAAAATGCAAAAGTGCGTGAGTGGCACCTGCACTACCCTGGAGCATTGCACGATTGTGAGTGCATCATGCAGATCACTCCTCACAATCGAGAAATGCTCAAGGGGCCCTTTCGCATGGCAAATGCTGTGCGAAAAGGGCCTCAGTGAGGTGTTTCAAATCTTTTATAATATAAAATCTGGGTTAGTACTAAGTGATTGTGTCGTGTAGAAGGAGGCCTCTGGAGAACTCAAAGGGCTGGATTAGGCCCCAGGAAAGATTTAAATGTGATGTTTTTCCAGGTAAAGGTATAGCAAAGAGAGTTTCTTGCAGGAAGATTGAAAATGTTCACTAACAGAAGATCCATTGCCCAGTGGGAATAATAAAAGACCCACCAAGATCTTCTTATAGAAATGTCCTACAATCTGTCCAAATACTGCTCTGCAGTACACCATCATCCCCACCCTTTCCCCTCTATTTTAAGCAATTGATGTTGAGAGAGTGTTTTAGATGCATCGTAACTTAAGTCAAAATTACAATTATTTCTTAAGTATATTCTGACAGTATCATGTGATGCTATCATGTTAGGCTCAAATATCTGAGACCAGAGGGAAGCTTACATTGGAGAACCTCAGATTTAAGAAGAAACCAGAATTCACTGAATTAGGAGTTCATTTACTAGTATATGTGTTACATTTTTACAAAAGCTGCAACTGACTTCTCCATCAAATGCAGCACAAGTGTTTTTGTGATGTTATTTTTTTGATGTCTGCATCTAGTTTTCTGAGAGTACCAATATGGTATGTATTGCTAGAGTGTAACTGTACAACCAAGGAGGCAGGCATGCTAGTCTTGTGCTCTAAGAATTTGTTTATTTCATCTGGGTAGTTTAGTTTATCAGACAGACTGAAAGATTCAGAAAATTGTGTTCTTATTCCTGATTTGGGAGCTATTAAAATAAGTACATATCTACTAGTCCTGTCTTGTAGATAATATTCTGTGTTCCTAAAGGAGATAATTAACCTTGGCACCAACACTTAATTGGATACGTTACAGTCTTGCTCAAATTATTTGTCTCCTTTGCCAGTGCTTCAATAATAGAATTTTCTATTCTCATTTTAATGGACGTTTAAATGATTGGTCAGACCTTGCATTGTATAATAATAGCTGTCACTGGAGTACTGCAAAGGATAACTCTCAACAAATACAGATGTTTATATTTATCTGTATTTGTGCCTGAATAGCAGTCTTATTTTAGACCATGTAATGGTGATACATTTCAGCAAGTGCTTAGTGTATCTTACTTTGCTGTATGAGAAATGACTTCATGTACTTTTGCTTATGGAAAGCCTCCGCAGCCAATTTGAGGGGACCCATCTTCTTCTCTTTTCACCAGGATCCTTTAGCTCCCTTTGTAGCATTTTGTGGACTATTGGAAGGCTGGTGAGGAGGACTGGTTACCGGTTCTGTTTCAACTTAGCCCAGTTACATATGTCTTAAATGGGACCCCGTTGGGCGTAAACTAGTCTTTATGAAAAGGTGAAACCTCTCTTTGGAGCCACATAACACATACTTTACTGCTGGGTTTTATTTATTTATTTAGGCATATACCCAAGAGACTTTTTGTTTGGGCATTTTAGTTCCATCCAGACATTTTGAAGAAGTCTCCCAAAAGAAGGATAAAGAGAAAAGGAGACAGAGATCTAGCAGCACTTGATTTTTATTTTAGCATGAGCTTTTGTGGATATCACCCCACTTCTTCAGATGCAATACAAAGTGATATTAAAGCCTCAGGTTATTAAGCAAATTTATACACTTGTGGGAATGGAATAGAACATAATAGGATCCAGAAGGCTCTCCTCCTCCCTTTTTCTCTGTAATGCTGCACCAGGCTAACACAGCTTCGTCTTTGAAAACTCTCCCAAAAGATCACTGAAACTAATAAAAGACAACTGCTCATCAGAAGTTTTCGGATTACAGTGTCTAGTACTTAAATCTTGCAATGTGTATGCAGCCCAAAATCCACTGTTATCCAATGGCATGCATGCCAAAAGTAATACAAGTAATAGATGTTTGTGACAGGAGTCACCAGAAGTAGAGTAGCTTGGCATCTATCTGTGGCAGAAAGGTAACTCTAGAAACCCACTGTCACAGGATATGTCAGAAATGGGTCAGGAGGCCCACACATGCATATACTGTAGGGATGGAGTACATATCACAAGCACATGGAGTCCTTGCCTCTGTGCAGATGTGTATTCCACGTAATTCTTCTTTCATCCTTATTTATCCTTTATTTATACATTAAAGTTAGTGGCCAAATGTACAGGTATAGATAGATACAAACATTAAGTATTGGGCAGTTCACAAGCAAGCAAATGCAGGACATATTTCACCAACCTACATCCTAAGCTTAGAGTAAACAAAGCACATAATCCCTTTTCATCACGGCTTAAGCACCTAGCTAACCTAAAGGATACATTTTATATTGATGGCATGTGAAGGCTAAATAAAGGAATCAGAGTTGAAAAATCAATAACCTCTCTTTGTGTTGATATAGTATGGAGACAAGAGGAGCTTGAGCGCATCAACAAAACTTTTACCGGAGCTGAACGGAAGGCAGCTCTCTGTGGACTTTTAGAAAAAGAGGCCCAGCTGATTGCTTCCATTGGGAGACACAAAATAAATGCAGGTGAAGAGAACCAGCAAAAAGCAATCCTGTCGTTTTTGGAAAAGGTCAGTGAGATAATATCTGTCTGAACACTGAATGTACCCAGAGTTCAAAAACCTGAATTAACATTTACAAACTAGCAGCAGATGGAAGAAAAGCACAGTAATTAACTTGACCAGTTGAAGATATGATTTGTGGGCAGTAGGCATGTCTAGCAGTAAAATTGGCTCATTAGGTGCAGTTATTAAACGCCTTTATAGATGCCCATAAAATTTGATGGGTACTTCTTTTCACCTAAGAACTTAGAAACCACCACTTACATCTTAATTTACTTAATTATGTCGTCTTATTGAAGATGATGAGTACTGTGCACTATGTAACCCTCGGTTAATGCTACATTAGAAGCATAAGTGGCTAAATGTATAACAGTAGTCTCATTCATACTTTCCTGAATTTACAATCGTAAGAAAATTTGCATAATGGATCTTTCTTATTATTTTCAGTGATGCATGATCAGGCTGCAGGTTGGAAATGATGTGATAATGCAAATTTTTTTAGAAGGATACTAATGAAGAATTTCACTTTTTTTAAAAAAGAAAAAGGTTTAAGTAAGTTCAGAATCACTAATCAAAAGTAACTATGACCACAGTCCTGTTCCCTTCAGATATAGAGAGAAGGATAGACGTGCAGTTCCTAACATCCCAAATTTTGCTTCACCTGTGCAAATTTTATGGCTCCAGTGCTGATAATTGCAATGTGCAAGGCAATATGAGATATACCCTCTTACCTTGATGCCCCAATAGCCCACTCATTTAGATGCCCTGGTGCACCATGTTGTTATCTCTGATGACAGAAGCCTGAATGTGAGGGGCATGGGGAAGTATAGTTCACTGGTGACTTCAAGGGAAGGTTGTTGGAAAGATTCAGCTTGCCACAAATAGCTTAATAACAGGGGTTTATTTGGAGCAATATCAGCATGGGAAAGAATGTTATGCCACTGTGTTATGGAGTGTATCTTCCTGCCTGATAATGGGGTATCAGATCTCCTGGTCTAAGTGGCTGATGTTCTGCTATATACCCTACAAACCCTGTTAGTAGAATTCGTTAGATTGTTTGACTTGCTTCTAAGATCACAAATCAGCATAAAAAAATTTCATAAAGTGGCTAAGCTGGGATCTAAGTGCATGAGAGGAATGCTGAATGGCTGCTTCACATTAGATATCCTGTCATCATGACCTATCTTAAGTGATATCTAATTGTACTAAAAGGGCTGTGCTCAAGATCCAGTGAAAAGTGAATTTAATTGTGTATAAAACTGTTACACTTCTGACTTGTGTGTTCAGTAAGGCAGGCATGGGAATCATACATCACTCTGATGTTAGAGCAAAACCCAGCATTCCTCAACACTGTTTTTGCTCATTAGGAGCTGTTGGGAGTAACAGTCTAACATATGGAGGGCCATATGGTTCCCACACCTGGAATAAAGAGTACCTAGGAACACTCAAAGGATTCTGCCTCTTACCCCATCACCTTTCCCTCTCTCTTTCTTGTCTAAGGCCCTTTCCGCACAGCATTTGCCATGCGAAAGGGCGCCTGGAGCGTCGTGCGATTGTGAGGAGCGATCTGCACGACTCACTCACAATTGTGCGATGCTCCAGGGGCCGGCAGGGGCTGATCACGCACCTTTTCATTTTTGGCTGGAAGCCAACAATGGTGAGCGATTGTGCATTGCTCCCAGGCCCCACACGCACTTACCTGGCGTGCAGAGCCTCCGGAGCCATGCCGGTCGTGCTTCCTGCCCCACCTCAGCCTGGGAAACTCCCAGGCTGTGCTGCGGAAGGAAGAGGTGGGGCTCTCACACGAGCAGGCAGCTCATATGGAGCTGAAGCAGCAGGGACGCGGGAGCCTCTTGCTGGAGGCTGCTCGCGCGATCCCCACACCCCGGCGCTGGAAAAAGGTAAGGTGCAGAAAGGGCCTTAGACATCCCAGTTCTGTGAGCCATTGGAGCTCTTACGCCCTACACTATTCAGCTGTGCCTTTTCTGATGACACACTAACAAAATACTTTATTGCCGTGCGAATTTATATAGCTATTATTAGCTTTTCTGTTAAATCCATATGTTCTAGTCACGTTGCATTTGTTTTAAACCTAGTAATACACATATGGGATTCATTAGGAAAGTTTTAACCTACTTTAAATATAAGGAATACCTTAACAAATGAATTGCTAGTTTAAATTGCTGTTCCCCATGATGCTGTACTGAGGTAAGGCCCATTGTGCCATAGCACATGCTGAAGAGCAGCAGGATGTGCTCAGAATGCTCTGTTTCTGAGATGGGAATCATGTGGATGTTTCTGTTGTTGGGCTACAAGTCCTAGCATCCTTTACCATTAGATATGCTGCCTAGGCCTTTTGGGAGTTGTACTCCAACAACATCTGGAGAACCAGCTGATTCCCCCATCGCTGCTCGATACAGTTTAAATATTGGGATGTTTGTTTATATATTTGTACTCTCTGTTCTTATTATTATGGTGCTCTAAATGAAATCAAGTGAATTTTCACTATTGGGTTTAATTCTTACTATAGGTCTGGCTATAGTAATATTCAGAATTGGAGTGCAGAAGTAGGAAAAAAACTAAGCTCTGGATTAAAATGAGATAGTCCCAAGAATAGTGCAGTGTGTAAGAAAAGATTGCCAGGTTATTAGCACAAGCAGAAAAGGGGCTCAGAATGGGACATTCTTCTTATCTTAAGGAGGATAAACATGTTAAGTTTAGCTACCCATCCCCAGATGTCACTAGTAGCCACAACTGCTGCAGAAATAAACTTTCAAGCATTGAAGTTTCCAAATACACAGTAATATTTGATAGGCTCACATTTAATGTCAGAAATTGGTGAATTTAGGGTGGTTTAGGAAATTTTTGATATGAAAAGGCACACTGAAGAGGAGAAATGTCAACAAGAGTGTCAGGCATAGGGATCAGCACAATGGAAAAAAAAAAATTTTTGCACCCATTTACATGCTTGTTCGCTTGTGAGCAGTCATCTTTAAAGATGCAGGAGGTCATCTGGGCTTTCTTGCAACTTGAACAGCTTCTCATGGAGGCCCTGGTTGCATGTGTCATTGCTATATGGTGAATGGGCATATGGTGTTTGCATACCTTGCTGCTTCCAAAAGGGCCACATGTGTGATCATATAAATCATGACAGCTGTACAGTCCAGTCCCCATGATGGATGATGAATCCCACATTTAGCATCTCCCCATAATTCTGGCTGGTGGTCTAGTCTACTCTGGGCAGAGTAAGGACTGATGCCCTCCTTAATAAGACTTAAAGTGTGGCAGCCAGATCTTATATGTATTTATTTAGAAGTGAGTGTAGCAGGATAGTTCTCTGACAAGAGAAGATAGAATTGTGGCTCATGACAGGGATAAAAAAAAGTGGACCAATGAAGTAGATTTTTGAAATGCAACACATAAAATAAGGGAGGAATTGCCAGCTAGCTAGTTTTGGAAGAAATAGGGAGAGGATGAAGCTGATCTTGATTTTGCTGCCCAGGGACAGGAAAAACGGCAGTGTCTTCAACGTTATTTATTACTTGGTACCAGATACTAAAAACTGCAGTTTCTTTTGGCTTAAACAAGGGATTGCTAGTAGAGAAGTTACATCTGGTACCAATTTCAATGTAAAAATAAGATCTGCTAGATAACAATCCCAACAATTTTAACCTTTGGAATCAATGTTTTCTTCTGACCGTGACTTGGGCTTTATATAGCAAAATAGTAGAGATCTTCTGCAATTTTAAAATAATAGACACAGGAGATGCTAAATTAGATCTACACAGAAGTACTTGGCCACCCTTGCTGTTTTCCTCATCTAAATACTTCTATTGAAGCCACTGTTTGTCCTGTGGCAGAAAATGTGCATTGTATTTAAGTGTGGGCTAGACAGTACTGTGATAGGTGACTTTTTACTTAGCTGATGAACTGTGCAAGGACCAGGGTATCAAGGTCTAAGAAGAAAAGCTGAAGAAGTCAAGTGTATTTAGTATGGAGAAGAGATGATGATAAAAGAGATGACAGCCATTTTCAAGTATTTCTGTCACATAGATAATGGAACGAATTTGGTTTCTTTTGTTCCAGACAGTAAGGATTGAATCAGTAGATTCAAACTAGAAGAAAAAGGATGTAGACTAAATATTAGATGGAGCTTATTGTGGGAGGAAGAAAATCCCTGAATTGAAAGATGGTGGATTTTCCTTCAGTACAGTAGGATGGATGCCTACGTATGAGTGCTATGATATTGGATTTCTTATATCACCAGCCACAGGCCCTGAAACTCTTTTTAAGGTGGAGCGGGCCAAAAATTGGCAGGCAGATTATTGTAAAGATTGTTTATCTCCATAAGCATTTCTATGAAATAGTAAAAACACAGAGTACAGTGCAATCAAATTAATAACCAGAACAACAACTAGGGCAGCTATCAATTTGACTATCTTAAAGGCAATGACAAAATAATAAATCAAATATTATAAAATTTGTTAAAGCATAAAATAAATACATCAAGCAAAGGGGACAATATACAAGATCCTACCAAGTGAATGCATAAATGGTTATTATTGTTGTGCAAATTTAAGTCATTTCCAACTTGTGGCGACCCTTAGAAGAACCTATCACAGGGATTACTTGGCAAGATTTCTCCAGAGGGAGTTTGCCTTTGCCTTCCTCTGAGCTTGAGAGAATGTGACTTCTCCAAGGTCACCCAGTGGGTTTCCATGGAACCTTGCTTCCAGAGTCATAGTCCAGTGTTTAAAGCAGCACATAATGTTGGCTCACATAGCCAGGCTATATAGTCTCCTGAAACACTCTTTCCTCTAGCGGCATCCTACTTTAGGAATAAAACTGTGACAATATGGTAACATGAATAAGTAAAGGGTAAAACAGATATATCACAGTGGACAACCATTTTCTGACCCCAGACCTGCAGGGAATGGACTTCCAAAAAAAGAAAAGATGCAGGAGTCAGACCAGCACAGACTTAGGCGGTGTAGAATTTCTACCAGGCAGTTTTGTATCTCCATATCTGGGGGAATGCTCAACTCCACTTCTCATTGTGTTTTTTTTTAAAGTGTATTTTTATGTTATACAGTGCAGGGAGGGGGACCCAGCAACTTATTTAAAAGGTGAAGTGCCGTTTTGTAAGACTTCTAGGAGGAGCAGTTCACCTTTTTGTTTTTTAAAAAAGTCAGGCCTAGGAATCTGAAATGGATGAGCTTCACAAAAAGAGCTGTAAGAAGCTGCATGCAGAGCCCAGGGCTATACTTTGCCTGTTTTTTGACCATTTTTTTAAAAATTGCTAGTCTAAATAAGTGTAATTAAATGCATACTGGGCAAAAAATATCGCAGTATCATGTTTAGACTGATGAGGTATGTTCTGATGTTGGAGTTATGACAGATAGCTCAATGAAAATGCAATCATTCAAACCAGCTGTTGGCAACTGTGGCATCTCCATCCACCATTTTGGGGTGGGGAGTACAGCTACATTTTGGGTACAGCTACCAAAGAGAGAGAGAGAGAGAGAACATAATCAGAGAAAGAATGAGAAATGAAACTGTCAACACCATACTACTCTTTTATAAACCCATGATGTGATTACACATGCAGTGCTGCACTATGTCAAATTCTGGCCACAGTGCCAAGGAAGGACCTAGAAAATGTGCAGAAAATTGACCAAAACGATCAAGAGACTGGAGTCTATGAGGATAGATTACAAGTGTTCAGGGCTGGAAAAAGGTGAGAAAGAGGGAGATATGATAGAAACTAGAATCCAGGTCCATCCATTGAAAAGTCAATATTGGTCATTTTAGGACAGATAAAAGGAAGTTCTTCTTCACACAGTGAGACCAAAACTGTAGACTTCACTGCCACAAGGGATAGAGAGGGCTGCCAACTTGGACTGTGTTAAAAAGGGATTGCATAAATTCATGATGGTTGTAGTCATCAGTGACTACTAGTATGGCTAATTATCATGTCTAATGTCAGAGCCAGTATGCCTCAGTATATCAGTTGCTGGAAAAAAAGTTGAAGGGTGCAGTTCTATTCATGTCCTGCTGGAGGACTTCCCACAAGCTACTGGTTGAACTGTGAACAGAATGTTTGACTAGAGTGGAGCTTGCCCTGTTCTTGCATGACTATTCTTATGTTCTTAAATCAGCAAAACACTGAAGAATCAATTAGAAACACTTTCAAAATCAGCTTAGAATGTCGGAAAATTCAGTTGCGGAAAGTAATGGACTCTTTACACTTTAGGCAAGGATCAGCAAAAGATGGACTTTTTTCTCTTTTCTTGGAGATATTAAGATTAAGATATCCTGCACAGGTTAGTCAACAAATAAAACAAAAGATAATCAGTAAAAGAGCTATACCAAAAGAAATTAAAATGCACCTTTGTATTTGAGTTGCCTCTGGTTCCCTTTTAACCAGTGCTATTAGGAGTTTATCCCAATAAAAAAATGCTTTTGTATCAATTGATCATGCTGCCCTATAACTTACAGAACAACAGGAATTTTAAACTGAGAAAAACTAAAGGTTATAGCATATTAATGTACAAATATGGTCTTGTGCCTACATCATGGACAACAAGGTCTCTGAAATCTAAGTTATCACTTGAAAGAAACTAGCTCTATAACATGCAGAATGTAAACAAAAATGTCAGAAAAAGAACATATTTGGGAGAGACTACTCAGGGATAATTCTGAGTCATGATATAGATCTTTCTTTTTCATATCTTTCTCTAGCATATAAAATAAATATGGCTGCTGCATTCTCTCCCCTTTGTTCTCCTGAAATAAGCCCACACTTTGCTCCCTACACAACTCTAAATATCACAAATATTCCTTAGGGCCATTAAGCCTGGGCAGACGATCTCTTTCAGTGATCTGGAATTAGCCACTCTGGCCATCCAAACTGCTTTAACAGTGCCTGAAGGCACAATCAGAGTGAATTGTAGAGTTGGAAGAAACTGCAAGGGCCATCCAGTCCAGTCCCCTTCTAGACAGGACTATTCGGTTAAAGGTGTTCTGAGAAATAGCCATCTAACCTTGATTTTAAAACCCCCAAAGAAGAAGAGTCCACACCTTCCAAGACATCTGTTCTACTGTTGAACAGCTCTTACACTCAAGACATTCTTCCTAATGTTTAGATGTAATTTCTTGTAATTTAAATCCTTTGGTTCATGTTCTAGTCTCTGGAACAGAAGAAAACAAGTGTTTGATCTTCTACATGACATCCGTTGAGCTGTTTAATGATGATTATCCTAGCACCCCTCAATTTTCTTTTCTCCAAGCTGAACATACCCAGTTCCCTAAGTCACCCTTCATATGGATTGGTTTCCAGACCTTTTACCATCTTAGTCTTGCACTCTGAATGAAGGCAAATTGTTTCTCTCATTCCATTATTATTTAATCAGCCTCAACTACGAAGATTCTTTAAATACAATGTCTACCTAGAAAAGAGAGCCAACAAGTCACACTCTCTCAGCTAAAAAAGAAGGCAGTGACAAAACTGTGAATAAAAATCTTGCCAAGAAACCCTAGAACAGGGTTGCCAAAAATCAACATTAATCTGAAGGCTCATAACAACAACAAAGCTATTAATCCCCACCCCTATGTGTTCAACAGAGCTTATTCCCAACTAAGTGAACATAGGGTAGATTGCATACAGCTTTAATTATTGGATGGCTCAACTACAATAGCTGTCTTGATTTGTGTGTGATTTGCTTGATCACTTAGTTAACTACTGATCAATATTTCTTGAAGTCTTCTATATACAGAAGTCTTGGTGATCCATTCTGCCTAATCATTTTAGGGGGTTGCCCCCCAACTCCAGCATCTGTGTCACCAGTTCCTTGGACTAGATCTCTTTCAGGCACCTGGCAGGATCAATTATAGCTGACATCTTTCCTGCATTGCCATATTTCCAAAATAGAATTCTCAGCTGCTTGGAGGAATAGTCAACATGGCCACTAATGCTGAGTATTTCTTCAATATGTTCATTATTTGGATGTTTTGCTGTTTTCTTCCTAAATTGTCTTTATTTCTTTTTCCTGTAATTCTTCCTTGCATTCCTTGTATCTCTCCCAATGTGTGTTGTATTTTTACCCTGATATTCTGTTCTGCTTTTATGCACTGGGAACTGAATACAATTTAGAATAGACCTGCTCTCTGAAGCAATTTAGATAACAGGATTATTGCAATTTCTGTGTTGCTGCCAGCAAACTAGAAGGCAGAAGTGAGCTGGCAAAAGAAACTGGGAAACTCAAAATTTCTTTCATCCACTCTGAGCACATATAAAGGAGCCATGAAACAGAATTTTAATATGGATAAAAGTCATTTTTCTGAGGAACATTGTTTTCACTGGTGAGGAACATATTCAATTTAATAAATCATTTGTACATTTATAATAAACTATGAAAATGTTTATTATGGAATATTTATTGTGAAATTGTTAAATCAACTAATTAGAAGATTATGCTAAAATCATCATATATTTTAGCAATGAAGAATTGATGGGCTCATGGAACTGGAAAGGACTGCCAACCCCTGCCATGCAAAAATACGTAATGAAAACCCCTGCCATGCAAAAATACATAATGAAAACATTCCTAAAAGATGGCCATTCAGCCTCTGTTTGTCAGCCTCCAAAGGAGGAGAGTTTACCATCTCTCCAAACTGAGGGACTTCATACATCTTATTAATTTACATAGTAATTGTGAAACATCACTTAAATGTTAACATAAATTTAGTAAATTAAAAACAAACAGTAACCAAAATCCTGTGGGCAGAGTTCAGCTTGCATACTGGGTTTTCCTGTCCAACACAGTTACCTTCTGGTGACTGGACAATCTCTCTGAATCTGACCCATTATATTTTATATTGACTGTATTTTTTAAAAAAGGATGTGACAGCAAAGAGATAACTTTCTCAGCTGAGTAAATTAAAACTGGTTGTTCAGCACTAGCTGTAAATAACAGCCAACCTGATTATCATAATATTGGTTTGTAGTGTACGCCTAATAGAACTTTATGAAGCATTTGTTTTATCATGTATGCATGGGAAAACACATTAATAAATGCTTAGCTATGCTACAGCAACAATCCTCTGGTTTCCACTCTCCACTTTTCTCAGTATTTGCTGGCTCTAATTGAAAGACTTAGAACTTCATTATTTGGGCAAATGCGCTTCCTATCAGGTTTTCTAGTCAGTTTTGGCTCCAACCCATTGGTTCCAATTATCAGCACCACATTTAATTATAGCACTAAACTTGCTAAATTCCCTTTTGCTTTTATTTATCTTTTTGTGTGCTGACATAACTTTAAAAACGGATGGATCTTCACACTCTGTAGATTTCTGTTTTCATGAGGAAACTGGCTGTGAATTCAGGTTTTGTCCAGAGGCGAGCATAGCTAGGAATATTGTTTTTGAGGCTGAGAATTGTGCATGACATAGTCAGCTTTGTTCTTTTTTAAAGCATGGGAATGTAGAGTTTTGTGTGTGTGTAGAGTTGGGGGTGATTGCTTGGGAGTGTGAAATGAATGAGAGAAAGCTCTTGAGCAAATCTGCACTGGCTGAGGCTTATTGAGAAGGCAGGGGAAGGAGGGAAAAATAATGCCACCAGCTATTCCAAGACTAGAAATCTCCCGCTATTCCTCCAGCCTTGTTGACTTATTCATTCCAACTTTTGTCTTTGCTGGGAGGGGAAGGCTATTCCAGGTATGAGGATTTAGTCAAAAAGACAAGGAGCTTTTAAAAAAATATATAGGATTGTTGCTGTTTTGATTGTTAAAGAAATACATGAGTGAAGAGGCAGTTACTTTGATCCTGCAATTTATTTTGGCTTTTGTGACACCAGTTTGCTCACACTGTATGAGATGTCACCCAATATGTTTTTCAACCATTCCAAGGAGCCACTGAAACTACACCTCCGGTGTAATTTTCTACTCATGGCTGTCTCAGTGGGGCTAGCATGTATTCCAGAACAGTTATGTATCAGGTACCAAAGCAGCAGCTAGCACAAAGCAGTGGACACTTAAAAGCATTATGCTACTGCAGCAGTTTGATACCATTTTAATGTCTGTGGCACTATTTTACAGAATTCTGGGATTTGTAGTTTGGTGAGGGGCTTGGAATTTTCTGCTGAAGAGCTCTGGTGCTATTATACAAGAGGTGCATTAGAGCTCCTTTGCAGAGAATTCTAATTACATCACCAAATGACAGATCCTAAGAATTTCCATTAAGGTAGTATCAGATTGCTATAAATGTGCAGTGTAGTTTGGAAGCCAAATTGCTCAAGAATCAGATTCTACTGCATAGGAGTACTTTATAGGCCACCATAAGAACTGGGCAGTTTGCAGCCCTATAGATGTTGTGTCACTTCCATAGTTCTTTCTTATTGGCTATGCTGACTACAGCTTATGGGAGGTATAATCCGACAATTATCGGGAGGACCACAAATTCCCGGTTCTTCTCTAGTGAATGAGGTTTGACTTATGGCCTTAAAGTCAGTCTGCTGGACTTGCAGAGAAAAATGGGTATTGGTGCTCTAGGAGATGAAGGCACTGTTACCACATTAATTCAAAATCACACCAGGGTTTTTAGCAGCAAAAAAAAATGTAAAGAATTTATTAAATGATTTTCCCTTGTACAAGAGGGGAGCAGTTGTGCATCTGGCGCTAAAAATATACTACTCCAAAAAAAATGGCTACACACAGGTAGCTTTATACCCTGCTAAGCATCCGTTACAGAAGCAAGAAATGCTAATTATCGGCTAATCCAAATACATATGTATAGGAACTATGTCATGAATACATTATTATGTCAGCATACAAGCACTGCCCATATACATATGGGTGGTCCCAAATTATAATACCAGATTCCATCCTAGGGGTGTGACTTTTAATGTTAAAATGAAGCTTTATGAAGCTCTCAGTCACCAAAGTTCATCTCTTGTGGTCGCTCCTTGGCCTAGTTTGACCTACTCCGGACGCTGCAACCCACAAAGTCTACCTCTCTTTCACACCTGTTGAGCCTACTCAGTTAGTTATCTCTTTTTTCTATCTATCTATCTATCTATCTATCCATCCATCCATCCATCCTTACCCTACTTAGCTTCCTGTTATTCTAAGTTCTACAAGCTGATTTTCCTGTTATGTGCATCCAGCTGCAAGCATAAGCGTTCTTCTCATTTTCCCTGGCGCCGTTGCTCTTTTTCCTAATTCAGTGTGGTTGCTATTAAGCTATTGATTAATTGTTTCCTAATTATTATGCCTCTACAGCACCAGTAGCCAATTGCTAAAAGAGAAACTTGGAAGTTGTATATATATGTGTGTGTTCTTTCCTTCTTATGATCATCACAGTTCGTTACACCCCTCCCTTTTTTTTTGGCCTGGACAAGATAGCCTCTTCTGATTGCATTCTCTTTCAAGTCAAAGTTAAAATGAATATCATTAGCCCAAAGGCTTGTTCTATATTTATATGGCCTAAAACAAACAGCTTTTCCTAGCCCTGTGCCTTTATCTCAGCTGCCTCCCTCATCACCTGAACCAGATCCAGAAATAATTCCATCTACCTTTATTGTTCTCATTATTATTCTCAGTGTTAACATCTCAATATTAATATCTCGTAAGGTACCTTTAACCTAGAATCACAACTTTTTTTTCCTTACCAGAGGCTTTTAACAGCAGTATGAACAGCAGAAATTCAGCAGTTACTGTACAAGCTTGTCAATAGTCATCACACTGGTAGAATGTGGAATTCATCTTTACTGCTAGGATATCGGTATTTCAGAAAACAATTAATCATTTCCAGATTTTGAGAACTTTGGCTGCCCTTCTACATTTTTAAAAAGTTATGTCCACTTTCATAAAGATTATTAAAACAATTCTGATTATGATAAGTTTTTAGCTGTATTCTGGCTGCAGCCATTAAATTATCCAGCACTATGCAGAACATGGAATGAACAGTCTCTTTTCTACACAGTTTGTGTTTATTGCCCTCTGGTTTTCTGTGTATCAGAATACTGCAGTTTTATTAACAAATCTATTGATTGATACTTAAATGTAAAAATTGATCGAAAATGGAAAATGATTTTCTAATAGCAGCAAGTTTGATGCTAGCTTTTCAAAAAGTGTACAATTTCTGGAAGCAATCAGTGAGTTGTCACTGGTCAAGTTTTAAGGACTGTATTTATTCATGAGAGCCAGGGGAATGGAGTGGTTTGAGCATTGGACCAAGAGACCAAGGTTCAAATCCCCACTCAATGATGGATACCCCTGGAGTGACCTTGGACAGGTCACACTTCCTAGCCCCACAGGAGGCCCATGGTAACTCCAAACAGATCTTGCCAAGAAAACTCTGTGATAGGTTCACCTTAGGGTCACCATAGGTTGGAAGTGACTTGGAGGCACACAACAACTTTATTCATCAGTTTATTTGCCTATACTACCTCAGTGATTTAAAATGTTTTTAAAGTGTGCAGCTCCCAAAAAATGGAAAGCGTTCGATGGCAAAATCACAGAGATGGACACCCAGTTCACACTGCGTGCCAGAGAACTGCTTGAAATCTACCGCAGCATTAGTATGAAAGACCTTCCTGAAGATGAGCGTCTAGATGTGCTCTTAACATTGAAGCATACAGTGAAGGTATGTTTCTCTGAAATTTTTACAAAAACCCTGTTGAGATCAGCAAGTACTGAAAGGACCAAAGAGGAATATGCATTCAAATTTCAGTGTCAGTATGGTGCAGTATATATTGATTCTTTATGTTGGCAAAGACATTAGAACTGCTGCCGAAGCACACTTGCAATTTACTTGCATTAAACTGTGTTGCATGACTGCAGTTAAACAATGAGAAAGTAAAACCTTAAGATTACCTTATGTTTTAAAATTGAGCTGGGGAGATATATGTATAGGAATCATGTATTAGCAATTGTTTGAGTAGAGTTTTGCAAGTAAATTGTAGGTGGGAGGGCCCCAATCTCAGTAGGAATTTTGATGAAAACTCTCCCTGTAGTCCTTGGTCTCCCTATGCTTACTGTTTGCACTGGGAGAAAAAAATAACCCATTTGTTCTAATCAGCAAACACTTTTTGAGTGTAAAAAGATCCATTAAGTAGATCTGGTTTGGATTACCAGATCTGAAAGATAAGTGGATGATAAATGATTCACATTTCTGAAAGCCAGTGGTATAACCATGCATACCTCATCCATTGACCTGCAGTGACAGACTATTGTATGCTTTTTCTGGAGGCATATTAAAAGTCATATCCCAAAAAACTAAGATTTAAGATGCCTTGGGGCAGTGTAATTGGAAATCAATTGTAATTGGAAATCAACGTAAGAAATTATGTGTCTGTGTTTTGCTTGTCTTTACAGGAACATCAGTGTAAACTTACCCAGGAAATAGTGGAATTAATTGACAGAGAAGCAGATCTTATGATGAGGGGAGTAAAGGAATATAATTTACAAGGACTCAGACAAAGGATATGTACATTATTTCTTCAGTATATTAGGACACCACTTTTTAATCCAGAGGTTGCTAGACTTCTCAAGGTATTTCTATTACATTTATTCATTATTTATAACAATATACTGTGTAAGTAAAATATCTCATTCTGAACAGTCTGGAGACTGCCAAGAGGCAGTTGAATTGGTGGATAATAGAGGAATTTAGCTCCTCCCCTATTAAGCACCCCCTATACACCTGGTGCTCCAAGGATACAAATATGGAAATAGCAGGAGTCCACAAGATTTTTGAGCAGGTTCTGGAGTATACATGAAGAAAATAGAAGAAAGCTAAAATACTATAGTCAAAAGCATCCATGCCATAGTATTTCCAATTTATATATATGATAGTGAAACCTGGACAGTGAAGGAGGTTGAGAGGGGAAAAAAATCAATTCATTTGATATGCGATGCCAGAGAAGAGTTCTGTGGAAATCATGAGCTGCCAAAAATGCAAACAGATGGGTTTGAGATCATATCAAGCCCGAATTCTCCCTAGAAGCCACAATTATTAAACTCAGGCTGTCTACTTTGGACATATCTTGAGTTGACATGACTCATAAAAAAAAAAATTATAATACTTGGTAAAGTGGAAGGCAGGACAAAAAATGGAATCCTGCATTACAGGTAGATATGCTCAATCAAGGAAGCCACAGCTTGCAGTTTGTAGACCTTAGCAGGGCTGTTAATAACAGGGTCTCTTGAAGGTTTCTGAATCATAGGGTCTGTAAGTTAAAGCTGATTTAATGACTATTAACAACAACATTTCAATATTTTTTGGAGAACAAAGAATGCTGATTGGCACCCAGCAGACAGGAGGAAGGGATACTGTAAAACATCCTAGTGATAGGGCTTTTTTCATTGTAGTTGTGTATAGGATTACAGCCTAAGAGTGTCTGACTTGGAAGTCAGGTTCACATTTCACATTTGATTGTCTTAGACAAGATACTGCTTTCTCACTGTCTGTCCCCTTCTGTGATATTGGGCAACATTGGCATATATGACATGGCTATTGTAAATTAAAGATGAGTGAAGTAGTAGATGTGAAACATGTTGAACATGTCATAAATGTTTGTGCTATTGCTACTTACCTGTATCTTGGTTCATTTGTTTGTGTTTCTACTAAAAAGGTAACAAACAACACTGCAAAATTAATGCCGTTTTGAAATCACTGATGATCATTTTTCTGTAGCACATTTGGTTGAGAGGGTTGTGACGTGAATCAGAATAATCATGACAACCAGTATTCCTATGATGTTGTGGGCTGATAGATTTAGATTACTTTTTTAGAGTAAAAGTTTAGATTAGAGACATCATCCTGAATTTTGAATATCTTTAATTGAAAATAATATCTAATTTACACTTTTATTTCCTGTGTGTTTGTGTGTGTGTGTGTGTGTGGCTTCAAAGTACTTGCATCTGCAGGGAAGGCTACAAGAATAGCTGTGTTTAAAATATATCATATTGCCAAATCTCAGAAATCATACTTTGAAATAACAAATTCAGGGAGCGTCAGTATAATAGTCAAGAAATCACAGCATTAAGCATACTAAACAAATCTGAATACTTGCAACTAAGGGACCAAGACATGTGGATACATTAAATCACATTGAAAGGAATGGCTGTTCCTTATGCCATTAGATGGTCCTCTGTCTTTGGGTCTCTCTTCATCATCTAAGTGACACAACCATAGCCACCAGTGTTGATAATGTCATTCTTTAAGTGTTTTAATATAGTTTAAGAGAATATTGAGCCCTATTGAACTTATCTTCATGTACCAACTTGAAAAATATGTTCATAATCATTACGTTTACT
This sequence comes from Cyclura pinguis, assembly GCA_030412105.1. Lineage (NCBI taxonomy): Eukaryota > Metazoa > Chordata > Lepidosauria > Squamata > Iguanidae > Cyclura > Cyclura pinguis. Next base: position 78,729,522 of record CM059603.1, on the reverse strand, counting down.
GTACAGAGTGTGGGAACAGATTGCATTTGGCAGATCACATGCTGTGCTTCAGCAGAATTGTTTTGTAGATATGCAATTCTTCAATTACCGAAGGTCACTGTGCATAGAGTTATCAGCAAAAACTTTAGAACAGATCGAGTGAGGTTTTAATTGAGACTGGGTTTAAGGTTGACACTGAAATCCTGACTATTATAGGCTAGCACAACCTGATTGCTTTAGCTACGTGACTGAGCTTTTAACATAGTTTTATCATTCTGACATTTGGTAAAATTTTCACTGTCATCAGTTATTTACTTTGAGGCACTTAAGTATTAGACCATTACCTTTTCACTAGCAATGATATAGCTGTGTCTTTCGTTATTTAGATAGCTTTGTATAGTCAAATGCTCAGCTGGATCTCTGTCTTGTCTGAATTCACTGCACCTGACTTTCCTTAGAGATAAAAGATCCATATGTACAATATGCATCCACTTTAGTTTCCTCCTCTGAAAACTGGAAAATAATTGCTGATGGGAAAGTCTGGAATGAATAGAAGTATGGAAATTCATCCAAGTATTTGGATGAATAGAAGTATGGAAATGTTTAGTATGGAAATAATGCCATGGTAGCTTAGCATATCTGTTTTTCCTTGCAGGTACCCCCTGATCCAATGAAGCTTTACCAGAACATCTATTTTTGCCTTGGTTGCAAAAGGTACCTGCCATCTACTGATTTTGCCATATCCGCTAGTTCGCAGACTGTGGGCTGGTGTCGCTTGTGTAAGAAACTGGATAATGAGGCTCGCAAGAGGGAAGCCTTTTTGAAATTCAAGCGTATGCTCCGGAATCTCAGAGAATCTGAAGTGGAATATAAAGATGGTGCAAAGATTGCTTTCTTAATGCAGGTATGGAGACAACGGTGTTATTAAAGTTTTGGAAAGCAAAAAGGGAAAAGAGCTTTATATCATTCCGTGTGAATTCAGAGTAGACTATGAAAGCTTTAAAATTACAGAGGGATCTTTTTTTTTCTTCCCTTTTATATACATTGCTTGAACCAAGAAGAGTTGGCTACAATTTAAATAAAACCAGCGGTGGGGCACTTGCAGTTCAGCCTTTTATACTGCAGCCTTTTGTATCAATTGACGCATATTGTTTCATAGACAGATTGACTTAGGCTTACACGTAAAAGGGCTTCACAAATTCCTACTGTGCCACTTTGTGGAATACCACATCATGGTGGAAAGGCTATGACAGGGGAGCTAAGCTCTGACAGATTCTACAAGGTGGCTAGGCTTTTAGTACAGTTCTGGCAACAGACTGTATCTGGCATCTGCCTAACTAAGTACTGAGGGGCTGGTCAGCAAGGATTGGATAAATTGACCATAAGTTCAAGCTCGGTGATTTTATGGAATACTTGCAGAGGGACTGCCCGTACTAATTAAATCATAGATCTTCAAGATATATATAAAGAACTTGCTCTCAAATTCAAGCCAATCTGGAGAAATGATGGGGATGTACCACATGGACATTTTAAGACTTGTGGAATTCAGTTGGGTATTTGCATCTGTGTTTCTGGAGAAAAAGCATTCATTTAGGGGGAAACTGCAATCTTTATCAAGAATTTGAAATACATTAAGTGTAATTTAGCAGCATTTTAAACTGCATTGTTCAATTGCCACCCCCTATTTTTATTAGATTTCTGCCCTGCTTCCACTAGTGAGTAATATATTCTTGAAAATAATAGAACCTCAGGTTGAGTCCTCTAATCAGAATCAGTGTCTGAAAGAGCTGTAACTATTTCCCTCTGAACTTGCTTTTGAGGTTTGTGCACCTCAGAAAATGGTAAATTTACATTAATTTAAATAAGCTTCTTAACTCTGTTCTTAATTTTGAGTGAAAGGGAGGAAGAATATGAGGGAAAGGCAGGTCAAATCCACACCCAGTTTTTCGTATTTTTAGAAGTAGGTGTTAAGTAGAAAACTACGGAAAACTCATTGAAAAGTATTATTTTGTACTAGAGAAAACCGTTTCTTCTTGCTTGTCTGTACCCATTCCCACCCATAGCATACAACATGCCCGTCCCCAGTCTCCTTTACTCTCTGTTTTACTTAGCTCTTCTAGATATCAAAATTACCTTGGCTTGGAATACCTAATGCTGCAGAAAGTGGCAACAGAATAGGCTGAAAAAAAATGGATTTGTAGTCCTCTAGAAGCAAGAAAATGTTGTTAACAGCAAGTTAATATTCAGATGTTCTGAGAAGACAAGATTCAGGATTTCTATCTGCAGAGTGATCTTAAAATGAATGTTTAAAGACTTGCATTTTAGCCACATGTTTCTTGGAATAATTAAACTGACTGTGTGTTATCACTGAAGAGAGACAGATTAGGTCCATCAATAGCATGAAATCTCTGATTCAAAGTCCAGAAGGTCATATGTATTTACCTTAATATTCTTTCAAAGCATAGGTTAAATATTATAGGGTATCTGGTGATTTTTTTTTTTGAAAAAGCTTTACTAATTCTGCTTTGTTTGATGTGCTTTTTTCAATTGCAGCAGCAAGACCTACAATACATGGTAGAAAACTTCTGGTGTTCTCAGTCAGCTCTTAGTGCCTGGGACGATTTGTATGATCTGCTCATGGTCAGGTGGAATAAGTATCAAGAATGGTCTCCCTGGAACTGTATCCTCCTTAGAAATGATGAAGCTGAAGCTCATCTCAAACTGAAAAATCTTGAAAAGGTACAGTTGTTGACGAAATGCTCCCCACTTAATGTTAAAGTTCAATGTTTTTGAGTAGATTCTGCTCCACTTTATACTTCTATAGGCCACTGAGATTTTTCAGTGTAGGCTGTAGTAGTGCTTAGTGTTTGGGTGACTTTCTTTTTCTTCTCCTGACATTTGGACTGCTTCATTTCCAGCCTATGTGCATCTTTGTAACATGAGGGATGGGAGATAAGGACATTTATCTCCCAAATGTCTAATCTGTCAGCTTTGCCACATCCATAGCATGTTTTGCTCATCTCCATTTACATCCCATCACTCTTTGACTTACCCAACTCTGATACATTCTTTTGCACAGCATTCTTCTTCTTCTTTCAGAGGGTTCTGTGAGACTATTGTCTATTGGAAAGCTTCTCCCCAAATTCAAAATCCCATGGTAAATCCAATCTCCCACAGACTCAACACCAACCTTGGACTTTCTCCCTTCTCTACGTACTTAGAAGTATCATGTGTTAGATAGTCTTTAAGTGGAAATGAAACAAATTCTTTATTAACTGCACACTGAGATCAACCAGACAAGTCAAACATGTCAGGACATATTTTATTTGTTTGGTTATTTGTTTGTTTATGCAATACTTGTGGCTTTTATGTCCAAGTGACCTTTCTCTTGTCCTGCTGTATTTCTTAATAACCCTCCATCAGTTACCATAACTTTTTTACTGCTTAGCTGAATGCAACACCTTTTCCCTCTATCCTGATATCTTTTGAATTCCAAATGCACATATACATCTATTGTTACACTTCATTTTATTTGATCTTTGGGCAGTCTGCAGTGAGGAGGACTGTGGGTGTTAAATTTTCCTACTCTACTCATGTGATAGCTGTCATGTTCCATTTTAGAATTGTTAGGCACCTGTCTGTGAAGGAACCTGGGAGTCTTTCTGCAATATTGAAAGAATTGGCTAGTGCTGCTCTATAGCCAGAAAGACAAGGGGGGGACATTACAGTTGGGAGTATGTCTGTACTACACTTCCCATCTTTGATTTCAGGGCGACCTCAAGCAATACTTTTACAGACTACCTGCAGACTGAACTTCATTTCCCTTTTGACCAGTATCTTTCCGGAGAAATCTCTCTGTTTCCATAGAAAGAGAGATGTCAAAAAAAAAAAAAAAACCCTCCTGAGAACATTAGCACTAATTCTATGAGCTGCTATGAAAGTATTGCTGTATCCAACCCCCATTCCTTCCCCTTTAGATGTGTTTTTACTTTGCAGTCCTCACATACCTTCCTTCTGCTCCCCCCCTCCCCCAGTTTCTCCTTACAATATTTTTTAGAATTAATTTCCTTCTTCGGAGGAATGGTACTAGATTGTTAAATGGTAGTGGTGCTATGCTTATTTCCTTGAGGTAAGGTTACTCATTCCCATAGGCACTTCCTATGTGAACTGAGACATTGTTGAAGACTGACCAAGGAAAAATTGTGTGTGTGTTCTGTGTTGGGGGGTGATAGTCTTGCAGGAAACAAACACAGGAATAGTATCATTACAGTTTATTACTTTAGAACCATATGTTAAGAAATTACTTTAAAAAATGAAAAAAAATAGAGGTACAGAGTGAGAAACAGAAGGAAATCACATGAGGAAGAAGGGAGGGGTGAGGGGATTCGATATCCCCAATCATAATGTTTGCAACCCATATAACAAGCAAGGTGCCACCAAGCAAACCCAAATGTGCTACCTTTCTATTGATTTTTTTTTAAAAAAAGTAAGGAGAACATTGGGCAAAAAGCATCAAGAAACAACATCAAATGCTACAGCATAAATCAGCACAAATCACTGGTCAGGAAGTGCCCACTGATGATGCAGTCCTGCACATCTGTATTCATAGGTTAATTCCCTTATCTCCAAAGGGGCACACTTCCTAGTAAGAATACGTTGAGAGTGCAGCTTTAGCTAACCATTTTCCAATACCTTTTACCCATTACATATGCAGCAGTTCATTGTGAGTGACTGTGCAGTTCTGTCTCAAGTAATTAACATACAGGACCACTTTACTGAAAAACAGAACAAATAATTGTTTTGAGCTGGGCTTTTTAACTTCATGACTCATCAAAGTATAGGGTTTGGAAACCTAAATTACAGACATCTGATCAACTGAGACTTAATGCTGTAATTTTGTTTGGCTTACTCTCCCCTTCTTTTTCAGGCTTATGAGCCAGCGTTTATTCACAAGATAAAGCACAAACATATCCTTGCGAGGAACTATTTCTCCCAGTTTCCAGAGCTGGCAGCTGCTCTTCATAAAGATGACAAACCAACCACCACAGATGATCTTTTGGTAACAAAAGCGTTAACGCCTGGTCCATCAAAGTAATGCAGTCAAGATATATTCATAAATGACTTTTCACCAATTTATTGCTTAATAACCAATATGGTATCAAGATAAATATTCACTTTACCTGTTTTAGTTGTCTGTCATTTTTTAATTCTGCACTGGCAAAAACAGAATTGTCTTAAGCTAACAAGTTGATGATCAAATGGCTATTGTTACACTAATTTTATCTCTGATAGTTAAACCTATTTGTAAACCAATTTCTGTTTTTGAAAAACTTGTGTTAATATTTCCTTCATTTTGTAACTCAATAGGAAAAGGATGCATCTTCTTACTTAGACACATCTTGTTTTGAAAATATGATTTCCATGGGCTACTCAGGCTTTCCTGAAAATAAAATCTAGGTTATATGATAGCAGTCCTTAGTAAGAGTTAATGCCTTCTTAAAAAGTTCTGTGGCCAGGGTTGAGAAGAGTTACTGGTAAAATTTAAAATTATTTCCCCTTTTACCCTTTACTATAATCATACTAACCACAATCATATCTCAGAGAACAAGTACTACACATATTGAAAGTAATGTTTAATGAATTCAAAAATATGTTTAAGTATTTTCTGTGGTACATATATATGTATTCAAAAATATGTTCAAGTATTTTCTGTGGTACATATATATGTATGTATGTATGTATGTATATATGTATATATATATATGCCACAGAAAATACTTAAACATATTTTTGAATTCTATTCTGTAGAATAATAGTCTGTATTTTCTAAGCTTCTTGTGACTCTAGGTTCTTATTTCTAAATTACAGTACAAATTACAAAATGAAGCTACAAATCCCTATACATAATGCAATTATCTTTGGATTTCTGTGTGTGTGTGTGTGTGTGTGTGTGTATACTCACGCACACACACGCACACATACATACATATACAGAAATCCAAAGATAATTGCATCATGTATAGGGATTTGTAGCTTCATTTTGTAATTAGTACTGTAATTTGGAAATAAGAACCTAGAGTCACAAGAAGCTTGGAAAATATAGACTATTATTCTATAGTTTCTTCTCTGTCTAAGACCACAGACCAACTGTCCTTGCCTTCCCAGATACCCCCATAAAACTCTGGGGTGAATTATTTATACTTATCCAGGATATTATAACAATTTTGTCCTGGATTAAGGAATGAATCCACCACAAATCTATACACATGTGTAGGATAATAATCTCACCTGATTCCCTGGTCAAATTCAGTTTATTTAGATTGTTGACAAAGGGTAGGGCAAGTTTACAAAATATAAACTCCAGTGCTGTTGCCAAAGCACACTTCGTGCCGTTTGCTGTTTCCTACTGGTGAAATTTCCAGTTTTTGTACCGTTCAGTTCTTGGCTTTTTATCCCTTTGTTTCAGCTGAAGATGTAACAGTCAAACTGGCTGTCATTCACAATACAGACTAATCACTGTCAAATCTTTTGTTCTGAAATTAGCCCTCTTCAGGCATTCAGCGTAAACATGGAAGAAGAAGAACACGCGAGGCCCATGCCTTCTGTCACCTATTCTGTCCATTCTGAATTTGGGAGATAGCAACTTTCTGAAGCAGAGAGCATCCTCTGTTCCCTCCCTGTCAGAAATTTCTTTTTCCAGGGTTTCAAATCACACAGGTAGCCTCCCAGGCATTGTGAGGATTCACCACTCCACATGAAGTCATTCTCCACAAGAAGGGACTAAAAAACAACACCTTCTAAATGAACCAAAACCCCAAACACACATTGTGATAATATCTCTATTAAGAAAACTTTTTTGTTATTGTGTGTCTTCCAGTTGTTTCTGACTTATGGCTACCCTAAGGCAGTCTACCTTATCACAGGGTTTTCTGGAGCAAAGAGTGTGTGATGTGCCCAAGGTCACCCAGTGGGTTTCCATGGCTAAGTGGAGAATCAAACCTAGTCTCCAGGGTCATAGCCCAGTTCTCAAACCACAGCACCACACTGGCTCCCACATTAAGCAAACTAGAAAGTACAAAATTCCTCACACCAGCTTTCAAAGTCCTTATCAAGCAAACATGGTTAAAAAAAACATCCAGAACAAAATTGACATAGTTAGGGACACAGATGTGCATCTCGCTTGTATCGATGTAGAGAGAAAGTTCACTCCCCCCCCCGAAAAAAACAAACCAGAAGGCTGTGAAGTGACTGAGACAAAAGCTGCAAAAGAAAGTCACAAGTACCTCCATTTGAAGTATCACCCTTTGAGATTTGTGTCTCTCTCCTGTGTGAGGCCACTGACTCCTAGGTTAGCAGAAGGCAGAGGATCACAGAGATTCCAAATGCCCGAACAGAGTGAGTACCTTTTGATTAATTTGGAGAAAAATTCTCTGCATTTCCAATATCCAAAAAGCTACATTTTCAACAGGAATATAGACAACAACTATTTTCCAACTTTCATCCAGAGGCAATGGGACTTCTGTGCATAAGGCCCGTTCTATATATATAGTTGATCTGGATTTATACCTTCAGCCTACTGAATTGGATTTCTGGTAGGAATATGAGGGAAAAATGCGGTTAGCAAAGTTTTGATTGATACAGTTCATTTCAATATGACACGACAACCTGTCAAGGATTCACCAGTCCACATGACAGTTCTCAGCTTCATTTCAAGGCTTGTTGATGTTGTGTGTCTTCAAGTTTTCTTCTGACATGTGGTGAAACTAAGGTGAAGCTATCATAGAGTTTAGTTGGCAAGATTTTTTCAGGGGGAGTTTGCCATTGCTTTCACTGGAAACTAACAGAGTGTGATTTTTCCAAGGTCAGCCAGTGTGTTTCCACAGCTGAGCAGAGATTCTCCCAGAGTCCTAATCCAACACTCAAGCCACTAGCACTTTCTGTTATATTTTTTGCATTGTCAATGAAAAATATGTCTGCCAAGCTATAGTTTTGTTCGATTCTCTAGGGAGGCAAGCGAAAGAGGATAAACAGATTGATCAAAAGATACTAATAACTCAGTACTACTTTTTAATAGTAGTAATAGGCAACAAGACCTAAATTTTGCACATTTATGCAAACTGGAGGTGGGCTATGTATGGCTCACAGACTACTGGTGGCCCCTGGATCCCACTTTTGTGGTCCCTGAATCTCCCACCAATTCCCAAAGCCCAATTTTACCCACAAATCACATAGAAGCTACCCAAATGCATGAAAACATATAAAGATATCCAACCCCAACAAGCACTCAGAAGCCTATATTACCTTCAACTATTTCCATTTTCCCCCACTGTCTCTCTCAAAATGGAAAAAAATGATGTGATGTCACTTCTTTTGCCATTTTCAGTAGGACAGCAAAGGAAAATGGAAGCATTTGTACTTGCTGTTTGTGATGGGGTACAGTCCATGGGGTGGATTGGAGATGGTGAATTAACCCTGTCCTGTTCTCCACAATTGCCCACTCCTTATGCAAATCCACCAAAATCAGTCTGAAAAATGTACAAAATTTCCCTAGTACTGATTAAAAAAAAGTCTCACTGTATTGCAGCACAAAGATTTGTTTTCTTTTTTAAAATTTTCTCAGCTACTAACTGAGACTACCTCAGAATTTATATTTCTACAGGGTGGTTGAATAGGAAAGCACATCCATATCTTGGGACCACCTGTTATGTACAGTGATTGAGATGCTCATAATTTGAGCTAGATGGACTGAAAAAACAGGAGGCAGGATGAAGTATTCCTACTTTCCAATCTCCCTGTACCTTAATGGCTGAATGATGAGTGCAATTAACTGGGACTCACACATAGGCCAATGCATGGCTGCATTTTAATTATCGAATGTTCAGCACAAAACTGGAAAGTAGTTAAATGAAATTCTATATTCATGAATATAGCCTGAAGAGTATGAAAGATACTTCTGAAGTGAAAGATCCCTGTATTTTTTTTAATCCTTTTGTTGTGTTTTTAAAATGCAAACTTTTAAAACACTAATGTTAAAGTGAACATCAACACTGAATCATGTTCTTCCATCTTACCATAAAAGGTGGTTCCTTAAAATATAAGCCTGTATCTTCTCAGCCATATGTCCTTGGTAGTTTAGTTGGAAAATATGCATAAATTGACCGTTTTTGCAACAACATCTCTTTTGTCCAAATTTAGATAACTAAATTTATCCGTGTGCTACATGAATATGGTGGTGACAGCATTTCACAGAGAAAATAATTTGCATCCAACAGGTAAAAACACATACAGCTGGGAGAATATTTTTCAATACTTAGGGAGAATATCTCTAGAACATCTTGTCCAAAAATGTTTGAACTTCATTAGCTACTATCATGTTCATCTCTTCATCTTTGAAAAAGGGTTGTCAGATTTTCTAGGGATTAATTCCATACTATTTTTTTAGTTTTACTTATTTTACTTTACTAGTTTTAGTTTTCTGTGTTGACGGTTTTATCAGACTCAATAATCTAAGTTATCATGTGCGGTTTTGGCTAGTACAACCAGTAGATTTAGCTCACTGAGAACTCTTCTTGATGTATGCGTTCAAGATGGTTCTGACTTATTGTGACCCCAAGGAAAACCTACTCCAGGGTTTTCTTGGCAAGATTTGTTTAGGGGGGGTTGCCTTTGTCTTCCTCTGAGTCTGAGTGTGACTTGGCTAAAGTCCCCCAGTGGATTTCTATGGCCAAGTGGGGATTTGAACCCTGTTCTCCAGAGTTCTAGTCCAAAGCTCAAACCACTAAACCATGTTGGCTCTCAATGAGAACTAGATACTATCTTACGGTTGGCTCAAGTAAACCCTAATGCTCAGAGCAGAAAACTTAGAAGTACATTTTCTTTTGGTTTTCTTTTCTAATCCCCTATATCTATTGAGGCATTTGTCTAACACTACAATTATATTTTAAACATCTTTAACTGTTAAAGCTCTGTGTACTTGTTAGACCAGATGTCTTGTTAGTGTATGTGCTTATAGCAGGAGCTGCGCATGTGTGAAAGAAATAGAGTAAGATACATATGTCTCAGAAGGATTCAGGGAATAACATGTAGGTCTCTTTTTGTGTGTTTGTATGTGTGTGAGAGTGAGGTAAGTATGAACATCTGTGTGAGGCTCTGCTCATCACTGGCCTCACACCAATCCTGTTTACCAAATGACTCCCACGCAGCCATCAGCGTGATCTTCCACTTGAAAACGTGTTGCCTGCAGGAACTAGACAGTCAAATAGTTAATTCATCTGAGGAGATGCGCGTACTTGGTGATGACATATCTCCACAGAAAGAAAGAATGTGGTTGTTATAAACCTGCACGTAGAAAGTATACCTTCTTCTGCAAAGATAACCCATTCCTTATGTTAGAGAAGAAATACCTTTCCATGGATCTGATGTGTCAGTGAATAGACTCTGCTAAATTCAAGAGGCATGGTTTTACTCAGCATCTGTGAAGAGAAGCTATTGAACCTCTGCATGATGAGCAATTTCACAATACTCATCTAAAGACAAACAGGATTTATGATAGGAGATAATATACAGATGTGTGAAACTGTGAATATATGAAATGAATTTGGTGCATTGTTTCCTCTCTTTTAACTACAAAATGCAATAAACATCGAAATGACCCTGTGGCACTGAATTCTAAATAACAGCTGCCCCATTTAAAATACATTATAATGCTAAGGCGCATGTGGAAAATATGAAGAGCTTTTATTAGATTGTACTCTGTTTTCTGTCTCTGATTATGACCCCTCCAGGCTGTTCTTGTTTGGAAGAAATACCCCCATACTAGCAGACAAAATTAGAGGTTCCAAAATGTGGCTTTTATAAATAGTCAGATTCATTATTTATCAGTCTTCTTGATTTTTCTCTCTGCCGGAGAACACAAGCACTATCTTTGGTTAAAGATTTTTTTTTTCAAACCTAAACAAACAGATGTTTTGTGAGAAAGCTTCCACCACCTGAATAGATTTCCATACGTTAGGACTAGGTCTTAATCTCTGGACCTAGCTCCTGTTCCCCAGGCCTCAGGAGAACAAGAGGAATCTCAGGGCAAGAGTTTTGCATTCAAAAGACCCCTTACTGGTGCAAGATGCTTCTAACTATGCCCAGCAAGTAGGACAGATCAGCTTGTGGAAATACTGAGCTGTCTCATATATGTTGCCTCAGGAGTCCCTCTTCTTCATTTTTTCCAAGTTGCTGCTCTCTCTCTTCTTTCTTTTTCTTTCCCTCACAATTTTCTTGGTTGCATTTATCTTTTCCCTTCTTCCCCATCCCTCTCTGTCTCTCACCCGCTTTCTTCTTCCCTCCTACTCTGTTTCTCTAACAGTTTCTACGTCCCCCCCCCCGCCACCCACAAGAAAATCTTAAAACTGTAACTGGGATATATTAGTGTTAGCATTTTAAAGTTGAAAGTACAATTAAACTCAGTGAGGTTTGCTCCTGAGTAGAGATGCAGAGAAATGCAGCCAGTGAGACCCACTGCTTGTGGAAACAACCCATTAAAAGTAGAGACTGGAAAACTTGATTTTCATTTGGGAGTTACTTTGGCTGCACAAATTCTTGCATTTTACTTTAAAAAAAATGCACAGAAGTAAAGTTGGCCTTCGACTTTTGCAAAAGTTCAGGGTGCAGAACCCTCAGAAAAGTAAAAAAAATTGTCAATAACACCCCCAGATGTGAGCACTCCCCCTCCCCTTCCCTTCCAGGGCTCTTTTCATTTGCATTTTGCCCAGGTGTGCTGACTTCATTCCAGGTGCCCAGGCAATAGACAAGCAAATGGGAAGGGGAAGCCATGTGCCCAGAGAAGATGTGCATGTACACCTTCCCCCTGCCCCCCACCATTCACTTGCATTTTGCCTGGGTATACTCCCTTCCAGGCACGCGGGTGACAGGCAAGCAAATGGGAGGGAACAGCAACACGACCAGAGAAGGCACACCCATGGGGCTGCATCTTACCATTTGCTTGCCTTTTGCCAAGACATATGCATCTGGGCAAAAGGTAGGGAAATGGGAGGGGGAGAATGGGGGGAGGCAAGCAGGCGCCTTGCGAATAATCAAGTTTGTGAAGGTCAAACCTGTGAATGTGGATGGAGGACTGTACAAGTGCTTCTTCTCATCTCTAGCATTAATACTATGCTAGTATAATAAATAAACTGTTTGTTGCCTTTCATGACACCCCAAACCTGCTCTCTGAGGCAAATGTCTCTGTCCACTTAATGGTACAGTCATTAAGTCACTTCTACAGTCACTTGTACAGGAAATTCAGTAGAGTGATATCCAAGAATGTACAAGCCTATTTCCATAGTAGTTTAGTGGCAGGCAAACTGTATTCTAGGCTAGTAGGAAATTTGTTGTTATTATGTGCCTTTAAGATGGTTACAACTTACGGAGATCGTAAGGCAACACTCTCATGGGGTTTTCGTGACAGGATATGTTCAGAGGGGGTTTGCCATTGCTTTCCTCTGAGGCTGAGAGAGTGTGACTTGCTTAGAGTGGTTTACCTGAAATCAAATGCTGCCAGCCATCACTTAAAAAAACAGAGCTTAGTAAAGTTGTTTAATTTTTTTCATGGGGGAAGGAAAAGCTACACTTCCCAAAATCTTCCAGCCAACTTTGTTGTCTGCGGATTCTGGGAGCAGTAGTCAAAAAAGTACTTTTCCCAAACTGGTAAAATATAAATGAAATGTATACTCCTCGTTTCACAGAATCCAATACATGGGCTCAAAAGCTATTTGAACTTTCACACCCAGGTTAGACACTTGTCTTGTTGTCACAAAACACTCCCTCCCCAGCTGTCACAAAACAAACCCGGTTTGTTCAGTACTGGCAGAACACCAGTGTGTAAACACGGCCTCTTGCGTTTCCTTTCCCTTTCAATCGACTTTAGCTTCCTCTTCAATCATTTGCTCACCCAGCATTCAGCAGAGATCATGGCAAGGAGCAATTCTGCATCATGGAGTGTGCTCTTTTACTTCTTTAGCATGCTGTGTGGAAAGATTCTGTCCTTGGACCACGTGCCTATGCTGCTCTGGTCAACACACAGGTAAGAAGTTCTGTGTTCTCTCAGTTCCTGGGGAGCCCAGGAGGCCTTGATATTTTGGGCAGTACTAAAACAGTCTATTTCTGGATGCATTTCAAAATGTTTACCTTAATTTTTGAAAGTCTAAATAGATTAGGACCAGGATATTTGATGGATCATCTTATTTTGCATGACCCTGTCTGCTAATCAGCTTCTCGGTGGCACTTTGCCTTCGTTGTGAAAAAAATGAGAGAATTGGATGGAGTCTGCAGGAGAGGGACTCCAAGCTCATCATGTAATGGCACCCCCTTGTTACCTTGACTTCTGGGGGTCCTTGAGGGACACCAGGATTTGCTTAAAAAATAAAAAGGTTGGGGAAAATTAGCAGAACAGGGTAACGCAGTGAGATCTTTTATCCTATGTTTACGGGGTCAGACTGCATGAGAAAGAGAGAAGTCAAGTGTCTTTTTAAATGGTCTTTTATTTGGTAAAGATTGGCAAAAATTCCTCACACTCACATAAAGCATTCACTCACACAAGCACACAAGGACTACTGAGTTTGAAAATCTTAAGACAGGGAAGAGTCGAAGGGACGAAAGCAAATATATCGCACCTGGTCTTGAAGATCACTGTTTCTGCAAAACATAGGGACAGATTAGCAGACAAAAAGGGAGAGAGAGAGAGAGAGGGCACCAGCGAGAAAAAAAAGAGAGAGAAAAGCTAGCTAGCACCCCAAAGGGAACTCAATTATAGGGCAAAACATGCCTGGTGGGGGGGCAGACCCTTTTCCTGGGAAAAGACAAATGGCTGAATCAGGCAGATGGGGTAAAAGATTTTATGGCAGTATGATCAGGGATCAAGAAAAGGATAGGTATGAGGATGGTGCAATTAGAGATTTGTTTGAAATCTTCCTGTTTTCCTGACACAGAGCTATCAATCAACCAAAATCTCTTTCTTTGAATTTTCCAACAACTGAGCGTCAAATTAAGTGGGTAGCCAGTTTTTATGGCTTGGGCCATTTCCACACGAGACTGTTATAGCGCTATGATTCCACTTTCAACTTCCTATGGAATCCTGGGGTTTACAGTTTTGGGAGGGGCCGGCTGGCCCCTCCCGAAACTGCAAACCCCAGGATTCCATAGAATGTTGAAAGTGGAATCATAGCGCTATAAACAGTCTCGTGTGGAAGTGGCCTTGGTTTTCCATGTGGCTTGTAAACCACAGGGGTTTTTGCTCTTCTCTGGAGATTCCTTTTGTTCTCCTTGCAAACACCATTAAGTTGAACTCAGTCATGCTCTGAGGTCATCTCTGACCTGTTTTTCTAGTCAGTTCCTCTTCCACATGGCCTTATCCACTCACCGTATATGATTTCTATTTTATGCCAATTAAACATATATGCCTAGAGAGAGAGAGAGAGAGAGAGAGAGAGAGAGAGAGAGAGAGTTAGACTCTCAAAACAGTGGAGTTACACCCTCCTAAATTGTAATGGTGACCTTACTCTAAATCAGCCCCCAACTTGCCACCATCCTGATGGGGTCAAGCTGGCCTTAAATTAGAGGGTTAGTCAACACATTTGAAGAGCAGCAGGCTGGGGAAACCCTTGTTCCAAGAGATCTATTTTCTCCCTTCTGCTGATATGAAGTAAGACTATTTTATTTTGACAAGCTATGGCACACTTGATTCTTGAACCCTGGTCTCTTTGTTAATTGTTTCTGCCTATTGGCTAGGGTTTTTTTGGGGGGGGGGACATTCCATTGTGTGTAATTTTTAATCATTTGTGATTTTAAACCTTTGTTGATGGTAAACTGTCTTGGAATCTGCTGGATCAGAGCTAATTTCAACACATACATGAGAGTTAAATTCTGCCTTTTGGGCTTCTATCTTATTATAAAGCACATGGAAGTAAGTTCCCTGGCATTCAGTGCAACCTACTTGTGAATAGACATGCACTGTGGCACTGTCAGTCTTGCTTTTTAACATTCCATTGTCTTATGAGGATGCTCTTATCTGAACTGAAACTGATTGCACTTCCAGGCATTTCTTAGTCCTTGTTCAGTATCAAATACTGACATATGTTACTGCTACAGGATGAACTTTATTGGTGGTAAATGAAGCAGTAAATGGTAAACAGAAGAGAAGCATTCTAGCCTTTTCTCTGTTGGGGCCCAGCCAAATGATCCCTACATCAGTTCTACCCTGACCATCCCTTGGCCAGTATTCCAATTTCATAAGGCTGGCTACCAGGTTCCTCAGCTGCCAGTTTCCTTGGATGCACACACACAAAGCCCTCTGAGCGAGACCAATGAAAGATAGATTCCTAATGCCTTTGTAATGTAGAAGCAGACAAATATACTAAAATGTACAAGCATGACTCAGTCACCCAACCCATCACCTATGAAAACTGTACAAGCAAAAGGGCAAGTTCACTCCTCCACTCAGTTCCTTCCCAGCCACCATACCTTTTTCCATCCTCAAACGGCCAAGCTAGAGATAAAAGTGTCTAACAAAATCATTCAATATAAATTAACCCTTTATCTGGCACTGGGCAGCTGTTAAATTTTAACCATGATGCTATCAATGAATCCCAAACTCGCTGACCTGCCAGCAAAGGCTAAGCTCATTAAATAGGTCAGTGACAATAGCTGTCTTAATTTTTGTACTTGATCTTTTAGTTGACTTCTGACTGATGGTATCTCAGGGGGCTCTACAACGAAGAAGTCTTGGTGTTCAAATTTTTCTTGATCACTCTAGAAGAGGTTTTCCCTGACTCAGCCTGGTCTTCTAAGGCGACTTGAGCTCTCTTGCCAGTCCTTTTCTGGGGCACATCTGGAAATCATGGCAGTACAGTGGGCTCTCTATTGATCTTGGGACACTGGCAAATGTCTAGCCTTGCCGCCTTTGGAGCCAGTTGGAGCCAGTCCCCAAATTTTAATTCTACTACATTTTTATTTCATTTATTTTATTTTTACTTCAAAGGCATAGATCAAGTCATAGGCCCTTTCCGCAGCTTACCTTTTTGCGGAGCTGGGGTGCGGGGATCACGTGAGCAGCCTCCAGCGAGAGGCCCTCGCGTCGCCGCCGCTTCAGCTCCGCACGAGCTGTCTGCTCCTGAGTAGGCAGCGCGAGAGCCCTGTCTCTTCCTTCCACAGTGCAACCTGGGAGTTTCCCAGGCTGCGCTGGGGCAGGAAGCGCGACTGTGGCTCTGAAGGCTCCGCACACACAGCAAGTGCACACGGGGCCCTGAAGCAATGCACAATCATGCACCATTTTCGGCTGAAAGCCGAAAATGAAAAAGTCCACGAGTGGCGCCTGCCTTACCCTGGAGCGTTGTGCAATTGTGAGTGCATCGTGCAGATCGCTCCACACAATCGTGCGACACTCCAGACACCCTTTTCCATGGCAGATACCATGCAAAAAGGGCCATAGTTTTGCAATTTTAAAATATAGTAATCAATTTGGGGATCAGGACAAATATATAGCCAAAAAAGTTGATTGCTATTTTTTTAAAATGAGTCATTCCATCTTTCTTTTGCCCTTTATCCTTATCTGCTGATGGTTGTTGTTACTACACACTACCTCTTGTTTGTATCAATAAAGTGACCTAAAGCTGCAAAACAATCATTACTGGTTCTTATAGGTTCCAAAGGCAGGTGCCCTGCTGAAGAACAGCCAGAAACTTGCTCCGCACTGTTTCCTCAACTGAAAGACTGCCATGTACTACCCTCAAACCAGATTGATGTTTATAACATGCAATTGTCAGCAAGCCTTCCACGTGTGAACTTTGCATTTTATAAACCCAGCAGCCTGACCTAGGAGACATTTGAAAATGAAGGAAATAGGAAGAGGTGGGCTGGAGGAAAGAAGTGACTATTCTGGAAGCCTCTCATTTATCAAGGAAGAGGTGACAAGAAGCTCTGTTGAGAAAGGACAATGTGATTGGTTGAACTGTGGTGGCTTTTGCATTGTTGGCTCCACCTGCAGAATAATATTCAGCAAGGTGGCTCTGGCCATGCTGGCTGGGAGATTCTATGAGTTATAGACCTAGAAAAAAATTGAAATCTCTTCTTGTTAAGGTAGTTCTGCACAGCTTGCCAATTTTAAGGTCAAATCATGCTCCCAGAAATACAGCCCAGCCCACCACTGGCAAAATAAACTTCATGGTTTTGCTTCTTGCTTGGAACAGCAGAGTTCTTAGGCTCCTGATATGGCTGCTGAAGGATCACTATTATTGTTTAAAATTGCTCTCACATTCATGCAGCTTAGGGCTATTTGAGGCCTTCATCCAGGTCAGAACTTCAAAGTGAATCAACTTAACCTGCACTTCCTGGACTGATGTGCAGATGGCAGTGCAGTTATCCTCCAAAAATGTGTGTATGTGCCTTCAAGTCCTCTGTCAACTTATGGCAACTCCACGAATTTCACAGGGTTTCTCTTAGGCAAGGAATATTCAGATGTGATTTTGTCAGTTCCTTCCCTTCAAAAATGCCTTTCTCTGAATTTTATGATGCAATTCTTGCCTGCCCTGCCATGGAAAATATCCACAACCATCTGAAAATCTTAAAATCGTAAACATTTAAAAAGATAAACCAGAACATGTCCAGAAAAATTTATTTGGAGAGAAAATATGTTTAGGCTTGCATGCATTGTCAGAAAATACATTAAACATTCTTTTTTAACCTTTTTTTTTTTAAAAAAAAAATCAGCTTAATGCAGAAATTGGATGAAATAGATTTATGAATGATTGCTTGCATGTTATGCATGATTGCTTGAGTGTTGGACTAGGACAGTAGGAAGCCAAGGTTTGAATCCCCACTCAACCATGGAAACCCTCCCGGGGGACCTTGGGCAAGTCATATTCTCCCAGCCTCAGAGTGAGGCAAAGGCAAACTCTCTCTGAACAAACCAACCTCTGAACAAATCTTGCCAATAAAACCCTGTGATAGGGTTGCATTAGGGTTTCCATAAGTCTGAAACAACTTGAAGGAACACAGTAAGATTTATGAATAGTGCAAAAGTAAATGGGCACAATCCATTTCTGGTCACATGTAGGTGATGGTATCCTTAACAAATAACTTTTGTTGCTTTAGTGCTTATCATTACTGCTCCTAACATCCTTCATTGCATATGCTATGCCCTCCAGACGTAGGCAACCAACTTCTCTCCAGATGTTTCTCTTTTTTATTTGTCAAATTTTGGAATGTTAGGTTTGTTAGGCGAAAATTAATTTGATAATAACCTTTAAGAATTGTGAATTTAATTAATTACCACCCACACTCATAAATAAATTTAATTAGATAAGTTACTATTGTTATAGAAACTACAAATAATAGTGTGGGAGTTGTGACCATTGATTCTGAGGGCACATTTCATTATTGGCACCTTCAGAAGTGCCCTTTTTTCCCTTTTTTCCCTTCCTCTAATCTGGAATTTACTTCTGCAAACTTCAACAGACAGTTGTTTTCTGTAGATGGTGGGAATTCAACATGCCTGGACACTGTCAGATTTGGAGAGGCTGCCTTAACAAAGGGATATCATCTTACAACCTGTTCATTTCAGTTTTATTGCTGAACTGTAGCGATCTTCTTTTCTTTCTACCTCATCCTTCCCTCACCAATACGTATAGAGTTCTGGCTGGCTTTCCTCTCACTTGCCAAGCATCTCTGTTCACACTTTGTCTATTAAAGATTAATAAGGAGTTTAAAAAGGAGTAGAAATTATGCAGCCCTTCAGATATTCTTGTTCTGCTCCTTCCAGCATTATGCATCATTGGCTATGCATACTAGAATCATAGAATCATAGAAATATAGAGTTGGAAGAGACCACACGAACTAGGGCTGCTGGGAGTTGTAATCCAATTGCATCTGTAGGGACACATGATTTCTACTCCTACATTTATAAAAAAGTAAGGGATGATTAATTTAAGAGGACAAAAATTCAATTCAAGTGCAGCAATAAATGGCTGTCTACAATAGTGGCATAGCTTGGTGCAAGTGGAGTAGGGGTGGGCGACGGTGGGTGGCAGCAGGGCAGCAGCATGCAAGAGTGGGGTGATGGCACATGGGGGGGCAGACAAGGAGTGGCGCCCCCCCCAAAAAAGTGCAGCCCAGGGTGCACCACCCTCCCTGCCCCCAGTCCCTACGCCACTGTTCTACAAAGACTGGTCAGTGAACCAAGTGGTGAATTTTTAATCAGAAATGTTTGGGATGCCCTCTGAGCAAATGCAGAACATTTTTCTGCACAATGGGATCATTGCATGTGCCTTGTCTTCTCACTCTTTATTATAAAAGAGTGATCTTCAATGATTACTTGGTAGACCTCATGTCTTCCTCATCGTTTAAGTCAAAGGGATCTACTTCTGAGTAGGAAGGAAGGAAGGAAGGAAGGAAGGAAGGAAGGAGGAATTTCTTCCACCAATGGATGGGTTTGAATTTAGCTAGGTGTCTCTTTTGCCTTCAAACTCTAGCCTTACAAAACCCCTCAGAAAGTGTGATGCACTGAAGAAGAGGAGGGGTGAAAAACAAAAGGGGAGAGGCGGAAACAAGCGAGACAGAAAAGCCAAGAAAGAATGAAATAGGAGAAAGTGTTGAGGAAAATTTCCACTTAACTGTCCAAGTGAGATTTCCTTCTGATATGTGGAGAGCATGGTTTTAACTCTAAGGTAATAACTCTAACCTCACCAGTCCTCTAAAAGCATGTGATTTGCTGAATCAGATGAAGGTGGGGGGGGGGTGGAATAGAGAGAATGGGGAGAGGGAAAGAGAAGAGAAAATGGGAGTTGGGATCCAGGGAAACTGTTCATTTTCTATGTTATACAATAATATATATATAATGGAAGTCAGAATAAAATCAGTAAAGGTGTCACAAAGCATCCCCAACCCAAGAAAGAGAGGCCATTTCCACACGGGGTTTTTAAAACAGTGCAGAGCGTCCTCCAGGGAGGATGTCTGCACCTGGGAGCAGACTGGGTCGGACCTACTTAACGTAGACCCGCACCCCAGCCTGCTCCGGAACAACCCCAAGTGGTCGTCCAGCATGCTTTTGAAAAACCCGTTTCTTGAGGTTTTTCAAAAGCACGGAGCGCGCCAGTGCGAGCCTGCTCCCTTATGCAGATTCCCAGGCTCGCATTGGTGCGAGCCTGCGATCTGCCGGGGGTGGCCTTTAGGCTAACGAGCTTCAGCGGTTGGTCGAGAGCCTTGACCAACCAGAAGCTACCATTATCGTCCCCAGAGCAGTGCGGAGCGGTGGCCACGTGCTGCTCCGGAGCAGCGTGGACCGGACCGGGGAGCCAAAAAGTCCGGTGAGTAGCGTCATGGGGGAATTCCCTCACCCCGTGCGGAAATGGCCAGAGACTGAAGGACGGGCGGAGTGGATATATCAGTTTTTTAGACTTAAAGAGCTTGGCATTAATCAAGGACCACAGGTGCCTGAAGCCTAAGCAAACAAATCAGTACCCCATCCCATTCCATTTCATATGAGATTTTTCCTCATTTTTACTTCTTCAGTAGTTTACCAACTCTTCCTTTTGGGGGTTTCCAGAACTTCCTTTAGCACAGTATTCAAGATAACAAGTGATACCACAGAGTAGTCTGCATAGCAACAAAGAGAGGTGCCGTATTTCTTCTGTTCCTAATCATTCTTCACCTTTGGTCTTCGTATCTTACTGAATCTGCTTGAGGAAGAGCCACTCATTCTAATGAATCCCAGTGTTCTTATTTGATCAACTTGTTACAGCATGGGATTAATTTCTTCATTAATCAGGCTAGAGAAAGGCTAGAGAAAACTTGTGAATTATAACAATGGGTTAATTGACCAGTTATTTGCCAGATTTTGATTTTAGAGTATAGTTCCCGTTGGCCCCAGCCAGCATAGTCACACCTGGAGATTATAGGAGCTGTCATGCAAAATGTCTCAATGCTAGGAGGTTGCCTGATCTTGTCTTTACATTTTCATGGCCTAGCCATTTTGCTGCAAGCCTCGCTTTCTACCTTCTGCTCCACTACTCAGATCCTTAATCACGCAGATACACAATCTCGACTGTCCTTCATAATAAGTACATGGAATTTCAACAAGTCTGTCCTACTCTGCAATAAATTTGCACGTCTGGAAAGATTCTGACACAAGTACTAAAAGAAATGAGTAGGGATGGGCCAACCGAATCCTTGATCCTCAAATCCTGGGAAGGATTCAAGATTTGCGAATCTGAATCCCTGTGCCAAAATAGGCAATCAGAATCTTTCGAATCCACCAACCAAACAGTTTGTTGGAGACCGGAAAATTTTGGGAACCAGACACACAAGGGGAGATGGCAAGTCGGTGAGCTTTTCCCTCAGAGTAATAATGGCCTTTGCTAACAATTTCAGGAATTACATCTGGGGTTGTATCCTAATATATTTAAATTGAATATTTAATATTTAACTTCAGCGCTTGACTGGAAGGTACAGGCTTGAAATTCCAAGGACAGCTGAAAGATTCCTTTGCATAGCTCCCTTGCAAAGCTCTTTCATACACAATTTCTGGGGCTTCTAGTTTTACAAGGTGTCATAGCCTTCTCTGCCAAAGTGTGCTGGTGCATCATCAAACAACAAACCCCAGGATGCCATAAGGAGCTATGCAAAGAAAATCCAGTTTTGACCTGGATTATCTCTCTACGCAGGCAGGAAAATGTGGGATTAATTCACATTTTCCTGCCTGTGTAGAAAGGGCCTTCATGTCATTTTCAATCTGGGGAGACCCTGAGGTAAAACTATGGCAATTGTCCTGGCCAGATTTCTTCAGAGGGAGGTTTATCTTTGCCTAGGCTTTTGCTAAGGCTGAGAGAATGTGTCTTGCCCAAGATTATCCTTCTTTCTCTTGCTTTTTAAACCCTGAAGATTCAAGATTTGTGAGATTTGTAAATTCCCCGAACCTTCCAGGGATTCGGATCCAGATTCAGATTTGGAAAATTCTGGATTTGTCCCATCCCTAGAAATGAGGAAGCTTTTTTTTTTTTAATAGAAGTGGGTAGAGATTGTCCCTTCTGAAATGTCTCTTTTAGGCATTTGTGGCAATATACGTCAAGTCAAAAACAGAAAAGTGACGTCTTATTTATTTATTTATTGAAAAAGAAGAGGCAAAAGGAACAGAACATGATGTTTAATATATGTTGATGTAAGAACCATGAGAAAAACAGATGTGGTAAAATAAAATAAACCCCAACACCTTCTGTCCTGCCTCAATATGTACATGCAGTCCCAAAATAATTTCTGTTCACTCAACACTTGTCTATGAATTAGTATTTGCATTCTTCTTTTCCTGCTCCAGATAAACACCACTGATGTTGTATAATTGTTTTCGGTGTCAGTATATGAATAGTTTTCCTGCTTCTTCCTTTTTTAAAAAAAGCAAATACATTCTTATTTTGATGCCTCTAACTTTTTGGGGATGGGAAGATTTTCCTGACCAACGTGTCAGATTGGTATGCAGGAATCATGACATAAAAAGCTACATTTTCTATAAGAATCAAATCTATCTATGTAGAAATGTCAATTTTCCTTTCGACATCCAAAATAAGGTCATTGGCTTCTGATCAAGTTTATGTGAATAGGTCTATCTATGTGTGTTGATCTGTGGCAATGTCTCTACTTCACAGAACTTGACCAAAGTTGATAGCTTGCATATTCAGGTTACACAATTCCATGGAACAGCCCAAGATAGTTTGGTCATTGCTATATTTAATCCTTCTCCGCCCTGCAGCAAGGGTGAAAATGTGTTCTGTCTTGTAGACATCCTGTGTGTGGAGGGCTGTCCAGTCCAAGCCTGTTTTAAAAATAAAAAAAAATCCTGGAAAGAGATAGCAGAGGCCTAGAAGAAGCCCATCCATAAATACCACAGAAATAGCAATCTAAACAGGCATACTGTGTCCCATTAGTTCACTGGTGGAGCTTGAAGTGTGTGAAGGGGGGGCAGGAGGGGGTGGGGCTACAGCACAGGGGCGTGGCTACGAGCGGGAATGCCCCCAAAAAATTGCCACCGGAGGTGAACCATCCCCATCACTCCCCCATCCCTACGCAACTGCATTAGGTTTTTCCAGTAGAAATAGCTATTGTACATATAGATTTTTTTCTTTGCGTCTGTCTGTCTGTATATCTATCATCAGCCTATACAGATATTACACTCATATCTGTGGCCTTTTCTGTCCTCTGTTTTGATTATGCATCTCCTCTTTCTTGATAATCCATAGGAGAGCAAAAGGAGAAGGTATGCAAGCTTGATCTCTGAGTGAAAGAACAAACTGCAATAAAATAAAATAAAATCCTCTTTTGAGCACAAATGACAGATTGAAATTGGGCCCTGCAACTATTAGAGAATGCTGGTCGCCTTCACCAAGATTGAATGTAGGCAGAACAGTCTTGTGTGTTAGAGTATTAGCAATGCCAGAAGTGAGCAGTAGGTCCAAGTGGGACAGTGGAGAAGAAACCCACAAAGAGCCGAAGACATTAGCCTAGGGTAGAAACTTGTGCTCCAGATGTTGTTGGACTGCAGCTCTAGCCAACATGAGTCAAGATGATGGGAGCTGCAGTTCAACATCTGCAGGGCAACATGTTTTCATCCCTGACTGCTTTTTTTTTCAGTGTGTGTGTATATATGTACACACCTATATAAGATCAACACAGCTGAAATTTGGACTGTCATTAGGAATGAGGGTTTAGGACTCGTCTTGATAAGACCCTGCACTTGAACATTAACACGGAAACACTACACAGAATGCTTGTGAATTAAAGAGGTGCTATAACATTCCTGGGGCAAGCAGAAATTAAGACAGGATCAAAGAGACCCAAAGGTATTGTATACTGATGCCTAGATTGATACTTAGTGTATAAATTTTAGAGCTTCCATATGTTCTCAGTCATTTGGTTAGCCAATCTAAAAGACATTGTTCCTCTAAAGCAGATGTGTTTCTTCAAATACTATAGGTTTCAATTTCTCATAAGACAAAACAGCACAGTCAATAGTCAGAGGGAATGGAAGACATAGGCCCTTTCCACACCAGGCAATTAGAACGGGGCAGTGCGTCCTCTCACGAAGGTCGTCTGCACCTTGGAGCGGACTAGGAGCGGGCTACTTACCGGAGATCCACACCTCAGTCTGCTTCAAAACAGCCCCAAGTGTTCCTCCAGCGTGTTTTCTAAAGACTGCAAAAAACAGGTCTTTATTTTCCTGGAACGCGCCATTGCGTTTCTGCTCCCTTGTGCAGATTCGCAGGCTCACACCAATGCGAGCCTATGATCTGCAGAGGGCGGGCTTTAGGTATGGCGAGCTTCAGTGGTTGGTTGGGACCCACGACCAACTGGAAGGTGCCATTTTGGAAGCCGGAGCAGTGGGGATCTACAGACCTCGCACTGCTCCGATTTGCCCTGGATCAAGGCGGAGCCCTGTGGAAGGGCGTCAGGGACAGTCCGTGTTGCTTCGGACCCCAGAAGAAGCGGTAGGTAACGGCATGGAGCAATTCCCTCGCCTCATGCGGAAAGGGCCATAGTCAAACAATATTGGGAAGGCTTCTGTTTACCCAACTAAAAAATATTCTCCTTACCTAATCAGGTAGTAGATCAAATATTTTAATTTTATTTAATACAATACTTATACAAACAGGAGATAGCAAATGCCACCTAAAAACCTTAACTCATATATATATGAATGAAAGAAATGGGTAGCCCTGTAAGATAATACATGTAAGGCATGTGCGCGCGCGCGCGCACACACACACACACACACAGAGTCTAAATCCAGAGATTTTCCTATGTAAATACACAAAGAATTAATCACATAATTAATCAACTAAAGCACATATTGTCACCTGAATAAAATTTATTGGATGACAGTTCTAGTATACACCCAGCGCATTACGCAATCTACATTTGCTCAAACCATGAAAGTTTTAAAATGCTAATTTGGTATTGATATGGGAACAATTGTAAGGAAGGCCAAACGTCTGCTCTCAGAAATGTCTGTTGTCTTCAATCAGTGAAACCCTTTGACAGTTTATAGCGACAGCCAGCTTTATGCCAAGACTGGGAATGAAAGAATCTCGTAAATGATTTTTCTCTAGTTTGACAATGCCACTCTATCCTATATTCTCCCAATGCTACACAAGAAGTCTAAAGAGAGATGTTGGTTATTTTGTTTGGCATATATGGAAGTGAGCCAGTGAATACAAACAAGGTGAGCAAACTCATTGCTTCTGGAAGATTTTTTTTCTTTGAGAAATCAAAGGTGCTAAATTGTAAGATGACATTTCATATCAGGCCATTGTGGGCTTGCCACTCCAAATAAAATTCCTTCAGCTAGAAGTGAATTGGGCTGTCACAGTAATATCATTGAATGAGATGCTTCAGTGCGTTTTTGAAATTCCACTAAAGCAGTCATTGATTTTAATTATGTGGCTCCTACAGCTGCCACTAGCTATAGGAACATGGGATGTCAATAGCTACCAACTGGATGTGGATATCCTGAAATAATTTTAATTAGAATGCTTGCTTATATGAGACCAGGCTGGACAAAATAGCATGCTTCTTATCTGTCAGCCTTCTCCTGGATGAAAAAGATATCTAATTTTTTATTAAAATAGATAATATCTTCAAAATCCATTAGTGATAGTTGCCACTGCTTCAGGCAACTTTGTTTAAAAAAAAACATTCAAGGATTTTAAACCTCAATTTCTTTCCATCCCAAATATGCAGTTTACTGCTTTTGGTGAACTGAACTTCTCCTTCATTCACACTGGCCAAATTAAACAATGCAGGTGTTTCTAGTACAGAGAGAGCCATGAAATATCTCCTTGTTGAGAAGGGCCCAACAGAAAACCACAAATAAAGGAATTTGAACAGATTTTTTTAATAGTTAACCTTGCAAAGCACTGGGCCAGGAATGATTCAGTTTTAGTTTCTTCCATGTTCAGATTGTTTAAATCTCAAATTCTACCATGCTGAATATGAAAACATTTGCAAAGCTGCCAAGTCCTTATAAAAAGGGAGCTAAAAGAAAATCCTGACCCATTGTACAGTCTGTTACCTTTGTCCTCTTGATGTTGTATGCCTTCAAGTTATTTCAGACTTATGGTGACCCTATCATGTGTGTTTTTTGGGGGAGACTGAGAGTGTATGATGCAGCAAAGGTCACCCAGTGGGTTTCCATGACCAAATGGAGAATTGAGCCCTGGACTCCAAGGGTCATAGTCCAACATTCAGACCACTACATCATGATGGTTCTTAGCAAGCTCTAAATTATTGGATGGCAGATTGTTTATCAAGAATCTTTTCAGAAGGGAATGAGTGATAGTGAGGGTAGTTTCCACTGTAATTGTTCTCATTCACCTTTCAACAAAGGTGACTAATAGGTTCCACTAACTTTCCTTTTGGGTTGGCTTCTGAGGGACTAGCAGAAACTCTGAAGAACACTAATTTCATGGATCCCTGCTCTCTAGTCACATTGCTCTTTGATATATACATGCCCAGGGGAATGAAAAAGAGGCTGGAGTGCACTGATACAAGCTTAGTTCATGCTGGAACAATAATGGTCTCTTGACCTGTCTTTTTCCCGTTCCAAAATGAAGAAGCCCATGTAAACAACAAGGTAGCTATTATCTATCTTCACACAATGTACTGTAGGGAGAAGAAATGAGTGACCTGCTGATCTTAATTTTGTAATGTGTGTTAGTTTTCTTTGGTATATCAGAACTATTAGATGACTTTTCTTTTGCTTGTGGGTTGCAATGTCATAACCCCCAACAGTGACACAGGAAGTATTAACTGTGGACAGAGGCCAAATCTGTCTTCTCTGATTACCTGTCCTCAAGTTCTTTGCAAATCTATTGTAACCAAATTTTTGGCAGCTGGCTCTTGTTCGTGAAAGAGTAGTGAAGAAATAGAGGCTATTTTCTCACAGCTTTCAGAAGACAGCAGGCTGCATTTTTAAACATTATGTACTGTTGTGCCACCCATCCACCAAACTATCGCCATTTCCACACTCTGGGACTGTCCTGCTATAGGGACAGGATGGAAGTGGTAGGCTGCCATCCAACCCCATGCATTGCACTCATGGGATATTCACTAATGGATAAAATTTGTTTAGCACCCACAATTGCACAATGCTTCCATACCTACCTGTCCTGTGGAAGAGCAGGAAGTGCAATGGTGATGCTTCCTTCCCCAGTGCAACCTAGGAAATGCCAGTTGCACTGCAGAAGAAAGAGGTGTTCCTGTAGTACTCCCTTCCCTGGCTAGACTGTGACGGAGTGACTTGCAAGAACCCAGTGATGCGGAAATGGCCTATATAAAGTATGTTGTATATTCTTGAATAATATTCTTGAATCATGTTATCCAGTCACCAACACAACCAAAACTGGATTCTCCCACTTCAACACATCTCCTGGGATCTAAAGTGATCCCCCCAAAACATGTTATTTTCATGTTTAAGATAATTTGAATGAGGACATTCCACCGATATTTTGTTCCTGTCTTTTTGTCCTTCACAGGCTTTCTCCGTGACAGGAATCCACTGGAATGAACACGTGGTGTCTTTCTTTTTTTTCTTTTGTTCTTTTCTTTATAATCAATAAAAAAAATAATTATAATAATAAAAAAGACAGGAATCCAGTGCTTTGTCCTCTAAACCAGGAGTGGGCAACTTGTCACTTTGCAATGTTGCTAGGCTGCACCCTCCACAATCACTCATCCTTACTATTGGTTATGTTGGCTAGGGCTGCTGGGAGTTGCTCCTACAACATATGGAGGACCAAAGAATGCTACAAATTGTTCACCTGTATTCAACACCCAGCCCAAGTGTGCTTTCAACTGCTTAGAGACACCAAAAAGTGGGGAGGGGAGAACTAGCTACAGTGACAATACCAGGGCATCTGGGGTAGAACAATAAATGCTGCCTATCCATTCTAGTCAAGATGTTGGCACATGAGACACAACAACACACAAGCATCTCATATCCCGGGCAGGAAAAAGTCAGTAGTATCAGATGAAAGGGCTAGCCTTTTGCTTCCTGTTCAAGACATACAAAATATGCTTCCTGAGGCAGCTTCCTCATTCTGGCAAAAGATAGAGATACCCATATGCAGTGGGTATTTCCAGAAGCACGCACAACAATGCAAAACAGTTCTGAGAGTAATCCAATCATTCTGAAAGAAAAGGTTCTAAATCAGATCACCAATGCACTTAAGTATTAAAATGTCACAAATGTACCATATTATCCCCAGCTTTCCAAAAACTGTAATCTCATAGGCTTTTAAACATGTTGTCAGTTATTATTGTTTCATCTACTTATTTCATGTTCAAGTTTTAAATAGCAGAACTTTAAAAAAAAAAACTCTTTAAAAGGTCCTTCTGGGAATATTTATTTCACAGAAAACTTGTGTGATTTTCACACATTTTCAAAAAAATCTAGTTTCAGATAGCTGTTTGTTTTGCCATAAAATATTCTTTCTTTATTACTGACTTATTTATTTTCTTTTGTTCTCTTGTGTACAATTTAAATCATTAAAGAAAGCTAAAGAGGATACTATGGATCTACGAAATACCGCCAATGCCACAGAGTCCCAGGAAAGTTCACCCAATCATTTAAAAGCAAGAAAAATACAGTTCTAGCAAGAGATTACATTGCAAAAGCCATTTATAAAGCCCACAACATATGATTCCAATATACAACACAGTGTGTGCGTATATCATAGACAAAAATAATCACCTGTAGCCCCATAATTGATGTAGTTCCACAGCTGATATGTTTAGCAACTTAGCTTTGTTTCCTTCCATCCCACAACCAATATTTAGTCTTTTATCTGGTTGTTGCATTTCAGTGCTGTGCAGCATTGTCTCCTCTTCCCTTGCACTGTTTTGAAAACTTTGCATTGCCCATTTGCACTATTTTTTGGATTTATTACTGATTATTCTGCCAGTGGTTTTGGCATTGGTCTATGACCCTGGTGACCAGGGTTCGAGTCCCTGTCTGCCATGGAAAACCATTAGGTGACTTTAGGCATGTCACACACTCTCAGCCTCAGAAAACCCTGTGATAGGTTCACCTTCGGGTCACCATCAGTTGGAAACAACTTCAGGGCACATAACAACCACTCTGCTAGCTATTCTCCTTTGTCGGAAATGGAAGCTAAGAACCACAAACCTTTGAGTGTACAACATATTACTGTTTTGAATTAGCTTTTCCTTCCCGTGGCGATTGGTGATAATCTTTGAAAGGAGAGTGAAAAATGTTCTAGAACTAGCCCAGGGACAGTTGGCAAAACAAAGCCTCCAAAGATTGACAAATTGTTTGCCTGTGAGGAAACTGTGAACATCTCAAGCTTAACCTCAGCATTTGTAATTTCTACTGCTAACCGTTTCTCAGCTTTGGATATAGAAAATGAGCCTCCTTCTGGGCCCTTGGAACTGCTGGCAATGATTTGGCTCCCTATCTGGAAGGATCATCTTTGGAGTCAAATGGCGCAACCTGTTCTTGAACAATCACTTATTATTGAGAAGAAACTACACATTAAACAACAATCGTACCCCGCAGACTTTGGGACAAAACGGTGCCTTTTAACAGCCTACACTGTTATTTCAATTTATGAATGTTTAGGAAAAAAGTAATTGAACAAGTTGACCTTCTTAAACTTTGCTTTGATAATTTTGTACAGAAACGTACGGCTTTAAAAGAGAGTTTGGCTCAATCCAATAGTACAGGATCCAGAAAGAAGGAAAAATTTATAAGAAAAAAACTGTAATGGAGGTAGGAAAAGGAAACTGCAATAGGATCTTACAAGCAAACCAAATCATGCTGCAAATTGCTTATAACAGAATAAACAGTGAAGGTCATATTGAGCTATTAGATTACCTTTGAGCCAAGTTTTACGTATACACCCTCATAGTATTGATATGTGTGCTGTAGAATGGCTTGTCAGTGTATCTGCACAGAAGAGAATTGGTTAACATTTGAACAATCTACAGTACCTCTTATTTTGACTTGACTGAACTACTGGTGTCTTTAGTATCCATCGATGAGATCCCACATGCTGAGAGTGATCGGGATGGGGCTGTGTTGATGTTCTACTAGCAATGAATGAGGATGACTTGGTCACTAAAATTCCAGCACAATCCTTGGAACCAAAGAAGATTTACAATATATCCTCTCTGCATGAGTTGCCTTCCAAACAAAAAAGCCCTTGTTCAAAGAAGAATCCTTGGATACTTGTGATGATACAGACCTGACTATACCAGTTTGATAATTACACTTACTATCCTGGAATATCATGGGTTGGGAAAATAAGTTCCCAGGTGCAGTTTTTGCAATTTATTTACAAAAATTCAAAATTTTTCATTTGCAATAAATACTAGCTCCTGAAACTAATTTAACGTCTCTTCATGCATTTTGATTATTTTCTGTTCCAGCTGTCAAAACATGTACTAGAGGTCATGGTAGTGGCAACCTTACTATATTTACTTCATTTGATTTGCAAGTCAGTATTCAACCACTGGCAAGGTTTTCTCCACAATGTATTCATTGAGGATTCTCTTCAGTAACAGAGTGCATATGGGTTCTCTTATTAGTATAAAGGTGTATTTTCCACCTAGGTTCCCAAAAGATGTAGGTGCCAACAGCATTTGGAATAATTTATCTGAAGCCCTTACCCTTCTGGAGTATCAATATCTCTCCACAAGTTTCCTGCTGTGGGGAGATTTTTACACTAGAGTTGGGGCCAATTTGAAATAAATGGAGGGTACTAATTTTGGACAAGACTGTCAACAAGAAACCCTATCACTAGGGTTTCTAAAGATACAAGAATAAACAAGACAGGTCTGAGGTTTTCGGGCATCCTCCCTTTGCACTATTTGCAAAGTCTTAACAGAACCCATGGAATAATGTTGGGTACCTATACTTATGTCACCAACAGGAGAGCTAGCAGAATAGATTATATGTCAGTTTGCTCTCTGACATTCGTAGATTTGGAGTTAACAATAGGGATGAAAGCGATCATTTCCTTCTGTTGCTGCTATTCAATTTTGCAACCCCACCCAAGTCCTTCTCAAAATCCAATTCATGTGGGACAACAGAGAATACTGTGGTCAATCAATCCAGATACCTCCATCCTTCACACATTTGAGAGTACTATTGCCCCTCAACTTTTCTGAGGGTTGAGGGTGCAAAACACTTGCAAAATAGTAATTAAAAATAGCCCTCCAAATAACTCTTCGTGCCAGAATTAGCATTCCCCCTCCCATTCCTTTGCTTTTTGCATGAGTGGGTGTGCCTTCCTTCTCCGTACCCAGGCAAAAGGTAGGAAAATGGGATGGAGTGGCCCTGTGGATGGAGAAGGCATATGTAAGCCTCAAAGAGCCTTGGTGGTGCAGTGGTAAAATGCTGGTACTGCAACCACAACGTTGTGTGTTCAATCCTGCTGGGCTCCAGGTTCACTCAGCCTTCCATCCTTCCGTAGGTCGGTAAAATGAGTACCCAATTTGTTGGGAGCAATTAGCTAACACATTGTAAACTGCTTAGGAAGTGCTTTGCACTTATAAGCGGTATAGAAATGTAACTGCTATTGCTATTTCCTCCTCCATGTGCTTGCTGTTTGCCAGGGCACAAAGAAGGAACGCAGGGCACCTGGACAACTGGCAAGTGAATGGGGGGGGGGCTTGTCTTTTGCCCAGGTATGGAGAAAGAAGGCAGGATGCCCAGGTAAAGGACAAGTGAATGCAAGGGAGGCAGGTGCACAAGAGCCTTTGCCCCTTCATTCATTTGTCTTTTGCCCAGGTATGGAGAAAGAAGGCAGGACACTCAGGCAAACAGCAAGCGAATGGAGGGGACCTTCCCTCTCCCCATTTGCTTGCCTTTTGCCAGGGTGCAGAGATGGAAGACAGCACACCTGGGCAAAAAGCGAGGGAATGACAGAGAGAGAATGAGAGGGGGAGGCAAGCAGGCGTCTCACAAACAATCACATTTGTGAAGGTCAAACCTGCAAATGTGGAGAAAGTAGTTTTAAATCCTTTTGTCAAGACATTTCAGATCTTAATTTAGATATCTTGCATGCTTGCCAAACTATTATCCAAAATCTTGGACCCAAATTAGTCTGTAACAATTTATTCCCAATCAAATTGTAACCAGTAGATGGTTTGATCTTGAATTTAGGGGTGTCTGAAAAGTATTAATGGATTACTCTTGACAGGTGCTTAGAAATGATGTTACTACTTCTCCCGACAGTTTACCTTCTATGACATTGTCTTATAGGGAACTTTTAAAACAGAAAAAAGACACACATGCTAGAACACAATGGAAACAATTAGGTCTAGCAGTGGTGGAAAAGAAGGAGAGTTTTGAGGGGTTGAGTGTGGGCTATTGGTATGCCCACAGTTTGACCTGAAATTGTTGGGCAAATTTCATCACATCAATGCTATATTCATTTTAGCAGGCCTTACAGAGCTATTCTTTCAGGGATCCATCTTTCAATTTTTTCCAAAACTACTTGTTTGCCTTATGGGTCTCCTGTATCAGTATCTGAGATAAAGAAGTTGACTGCACCTCTTGCTCTGGGCAAGTCCCTGGAGAAAATATGAAATATTCAAATACTTTACTGATTGGTCGGCCAAAATATTAGCCAAAGTGTTTACTTGAATCAACAATACAGGTATAATTCCAACAAGTTGAAAACAGTATGCAGTTGTTCCTTTGTAGAAGAAGACATGCAAGACCCCAGTAATTATTGCCCTATTAGTACTGTGGACATTGATTCTAGGTTATAATAGTAAATATCTATTAAATAAATTGGAGGATTGGGAGTCTACTAACCATTTCATTCTCCCCGAACAGGCTGGCTTTAGGAAGGGGCATAGTATTATTGAACATTAACTCTTACTTTTTAGCCCAAAAAGGAATTGCCACTTCTTTCTTATTATGTCTTTCTAAATACTTCAAAATATCTACAATATTTCTGCTATTCAAAGTTGTATTTTAGGTAGAAATCTACACTCATCTCCATGTATAAAATCCTGGTGAATTATTTTTAACCTTTCAGCTAGGATGATTGTGAGTATCTTATAATCAATATTAAGTAATGACATCAACCCATAGCTTTTTGTCAATGTCAAATCTTGATTCTCTTTTGGTATTAAAACTATATTCAACTGAAAGATAGAATTCCACATCTATTGTAATGGCAATAACAATACATCCTGAAATCATTTATAGTAAAGAGCTGAGAGGCCAACCTAGGCATTTTACCAATTTTCATTTTTTTCATCACATCAACTATCTCTCTTACCGTTATTAGTGCATTCAGGATCAGTTTCTGATAATCTGTAATTTGTGGGAAATCCTATTTGTCATTTATATAAAGAAACATAATACCTGTGAAAAATTTTCTGAATATTTATACTGTTAAGTATGACAGCCTTTATCTCTTGTAGCTTTAATATCACTTTCCTTTCATCTTTTCCCAACTACTGCTACACTAAAGATCCCTGAATTCATGAACAATCTGGTGAATGATTGGCTTATATTTCCCCAGTTTGTTTGTGAATTCAAAGGTCTTTTGTGCAGCTTAAGACGTCTTTTTCTCCATCTTGCTCACCATTAACATAGATAATTGTCTCTTACAACATCTTAATCTGAATAGCAATAGCAGTCCTTGACGGCAATTTTAAAATTCATCTTCCTTTGCTTTTATCTCCTAGAGAATAAATTGCATTTTCCCTTGCCTCCTTTTTTAAAGCTCAGAATTCTGCTGACTAAAGCACTGTCTAATAAATGCTTTACTCATATCCCTAATAATCCTAATGTTGGTACGTTTGTTCAAATGATTCTCAAAAAAAGTTCCTTTTTACAGTTCTCCATAGCCTTTTCATTTTGAAAAAAAAAGTTTCATTCAGTCTCCGTCCGTAAGCCCCCTTTTTTCCTCTTAAAAGTTAAAGCTACAGGATTGTGATCTGAAAAAGTCTTTGCCAATATATCCACTTTACTAACCTTGCTGTCCAATATCTTTAAAGTCCAGATCATGTCTATGCTAGAAAATTATTTGTGTCTTTCAGAAAAATAAGTATACGCTTTCACATCTCCATATTTAATTCTCCATGTATTCACTAACTCCAAACTGTCTATCGGCTGAAAAAACACTTTTAGTAATTTGCCTTGTGATATCTTGATATTCCTCTGAGAGCTCCTTCCTTTTTGGGAGGAAAGCACTCTGTTGCAATCTCCCGTAAACAATCAATTTTCATTAGAAAAATGCATCAACATATCCATTAACCTTTCATAAACAATAGTTTTTTCATTATTTTCACTAGGAGCATAAATTGCTACTGCAAGTGATTTGATCACTTGCATATGAATCTAGACCCCCACATACCTATCTTGTTCATCAGCAAATATCATTTCTGGGGAAC
This sequence comes from Cyclura pinguis, assembly GCA_030412105.1. Classification (NCBI taxonomy): domain Eukaryota; kingdom Metazoa; phylum Chordata; class Lepidosauria; order Squamata; family Iguanidae; genus Cyclura; species Cyclura pinguis. The sequence continues at coordinate 78,695,085 of CM059603.1, read as the reverse complement.
ACTGAGATTTTGTCTACATAACTACATCATTTTTCTTTTTAACTCCCATGGAGGCAAAGTCCTTACTTAATTTAGTAATAATCAAGTATTTGCTATCCTCTTTTTTAAAATATGTATTACATGCAAAAAAATTACTTATGTGACACACCCTCTTCTTTTAGAGAAAACCATAATTTCTCATAACCAACACAAAGATTTGCCGTAATAAAGTGTTGGCTGATTTTCTTTTTAAAATAATTTACTGACATGTCAACGCTAGGAAGTGAGCAACAGAATCAGATGTATGTCTCCAAGTGAATTAGGAAGACCAAGGGCCCAATAAAGCTAGGCCAGAGCTTAGAAATAATGACTGGGATACTGTTAGTGAACTATGTATGTCTAGATCCCTTTTTTTTTTTTTCTTTTTGGAGCAGAAAGATATTCTCTTGCCCTTGTGATCTGTTGAAAAACCTCCCTGTGCCCCCAAACTGTCAAGTTCTGTTTTTTTAATTATTATTTAAAATCCAGTATGAAATTAAATAGATTATTTAGACTAAGGTTTTGAATAAGAGCTTTAATCCCCAATGAAGGGGGATTAAGAAAGATAAAGCAAGATTTCATTGATTTGCTTGAAAATGTGAAGTAAATTGCTTAAATGTTTTAATAAATATATTGATAGTGAACTCACTTTGGAGCCGGAAGAGATGATGTGTCTACATGCCTGATTTTACTAGGAATTAGGAAACTGTATGATTTCCGGTGAGGCCACGCAGACAGCTAAGCTCTCAGTCTTCTGATCAAAGTTCATGAGCACTGTTGCTGTTAACTGCTGACGTCTTTGACTTAGGGTAACTCTGTGAATGAGAGATCTCCAAGTCATCCTATCTTCAACCGCCCTGCTTTTAAGTCTTGCAGATTCAGGGATGTGTCTTCCTTAACTGAGCCTATCCATCTGTAATGCAGTCTTTTTCTTTTCCTCCTGCCTTCTACTCTATTGTCCAGTGGTGGAGCTTGGAGCGTGTGGAGGGGGGGAGGGGGCAGGGCTATGGCATGAGGAGCGTGGCCACTGTATGTGGGGGCATGGCTGTGGTGCATAGGGGTGTGGCCATGGCGCACGGGGGCATGGCTGTGGGCCAGGATGCCCCAAAAACGTTGCCACCCAGGGCGAACTGCCTCCCCCGCCCCCTCATCCATACACAATTGCTATTGTCTTTTCTAGTGAGTCATGTCTTTCCATGATATGGCCAAAGTACAGCAGTCTTAGCTTAGTTGTCTTGGTTCTAGGGAGAGTTCAGGCTTCATTTGCTCTAGGACCCATTCATTTGTATTTTTAGCAGTCTGAGGTATCTATAGAATTCTCCTCCAGTATCATGTTTCAAAGGAGTTGATTTTCTTCTTATCAGCATTTTTCACTGTCCAGTTTTCACAACCATACATAGAAACTGGAAATTGGAAATACAATTGCATGGACAATTCTAACTTCAGTATTCAATGATCTGTCTTTACATTTGAGGATCTTGTCTAGTTCCTTTGTAGCTGCCCTTCCAAGTCCTAACTAAGGAAATCCACAGAGTTTGCAAGTTGTAACAATAAATCAGTGAAGTTTTGCTAAATTGTACAAACTGCTGCTCTGTTAGCTGAGCTGGAGATCTGCACATAGCCCTGTTCTCTTTCCCAGAGCTGAACTCACCAAAACTGGAGAATTTGTACCCTTATCTTCTGCCTGGGGATGACCTGTGAAAGTTAGACATTCAGGGCCAGGCCTTGACAACTGGCAACCCTACTGGTGTCTTCAGGGTCACCAGAGGAAGCAGTCATCAGCAAGACACATACAAGAGCAAAGGGACAAATGGGATTATCTGGAACAAACACAAATGCAAGTGAGGGGACCTAACTAACCTAAAATTACTGGGGGAAAAAACAAAACACTCAAAAGTGTATGAGGTTCTGGGGAAACAGGGTATATAAGAATATTAGCTGCATTGTTCTGTCCCACCTGGGAGGTATGATCTATTGCAAAGTAAGTCTTGCCTGTTGTAAAACTGTTTGCAGCCTGCCGTGGTATATCCTTTCCTTATTCAGCCTTAATGTTTTTAAATAAGCTATGCTTTAACTGTTGCTACAGCAGCTTGATTCTTCAGTTCAGATAATATCCTAGAAACCCTGGAATAGGGGGAGATGTTGTTACTCTCATGAGTTCCGTTCTACTGGTAAAAGGGCAGCACTGGACCCAGCTGACTGTGGTGCCCTCTTACTATGGAAAATAACTAAAAATAAAGGTCTAGGACTATCCCAGGCCCTGAGGTTTCATAGCCAAACTCTGAGAACTAGGGATGACTCCTTGTGATGACACAGGGGAAAGTCTCTGATGATGTCATTAAACATAATACGTTAAACATCACTTGAGTGGTAAGGCATAGTGGTATACAGAAGGCAGATCTACTGGTACAAGAGTGAACAACACATGGCTCCATCCATTTGTTCAGCCTCCAGAGACCTTCAACCATGAAATGTATGTATGTTACAACACAATGTGAAATTGCACATTTGGAAGTTTTCAGGAAGTGCAATTCACAACTAAAACAAGATACGCATCCTCAATTTTAATTTAAAAAATGAAAATATTGAAAGTAAGCTCCTGGTCACTTCCTATTTTATCAGGGGTTTGAAGCCTCCAACAGGTTTTAGGACTGAAAAATTGACTCTCAGCAGTGGATATTGCAATGGTGGCAAATGAAGGCATTGCTTTCCCTCAACAATAATTCTGCCCATCAATGAAATTTTCCTTCTATTAAACCTCTTTTAGAGAGATCAACATCCCATCCCTTCTGCCCTTGTGCCATTTTTGTCTGGCCCTTTCTGCACAACGTTGCTTTGCCACTACTGGGATGGGATGGGATGGCAGCAGTTGGCAGACTGTAGCTCTGCATGATGTCATGGCCATCTTGTTGTCATCCCGTCATGTAGTGTTGTACTCATGCAGTATTTGCAAAATGGAAAAAATCTGTTTTGTACCTCCAATAGCTCAGCTCTTCTGTACTTACCATTGTGCAGAAGCCACGGAAGCTTGTGATGCTTACTGTTCCATTGCAGCAATGGCAAGCACCTGGCTGCACTTCATAAGAAAGAGACAAAACCATTGCATTTCCTTCCGCAGGGAGCGAGCACGTGCAGAGAGGAGTGTTGCTGACACGCTCCCTTCCAAGCCTGAATTGCAGCGCGACAACGTGGAAGATCATTGTCGTGCAAAAATGGCCTCTCTGTCCACCCAATGAATGTTGTCTTGCTACACCTCTGCATTACAAACCTGCCCTGCTCTTGTTCCCCAGGCTGGAAGCTGCAAGTAAGGAGATCACTGTATGATCTCCAGCAGACTGGGAAAGGCTTCCAATTCCCAATTGTTTTAACCATAGCAACATTAATAGGACTCCCTCGCATCTAAACCAGGCCAGTTAAACGCAAAAATCTAAAATGCCATAAGATGAAGTGGATTTGTCTTTGAGAAGATAAGCTAAATATAGCTCTAATGCTGAAAAGCGATTCCTAGCCTCTTGAGAGGTTCAGAGGAACCCTGCTTTTTGAAATGTTAAGTGTATATCTTTATTCATGGGTCTGGTTGGTGGATCTTGGTTTGTAAGTAAAAAAATGAATTTACAAGCTTCACTGCATATCTGCAGGTTAGTCAAGAGGGGAAAATCAGCTCTGGTTTCCCTTTGAGTATGTTTATTAAAGAACCAGGCAAAGAGAGGTTGAGATAGTCAGTTGCATTTAAAGTAAATTAAGGCATAACAGCCACAGAAACACCAACCAAGGAGGAATCTAATTTAAGACATAGGATGGCCTTGTAAATTACCTTCTGATTTCTCTATTTTTTTAAACAGATCCTTCCAGGACTTAGCATCTCCTTTACATGAAGGACATATTATCTCAAAGCAGGAGCTGCATACCTTGCTGCATCATACCATTTTGTCTCCAGAGTCCAGAAACCTTGTCTTGTTTCTTCAGGATACAGTAGGTGTTTGTAATTTGCCTTATCTCAAATCTGTAGACTGCAGCTTCTTTGTAATGAGCCCAGGGGTGTCCTCCCTCTCAGTAACCAATACCATCTTTTTGTTTTACAGCTTAGCGTGGATGACTTCACACGTTACTCTGACTCTTCTGGAAATGAGACACCATTTCACAATGTCCAGGCAAGCATAACTATTCCATATGGTGTCTCTCAGCAGTTCAATAAAACAAAAGAATAAAGGATGTTTGGAAAAAAAAAGTGCTAGAGACCATGTAATTCTAGTAACAGGTCGAAGGTTTTTCCAACTTTGATAAAGAGATGGTAGTAAAATAACTTTAAATGGCCATAGATTCCTTCGTAGCTTTCAAGAAAACCATTTAGTTATTCAGGATTAGTACCCTTTTCCCTCTATATTAACTGAGGGTAACGAAGATTAAGTAGCAAGCCAGTTTCACTTCCCAAGCTGTTTTACAGAAGCCTGCTCACAGAGGCCCTTTCCACAGCATATTCCCATCCTGCCATGGGGACAGGAGGAGGACAGGACCATGACAACGCTTCTGCATGATGTTGTCATGGTCCTGCTCCTCTCCTGTCGTCGTGGTTCCTCTCCTCTCCTGTCCCCAGACGGTGCAATCACAGGTTAAATCATTGACGGGTTTTCCCCATCAATGACCCATGATTGTGCCACCACACATGCTTACCTGTCTTGCAGAAGCCCCAGAAGCATGACGGTTGTGTTTCCTACCCCAGTGCAGCCTGGGAAAGTGCCCGGCCGTGCTGCAGAAGGAAGTGATGTGTCCATTGCAGTCCCTTCTGCAGGAAACTGGTCTTGTGCAGAGGAGAGCACTACTGTTGTGCTCCCTTCTCGGCATTGTCACCAGATGCTGCTGCAAGAAGGTAAGCTGCGGAAAGGGCCAAAGACAACTAAAAATGTGCTTTTGGAAATAGAGTTGGTTCTTTCCCAAGAGAAAGTAAATACATTCTTCGTGTGAGTCTTCCCTCCTTTCCACCATCATCATAATCATTTATTTATTTATTTAGCACTGTCCACGTACATGGCTCTTTACAAGTAAAACAACTAAAACAGTGCATTCTGCTAAAGCTGTACAGTGTGTATCTGTATATATGTATGTGTACACACACACACACACACACACACACACACATACATATACACAGAGAGGGAAGGAAGGAATAATAAACTACACCATACAATTGTAAAACAAACTATCCAGATAAAATACAAAAAAAAAATTAATATAAAGCAAACTGATTAATACATGTAATCAAAACATACAATATTATAAAACAATATTAAACAAAAATTCAAAAAACTTTGGAAAACAGAAAAGTTTTTAACTGAGATTTAAAAATAACAAGGGAAGGAGCAGTCCATAAATGTGCAGGAACATAATTCCACAAGTATGGAGCAATGAGTGAGAAAGGATGAAGCCAAGCCAAGGAGGAGGAAACCCTTGGATGGGTGAGGATCCTAGAATTTCTAGAATGCAGGTCTCAATCAGGCTTGTAATATGAAATAAGGGCTGAAAGATAGGGGGAGTTGGGTTGTATAGGGTTTTGAATGTTAAAACAAGAAGCTTGTATTGAATCTTGGAAGGAATGAGTGATGGGCCAAAAAGATAACCTTAGCAGCAGAATGCTGAATGGAAACCAGAGGATTGAGGTGAGATCATGGAAGCCCAGTCAAAAGAATATCACAATAATCAAGGTGGGAAATGACCAAAGCATTGACTAAGGTCTTAGCGGAGGAAGTGGAAAGAGGAGGACTGATTTTGGCAATGTTATAATAAAAAAATCAACATGACTTTGCTACAGCTTCATTGTGAGGAACAAAAGACAGAGAAGAGTGAAAAAGAAAGCCAAGATTACATGCTTCCTTCACAGGATAAATGGGAACATTATTAACAGTGATGGAGAATTCATGTTGTAAAGAAGGCTTTTGCGGGGAGCGGGGGCAGAATAAGTAGCTCTGTCTTTGCCATTTTAAGTTTCAGGCAATGATGAAGCATCCAGGCTGAGATAGCTGAAAGAAATGCTGTAATATGATGTTCAATATCAGAAGAAAGTTCTGGAGAGGAGAAATATAGCTGAGTATTATCAGCATAAAGATGATATTGAAAGCCATATGAACTGATAAGATTAGCTAAAAGTGCATAAAAAGAAAACAACAAAGAGCACAGAACAGAACCACGTGGGACTTCAACCAAAAGGGGAAAAGAAGAAGATGGCTTCCAGCTACCAAGTTAAATGACCAACCTGAGAGATAAGATGTGAACCAGATGTAGACAGAACCTGTAAACCCTTGGTCATGAAGTAAATCCAGCAAAAGAGCATGATCAACTATGTCAAAGGCTGCAGAAAGATCAAGGAGAATAAGAACTGAATTTGGGCCTTTTGACTTGGCTGCACAGAGATTATCTATGATTTTGTAAGAGCTGTCTCTGTAGAGTGCAAAGGGTGAAATACAGAATGAAATGGATCCATTACAGGAATATGAGAATGAAAATCGAGGTAAAGTCGATACAAACAGCACATTCTAAAACTTTCAAGAGGAAAGGTAACAGTGAAACAGGGTGATAATTAAAAAGAGAAGGTAGATCAAGGGAAGGCTTCTGAAGAATTGGAGAAACAGTAGCATGTTTAAACTCAGAAGGAAATGAACCAGTAAAAAGAGACAGACTGATAACATGGAGAAGAAAAAGGAGAATGACAGGGGCAACAGTAATTAAGAAGAAAGAAGGAAGTGGCTCAACAGAGCAAGTAGAACGATTTGAAGACATCAGTTGATTTGGATAGTTCATCTAAGAAGATTTGGGCAGGAGCGCTAGAAGATGTAGAAGAAACAGACTTTTGATATGTTGGTAACGAGGAAAGTTCAGGAGCAGCAAGATCAGAACAGATATTTTCAATTTTAGTTTTAAAGAAAGTTGCAAAGTCATCAGCAGAAAATGAGGGAATGCTTTAAAGGAGAATTAAGCGTAGAAAAGAGATGCTGCAGGTAACATGCTTTAGCATAAATCAATGAAGTACAGTATTTCTGTAAATTTTTACATAGTGAAAATCACCTCCTTGGGACTGCTTTTCTTACACGTTTATTTTTAAAAATAACTGTTAGACTTGTACCTGCATTCCACTTGTGTTCCTCAATTAAAAAAAAAAAAAGAGAGAGAGAGAGATTTTGCAATTTAATATGTCTCTTCAGTTAAAAGGGTCAATTCAAGCACGTGAGAATTAATATTGTGAAAGGTATTCTCCTTTAAAAATCTATTCAAAGAAAAATATCCCTGTACACGTAGGGAATGCCTTCTCCAACCTCTCCATTCCATTGAAATCAGTGGGAGCAGAAGCACATGACTAAATGCTTTGTCTCACTGATATTAGTTGAAATTAGACAGTTCTTGTCTGGGTTTTGCTTCATCATGTATGATTTAATTGCTCCAATTTGAGTATTTTCACAAAGCAGATTTATTCAGTGAAGTAAGCCTAAGCTCTTATTTAATGTGCTAGATGAGCACATCACTGTGCATTTAATAACAAAGGAACAACTTAACTTCATGCAGGAGAAAGCTATTGGATTAAAAGTCTCATTAGGTTTGTTCAGCAACATTAGCAGTAGTTTGAGACTTTGAGGACCAATGACTATGTATAATAGGACTCTAGTACTGCCATTTTAGAAAGGACAAGTTATAAAAACAAGCATGCCATTTGTCTTACATATTAAGCTCCATTAAAGACTCAAGTACAACCTCCTTGCATTTTCTTTTCCCAGGTCCTTTCCGCACCTTGCCTTTTTCCGGCGCTGGGGTGCAGGGATCGCGCGAGCAGCCTCCAGCGAGAGGCTCTCATGTCCCTGCTGCTTCAGCTCTGCACAAGCTGCCTGCTCGTGTGAGAGCCCCACCTCTTCCTTCTGCAGTGCAGCCTGGGAGTTTCCCAGGCTGCACTGGGGTAGGAAGCGCGACTGCTGCAGCTCCGGAGGCTCTGCATGCCAAGTAAGTGTGCGCGGGGCCCGGGAGCAATGCGCGATCACGCACCATTTTCGGCTTCGAGCTGAAAATGAAAAAGTGTGCGATCGATGCCTGCCGGGCTCTAGAACATTGCACGATTGTGAATGCATCGTGCAGATTGCTCCTCAGAATTGTGCGATGCTCCAGGCGCCCTTTCGCGTGGCAAATGCCTTGAGGAAAGGGCCCCAGTAAGGAAATTTTATCTTGTAGCATGAAACAATTTAAACTTATTAAGTAACAAGTGTACGTACCAGATACTGCAGATACTGAGCAATGTTGATCCGACAAGATTGTTATTTGAGCCTCAACATTTTGGAAGGGTGCACAGATCCAGTGTGGTGTACTTGTTTGAGTGTTAGGCTATGACCTTGGAGACTAGGTTCGATTCCCTGCCCAACCATGGAAACCCACTGAGTAACCATGGGCGCATCACATACTCTCAGCCCCAGAAAACCCTGTGACAGGTTTACCTTAGGGTTGCCATAAGTTGGAAATGACCTGAAGCCACAACCTGAACAACAACATCAATCACTGCAAATTACTGACACCTCAATGCTTGCTTCTACGAAATTGTTGCCACTTTTCTATTTTTTCTCTAAAAATTGGTCTCTTGTGAGGAACTTGGCTGTTAGAGGAGACTAGGTGCTCAGGGTACTCTGAAATAAATTGTTACTGGATGTCCATTTGCCCATGCAAAAGGCTCATGAATGGATACTTTCCCACTTCATACAATCATGATATTCTGACTGCGATGAAGTGATTACTTATTTTAAAAAAGGAAGATGTCAATATAGAGCTGCAAATGCATTTACACACAATATACAGTACTAGCCATTTTTATTATCCTGCCCATCACCAGTAAACACCTGAATTAGAAAGAATAAAATTCCTAGAACTCTTTATCAAAGCTAAGAAATATTGGTTTTAAAGCACAAAAATGCAAACCGTTTGGGAACTGTTTTTAATTTTGGTTTGCAGTGGCTTTCAGAAGGTTGTGAAACAAGTGTACGATTCACGTTCTTCATTGATTAAATTGGAAGTGTCTATTTGTCTCCACCGGTTGTCCAAAAGCCAGGACAAGGTGGTGTGCCATGACTTTAAAAATGCCTTGGTCTTATGGTTCCACCGTCTTTTGTACTATGTACCTGCTGTGATTCTTCCAAATCCATTGCACAGAGTAGGGAGGCTTGCAGCCAGAGCAGTGGCAGCGAAGGAAGGAGCATCAGCTCCCATCAACCACTCACTTGCTTTCTTGTTTACCCGTGTGAGCAGGTGTGGTGATGGTGATTAGGAGTGGCTCCTCTCACTTGCTCTCTCTCCATGTCCTTAAGGCTGTGGCTTCTGCAAGTCAGTACACAGAGCTGAAACTGCTTTATCCTCTACCTGTTTTCCCTCTGTATAACTAATGGAAAGAGGGAGCAGAAGGCATGGTAGAAGAGCCTTCTAGAGATCATCAGAAAGCATCCCGTGAAACCCAGATCTGGCTCTGGAGGGCTGTTGTGTACATGGAACAGCAAGCGTTATCAATGGGATAAAGTGATGTCTGAAGTTTTTGGAGCAGAAGAAGAGTTCTTCATTGTGCTCCATCTAAACATTGGCACATTTTGTAGAACGATGGGATAAAGTTGACAAGAAAAATATTCTGAGATTATTCCGCACCTAGTGGAGGTTTATGAGGACCTAATTAAACCAATCATTCTATGTAAAGAGGATACTACCAGTGGGTAGGGAGGAGTTGCCAAATGACTGGTGAAAAGGAAGGTCAGTTGTGTTTGCATGCAAGGTTTCCAAGCAGGATACAAACTTACCACAAGTATCAGCACATTACTCAGCAGCAATAGGACACATTTGCTCCTTCAGATATTTTTGGACACAAATTCCCATCAGAAAGTACTGGCTGGGGAAGATGATACATAAATTAGGATGCTTAGCTCTAAAATGGACCACCATCAAGGAATTATGGGATGATTTGTGTGGTGCTAAATTTCAGGATTGGACAGGAAATTCACTTACCTACATCCTTCCAATGGCAAACCTGGATGTTACCTTCCACAGGTGTGTGGCTACTCTGCCTAATAGCATGATTTTAGTGTTTACTGGACTGGAAGGGCTAAACACTGGAAGGGCTAATATAGATGCATTATCCTATGAACAGCAGAGTCATGTAATCTATAAACCCTGCTGAAGGAATGAATACATGGAATGGAATATTTTGAATAGAATTGCCCTTAGATAATCCACGTGAAACAAATTGCAGGACAGAGGCCGATTAGATTAGATTAGACTAAACGAATTAGAATATATGTACTTGCTATTCCAGTTGGGAAGTTAAACTTGTCAATACATAACTCTAGTGTCAGTGTGTGTGTAAATATTTTATGCTAATAGAATAGTGTCTGTGCCCCCTCTGCAAGATGCATGCCATAAACCAGCTTAGTACTATACCTTGCTGGATACTTGATAAACTACCGTGTGTGTGTGTGTGTGTGTGTGTCTGTGTGTGTGTGTGTGTGTGTGTGTGTCTGTGTGTCTGTGTGTAGTTAGAGCTGCAAATGCAGAGCAATAATCAAGCCCTTGCTCTGCATGATATGACCTAGGGAGAGGATAGGCCTGGGTCCTTTCCACACTACACTGTTATAATGCTATTATTCCATTTTCAACATACTATAGAGTCCTGGGGTTTGCAGGAAAGATATTTAGAATTCTCAGCCAGAGAGCAATTTGGCCTCAATAAACTACAAACCCCAGAATTCCACAAGATGTTGAAAGTGGAATAATAGCACTATAACAGTATAGTGAGGAAAGGCCCCTGGTTTTGGGGTTTAATGATGCATTGGCATATATTGAGATGTGCAAACAATGTAATTCATTCTGGTTAGTAAAGTACCTGCAAGTTAGCATGTCAATGGTGTGTGTGCATATGCCTTCAAGTCACCTGTTGACTTATAGTGACCCCATGAATTTCACTGGGTTTTCTTAGGTTTCATCAGTTGCTTCCTTTGAAATATAGGCTACAGCATCTGGTATTTATAGGCAGTTTCCCATCTAAGTTACTAACCAGGGCTAACCCTGCTTAGCTTCCAAGATCGGACAGGATCCAGTGCCTTCTTAGTTCAGAAAGGATCTGAATTAGGCCACCATTAATTCATCGGGGACACTTCTGAAACTGCTTAGGCTCTTTAGTAATTCTGGAAGGCAAACCTCTGTTAATTCCATGAACACAATTCACAATGTCAAGCACATTGAAGTCACCTTGATATCATTAAGATTTCAGCAACAATTTATTAAATTTGTAGCCTGCTGCTCCTCAAAGGAACTCAGGAAAGAATGCAAGAGACTGTTTATGTTTCCCATAACAATTATATTTGAGTTAGGTTAGGCTGAGGACTCCCACCACCATAGTGTGCTTTGTGGCTGAGCAGTTACCCAGACCTCAGTTGCCTAACTTGAAACACCAGTACTATTTCAGATTACTTAATAAGTGGGTGTAGGGTACATGTAGGATGTCACTATATCACATTATTTATTTCCCTAACTACATCACATTTCACTGTGTGTTTACCTCCAGTTTGCACTAGGAGCACACATTATTGTTGTTCTTTGGCCATGATCTAATGCACACCTGGCTCATTCATACTACAGAATTATGGTCCCATTATTTCATTTTAACTGCCATGGTTCCACTCTATGGATTCCTGGGTATTGTAGTTTGGGGATGCAGGTCCCTCCCTAAACTGCCAATCCCAGGATTCCATAAGAGTCAGAACCATGACAGTTAAAGTGGAACAATAGCAGAATAATTCTGTAGTGTGAATAGGCCCCTGGATTCCTGTCTGTTTCATTCTGTATTAGATAGTTGATTCTGTTTCTGTGGAGCCTCTGGAACAGATTTACTGAACCCATGTCAAGATCTGCATAACATTTACAGATAATACTTCCTCAATAAGATCAGAAAAGACTGGATTTGAGATACATTCTATAAAACAAAGATGCAGTGGAGTAACAGCCAGTGGCTTCCATGTCATCAATCAGTGACTCTGTTCTGGGCTTTGGACCTAACTTTAAATGAACTATCTCCAAAACAGGTTCCACATCTTGTGTAGCTCCATTTAAGGGGAGACTTAAAAACTGAAGCAGTTCTACACACTATTGATGTGGAAACCACTAGCTGCCTCTGCCTTAATTGTATATACTACAGATAACAAACTCCCCACCTGACACAAAAACTGAATGCATGCTTTTTAGGAGACTTATGATGAATATCCTGCAGTTCCTGGCAGTCAAGAAAGCTAATCTTTCATCCCATTTTGTTACTGCTCCATTTCAGCTTGTTAGGACTGGCTTGGTTATGAACAAGTTTAGGTAACTATTTTATCATCTTTCCAATGAAAATGTGTCAATGATAAAGAGCTGCAGATTGTAAGCAATTTAAACCAAATACTTCATGAACAGCAGCAATGCTAATTGTCTATTGACTTATCATGATGGTGCTTGAACAGCTATTACCTCAGATGAAACAGATGGTTCTTTGATTTACTTTTAACAAATGATGCTAATGAATCAGTGTTCTAGGAAATGAACACGGAATTCTGAAGTTTTAATTGACTTCTGTATAGGTAGAAGAAAAAAAATCACTGGTTCAAGTTCTGGTTGTACATGCTATGTGTGATTAGAGGCTTTAGATAGAATGAACTTTTATTCTGAATCAAAAGAATCATCCACGAGGTCCGGTGACATCTAAATGGTCACCATGATGCAGTAGGGGGAATGCTGCTCATCTCTATGGCTATTAAACTGTAGCACGTCAGAGGATTCCATCCTGTCCCCATGCTGCTTAATAACTAAATGAAGCCACTGTGTGAGTTTGGGATTGGGGCCTTTTAGAATGCTAATGACATTCAGGCCCTTTCTGCACAGCATTTGCCATGCGAAAGGGCGCCTGGAGCATCGCACGATTGTGAGGAGCGATCTGCACGACACACTCACAATCGCGCAATGCTCCAGGGGCCGGCAGGCACCGATTGCACACCTTTTCATTTTCGGCTGGAAGTGGAAAATGGTGTGAAATCGCGCATTGCTCCCGGGCCCCGTGTGCACTCACCTGGTGTGCGGAGCCTCCGGAGCCACGCCAGTCATGCTTCCTGCCCCAGCACAGCCTGGGAAACTCCCAGGCTGCATTGCGGAAGGAAGAGGTGGGGCTCTCGCACGAGCAGGCAGCTCATGTGGAGCTGAAGCAGCAGGGACGCGAGAACCTTAATTACTAACAGGGGGAAGAGAAAAGGCAGAACTACTTAACACCTTCTTTGCCTCAGTTTTTTCCCAGAAGGATACAAGCACTCAACCTGGCAGTTAGGGAGCAGGTGAGGAAGCAGGGGAAATGAGGCACATAATAGGTAGAGAGGTGGTACAGGAATACCTGGCCACACTGGATGAATTCAAGTCTCCAGGGCCAGATGAATTGCATCCTAGGATATTAAAAGAACTGGCAGAGGTCATTTCGGAACCGCTCGCTATAATCTTTGAGAAATCTTGGAGGACAGGAGAAGTTCCAGCAGACTGGAAGAGGGCAAATGTTGTCCCCATCTTCAAGAAGGGAAAAAAAGAGGACCCAAATAATTATCACCCAGTCAGCCTGACGTCAGTACCCGGAAAGATCCTGGAGCAGATCATTAAGCAGTCAGTTTCTAATCACTTAGAAAGCAACGCGGTAATCACGAGAAGTCAACATGGATTTCTCAAAAATAAGTCATGCCAGACTAATCTGATCTCTTTTTATGATAGAGTTACTAGCTTGATAGATGAAGGGAATGCTGTGGATGTAGCATATCTCGATTTCAGTAAGGCCCTTGACAAAGTTCCCCATGACATTCTTGCAAAGAAGCTAGTAAAATGTGGGCTGGACAGAGCTACTGTCAGGTGGATCTGTAACTGGTTGACTGACCGTTCCCAAAGGGTGCTCACCAATGGCTGCTTTTCATCCTGGAGAGAAGTGACTAGCGGGGTGCCACAGGGTTCTGTCCTGGGCCCAGTGCTGTTCAATATTTTCATCAACGACTTGGATGAAGGAATAGAGGGCATGCTGATCAAATTTGCAGATGACACCAAATTGGGAGGGGTTGTTAATACGCCAGAGGACAGGATCAAAATTCAAAATGACCTGGACAGATTGGAGAGCTGGGCCAAGGTTAACAAAATGAAATTCAACAGAGAGAAGTGTAAGGTCCTACACTTAGGCAGAAAAAATGGAATACAGAAATATAGGATGGGGGACACGTGGTTGGATGGCAGTACGTGTGAAAGAGATCTAGGAGTCTTAATAGACCACAAGCTGAACATGAGTCAGCAGTGTGATGTGGCAGCCAAGAAAGCCAATGCAATTCTGGGCTGCATCAATAGGAGTATGGTGTCTAGATCGAGGGAGGTACTGGTACCACTCTACTCTGCTTTGGTTAGACCTCATCTTGAATCCTATGTCCAGTTCTGGGCACCCCAATTCAAGAAGGCCATGGTCAAGCTGGAGCAGGTCCAGAGGAGGGCAACCAAAATGGTGAGGGGCCTGGAAGCCATGCCCTATGAGGATAGACTTAGAGAGCTGGGTATATTCAGTATGCAGAAGAGAAGGTTAAGAGGGGACATGATAGCTATGTTTAAATATTTGAAGGGATGCCATGTAGAGGAGGGAGAGGGCTTGTTTTCTGCCTCTCCAGAGACCAGGACAATGGATTCAAGCTACAGGAAATGAGATTCCACCTGAACCTCAGGAAGAACTTCCTGACGGTCAGGGCTGTCTGGCAGTGGAATATGCTGCCTCGGAGTGTAGTGGGGTCTCCTTCCTTGGAGGTTTTTAAGCAGAGGCTGGATGGCCATCTGTCAGGAGTGCTTTGAGGGTATTCCTGCATGGTAGGGGGTTGGACTGGATGGCCCGTGTGGTCTCTTCCAACTCTACATTTCTATGATTCTATGATTCTAACCTCTTGCCGGAGGCTGCTCGCACGATCTCCGCACCCCAGCACTGGAAAAAGGTAAGGTGCAGAAAGGGCCTTAGTCTTAATTTTCCTGGTTGTCAGATTCAGCTGGGGCTGTGTAGGTGTCAAACCAGGGCTTGGGTGCTGTAATACACTAGAAGAGGGCCAAAAAAAACCTGAAGCTGAATCTCAACAAGATGAAATATCTGTGAATTCATAGTTCCTGGGTCCCATAATTGGGTAAGTGACTTGTACTAGATGGAGTTAAACTTAGGATGAAGGAACAAATATGTAGCTTGGGAGTACTCCTAGATCTGTCGCTATCACTAGATGCCCAAGTACAGTCAGGCCCACTAGCTATAAGTCTTTTGTACAGCATGATAACCTGGCCCCATGTGCTAGTATCCTGGTTAGGCTATTGCAAGACACTCTGTATGGAGTTGCCTTTGAAGACAATTTGGAAGCTGCAGCTAGTTCAAACTGCGTCAGCTATTTTGAGAACAGGAATAGCATATAGAAACCTTGTAACATCAGTTTTAAAAGGAATTGTTCTGGCTGCCATTATATTTCTGAATTCAAGGTCCTAGTAATGACATCTGAAGCTCTAAAGAGCTTGAAACCTGTATGTATGAAGGAGCACCTCTACTGACATAGGCTTCCCAATTCAGAGGCTTTTATGTTACACCACAGAGGAAAATCACTGTCCTTATCTGAATGCAAAGAAGCAGGGTTAACATCTGGCCTTTCTGATACACAGTGGATTCTGCTTCCACAAGATGACAAGATGGCAGGAGGCTGAGTTTTGAGCTGAAGTGTCCTGAAGCAAGGACAAGCTCAGGACATTGGGCCAGAACTGAGGATGCCATAGTTAGAAATCATGGAGCGAAGGCCAAGACAAGCTATCTCCCAGCTGGCTGGGAACAACTGCCCATGAGGCTGAGAGACGGAATCTGAAAGCATGCTGCCCCACACTCTAGACCAACAGCTGGCCACTTAAAGAAGCAGTGCCTTTGTTTGTTGCTATTGAGTCTTCTCAGGGATGTAGCTACGGGGGAGCATGACATGAGAGCTTTGTCTCTCTAAATAAGAATTCTTCTCTGTCCAAATCAATTTTTTCTTCAGTCCAAAAATTTCTAGCATTGCACTAACTTAAAATATCAGTTGAACATCTGGATATACGGTTTAAGGATCCAAAGAGAACAGACAGGCAAACTTATCAACAGAATGCGAACACAAGCAAATATAAGAATTTCAAGGTATGAACAGTTTTCAGTATCTCATTCTGGGGGAAAATTTCATAGGGAGGTAGAATTCTTATTTGTGGAGACCAATGCCCCCATTTTGTCCTTCCCATCGCTACACCCATGGGTTTTCTAGAGCAAGATTGGGCAACTTCAATGGGGTTAGAGGTCAATTTAGCTGCAGAAATCCTTCTAGAATCTAGAGCAGAATAGGTCAAATGGTAGAACACAGGCTATTTTTGTGGCCTGCAGGTTCCCCACGTGCTCCCAAGCCATAAAAAAAAAAAAAAGATTTCATGCACCTAAAACCCTCCAACAATGGCAGTTTTGTGATACTGCAGGGTTCAGCCCCTCAACCCCAGTAAAGGAAGGAAGGAAGGAAGGAAGGAAATCTCCAGCTATTTTCAGTTTAGTCATTTTTTAATTTCTATTTTTAGTGTTTCCATGCTTGTTGTAGACAACAGTGTGGGGTGAAAATTGCCCCCTGGGTCATTTCAAGGTGGCAACCTTGTTCTTCAGGATGAGATTTGAAGCTGTGGTGACCTGAGGCCTTTTCACATTACACAATTATAGTGCTAAGATTCCACTTTAACAGCTACAGCTACATACCACAGGATCCTTCGGTTTGTAGTTTGGTGAGGCCCTAGAGCTCTGTGGCTGGGAATTCTCCCTACTTAAACTGCAAGCAGCCTTCTTTAAACTCCAGCTACAGAACTCCAGAGGATGTTGCCATGACAGTTAGAGTGATCATAGTGCTATAATTTTACAGTATAAAAGGGCACCTGATTAGAGGAATTTTCTTCAGGGCTTTTCTACACTTTTGAAAAGTGAGAAGTCCACTCTTTGGAGTCTAATGGTACCTTAAAGGAAAGGGTGCAAAGACATCTAGTCAAAATTGGTACGTTTATCTGTCTCATCCACAGTCCTGCTGTTATTTAATGACATTAGGAATTCAGGTTCTTAAGTTCAGGGCCATGAAATTGCAATAATTTTGTCTTATCAGCAATACAGAGAATGCCTTATCATTCTTACTTAGTATGAGAAAGCTGTAAAAGTGGATTACAGTAGACTCTTAAAGGGACAAAGACACCAAAAAACGATATCTTTGCAATTTTAAGGAAGACATGAAAAGGTCAGAAAAATGAAGATAGTCAGAGAAGAGGAAGGATGGAGCAAGAGAATCAAAACATCCTGGCATTACAGCTAAAAAGACAGTGTTTGATAACTTGTTAACATTAAAAATGAGACAGAATAGAAATTAGTCTATATCAGAGATTATTGCAATGTGATTCAAGGCAGGAGGAGTGCAATGAAAATTCAATATGGTAATCACACTTTTTGCCATTTGCTCACCCCAAGATTTTAAAAATCACAGATGATTAGCACATTTACTGATTTATCTGAAATACTCAACTGCTATAATACAATTAATCTGGAATTGCGGCCATTCACAGATGTAATTTTACGGTATAAAGACTTTGAGCTAAACTGCATACTAATTTAAATGTATGGCATAAGACATCTTTTTAAGATGTTTCTATAATACATATGAGTGGCAAGCTGAACCTTTTAAAGCGGAAGTTGTTGTTTTTGTGAGGCATTTCTTTTCTTGGAAAAGAAACTCCCGAAACTGCAAACCCCAGGATACCATAGGATCTTGAAAGGGGAATAATCGCGCTATAAGAGTGTAGTGCGGAAATGACCTAAGGGAGAATGTGTCTGCATCACACTGCTATAGCACCATGATTCCACTTTAACTGTTATGGCTTTATTTTATGGTGTCTTGGGATTTGTAATCTGGGGAAGGGTCCTTAAAACTCTCAGGGCTCTCAGGGGTACTCAGTTCATGATAGTGGGCTAAAGCTTTCTAACAAAGAATTTGTGTATTTCCCTAAACTACAAATCCCAAAATTCTATAGGAGGGGGCTGTGACAGTTATAAGTGGCTATGTATGTGGATTTGGCATGGAAGGTTGAATTCATGTTTTGCAAGACATTTGGCAAAGAGACAAAGAAGTCCAAAGCATCCGTTGCTATCTCTATTGTCTGACCTGGCGATTCTGGAATTAACAACTAATGCTTGTTTACTGTCATTGAATCCTGATGTAAGGAAGAAGTTGAAAAGGAAAGTTATCTATTACCTCCTGGAAGACAGCAATATGTGCACAACAAAAATTTGAAAAATGGACTGTTCAGGGTTTTTTAAACAATTTTCACTTGTATGCAGATTATAACTGCCTTTTATACTTTCTTTCATGTTCTACCTACATGTCTTTTAGAAATTCTGACATCAGTAGGAATCCTATAAGTGCAACATATTAGAAAACATCTAATATTTCCTGTAAACAAGCAGCTAAACCCAACATTAGTGCTACCTAGATTAGACCCATTGAAATTGATTAGACTTAAGTTAGTTATGTCTAATTAGTCCCATTCATTTCAATAGCTTATTCAGAGTAGGACTAGGACTAACCTTGGATATAACTCATGGTTTATACAGCAGAGCTAATAATCAGGATATTATGTTCATCAGTGAATCTGCTCCATGTCTGAACTGTAAAGGAACTCTCCAAAGTGCTGAACCTTATTCCTAAAACAGGTTCAATGGTTTGACTTAGCTCCTTTAAGGTTTGAACTAAAATGTGGAGTAGATTCACCACTCCACCAGCATGGAAGCAACCAGCCACCACTGTCTCAATGCCCATCAGGTTGGAGGCGAAGGATAAGTTCCCAACAGTCTGATGGTTGTGTTTTGAGGCAAGTATATAAGGAACTGGGGGACTAAAGGCAGAAAATGTGGGCAGCGATGGCACTGTAGTCAGATCCTGGTGAGGTGAACACCTTATGTGGTCACCATATGTGGGAAGCCAGGATAAACATTTGATAGGCAAAGGAAGACAGGAGTCTGTTCGGCCTCTTTTCTACTGCCCAGAATGGCACACCAGAACCTAGGATAAATCCTATTTAGGTCCAGCAAAATCCTTATTGACACCACAATTTGCTGATTCCTTTGGGGCTGACTGGCTGCAGTCTTCTTTCCTGCCATTGTTACTGGCAGTTATGTAAAGTATGAAGACTCGGGCCAGTCAGACTATCTCCATACAAGCCATGCTTGTGGCAGAGAATCTATAGTACCCAGGATTTGTTGCTCTATTTTCCCATTCAAGTTTGAATTAAGTCTCACTTGGGTATGTTGTACATCTCATTGACTGGTGACTGGCTACTTGATTACCAACTGAACAGGCATACTGCTTCTACTACTACGTTTGGGAAAAGGCTTGGAAATACTATATTTTGGACTTCAGCTCCTAGAATCCTCCAGCCGTTGTGGGCACTAACCATGAGGACTGCAGAATCCAAAAGTCCAAAAGTGCATCTTTTCCATTTTCCAAATTCTGACCTGGGGACATAGGGATATTTTACTTGCTGTTGGATCATTCATTCAGACATGCATGTCACCTCACCACTTAGTGTTTCAGTTATGATGTGATGAATATAGAAATGTGACTGGCTTCAAATTTAACACTATAGCATATTATAGGAGAGGGCTGTTAGCAGATCTGAAATTCTAAGAAATATTTATTTTTCAGTTAACAGGAGCCAAATCAGTTTTTCACCACTCCATAAGCTGCTTACAAAACAGCCAATTTGATGCAAAGACAAATATTAATTTTTCCAAAGCATTTAGAAAATGGGCAGCACTCAAAAACATTTTTGTTTAGCTTGATGACGATCATTACTGGGTTGTTTATGTAATGAAATTGCATGTCAAATTCTTGTTGAGGATAACAGAGTTTATTTTGCATAACAGAGGCTATAAAAGACTGTAATCAGAGTCTATCAAAGTATAAAAAGCAATCACCCTTGCCTTAATTATCCATTTCATAATTAACGGTTCTTTGTACTTCCTGCAGGAACTTCTTAAGACTTCATCATCTTTGGTTTTGCCAGCTGTGGACTGCCGTGCAATTAGTCACCTTTCGGATTACCTGCAGGAATTTCTGAACTGGACCGTAGTCAGTGTGGAGAGTCCTGATATACCACATCTGACAGTGGATGCATCCAGATCCAACCTCTTTGTGATAAACCTACGCCAAACCAGGAGGTATGAAGAGTCATAAAGCTCAAAACTCTTATGTACATACACAAAATATTTGTGGTAGACCTTGCAGAATTTTTAAATACCTTCCTCCTAGATCAAGATCTCATGCCAAACTGTCCCAAAAAGTCGTAAGAAACCATGCAATAAACAACACCACATTAATTATCAACACCATACACTAAATATATGCAGGACATAGGTAGGGAGGCTGGAACAAAGCCCCGAAACCAACTGACTCTGGAGCATTGGGGAGCAGGCTTAAATAGCCTTCATCCATGCTTCTCCAGTCCCGCCCATCAGCCCATGAATTTAAATTTCATTGGCTAATGTTTCCTGCCTCTTCCCAAAGCCTCAGCAAATTACATGGGCTTATGGGAAGAAGAATAGCGATCAGTACCATTACTGAATCGGTGCTCTGACTCTTCATTCTGCCCCAGACCATGAACTTGTTCCATGGAAAGTCGCAAAGTGTTCTTCCCTGTAGTATCAGTGTAAATAAGGTATCCTCCTCATACCATGCCATGACTTTAGGGTTTAAAATCCTAAAGTAGGGATAGGAATCATTGTCAGGGCAAGGACAACCTAGATGCTGTTGAACTTCAGCTCACAGCATCCCTGGTCAGTATGACCAGTGGTGAGCAATGCTGGGAGCCACAGTCTAGCAGCACCTGGAGGGCAGCATATTTTCCACCCATGCCCTAATGGAACATGTGTTGTCTATGTGTAGATGTGAATGAGGGCACTTGGAAACAATATGAACTGATGTGGAGAAAGACCCTTTATGAGAAAGTCCTAGAATCAGGGGTTTCAGTCAGACATGGAAGTTAATAGGCAGCTAGAAGTGGAATTACAACTATGGAAAGTTGCTCAGCCAACCAACCAACCAATCACTCACTCAGTCAATCAATCAGTCAATACACAATAATTATGTAGACTGGGTAAAAAGAGTTGAAAGTTATTATACACAATACTTTTTCTGTAAGCCTTACTGACTTATTCTGGAATGCACTGAATCAACAGACAAAGAAGAGAGCACTGTTAGTATTTCTTAGTGCCTCTCCAAAAGCACCCACGTACAGGCTCATTGTCCATATGTTAGGAGAGTGATAGAACCAGAGACAGGAGGAGGAGGGCTACTGTGCTCATTTCGCTACATGTCGATTCATTATACTTTGAGAAATATGAGTCTATACAGCTGTACACAATTATATTTAAAACATAATATTGCCCTGTGCTATGGTAGGACTTAGAAAGTTAATTTTAAACAAGAATATGACGGCATGCTAGAATTATCAATAAGTGAGCAGTAACATGTTTCTTCTTAAAACTACCTTCCAAAGCTCTACTCAATACAAGACAGCCTCCATGGTTGAAAGAAAGTACACATGGATGCAGCTGTACATTCACACTAGTTTTATCAGTACATAGAGGGACATGGTTGAAGAGGAATGGAAAAGCAGGAAGGAGCTGAAGGAGCATTGCACAAAATTAAAAAATACAAAAACAATGCTGTGGAACAATGGTGTGACACATGATGTCTTAATCCAAGGTTCTCTCAAAATATGCCTTCTTTTTTTCAGCCCTAAATTAGGCAGGAACTTAACATGTTTAAATCTCCCATTAACCAAATGTCAACCTCAAAGGAAGCAAATTTAACTACTCATAATATGAACAAGCAGTAATTATTTGAGCAGAAATTATTCCCAAAGCAGATTTTTGTAATTTCTTTACTATTACATGTATCAGATAACAGAAAGTATTCAGTAGCTGTAGAAAAATCTGTAAAGAAAGACAGGGGTAAAGGATAAGATATCAGTCCTGCTCTTACCAACTTTGTTCACTCAGGTTTTATGAGTGATGTTCCAAGTAGCAAATTCTGTGTCTAATTCCTGCACTAGCCAGCCTGATAAAGCTTTTTGAAATCACAAGGATATAACTAGGGCGATGACACTAGGCTGTCAGCCCAGTCTCACTTTTTGAAAAGTCCTAAGAATGACTGACAGTTTACTACAGCCGGCTCTCTGTATTTGTGGGTTAAGCATTCACAGGTTTGATTATTCACGGATTATGTCATTTGGAGAAAATCAAACCGGTGGGGTATCTGGGCCCAGCCGTGCGTACATTCCCTCACTCCTGCACGCAGGTAGTTGGGGAGGGGACAGGAGGAAGGCAGGCGGGCATGTTCACTCACTCATTCACTCATGTGGGTGGAGCAGCGGCAGGGAATGGCATGGGCTGATGTCGGGTACACACATTTGCTCACTCACTTGTACGGGTGGCAGAAAGTGGGAAGGGATGGGACAAGAGGGAGGAGGGTGAACATATTCACTCACTCATGTAGGTGGGAGGGGGAAGCAAATAGAACAGGAGGAGGGAAAGTGCATGTATTTGTTCACTTGCTCACTCACATGGGCGGGAAGGGGAAGGGGATGGGACAGGAGGAGGGAGGGCGTGTGCTTTTGCTCACTCACAGGAGTGGGGGGGGGTGGATGGCACAAAAAAAATCACTCGCGTGTGCAAGTGGGAGGGGGAAGGGGTGGGGCAGGAGGAGGGAGGGTGTGTGTGTTTGCTCACTTGCTCATTCACATGGACAGAAGGGGTGAAGGGGAAGGAATGGGTGTCCTTTTTCTTCCTCCTCCTCCTCCCCCTCCCATCCCCTCCCACCCACACAAGTGAGCGAGTTAGCAAGGGAACACCTGCATGCCCAAGCCCAGCCACCTCACCAGTACAGGTACTTTTTTGTGTGTGGGAAATACACACTGATCTAACATAGACATTTTTGCTTTCCCACATTACTTTTGCAACACAGTCTATCATTATAGGATATCCTATGGGTGTTGTCAGAAGTCTTATAAGGTAAAGTCATTCAACAGAGGCATAAATTATTGAGTCTGACAAGGATCTGATTATCTGTCTTATCCAATAATTGCATGTTCTTTTGTCAGTTTAACTACCACTGGGTTTGTTTCTAACCAGGTTTCCTTTCCTTTTCTCAAGAAGAAATTACACTAAAAACATTTGATCATCAAGGAAATAGTTTTAAAAAACAAATGTAAATTCTAAATGCCTAAAAAGAAAAAAATCTTGCCCTTCTTCATCTGTTGCAAATAGCAGCAGTGGAGTATGTGTCCTTCAGACTGGAACTGTCATGGAGGAGGGTAGTTAACTTTTTTCTTCCCTGTTGCTTTCTGATTCCCCTTTTTGTATTCTACACTTTACAGACCCTAATCAAGTCACTAGTATCATCCAGATTTCAGGATGCAAAACAAAACACCAGACTTTTGAGATATACAGAATTACTCCCACTTTTTCCATAGACTGAGTTTTCCAATTCTGTCTGGAATAGTGCTTACTCACTGCTTTGATGCAACATACTGCAAGTGGAGGGAAACAGTGTACTTGAATTTTCTACCTGCATAACTGCTAGTACAAGCATGTGTTAGAGGATCACATTGTCAGTCACATAGGGACATGGGCAGGGGGGGATTTTTCACACCCAAAATATAGCAGAGATTGCTCCCACAGCTTTGGATGCGTGCCCAGCAGCAGAGAATACCTTAGCAGCAATGCACTGTAGCCAGGAAAAACTCACCCACACCAATTGTTTTCTTCTATTAAGGAGGCAATTTAATCTTGAGTTACACTGTGTACATATTTACAAGAATCTTCAGAAAGCACTCCAGCATCCCTCTGCTTGCTCTTTCTGACATAGCCTCCAGCAGACCCATCAAGCACCATGTACAACTTGCTGGCTAGCTCTCAGCTACATTTATACTCACACTAGCTGATGCAATCCTGCCAGCCTTTGCATTCTCCCCACACCTGATGTAACCTTCTCCCCTGGTTGCTCATCAGCATGACTCAGCATGACTCAGCTGAAGTCACATGTCTCTCCACAGATGCACTTAACGACCCACATCACAAAGTATTTTCTACAGGTTTGGTCCAACCTTTTCTGACAAGATTTACCACAGGCAGCAATGTTTTTGGGGCATACTGGCCCACAGCCACACCCCTGTGCACAGCAGCCACACCCCTGCAATCCCTGGCCACACCCCTCACACCATAGCCCTGCCCCATCCCACATCCTCTCCATACACTCCAAGCTCCAGCACTGCACGTTGTGGGTCTCCACAAAATAATCTTCATCTCCTTGTCTCTACCTGCAAGAGAATATCCAGAACATACTTATATATGTCTCTATTCATCTGTTAAAATAAAGATGAAGAAAAATCAAAACTACATAGCCTCCTCTCCAATGCTGAGTCTAGAGTAGTTATCACACAGCACTGTTATACTGTTGTAGCAGTGAATGAATCCTGCCTTTGCCTCAGCCTTATCACACAATGTCATGGCTGTCCTAGTGTTGTTTTGCTGTGTAGTCAATGTTTAATCTTTTCTTTTTTCATTTCGGAAATAACCTTTTAATGACCTCCATTTCTACTAGAGTTCAATAACCAGTCTGAATGTCAACGCCTAGTTGTATCAATGATTAAATAGCAGGCACAGTGTGGGTGTGTTCTGGTTGTCCTTCCCTTGGGGATTCCCAAGGAAATCTCCATCAGGGAAGTCTCAGGCCCTTTCCGCACCTTACCTGTTCACGGAGGTGGGGGGCGGCGCTCGCGTGAGCAGCCTCTTGCGCGAGGCGCTCACTTCCCTGCTCCTTCATCGCCGCAGCTGGCTTGCCGGTCACGCGAACGCCTCGCCCCTGCCCTGCCCCTTCCTTCCGCAGTGCAGCCTGGGAGCTGTAAGCTGCGCTGGGGCAGGAAGCACGACCGGCCCGGCTCCAGAGGCTCTGCAGGGCAGGTAAGTGCGTGCGGGGCCTTGGAGCGATGCGTGACCATGCAGCATTTCCGGCTTTAAGCTGAAAATAAAAAAATGCGTGCGTGGTCTTCGTTAGGCTCTTGAGCATTGCATAAATGTGAATGCATCGTGTGGACTGCTCCTCACATTTACGCAACGCTCAAGAGGCCCTTTCGCTTAAAAAACGCCATGTGAAAAGGGCCTCAGACTACTTCAGGTGCTTGGGCATGGAGGACACAATTTCCCAGGAGGACAGCTTTGTTACTTGGACCATTTCCGCTCTACACTGTTATAGTGCTATGATTCCACTTTCAACATCCTAAGGAATCCTGGAGTTTGCAGTTTACGAGGGGCATTTAGAATTCTCAGCCAGAGAGCTCTTTGGCTTTAGTAAACTGCAAACCCCAGAATTCCACAGGGATGTTGCAAGTGGAATAACAGCACTATAACACTGTAGAGTGGAAATGGCCTTGGTCTGTTTTCTATGCTCTACAGTGTTGAAACCATTTTTAGATTTTTTTTTTCATAGAAATAGTTTGCTGTAATAGTGAAATAACAGGGGAGTTCCAACCTATTAACCCTCAGAACTCAGGATTCAGATACCATTACTACATGGAAGTGTTCTCCAAAGAATACTCTGCTTTTCTGTAGTACCGCATGCTTCAGTGTTACTGCTACAAATATCTTTTTTTTTTACTATTCATTTTTATTTTATTTTTTTAAAGCAGTAGCATAATAGTATTGTGGCACAGGTTGGTGCAAAGGACTTTGTCAGTATATATATACTGCAGAAAAGAAAACAGTGCAAGTTACGCTATCAGAGTGCAAATGTGGTGAGGGTGTGGCCATTTCCGTACTACATAGGCCACGTCCACAGTATACTGTTATAGTGCTGTTATTCCACTTTCAACATCCCATGGGTTCCTGGGGTTTCTAGTTTAGGAAGGGGCATTTAGAATTCTCAGCCAGAGAGTTCTTTGGCCTCAGTAAATGAGAAACCCCAGAATTCCACAGCATGTTGAAAACAGAATAATAGCACTATAACAGTGTGGTACAGAAAGGCTCATAGTGACAGCTGTGAGTATGAGTATGGATGAAACAGTTTTCGAATAGAACAACCCAAAACAACTGACTAGTTTGACCTGGCTTCAGTTAGCAGTACTATGTTATTAGGACAGTGATCCCATGGAATTCTAACAAAATGAAATTCAACAGAGAGAAGTGTAAGGTCCTACACTTAGGTAGAAAAAATGGAATACAGAAATATAGGATGGGGGACACGTGGCTGGATAGCAGTATGTGTGAAAGGGATCTAGGAGTCTTAATAGACCACAAGCTGAACATGAGTCAGCAGTGTGATACGGCAGCCAAGAAAGCCAATGCAATTCTCAGCTGCATCAATAGGAGTATGGTGTCTAGATCGAGTCAGGTCCTGGTACCACTCTACTCTGCTTTGGTTAGACCTCATCTTGAATACTGTGTCCAGTTCTGGGCACTCCAATTCAAGAAGGACATGGTCAAGCTGGAGCAGGTCCAGAGGAGGGTGACCAAAATGGTGAGGGGCCTGGAAGCCATGCCCTATGAAGATAGACTTAGAGAGCTGGGTATGTTTAGTCTGCAGAAGAGAAGGTTAAGAGGGGACATGATAGCCATGTTTAAATATTTGAAGGGATGCCATGTAGAGGAGGGAGTGGGCTTGTTTTCTGCTGCTCCAGAGACCAGGACAAGGAGCAATGGATTCAAGCTGCAGGAAAGGAGATTCCACCTGAACCTCAGGAAGAACTTCCTGACAGTCAGGGCTGTCCGGCAGTGGAATATGCTGCCTCGGAGTATAGTGGAGTCTCCTTCTTTGGAGGTTTTTAAGCAGAGGCTGGATGGCCATCTGTCGGGAGTGCTTTGAGGGTGTTCCTGCATGGCAGGGGGTTGGACTGGATGGCCTGTGTGGTCTCTTCCAACTCTACATTTCTATGATTCTATGATTCTATGATCAGCTACAAATCCTCCAAATTTTTCTGTCCAGAATCTATCTTGTCTATTAAAACTACATTCTTTTAAATGACAACAAACCAGCCATACTGTATCTTTCCTATTTTATTTCACTTTGTTATATTTTATATGTTTCCTCCCCCTTACAATTATATGAAAATGCTTTCCTTTTGAATGAAATAATTGAAATTATTTAGTTGCAATATTGAAGTTATTTTGGCTTTTAAAATGTGCATAATCTATTTTTCCCCATCTTCTTCATGTAGGACAAGTGAACTTTCCCTTCAGAAAGAGATCATGGAAAATGGTAAGTTCCACATTATGGAGAATATGTTATAGAGAACTGTCTCAATAAAGCAAGAAGGATCAGTATTCAGAAAAAGAATTCCAAGCTAAGCACACTTTCTTGCTGTATAAGATTCCTTTCTGTGTTCACATCTGCACTGCTGATAACTTTCTGCTGCTGTTTTATCAAATGGAAGGGGATAGCTTATTTTTTTTAACATTTTGAATATGTTAGGTCACTTGCCTTGTTCAGACTTGGTTATTCTTCAGAGTGCACTGAGGTGATGGTATCCCACTTACTCAATAATTCCTAAATATCTTTTCTTCTTGGAATACTTGCATTATAAAGCTCATTTTAAAACTACAGAATTTATCCCTAGTTAGCATCCACATTTTATCTAACTCCTAAGATAATAACTTTTAACAAGGGAATAGTATTCTACTTCTTTCACAAGTGATCACAACAATTTGTTCTGCTTGTTCTCAAAGTACCTTCATCCAAGACTGGCCAATACCATGTGCGCATAGTGGATTTTCATTGTGTTAGCCATTTACCTTTCCATTGCTCATCATTCTAGTATGTATGAAGCCTCTCTAAATATGTTCAGGTACCTCCTGATTTTTTTTTCTATTATATATGGAGAGAAGTTAATAGAAAATAGCAAAAACTTTTAAAAGTTAACTGGTGGTCCTGTAGTGAAAGGTTTACCAGTAGTAATACTGGACAGATGACTGCTACTCCTACCAATCAAAACACTTTGCACAATTATTTCACTCTTCTCTCTCTAATCAATATTGTGTGTGTGTATGTGTGTGAGTGAGAGAGAGAGAGAACAGATTATGTGTGTGTGTCTGTCTGTCTGTGTAAAGAACCTAAGAAATGCAAAGTAAGCAGCAGGAAAACATGGCAGGGTCTACAAATGGAAGATTACTTTGACTTGAGTCCAGGGTTCACCTTACCACTAGGGAGAATGATATGTTCCTTCAGGTAGCAGATCTTGGCTGCCATGAAAGGGTAGCAAATTGTAAGCTATTCACTTGGTCAAAATTGTAGTTTTATCGCCAGAGATGGGGATTTTTTGCGTTTGAGGATATTCCTCCTCGTGTGTCCAAATAATTGGCTGAGTTTTAGCACTACGCACCTTGATTTTAAAGAGGAGAGGATGCTATTTGCTACTAGTCTCAAACAGAGCAATGTCTTGAAGGGACCCTGTTTACCTTCAAATTAAAAAAAAAATAATGAGGCAGGGAAACTGCTTGATGAAAATTTTGTTCGGGGTCCTGCCTGTGTTAAATGTCAGGATCTGAACATGCAGTGCCAATAAATAATTTAACTACTGGGTACTCTAAACCAGCCTGCATATTATAAAATTCTTATCTCAACCAGCTGTGTTTTAGTAGTGTGTAGGTGAGGTAAGTGGGTATCTGCTTGATATCTCGTCTGGGTTATTTTCACTTTAAACGTTTCAACAGTTATATTTGCATGCTTTAATCATACCTTCAAGAGTCCCTGAATCTCCTAGCCTTTTCTGATCTGTTGTTTACATCACATGATGAAGGCACTAAGCTCTTCAGTGTAAGACAGAAGTCTTAATTTGTTTATGTAAATTGTCATGCACATTATGCAACAGAGAATACTTAAATATTAAGAAGCATGGACAACTCTTTGAAGCTCAGTCTGTCTTATTCTGCTAAATATCTCAACTCTCCTGAGTAAAGTTAATGGCATTAAACTAGTCTTAATAATTTCTGTTTTCAGACCAATTAATTGGAAGCTTTACCAGATCTTTGCAGCAACAAGGAATTCAGACTTCAGTAATTTATACAGCAAGAAGACCTTCAAGAGTGAGTATTTTTAACGCTTAGAACCATTATATGTTGGGCGTATGGCACATAATAGGTTTCTGATGGATATCGTGCTTGATTTTCCCCATTGCACAAGGAAACTGTGTTTCATTCTACATGTTTTGTCCTAAGAAATAGGATGAGAGACAGTGTTTAAGGGCAGTGGAAGAAAGGGGTTAAGGCTTCAGGAGTATGCATTAAAATTTGAATCTGTTATTCACAAAAAATGGACGTTTAAATCAGCCATTAATGTCTGAAAGGATAATGGCAGAGTCCCCAACCTTTTTGGTCCAATAGGCACATTATGAATTTGGAGAGTTGTGAATAGTCTCATAAAATCACCACCATGGTTTTCAACTTTATGCTCATTCCACAGAGAGCAAACTGATGAATATCTGAGACAAGTAGCTTGTCCAAGAAACCAAGGACACACAGAGGTGGCATTCTAACCTGAAACAAATATTTGCCATCACCATAAACAGACACGGATGAGGAAGAGAAGGAGGAAACTTCTACCAAGGTTGATCTGCTCCCTTTAGAAATTTAATGGCTTAAAATATCCAATAATTTCATTTAGAACACGCAGATAATTTAGCATTAGTCATGTGTACTTCCTTCTCTAGGGGTATAACTGTCTTATTAACAAAACAGAAAAGTCACTGTTATAAATTAAGGATGATATTTTGAAGGTTACCTCACCTTTTTGACATCAGAGAAGACTGCAGGAACATGGGTTCCTCCCAGGAGGATACATGTTGCAGGAGGTTGCAATTTTTGTAGCTTTAGTTATAAGGTGTTAAAAAAAAAGGACAATATTTCTGTTCTCCCAGACTATGTGATAGCAATTCCTGGCTCCAGCAGCAACATTTTATCCCTACCCAATGAGTGTTTCTTTTAAAAAAAAATCCGGTATATTGGAAGAAGGAACTTGTGTGGTTCAGTGCTTGTGGTCCATATCTGATTCCTTGGCTCCTCCTCTTCCTCATTCAATGGTGTGTAGTGGGTTTTTTTTTGGGGGGGGTGATTCTGAGGTAGCTGGATCCGACTTACCCAAGAATATCTAGGTATTCTTAATTTCTAAGAATTTCTAAGAATTACATAAGAAATGTTTACATTACTCTTCATTTAAAATGAAGACCTGACCATGACATGCAGAGCCAATGAGTTTAGGTGTGAGCAAATGCACTGAGGAGCTCTGAATGATGATTGACCGGGTTTAAAGTCGAAGGCTTTCACAACTGGAATCCATAGGTTGTTGTGGGTTTTCCGGGCTTTGAGGCTATATTCTATTAGTATTTTCGGGAGACAATACTAATAGAACACAGCCTCAAAGCCCAGAAAACTCACAACAACCTATTGACCAGGTTGTCCATGATAATATTCAGCTTCCTTCTCCTTCCCCTCACCTCTGCCTTTTACAGGGACTGAAAGTAAAGCTGAGAGCCAGTGAGTGGCTGCAAATGTAGCTTATTGTTTTTGTGGTAGTTAACCATCAAGTCAACTTCAACTTAGGGTGACCCTATGACTTCCAAGAATATTGGTTATCACTTGCCCTGCTCAGGTCTTGCAAATTCAGGGCTATGGATTCCTTAATTGAATCAATCCGTCTGTAATGAAGACTTCCTCTTTTGCTACTGCCTTCCATTTTACGCAGTATTATCATTTTTTTTCTGTATCAGCATCTCATATGTCCAAAGTACAACAGCTTCAGTTTAGTTATCTTGACTTCAGTTTTGGCATTCCATGGTACCTATATAACCCTTGTCTACCACAACATTTTAATTTCAATTCTTCCTGGCAGCATTCTTTACTGTTCAGCTTTCACACTCATACATCAGAAATATTATGACATGGATGATTCTGGCTCTGGTATCTATGATACATGTTTACACTTGTGGATCTTATTGTTACTGCCCTGGCTAGTCCGAGCTTTGGGGATATTAAAAGATATCCTTTTGATATCATAATTCGGCTTCACTTATCTATTCCCTTCCACGTGCTTGCGAGGCCACCGGACAAGCATGCATACGGGCTCAGCCGATTATTGCCGTAATATTCCTAGACAATACAGGCAGGCCAGAAAACAGCCGACTCGTCGCTTTAGGAGACCTCCAGGCAAGTACTCTAAGTAGGTATGCACGCAACCTACAAAAGAGCCTCTGCCCCACACTGGCAGCTTGATGGGTAAACTATGCAATACCCAAGTACTCTGCATTTGCATACTGGCTACTCTATTGAGAACCTCTGCAATAACTCAATCATTCCGATTCTGACCTTTCGGAGGCTTTGTCTCCAACTCCAAATCTATTGTTTTCCCCCAAGTACGGCATAGCCTGCAGTCACATTCTCCTTATAAAAACCCTTGATTCCAAGACCTTCCTCGGATCGCTCCCGAGTTTCATACCGCCTTGCTGCCGCTTTGCCTGGCGAGCCTTCCCTCAGCTCCACGTGCTGAGCTACATCGCACCCCAGCCTCGCTCTCTATTTTTCTGGGCTTTAGGACAGGTGAAGTATCACCCAAACCAGCAACTCCTCTAAAAAATCCCTCTATACCACTCAAACCTTTATTTCTTTAGTTATCTTGTGTCAGTGTGCCACATACACTGTTTTGCTTGTGTTTGTAATAAAACATCATTTATTGCTTCAACTTCTGTGTGCTCCTTGACTCGGCCTTACCCCGTAGACATAGGGTTCAAGATCTCGCTACGTTACCCTGCCTCTTGTAACGCTAAGCAGTGCTCTGAGCTAATTTTCCCCACCTTTAGTTGAGCACATTTTGGTGTCCCTCCCGGGACCCCCAGTACACAGGGTAACATTATCTTGCTCTTTCATAGCTGCCCTTCCAAGTCTTAGTCTTCTGATTTCTTGGCTGGTCTCCAGTTTGATTAATGACTGAACCTAGACAGACAAAATCTTTAACTATATTGATGTCTTCATTACACATTTTAAAAATGTGTAAATCATCTGTGGTCATTATTTTTGTGTTCTGAAAAAATCCCTGCTTTTGAACTTTATTTCTTAACTTTCTTAACTTTCATCAGCAGTTGTTCTATGTTTTTGCTATTTTCTGCAAATAACATGGTGTCATTTGCATGTCTTAAACTGTTGATGTTCCTTCCCCCAATTTTCATGCCTAACGCATCTGAGTCAAATCCTGCTTTTCATATGATATATCCTGCATATAAATTAAAAATGTGGGATTCTAAAATGCGTCCTTGTCTTTGTTGTAATCTATAAATTACCGATTGATTTTCTTCTGAAATTCTTCACTGTTTTCCATTATTCAATGTGTGTTTGCAATATGATCCCTAGTGCCTCTTGCTTTTCTGATCCTGGCCTGGATATCTGGCATTTCTTACTCCATAGATGGTAAAAGTCTTTCCTGTAAAATCTTGAGTATTCCTTTGCTTGCACGCAAGTTTTTGCAGAGCGACTGGAACTTTTCAGTCTTCTGCTTCCAATTACATAGTATTAGTTTTCTATATTGGCTATCCAGTAATGTCCATGTATTCCAGGTAGGAGGCTAGGGGGATGCATTAATTTTCCACACCATTTGTATACCAGGAGAACTTGGAGGGATACCACTGAATGTACCCCCACAAAAAAATAAAATAAAAAATATTCCCCCCCCCCATGCCTCTGAAAGCATTGTAGGGGCAAGGGAGTTGGGGGGGGGGGTTATTTGGTTTTTTTTGCCATTTTCAAGTCCCCATGGGTCATTTTAGGAGCATTTTCAGAGAAGTGGCATAAAAAAGGCTTTGAAACTCATGGGCCCTTTCTGCACAATGTCACTGTCTCATTTCTGCCACAGGATGGCAGTGGTCAGCAGGTCCCGCTTCTGCATGATGTCATCGCCATCCTGCTGCCATCCTGTCATGGAGCGTCGTGCTTGCACAGTTTTCACAAAACGGAAAAAATCTGTTTTGCGTCTACGATTGAGCGGCACTCCTGTCACTTCTGGCCATGTGGAAGCTATGGAAGTGGATTGGCGACGCTTCCTTATGTAGCACAGCAATGGAAAAAGCCTGGCTGTGCTGTGGAAGGAAGACATGGCACCATTGCATTCTCTTCTGCAAGGACAGAGTGGGTGAAGAGGGGAGCATTGCTGACGTGCTCCCTTCTGGACCTGAGACTGCAGCGAGATGATGCGGAAGAGCATTGTCATGCAGAAATGGCCACGGTTAAGATTAGTTCTATCACTGATGTCCTTCTGTTAGCAGCACCCCCCCCCCACTTTTCTGAGAAAGTGTTTGCCTTTTGTAAGCTGAACATAGTTGTAATGGTGTCATTTATTTCTTAATTTAACTGTCATGTTTTCAACCTTGATGCTCCAGGGGGTTTTGTTTGCTTGTTTGTTTGTTTTTTAAGGAAAACTTTCATTGTGTGAGTTGTGAAGTGTTTTCTGACGCTGATGAGAATAACGGTGTATTGCAACATATAAAAATGTACCATATCTAAAGGAGTAACAGTGTGTGCAGAATCATCTGTGTTCCAATCAAGTGCCAGGAGCCAGAAAATGCAAGGTGAATGCAAATTAGAATATAATAACATAAAATGTACACTTCTTGTAAATTTCTTCTTCCTAATCCCAGTAAATTCCAGTGCCTTCCCCCACTCTCCCGGGAAGAAATGTTGTTTTCCCAATGGTGGGCTCAAGCTACCAGCAGTTTGAGATCATCACTTCTGCTTCACAGCATCATGGTTTGATAGCAAATGGCGTGGGATATATTAGTCCCATGATTTTATACCGGTTGGCACAAAAAATAATTTCGTAAAGATCAGTAGATTTATTAGGATTTTTCCCCCCATTGTTTTTACTAAAAACAATACAGAAGGACTCCCATATCCGTGGATTCGTTATCTGCTGATTCCGTTATCCATGGTTGGCTTCCCGCCACTGCCGCAATTGCGGCTGTCGGGGGCAGGAGAGAAGTGAGGAGTGCAATCCCGCCACGGTGGCTCCCGCAGCAGCTCTTTGCCACCTCGATCAGCTGGGGGCAGGTGGGGGATAGGACGTTCGCTCCTATCTGCTGATTTCCATATCCGCGGGGGGGGGGTGCAGAACCAATCCCTCATGGTTATGGCAGTCCTACTGTACAGTAAACAGAAAACCAGAAACAAAACAAAAGTACATACAGCAAAGGGCTGAAATGGGGAGGAATTTTCTATAACTGTTGTCGTTTTGTGCCTTCATGTTGTTTGAGACTTATGGCAGCCCTAAGTCAAACCTATCACAGGGTTTTCCTGGGTTTTTTTGGTTGAGCGAGGTTTGTCACTGTCTTCCTCTTGGTACTGAGAGAATGTGACTTTCTCAGGGTCACCCAGTGAGTTTCCCTGGCTGAGCAGGAATTTGAACCCTGATCTCAAGTCCCAGTCCATCACTCAAACCATTACACCAAATGATGAAATCCTAGAATGTTTACCACAGATCTAGTTCTAGGTGATTCTGAAACAAAACATGGATCTGGGAAACTAAATGAAGATTATTTTGTCATAATATTACACTATTGTAATATTATTGATATTGAATATTGATTATATTATTTTTATTTAATAATATTCTTAATATTCTTATAGTGTAAAATCTGACTTTACCGTCTGTTTCGTTGCTATTAGGTGTCTTATTATGAATGGGCTAAAAATATAACATTTTTCTAACATGACAAATAAAAACCCCTACTAAACTGATAAAGGGGTTCCTTCCTTTCCCTCCTTTCTTTCTGCCTTCTTCTCTGAGCACTGGTTTACATTCAAAAACTAAAATTTAACTTGCAGTTGCAGACAAAATACTTAATTATTTCCCAGCTAGGTCAGCCAGATTCCAACATGGAACACAAAGACAAGTTTAAAATACTCACAGCACGAACTACTTCAAGCTGGTTGAAGCTAGCTGGATGTTGCTCTAATCTAGGGAAAGTAAATAGCAATATATCAGATCAAATGGAGCAGAGACTGAGATGTTAGCACTCTTTTATTATTTGTCCCACAGGACAATATTATATTTTGCTGTAATAAGCAGCACTAATTTCTGCTCTACAATTTTTTCTTAACACAGAAGTTGGGCCTCCTTTACTTAAATGGTACGTTCATTTTCACACAATGGTAAAATAGAATTTTATATCTATTATGTTACTGTCTTGCTAGAAAGTTTATAGACCACGTAAGACATGTGTCTCTCGTATGCTGCTGCTAATGTTTCCCTGTATTTCCTATAAATCTTTGTGTAAAAGGCTTCTAAAGTTTTATACAAGCTGAAAGGATTTCCCAGGAGAGCAAGGGGGAGTAAAATGAGGAAGATTAGCTAGAAGCCACAGTGAAACACTCATTTCTGCTGAAAGAAAGATGATGTACTTTAAGTCCTTTTGTCTGGGTCAACATCAGTCACCTGTCCTAAATATTTTCTACCGTGTTCAACTTCAGGTTGAAAAGAAAGATGTTGAGAAACCCTATTCAAGGCATTTGAATGTATTCTGAGCAAACAGAATAGTAGTCAAACTATTGAGGTGTGCATATTCCCTTTACTTTAGAATAAAATACATGCATCCTCCACATCTGAATTAAGATCAAAAATAGATAGGGAAGTTTAAACCTCCCCTACTTGTTTTTTTTTTATTCTAATATTATTTTAAACACACATAATGGAGTTTTGGGAACATTTCTTTTTGTAATCCCTGTACAAGTAAATGAATGTTTGAATAAAACACAGATGGATAGAGTTTTAAATCTTATCTGCTTGTACATGCTAGTCCTGCTCTGGACTGAGGCTGTTCACACTTCCTAGAATATAAGGGACAGCTGCACAGGATGAGCAGAATCCAGCTAAGAATCATTGCTTCCAGCAGAATCATCATCTCCTCCTTGCAGGTCACTGTGCTCCTTAAAAGCCCACTTTGAAAGCCCTTTGCTTAGGGCCTTTCTGCACTACACTATTAATAGTGCTATTATTCTACTTTCAACATCCTGTGGAATTTTGGAATTTGTAGTTCACTGAGGCCAAAGAGCTCTCTGGCTGTGAATTCTAAATGCCCCTTCCTAAACTGCAAACCCCAGGATTCCATAAGAATGGCATAATAGCACTATAACAGTATAGTGCGGAAAGCCCCTTAGATTTTTGTCACCCTAGAAGGCAGCAAAGCAGGGGGAAAGAAAGTCATATTTCTGATGGCACTGGGTAAAGAAGTACTACATTGGATCCTTCTGAAAATGTTTAATGTTAACCTTTAGAAAGCTGCTGCAGTTCTGTGCCTTCAAGTTATTTTAGACTTATGGCGTGTTACCCTGATTTCTGGGGTTCCTTGGGGGACACCTCAATGTGCTCCATGTGATGGGGAATGGAAACTAGCCAGAGCACAAGCAATAGCAATGCAAGAGGAAGGGTAACCTAGCGGGGTCTTTTTACCCAGTTTTTATGGGGTCAGGCCTAGCCAAAAACCAAACAAAGATGTCCAATAAATGATTTTATTGGATGAAAGTCTCACGCACCAACACAATCGCTCACACATTCACTCAAGACCTATTAAGAAGCAAAAGAGAGGAAACTGGATAGGGGAATATTGAAGGGGTCGTAGCTGGGGTAATACTGCACCTTTTCCTGAAGTCCTTGGTCCGGGAAAAACAGTGGAGAAATTGAGCTCAGCACAGAGAGGGCTGAGGGGATTACTCAACGGATGGAGAAACGATCAGCTGGGATGAGCGGGAGTGATCCAAAGAACTGCTCAAAAACTGGGACTATTTGTAGGGAAAAAAGTACCTGGAGAGCCAATCCTTTCCTGGGGAGAACATTGGGTATTGCAACAAGAAAGAAGCTCCACAATGGTAACTTCCTTTGCATGATGAGATTACAAGGTATTACCAAAGTCTCAGGATCTTCGGCTGCATTGGGTTGTGGTGTGACTTTCTGTAAATGGTCCTTGCCTGATAGGATTTTGCTCAACTTGGGGCAAACACACTAATCCCCTCAAGTCAGTTTCTCAGGGGCTGAGGACCCTTTGTCTTCTGTGGGTTTGCACAGCTTGAGGTCTCCTGGGGCTACGTAACTGGGGATTTTACTGGCCTGACCTGGTTTTCGATCGTTCGACCGTTGCTGCCTACGTGCCCACCTGGGCGACCTCTCAGGCACATGGAATCATATTTTAATATCAAAATAGTAGACCCCGGAACAGGGTTTTCCAGTGGGGTAACAGGCGACCCTAATGTGAACCTATCATAGGGTTTTCTTGGCAGATTTCATCAGAAGAGGTTTGCCATTGCCTTCTCCTAGGCTGAAATTGTGGGGTTTGTCCAAAGTTAACCAGTGAGTTTCTGTGATTGAGCAGGAATTTGAACAGTGGTCTCCCAGAGTTCTAATTCAGCACTCAAATCATTACCCCATACTGTCTCTTAAGCACTAGAAAGAGGCTACACCAATTATCATGGAAATCTTCCAGACCATTCTGTGAAAACAAAGGGCTCAGCCTTAAACCTGCTCTTCTCAAAGGCTTTCTATACTGTTATGTTTCTATCATGTCCCACAGCTGAGAATAAAATGTATTCCCCAGTCTCCTCCAAGGGCAACACAAAACCTTACTCTCAAAGAAGTGTAGAAAGGCTCACTCATACGTGTGAGGAGAAGTTGCACTCCTACCGGAGAAAGTTGCATTCATTTATTGCAAATGACAGTTATTTTTGCAGCTTTACACAGTTAAAATAATGAAGTATGTATGAGCCACTGTGCTAGCCAGAGAGACCTTCTAATGATTTACTGCCTGCTGTGCTCAAAGAGAGCCATGAATGTGCAAGAGTGCCTTTTCAGAAGTAGTACATTTCCTCATAGTTTCATTTCATCTTTGTGAAAAGCCAAAGTGCCCATTCCAGTTTCAACAAGTTATGCTGAATCGTATTTGAAGGAAAAAAACACAGCCTGCTGTGCACTTGTATATGCAACCACTGCCTCAATTTTCTCTACTTTCTTCTTGTGAATAGCCTTTAATCTAATGCTCTGCAGCATCTACCTGGCTCACTGATCCATACATACTGCTGAGATTTCATTTACTTGTGACTAACATTTTTTCCTTTTATGGATGTATACTCTCACCCAAATGCTGATTCCTACACATTGCCACTCTATTCATGTTCCTACATGCAACAATATTTTTTTAAAAAAAATTATCTTCCATACAATCCAGCTGTAGAATGAAGTTTTCAAGTTTTGAAACCATACATAAGTTGTGAAGTGAGATATTGATCTTTAATTTTTTTCCCCATATTTCAGCTTCTTTTCAACTTGAGTGTGTTGATTTTAAGGACAGAAAGGGCTAGCTGACAGGGGAAAAAATACTTTTACATTATGTCTCTTGGCTAAGGATTGGCAAAGGAAGCAACAGGTAACTGCCCAAGCTATGTCTTCTACTTTTTCACTCAGTGTGTGCAAGAATGCAGTTGTGTTGAAAAAAATCCACCCCATTTGCACTTCTAACCTTTCTAATTTCCAAAGCTGTTCTTGGCAAGACTTGTTTTTGCTATGATGTTTATTAAGCAGCTGGAATTTAATCCGTTTCTAAAGAAATGTGTGAAACCAGCATGCTCCCAACAGAGTTTAGTGTTGGTTTTGAAAAAATTTATCTGGTCATTCACATATTCATCTTTAGTCTGAAACCATTTAGTGGGCTCAAAAATCGGAAAAATGCAAAATAATGCCGGATTTTCTGCATGAATTTGACAGCAATTCACTCCTCCTCCTAGTTTTTGCTTCACAGTGACTTCTAAATAATATCCAGTAATTGAATTTGGTGGAAGTGGTGTTAAACATCTATTTCCATGGCACCAGAGAAACTTTTCTTCATATCCTTTTGTTGACTATATTTAGTGTTCTTATACTGAGTTGCTCTTTGGCTTGAAAAGGCATGTTCAGATCAACTGTTTAAAGGGTTTTGTAATCTTCAGACTTTATTCCATTTAATTCTGCCAATCTCTAATACGTTGAAGACAAATTGTATTTTGGGCACCTCACACACTCCCACTGTAGATTTTAATTTCCCACTTCCAATGTGAAAAAAAAGTGTCCCTTGAGTATATTTCAAGGAATGCTTGGGAGGAGGAAGATAAAAGAAAAAGGAAGAAAGCATCACATAAAATAGTACTGGGAGAAAAGCAGTCTTTGTTGTTCATTTTGTATTTCATATCTATCCTTTGAAAACCTTTTACCTCTTTACCCTCAAAATACAGCCAGAAATTAATGTTATGTACAGAGAGTCATTCTTGTGTCATCATGAACTCACTCATCTTGACATTTCTAAGAGCCATAAAAGAGCTGCACATCAGAAATTATTGTGCTTTGGCTTAAGTTGTGAAGAAATAAAAGAATATTCTTTGATGGGTCCTGAAGGCCAACATTTTCTGAAAAGGAATGTGACATTCAGTACTTTTCCAGAGCCAATATTATACATACATGTATATCCATATAACTAATATATAAAAGTCAAAGTTTGTTTGTCTATATCAGGCAAAGACCTCATATGATTGGCTGTGTCAGGTGAATGATATGATTAGCTGCCTGTGAATATTTTATGGAATCCTGGGGTTTGCAGCTTAGGGAGGGACCTTTAGAATTCTCAGCCAGAGAGCTCTTGGGCCTGGCCAGTTGCTATGGAGATGAGGCCTAGCAGCAAGGAAGAGGGCAGTTATTTCCTCAGGATCCCAACTTCTATAGGTTAATAACTCTGAATACAGATTGACTTGGGGAATATGGGGAAAAGTTACAGGTACTGGACAATACAGTTTGGGGAATTACAGCCACAGGATCTCAAATCTTTCTAACAAGTGTTACCTATGAGAAAATAAAATTCCGGATAACATTGGGCATATATGCTAGTATATACATATACATACACATACATAAAACACACACACATATATATTCAGAAATCAAGATTTCACAACCTTTCAGACAGTTTTACATGATATAAGCTTTCTTTATAATGCAAGAAAGTATGAAACATTCTTCTAACTATAGCATGTGCATTGTATTCACAGATGCATTAAAGAGCCCAGGAGAGCATCTTCTACAATGCATTCTGTCTCACAGGGACTACGTATCTTTGAGTGTGTGGAGGGGGGCGAGGGATGATCTTATTACAAGAAAACAAACATAGAAATATCACCATTACAGTCAACAATTATTGCAAAGAATTTAAATCTCCGTCATCTTAATGCAAAAGCAAACCCTTGTGATAGGAAGGATCATCCCCTTCCATGCATATACACCAGTCGCCCTGAGAACTTATGGGGAGGAATGTTTTCAATGAAGTTCTCCTCATTCTCTTTCCCATTCTTGAAGCTTCAACCCAAATTGAAATGTACTAATATGGGGGGAGGTGGTGTTGATTTTTCCGATCACAGGCTGGGGTGAAGTTATGAGGGGGATAAAGTGAGGCCCATCATGATGCAGTGGTTTGAGCATTGGACTATGACCATGGAAACTCACTGGGTGACCTAGGGCCCATCAAATATGCTGTCAGCGCCAGAAAACCCTGTGATAGGTTTGCCCTCGGGTCATCATAAGTCAGAAATAACTTGAAGGAACTCAGCAGCAATGACAACAACATGAGGGCACTGGCCACCCCAAAGAATGCTGGCCTTCAGATGAAGTTTTCCTTCAGTCTGCAAATTTCTAGCATTGCTGAAACTTAAAACTTCAGCTGAGAGTTTAGAAATACAATTTAGACATCCAAAGAAAAAAGGGAAGCAAAACTACCAAGAGAATAAGAACACAGCAAATGTAAAAATTCTAGGTGTGAATGATTTTCTATGTGCCACTCTCTGCCATCTAGAAATTTTGGAGCTGGAGGTTATTTATTTATTTATTTATTTTAGGGGAAGAATTCTTATTCGAAGGCATTCCCTCATGATCACAGGAGCTGCTGCTCTATAGCTAAGCATCTAGACAGCTCATTTTAAAAAGTTAAAAACGTTTAAAGGAGGAATGAAGAGAGAATTGGGAGGAATATCCTGATTGTAGGGAGGGAGTGACAGGACACACCTATTTCAATTATCACAATACACAACAAATTGTATTGGTTTTTTTAATCTTTATTATTTAAAAAAGAAGTGGGACATACAGTGAAAAGATATCATCTCCTGCTACCATATTTGCCCTTCAGAGAGCTCTCAGTTCAGCAAATTTATTTTGTTGCTGTTGTTGTGTGTCTTCAAGTTACTTCTGACTTATGGCTGCCCTAGGCAAACCTATCATGGAGTTTTCTTGCCAACATTTTTTTCAGAGGAGGTTTGCCTTTGCCTGCCTCTGAGGCTGAGAAAGTGTGACTTGCCAAGGTTGCCTGGTAGGTTTCCATGGCCAAGCAGGGTTGTGAATCCTGGTCTCCCGATATCCTAGTCAAATACTCAGAACACTACACCATGCTGGCTCTCCAGCATATTTATTGCAATTCCTAAATGACATATTTGGAATAATCATATTCTTTTCAAACCACCATCATAAATATTACTATTCTCTGTGGATCTGAGTCCTCTTTTTGAAGAAACATGAAGGCTGCAATCCTGACACAGTTAAGGGGCTTAAACTCAGTTAACTTTAATGGGGTTTTGAGCAGGTCAAATGTGGGATCCCAACAGTCCTCTCTGGTTAATCAAAGGTCTGCCTGAGAGGCTATATTTATTCTTTGGAAATCAAACAGTCCAAATCAGAAAGAAGATTAAGGCCTGATTTCTTTTACACTGTACTTTGAAACTGAATTTCAATCTTTAATAGTTAGCTGCATTTTATTAAAAAAAGAATTACCACTAATAAGCTCAGCAGCACAGAAGACAGAAACCACTTCTGTGTTTGTTCAGGGGTTTATTTTCCTGACAGATAATGATTGCCCTGGTTCAACATAAGGAAACTTCAGAACTTGCATAACAATGGCCAAAATAGCTTGTATGTTGAACCCAATCTCTTGTGAACTGTGACAGATAGTTGTAGCATGGTATTATCAGCACTCCTGGGCATTTGTATTTAGAACTCCCTGTACTTTCAGCTTGTATCTACACCACACGGTGTTCAATACTATTTTAACTGCAGCAGCTTCATCCTATGAAATTCTGAGATTGTAGCTTGATGAGGTACTTGGAATTCTCCAATAGAAAACTCCCTCATCTACATTGCCAATGGTCAGGTATGAGGGAAGTTGTATTTCAACTTTGGAAGGACCAGTGGTTCCCAAATGCTGATTTAGAACCTTGATAATGCAGGATTTCTGTCACCTCTGTGAGTTGAGGAGGCATCTGAGTTTAGAAGTCTGACCTTCAACAAATAGAGGACTTCAGAGAGGAGGATGAAGAGGAAGAGGAATGGCTTACTAGAAAGCCCTGCTCTCTCCCTTGCACAGTTTCAACAAGGCTTTACAAACTGCTTTGTTCCAGATTTGCCCTAATGTGTAGCATGTGGCAATCTGCTTCAAGAAGCTTTGCCTTTCAAGATATTTTTTTTTTAAATCAGGATTGCATGGACCATTAGGCAAAACAAGCT
Organism: Cyclura pinguis; assembly: GCA_030412105.1. Classification (NCBI taxonomy): domain Eukaryota; kingdom Metazoa; phylum Chordata; class Lepidosauria; order Squamata; family Iguanidae; genus Cyclura; species Cyclura pinguis. Next base: position 78,652,342 of record CM059603.1, on the reverse strand, counting down.
TGTTTGCTTATGTCACATGGGGGTGTGACTTCCATGTTGGAGAGTGGTGATAAATCCTTTCTTGGGTATATTCTAGACACTACAGAACTATCCAAGGTGCTGAGCACTATTTCCACGGTACTGTTAAGATTCTAGGCCTTCCGGTCGTCTGTCTAAGACATGGTTTCTCAGCTACGTGATTTCTATCTTGTCTCTGATCTGCCTCATGGCGTTGGCTGCCTGGTAAGACAGTGTGACCCTGACAACTGGTAAGCAACACCTGGTTCTCCTCTGTGTGGGACTGCTGGCTTCTTATGATTAGCGGTCAGGCTTTGTCCACACAGAGCCTATAAGTTCAGTGAGAGATTTCTCACTCCTCTGTCCTCTGCCTTGTCGTGTCTTTTGCAGCCTACATGTACTCTCTGTGTCACGCTTGGGCACAGAGAAGCCTCATGGATTTTTTCCTTATTCTGTTTTATGCTGGCTTTCTGACACCAGTACGCTGCAGCTAGAAATACCTGAGCCTGTTGAGGTACTATGCTGTATGCAATAAATGCTAGATTAGTTTTTGGTAATATGTGTTGGCCTGGACTCTGTTCTTTTTGACTCTGCTGGTTTTTTGCCTGGCCTGGAGCTATCACAGCATCATGTGGGTCACGTTTCTTCTTTCCATGTCTACGGAGTACAGCATGGCCCCTGAAAACTCTAACAAGTACGTCCAGCACCTTAGGGAGGTCAAGTTTGGACTAGAACTCAAAATAGTTTTGATGCACCCCTCATAAGTCAACCGGTAGTTGCCCCTGCTTTATGTGGCGGATTTGAGAGCAGTCAGCGTGTTTCTCTCCCCTCATAGCCAGTGACCCAGCTTGCTGCTGCACCGGACACGAGCTGCTTGGAAATATCTTGACCATCTGCAAGTCACACTCTCTCAGCCTTAAAAGAAGACAAGGCACATCTCTTCTGAATAAATCTTGCCAGGAAAACCCTATTGGCAACCTTATTCCCATAAGGCAATGCCACTTTGAAAGCACAGAACAACAATAAAACATATTTCTTTACTAGTTTTACTCCTTCTCATCAGCTACATCAATTACTACATCAATGTAGTAAATAAATGATTAGATTAGTAATTAATTTAGTAATCTTAATTTACCATTTTAGACATTTTAAAGCGTTCTTTTAAATTGAACAATTTAATGATTTCGCTGATTTACTCAGTGCATTATTTCTGTGCATTTTGTTATGAATCTAACAGTAACATGCCAATATTAGCACTATTGTTAACACTAAAAATTGTACTGTGGCAGGAGCAAGCCTGCAGTTTTCCAGTTACTTCATTAGGTTCAGTAGAAAACCTTTGTTTTGAGTGACTTACCTCCTCTCTTTATTTTTTTCTTTTCCGTTTTTCAATTGTTGCTTCTCCCCCCTTCTTTTCCTTGCTTCTGGCCAAAATGGAACTGAACACTTTGGCTGCCTGAAGAAAAACTGCCTGTGACACCCACTGCAAATCAAAGCTAGTCAAATTACTTTGGCACCTGAGACAAGAAATCCTACAAGCACCTTTTATCCTCCCTGTCAGTAAAAATACAATAGTATTAATTAAGAATTTCCATACTTGCAAAAGGTGGCATCTCAGAGCTCCCTTTCTTGAAGCACTCACCTTGCTCCACCTAACTGCTGTGCTGGCTTTGCAGTGGCTTGTGAGGGGCAGAACTGTACTCAGATGCAAAGTATCTTCACTTGCTGATTCTGTTCTCCCAAAACATGGGTAACTCAGGGGTCCACCCGTGACACCATGCAAAGATGGGGAATTATTAGCTCAAAATTAGGAAGCCTGCAAGGGACGGTGTGTACCTAACAAGATCTTTTATGTCAATGTTTACCAGTACTTCTGCCAGGAAGAACCAACCAGAGATACAAAAGTAAGTTTAATTGTGTTTATTGGAGGAATTAATCACACACACAAGATCCAAACTGTCATGCACCCACTCAAGGCTAACTGAAGGGAAAAGGGAGGAAAGTTTTAGATAGCGAGATTTTGGGGCATAGTGGGTGATATTTACTGATCTAGAAGAGCAGTAAAGAAGAAGCAATGTGGCTTAGATTTGCATCTAAGGATAGTACACAATCAGGAATCAGAGTAGCAGAGTGGCAGTCAGCAATTGGTGTAATGTGAGTTGACTGGTCAAAACTAGGGGTTTATATACCTGATTTCTGCCTAGAGGGCAAGGGTGTTAATGGTTCTCCAGCTGAGTAAACAATGGAGTTTGCAGAGTGGACAACGAGGTCTGGAACAGGCTAATGATCTTAGTGTTAGGTGATAAAGAGCTAATGTTTGCCCTGATAGCTCAGTGCTTGTTGGACAGGTTTTAGGACAAAGGAGAGGTTTTTGTGGTCAAGGGAAGAGAAGTTAAGACAATCAGCAGTCTGGTGGGAATCTCCCAGTCTCTATTGTCCAAAAGGCAGAGTCATTAAGGCTAGCTGAAAGCCTATTATCTCTGGAGTTTCCTGGTGATTTTCTGACTATGATGTAGCTATGACTAAAGGTGTTTTCTGACCTAATTAGCAACACACGTATTCAGCCAGTCTTTTTCTCTTGTCTAGCTTGGCCATACAGCCATAGCAGGGCATGTTTTATATCAATGTCAATTAATATATATTGCCAACTAAATCATATTTTGCCCATTGAATCATATCAAAGTGTGGGAGTGTACACCCTGGTAAGAACTCATCGCCTCTATCTCTCTGGCTTCAAAGTCAGCTCAAGTTTATTGACAAAGGTCATGTTCCAATTTAATGCTAGTGAAACAAAAAGCCCTTCAGCATACATATGGAGGATCTGGGTGGAACGTGATATCCAGTCAATGAAGTGGACAGTTTTGGCAGCCAGCAATGGCTAGGAAGGAACAGACCTGCATTCAGATGTGCAAAAGACGGCATACCAGTCTGTGAACTAGCCTGTTCTCTTCCCCAACCTCTGTGTCAAAGCCTCTTTGCAACAGAAAAAGCTATTTGTGCAAGGAATTCTGGGATGCCATCTTGTGCACTCATGGAAAGTGGACAAGCCTTCACACAACTGGGAATTGTGTAAGCAGCATGCCAACACCAGAGCCTAGCTCAAAGTACTGCCTTTCAAGAAGTTATGTTTAGTTATTTTTGCACTATACACAACATTTGCAGTGTTTGGAAAGTTACTTTTTCAAAATAAGTTTACATCATGTAACTTGGTTGTGACTTTGTTATTGTAAAAAGAAAGTAATCACAAGGAATTCATTATTTTTTTGTGTTTTATTTTTGTGTGTTATTTCTAAGTTCTGACCATTCCAAAAGAAGTTAGCACTTTTCATAAGTCAGTTTTCTCTGTTTTGCCTCATGACGAAATTAAAGTGACAAAGTGTTCACTGGAATGTAGAGCAGACAAGTTTCACAGGAAAGCACCTTTAGCAAAATTGGGCAGGAGTTTAATCTCCTGCTTGCTGATATTTCTTTCAAAATCCACATGGCTTTTGCTTTTACAGATAACATATTCCCTTGGGGAATACCTGTGTTCAGGAAAAAAGCTGTGTTGAAATGCATTCTCAGTTATTCTCTTATCTGGAGTGCAACTGGGTCTCTCTAGCTCAGGCAGGGGTATTCAGTGTTAGTCATTGCCATACTCTAAGTATACTATCATATGCATTAGTGCAGAGATTTAGTTATCATCTACTCTAGGAAGGTGGCAGTTTGCACTGTTACCCTGATTTCTGGGGTCCCTTGGGGGACACTTCAATGTGCTCCATGTGATGGGGAATGGAAACTAGCCAGAGCACGAGCAATAGAAATGTGAGAGGCAGGGTAACCTAGCGGGGTCTTTTTACCCAGTTTTTATGGGGTCAGGCCAAGCCAAAAACCAAACAAAGATGTCCAATAAATGATTTTATTGAATAAAAGTCTCACACACCAACGCAATCACTCACTCACGCACTCAAGACCTATTAAGAAGCAAAAGAGAGGAAACTGGATAGGGGGAATATTGAAGGGATTGTAGCTGGGGTAATACTGCACCTTTTCCTGAAGTCCTTGGTCTGGGAAAAACAGTAAAGAAGTGGAGCTCAGCATGGAGAGGGCTGAGAGGATTACTCAACGGACAGAGAAACGATCAGCTGGGATGACCGGGAGTGATCAAAAGAAACTCTGAAAAACTGGGACTATTTGTAGGGGAAAAAGTACCTGGAGGGCTAATCCTTTCCGGGGGAGAACAATGAGTGTTGCATCGAGAAAGAAGCTCCACAATGGTAACTTCCTTTGCATGGTGAGATTACAAGGTGTTGCCAAAGTCTCAGGATCTTTGGTTGCATTGGGTTGTGGTGTGACTTTCTGTAAATGGTCCTTGCGTGATAGGATTTTATTGCTGTCAGTGCTCAACTTGGGGCAAACATGCTAGTCCCCTCAAGTTGGCTCCTCAGTGGCTGAGGACCCTTTGTTTACTGTGGGTTTGCACAGCTTGAGGTCTCCTGGGGCTACGTGACTGGGGATTTTACTGGCCTGACCTAGTTTTCGATCATTTGACCATTGCTACCTACGTGCCTATCTGGGTGACCTCTCAGGCGCATGGAATCATATTTTAATATCAAAATTGTAGACTCTGGGACAGGATTTTCCAGTGGCGTAACAGTACCTCTTCCATACAGTGTGACCCAACCAAAAATTAGTAAATTGAATCATTCTACATTTCGTACTTACTAGAAAAGTGGGGTATACTAAAAGCTAGACTTTGCCAAAAAGAGCCAATGTAGTTTAGTAGTTTAAGTGTTGGACTAGGACACTGGGAGACCAGGGTTTGAATCCCTGTTTGGCTATGGAAATCTACTGGATGACGTTGGGCAAGTCATACTCTGTCATCCACAGAGGAATGCAAGGGCAAACTATATCTGAACAAATTCTGCCAAGAAAACCCCCTGATAGATTCACCTTAGGGTCACCATATGTCAGAAATGACTTGAAGGCACACAGCAAGCAAAGCTTTACAAAAAGAATCATGACACACTATGAAAGTAAATGCTTTGAATATCTGGAAATAAATGTGTTCTTTGCTTTAGTCTTTCTCTCCAAAATCAAATGATTCCCCATAGCTCGATAATCATTTCTTCCAACATAATCTTATTTTCCGTAATTAGTATGAAGATTCTCACTAGACAATGTGCAAGCCCCACTGTCCCTTAACGTGCAGTCAATTGATTAAACACAGTGTAATTTAGTCTTCATAGCCTTTCCTGTGTATGAAATGAAATGGTTACACTTTGGGAGCAACAAGAGAGATTAAATATTTTAATTAAAAATGGAGTGCTTTTTTTTTTTTTTTAAGAAATCCTTTACTCAAGATGCAGTTTTCTTTCTTTAAAGCTGCTGGTCACAATCCAGCAAAAGTTAGTTGCCACTATATTGCCCCCTCCGAATACACAAAAACAATATTACAATATTTGGAGCTATTTATCCCTGGGAAATGGAGCTGCCCTGTGTGTGAGCTGGATGCCTTCAGATTGGACATACTGGTTCCACCCAAAAACAAAACTAAACAAAAAAAATATGACACATCAAGGAGAAGGCTGAAGACTGGATATGTTTTTCCTGACATGATGTGCTTTGAATGTTCATTCATGATCAGACCAAACAATACATTTAGCCCATTTTTCTAAGTTAACTATGGAATAGGAATATCAGCCATCAACTTGGGGGCTTTTAAATGGGATTAGACAAATCACAAGTCATGATAGCTATTTATTACTCCTATCAAAAACTTCTAAATCTCTCAGTTCCTGTTGTTGGGGAACATAAATGGGAGCATGTTTTTGTGGTCATATCCTGCTTCTTGGCTTCCTGTGGTCATCTGGTTGCCTACTGTGGAAAATTTTTGCTGGACTGGTTAGGCCTGTGACTTGATCCAGTATTCTTTTTCTTATGTACTTACCTTCATATCAAGGATTGCCTAAGTGGTAGCTCTGTCTTCTACCATCTTGAAGTAGGAAAGAAAAGAAAAGAAAAGAAAAGAAAAGAAAAGAAAAGAAAAGAAAAGAAAAGAAAAGAGGTGCACTGTGATAGAAGGTTTTGAAGACAATGCTCCTATTGTTGTTTTACCCAAAAGTTTTACTTGCTGTGGTAATATAGAATGAAGTTTTATTTAGTTGTCACGAGGGGTGAAACCCCTGCGTTATATGTATCCAACTGTCTTTTAGTATCCACGCTACTGTGGAATTTTCCTGTATTGTACCACAACTGGTTATGTTAGTGTTGTTAGTTAAGGTTAAATACTGGATACCACTAGCAACTGGGACAGCTAATAGAACATCCCCAGAATGGCTAGGGAGCTACCAGACATTCTGTGCCATTGCTACTGTTGTGGTTGTGACTGTAACTATACTAACAGAGCTTTATGCTCCAATAGCATCGAACAAGATCCTGACCACTGTATTTCTACAGGAAGCCACCTTACAGTGTAATCCCAGGACAAAGGCAGGATGTCAATTAAATAAATAAGTAACTAGGTCCCCTATTCATTTATTTTCTGTTCTTGTGTTATTAGCAGTTTTCCACCAAGGTGGTTTAGTCCAAAAAGGTAATAAGCAATCAAAGTACCCTGTAGAAGCACTGTTCAAAGCCACCTGTTTGTCAGCCCCACTGAGCAGATTTGCCAGATGTCACAGCTGGACCCCAAAAGACTGACTGCAGGCTCAATTTTCATTTTACATTTTTGGCACATGCCAATAAATAAGTTCAAGACATGGGTATAATTAGCTCTGTGTGGCATTTGAACTATTCGATTTGCACTTCTATCTGTGTTCCATCTCAAATTTTTGTTTGTTTCTGCTTAAATATTCTGAAGAGTCCTCCTTTGTTGTTCTTCCAGGTGCCCATGAAACTAGATCTTGCATGGCATGCAAGGCGACAACTATTGTCTGCTGATAATCAGGGAAATAATCTGTATCGTCCACTGAATGTCACCAGTGAAGTTAATGGGACCACATGCATCCTTTTTTATGCCGCTAATTTTAGCCTTACAACCAAGGGTATATACCTCAATCTGACAGATGTAACATTTATGCACCAGAATGTGGACACCAGTTCATCTAATTGTTCAGACACCAGTGCAATGTGAGTAATATTAATTTATAGTTTTAACTACCAATAGGTTGACCTTTTCTCATAGGCATCTTTATGATTTATCTTAGCTAGGAGATAGAAAAGAGAGATCAGATTGATCACAGTAGATTTATTTATTTATTGTGTTTATATGCTGCTTTTTCTCCCAAAGTGGCACCCAAGGTGGCTTCCAAAGAATTACAAAAAACATTAAAAACATTTAAAACAATTCAAAACTTTAAAAACAAATAAAATTATAAAAACTTACTTTTTTAAAAAGAAAAGCTTAATAAATAAGTAAAAACTCCCCTGGTCACTCATTAAAAGCTTGCTTGAAAAGAAATGTCTTTGTCTGCCTATGAAAGGAAAGTGGGGGGGAGGGCAGCCTAGCCTCCCAAGGAAGAGAGTTCCACAAGATGGTAGCAGCTACAAAGGCTCCCTCTCGTGTCCTCATCAGGTGAGCCTGGGATGGTAGAATTGTGGCACTGTACAGTTCACATAGCTCTGATTGTTTCAGGACTTAGCGTTTTAAATGTGAAAACTGCTTTACAACCATGGTCTTACTCATTTTCACATTTGTCATGGGAGACAAATGATCACCGCTGCAACCAAGCTTGTGGTGTGTTGATTGGTTGGTTTATTGCCTCTCTGCTTTGTGGAGTCTTGAGCTAACCTGGAGCAAATGAAATCGGATAAAATTAGTAAAAATACTTCTTCAAAACAGATCAGACTATTGCTTTTTAGGTCACCTGATGTACAGGATCAGTGGGCTTAACTCCCAATGTGCCAGGAACCATCAACACATTTGTGTCCATTGGCTACAACTCTTTCTTTCTTCCCTGGAAACTCTCCAGGGACACTAACTAATTGCTGATGGACCAGCACTGTCCCAAGGACTACCACTTTGAGGAGCAATGGACTGACACACCTATTTTTTAAAAGAGAATTTTTTCAAAGCACAAAATTGAAACAATCAGAAAAGTCACTCAGGTTTTAAGGACCAAAGGCTAAGCGAAACCTCAAGAGGGATGAAGTCTCTTACAATGGTGAGGCATACCACAGGATCTCTGCTGAAGATCTCAAATTCCAGGCAGGTTTATATGAGAGGAAGTGGTCTTTTAGATATCCTGGCTCCAAGCAGTTAAGGGTTGTGTAAGTCAAACTTAGCATCTAGAATTAATCTCAGAAGCAAATTGGAAGCTAATGGAGCTGTTGCAAGACTTGTGATATATGGTCTCTAAATCATAAACCCTATTAATTATTAGGATGACATTTTAAAATGGTTTTAATGGTTGTTTTAATAGTATGGTTAATTTAACAGGTATTTTCATATGTATAATTTATTGGTGTTTTTTGGAAACTTTTTATTTATTGTTTTTATCAGAGCCTTTTATTTATATTTGAAGCTGCCTTGCATACCACCCTGGGAGAAATGTTGGGTATAAATCAAGTAAATAAATAAATGTGTCTGGCATGGCAGCTGGAATAGATACTGAACTGTTCTTTGTTACTGTACCAAGGCAAGTTCATAAATTACTTGTTGCTGTTTAGATAACAACCAGCTTTTATCATAAAACCACAGATTAAACAGCATGTAAAAAAGGAGACAAGCACATTTCTTTTTCTTCCTTTTCTTTCTCCTTCCCTCCCCCCTCTCTTCCGTGGGTGAGTTCTCTGCCATCCATCTAGATGGTAAATATATGTGTGCAGCTAACTCTAATTTACCCAGAAAAGGTTCCACACCTGTTTTAGGTCATTTCCACACCGGGCTTCTGTAATGGTGCAGAGCGACCTCTCACGGAGGTCTTCTACACCGTAGAGTGGACTGACGTGGACTACTTTTTGTAGTTCCACACCAGAATCCACTCAGGAGCAGCCAGAACTCGCCGCGCTGCGTGTTTTTTAAAAACCTCTTTTTCGAGGTTTTTAAAAAGCACGGAGCATGCAGCCCCGTGCTGCTCCGTCGTCCGGCTCCGACGCGGATTTGCAGCCGCGCGCAAATGCGTGCCTGCAGATCTGCCGGGGGCGGGCTTCCAGCTGGTGAGCTTCTCCAGTTGGTGGAGAGCCTCCACCAACTGGAAGCTGCCATTTGGGACGCCAGAGGACTGCGGAGCAGCAAGCTTGCACTGCTCCGCGTCACGACGGACTTACCCGGCTGCCAGTAAGCTCCGTTTTTGGGTGTTTTCGCCCGTTCCCCCCCCCACATGTGGAAAGGTCCTTAGACTCAGTTTGGTTCTTGCTGATTTTAGATATCTGACCTCTTTCTCTTTGATAACTAATGCCTGATGCTTCATATTTAACTTTTTTTTCACACAGAAAGAAAACGTTTCATTCTGAAAAGCCCTGGGTCTGTAGGCAAGTCTGAGCTCAACTGTGTAGAAGTCAGATTACTACTCTGTAGGCTTGAACTATGGAAGAAGATAGTGTAATTGAAATGTATTTGGCTGTTAGATCTACTTTCACTGAGTTTAATTAAAGCTGTTCTTTGACTGACAGCATGACCTATAAGATTGTTTATCAGCAGTGCCTTCAGTAAAGCCTTTTAAATCTTAACTCCTCAACAGAGAGTCTCAAGGCAAGTTAGAGTTTTTGTCTGCTACCCTTTATGCTGTTAGTCTTTAGCGTTATGTGCACATTCTGAACTATGCTGGTGGAGCTATGCAGATAAAGTCCTGTGATTCCCATTGAGAACTAGGGGATAAAGTCAGTAGATAACAAATATTAAAAGGAGCACAGTTTGTCACTCCAGGCACTGTGAACCAGAGGCAGAAGACAAGTTAGGCCCTCAACACAGTGGTATCCATGAGTGGCCTCTCTCCATACAGAAAAAAACAGGTAATGTACAGGTTGCTGTTGAGGATTTTGCTTGTGAACTGATTGGAACAAAAGTCCGATAGCCCCTGCAAGGCCCTGGATACGTTTCACACTATGACCCTTGCTAAATAGACCAAAAAGAGTAATTTTCTCTGCTGAAAAAAGCTGAAATTTGCCAACTGGCATCACAGTTGCACAAAAATGTTCATGTTGTCAAACGAAATATAAATGTCTTACTTTGTTCATAAACCTGAGTTCTAGATCAAGCAAGACAAAACAGAAATACAATGTTCATTCAAGAGATACATGCAGTAGTGGATGAACTGGGTCCAAACCCTTGCTGTGGTTTTGTTTTGGTTTGAGTGTTAGACTACAACTCTGTGGACCCGGGTTCAAATCCCCACTCAGCCATAGAAACCCGCTGGATGACTTCAGGCAAATCAGAAGCCGGCCCCTCTCTGAACTGCAAACCCCAGGATTCCATAGGATGTTGAAAATGCAGTGATAGCACTATAACAGTCTAGTGCGGAAATGGCCAGATTCTCTCAACCTCAGAAGAAGGCAAAGGCAAAACTCCTCTGAACAAATCTTGCCAAGAAAACCTCATGATGGATTTTCCTTAGAATTGCCAAAAGTCAGAAATGACATGAATGCACACAATGACAAGATAACACACCAGGTTTAGTGGCTTGGGTAAAGTACATGAATCTGTATAGCAAGAACAAACAAGCAAACAGATGATGAACACTTTAAATAACAAAATACATGGGTACCATTCTCCTCTGTGGAAATATATAAATGGTGAAGGCATTGTTGTGATGGAGACAAAATCGGCCCAACTTCCCAGGCATCAGCTGTTTTGGCTTTCGTCCGTAAGAACTCCAGTAAAAAGGCATGATGGGAGGAGGTTCAAACACTGGATAGAGCATGTATTTAGAAGCGATGCTTCCTCAAGGGAAAGACATGTGTTAATCTTAGTATGTGCTTTTTCTCACCTGCACTTAGCGTGCTATGTTTGTGATTGCCCTTTGGACAGCAAACACAGGTTTAATTTGAAAGTCTGATTGCTGAAACATGTACAGTTGGCCCTGAGAAATTGGGCTGTGAGCTGTTCTTAGCTGGCCAGCAGCAGCTAGTGGAGAAGGAGGAGGAGGAGGACTAGGGGTGGGAAGACTGCATGGCCTCATTGGAGTTGCTGAGAGGGAAGATTCTCCCAGAAAGGAAGCATTTGAAGTGGGAGAAAGCAGGACTTGGAGAAACTCACAAATAATCAAACCTGTGAAAGTCAAGCCTGAAAATGTGGAGGGCCAACTGTAGTTCTCTTTGAGGGAGGCAAAATATGTTAATTGTAGGGAATAGCCATCCCTAAAACATCTAGTTTCATCTACCTTAGAAACCCAAATGCCCCCACTGCCTCTATGGCCATTTCCACACCGGGCTTCTGTAATGGTGCAGAGTGACCTCTCACGGAGATCTTCTACACCGTAGAGTGGACTGGCGTGGACTACTTTTTGTAGTTCCACACCAGAATCCACTCAGGAGTGGCCGGAACTAGCCGAGCTGCGTGTTTTTAAAAAACCTCTTTTTTGAGGTTTTTAAAAAGCACGGAGCGCGCAGCCCCGTGCCGCTCCGTCGCCCGGCTCCGACGCAGATTTGCAGGCGCGTGCAAGTGCATGCCTGCAGATCTGCCGGGGGCGGGCTTCCAGCTGGCTAGCTTCTCCGGTTGGTGGAGAGCCTCCACCAACTGGAAGCCACCATTTGGGACGCCGGAGGACTGCAGAGCAGTGAGCTCGCGCTGCTCCACGTGGCGACGGACTTACCCGGTTTCAGGTAAGCTCCATTTTTGGGCGTTTTTGCCCGTTCCCCCCCCCCACATGTGGAAAGGGCCTGTGTTGTGAAGGAACTCATATGTGCACACTAAGGATTCCTCCACTTTAGCAGGAATTTGTTGTTGTTGTGAGCCTTCAAGTCATTTCTGACCCAAGGGTAGACCTATAATGGGATTTTCTGGGACTGAGAATGTGTGGCAAGCCCAAGATCACCCAGTGGGTTTCCATGGGGATACTGGCCCCATAAGAATCCCAAGTGCATGGAGGCCCTTAATGTCTGTATATTACTATGGAAGCAGAACTTCTGCTCTGTTCCAGTCATGTGGAAAGCAGCAGAAAAAGTTGCAGTGGAGTGGGGCAGCACAGGCATTCCCCTTGCAACTTCAGCCACTGGGTGACATACTGTGTCAAGGAGTTCTGACAATATGGAGGGTTTTTCATAAAGTTCAAATCCACATCCTGTTGAAATAGTACTTCTGGAAGGTAGGAAAAAGAATGATGATGCATCTCAGAACCTGCAGATTACTTTTCTGACACTGCTGAATAACCAACTACAATCTAGTATTGTGGAGAAAAGTTGGTTTAAAGAATGGAATATCTTCCCAAATAGGTCTCATCTGGTGACCCAGCTGCAGACCCCTTGATGTCATATTGAGATTGCATTCAAAACTGTGAGTTCCATGATAAAAGAATAAAGCTACTAGTTCATATGTACACAGGAGGAACAAGTTGTGGCAACAGGGCTTCATCTTTTGTCATTCATTCATTGTTCTCTTCTAAAAGGATAATAATGACTGACCAGATGACACACCTTACTGCCATGCTCTCACTTCCAATATCCTCATGTTTATTAAACAACACATCCTCATTACATGCATAGTCATTTCATTGTAAGATTTCTTTACAGGGAACCATTGCCAGCCATTTAAGCGTCTTCATAGATCAAGGTCTTAAATGTTTTCTTCTTTTTGTTTGCTGAAGAGATGAGGAAATGGTCATTGTCACTGTCTTTTTATATATATATTATCTCTTCATATTTACCTGCCAATTTTGAATGTTTTCTTTTTAAGGAGTAAAAAAACCTTCATTTGAAAACATAGCCTGAATGTATCTTCCCCTGTTTCTGTTAGGTTGTCCTTAAAATATACCAACCCGATGAACAGCAGTATCAACAACCTGGAAATAAGGTATATATAGAAATAAAATCTTTCTGACTAAACTGTAGGGAGTAGCTGTAAAACAAGAGTGTGAACAGTCCACATAAAGATTATTTGGTTTCCCCCTGATCCTCCCTTTCTTTCTTAAAAGGTGGTAGTGGAGTTTGCTGCTTCTGATGTGCAACTTGTTCTGATGGCCATGCAACTCATTTCAAGACACTATGGAATTTGTTCCAAAGAGTTCTAGTCTTTTGTGTGAAATTCCCCCCTCCAACCACATAGTAAACTTCTTTCAAAATTGAAGAGGGCTTCTGGAAAGTAGTTTATTGGCTGGTGGGTGTCAGCCAATAACACAGCAAGAATTTATCTACTCTTTGAAATCTGGCCATTGGGTTGCGCAGGTGGCTAAAGCCAAAAACAAAACAAAACAAAAAAAAGTGCATTTCCTATTTATGCAGCACTTTGTTCTTATGCAAATGCAGCCCTTGATATACTTTGCTGTTTCTCAGTGGTATAGTATATATGAATATTCTATGGTACAACCATACCTGGACAAAGTCCCATTGGATGTAATGGACATGACTGCTAATTTAGTTATCCTTTGGATTCACTATACTCGCTATACTTAAAGAAGGCTTGCAGGACTTGGAAAGTGTTGGGCCATATTCTTGACGGCTCTCTGATGTTTTCTCTTTTGCCTTTGCCTGATGACTTTTTTCCCCCTTATACTGACTATTGTTCGGTAGTTAGGCAGGTTCAGTCAAAATGAAACAGTGGATTCCCCTGCCCCATGGTTGCATTAACCCGTATACCTACACACACTACTGACAACAATAATTATAACCAGTTTTTTCATATTTGTGCAGGATCACTTAAATTACATTTAAATTAAATTTTAAAAGTTACAGTATCTTCAGCAGCCAAGATACTGCACTTAAAAATGCAATAGATTTTAGGTACCAAACATAGATATTCTAAAGTTCTAAACACATGTCCTTGGGAGAACTCTTACACTTCTTCCTTTCCATTTACCTAGTGTATTCTGTACTCCTCATCCATAGTTTTGGATTTAGAAGAGGCTTTTGAGCTGTAGTAGACCTCTTCTGTCAGCCTGACGAGCAGCCCTTCTTTCTCCTTGCTGGTAGGCATAGTACTGGACTCTTCTGAGCAAAAATGGCCACTGAGTATGTTCCACCCATTCTGAGGAAAGGTGGTGAGGAGGGTGTTGATACACCCTCTGTTAAGAACACACAGGCGTGGTTTTACACCTGGCTCTTAATAACGCTAATAATAGTGTAGGTTACATATCCTATGAAGACTTAAGTCGAAGCAGACATAAGATGCTGATGATACACAGTGAACTCATAGTTGTGAAGTGACCCATAGACAAATCATGTCACAGGCCCTTTCCGCACAAGGAAGTTAAGACGGGTCAAGGCGTCCTGTCACAGAGGTCGTCTGCACCTTGGATCGGACTAGGTTCGGACTATTTACCTTAGTTCTGCACCTAAGTCCAATCTAAAATGCCCCCAAGTGGTCCTCCAGTGCGCTATGTGAGGACCGGAAAAAAAACAGTCTTTCAATTTTCCGGAGCGCGCCAATTCGTTCCTGCTCAGTTGTGCAGATGCGCACAATGCGAGCCTGCGATCAGCAGAGGGCGGGCTGTGGGCATGGTCAGCTTCAGCGGTTGGTCTGGACCCACAAACAACCGGAAGCCGCCATTTTGTCAGCCTCACCACTGTAGATCTAAAGACCTCGCACTGCTCCGAATCGCCCTGGAACAAACAGAGGAGCCCTGCGGAAGGGCTTAAGGGAAAGTCTGTGTTGCTTTGAGGCCAGAAGAACCGGTAAGTAAAGGCACGGAGCGATTCACTGGCCTTGTGCGGAAAGGGCCATAAACAGTTACTCTCCATAACGCTTGCTGAAATGTTTGTTTCTATAGCTTCTCCATCTTTGGGAAAAGAATGAGCCATTACACTCCATGCTTGTCTGCTTTGGCCTTCAAGCCTGCAAGGCAATGACTTGAAGTCTCTTCTTACTGCTAAACTGCATAGCTTCAGAATCATATCAAATATAATCCTGTCTGCCATCTGTTTTTCTTATAGCAAAGTTGCTTCTGCGTTTTGAATCAGTTTTGCCTGTGTTTATCTTCTTTGTAGATTTCTGATGATCAACAAGTTCTATCCAGTCTCTGCTCGAAACTGGTTCACTTTGAATTTTGTTTATATTCAACAAGACAACAGAAGTCTTGCTAAATTTAATGTCACCGACATCTCTGGTCCTGCAGAATATTCATTTCATTGCCAGCTGGTGGGAACAAGGCACCAGCAAGGTATAACTCTGATTCCAGATGGTGATGAAGCTGAAGACTGGCGTATTGACATTTCTGAATTCCAAGTAAGTGCACATTACAGTTTCTGAGGCAATCCTAAGAGTTATTACTTGAAGCAGGATTTTCTGAAAGGCTTATTTTGAACACTACCTCCACTATTTCTTTCTTAGCAGAAATTTGATAGAAAGCTATCTTTCTTCCATTACCTACACTTGGTTCGGATCTGTGGTGAGCATTATAATAGATGAGGAGGGTGTAGATAGAAGGTAGAGGCAGAATGTGAGAACCTAAAAGTATAATGATAATGAACAAAACTTTTCCCCGGTCCCATAAATTCATGCATTTATAATTCATGCATAAAATAAACAATTTCATGTATCTATTAGGTATGTCGATATCCTGCCAGTCTCTCTGAACTCAAGGTATTTGATTCTCTTGTTGCTCATTTAATATTCACAACAATCATGGTGTTGAGAGAAAAGGACTAGCTGAAGATCACCCATTTAGGGACTGGAACATGAACGTGTCAAGTTCCAAGCCAATACTCTCGCTAGTAAGAATGTAATGCTCATATATTTCTCATTCTTGATGAGATGTAGTGTTTTGACAAATCAAGATATGTTGCCAAGAAAATAATTAACCTCCATGAGATCTTTTCACATTTGGGGATATTTTTGTGAAAAAATTGTACAGAAATGGCGTTATGTTAGACAGGTTTTTGTGCAGCATATTTTTACATAAAAACATTTTGCAAAAAAGGCCTCAAAGTAAAAGAAAAGAAAAGCTTCTCACAGTCTTACTTCATGGGAAGAAAATTTCAAAATTATCCTTCCTTCCTTCCTTCCTTCCTTCCTTCCTTCCTTCCTTCCTTCCTTCCTTCCTTCCTTCCTTCCTTCTGATATTTATATATCACTTCCCAGCCCACAGGGATGCCTGAGGTGATGCAGAAATAAAAGCAATTGAAACTGTATAAATATAAAACATTTACAAAACATGTTAAAATACTCTTTTTTTTTAAGAAAAAAGTGTCTAAAAATAATCCTAAAATACAATTCAAGATCATTAAAACGGAGCATTTTCAAACATTAAAGGCCATGCAGAACAGCATTGTTATAGCTGCTCACCAGAAGCTGAAAAGAGGTGGAGTCAGCCTTAGGTAGAGAGTTCCACAGTCGAGATGCTGCTACAAAGAAAGCCCTGTTGTGTGTACATACCAAGCTAACTTCACAAGGTGTTCAGACACACAACAGGGCCTCCTCTGAGGATCTCAAATTTTGAGTAAGCTAAAGGGTCTTTGAAATATGTGAGAATGAAAAAATATTTGAAGATTTGCATTCATATTTTCTTTTTATACCTTCACATCCACTAAAATAACTAAATGAAAAAACACATTGACATTGCAGTGAATTTGGAGATTCTTGAAACAAAGTCACCACAAAATAATGGGAAATATTCTGTGCATAGAACAATCACATGCCTGTTATGTCAGCCAAAATGGTCTCAGATAATAGCACTTGTGTAAAATGCAAGTCTGCATGGTCTTAGAGTTACTGGATGATGGTCATTCCAAATGAGACAGCTTCCTATTTACAGTTTTATTCAGCTTCAGTCGAAACCATGTACAAAACCTGGACGCTTGGGAAAGTGTACAGTGTACCTATGTAATGTTGGTGTTCTGTTAAAAAAAATGACATTTGTGACCAATGCATATGATTCCCAAGCAGGGATCAAACTATTCTCTTTTTTCCCCCTCTCTCTGTCTCCTCTTTCAATGTCTTTTGGCATACAGCGATATACAGTTGGCTTTCTACTTTCACAGATTTTCCTTTCACAAATTTGATTATTTGTGAGTTTGTAGCTCCTTGCCCCCCTTCCTCTCCATCTCACACCACCATGCCTCACCCAGATTTTCCGAGCCAGCAATCTTAACCCTGCTATGGAAGCACCAGCCGCAGCTGGCCACCATCCAGCAACTTGCCCCTCTTCTCCTTCTACTACTACCCCCATCTCCTATCCTCACAACAGCACTAGTCCCTACCATCTTTTACTGTACACCCTGCAATCCATCTCCTTGCTCCGTTTCTCCTTCTCTTCCTCCTACCACCATCTCCTGGCCTTCCAACAGCACCAGGGAGAAGTTATCTCTTCCCTTTCCAGTGTGATCAGAGTGAAACTCCTCCCACCATTACCACAATGCATACATGCACCTAGGAGGCAAACATACCCATTGACAACTTCTGCACTGAGCAATAATGAACTGAGATCCAAAGATATGTGACAGTACCAAACAATGAGAACATCGTTTGGCAATATCACAGACCTTTTGATCTCAGTTCATTTCACCTAATGTATAGTGTACATCCTCAAATACTGTGGGAGAAGCACTATAGTTAAGGCATGTCACATTCTTTGCTAGATCAACTGAAATGTGATTCTTTAGTCAATCAAAATAATTTGTCCTGGGTGGAGGAAAAAGAAAGGTCAGAGTGTTTGTCACTTTTTGGTGGAAAAATAGAGGAAGGAGATATTTGCTTTGTTTGGGTTTTCAGGTTTTCCGTCTCCCCCCACCCCAGCATCTACATCTCTAGTCTTGTCCTCTGAAAATGGGGCACAGGAGTTATAAGCTGGGAGGGAAGATGGAATCTCACAGGAGCTTCTCTGAGCAGATCTTTTCCTCTGGCAGAGGAAGATCCTGGATCCAATTCAGAGAAAATATGAACTAAACATGAGAGCCACAGTCCTTAAAAGCTTAAAAGCTTAAAAGCCTTCAAAAATCTTATTTGAAAGAGGCAAAAAAACCAATGCTGTTTTATATGCTTTTTAAACTTGCCAGTGACAGACTGTAGGAAATTTCATCTTTACTTTTCTGCTAAAATACAACTGCCTCTATCATTCACACACATACAGACGCACACAGACACCCCTGAATGCAGAAAGTGCAATAATATTATTAAAACTAATCAAGGCTTTTGGGGACATTTAAACCTGCTGTTGCTGTGACAGAAACAGCCCAATGTTACCCTGATTTCTGGGGGTCCCGAGAGGGACACCTAGATGCACTCTCAATTATATAAGTTGGGGAAATTAGTCCAGAGCACAAGCTAGCAATGCGAGAGGCAGGGCAACGAAGCGGAATCTTTTACCCAATGTCTACGGGGTCAGGCCGAGTCAAGGAGCAAACAAATGTGAAATAATAGTTGTGATTTTATTAAAATACAGCCAAACCAGTGTATGCAACACACTCACACAGAGAACTCTAGAAATAAAAGGTTGGAGTGGGATAGAGGGATTTTTTTAGAGGAGGTTTTTTTGGTATGGTATGGTATACTACACCTGTCCTGAAGCCCGGATAGTCAAAGTTGAAACAGAGGATTGAGAGCGGTGAAACTCAGCACGGGGGGTGGTGGTGGTGAGGGGAACGCTCAGCGGAGTGACAGCAATTCGGGAGGAAAAATGTAAGCAAACCCCCGAACAGCTAAAAACATGGGGTTTTTATAGAAAAAGTATACCTGGAGGGCTAGTTCTCTCCCGGGGAGAACAATAGCAAGGAGGGCTAGATCAAAAGCCCTCAATGGTGAACATCTCCGGCTGAATATTCCTCAGTGTTATGTGAATGACTTTGCCTGGGTGAGACAAAGGTATAGGTAGAGTGGAAATTGCCCTCACTTGGCACGCTGATTGTGATTCTACCGAGCTGCCATACCAGTACGAAGGGCCCTTTTGTCTGTTTAATGGTCAGAATGTCTAGAGGGGTCCCTGGCTACGTGACGGATTGTGGCTTGACCGGAATTTTCCTAACTTCAGCCTTTCAGCCTTTCCTGCCTACGTGCGCTTACAGTGACCCTGTCAGACACATGGAATGATTTTTAATATTAGCCACATGGAGATATCAATTTGATGTGGTGAATTAATAAATTGTAGACCCTGGGAGAGAGCTATTGGCCATAGTAACACCAGCCTGACTTTTTGTTGGAAAGATCAATATTGCTGCAACCTATAAATTCACCTTTTTTGTCATCAGTCCCCTCAGTCCTTTTCTGATAAAACAATTCAGAACAAACCTTTTTTTTTTTTACATGCCTCAGATTCTTGGGTTTTCTGTTGCAGATGAAGCAACAAGGCATCCAGCCCTAAATAGAATCATAGAATCATAGAGTTGAAAGAGACCACAGGAGCCATCCAGTCCAACCCCCTGCTATGCAGAAACACACTTCAAAGCATTCACAACAAATGGCTGTCCAGCCTCTGTATAAAAACCTCCAAAGAAGGAGACTTCACCACACTCCAAGGCAGCATATTCCACTGCTAGACAGCTCTGACCATCAGGAAGTTCTTCCTGAGGTATAGGTGGAATCTCCTTTCCTGCAGCTTGAATCCATTGCTCCTTGTCCTAGTCTCTGGAACAGCAGAAAACAAGCCCGCTCCCTCCTCAACATGACATCCCTTCAAATACTTAAACATGGCTATCACGTCCCCTCTTAACCATCTCTTCTGCAGACTAAACATACCCAGCTCCCTAAGCCATTCCTCATAGGGCATGGCTTCCAGACCCTTCACCATTTTGGTCACCCTCCTCTGGACACGTTCCAGTTTGTCAATATCCTTCTAGAATTGAGGTGCCCAGAACTGGACACAATATTACAAATGAGGTCTAACCAATACAGATTACAGTCGTACCATTACCTCTCTTGATCTAGACACCATACTCCTATTGATGCAACCAAGAATCACATTGGCTTTCTTGGCTGCCGCAACACACTATTGACTCATGTTCAGCTTGTGATCTACCAGGATTCCTAGATCCCTTTCACACATACTGCTATCCAGCCACGTGTCCCCCATCCTATATTTGTGCATTCCATTTCTTCTCCCTAAGGGTAAGACCTTACATTTCTCTCTATTAAAATTCATTTTATTAGCTTTGTCCCAGCTCTCCAATCTGCCAAGGTCATTTTGAAATTTGATCCTGTCCTCTGGCATATTAGCAACCTCTCCCAATTTGGTGTCATGTGCAAATTTGATCAGCGTGCCCTCTACTCCTCCATCCAAGTCATTGATGAAGATGTTGAATAGCACTGGGCTATTAAGTATATAATAAATATGTGTGTGTATTATAATCAGCCTTCCCACATACTGATCAACTGTTCTGATTTGGCAGGAACAGTCCTGATTAATCCTCTGTTGCCATATTTGTTAAGCTATCTTTAAAATGGCCTAGTTTGTGTTTACTCCTCCTACCTTCCCCCTTTGTCTTGAGCTTACTTCAATTGCTGCAAACTGAACTCAGTTAACTCAACTGGGCGGAAAGCAGAAGAGAAGAGCAAAGGGGCTGGAATCTTGCCCTTCCCAGTAGGTTCCAGCTGCAGCCTCGCCTATCCTGCATTCTTCCTTGTTAGTAACTTTTGCCATAGTGACCACACATGAAATGTTTTCATCTGTAAAATGTTAGAGGATATTTCCCAGCTGTCCTGTCTAGTCTTTTGTTATTGTGAACCAAGGCAAGGATTAGCCTTGGATTTCCTTCCACCCTGCAAGCAGGAGTAAAGTAGGAGCAAAAAGACTGAAAGGAGAGGGAGTTTAGAATCCTCCCTCTCCTTTCAGTCCCTTTGCTCCTGTTTTACCCTTCTTTCTGTATCCCTTCACTTCCTAGAAAGCCTGGAGCCCCAAATTTGCATAGCCGCTTGCCCAGTCTCTTCCTGGAACTTAAAATATACCCACTGAAACCTGTACAGGCCTCACATGCTCACAGATTATCACAACTAGACGGTGTTCTTTGAGTCAGTTTCCCACTTCTAGCAAAGCTTGATTCATTGAACAATATTTTATTCATCTAGATACTGGTTTCATTTCCGTGGTATCCAATAGCATTTGCACCATAATGTTTGTCTTTTATCAGCTGACTGAGTCCCTGTTAGATATTTTACAGTAGTAGTTGCTAACCCCAGTGTAGTTATTAATAATAATAATTATTATATATTCTGATTTATGTGTGCCCAGTAAAAAGAAGAAGGGAGGGAGGAAGGGAAGGAGTGGGGAAAGAATTGAAATAGATCTGGGACAAATCAGTTTGGAAGCATTATTGTCAAGGTTAAAGTATCCTTTCCATGTATTATTGTCAGAACATATATGAATTCATGCTTATGTCTAAAGTATACCTTCTAACATTTCACAGATAAAACTATAAAACATTTCACAGATAAAACACCCATGTGGCCAAGCAACCTTTCTCTTTTTGTTTATCTTCTGTTTGTCTGTTTGTTTCAACATGACTTCATTCTTGCATGAAACTACGTTTGTTCCAAATGGTACACCAATAGGCTTACCCCTTTTGAAGGAGGAACATCATAGACCCCTTGAGAGTTCACACCACTCATTTGAGCGGCTTGCCTGGGACTTTTAAAGGACACAGGGGAGACATTGTAGATCTAAGTATGAGTCAAAAAGAGAAGCATCATGATAACAGTCTGTTTAAATTAATCTTCCCTACCCACCCCCACTAGTCTTTTTCTCAGCAATTTGCATATATTCTCTCAGTCACTTCTGTTACAAACAGGACGAGGTTTGGGGTTTTGCTGTCTGCTGCGTAGCTTTTTTAAACTACACACACACTAAGACATTTTCCAAGAAAGATGTGGGGGCCATACCCTAAATTCCTCCATTTGTGGGGAGGGGGGGAGTGTTATCTTATTGAGCAAATGGACTGAATCTGATAAGAATTTACAAAGCAGTGATAGAAAACCTTTGGCCCTGGAGAGGTTTTGGACTTCCAGCTCCAAGCATGGCCAATGATAAGGGGCTATATGGGAATTTCAGTCTGAAGCATCTGGAAGGGCAAAGGTTCTTTACTTTGATGTAAAGTTTTGGGTGTTCAGTAATATGATTAGTAGAAGCAAACAGTAACACTGCTAGGGTAATGCATCTGGATTATAGCAGTTTAAATGCTACATATGTAGGTTTGAATACATTTTCAGTCTCAACAGGGTAGATCCAGTGAATCAAAGCAACATATATAGGTGTTTACATACAGGTTCTCATTTGTAATGGGTAGATTTTAGCTGGGATTAACCATTGGATGTAAGCCATACAAATTCCCTCTGCACTGGAAAGAAACATGCAACAGTAAAGACTGCTGCAAAGTCTTCATTTAGCTCAGGGTGGGAACACATGAATCCTCAGAAGCTGTTGGACTCTCATCAATCTTCACCATCGGTTATACTGACCAGGGCTGATTGGAACTGCGGTCTAACAGTACCTAGGCAGGGACAAATTGCCCATCCTGGATGTTCGTCTTTTTCACCTTACCTGTTTCTTTCACGCACTTGTAATTAAATAGTCTAACTCAGTGGTTCTCAAACTGTGGGGCAGGACTCCGGGGTGGTGGTGGTGGTGGTGACAGTTGCTCAATAGGGGGGGCACAAGATATTTTCTGGACATTAAATTATTACAGTCGGCCCTTGCTGATTCACTTGGGCAAGGGCTGAGCAGGGGAGGGGAGGGGAGAATGGAATAGGAGGAAGGAGAAGAATTTAGGGACAAGTACAACCATTCACATAGTGTGGTCAAAAAGCTATGGCTAGGCAACAAGAGACAAAAGTTTTTAATGGAGGAGAACAAATTACTATTTTAAGCAGAGAAACACTAGAATGTATGTGCTGAGTTTATGAAAGCCCAAAAGAAGGGGGAAAACCTTGGGAAATGAGAAAGGGGGTTAAAGGGAAAGATGGGGAGGGAGAGAAATAGGGGTTTTATACATCATAATATATATAGTAAAAGATTGCAAATGTAAACAATTGTACATAGCTAACTTATCTTTTGCCTCTATACATTATTTCTTTACATATGGAAACAAACAGAGTATGGCAATGTAATATTGGAATATGTACAGATAAAATGTTTGGAATAAAAATAATAAAGAAAAAAAGAAGGGGGGAAATCCAAATGAATCTACAGGAAGGGCAAGACTGCTTCCTCTCCTTTCCACTCCCTCCTACTGAGTTAATTGAGTGTGAACTCCTTTTGCACTTTAAACTCAGTTTGCAGAACTGAAGGAAGCTGAGGATGAAAGAGGCAGCTGGGAAGAGAGAGAAATCAGGACATTTTGAGAAAGTGGGACAGCAGAGAATTAACTGGGACTGTTCCTGCCAAAACAGAACAGTTGGACGCTCTTGTCTAGAGTATACTCTGAGTAATAAACTTATAATTGGTTGCTAACTTACCTGCTCTGCATGGCTCTTGAGTTTAAGCCATGGAGTTGCTAATTTTCCTTTCAGCTAAAGATTAGAAATTGTTTCCTAACAGTAAAACAAGTAAATTGCTCACCTAATATTGTACAAGGGTATATTGGATGGTGACAAGGAATTTGTAAGCAAAGGGCACAGCTGCACTTCATAGACGAACAAAAACATCTTCTGTGTACCACACTTACTGCTGTGCCCTGTACGTTTATTGTTGGCTCTCTCTTTTGATCCTCAGTTTTCTCCTTGGGTGACAAACTCTACTTGTTTACTACTATGCTCTGCACACAGCTCACGGGCACTGCCCATTTGGTCATAGCAAAAAATCATCCCTCCACAGCCTCAACCTTTCCTTTTAGACTCTCCTAGCCATCATCCTGTCACCCCCTTGACCCCAGCCCACAGCCCTGTCCAAGATGAACATGGAAAGTTACTTTTTGGGAATAGAGCTCGCAAGAATCCCCCAACTATCACGGCTGCTGGATAGGGAATTCAATAGTTCAGAGGGAAAAAAAGCATCTTTCCTAGGGTTTCTTGTGTCTTTTTCCTTTTGGTCTAGCCACAAGAAGTTGGCAACCATAACTAGAAACAGTTATTATCCTTTCACTAAGTTCTGAATTAAATTACAGCTAACTCCTTCCATGTTGACATGTTTCCACATGCCTTTTATTGGCAACATTGCCTTTTCTACTAGGTTGTAAAGTACAGAGTATAGATATGGGCATGTCACTCTAACCCTCACTTTATGACCACTTCAAGAGAAAGAGAGCATATACATGAAGCAAATAAATACAAAACAATGCATAAAAATAGTTGTGTCCTAACATAAAGGAATTAGCAGAGTACTTTAACACTGGGAAATTGAAGACTGACACAGATGGGTGCCTCTTTCCATAAATCAATACTCAGCTCTTTCATTCACCACTAATCTATGTGAGTCCAACTGTTTAATTATTATACAGTGTTATGGTACCTTAAAGACTAGCATGTTTTCTTTGGCATAACCTCTTGTGAACTCTATCACTTTATAAGATATACATGTGATGATCATTATTTTTCAAAGTATTTAGTCCTAAGCAGACATATTCAGAAGTTAGTGATATTGAAGTCAACGAGACTAAGCAACCATAATTAGAGTAGTGTCTTTCTCACCCTCTGTCACAAATCCCTTGATTTCACAAGCACAAATGAGATTCCTCTGGAGTAGATTTGTAGGAAGAGTTGATTTGTGATAACAGCTATTTTGATAATGAATCAGAAAAATAGCTCCTAGAATCCTTTTACCACCATGATCACTGGCCCTATTAATGGCTATGCTGGCTGGGAGAGTCTAGTAATGTTGAAGTGAGAGAGTTAATGTGATTTCTCCTAGGCTATATCCTTAAAATACCCAACATTTTTCCAAGCTTGACTTGCACTTTTCCTGTAGTTAAACAAACAGCACAGACGTGTGGTTAATGATCGGCCTGCATGCTGAAGTGGGACATGAAGTACAGGTTCTTGGTACCTCACTCCTCCTCCTTCTGTTTTGCAGATCCAAGCATTCAATGTTGAAAACAACGTGTTTTCCTATGCAAGCGACTGTACGTCATTCTTCACCCCTGCAATATGGATGGGTTTGGTTACCTCATTAGTTTTATTATTGATCCTGACCTATGGAATCCACATGATTACAAATCTCACAACAAACAGCAGATTTGATGATCCTAAAGGCCCAGCTCTTTCAGTACCTCAGACAGAGTAACCACAAATGAGCAGTCTGAATAATTTTCAAGCTACATTTCCAACTTCTAATTGTATGAAAATAATAGGCAATGTTAATAAAATGTACGAGGTTAGAGGACAATGGGATATTTTTTGAAAATAGATAGGTGGGTGGCTCTGAAAATTCTGCTGGCTGTTACCTCTCTTTTTAAACCTTTTAAAATTAAAGCCCTGAGACAAAGCTGTAACCATTCACAGTTGTTAGCAGTCAAAAATCAGTAGGTAGTGCCAGGAGCTTCAGAAATGTCATTTTAGAAGGCTATTATCAAGGTATTTTAGAAAGGGATTTTTAAAAACCTAACTGCAAACAGATTGGGATGAGTAATATATAGACTATCTATGTGCCTGAACAACCCAACTTGAAAAACAAGGCCTGGTATTCAGTATTGCAATTTCAGATTCATAACCGACAGTTCGATATTAGTAACTAGTCTGTCTTTATTACGACTATGGAGTCTTAGGCCATTTCCGCACTAGACTGTTATAGTGCTATTATTCCACTTTCAACATCCTATGGAATCCTGGGGTTTGCAGTTTAGGGAAGAGTCCGTCGGCATCTCCCTAAACTGCAAACCCCAGGATTCCATAGGATGTTGAAAGTGGAATAATAGCACTATAACAGCCTAGTGCGGAAATGGCCTTACTGGTAACCTATGTTAATGCCATCCCAGTCTACCTTAAGAGCCAACTGCTGGATCAGGCAAAGGAAGTCCATTCAGCTTCTTACTGTAGTACAGAGAGGATGATGTTTCCATCTTGCTCCTGCCAGCAAGTGAGCCTGCAACAGTCAAAAGCAGGGCCCTTGTTAGAGAGGAGTGGAAACATTGTCCTTCTTGCACTCATTCAAAAGCTGGATGGACCTCCTTTACCCATTCAGGCAGCTGGCTCTTAAGGTGGACTAGGAGGGGAGTTAGGCCAAGAGATGTGACTTAAGGCCCTATCACACTATACTGTTATACCACTATTATTCCACTTTAACTGCCATGGCAATATAGCATGGAATCATGGAATTTGCAGTTCAGAGAGAGGCATTTAGAATTCTCATCCAATCTCCAGTGCCTCGCCAAACTACAAACCCCAGAATTCCGCAGAATGATGTCATAGCAGTTCAAGTGGAATAATAGTGCTATGACAGCATAGTGTGATAGTTGATCAAGGTTTCTAGCAAAGATCATAAAAAGCTGAATTGGCACATATGGAGAAATGATTCTACTTTAAAATGAAGTGCAACCCTTGTGCTTTCCATCATACACCCCTAAAGCTTGTTTTTTGTTTTGTTTTTTAAATGGAAGTAGACTTCTGGACACTTCTGTTTTCATTTGGGCAAGGTCTATGCAACCTGTGGTGACCACTGAAGGGAAATTGGCCTCTTGAGTCCATAGAATTGCTCACTTCTGAGTTAGGTAAAACCTTATTAGGAAATCAGACAGTGAAATGACATACCCTCTAACATTTCACAGCTATAGACTGGGACACCTGTGACTGAGCAACATCCAAGTGTGATCAAGATGGCAAAAGTTATTAATGAGAGAACTCACAAGCTAGGAGAGGCTGCAAACATTTGCTTTTGCCTGAACCTACTGGTGAAGGCAAGATACCATACCATCCTCTCTGCTCCCCACTGATAAGTTAATAGACTACAAGCTACTTTTTCACTTTTAACTCAGTATGCAGAATTGAAGTTAAACTGAGGAAAAGTAGAAAGTATGAGAAGAAGGGAGAAACTAGGACATTTTAAAAGCCAGCTGAATAAGTGGGATGGCACAAAATTAATCAGGACTGACTGGGCAAAATCAGGACAATCGGGGGGGATGAAATTGCCTATCTACTTTGAGTGATTTTTGAAATGAAAGGTAGGATAGACATATTTCAGTCAATCAGTCAATCAACCAATCAATACAATATTTCGCAAAACCAGAATTAGCCTCTGACAGAAAGATGTCTAGACAGTCAATCCTTTGCACATGCTGACTTTTGAATGATTTATGCACACATAGATTGACAAGATTAGTCCTTCTCCTTTTCCTCCTGTCTAGCAGTCATCCTGTAGTGAAATGGAGGTGCAACAGTCATACAAAAGCTACAATGTATGTTCAGCCTGCACGAAGGTTTAGGGTGATTTTGAAGGGCTACCATTCTCTTGGTGCCCTTTCATACTACACAGTTGTAACATTATCATTCTACTTTAACTGCCGTGGCAGTTGCAGTTTAAGAAGGGGTATTTAGAATTCTCTGTCAGACAGCAATCATGGTATTGTTGTTGTTGTGTGCCTTCAAGTTGTTTCTGACTTCAGACAACCATAAGACAAACCTGTCACAGAATTTTCTGGGGCTGAGAGTGTGTGATGTGTGCAAGGTCACCCAGTGGATTTCCATGGCTTAGCTAGAATATAACTCTGGTCTGCAAGAGGGTTAATGGAGAGCTAATGCTATAAAGACCAGGATTCCAAAGGATGCAGATGTGGCAGTTAATTACATTGTGAAAGCTATGATTCTGTACTGCATCCACTCAGCTTACTGTATATGTTGGCTCAGAATAAACTACTTTCTTTGGCGGTTGTAATTATGTTTATCCAGATAATTGAGAAATATATACATAAATATAATTGTTATAAAATGATGATTGCTTATTGCAACTATGTTCTCCTTTTCTCACTGTATTATTCTCCTCCCAAGCTGGACACCACAAGTGGAAAGGGCACCATAAAGTGAGCTGGAAGTGTTATAAATAAACAAACATACCTGAAAATGAATGAAAGAAAGAAGGCAGGTGTCATTAATAAAATGAAGAACTCAGACTTAAAAAAATGTACGGACATGCGTTGTTCACTCATTCAAAAGCATGCTGTTTGGATTTTATGGGAGGGGGCAGCATTGCCGCACCAGGTTGCAACTTATTCATTGACTCCTTGCAAATCTCCCCCCTTTTCCTTTGAATACATTCTGCAGAAATTTCTGTCTTGCAGAAGTTTTTGTTTCCAAGTTAAGGAGTTCTGCCTTTGGAGTTCAGGAAGAAGGGTTCTCTATCTTCTTGAATCTGCTTTTGAACAACAGTATCGATTTCAGATCAGTTCTGTCAGCTTGATTTGCCCATAGGTCTCAAAGAGGTGATGGTGGTGACTTAAACCTGAAGTACCAAGTTGTCTATTTCTCTCCAATGAAGTCTTGAGGGATTTGGCAACATCCTTAGGTCTCTCTTTCATCAGGCTTGGGAGAGACTGGGAAAAGGGTGGGTGACATAGTTAGATCGCCTGAGCTTCCATGTGCCCTTTAAATTTTCCCACTGCCAATTAAAATTCCTCTGCCAAGATTACTCTGCAGTTAAAGCTTTCTTTGGTTACTCTGTCACTGAAAACTCACCAGTAAACTCACTCAGCCAGTGCAGCAAGCAAGGAGTCCTATTTTTAAAACAAAACAAAGTAATCATGGCACCCTGGTTTCTGTTTATTTCCTGTGTGGAAGCTCCTCAAGCAGACTTTTGAAGTAGGGCAACAGGTGATCATGCCCTGTATAACAATTTCCAAAGAATGCCCTTAACTTAATTGTTACACATTAAACTGAGAGAATAACTCACATAGCCAGAATGCAGGGTATATAGCCAGGCAGCAGCTAGGTAGTTTCAGCAGAAATAAGGGAAGATGGAAATTGCCACCCTTGCTGTCCAACAGTAGTGGCCTTGTTATTTGGCAGTGAAACAGCCATGTTAAGCAGCTGCTGGAAAAGATTTCTCAAACAGGTTGGAGATGGAGGATAGGACCATAGTTTCAGGAATGAAATTTTGTTTCTTCTCCCAGAGGAAGGTGGGATGAAAATGGTAGCTGAAACGGAAGTGAATGGAGGAGGATCCAGGCAAAGAAAAATCATCAAGGAAGAATCGCAGGAGCAGTTGCGTAGCAACGGGGGGTTTGCCCCCAGCGGCAATGTCTTTGAGGTATCCCAGCTTGTGGCCATGCCCTCACGCACCACGGCCGCACCCCCATGCACCATAGCCACTGTGGCCATGCCCCACGCTCCATGGCCATGACCCCCTCCCTCCACACACTCCAAGCTCCACCACTGCCCAGGAGGAAACAGAAGTTCGAAGGAGCTCAAGAGATCCTAGATCTGATAGCTCTATGAGGATAGACTTAGAGAGCTGGGTATGTTCAGTCTGCAGAAGAGAAGGTTAAGAGGGGACATGATAGCCATGTTTAAATATTTGAAGGGATGCCATGTCGAGGAGGGAGAGGGCTTGTTTTCTGCCGCTCCAGAGACCAGGACAAGGAGCAATGGATTCAAGCTGCAGGAAAGGAGATTCCACCTGAACCTCAGGAAGAACTTCCTGACGGTCAGGGCTGTCCGGCAGTGGAATATGCTACCTCAGAGTGTGGTGGAGTCTCCTTCTTTGGAAGTTTTTAAGCAGAGGCTGGATGGCCATCTGTCGGGAGTGCTTTGAGGGTGTTCCTGCATGGCAGGGGGTTGGACTGGATGGCCCGTGTGGTCTCTTCCAACTCTACATTTCTATGATTCTATGATTCTATGATTCTATGAAACAAACAAGGTACCCCTTAGTTTCAGTTTCAGCAGAGGAACTCCCATGTTGGGGGGGGGGGAATGGGAGATGTGTGAGATGTTGTTAGATTACAACTTTTATCGGTAATAGCCAGGTGAGGACTGATGGACTGCACTTCAACAATATCTGGAGACCCATGTGTTCCCCATCTTGGTTTATTTTTCCAGGTTGGGGTTATTGCTTCTAGAATGAGATAGCAAAAACTGTCACCAGTACTTTACATATATATCACCAAAATGGTTCAGAGCCTTGGACAGCACTTTTAAAATTCAGACTAAAACCTGAGTCACCAACCTACTGACCTTTGCAGCCATGAGCATCCACAGCCCCACTATTGACTAGAGGGTAGATTTCTTCCATTCCCTTTTTTTCTTGTAAACCCCTGTGGAGGTATCACTCTGCCATATTGTGACTCAGGTACAGAGGGCAATGCAAAATGCACATAGAGGAGCCCCACAGCTCTGGACTTCCAAGGAAAGGAGCAGGCAGTGTAATAACGATGATTATGACATTTTCTACCATGGCACTGTGGAGTCCTTGGTTGGTTGGCCTCCCTTTCTGTCAAAGTACAGAGAGACCTCCCTCTCCCTCTCCCTCGCTGCTGCCTTCCTTAAGAGTTTAAGATTGCTCCCTTAAATGCATATTTTAAAGAGAGACAATCATTTTACATATTAAATTAGGTACATGAATATGTATTTGAAGTCAACTTTATAAAAATGTAAGTTAATTGGGGATGGGATAGAATGGAGGAAAAATTAAGGAAAAATGCAGCTGTGATGTGGATCAGAATCTATGACTATAACACACACACACACACACACACACACACACACACATATATATATATATAAATTTGACTGTTAAAGATACGGCATAACTTGTCTTTGGAATAGGTTTTAAATGTATGTTTGAACTACGAACATGTTTATCAAGATTCATCCCCATTCCGGAGGTGGAACACATACAACATCTGCTTATACTGAATTTGCACTATAGTGCAGTGCTTTCCAGGTTTTCTGATGTGAGGGTCCAGCAATTTTTTTCTCCAGTGTTTCATGGACCAGTATATATTTGGGCCCGTTGGCTACAATTGCATCTTTTGTAACACATCAGCAGTCAATGGTTTATGGACTGGCTCTGATTAATAGACCACCTATAGTACCACAGTTCATACTTCAGAGCCTCCTACAAGCCTGTTGACCCATGACCTAAAGTTGAGAATAAGGAAAAAATAATGCCAATAATGAGTTTCTTCTGACATCAAACTCTTTAGAGAAGGCTAAAGGCTAGATTTTCTGCATCACGATCACTGAGATATACCCCAGAAGAAGTAAGATGACTGTAAAATGATGAAAATGTAGCAACTGGTATAATAAAGAATTATTTACACACACTCTCTCTTTTAAAATCATCTTCTGCAATGGACAACGTATTTTCATTTACATTGAGATGAATCAACTCTGTAGCAGACCTTGAAAAATTACTATTTTTTCCATTATGGTTCCTGGAAAACCCTAGCTAACATGGCTACTGGACATAGTGGCTGGGGAATTCTAATTGTGATTCAAAAAAGTAACTTTTCCAAATTTTGCACTGGAAGTGATGGGCAGTTTTCTCATACAATAACCTCTCTCGGCTCCACCGCAGGCTATAGAGGGCCTGAATCCTATTGGATAGTCCCAACTAGAGTAAACTCATTGAATCAGTTGTGGAATAGTGAGATAATACATAGGAAAATCCCCTTGTCTTAATGGACATCATTAGTTGACGCTAACAAGAGTCAGACCCTGATAAGAAGGCAAGAGATTAGCCCATTTGTGAATGAGTATTGCAGTACCATACACATTTATCTAGGAGGTAGCAAACCTATCAATAGCTCATTCATGGAACCTGACATTTCATTTCAGTGAATGTCTTTGTAGCAGATACATCCTACATTGGTGCATAACCTGAAGTAACACAAAGGGACAGACAATATATTGGCCATTTCCACACTACACTGTTATAGTGCTATTATTCCACTTTCAATGTCTTATGGGATCCTGGGAATTGCGGTTTAGAGAGGGGCATCTTTGGCCTCAGTAAACTAAAAACCCCAGAATTACACTGGATGTTGAAAGTGGAATAATAGCAATATAACATTGTAGTGCAGAAATGGCCATTGATAAAACTCAGTGAACACTTGAGATGCTTGGGTGTTGGTGAGAACTGAAACTGTATGTTGGAACTTCCCAAAGGATATTAGAGAAAATAATAAAGACTTAATGTAGACCAGATATCAATGAAATCAATGGAGGATATCAAGTAAACTCTCCCCCAGAAGTCAATAAAACTTCAAGTTGAACCACCTACATGTTTAATTAGAAGCCTATCCCACTGGTTTCATTGGAGCCCATTGTCAAGGAATCATGCATACAATTGTATTTCTATAAATACTTTTAATTTGACCCAGATCTTGTCTAGGTAAGCACTGCATACATTAAGGTGGTATATTCCTTCAAAGCCAGTGACTCCCACAACATGTGTTTCAGTAACTGTTTCAGTGGGTTCTGCAAGAGTTTGTTCCTCTTAGAAGTTGTTTCATAATATGAAATCAAATGGTATCTTGATAAAGTAGTCTGAGATTTTCACCTTGGTTTTGAACAAATTGACAGAAACACAGATTCAGCAGTATTTAATTTTATGGAATACCATGTTCAAGATATAGCATCCCTATATTTTAATGCCTTCCTTTGTGTGATTCAGAAACAGGGAGTTCGTGTGTCAGTTCTCTTGCTCTTGTTACTGTTGGTCATTCCAGTTTAAACTTTCACTGTTATTTTCTGCTATTTTTCTATAATCTGTGCAGGATTGGGGAAGCAGGATGAGTTTTATGAATTTTCAGACAGGACTTATTATGCACTCACTCATTGGGCAACTTCTGGTGTGAGGAAGAACACATAAGATCATTTCAGTGCAGACTAAAAGCATGTTGTGTCACTCAAATCAACTTTCCTAGGGTCATTTCTGCACTATGCTGTTATAGTGCTATTATTCCACTTTCAACTTCTTATGGAATCCTGGGGTTTGCAGTTTAGGGAGGAGCATTTAGAATGATCAGCCAGAGAGCTCTCTGGCCTCAGTAAACTATGAATCCCAGAATTCCACAGGATGTTGAAAGCGGAATAATAGCACTATACCAGCGTAGTTTGGAAATGGCCTAACTTATTCACTAGTTTGTGACTAAAGCCTGGCTACTTTTTCAAAAAAAGTATTAGATATAATTTAGTTTTCCTATCTAATTAGCTTTGGCACACACAAAAAAGAGTTTGATATTACATAATTTAGAGAGAGATGCAACAAAATTTTGCAGTTCACCCTTGCTGCCTCTGTGGTACCTGAGCATGTAGCTATAGGGATTTAACCTACAAGGCCCTTCAGGACAGGGAAAGTCTGCCTTCAAAGCTATGGCTTTGGTTCTCTAAAGAAATCAACACGCCTCTGATTTTCCCCTTCCCTACTTTCTTACTAATTTCATTGCCATTTGTCTTGTTCGTTTCTTCTGCCTCAGCTCCTGCTCCCCCTCCCCCTTTATCCTATCTAATGATGCAATTTTCTACTTACATTCCTCTTGAGCTTTGCCTCATCAGACTACTTCCCCAGTTCAATTAAAGCTATATTAAAACCATAGACTTCTTCACTTATTTTTATGGGCAACTTTCATGCCTTTTAGAAAGGGAAAGTTTTGCCCAACTGAGGGGCACAAGCAAGAAGATACACTTACACGAAGGAACATCAAAAAAATAAGAAAATCAAGAAAAGATTTTAAGGAGTATATTGTTAGACCAACTGTGGGTGAGAATAGAAATAAGAGAGTACTGAAGGGGGTAAAGAAATTGCAGAGAATTGGATTTATCTGTCTTCACTGTCAGAGATGTAGAGCAGATACTCAACTGATATTTTCAGGAAGAGATTCTGAGGAACTCAGACAAATAGGGATGACAAGAGAAGAAGGTCTAGATAAGGGTTGGGCAAACTGTGGCCAGTGGGCCACATGTGTCCTTTGGAACTCCAAAGTACGGTCCCTGAAGACCCACAGAACCCCCAATCTCCCAAATCTTTAAAAAAGGAAGACTCTAAACAACCAGCAAATGTGGAATGCTTCTTCCAATGTTCCAGAGCCCTCAACCCTCCCCAAAATTGTCTGCAAACTGACTAAAATGGCAGCTAGAAGTGGTGTTACATCATTTTAGTATGCTCAAAATGTGCTGGAGTGGCCCACTAGGTGGGTGCAGGCAGGAAAATGGCCTCCATCCTCATAGTAATTGTTTGCCCCTGCTCTACAGCTTGTTGACAAATTAAAAATTAGCAGATCACCGGGTGTGGATGGCATCCATCTGAGAACCCTCAAAGAACTGAAATGTGGAATTGTTGATCTTCTGATAAAACATACAGCATGTCCCTAAGTTAGGTCTCTTTACTATAAAACTGGACGGTGGTCAATACAACACCAGTTTTGAAAAGGTGATCTCAGGCATTCAGGAAACTGCAAGCTAATAAATGTAATGCCCCTTCTAAGGACACTGGCAGGAAGTGTTATTAAAGATGAAATTGTCAAGCGTATAGAGAAGCATATCCTGCTAAAAATAAATAGCTTCTGCAAAGCTAAGTCCTATCTCAGGAATACAGCCGTGATCTAGTAGCCATTACCTATTTGTATTTCCAAAAAGCTTTTGACAAAGTCCCTCACTAAAGACGCCTGAAAAAAATTAGTAGTCATGGGATAAGAGCAGAAATCCTCTTAGTGATTGGTGACAGGTTAAAGAACAGATAGCAGAGAGCAGAAATAAACAGTTCTCACATGGGAAAGAAGGAAACATTGGATTCCCAAAGGAATCTGTATTGGGTTGGATGTTCTTTAACTTCAGGTCTTTCTGCTCTACACTGTTATAGTGCTATTATTCCAGCTTCAACATACTGTGGAATTCTTGGGTTGTAGTTTACCGAGGCCAAAGAGCTCTCTGGCTGAGAATTCTGATGCCCCTCCCTAAACTGCAAACCCCAGGATGTTGAAAGTGGCATAATAGCACTATAACAGTGTAGTGCGGAAAGGCCTTCCTCATAAATGGTCTGGAGTTGAGAATGAAGTGGCCAAGTTTGTTGATAACATCTAGTTATTTAAAGTAATTAGCACAAAAATGGATTGTGAAGAGCTCCAAGATGGTCTCTCCAAACACAGGAAACTGGCATTAAAATGGCAAACGTGTTTCAATGTAAGCAAGTGTAAATTGATACTCCTTGCAGTTGGGTCAAAAAAAAAAAATCCCACATTCATGTACACACTCACAGGAGCAGATCTGGGGGTGACTAACCATAAAGGAGATGTTGGATTCAATAGCTCCATCAATGCTTAGTGTTGCAGCTGATGTAAATATGTCAAAATTCATGTTGACCACATTAGAAAAGGTATTGAAAATGAAAGGACAAATATCATACTGTCCCTATATAAATCTAGAGTGTAACCACATTTGGGACACTGTGTAAAGCAGTCTTTTTCTCACTAATCTCCCTTTGAAGTTTCTTTCTTCCTTAAAGGAACTGCAGTAAAGCAAAGAAATTTCAAAGAGAGATTAGAGAAAAAGAGTGAGCTGCTGAATTACAATCCATTAGGGTGTTCTTGTCCCACTCGAGAGGTCTGAATTCAGAAAATGGATCCTCATCACATCACATGTGTTCAGCTAGTGCCAGGAAGTTGGTGTCGTCAACGACAGCTTTGTAAATGACCAGTGTTAATAAAGTAACAGTCAATCTTACTTTCTTCTTTGTTTGATTCCCTCTGATCTCACTGTCTGCAGTCCCACCTTCAATTTAGAAAACAAAACCCATGATCACCTAGATTCAATAACAAAAATCATCAAGTGAGAATAAAGTACAGTTGGCCCTCCACAACTGTGGGATTAACATTCATAGAGCAGGTCATTTGCAGCTTACCTGCTACCACCTCCATTGCTGCCCCATGCCATTTTTCATAGGGATTTATAAGACCCACCCCGTGTTCATAGTCTCTCACAATCTCATGAGGCTTCCAGAGTTACTGCGAATGTGAGGCTAGACTTTTAAGTCCCTATTAAAAATCTCATAGGGCAGCAGTAGAGGCAGCAGCAAGCCCCACCAGCCATCTGCTTCTGCCTTGTGAAGGAACCCCACCACCTCAAAGGCAGAACCAGACTGTTGGCATGCTCCCACCAGAGATTCAAATGTACTGTATACTGTGTGTAACTGTATGTTGTGTACTGTGTCAGTGTATTATTGTGTGCTCTGTGTGCACTTTTTGGTTTTGGGGGGCTATAGATATTTGTGGTTTTTCCACTTTCACAAGGGTCCTGCACCCCTAATCCCCACAAACATGGAGGGCTGACTGTAGTGAAAAATAAAGTTGTGTAAAACAAAGTGTAGAGAGATCCAAAACTGAGCAGCAGTTAACCATTATGGGGGAAAAGATACAACTGGAACAGTATAATTCACCCCTACACTGATTGCAAAATGAAAGAACTCTAGCAGAACCTTAATTTTCTTAGGACTTCCCAAATATTGTTATCATTGCAAATGAATCATATGCAATTTTCTTGTCTGGGAAAAAAAAAAAAGAGCGGCAGACCTACATACATGTGGGGCAAGGGTTGGTGTACCTGTAGGCCAAAATATGTTCTGAGGGGCTATACGTGGCCCCAGGGCTGCACTTCTCCCACATCAGTTTTAAATATTCCTTCCACTGTGTGGTAACTTGTTCATTTGTTAATCTTATGTGGTTGAAGTAATGATCAACTGAACCAAATACATAAGTAGAGGTTGAAGATCCTGATATTGGATTGGTCCACTTCTAGAAAGGAAGATACAGGGCCCTTGCAAAAGACTGGTATAATCAAATCTACCAGGTCTGGACTTTGCATGCAAGAGGGCAGAATAATCTGCTTTAACCAACTTCACGGAATTTGAGGCACAGAGCCAGATTAAGATGTGTTGAAGCCTGAAACAATGTCAAGTTTTAAAGACCCTGCAACATTACTAAGAATTTTGTGAGAAAATTGTATTCATGAGTGATGATGTATGTTTAGAGAATCCTCATAATCTGATGTCCTAAACCATAATTTACTCAACTTGTGCATAAATCTAGCGCTGGGCATCTGGTTAGTGTAGCAAGATCTTTGAAAGTGGTGGTGGTGGCGGCGACGTGTTAACACCACTGTTCCACCATCATCACTAGTTTCTTTAAGTTGCAACCTTCTCATTCATGGAGAAGCACAGAGCTAAAGTAACATTAGATCCCAGGGCTTTTTGATTATAAAGGATCAGAAACTTAGGGGGGTTGTTATTACAAAGGATCAAAATAAATTCTAAAATCCGAGTATTTAACTTGGATTGTGGATCATGGCCAAAAGCAACAACATTATCCTTTCCTTTTCTACTCTTCTTTTCTTTTCTTTTTTCTCTTCTTTTTAACCTCCCTTGGTCCAGAACCCTTTGATTCTACAACAATCAGTGTGAGTTGAGGATAGCATGCCAATACCTGTTATGAAATCAGAAGTCAGGATGAAAGACTTCCTTGTTCAGAGGACTGGAAGTTTTGCAGAAGGACTGGAAAGCAAAACAACAGTTTGCCAGGAGGTGGTTGCTGGTTGTCTCACTGTGTCACTGACACACCTTTCAATCTACACAATGTGGATCATTCTCCTCCTATTTATTCTTGTCTTCCTACATGAAGGTTTGCTGCCAAGACTGTGAAGACCAGAGCACTTGTTCAAGCTGTTTCTATCGTAGAACCAGTTCCCAGAAGGTTTCTCCTATCGATTTGCTGTGAGATTTCATAAATCTTCCTCTTAGATCAAAGCTCTCTAATTCTAGATTGGATCAAGTCCTTTGCGGCTGCTGGTATGTTTTTGATCATTTTATCCCCTCAAGTAGCTCTAATAAGATGAACTCCAATAACCCTCTTAGCACCAGTGTTTTAATATATGTACTATAATTATAAGTGGGAGCAGTAACATGGGAGCCAAAGAGAGTGTCAAACCTGTTTCAGCTAATATGAGTGCTTCTGTTTAATGCAATCTATATAATAGCTTTCCATGATCTCTATGGGAGGTTTCAGTTCATATCTATGGCTGTTCAGCTTAAGTATGGAGAATAAGCATACGATGGTACATGAAAGTTCTCCCCTCCCATTTTACTTTTGCAGTGCAACTTACTCCATCAAAGTTTCTAGTGTGGGAAATGGGAGGAAGGGTCTGAAAAACTTCTGAAGCAGGAAATGGCTCTAGTTATATTGTATTTCTCTTCCAAAACAGGTGGGCAGATATTCTTTCCTATGGGCACTTGTCTATTTTGGCGCCTTTGGCACTACTTTTTGAAACCTTGACAGAGTTCTTTCAAGGCTGCTAATATAGCATTGATATTCAAACATGGAAACCAGAGTGGATTCTATTTTGAGTTATTCCAAAGGTGTTTAGTATTTGAGCACTCCTGTATTCCTTTTTTATTCTCAAGAGTTCCACAAAAATCTGTCTCCTTTGGATGAAGTCCACTTACTAAATTTTGCTTTGCCCTAATCCCTACTATCTTCTATGGACCTATTGCACTGGAAAGTAGCATGAAGATTACATTCCCACCTATGATATGAATGTATCCTCATGTACATCCACTTCCATTGCAAGATTCAAGACAAGAACATCTTCTCCTTGTGTAACCTAATCCTCACTAATGAGTTCATTAAAAACAGAAAATAGATGCTGAACCATGATTGGCTAAGGCTGTGCCTACCCGAGATGTGACCAAAGTCTCATCTTGTCTTCAACCCAAACAAGGGATTCAGAAAAAAAACAAAACAAAACAAAACAAAAAAAGGCATGATATAAATTTGTAAGATGCATGTGTTTGGTGACCTTATGACTAGACTGAAGGAAAACTGGGACAATACAAGCCAGGCAATGTATGTAAAGTTTCAGAGAATGGGGAAGTGTAACCATCAAGAAACAGAGGGAGACATGTGTACATGATGGCAAAGCCATCTGGCATACAAACGTCTATATACCTGAATGTGATCCCTTCTTCTCTTACACCTTTATGTTAGTGAAGCAAGAGGATATATTAAAAGCTTCATATGCTTCACCTCTTCAATTTTTTTGGCAGCAAAAGCCATCCTGAACTTGTATAGCTGTAGGACTGACACACAATCAATTTCTAGAATGTGGAAGTTGATAAAAGCAGCATTCTTGACAGGGACGGATGTAGGATCTTTGAGTCTCATACTGGGTGAAAAGTTGGATCGCAATCTAATTAATTAATTAGTTAGTTAGTTATCACATTATAACATATTATACATATTTCCTTGAAGTGCACAAATCTTGGTCGCAGATAGATATGATAATGGTGTCTAAACAATTTTTAACAGAGATAAAGAAAATAGAAATATTGCCAAAGATTATTTCTGATCACCATCCAATGATGATGCAAATACAAGAAACTACAAAACAATTTCAATGGAGATTGAGTGATAATCTGTTAAATGATGAAGAGGTGATACAACAGGAGAAAGAAACTTTGAAAAATTACTTCAGGGAAAATGTAAAGGAGGATATGAAAATGAAGACAATCTGGGATGCATCCAAAGCAGTGATAACAGGTTTCTTCATTCAAAAAAGACAAATTCAAAATAAAAAAAAAGCAAGAGGAATACCAAGAATTGACAACAAGACTTCAAGAAAAAGAAAAGGAATGTAGAGAAAATCCAGAGGAAAAATCAATACAAGTGGAAATAAAGATAATACAACAAAAGATAAAGATGAATTTACAAGAGGAAATAGAGAAGAAGATGAAACAATTAAAAGTAACCCAGTTTGAGCAGGCAAATAAGATTGGGAAATGGCTTGCATACAGGTTAAAGAAGAAGAGAGAAAGAAATATAATAGCCGAATTGAAGAATGGGAAGAAGAAAATTACACAGTAAGAGAAAATGAAACGGAAATTTAAAGAATATTTTGAAAAATTATTTCAGGAGAAAAACCCTCAACATCGAATAGAAGGAAAATGGAAAGAATTTGCAAAAATTATAAAAATTCCAAAGATATCGGTAGAGAAACAGGAACAGTTAAATAAAAAAATAGCAATAGCTGAAATAGAAGAGGCAATAAGGGAGTTGAAAACAGATAAGGCACCAGGACCTGATGGATTTACAACACTGTATTATAAAAGATTTATAACAGAAATAATACTTCCATATCAGGCAACTTTACAGGAAATTGAGAAGGAAGGAAAGCCACAGTCATGGGGAGAAGCAAATATAATGGTAATATCCAAAGAAGATAGAGATAAGAGGGAAATAAAGAATTACAGGCCAATCTCCTTGTTGAATGTAGACTACAAAATATGGGCAATGATATTGGCTAAGCGATTGAGACATGCAATACAGGATAAAATACAGGAAGGACAAACTGGTTTTCTCCCAGGCAGACAAATGAAGAACAATATTAGAACTTTATTAAATACAATTGAATATTATGATAAAAATCCAAGGAAGAAGATAGCTGAAAAAGCGTTTGATAATGTTTCCTGGAATTTTATGCATTACACTTTAAAAGAATATGGCCTGGGAGAAGTATTTTGTAATTGGTTGGAGAAGATATACCAGGATCAATCAGCGAAGTTAATAATAAATGGAGATAAAACACAAAGCTTTGAAATAAAGAAGGGGGTACGGCAGGGATGCCCGTTATCACCGTTATTATTTATAGCAGTATTAGAGGTATTACTGCTAGCAATAAATGAAGATCCACAAATAAAAGGATTAAAAACAAAAAGGAAAGAAAGAAAGTACAAAGCCTTTGCAGATGATGTAATAATATTTCTTGAGGAACCACAAGACTCAATACAGAGGTTGAAGGAAATCTTGCAAAAATGTGGACAAATAGCAAGATATAAGATAAATAAAGAAAAGACTAAGATGATGACATTAAATATATCAAAAAAAGAACAAGAAGATTTGGAAAAAAGATCAGGATACCAAATAGTAAGGAAAATAACATATTTAGGAATAAATATAACAAATAAAAATCAAGAATTATTTGACAACAATTATGTGAAGACATGGAAGGAGATTCAAAGCAAAATGGAAAAATGGACAAATATGAATTTATCTCTTTTAGGAAGAATAAATGCCTTTAAAATGTCTCTATTGCCTAAGCTAATGTTTCTTTTTCAAAATTTGCCAATAATAGGAGAAGAAAAGATTTTCAAAGAATGGGAAAAAAGGCTACGAAAGTTTATTTGGCAAGGCAAGAAACGAAGAATAAGATTTAAAGCATTACAAGAAGCAAAGGAGAGAGGAGGTTTTGA
The DNA here is from genome assembly GCA_030412105.1 of Cyclura pinguis. NCBI lineage: Eukaryota > Metazoa > Chordata > Lepidosauria > Squamata > Iguanidae > Cyclura > Cyclura pinguis. The sequence goes on along the minus strand of CM059603.1, from coordinate 78,611,201 downwards.
TGTGCCATCGTTGAAAATCTATTATCAAGCATGCTGCTTAGAAATAATTAAAGGTTGGATTCAAGTGGAGAACACAACAATAAAAGAAGTTGAAGGAATAGAAAATAGATTTGGATGGCATGGATACTTATGCTATGATAAAGTAAAGGTGAATAAAAACTTTAACAATCACTGTATCCAAAAGTGTGGATACAAATAAAACACAAATTTTATAGAAGACTTCCGCTGTGGACCTCACCCCAAGAAGCATTTAATATTGCTCCGACAAAACGGGGAAAATTATTGACGTATCAAGAGTTGCTGAAAAAGGATGGTACAAAGTTAAGAATGAGTACGGAAGAGGAATTAAAAGAGCAAGGCCATGAATTTAACTGGTTCCCATGGAGACAATTAAAAGAGAGATTTAAAATGGATCAAAAATTATATGGGTTTGAAAGAAAAGAAAATGAACTGGATGTATTGATGAAAGGGGACCAGAAAAAGAGAATTTCCAGATTTTATAAAATATTGCTACAAAGAGAGATGGAATCAGAAATTGTTAAAAATAACGGTTAGATGGGCTCAAAATATAGGACATCCAATTGAGTTGGATACATGGTTGAGGGCATGGAAGACAGATGTAAAATTTACACCAAGTTTGAATTTAAGAGAAAATTTTTATAAAATGTTATATAGATGGTACATGACACCTGTAAAACTGAAAAAAATAACAAGAAATGGGAATGGAAAATGTTGGAAATGTGATGAGAAAGAGGGATCCTTTTTTCATATGTGGTGGACCTGTAAAATAGCAAAAAAGTTTTGGAAAGAAATACATGATGAAATTCAAAGATTGTATGGTTTTAACTTTTAAATGACAAATGAGACTGGACAAAGGTCTACTTTGTGTTGTGATACAGGGAACTGAGGTTGGAAGTGTGTTGGAGATTGTGCTTTGGCTGCTCCTGGTGGCCTCTAGTGGAGTGACTGACAGTTTTCTGGTGTTTTTTGCACAGGAGGGAAAACATCTACAGTGCCTTCGGTGTGTGCAAGTGGCCATGGGCCACACTTTTCACATACCCTTTCTGAGAGAAAGGAATAGCCAGGGAGCTTTAGAGGAACAACTGGAAGGTGTCCTACATGGGACTACCTTTGAAGAGTGTTTGGAAACTTCAGCTGGTCCAAAGACCTGCAGCCTGATTAGTTGCCATTCCATTTCTGGGAACAATTTGAAGTGCTGGTAGTGACCTACAAAGCCCTATACAGTTCAGATCCAGGTTGTTCGAAAGTGTCAGGGATTCCAGGCAGGGAACCCTGGGGAAATGATCAGCCCACTGCAAAGATGTTGCATCATGCCCCAGCTGTGGGTAATTGCAAGGTTGCATAAGAAACTGGGGTCGTGTGCAGATGGTAGAGGGAGGTGTGCAAACCTCTACCTGATTGGTTGTAGATATGTATATAACAAAGCAACGCCAGTATGTATTTGTCTGTTGACCAAACCTGGTGCCTGGTGCAAGCTTTTGTCCGTCTGTCCTATGTTTTGTATATAACGGAACTTTGCTGCAAGATAAAGTGCCTGCTGTTTTGGAAGAAACTCCTCCTTGTGTGAGTATCCTTACTGGGGAATAAGGCTGCTGCTGCTGGCTCGCTGAAGTCTGGTTTTTCCGCTGCATTTCCATGGGGCTGAAACTCCTATCATCCCCAACAGAAAGACCATATTCTTTCATATGAACCTGTCTCTGTTTTGAGATCTTCTGGGGAGGCCTTTCTCTCTGTCCCCCTACCCTCACAGGTACATTTGGTGGTAACATCGGAGAAGGCTGAGAGAGATGCTAGACTCTTCTTATTATCTTTCTGCAAGCAGGTAAAAAGTTTTTTTTTATTCTGGCAGGCCTTTTTTTGGGGGGTGGGTGGGAGGACTTAAATGTGCTGGACTTTTATTATTGTCTTTGACAGTTCATGTTTTTGACTGGCTTTAATTCTATGGTGGTTTAATTGCTTTTTAACTTTTGTATTCTGTGAATTTTTAACTTTGTTTTAACTATTGTAAGCTGCCCTGAGTCCCAAACTGGGAAAAAGGCAGGATATAAATGAATATAATTGAAATGAATTTACTAAGGCAGTTACAAATGTGTAATCTAAAGTTAGCAATCATGACTGGTTCACATTCACGATTCCTATGCATTCTTAGTTCAGGGAACATGTACGGGCTGTGAAAGTTCTCCAGTTCCCACTTATCGGGCAGCAGCCATTGCACAAATGATCTCAAATGCTGAGCATCAAGACTGTGAAATTGTGCTTCAAATGAAATGAAGAATTAGGTATTTAAAAAGTGAACAAAAGGAGGTGTGGTTCTCACCATTTGGTCAAGGGGCAGCTGTGAGTCCTTGGGTAGGGTATGTATCTGTCTCCCTTTACCACTGGCAAGCCTTTGTTTCCAAAAGGTAGAGAGAATGAAGTCCTGAGAATATAGGTCACACCAATGAGTAATAAACATCCACAGTAACAGAGGAAATTGGCATCAGATAATAGTTCAGCTTTGGTGTATTTGCATTTGTGGTTACTTCTAAGAAGTTTGCAACAAACACTGAGGTAATTTATGTCATGTTCATCTTAACAAGGAATGAGGAAAAACCTCCCATGTCTATTGTGAAGAAATGTTAGTCATTTACTATACTGCCTTCTCTGGATTAAGGAAAAGCCTTCCATATAATTGCTTCCTTCAAGAGAAGAAAGGAGAGAGTAATATTCTATCTCAGAAGCAAAATACTGAGATTTTACAGTAGCCCTTGGTTCTGCTTTCTGGGGGTTCAGATCATCTGTCAATGTCTAAGTGAGCTACAAATATGGTTTGATGTAATGTCAGGTATAGTCCACAAATGATTCAGACAGATGAACCAGAAAAGCAATTTGGGTTTTCATCAGAACTTGAAAAGCTACTTTGGAACAAGAAATGTAATATCACTTGCTTTACACACACACAAAGAGAGAGAGAGTAACCTGTTACTGTTAACATTACCTCTACCCTGAATTAATTAGTAACTCAACAGCCTTGAAATCCAGGAAAAAATATATAATTGGGGTAGCCATGTTGACCATATGGCAAAATACAACAAAATCCAAAATCTACAAGCAGCGATACCTTTATTGGACCAACTTCAAAGCATAAAATACACTATACACCTTTCAAAGCTTCTTATCAGACAACGATGTTAAAAATCATAAAGGGGAAAAACAGTGAGAATGAGTCAATGACGAATTTGCTTTTGTTGAGGACCTTTCCACACTACACTGTGATAGTGCTGTTATTCCACTTTCAACATCCTGTGGAATTCTGGGGTTTGTAGTTTACTGAGGCCAAAGAGCTCTTTGGCTGAGAATTCTAAATGCCCCTCCCTAAACTGCAAACCCCAGGATTCCATAGGATGCTGAAAGTTGAATAATAACACTGTAACAGTGTAGTACAGAAATGGCCAAAGTCAACCCAAGGATACTGCTGTGCTGATATGTTGTTTGCTTCTGCCTCCTGGTTTTCCCTTTAGACCTGACTTTAGTCCTAATTACTGGCTTGTTCTCATGGGCAGAGAGTCTTCGTTCCTGGATCATTTCAGACAGCTGCACATGGTTCAACCTCGATATTTTCCTTTCCATGTGTCAAAATAAATTTCCAGATCTTTCTTGGAACATAAAGTAACCAGCAGCAGACTGCAAGCAGGGCTGTAGTAGAGTTTTAAAGAGATACTGTTTTAGCTTACAACTTCCAGAATCCCCCAGGCAAAACTGCGGTCATACTGGATGAGGAACTCTGGGAGCTGCAGTCAAAATGCGAAAACCACAGCACTACCTCAATGTTACTTGCAAGATCTTGATCAAAGACCCCCACTTATGGAAATGTGTTTCTGTTTGGAGGCTCACAGCATCCATCAAAAAGAATACAAAGCACACATGTTCCCCTTCCGCCACTATGGCTCCTCTTCCGTGACAGTTGTACTGAAAGAGCGCCCATGTCCTGCTGATCCCAGTACGCCTTCCTTCCAAGTAACACATTTGGCATCAAAGTGCTGAGTATGATGCTTGACTCACTGCTAGACTTCTGCTTTTCTCACTGCCCATCAGAAAATACTTGCCAAATGCCTCCCATAGTTAATCCCCTACCCCGGCCAATCATTCAGCCTTTGGTATTGCTTGATGGCTCCCAAATGCTTCAATGACTCATTGATCTTCACGTACCTCCTCCTCGTGTGAAAACAGGTGGCAGAAAAACAATCCTCTACAAGCTCAAATATAAACAATTATGTTAATAATTCTGCCTACTCTGACTTGCCCAGTCTTTTTTTCCTTCAGTGGGGGTTGATGATCCAGTGACTTAGAGTAGCCTAGAAGCTCAAGAGCCTTTTGTTCCACAGTCGCTAGAGGACAGGGAACAAAGTGGAGAGCTTCATAAGGGCCCTTTATACTCCCTTCATGCTGGGAAAAAGCTGCTTAGTGGTATGAGAGAATAAACGTCCTAAAGATTGAGTTGTGATCCTTCAGTCCTCTCCATAGTAACAGCATCAAAAACACACGGGTCTGAATACAAAACCAAGTCATGGTTTTAATCACAATGTAAACATTGAGAATCGGGTTTACATCCTGATATAACTCCCACCTGCATGTGCTTGTTGCTGACATTTTTTTTTTTTACTTCCGGATCTGGCTTCCAGTCCAAAAATGCCTGCAGCCAAAGAGAAAGCATATATTTGAAGTACTGAGATGAATCCCACTTTGTTCTTGTATGGGAGCTTTTCAGATGTGCTTGACAGCAACCTCTATTCCCCCAGTGAGCATGGTTAGTGGTTTTGGGGAGGTATATATGTGGAGTCCAGGATGTCTGAAAGGCCCCAGCTAGAGGAAATCCCTTATATGGTGCTCACTATGCAAGGGAGCAGAGGATTGTGCTAGTAAGGAGTAGCTAGTTTCTTCCTAATCTGATTTAATGATCTGGGTAGGTGGCAGATTAGTCCTGTTTATTTCAAATGTGCAGCTGGACAAGGACCAAACAGTGCTTTTGCTCTTAAATGCTTCAAAGCACACTGTGATTAGAAGAAGTCAGTGTTCCAGTTCCAGCATGACAGGCTCCTTCTGCCCAGCTTCTGTATGGATTTGGGAACAGCTTAGCAGCCCTCCAGCCCTGCAGAAAGTCTAAGTATGTTTATATATGCTGAAGGGTTAGCTATTCTCTTATTAGAAATGGAGAGTCCTTCAAGTCTAGAATCTTGTACAGTCGTGTATAGTATCTTGTACAGTCGGCCTGGACCAGAGCTCTGAAAAGCTACTTTTTTTTTTGAAAACAAATCCAAGCCCCCTTTCCCCAACATATGGCCCTGTTCTGGTTGGAGAATTCTGGGAGCTGTAATCCAAAAGTAACTTTTTTTCAAGCTGCAACCTGGCGTTAGTGAAACTTCCCATTTTTGAGACTTTTAAGCTCTGGTTTGCTCCTAGTCCAACTCTTATATGCTGAAAGGGCATATAGTAAACCTTCTCAAGTTAGTTCCCCCTGAGTTCTTAACATTCTGTATCTGTTGGCCTGTCTGCTCCCTGCTGGACCTCAGTGATCCTTCATTTCCTCCAAAGCCTTTGCCCATCCTTCTCTTGTTTATTTTTTCCCTTTCTGACACAAATTACTTATTGATCTTGCAGCAGCCTTTGTCACCTGGAAAGTGTCTAATCCCTAGAATTGCTGAGAAGGAACGTAAGACCAAAGCGTCAGGTTCAGAGACCAGGAGGTTAGAACTGGCTAGTGAGGGTCATCACACCAGGTCTGTAAGAGCTGGGCAATGGATTGTGACACTATTTTGGTTGCCATCTGGCTGGCTTTGAAACCTTCCAGCGAGATCCCCCATCCAGTGAGTTCTCCTACTTCAGTTTCAATATTAGGGAATACTCTAGTAAATTAGGTAGTGGTGTTAGGTAAATAAGGCTGTGAGTATGTTCCACTGAATTCAGTGAGATTTATACATAAGGAGACATCTATAGGATAGCGTTGTAGAGTTGTGAGATCATGTCATGGCAATTTTTTTTTCCGTTTGTTTGCTTTGGCTCTGATATCATTGACAAATGAGGTAGGTAGATATTATAGCATTATGTTAAAAAAAATGCATCCACTTATGGAAAATCATGGGGCAAAGTTTGGCCTATTCAAATTCTTCTTTCGGTTGATCCCACCTGCTATTTTCATGAGCCAATATAAGAAGTAACAATAACTTCAGTCCAGCTGAATTAAGGTCTAAGAAATAACAAAGAAACGGAAATGGTCACCACTGTCTGAACTGTACCACTTCGCACTGTAGGCATGAAGCTCATGTGATTCAATGCCCCTCAACATTTTTTAAAAAATATCCTTGCATAGAGAGATCACTTGAGATAAGGCAGACAGTTCTAGTCTTACCTTCTACCTGACGTGCTAGTTTTCTGTGACCAGGCATCTCTTTCCCCTTGATGAGGTTTTTTCATATCATGACCTTCCATAGGCAGTGTGAGATGGGACATTCCAGATACAGATTTATCTATTCATTTAAAGTATTTGTAGGCTACCTGTAAAGGTCAAGGTTTTCCCCCTTTCAATAACTATTTCACAATATCAAAGCACTGACAAATTTTAAAACCATAAAGCAATGTAAAGTAACAATCAATAAATAACAATGACCAGTGCTAACACTAGTCACAAATATTATCCAGATCAATATGAATGGTAAAAATCAGATTATATTGTACACTATTGTATAGGACTCCAGTAAAGCTCTTGCTGAAAAGAAGGTGAAAAGCAGTCTAGAAAAGTAGTATCTCTCAGCTCTGAGAAAAATTGATAGAGAATAGGGTCATCACCCCTGCCTTCTTAACCACAGTGGCAAAAAGTGCAATCCCATTTGTCAAATACATTACATAAACACCTTTTATTACCAGGTATTAGCAGCTATCACCATGATAAGACTTGTTATGTCAACTGTCCTCTGACATCTGCCTGGCTGCACTCAGAAAACAGAATGCTGACTTCCACAGATCATTTGTCTGGCACAGCATGGTAGCCGTTATATTCTCTGTTAATCCTTTTCTGGCATGGAATAAGGCCTGGCTTACATTCTTTGTGGCAACAGTCCTGGGCAGAACCCATTAAACAAAAGAAAAATGAAATAAAAAAATGTTTCCTTGAGTGTAGAGGTTTCCAAACTTTGCCTTGCTTAAAGCAAATTATTTTCTTTCCAGTTTCCTCATGCTACTCTCTTAAACACCACCCCACTTTACATAATCCTAATCATCATCTGAAACCACTAATATGCACATTGTTAATTCCCTCTCATTTGTTGTCTTGTGGATGCTGAGCGAAAGAGTGGGTTTCAGTGGACATATGTTACGTGATTCATTAGTACTGAAGTGTTGGGAAGGGAAAAATTTCACAAAACGGCTGCTGTTGCAGAAGCAAATCAAATTCTCTATGTGTCTTTAAAAACTATGGCTGGAGTCCTGTATTGCAGCTGCAGATTTGTTAACTTGTGTCAAAGATCCATAACTGGCCCGTATTCACTAATACTACCTATTCACGATCATGGCAATATTGCTACAATAATAAATGCCCCCGCAACCTACTTTAACAGCTAGGAGACTCACTGGGTAATGGAGGTCTGTTCTGCTGGCGACTGGGTGATGTTTTCAGCCCCCTCCCACCATTCAGCGAGGATGCAACTATCAGAAGCAGGACCCCTGTTGCAACCTAACTTTCTGGTGAAGGGGGCTGGAAACACCATCTTGTTGTGCCCTGATTGCCAGCTGAACAAACCTCCATCCCTCAATGCAGCTGCTGACTGTTACGTTAGGTTTGGTGGGTTGGGCAAGGAGATGTAATTTATTTACACGTTTGTAACTAGATGGTGTAGGATCCAGATGACGATGATCATGTAGGAAGCAGAAAAGGTGGCTGAAAATGATCCCACCTACAAGAAATATCCAAATGCTTACAGCAGACTGGGGATAGCTGCTGGTTGAGTGGTACAATTACAAAAGGAGGCACAAGGTACTTTTGCTGCCTCTTTCTCTATGCATCTGGGGCTTAAACAGAGCAAGAAAAATGTCATTGTGAGGATTAGGCACATCCTGTTATTTCCCTGGAGGGAAAAGATTCAGCTACACAACTTCCTTTGAAGTCTTTTGTATGTTGTTAAGTGCTATTACCCTGAAACCAGAAGCCTTAAAGCAGGGATTAGCTATTTCAGTAGATCCACAGAATTCTAGCTACTTTACCAAACTATAAATCCCAATATTCCATAGGAAAAATCATAGAATAATAGAGTTGGAAGAGACCATGGGGGTCATCCAGTCCAACACCCTGATATGCACGAACAAAAGAAGCCATGACGATTAAAATGTTATCAAGCTGCTACAACTATGTTGTGTAGCCACACTCTTAAGCCAGAAACCTAACTAGAGCAGACCCATTGAATCAATGGGATTTACGTAAGTGTTGATCCACAGTTATATAAGTGTTGATTCACACTAAGAGGATACAGGCAGTGCCCTTGCATGGAAGCATTTTATTCAGGATTCAAGGGAGACAAAGCTCTGTTAGGAGACCCAGTGGGGCTGAGAAAGTGATTTTAAAAAAAAAAGTTTATTCCTATTGACCGCTGTAGTTGGGTGCAGGGGATGGCAGAGCAATTCACTGTATTTGTTACAAGGGCTGAAATTCAACATCCCCTCTGTGTAGTGTAAATATCTTCATGTGGAGATATGCTGTGCCAACACTATGCAGTCCCCATGCAGAATAGCCACACGGTACAGCACATGTCAATGACTGGGTACAGTTGAGCAGTGCAAAGTGTTGTATGCACCCCTCTGCTTGTGCTGCTGTCAGAAAAAATGCATCTGTTGCATCACAGCAAATAATTCTCCCCACATGCACAGTGGGACTTACGCATGCATATGTTACTAACAGGATGCCAGGCAGTAGATGAAAAAAGAATAGCCCTTTCCATTAGTTACCTTGTTTCCCATTGGGACTGATTACTTTTTGTTTCTTCTTGTTACTCTATTTTTTTTATTTTATTTTTTTGGTAGAAAAAAATCTTAGAACTGAAAAGAAAATGACATAAAATGGCATAAATCTATTCAAAATGCCTCCTCCCCAAAAAAGGGGGGGGGGGGAGAAAAAAACAACCCTGTCCAAACTTTTCATTTAACAGTAGCTAGAAAACAGTAATTAGAAGACTTTACATATTGCATGCCCCTCCCGCAAATAACATCATTCCCACTCACAATTTTGCTTTGAAAATACAATTTTCATACACATGGAGCTTGATGAAAAATTGGAATATAGTTCCTCAGATCCCCCAGCCACTGTGGACAATGACTACTGGTGGCTTGCCTTGACATATAGGAGACAAACTAGTCCTTTGCCATTGGTTTTCACGCAGAGAACAAAATTTTAACTCTTCTGAGGAGGCTTCATTATCCCTGCCAGGATTTGCTTCAACTGTGAACCATAATGCTACATCTGCCCTGGCAATATTCTTCTGGACTGGCTCAGGAACAACCCTGCTTATTAGTCACTGAGGCTGGAATGACATAATTGGATTTTGCTGTGAAAACATGCCCTTTCTTATTATTCTAATATCTTATACAGGAGCACAAGACTAGATCATCAGTGTCAGATCTGGGTTATCTGCACTAGATTTCTCCAATCCTAGTCTATACTGTATTAGCCAAAATGTGGTACTGACTTCTGTGACTATAAGTGAAATGCAAACTACCTTAATTAGCTAATGGCCATAGCTCCTACATATTGACATTTTCTCGAGCATTGTCACATCATCTGAGTTGCTGGCCAGAAGACAATGCTGCAGTTTTGCACACCATGCTTCAATCCTTAGGTGAAAGATTCACAATGGTCAGAGGATGGAAAGGTTTGGGTTTTCAACTACAATTCCCAGAAGCTCTTAGTCAGAACTGGTGCTAGCTATGCTGGCTCAGGGATTCTGAGAGCTGCAGCCACACAGTTATTTTCCCAAGCTATGACAGTGATATGCTAAATATTTGGACTTAGTGACTCTATTATTCAAGTTTCCATAAGCTTCAGGCAAAAATAGATCTATCCATCAAGCCAGCAACTCAGAAAGTTACTTTTGGGGCCTACAACTTCCAAAATTCCCTAGACATTGGTGGCCACTGACAATGCTGGCTGAGGAATTCTGAGTCAACAAAAGAAAAAAGAAAAAGTAATTGTAGCCCAATCCTCCAGCCATGGCACTATCTTTCCATGGTGGTGAGTTGTGGGCTTCTGACAGGGCAGAGGCTATGCTGACAGTTGCAATGGTGGTACCATGTCAGAAAAGATTTTGCTGAGGAGTCAGACTAAACATTCCAAACAGCCACTGGGCAGCAGAAGAAGTGGGGGTGACACTGGCAAAGGATCTCCCAGAGACAACGGCAGTGGCACCATAGCTAACATTTGTTAATGCTATGTGAGAGGAAGCACAGTGAATCCCTTGTGAATGTCCTTTACCAAGAAAACCCTATGATGAGACAATCCCAGATGAAACAAGAGACAGTGCCAGAAGATGACACTCCCAGGTCAGAAGGCACTGAACCAACTACTGGGGTACAGCAGAAGATAACTACGAGTAGCACTGTGGCTAATGACACAACTGAGCTCAAGCAGAAAGGACATTCAGCCCATTTCCACACTACACTGTTATAGAGCTCTTATTCCACTTTCAACATCTTATGGAATCCTGGGGTTTGCAGTTTAGGGAGGGGCAATTAGAATTCTCAGCCAGAGCACTCTTTGGCTTCAGGAAACTACAAAGCCCAGGATTCCACAGGATGTTGAAAGAATAACAGCATTATAACATTGTAGTGAGGAAAAACCCTCAGCTGTTGATGTGCTCAGAAGTGAAAGGAAAGTCTGAAGCTGAAAACTACATATTATAGGAACATCGGATGTGAAAAGCATGGATCAGGGGAAGCCTGAGACAGTAAAACAAGAAGTGGAATGTATCAACATTGCAATATTTGGGACATTTTGACCTAGATTATTGCACAGTATTTTACTCCAGAAACAAGTATCTAAGAAGAAATGGGGTAGCATTAATTTGAGGACAGAAGTCGCAAAAGCAACCAGGGGATACTATTCAAAGGCTGGCCAATAATATTAATAAGACTTAAAGGAAAATCCTATTCATACAACACTAATCCAAATTTCACTCCAGCTACCAAGGCAGAAGAGCAAGGAATCTGAAGATTCCACGATGGGGTCCAGGAGGAAATTGATCACACACCGAAACATGATTAACTTTTTGTTAATTATAGATGATCAGAATGCAAAAGTAGTGAATCAAACAGAATCAAAGACTGTAGGAAAATTTGGCCTAGGATCAAGAAATGAAGCAGGAGAGTAACTGACACAATTTTATGAAGTCAGCGGTTTGTTCACCGCAAACACATTATTCAAGTAACCAAAGAGATGACTGTACACATGAAATCACCTGATGCATATAGAAATCAAATAGATTACATAAGTGGAAGCAGAAGATGGAGAAGTTCTATTCTCTGTGCAAAAATAAGACCAGGACCAGACTGTGACGCAGCCCATGAACTGTTAATATCAAAAATTAGAGTAAAACTAAAGAGGAATACTAAACAACCATTGTGCCAAAATACAAGCTGAAGGACATTTCTGTAGAATTTAAAGATGAAATAAAAAAAAAAGATATGTACTATTAAGCCTAAGTGACTGGGAGCCAGAAGAACCCTTGACTGAAACAAGGAACAATGAAAGGAATGGGGGAGGGACAGTCTGCACCCCAAAGAAAGAGAAGCCTCAATGTATGACAGATGAAACTCTCCAAGCAGTCAAGAATAGATGAGAAGCAAAAGTAAAAGGGGATCTAAATAGAGTCAGAACTCTATATAAAACTGTTCAGCAACTTATGCACAGGGATAAAGAAAACTAATATAATAATCAATCCAGAGAGATAGGAAGAATAGAAAACCTCTTCTATAAGATCTGAAAAACCAAATGGAAATTTAAACCAAGAGTGGGGATGCTCTATGACCAGCAGGGAAACACATTAAGTGACCAAGGAGAAATAAAATGACAATGGGAACAATGTACTGAAAAACTATATAAAAGAGAGGAAAAGATGACAGATTCATTTAAGGAAGAACCATTTGAAGATGAATCTACAATTTTATAAAGTGAAATGGAAGCTGCACTCAGGGCACTTGAGAGAAATAAATCACTAGGAACGGACGGCATACCAGTGGAGCTGCTTCAAGCTATAGAGATGGAATCTACTCTAGTTTTAATTAAAATCTATCAATCAATATGGAAAACAAAAAAATGAACTACAGGTTGGAAATACTCAATATACATTTCAGTGCCCAAGAAAAAGGACACCAAGGATTAATTTCCCATGCAAGCACAGTGATACTCAAAATTCTGCAACAAATACTTTTACCATATATGGAACAAGAAATGCCAGATATCCAGGGAAAGGAAGAAGCACTAGAGACCTTACTGCAAACATATATTGGGTAATGGAGCATACCAAATATTTCAGAGGAAAATCAACCTATGTTTTACAGATTATAGCAAAGCCTTTGACTATGTAGATCATGAAAAAACTATGGATTACTCTTTATGGAAAGGGTGTACCACAACATTTGATTGTTGTGATGTTTTCAGGACAAGAGGATACTGTCAGGACAGAATATAGAGAAAAGAAATGGTTTCCAATTGGCAAAGGGGTTCAGGCAAGGCTGAATTTTATAACCCTATCTGTTTAACTTGTATGTTGAATGTGTTGTTGGTATTATTTCTTACCTACCTCTCCCTATGGATCAAGGCAGGGAACAACAGATTAAAATACAGCAGCAAGTAGATGTATAACACAGATAAAAACATGAACACCAGTTAAGATTATATAATCAATTAAAAGGACATAACAGCAGTTAAAAAACATATATATAAAACAATCAGTTCATAATTTATGCATGGTTCTGACTCTGATATTAAATGATATGTTTTTACACTTGAGCATCTTACCTACTTCCTTCATAGCTGCCTCTCCAAATCTTGGGCCCCTTCCTCATGGCATTTGCCTTGCAAAAGGGCACCTGGAGCATCGCACGATTGTGAGGAGCAATCTGCACAATGCACTCACAGTCGCACAATGCTCCAGGAGCCAGCAGGAGCCGATCGAGCACCTTTTCATTTTCGGCTTGAAGCCGAAAATGGTGCACGATCGCACATTGCTCCTGGGCCCTGCGGGCACTTTCCTGGCTTGCAGAGCCTCTGGAGCTGTGCCGGTCACACTTCCTGCCCCAGCGCAGCCTGGGAAACTCCCAGGCTGCACTGCAGAAGGAAGCGGTGGGGCTCTTGCTTGAGCAGGCAGCTCATGTAGAGCTGAAGCAGCAGGGGCATGAGAGCCTCTCACCGGAGGCTGCTCGTGCGATCCCTGCACCCCAGCACTAGAAAAAGGTAAGGTGTGGAAAGGGCTTTAGACTTCTGATTTCTTGGTTGTAGTTTCCATTTGGATTAAGGGCTAAGTCAAGGTCTCTACAATTTCATATAGAGAAGCGGAGAGAAAAATTGAGCTGCTATGATATAAACAAGACACAAAGTCCAGCTTTTTTATCACAGCATTTTGTGGGTAAGCAACTCCTGAAAGAGGCTGTGTATATAGCTATTCCAGTTTTTTTTTTAAAAAAAAAGATTAAACACCTGTACAGTAGCTTTGGTTTTCTTAAAAATTCAAACTACAATGTAGTCACAGTCATTGTACCATGTGGGTGTTTAAACTTTTACACTCCATTTGATGGACATCTGTTTCTAAAGCTGCAGGCAAGTGCTTGGGAAAGACAGGCTCAGGGTTATTCTCTCAGTTCATAAAAGCTGAAAGCAAATCTCTCAGACAGTTTGCTGGATTTATTGTTTTGCCTCTTATTTGCAGCCAATTTCAAGTAAGCTACACCTGGGAAACATCTAGTATAGTTATGTGTGCCACTATTTAAATTCAAAGATGAGAAAGGATTTTTTTTGGAGGGGGGGGACTAGAGTTCCTAGAATCCCCATGGGATACTGGTTAGGAATTCTGGGAATTCTAGTCCTAAAACACAGCATTCTCGAGCTCTGTTGAAATGGGTAGCAAGTTATTCAGTATTGTGTTTTTGAGAGTTGTTACATTACAATTACACACAATAGTAGCATCAGGATAATGGGAACCCAAAGAAAGATCAGTGTTGTGTCCTTTTGCTACCTGATGGTGCATTCCAGCTTCTTCAATATCGTTTTGAGGCTGAATGAATGAGAAAGAAATGCAATTTTGGAGCAGCCTGTAATGAAAACACCACAAGGATGTGATCAATCTTCTGCTAACCATGGTTAGTACAATCTAGAATCGTCAGCGTACAAACATACTTATATTTACAGTAACAAACAAACATAACCTCTAGATACTTGCAAAGCCAAGCTCCCCATGTGTGCCCATACTTCCAGTGGTATTAATATGTCTTATGCTGATCTCTTTAAACTGGGGTAGGCAATCTGTGGCCTTCCAGATATTGTGGGACTATTATTCCTCACCATGACCTATGCTGGTTGGGGCTGATAAGAGCTGCAGTCCAAGAACATCTTGGAGTCTTCAAATTTCCTACCTTTTGTCTGAGGTTCCAGGCTTCTTTAGTACTATGTGTGCATGTGGCTTCAAGTCATCTGTTGACTTATGGTAGTGCCGTACATTTCATAGGGTTTTCTTAGGCAAGAAATACTTAGAGGTGGTTTTGCCAGTTCCTTCCTCTGAAATATAGTTTACAGCACCTGGTATTTGTTGGCAGTCCCCTATCCACATGCTAACCAGAGCTGACCCTGCTTAGCTTCTACGATCAGACAGCATCTAGTACATTTAGGGTATTTAGGCCAATCAGTAGTCCTTAATCTAACTTTGTTGGTACAGGATTATGGTTGCGGATGACTTCTAGTAATATGCTCAGGATTTCCTAGCTGAGGGTGCAATTATCTTTGCTTTGCACATTTTGGGATTATTCTGGTCCCTGTTCCTTTCCCTATACCCTGCTAGGAAAGCTGTCTTTAGTGTCACTTCTGGAACCATTAATATACTGTCAATCAGTTATCTCCAGGTGCATCAGAACTGAGGGCATTAAAGTGCATTTTAACTTCTGGTAAGTGTTTTTATTGCTCATTTTATCTCTGTTTGGAGAAAGCTCTAGCTGATACCCCTGTAATATATCTACCCTGCAAAGTCTAATCCAGTTTGCCACTGTTTCCCTTGCCTTAAAACACACTGCTTCATCAAACATGGTACATTTTTTGACATGGTACTGGTGTGCCCCATTTTAAGCACGTATACACTGGCATATTAACAGTGCAATTCTATAGGTTTCTGCTCAGGTGTGTGTAGGATTACAGCTTTAGTTTTAGGATGAAATTGCCAAACTGTTCATACGTATTGCCTCTTCTAGGGGTATGGCTTTGGAAGAGGATGAGAGCACTGTCATACTCAAATAAGAATTCTGCTCCCTCCCATGATATCTTCCACTAGTCCTTACATTTCTAGTATTGCAGAGATCCTGAAAATCATTCACACCAAGAATTATTTTATTTGCTGTGTTTGCATTCCCTTGGAAAATGTATCTGTCCCTGTCCTTTGGATGCCTCAACTGTATATAGCAAATACTAAGCTGAAGTTTTAAGGAACCTCAATACTAGCAATTTCAGAAGTGAAGGAAGTTTTTATTGAAGACCAAAATTTTTATTTGGAGGAGCAGTGGCCTCATTTTGCCTCCCACACCTGTTATGTGAACTCTGTTGGTCAAACAATTACACTCTCTGATTCTCTGTTATTAACCATGGGTGGCAGCAGGGGGAAAGGTATTACTAAAGATATCCTATTAGCTTGACAGAAGGACTCTTCCTCTAATAACCTCTTAACAAACTTCATATAATAACCCTTTAATAAAACAAATTCTTAAAAATAACTAATGCTCAGCCAAGATGGTTAGTATTCTGAGTCATCTTAGATTTTTTTCTTATTCTTAGGAGTCAAACAGCTTTAGTAAATTGGTGACTGGATAAGAAACAGAGGCATAGAATTTGAGCACCATGAGTTCCAAAATCACTAAGTGTGATCCTTTTGATTTCTATTCTATTCTATTCTGTATTATTTATGCTCATTTGAGTTCAGTGAGGTTTAATACCAAGTAAGTAAGAGCTGGCATGGTATGGTGGTTTGAATGTTGGATTATGATTCTGGAGATCAGGCTTTGATTCCTTGTCAGCCATGGAACCTCACTGGGTGACCATGGGCTCATCGTGTACTCTCAGCCCCGGAAAACCCCATGATAGATTTGCCTTAGGGTCACCGTACTTGAAGCCACACAACAATGAAATAAGTGCAGGATTGTAGCATAAAATAATTAAGGGATCAGTACCACCAGGGTTCAATTCCCCACTCAGCCATGGAAACCCACTGGGTGACTTTTGGCGTGTCGCACAGAAAACCCCATTGTGGGTTTGCCTTAGGGTCACCATAAGTCTTAGGCCCTTTCCGCACTTTACATTTTTCTGGCCCTGGGGTGCGGGAATCGCATGAGCAGCCTCCGGCGAGAGGCTGTCACACCCCTGCTGCTTCAGCTCCACATGAACTGCCTGTTTGCGTGAGAGCCTGGCCCCTTCCTTCCGCAGTGCAGCCTGGGAGTTTCCCAGGGTGCGTTGGGGCAGGAAGCATGACCAGCGTGGCTCCGGAGGCTCCGCATGCCAGGTAAGTGCATGCTGGGCCCAGGAGTAATGCGTGATCGTGCACCATTTTTGGCTTCCAGCTGAAAATGAAAAGGTGTGCGATCGGCACCTGCTTGCCCCTGGAGCATCGCGCGATTGTGAGTGCGTCATGCAGATCACTTCTCACAATCATGCGATGCTCCAGGCGCCCTTTTGCATGGCAAATGCTGTGTGGAAAGAGCCTTAGATTCACCATAAGTCAGAAATGACATGAAGGCATGCAGGCAACAACAACAACAACGGTACACTGGGAATAGTAAAGTCAATGAGATTTACCATGTTTAGGCTTAGAATCATAGAATCATAGAGTTGGAAGAGACCACAGGGGCCATCGAGCCCAACCCTGCTATGCAGGAACACCCATCAAAGCATTCCCAACAGATGGCCATCCAGTCTGTTTAAAAACCTGCAAAGAGGGAGAGTCTGCCACACTCCGAGGCAGCATATTCCATTGCCGGACAGCTCGGATCATCAGGAGGTTCTTCCTGAGGTTCAGGTGGAATCTCCTTACCTGCAGTTTGAATCCATTGCTCTTTGTCCTAGGCCCTTTTTGAATGGCATTTTCCCTGCGAAAGGGCACCTGGAGCGTCGTGCGATTGTGAGGAGCAATCTGCATGACACACTCACAATCGCACAAATCTCCAGGGGCTGGCAGGTACCGATCACACACCTTTTCATTTTCAGCTAGAAGCTGCAAATGGTGCGAGATCGCACATTGCTCCCCGGCCCCGCATGCACTTACCTGGTGTGCGGAGCCTCCGGAGCCGCACTGGTTGCACTTCCTGCCCCAGCGCAGCCTGAGAAGGTCCCAGGCTGCACTGCGGAAGGAAGAGGCAGGGCTCTTATGCGAGCAGGCAGCTCGTGTGGAGCCAAAGGACCCCGGACGCAAGAGTCTCTCGCCGGAGGCTGCTTGCGCGATCCCCGCACCCCAGCGCTGGAAGAAGGTAAGGTGTGGAAAGGGCCCTAGTCTCTGGAGCAGCGGAAAACACACCCGCTCCCTCCCAAACTTGAGGAGCTTGCATTTTAAGTTCTTCACGTCTTCTTTATATACATTTTTAGATCTGTTTGCAGATTTTCTTAAGGACTTCAGCAAGAAGAGGATATATTGTTATGCTGAGCATTGATGTATTTTCACATGCTTCTAAACAGTTTTGTGTTACTGCTGGTTTTAATAAGATGGTTTCTTTAATTGTTTTTATTTTTAGGATAGGTTCTTAGCTCCATTTTGTTTTAAACTATGTTGTGATCTGCCTTGAGTCCCATATTGAGAGAAAGGTGGGATTGTAAATAGATAAATAAATAAATAAACCCTGTTGTTAGATTTCCAAAACTTTACTTTTATCAAAACAGAACATTCACAGACAGGCTGGTGCATGAGTGCTTAACAAAAAAGTAACTTTCACAATCCGCATGCACAGGTGACTCCAGCTCATCCTGACATGGACTGATTGGAACAGCTCTTAACTAGAAACAGCTTCTCATAAGCCACAGTGGGCCAACAAACACTTTTCAAAACATACAATTATAGCACTATAATTCCACTTCACCATGGCAACATCCTATGGAATCCTAGGATGTTCAGTTTAGGAAAGGCTATTCACAATTCTCAGCCAGAGAACTAGAGCCCCATCAAAGCCATGGCAGTTAAAGTGGAATCACAATGCTAAAACTATATGGTGTTAAGGGCCCTAAAGTCACAGGCCATTTCTGCCCTACACTGTTATAGTGCTATTATTCTACTTTCAACATCATTCTGAGTTTGCTATAGTTGTAGTTTGCTGAGGCCAAAGGGCTCTCTGGTTGAGAATTCTAAATGCCACTCCCTAAATTGCAAACCCCAGGATTCCATAGGATATGGAAAGTGGAATAATAGCAGTATAATAGTGTAGTATGGAAAGACCCCAAGTCAGGTCAGTATTTTTATTTGGAGATAGCCTGGACAAGCGGACTCAGTGCAGAGTCTGAAGCAGCTTACTACGGTAGAGCCCAGCAGCATGCAATAAAGAATTAAAATCCTTTCAAGGCAGCATTTTTGCCCTGGGATTTCTTCATCTGTTCTGAGGCTGGGAGAGAGAACCCCAGCCCTGGAAACCCCAATCTCCACCCAAACAAACTCCCTACCCTGCAGTATTTTCACACACATACTGAAACAGCCACAATAACATCTCACTTTCACAGCATGGCTGTTCCAGTCCATACATACATTGTATGTACAAATTAAAGGGAAGTTTGGGAAGTTCTCAATCCCTTTCAAAGACAACAGTAAGGCTTCTCACTTCCATGATTGCTTGCAAGGAAAAAAAACCTGGTCCAATGCTCATTCTTCTGAGAAAGGAAAAGCTTAATTAGAGTAGATCATTTCAGAATGGTGGCAAGCTGGGAATTTGTATGACTGAATGATTTCTTCAACAATAATAATGGAACAAATTAAAATTCCAGCACCTAAAAAAAGAAACATGTCAGATGAAAGTTAGATTAGAATCTTTTCCCCTAATATTCATTCTTACATATGAAGAAAATTTGATTTCATCCAGAAGCATTGACAAACAGTGGTAAATTCTGAAGTGCAGATATTCGTCATGGGAGCAATACTCTAAGAAAAGACCAGATCTGTGGGCAGCCATTTTGATTCCTATCAACAAAAATTCTAGGAGCTTTTCTTCTTCCTCCATGAGGAACACATTTTTTAAAAAAAGTGATTAGGTTTAACGGTCCACTCAAGATCAAGTCATCCCAGAATACTTTGCAGAAGAAAGCTGGAACACATGTGTCCAATTGTGTGTGATCAAAATAGCAAAAGTTCTTAATGAGGAAAAATGGACAAGCTATGACAGACTGCAGCAGTTTGCTTTTGCCTGAGTCTACAGGGAAGGTTAACATTTTGCCCTTCTGCCTCTCCTCTCCCCCTGCTGAGTTAATTGAGTGCAAACCAGTTTTTCATTTTGAACTCAGTTTGTACCAATGGAAGAAAGCTGAGGACAAAGGAGCAAAGTGAAATAAGGAGTCAGAAATTGGAATATTTTAAAGGCTTCTGAAAAAATGGGTTGACAGAGCACTAATCAGGATTGTACCCGCCAAATCTGGACAGTTGGAAGGTATGCAGTGATAACTCACACCAACATATTGCTGTTGGAAAAATCAGCACAAATGCACACTCACATTCTGCTACTACCACTACTACTACTACTAATTGGAATAATCCAACTAAGCTCAGGGTAACAGGGAAGCCTGAAGCATAGATGAGGTCAGCAATCAATAATACAGCCTGTGCGTCACGTCTGGTGTGATAGCACCTTCTTCCTGACCTCATGGTGGGATCTTGACCATGCTGAACATGCTGGCAGTGATGGTGGTTCCTCATATATAGGTGCCTCTTTGCAAGGTTCTGGTGATAACTTTCAAAGCCTCAAACATCTTGGGACCTGAGTATCCAAGATTCTGTCTATCACAGTCTGGCCAGTTATGAAGATCTGCTGGAGAGAGTGTTCTGTCTCCCATTCTTGGGAGCACTACGCTACAATGCATGTAGCATGGAAGAGGAGCTTTTTTGGCTGTAATACCTAGGGCGTGGAATGCCTGCCTCTCGGAGGCTTGCTGGTGACAACACTGGCTTAATTTCAGCACCGAGTTAAATGTGGGTGTCCACCCATATGTTTGAGGCCAAGTGATCACAGCTTGGGTTTGAATGGTCTCTTGCACTGCAGGTTTTATTTTATTGGATCAATCAATCAGTCAGTCAGTCTGACCAACCTGTGATCATCATAAAGTTGACTGACTGATTCCTCTTTTTGGCGTTATTTTAAAGTGCTTTAAATTGTTGCATTGTTTTATTTGCTGTACTCTGCCCTGAGACTCTCAGTTGCAAAGCAGAATAGAACTATGTTTAATAGACTAATAGAAATAAGCAAATTCTCTATGCTGGTATTGCTCAGTCTATGTGTACTGTGAAGATCTGACAGTCTAAGACAAGACTAGTATTTCTGCTTGTTAACAGCAAAGTCTGAAAAATTTGGGCTGGCTGTTACCAAAATAAGTTCTTAGTTGTTGTTAGGATGTTGGTTTGTTTTACAAGTTCTAGTGTGTGTTTTTGATTTAGTCATGTTTTATATCTGGTATTTCTTGCAACTGATATATTTTTTCTGATTTTCAGTTAGAAATATGTACGTGTGTGTGTGCGTGTTTGAAAGGAAGAGATATTGTATGATGCATAACTAGAAAAGACATATGGCTAATGCAGATAAAGAGATCTGTCTCTTACCTGCAAAACTGGGGCAATAGGAATGTGAGCTAAGCAGAACAACTGGAAGTTAAGACCTGTCATACGACCTGAGAAAGCGTAGGTGTGGTTCCCAGGAAAACCTGTAATTACAGGTATCAATAAAATTCCGCAGTCTGGCCAGATTATTGTTTTGGGAATGAACCAATACTTGTTTACTCATTACTTTTAGACTGCCTAATAACCACATCACTTTGAAGAATGCATAGGCATGTTAGAAACAAAAGAAATGCAAACAAACAGGGGCAAAATGGTGGTAATAAAACAACACAAAATGAAACTACCAGCAGAAAGCAGCAACAAAACCATTAGTAATGCACCAGATGAAAAAGGATGAGCAGAAGCCTATATTCTCTGCTTGTTCTGGGAAGCGAGTCACCTAGAAACCTATATTTCTGTTGTCTCCCTGAGGCATTACCCACGCTGAGAGCGCCAGGTTCATTGCCAAACGTAGAGAAAATGAAGGTTTCACGGGTGAACAACAGCAAAAGCCTTGTGCTGCCAAAGTCAGGGTTCCTTGTTGTGTCTACAGCTACACATCCAAATTTTACTGCTCAAAATGAAGGATAAGATGACACCCATCCCCACATGTACAACAACTGATGGACCTGGCAGTTGAAACTTCAGCATTGAAAAAATATCAAACTTCCAACCATACCAGAGCCAAAAGACTGTGTGCTATGCTCCATCCTCTAGCAGTAGACAACAGGTAGAGTGTTCAGAAGGTACAGCCAAGAAGCTGCCAGTTCTGCCTCCTCCTCAGTGTCTGCTACCTGAGGCAGTTGGCTCACTCTACCTGTGGTAAAGCCAGTACAAGTTCATATGAACATACAAAGATCAGGAGAAAAAAGAAGAACACATGGAGACAGGGAATACAATCTTGTCTGAACATTTGTCTGCACAGCCATAATGTAACTTCAGTCCCCAGGACACAACATGGCTGCAATTTGATATATGTGTCAGAACTGATTTATGAAATCTTTATTTGCAACCTTTGGTACAATTCCCCCTTGTTTTTAGTCCCCATGATCACAAATTATCTAATAATAAAGAGTCCTCCCTGAGTTTCAAGGACTGAGACACAGTAAAAAAGGAATCCATTCATTTTCCTTCCCATTTTGACACTCCAAATGAATAGCACTATATCAGAATTATACAGAGAGGCCTGTTACACAATATAGTACTAAGTTCATTCATTGTGACAGCAAGTAAAAACAGCTCTACAGGGAGGAAGAGTGCAGCATGATCAAAAGCACAGCCTCTGATATGTATAAGCAAGATATTCCCCCCTTCGCTGCCTACTTGTTTGCACAATAGCTTAAATCGTTACAGACAGCCCATTAGATTTTTCATATCACTAGCCTAATAGGAATCTAACTTTAGAAGCAAGCCTAAAATCTCATGGGCCAGGAGGATTGTTTAGTGCTGCAGTGTAGATATTTTCTTTACCCGGTGGAGATTTCTGGTACCCAGAGAAAAAGTCTGATTTCTTAAAATTATTCTGAAGTCAAGGATCTCTTTATTTTCCTATATTTTGTTCACTTCCCTACAAGTATAAAATAATACACACTGGAGCAAGTCTGCTTCTCTCAGAACACTACAATGCAAGCTCAAATCCTATTAGTCACAACTAGACTGGGTCATTAAACAAATGGGATTTACTCACAGGATGATTCACAGACAACAATTGATGCAATGGATCCACTTAGTTGGAGCCAAATGATAGGACTTGATCCATAGAGTTGTCCAATGAAGCTTGGACAAGGACAACTCAGGATGTCAGAGTTCAACTCCCTGCCCATGCCTTTCTGCCAGCAAAAGAAAGAAGGTGATAGTACTTGTCCAAGAGGAGGAGGCAGTGGGGGGAGTTCAATGTAAACTATCAAGGAGAAATACTAAGCCAAGCCAAAGTTATGGTCAAATCCAAAAGGTCAAGAACACCAGAGGTCAGTCCAAAAGGACCAAGAGAGCTAGAACACAAGGGTCATGGGCTTGAGTAGCGATTTGCTACAAGCAAACAGCAAGCCACACCGACTGACTTATATGCTGACAAAAACAGGTATTACTCATCATTGTTCTGTTTTCTCAGTCTTGCCCAAATGGCTTACCTCATTTCTGTCTCCTCTGTGATTGGGTGATGGGGGTGGGGGGGGGTAGAGGTGAATCTAATTCCTCTAAATCATTACTAGTCCCCTCTCCCACTGGCACTGGTTGCAGCAACTCTGGCCCTTTTCACATGTCTGGGGGGAAACGGGTAAAAACGCCCAAAAACGGAGCCTACCTGCAGCCGGGTAAGTCCGTCGCCTTGTGGAGCAGCGCGAGCTCGCTGCTCCACACTCCTCCATCGTAGCAGATGGCAGCTTCCGGTTGGCGGAGGCTCTCCACCAACCAGAGAAGCTCGCCAGTCGGAAACCCACCCCTGGCAGATCTGCAGACACGCACTTGCTCGCGCCTGCAGATCCACTTTAGAGCCAGGCAACGGAGCGGCACGGGGCTGCACGCTCCGTGCTTTTTAAAAACCTCGAAAAAGAGGTTTTTAAAAAACACGCAGCCCGGCTAGTTCCGGCCGCTCCTGAGTGGATTCTGGTGTGAAACTACGAAAAGTAGTCCACGCCAGTCCACTCTACGGTGTAGACGACCTCCGTGAGAGGTCGCTCTACACCGTTCCCCCCCCGCATGTGAAAAGGGCCTCTGTCTCACCTTGTCTTTCAGCTGATGGGGGTGTTTCCAAGGTAATTTTGTCTATCACTGGCTCTGTTTCTGGCACAATCAATTGCTCCTCAACTTCAGAGTCATCATCTATCATGCTGGAAGAATAATGGCACTGGCAGCTGGTTGCTTCCACATCAGTGAAGCAATGAATCTGCTCTGAGTTTTAGCCTGATCTTTAAAAGACATATCCAAGATGATGAACCCTATTGCCAAAATAGGTTCACTCTAAAATTCAAACTAAAACACGGGGCCTTTTTCACAATGCAAAATTATACCACTATGTCTATGCTTTAATTACATGGCTGCGTCTTATGGAATCCAGGTTTTGCAGTTTGGTAAAACACTAGATCTCTTTTGCTTCTAAAAGACCCCACCCCCCAAAAAAATGCAAATCCCAGGACTTCGTAGCATGTTGCCATGTCAAGTAAAGTGGAATCATAGCTCCAGAACTGTGCAATGTGAAAAGGCTCACACTGTGAATTCATTTCCCCACTGACATGGAAGCCACCATCTGCCAGTGGGCGAAGAAAAGTACTTCTTCATACGTCACATAGCTAAACTGTGAGATCAGCATCTACAAGATGTAGAGAGAGGGTAGATGATAGCTAGAGTGCATGTGGCATGGATCTCAAAGTGAATGCAATCAGATATCAGTAAGACCCTTCATTGTGCCTACTATGCAGCAGTGAGACAGGCCAAAAATCATATTACATCACTAAGATTGCATCTTCAATCTCCCACCCAGTAGGATTATTTCAAGCAGTGAGGAGTCTTTTGGATACAGGCCCAGAGAGCTCAGGTATGCAATGCGTGGTAACATGCTGTGAAAAATCTGCTTGGTACTTTGATGAAAAAGTTACTCTCATTTGCTCAGAACTCCACACTGGTTACAGAGCCTAAAGAGGTATCCAGAGGTATCTGGACAATTTTCATGAGATCTGTTTCAGTTATTGAGGCTTGATGATGTTGATAGGATGCTTGAAGCAGTTCAGCCTACTTCATGTAAGCTCAATGCTTACCCATCTTGGCTGATAAAATCTAGCAGGAGTGTTTTGACCGGCTTGGTCCTGAAGAGGAGCTCCCTGGACCCAGAAGGACAGGAGAATAACTGTGTGATTATAAATATTCCCTTTTTGGACAAGGTGCTTGAGTGTGTGGTGACTTGGAAACTTCAAGAGTTCTTTGAGGAAAGAGATTATCTGGATCTTTTTCAGTCTGGTTTCAGGCCAGGGTATGGTATCGAGACAACCTTGGTTGCTTTCATTGACAACCTTCTTCTGGGGAAAGACAGAGGAAGTCCTATCCTGTTGATCTTCCTGGATCACTCAGGAGCTTTATTCATCATGATACCATACTGGGCCAGGGTGATGGGAGTAGAAGCACTGTTTTAAAGTGTTTCAATACCTATGTAGAGGGCTGGTTCAAGAAAGCAGAATTGGGGGATTCCTGTTCAGCCCAATGGCTACTAAACTACAGGGTACTACACGGTTCCATCTTATCCCCCATGCTGTTCAATATCTACATGAAACTTCTGGATGAAGTCATAAGGGAATTTGGAGTGGAGTGCTATCTGTAAGCTGATGACACCCAGCTCTATTTCTCCTTATCAGAGTCAGATGGATCTGGACCTGGATCAATGCCTGGATGCTGTAATGGTGTGGATGAGGGCCAATAAACTGAAGCCGAATCCCAATAAGATGCAGGGTCCATGGATTGATGGTTCTTGGGTTGAGGAACTAGGTAAACAGCCAGTCCTGGATGGGATTGCACTTCTCCTGAATGATCAAGTGCATAGCTCAGTAGTACTCTTATCCCTATTACTGGAGGCCCAAGTAGACTCTGATTAGGCTTTGTGGCTCAGAGTGCTTAGTGCCATCTTTGACTGGTGTGTCAACTCCAGTCTTTTCTTTTCTGTCTTTTCTAGACAGAGATAACCTAGCCATGCACTGGTAACCTTCCAATTAGACTACTGTAATGCACTCTGCATGGTACTGCCCTTGGAGAAGACTCAGAAGCTGTAGCTACTGCAAAATGCTGCAGTTTGACTGCTGATAAGAATACCATATAGTAAACACAGAATGCCGGTCTTAAAAGAATTGCACAAGCTGCTAATATGTTTCTGGTCTGAATTCAAGGTGCCCATGATGACATTTAAAGACCTAAAGGGCTTAGGACCTTGTGGGACCACCTCATATATACCTGCCTGGTCATTAAGATCTGCTGGGGAGAGGATCCTCCATGTCCCATCAGTGAGATCAATACACTGTGTTGGAAAAGGGCCTTCTTGGCCATAGCGCCCCAAATGTGGAACGCCCTTCTGCTGGAGGCCCAGCTGGTGCCAACCCTCATGTCATTTATGCTGTTCTTCAAAGCCTGTGGACATCATTAACTCTTCACAAATATAATGTACATAGTTTTAAAAACTTTTAAATTTATTTTAACTTAATATTGTTTTTAATATGTTCTGGCTTATTTAATTATCCTATCATTTTAAATTGTTCAACTATCTGTAAGCCACCCTGAGATCTTTGATGTTAGGTGGGTTATAAAAATGTCAAGAACAACAATAACAACATAGCTTTTATACAGTGTCATGGAGGATAAAGCTATTGATGGTTACTAGGTATGAAGAGGCTATATTCGGTGGAGTATTAGAGGAAGTTGGCCTCTGAAATGGGGAAATTACTTATTTGGACCACAGCTCCCAGAATCCTTCAGTCAACATGGCTTAGTTTGTTCTGAATGACAGTTACTAGGGGACACTAAGAGAAAAGTGTTATTGCTCTCTTAATCCTGCAGTGGTCTTCCCATCTAGTTGGCTGGTGTGCAAATAGAGCTTCCCATCTGGTTGGCCGATGTGCAAAGAGAAGGAGAAACCAGATCCTTTCAACTAGTATTTGATTAGTTAATTTAGGGTCAAGCACTCATAAACAACATATACAAATTACAAGAGAACAATAGGCAGAATATGTAAATCAGCACAAGTCACCACTAATAGTCATATGAGAAAAACGTCACAGCTCACACAACCATCAATTGATTTAAGGATCAGTATCAGTTTTCAAGGTGTCCTTGATTGCCTGGACTGAAGGAGCCACTGAGAAAACACACAAACTAATGAATCTGACATGTAGGCATAAAACCAGAACTCCAAATTTTGCAGGGAGGCTATGCAGATTTAACAGACTAGCTACTAACAAATGTTTGCCCTCCAACATGTGAATGCGACAGAGCTATTAAAACTACCAAACATTTCTGTTTCCACGTACACCATTATAATCATATCAGGAGAATAATGTTTAAGAAGATCAAGCTGGGTATTGTTAAATATCCAGGTGAAATAATGAACTGAATGATCATCACCTGTGCTATTGGTATGAAATATTCAGTGAATATCTAGAACAAGTGTGAATATTCAAACATTCTAATTCACAGCTGAGAGAATTCTGGAAAACAATTTAATTATGAGCCTTATAGAGAAATCAGACTGTGAGAAGTGGCTGTGTGTGTCACATTAGAGGTGGGCAGCTTCAGAAAGTCTAGGTGCCATCCTCACCCCATTTTGCACTACCCCCTGCAACCCCCATGTGACAACCACCCATTGGTCCAAATCTGAAAGTGACCAGTTGGTCACTTCTTTTCACTTCTGTATTTGGTAAATGTCCATAAGGGCCCCAAGTACACGAAAATGGGACTGTGGAAGCCTTCCAATGGAGAAATGGTCCTCCAGAAGGATATTGGGAACACAATTCTCTATTTTATGAACAATATTGGAGGAGAGTGATGAGGGCTTGCAATGTACGAGGAGTTCGGGAGCTGAACTAGGAGCCATAGTGAGCCACACTGTGAGCTTTCCTATTCACACGTCAGTCTTGCTTTCCAGATGTGAAGATCTATCTCTTCGAATTAACTTTCAAAACAGTTTTGATGGTTATTGATGGTGATTTTAATGGTTTCATTATTTAAATTGTTTTTGATGATAATTTTAATTGGTTGTGTTGCTTAATTTGTTTTTCATGAGACTGTTAGCTGCCTGGAGAGGTTTTTTTTAAAAAAAAATTAGAAGTGGGATAGAAATTCAGCAAAAGTACAAATAAATAGTTTGCCAAAAAACAGAGGAAATGGCATTTAAACACTCTCAACAACATGTGGCTCACACTAGTACATGAAAAAGAATGAACTTTAGGTCTGTGATTATGACATGGTTCTTGGGTTTTTATATATTACATACCTAAGCAGACATAAGCCTCAAGAATATCTATATAATAACATCTATAGATATAACATACCAGTAACGTTTTATGATGAGCAAAAGGATAGTTACATACGTATTGTGCAATATTGGTTTTTGTCCTCAATTGTTCAGTGCCAACCAGGCCAAACAAATAATTTTTATTAATCTTGCAGTCACTGGAGACATGGAAAACTATTGCAATGCAAGCACATGGTTCCACTGGTTGAAACAGTTAATTAATCAGGTTAATTAACTTTTTTGAAAATTTCCACTGTTTTGTAGTCCCTCACTGTAGTACATTTTCTTCTAAGGGATAAAGAGCATGTGAAGTTTAACAATAAACAAGAAAATTATGGCAGCTGCTATGGCTGGCAAAGAGCAACAGGCACCTGGGTCAGTGAGGGTGCATGTTTGCAGTGTAATTAAAATCTGGATTAACTGGCAGGCTGAGCCAAAGTTTGAAGACTTGACACAAAGCTGATTCTGCAATGTATGATTGCAGTGAGGGGAGGGGAGGGGAGAACTGCTCATGCAAGGAGCACAAAGTGGGAAGCTCAAGCAAGCTAACACAGCAGTGTGGCATCTGGAGACAATCTTCAGATCATCAAGATTTGCCAGTTATTGTTCAAAGGCTGGTGGCCAATTTATATGTAAGGTGAGGTCCTACATGGCTTTTGCATGTGGGATCTTTAAGGTGTGTCCTTTTCTTCTGCCCACTTCCTGAAACTCCTACTGTACTTTTTGAGACTTGAACAGAAGTTTAAAGCCAAGATCCTGTTATTCAGCATAACTACACTGGTGTAGGTAGTAGTGATGATGTCAGGAGTAAAATCACAGCAGAAATAGCAGTGACAAAGGGAAAGGCAGAGCAAGCTGCGGCCGTAAGGGTCTTGCTAATTGCTCAGGAGATGGCAGGGGAGATGTCTCTCCTGAAGGAAGTGGTTTTCTCTGTCTCCTCTCTAGAGCTGGTATACAGCCCAGACAAAAAAGAAAAGAAAAGCACACTGCTCTGGTATACGTCACCAGGAGGATTCCAGCCTATGATTTCTGTTCAAGACTGGCTAAAATCTGGATCATTTCTCTAAAGGAATTGTGGGGAACTTTGACTCCTCCAGGTCACTGGCAGTTGGTTGCCTCCGGGTCAGTGGGATGTGAACTGCTCTAGGATTTTCATCCAAATTTTGAAGGAGCTTTCCAAGAGTCTGAAACCTATGCCCTGATAGATTCAGGATCTTGGATAGCACTTTGAAAGTCTGGACTCAAATCAAGAGCAGACTTACTGCTGCAATGACATGGAAGCTGCCACTGTTCTGACATACTGCTTTCCCAGTTCCTCGTCAATGGAGTTGTGCAATGGGGCTGATACGAGTTGCTAGCAGAGCTTGTAAGTGTGGTTGGTTCTCCACATTCACTATGGTTAGAGGCAGACGACCCCCACAAAGGCAGAAAAACTGCAAATATCAACATGTAAATGTGTGTCTATGGAAAGGGGGCCAAGGCACAGTGGGGACAGCAGGCAACCAGGGTCCAAACCAGGTGAGAGAAAGGAGAGAGAAAGAGAGTGGGTCAAAATAGTGGCCCTATGCTTCTTCTCTCCTGCCCATCTCCTTTCTTGGGTGTATGTGGGGCAATGGGAGAGGATTTGTGGTGCTGAGAAATCAGGCTCCTTAGCTGGCCAGGCTGTGGCTGGTGGTGGTGGAGGAGGAGAAAGACCAGAGGGCTGTGTGGCCTGATTGGAGCCACCAAGAGGGAAAGTTCCCTTAGAAAAGAAGCACTTGAAGTAAGGGGGCAGGGGTTGGAGAAACTGGCAAATCTAGTTGACCCTGCAGTTTCATGGGTTTCCCTTTCATGAAGTTGATTATTCCTAAGTATTATTCCTAATTCTGCATATACTCCCCTCTTTCCTCTCCCTCTCACTGGGTAAAAGAAGGCAAAAGAGGTGCTGCTGAAGGAGCAGATGGGAATAAATGGGGAAGTGAGGCTTAAAGGTGGATCTCAGGTTGGAAAATAGGAGAAGACTGAGGAAGTGCTGTCAGTGGAGGAGAGAAAGGGGAAAGATGAGAAGAGGCTTCGATGTGGATTGTGGAGTGGGAAGTAGGAGAAGGCAGAGGAAGTGCTACTGGAAGAGGGGAAAGGGGAAAGATGGGAAGTGGGGTTCAGAGGTGGATCACTGAGTGGAAAGTAAGGCCATTTTCACACGGGCTTAAAGAAACGGTGCAGAGCATCCTCCAGGGAGGACGTCTGCACCTGGCAGCGGACTGAGTCGGACCTACTTACTGTAGTTCCGCACCTCAGCCCACTCCAGAACGACCTGAAGTGGTCGTCCAGCATGCTTTTGAAAGACCGCTTGAAACAGGTCTTTCAAAAGTATGGAGTGCGCCACTCCATTCCCACGCTCTGGTGCAGATTTTCAGGCTTGCACCAGTGCAAGCCTGCGATCTGCCGGGGGCGGGCTTTAGGCTGGCGAGCTTCAGCAGTTGGTGGAGAGGCTTGACCAACCAGAAGCTGCCATTTTCGTCCCCAGAACAGTGTGGAGTGGCAGCCATGCACTGCTCTGGACCAGCCTGGACCCAAGTGTGGAGCCAAGAAGTCCGGTAAGTACCAGCATGGGGCGATTCCCTTGCCCCGTGCGGAAATGGCCAATGAGAAGGCAGAAGGAATGCTTTTGGTGGAGGGGAAAAGGGGGAGAAGATAGGAAGTGAGATTTAAAGGTGGATTGCTAGAAGAGAAGGCAGAAGATGTGCTGTTGGAAGAGGAGAAAGGGGAACAGATGGGAAAGGGTTTACATGTGGATCTTGCAGTGGGAAGTAAGAGAAGGTGCAGATGAGATGCAGTTGGAAGACAGGAGACAGGAGAGGAGGAGGAGGAAGGGATTACAGGGGCCATGAGCTGATTGGCCACTGCCACTGCCAGGGTTGGTTAGTCCTAGGAGTGGAACAGCCTTTTAAAATCTTATTTGAGATTTTTATACTTTCAGGAGGGTCCCTGCACCCCTAACTCTCATGAACATGGAGAGCAGGCTATAACCAAATCCACGAAAGTGAAACCTGCAAATATGAAGGGCCAACTGTAGTTACAAATAACACAGTTAGTGTAAATCTTACATTTTGTCACAAGGGCTTGATGATACAACATTTCAGCAATGATGACATAACAAGTAGGGATGATGGGCAGGAGGTACTGAGAAGTTTTTTTCCACTTTTGATATTAACTTTTAAGGATATTTTTTCAGACACAGTTGGATATTTTGTGTGGAGATTTTTTTTTCCTATTGTTAAACTTAAAGTTTTTCTAAGTAATGAAAAAGTAATTAGCAAACATTACATTATGTAACGGGTTACTAAAAAGGTAATGCATGAATTTCTTTTCCAAGTTTTGTAATGAGTTACAATTTTTAATTTAAAAAGTACCTTTTAAATGTAGCTTTTGAAACTGTAGTTGTAGGCAAGCACCTCTAGAAAGAGGGGCAAATTGCTTGGCAGATGTATATGCACCAATTTTATTTGAAGAAGAAAAGATGCTTGTGAAATGAATGCATTGGAAAAGGTTGGGGGAGGGTGAAAGAAAAAGGCTGGGGTTTTGTTTGTTTGAGATACTGCATGGCTGTTTTTGTACTTTGTTAACAGGTCTATATGAGCAGGCTACCTTCCTGTACAAGACACAGAGCTGGGTTGCCTCATAGGCAGAGTAAAGTGGCCACCTCAGGCAGCTAACGCTGATGGTGTGAAAGAACAGCAAATAGGCAGTGTGTTTACTGTTGTGCTATCTTCTGCTTCAGGTGCCAATGTAACTTGACCAGCCTTGGGTACTATGTATCTTGACATAAAGGCAGAGGCTCCCGAAATGTGTTGGGCCCTCCCTTTGAATGGAATATTGATGACATGATTGAGTAGCTTGCTATAGCTTTTGACACCTTGATGTTGATTATCATCATATTTATTTGTATCGTCTCCTTCCCAAAATGGGGACTTAAGGCAGTTTACAGTTGTTGTTGTTGGTATAATTTTTATTGAAAGTTTGTCTCAAAAATAAAAAAAAAACCTCACACTTTCATGCTTAAATCTTCCAGTTGAAATTGCTTATTTCCATTCCATTACAAACATAATTTCCACCTTACAGAGAGAAGAACAGTTACATTATTTCTTCTTTGATTTTTTATACGTTTACATCCTTACCCAATCCAATACTCTTTTCCATTCTTTCTCAAAGTTCTGGATAGATTTATTCTTCAAAGAAAATGCTAACTTTTCCATCTCTGTCATATCCAGAACTCTTAACTTCCATTCTTCTATATCAATATGCTTCTTTTCTGTCCAGTGCTGCGCATATGTCAACCTTGCCACAGTTATTAGATATAATAATATCTTCTGATGACTTCTTATTTCTCTTTGTTGGCCTAGCATATTTAACAAATAAAGCTCCAGTTTCATTTCAAAATTCAGCTTACAAATTCTTTGGATTTCGTCATGTACCCCCTTCCAATTTTTTTTTGCTATCTTACACGTCCACCCCATATGGAAAAAAGACGCTGTCTTGTCATCACACTTCCAACAGTTTGAGTTCCCATTTTTTGTTATTTTTTGTAATCTTTCTGGGGTCATGTACCATCTGTAAAACATTTTATAAAAGTTTTCTCTTAAATTTAAGTTTGGTGTAAATTTTATATCTATTTTCCACACTCTTTCCCAAGTTTCTGATTTAATTGAATGTCCCAAATTTTGTGCCCATCTAACCATTGTATCTTTGACTACTTCTGATTCCATTTCTTTTTTCATCAATAATTAATAAAATTTGGACGTTCTTTTCTTTTGGTTATCTTTCATCAGTACATCTAATTCATTCTCTTTTCTCTCAAATCCGTATAGTTTTTGGTCCATTCTAAATCTTTCTCTGAGTTGTCTCCATGGAAACCAATTTAGTTTATGTCCTTCAGCCTTTAATTCTTCTCCTGTACACATTCTTGGTTTGTTGTCCTCCCATTTCAATAACTCTTGATATGCTAGTAAATTTCCTTGTTTTGTTGGGGCAATTTTATAAGCTTCTTGTGGTGAGGTCCATACTGGTAATTTTGTATAAAATTTTTGCTTTATTTGTGACCAATCCTTCAACAATGTCTTTCAGATACAATGGTTTTTAAACTCTTTATTCACTGTAGATCTATCATAACATAGATATCCATGCCATCCAAATCTATTGTTCATTTCTTCTATCTCTTTAGTGGTTGTGTTTTCTAATTAAATCCAGTCTTTGATCCAATCTAAATGCCAGAGTCAGAGACCCAGGTGGCAAGACAGCCTGGAGAAGGGAGTGGGAGAGCTAGCAGAGTCCTGCCAGGAGGAGTCAAGGAAGCACTTTCTCAAGGGAAGTCCATTTACCTAAGCCAGAGCGACAAGCAAAGCCATAGTCAGAGTTCCAAAAGCCAGGGGTCTGGAGCCAAGAGATCAATCCAAGGTATCAGGAGCCAAGTGCTGGAAGCAAGGAACAGGCAAGGAGAGGGCTTGTAGAAAGTTTGCCACAAGCAAAGGAAAGCTTCCAGGCAGGCAGTTATATAGCCCAAGACACAGGTGTGGCTAGTCACTGCTTCTTGAACTTAATCAAGGAAGCCTCCCCTTGCTCAGCTCTCTTGAGTCTCCGCCTTGTTTGTGGGCTGATTGACACAGGCTCCAAAGCATCTTCACAATCGGATCCCTGTTGCCGTAAAGGAGCAGGCAGAGGAACATCTGAGCCTGCTTGGTCCATGGCAGCAGGGGGAGCTCTTGAGCTGCAGGACTCATCTCCAGCCAGAGCCACAGGGACCTACAGCTGCTGCTCGTCATCAGCAGCTCTGACAGGGGCTTCAGTTATCACACTAAACAACATGCATGGTAATAGATTTTTAATGATGGCAAGTCAAGTCCTCCTCTCTCTTTTGCATCTTTGAGTGTTTTAAATCTAATTCTTGGTTTTTTCCCTTGCCTAATAAATTTTTGTAGGGCCTTTTCCTATTCCTTAAATATCTTCTCTTTCCCTATTATTGGTAAGTTTTGAAAGAGGAACAAAAGCTTTGATAGTAAAGACATTTTAAAAGCATTTATCCTGGCCAAGAAGGATAAATTTAAATTTTTCCATTTCTCCATATCACATTTAATTTCTTTCCATGTTCTTGAATAATTGTTTTCAAATAGTTCTTGATTCTTTTTCTTCATAGTTATCTCTAGATATTTTGTTTTCTTGGTCAGTTGATATCCGGATCTTCTCTCCAATTCCGCTTGCTCTTTTTTTGTCATATTAAAAGTCATCATCATTGTCTTTTCTCTATTTATCTTATAACCTGCTTTTAGTCCATATCTTTGTAAAGTTTCCATCAGCATCTGAATTGATTCTTGTGAATCCTCCAAAACTATAATTACATCATCTGCAAACGCGTTTAATTTCAGTTCTTTTTTCCTTATTTTCAAACCTCTTATCTGTGGCTCTTCAATTATTGTTATCAGCAGAACTTCCAAAACAGCTATAAATAATAATGGTGATAATGGGCACCCCTGTTGTACCCCTTTATTTATTGCAAAGCTTGCCGTGGTATCAGTTTACAGTTTAAACAAGCAAGAGAATTAAAAACATACAAAAAGTGTATGTTAAAACAGAATTAAACTAATCACAATGTTAACAAACTTCAAATCCCCAGTTGAAAGAATAAAGTGCAATGAAGATTAAAAAGCTATTTATAAAAGTTCATTTTAAAACAATACAGCACCCTTTAGCCCATTCTTTAAAAACTTTCTGTATTAAACGCATGTTGGCTTTTGCCTGTCAATAGGTTTTGCTGCCAGTGGAAGGACAGCAGGGAGAGGGCCTTTCTGGCCTCTCTGGGAAAGGAGTTCCAGAGTCTACTTTAGGGGCAGCCACTGAGAAGGCCCTCTCTTGCATTCCCACCAACCACTCTTGAGAAGGTGGTAGAGAAAGGCCTTTCCTGATGATCTCGGGGCCCAAGAAGACATATAGAGGAAGATACAGTCTGCCACATAGCCTGGATCTTGGCCATATAGGCCTTTATAGGTCATAACCAATACTTTCAATTGTGTCTGGAAGAAATGGAACCAGCAGAGATATTTTAACAGAGGAGTCATATAGTTCCTGTAACCTGCCCAGTTAGCAGTCTGGCTGGAGCTCTTTGAACTAGTTGACATTTCTGAACACTCTTCAAAGGCGGTCCCATGTAGAGCACATTGTTGTGGTTGTATACCTTCAAGCCATTTCTGGGTTATGGCAACCCCAAAGTGAAGCTATCTTGTGGTGTTCTTGGCAAGATTTGTTCAGAGGGGGGTTGCCTTTACTTTCTTCTGAGGTTGAAAGCATGTGACTTGCCCAAGGTCACATGGTAGGTTTCCGTGAATGAGCAGGGATTTGAACCCTGGTCTCCAGAGGTATAGTTTAATGCTCAAAGCACTATGTCATGCTAGAATGTGTTACAGAAGTTACAGTGTATTACAGAAGTCCAAATGAGATGTAACAAAGGCAGATGTTGGCCAGATCCACAATCCCAAGGAATGGGCGCAGTTGGCACACAAACTTTAAATGTGCAAAAGTATTCCTGACCACCAC
This sequence comes from Cyclura pinguis, assembly GCA_030412105.1. Lineage (NCBI taxonomy): Eukaryota > Metazoa > Chordata > Lepidosauria > Squamata > Iguanidae > Cyclura > Cyclura pinguis. The sequence continues at coordinate 78,575,594 of CM059603.1, read as the reverse complement.
AGAAACCTGGGCCTCCAGGTTCGAAGCTGAGTCCAGGAGTACACCAAGCAGCAAATCTGTGCCTTCAAGGGGGAGTGTAACCTCATCTAAAATGGGCTGAATCTCTATTTTCTGATCTGCTTTTCAACTGACCAGGAGGACCTCTGCCTTGCCTGGATTAAGTTTTAATTTGTTCTCCCTCATGCAGTCCATCATTGATGATGAGATTATCTACAGCCATTTGTTATTTGTGAAGATATATTTTACCAAGTGTAAGAAAACATTAGTGACTGTTGAATGCAGTAACAGATCTCTACAGCTCCACCAAACACTTCTGTGAGCCTGGGAAGGATTTTCTCCTTCTTCCTCATGGAAGAATCCATGAGTCTATTATTTCAGAATATCAGTCAGAATCAGGAGACACATTTTTCAAAGCCAAATGACCACAGTTTAAGGGCCTATGATTCCCATGCCCTCCAACATTTCACCAATGAAAACTGAGGCCATTTCCGCACGAGGCGAGGAAATCGCCCCGTGACGCTACTTACCGGACTTTAAGGCTCCCTGATCCAGTCCACGCCGTTCCGGAGCAGTGCGTGCTTGTCGCTCCGTACTGCTCTGGCATCGAAAATGGCGGCTTCCAGTTGGTCGAGGGTCTCAACCAACCACTGAAGCTTGCCAGCCTAAAGCCTGCCCCCGGCAGATCACAGGCTCGCACCAATGCGAGCCTGCGAATCTGCATAAGGGAGCAGGCTCGCAGTGGCGCGCTCTGTACTTTTGAAAGACCTGTTTTTAGCGGTCTTTCAAAAGCACGCTGGACGACCACTTCAGGTCGTTCCGGAGTGGGCTGAGGTGCGGATCTATGTTAAGTAGGTCCGACCCAGTCCGCTCCCAGGTGCAGACATCCTCCCTGGAGGACGCTCTGCCCCATTTTAAAAACCCTGTGTGAAAATGGCCTGAGATACATGGGGGCAATAACCATAAGACAAAAGTTATTCATGAAGGAATCACATGCTAGGAGATGCTGCAGTAATTTGCTTTTGCCTCAGCCTACTAAAAAGGGTGAGATACTCCCCTCCCCGCTGCTGTGTTAATAGAGCGTGAGCTACTTTTCCACTTTGAACTCAGTTTGCAGTAATTACAGTAACCTGAGGACAAAGGAGGAAAGTGGGAGAGGAAGAGAGAAACTGGGTTAATTGACTTCTTTTTCTGTGCCTTCAAGTTGCTTTTGACTTATGGTGATCCTAAGATGAACATACTAGGGACTGCTCATTGGGACAGTTGGAGTATATGAACTCCTAGAATCTCCCTGTCAAGATGTCCATTTGCCCAATTGCTGACTGGGTAATTCTGGGGAGCTCTAGTCCCCCAAAGTAGTGGTGGACCTAGGATTGCGTGGAGGGGAGCAGGCGGAGGGGGAGGGACATGGCTACAGGATGCAGGGGTGTGGCTATGGCATGTGGGGTGGGGCTACAGTGCATGGGGGCAGGGCTATGACGGATGGGGCATGGCTACAGAGGATGGGGTGGGGCTATGACACATGGGGATGGGCAAGCAAGGAGCTGTGGAGCCCCAAAAAATTGCCACCGGGTGTGCACCACCTCCATTGCCCCCGTCCCTACGCAACTGCTCCAAAGTGACTTTTCTAAGCTCTGAAAATGAATCAACAACACTGGAAGACCCAAGGTTCTTACCCTTTACAAACAGGAACTGACTACGCAGCCGCCTTTTAGAGTTATACCTACATTCCAAGAAAGCATTTTTACAAATGAACCCTGGATGGCATGGATGGCATGTTTCTCATCCCCTGCACTGAAAACAGATCAGGTTAGAGAAATAAATTATGGGTCATGCTACAGCAGTTACTGTGCCTGTGGACTGTGCCTGAAATTCTAGAACAAATTCTTATTTGTTCTAGAATCTTAATGTCCATTAGCTTAGGAATTTGGTCAGTGTTTTAGAATTTAGCTGATAAAGGGTTTCCATTTAGAAATGCTGAACATGCTTAATCGTGTAGTATAGTAGTATATCTTCCCAGCAGTGTAGAAATGAGCTTAGGAAATGCATTTTTCATGGTTTCCAGACAGTTTCTCTTAAGCCTATCTCTTAAGACTTGTTTCACAACTATATAGCTCTGCATGGGCAATTCTGTTCCTCTTTTGTGCAAAACTGGGCAGATGTGACATAGGAATACAGTGATATTTTCATAAAATATTTAAGTCTTTTCTAAATTTTTTTGGTCATATTTTCTTCCTAATTCTCCATATTGGGCTGTTTCTCCTTCTGTGTCCCTTGAGTTTGCTAAGCTTAAAAGATTATTTGTCAAGTGCGCACTGGGGTGGGGGTGGGAGACAGAACACCGGAAGGTATACTGATAAAAATGTGATTTAAGGCATATCAAATTAAGCTCCTAGGAGCATGTGTACAGAGATGTGTATGATTGAATGGTAGAGCCTCATGGTTCAACTAGTGCAGATTCATAATAACACACATAACTCACCCAAACTAAAGCTGTCGTCTGCTATCTTGACAGCTATGTCCTAGCAAAACAAGTCATTTTCATTTTATTGTGGAAATTTAGTAGACCTTTGCTTGTTTCGTTTTTTTAACTTTACAATTAATGTGAATTACTTGTAGAAACGGAAAACCCATTGATTCTAAAAGCATACAATTCTTTTAAAATACAACAGATCAGTCATGTACATGTTATTTTCAGTCAACCCAAATAGTAGTCGCTGTTCTCCTTGCTGAACCCCTGCATAATCTCATCTAGTACCACTGCTACTACACATAATGGTTTAGTACAAATATCATTCTAGACAACTGGATGACGGAAACCCTTTGTATAAAAGTGCACATAATGCGGCTTAAGATGAAAACAGCCAATACCTTACACAGTGTACTTTTATCATCTCCTTCCCCCCACAGCTCACCTAGTTCCTGTTACTTAATCACAACTTTATATCCTATCTTCACTACACAGTTATAGCAGTTTGATACCACTTTAACTGCCATGGCTCCATCCTACAAAATCCTGGGATTTGTAATTTGATTCACTTCAGTAAAATCCTCTAACACAGAAGTCTCTTCTCAAACTACACATCTCAGGATGTGTACTACACATTCATAGAATACAGCCATGATATTTATCAAATACACTACAAATTTACTTTTACTTGCAATGTAATTGTTTGCACGTCTACTCGTAAAGAAGCTTGGCTGAGGTCAATATTATGTAATCCTAGATAAGTGAGTGTAGGATTGCAGCTAAGGTCACAGTTTAAAAGCTTATACATAGATATCCATTAAGTAAATAAGAACTATCAGCACCAAGCTGGAGTCGTTTGTCAGAAGCCGCTCTGTTTCACTGTTTTCTGGACACTAGTTGGAACAATCTCCCTTCTGGTAACATTGCATCTCCCTGAGATCCAGTTGTGTTTTCTTCTTGAGTTTGTTTGGTATTCATTTGCAACAATACCAACTGGAAATATATATAGACATGCACTTTTTGTAATATGGACAATTTTTAATGCATATTACTAAAGATTCTTCACATTTTCATAGACACACATTTTAACTCTGTACATTTATTTGCCTACAATTTGAAAAGAAAAGAAAAATCGGACGCCTATGGTTAACTCTTGATGAAAGGAAACTGAAAGATATGTGCATGCTTTCAGTAATAGTAGATAAATTTGTAAATTATGTAGATAAAAATTTTTGACCGATGAGAATTAATTTTCTGTCCTGTCAGAGGGATTGGAAGAAACTTTCTTAGTTCTCTATGGGATGCAGGACTCTTATAATAAAAATAGCATAACCTCGAAGTAAACAATACCAGAGCTTGCAAAAGTAACCATGCTGACTGAGGGATTCTGGGAATTGTAATCCAAAAAAGTAAGTTTTCTCATTTCTGAGCATTCCATAGATCTGGTGTGTATGCCGTTGAATATTTGTGAAGTGGGCTAGGGAGCAGCGCAGGGACAAGGCTAAGGAACCAGAACTCAGAAAAGTTCCTTTTTAGACTATAATTCCCAGCTGCATGGCCAGTGACCATGGTGGCTGGAGGTCTGTGGGAACTGTAGTCCAGAAATAAATTTTTCAAAGCTCTATAAAAAATGAATGTGTTTCCTGAAATATCCACCCAAGAGGTAGCTTGATTACAATTCTTTACTTTTCAAGGATGTATACAGGTCATGAGTGTAATAAAATATACATGTAGTGCTCACAGAGGCATATTGCTTCTTTTCCTTCCATGTGAAACTATAAGCAATTTTTGGAATCATATCTGAACTAAAATTTGGAAGACCGGTGGGGGCCAAATAAACTTTCTAGCCCTGCTGTATGGAGTTCACACCTGACCTTTAGAGATGTATTTTAGAAACCATTCCACCGCTCTGAGGCTCAATAGACTCTCTCTTACAAATTCCAGAAGTTACAGTGGTTTATGCTGCTCCATGGTCCGGTGGTATCAGAAGACGCAGCACTTAAATTATGCGTTTCTCTCAGATAGTATACACAGGGGGACACAGTGGAGTGTTGTCAATGAAAATGAAATAAGAACCTTCAATAACTTGTAAGTTTCAATGTAAAAAAGGGGTTTTTTACATCTGCATTTAACTTCATTTTCAGTTTGGTTTGGTTCAGTTTATTTCTCCTTTTGTTATATATTTAAGTGAATTAGTTTGAATAAATTAATCTCAAATAAATATGTCTCAAGTTCAGAGCAAACACACTTCAGGCTCAATTTTGGGACAGATTGAAAAAGCCTTCCTAAACATCTAGTGCGGCCTTGGTTTCTCAAGAACTTCGTTCTTATGCAAGGACAGCCAACAGCAATAATAACAATAATTTTTTAAAAAGCTCAATAAAAACAGAAAATAGCTTATCTTAAAGGAAGAACACATGCTGAGTCTTCGATTGCTGGTGAATATGGCTCTTATCTCACGCGTTAATGCAGACACTAAAACAATAAAGGACAAGATTTATTTTTAACTTGGTTTGACTAAAGCCTCTGTTGCAATGGCTAAAGGTGATACTTTGGAGAAATATTAATCAGACAGATCTATTTAAGGTTCAATGTAAAAAGATGTTGCTTACTTTTTCTGCAGGAAAACTAAGCCACCGTCCTACAGCAATGAAGATTCTTAGAAAACTCTTGATCTATCGCCGGTTCCTGCTCATTCTTTTTACTCCCATTCTGCTACTTCCATTGCCACTCATCATCAGAACCAAAGTAAGTGACTCATTGGGGATTTACATGATTATGATACCAAATATTTCATCCACCCTTATCGCTCCCACTGTTTCTTGTTGTATTGGTCTCTCTATTTAATCATGCAGTGTAACATTAATAAACATTACTGAGAGGTGATTTTGTGTGTGTATGTGTGTTCTTTGTGGATAAAAATGAGAGAACAGCACCTAGATTCTTTCCAATCTGGAAAAAAAAAATCACCCCCAAACCAAATCACAGCCACAAACCACACTGTGGCTGGAAATTCTGCAGGACAGTTATGAATGTGTAACCTGGATTTACACGCACTTGTGACTGTTTTGTATTCATGATTCCTATTTAGCCCCGAATCTCCCCTTACCAGGAAGCAGCTGCTGCGATTGATGGGGATTTGTTTCTCTGTTGCTTGGGAAGCCACTGGCTGCTGTTCCCACCCACCCCTTCATGCAAGCAATCTCCAGCATGAAGGAGAATTACAATAGGGGTCTTTCTTTTGCTTATTGCACTGAGGATCACTCATAGGAGGGGACAGAAATGGCAGCCAGCTGCTTCCCAAATGATAGAGAAACACATGGGGGAGGGTTCAGCCCCAATTCACTACATAACTCTGTAACTACAGTGCTTACACATACATAAAGACCATACAGTATTTTGGCCCAAAGGGGTTTTCAATCAAGGCTTGCTTTATGTAATCATATTACCTTATTCATGGAAGCAGATGGGAATTCCTAAAGAGTTCCAGACAATGATGTCTTCAATTAGCATCCTTCCGGGGGAGGTTTTCCTCCCACTTAAATTTTATTTTCTTAACACTGAAAAATCTGAATCTCTTTCACACAACCTAATTATGGCACTATGCTTCCACTTTTACTGCTATGGCTGCATCCTACAACATTTTGTAGGTCATAACTTGGTGAGGAATTCAAGTTCTCTGGCTGAGAATTCCAAGTAACTCACAAAATACAAATCCCAGGATTCCATAGGATGGGCTGATGACAACTGAAATGATATTAAAGTGCTGTCACTGTGCAGTGTGAAAGACGCCCTGTTAAATTAAAAAGATCAAACAGCTACTCAAATACCTTTTAGTGGTGGGTATTCAGAGTTCTCTCTCTGGGAGTACCCTGTACCACACACAATCATAAAGATAAAATGAGTAAAACTCAATGCATTTTGTCTTTTATGATCATGTATAGGGCATCAGTAAGACTTATATTTTAATTGTTTGCTCAGTTTTGAGGGAAATAGTCCCAAGCAGAGTAGATCCATTGAATTAATTGTTGAATAGTGAGCCAACACATAAATAAATTTGTTGACTGAACAGATCTACTCTATTAGCAACTAACCAATAGGATTTGGACCATAATTCCAGTACCAATACTACTGAGGTATTAAAAGCAGCAACACAAGAATTTTTTTTTTTTTTTTAAATCCATCCTAGGACAATACATTTATTTTAAGGTCGACCAAAATGCTACAAAATTGTAGGCAAGCTTTCAGGTTCTCCAGAATTTTTCACTAGACTGGGGCCATTTCTGCACTACACTGTTTTAGTGCTATTTTTCCAGTTTCAAGATCCTGTGGAATTCTGGGGTTTGTAGTTTACTGAGGCCAAAGAGCTCTCTGGCTGAGAATTCTAAATGCTCCCCCCTAAACTGCAAACCTCAGATTCCATAGGATGTTGAAAGTAGAATAATAGCATTATAACAGTGGCCCTTTTCGCACAGCATTTCTTAAGCAAAATCTGCATGACGCACTCCCATTTAAGGGAGTGGGCCAGGCGCAGAGCACACACTGATTTTTTCATTTTCAGCTTCAAGCGAAAAATGCTCCGCGCTCACGCATCGGTCCAGCACCCCACGCGCACTTACCTGGCATGCGGCGCGTTGGGACCCGGGCCGGTTGCGCTTCCTGGGCAGTGCAGGCTGGGAAAGGTCCCAGGCTGCAATGCAAAAGGAAGAGGCGGGGCGCTCGCGCGAGAAGACGGAGCTGCGGAGGCCAAGCAACATGGAAGGAGGAGGGAAGCGGAAGCGTTCCCTCCAAGGCTTCTCACGCGAGGACCTCAACCCAGCGGTGTTAACAGGTAACGTGCAAAAAGGGAGAGTGTAGTGCAGAAATGGCCTGAATGGTGAACAAGGCAAAGAGGGGAAGAATAATATTGGCTGATGTTGAAGCCACTGTGTCTGCATTTAATTGCAGTTCAAAGGTGAGAGCTTAGAAAGTTTCCTTTTGGACAGCAACGCTCTAGAGGTCATGCTAGAGGGATTCTGGGAACTGCAGTCCAAAAAAATTTACTTCAGGGTACCATTTGGGAGGAGGTAGCAGACATTCAAAATAGGCCCTCATAGGTGTTTTACTGGTTTCAGGTGTAATCTAGGCTTGCAGGAATGAAGACTCAAGATTAGTTGAGTCTCTCTTTTTGAGGTATAAAATCCACTAGGAGTGCAAGCATTAAAAAAGTGATAGAATGAATACAAGTTTTGCTATTGCTGTTGTTTGCTCCTGTCCTCACCTTTGGTTCACACAGCCAGAAAAGGTCACAGTGCAATAGTATGTTATGAGGGAGCAGGCAGTGAGCTCTTTCCTTTCGCCATGGAGATCTGGTGTGAAATGATCCAGCATCCATTTCTGTGGAGGCCTGGTCTGTGATTCTAACATTCCGAAAAAAGGAAAGCAAGGGACATATAAAGCAGGTCTTTGGAGGTCACAAGGATATAGAAAACATGCTTTAAATACTTTAGTAGTGTGGCCGGGTATATTTTCTCCATTGTGACTATCTAATGGATTTTGCGGCAAACCTATGTAAAGGGTAGCTCCTCTTCTATTATAGGAAGCTGTCACCTACAGCTGCATGTATGGAGACAGTTATATGCAGACTGGTGGCACGCTGAATTTAATACTTATTGACTTCTTTTTGCCATGATGGTGCTTTCAGAGAATACACATCAAATTTTGTGTGCACTGTATGGCTGATATATAGCAGCATGCCAAAATGAATGTGCGACAGGTGAAAAACAGCAAACATTCTTGCAAACTGATTACAGTATAAGATACTGGCATTTAAGGAAAAATTCAGAGAAGTTCCTCATCTGTCTGAAAGGCCTTCATGTTGACTAATCACACAAGGATAAACTAAGTAGGAAATAGCAATGCTTATATGAAAGGCCTTCATGCTGATTAATCACAAGAGGCTAAAACTACATAGGTAATAGTAATTTGTTTATTGCTGAAGTGTGGCCTTTTGTCTTGCTGTCTAATCAAGACCTTTATCAGAAGGTGAATAATGTTGATGGGTGAAATCTTGGCTGCAAAAGCATATAAGGCAAAATGCTGTTGGTTTCAATGAAGTTACAGACATCCTTTCTGCTCTCAGGTTGTGCCAGTATTTCTGTGGCTTTGTACTTAGGTCTAATATATACAACCCTGTTTTGTTCCCCCTGTTATTTGTAAGAAACACTCCCTCATGCATACACATCTTTTTTCATGACCTCTTTGCAATGCATGTCCAAAGATATGTATCTTTTAAGGACTTCGTACAATAAAATGTGTATGTGTTCAAAGGTGAACTTACCATATTCAGGTGACCACTTCCTCATGCCATTTGTTGATATGTGTCCCTCTTATGTATCAGTATGCATTGATAGGCACTCATAACACTGGTAGAAACATATGTATGATCATGGGTGGGCAAAGTGTGGCCCATAGGCTCCATGCAGCCCCTTGACTGCTTCATGCAGCAATGACTGAAATCTCCCACAAGCTCCCACAAGCACTATACTGTGATAGTGCTATTATTCCACTTTCAACATCCTGTGGAATTCTCAGTTTTGTAGTTTACTGAGGCCAAAGAGCTCTCTGGGTTAGAATTCTAAATGCCTCTCCCTAAACTACAAACCTCAGAATCCCACAGGAGGTTGAAAGTGGAATAATAGTACTAAATCAGTGTAGTGCAGAAATGGTCTTAGCTACATGGTATACATATGTATCCCAGTGTAAAATCTCACTCAGAGCTTTGTTCATGTGCCTAAACATTTTTTGTGTGGGGAACAGAAATATTTCCTACGCAGAAAGTGCTGTTTCCTGCACAGAAAATAGTCCAGAAGTCCAGTTTTTGTGCAGCATAAGTTCTAAACTATAAAAATTCTCATCAGTCCAATTTTCTCTGTGAGGTTTTCCTGGCACTCAAAAAACATATTTTTCGGCCATGTTTTGTTAATATTTTCAAATATTATTTCTATCTCTATTACTTGGCTCAATCCCACCCACCCCCCCAAAAAAAAGAAAAAGAAACTCTGACAGGGCCACCCAACTTCTAGGACCGTTTCCATACTACACTGTTACAGTGCTATCACTCGACTTTTAACATCCTATGGAATCCTAGGGTTTGCTGTCTAAGGAGAGGCATTTAGAATTCTCAGGCAAAGAGCAATTTGGCCTCAGTAAACTGCAAGCCCCAGAATTCCACAGAATGATGAAAGTGGAATAATAGGATTTTACCAGTGTAGGGTGGAAATGGCCTTAGAAAAATGCAAAAAAAAAAAATTATCCCTTTGAGGGAGAATCTCAGTATTAAAAGAAAATATTTTGCCAAGACTTTTGTTCTACTTTCAGATGATTCGTATCATAAGAAATGTATTTTGTACATTGGCAGAAAAAAATTCAAGCTTTGGTTCTTATGGGTTTTTCAGGCTTTGAGACCGTGTTCTGGTTGTATTTTCTCCAGCAGAACCCACAAGAACCAATGGATTCTGGTCGTGAAAGCCTTCAATTCTACAAATTCAAGCTTTGTTTGTCAAGCAAGGAAATCCAGAATAAAGAAAGGGGTGGTCTGGGAATTCCTAATATTAATTTGTGTTATTAGGTCTGTTGTTTTGTACGGTTGAAAGAATGGATGTTGCTTAGAGATAAAAGATTCCTGGAATTTGAAGACCATGATTTAAGAATTGCCTGGCATGGTTATCTTTGCTATGATAAAGTTAAGGCCGAATTTAAAATTCATTGTATTAGAAAGATTCTTCTAGAGGTTTGGTATAAACATAAGCAGAGACTTTTACCTAAGAAAATATTAGCCATGTCACTACAGGAAGACTTTTTCAGGAAAGAATGGATTAAGAATTGCAGATAGTGGATTTATGATGACATTTTGTATTTTGAACAAGACAGCTAGGAGTTTAAATTAAGTGGGATGCTTCTTAAGGAAGACAAAGATCTTAATTAGTTTGCTTTTAAGATAAGAGAGATCTAGCTAGCTATAGAAGTTGGAGAAAATGGATGATGTAAAGATGATGACCATGTAATTTAAAAAGTGTACAAGTGCCTTTTGAAACTAGAGACAGAAGATGAACCTGTAAAAGAGTACACGATAAAGTAGGCCCAAAATTTTTGGGGCACAATGTTCAAATGGATGTATAAGAAAAGTATACTCTAGAGATATAAAATTTACCTTGTGTAGTAATTTAAACAAATTTAAACAAAATACGTATAAAATGATGTATAGATGGTATCTTATCCCAAATAAGCTGTCAAAAAATAAGAATTTTTCAAATCAATATTGGGGATGTTAGGAAAAGGAGGGCTCCTTTTTCGGAATGTGGTAGACTCGTAACTAGGTGAAACGTTATTGGTCTAAGATTTACATGTTAATCCAAAAAAATTTAAAGCTGGATTTTGTAAGGTCACCAGAAGTGTTTTTTCTGGGTATTATGGATAATAGTAAATATTGATTACTTCTTTGACATATGATAATAGCAGCAAGAACATTGTTTGCTCAGACCTGGAAAGGGACTGAAGCACCAACAATGGAACAATGGATTGTTAAGGTGGTTGAGTTATCCCAAATGGGCAAACCAATGTGGGTTTTAAGGGATAAGGCAACAGAAGATTTTTTTTTTTTTGAAAGATTGGAAACTATTTATGGATTTTTATTTTTATTTTTTAGCAATGAGAAATCTAACTATACAATAATCTGTGGCTATGGTTTCTAGTAATTCTAGTAAGGTTACATGGCTGGATCTGTAATGATAAAATAATATTTATTTTCCTCCCCCCGCTTTTTCCTTTCATTACAGTTTGGCTTGGAGGAGGGGTAGAGGTCTTTTGTGTTTCAGTAAATTAGAGTTTTAGCTAGTTAAGGTTCAGTGCTTTAGTTTAGTGTTTTAGTTTTGTGTTTTAGTTTTAGTTTTTATAGTTTTTAGGGTTTTTTGTTTTTTCTTTCTGTCTGCTTTTTCTGAATATATACTACTTTGATTACAAATTAGATAGATTGATATATATAAATACATTTAAAGAAACAAAGGGTGCTTGTTTTGAAAGAAGTTTTCCTAGGCCGTTTTCACACTATAGCCCTTTTCGCATGGTAGTTTGCAAGCGAAAGGGCCCCTTGAGCGTCGTGTAAATGTGAGGAGTGGTCTGCATAATGCATTCCCATTTCCGCCACGCTCAAGTTCCGTATGCACAGCGAATACGCATTTTTTTATTTTCGGCTTTTAGCTGAAAATAACCCGCATTTGCACAAGGCTCACGGGCCTGGGCTGCACTCACCTGCAGTGTGGAGCCTCTGGAGCCGGGCCAGTCGCGTGTTCTTTCCTCAGTGCAGCCTCCAACTCCCAGGCTGCACTGCAGAAGGAAGGGTCGGGGCATGGGCAGGGCTCTTGCGCAAGCAGGAAGGAGCTGCGGAGCCCGAGCAGCAGGGAAGCAGGAGGCTTGCGAGAGCCTTCCTGCCCAGGCTTCTCACGCGAGGTCCACACTCCAGCAGTGTTAAAAGGTAAGCTACAGAAAGGGCCTATGCTGTTATAGTGCTATTATTTCACTTTCAACATCCTGCGGAATTCTCAGGTTTGTAGTTTACTAAAGCCAAAGACCTCTCTGGCTGAGAATTCTAAATGTTCCTCCCAAAACTGCAAATCCCAGAATTCCATAGGATGTTGAAAAAGGAATAATAGCACTATAACGCTGTAATATAGAAAGGTCCCTAGTTTACCACTGTTATTTTGCAAAACAATTTGCCACCAAAATTCAGCAGCACAATTTGCAGTTGAATTTTGACAGTGTGGTTCTAGGGGCATTTCAGGGAAGGCAGAAGAAATGGCTGCAGGAGGTACATGTGACCCACAAGGCTCTGTGACACCCATCCTTATTCTCCTACCTTGTATAATCTTCATTGATTCTTAGCATTATGTTTGATATGCTAGCACTTGTCCCCAAGCCTCTTGTATATGGGAATCCCAATAACGTTAAGCACATCAGTTGGTGAAGTGACATAGTAGAGTTTGGGGCTGCAAACTAACCATTGTTTAGCTACTCCAAACAATTACATGTGAACAATCTTAAAGGAAAGGGAGTGATTTCAAAATATAGGGAGGTTCTGGCAATGCAAGTCATGTCCATAACCAGCTTTAACATCACACCTAAGGCAAGCAGTTTTCATAAATGACACTACTCTATTTTTCTTTTCCTCCTAGGCAATGTAATTGTATAAGAACATGGCTGTTTCAAGGTTTTTTTGGAAAAGAATTACAAGCAATAAAACTGAGAGATTAATAAGTTTTTTCTTGTTTACAATTTTATTGAAATGTATCCCTGTGTAAGAGATGGATAATATAGTTTCAGGCACAGAGAACGAACTATGCGCAATCTGTTATTCTAATGACTAATCCTTCTGGCTACGCTTGACTCTACTACAGCGTCTGTGGAATATGATGATTTGAGACATTGTTCAAATCCTTGGGTGAAGTAAGACCGGCTGCAAAGGCTTTAATATTTAGATAATTTGTCTCTACTTCTGCTTGCTTGAGATATGTTGACAACTTTAATCATAGCTGCTACTGAGTAGTAACATCATCCTTGTGATTATTACACCTTATCTTAATCTGTCCTAGATCTAAAAGCTAGAAAGAATTGCGAGCCACATCCTGGTGCTTCTAGGCCCCCTTCACAAATAGCCGGGTAGAAGCCATTTTCCTGTGGTCTTGTCCCAAGCATCACTCTTTGACAGGGCACAAGAAGAACAGGGAAGAAAGACACCCATTTATGGCCATACACATGAGCCTGCAGTATTCCGACCCAGATAATAACCATCCCACTTGAGGAGGCAACTCACAGGTAGAGATAGGGGAGAACATATAGCCCTGCAAATGTTAGTGGACTGAAATGCCCATTAGCTCAGGACACGATAGACAATGATGTAGGACAATGGGAGCTTCAGGCTGATAACATCTGGAGGACTGTACATTCCTCATCCTTGTCATAGGTGATTGTAAATACCTGTGCAGAAGGCCTGCATATATGACCATCTGACTTACCCCTCCCAAAACCTTCTGCAGTTGCTCATCAGAGGACTAAGGGAAAATTCACACATTATATCCCATGAGCATTTGGCCCAGATAGTCTAGATGTGGACTGGTTTTAACCCTGTTAAGTAAAAAATGCAGACACATTACATTTTCTGTGCACTTTTTTTTTGCATGATATTTTATTTTGAAATAACATTAAGCATAGAGGACAAAAAAATTGTAACAATGTAGGTATTACTAGGTACGTGTATCTTCTGTGTCACTGAAATGTTTGTCGGTTCTGGGGCCTTTCTATGCAATGCAATTATAGCACTGTGACTCCACTTTAATTTCCATGGTTCCATCATATAGAATCTTGGGACTTGTAGTTTAGGAAGAGGTATTTAAAAATTCTTGACAAGAGAGCTCTTCTAGTAACTCACCAAATCACAAAGCCCAGGGTGCCATAAGATGTAGCCATCATAAAGTGGCCGTATCACACTGTAATTAAATAGTGTGAAAGGCCCCACATGAATTGATCCAGATATTGAAATCTCAACTGGAAAATATATCTGTGATGTGGAACATAATTACATAGCAATGTTTTGCATTCTACCATGTGCATACAATAAGCCTGCATCAAAGCACACACAAAAAATTGTCTCTGATTTCTTAACTCTGGCCCTGCCAATCTTTAAAAGTGTGTTCTGGATCACTGTAGTTTACAGATTCAAGCTCTATGACTTTCAGGGGGATTTTGGAAATGTAAATATAAAGAGGAGGTGGACGTTTCCTTCAGTCTAAAGTTGTTGAAATTTTTCCAGTACTCTGAAATCATTACAATTTCTTATGCCTCATTAAATCTGCAACATCAGTAAATGACAGCTCAGAATATTTTCCACACTTTGAAAAATGTGAAGATGAAGATTAGGTATAAGGCAGGTCTTCTGTATGTTGGCATTTTAAAATAAATTACACTGAATAGGAATGAACTTAAAAGGACACTTTACAACCATGGACAGGAGCACTTTACCTTTATTTTAAAGGGTTATATTAAAAGGATGTATTTTAATGTCTATATTTGTCATTTAAAGACATTCAGTGCAATGTTTTTAAGGACAAAAAGGAGGAAAGGAGCAGGAGGAAAAATGTACCATCACCTTTAAGACTAACTGTTGTTTATTTTTGCATGTGCTTTTGTGAATATAAACCCACTTCTTTGGATGCAATACAGAGTGATAATAAATGCTGAGGTATAAAGAATATTTGTACAGTTGTGGGAGTGGGATAGAATGTAATAGGATCCAGCAGAATGCAAATCAAAGAGCTGTGTAAGGTGATATGCAGATCTTTCAGATCTTTACAGTGGTCAGTTAGTGTTGATATGTGAAAGCAATAAATCTGCTTACCAAAAGTCAGTTTCCATGGGTTCAAAATCTTTTCTTACAAGATTCTTTTTGTTACAGTAGTTAGGACTCTTGTATTAACTGATGCAATGTGTCATGAAGTCTTTTCTCATAACTCTGTTAACGGATTGGAATTTATAAATATAATGCAATTCAGCTGTCTCTTTCTAATCTTCCTTTGTAATTCAAGGAATTGTGACCTTTAAATCTCATACTATGTGTCCAGCACGGTCAAAATGTTATGCAACTGGTTTTTGGGTAATACCATTTTTAGGCCATTTCCCAGTGATGTAGACTTGAGTTGATTGACTCAGACTCAAATCAGGCTTAAGTCACTTCAGTGACTCAAGTCACTTCAGTGACTCAAGTCACTTCAGTGACTCGACTTGGACTTGAATTGGCAAAAATTACAAGCTGACTCTACTCGATTTGAGACTTGCATATTTTTAGTGAGTGACTTGCTGCCCTTGGTTCAGTAACATAACACATTCATCCAAAATCCTTACAACTTACTGGTCACATGACGATCAGTCCCAAGGCCAAAGTGTGGACACATTTGTTAGAGGGAACATCAAATGGGTCAGGCAATCAGCTTGAGATGGGGTTGAGGTCTACTCATTAGCCTATACCTGCTACATATAAGAGGAGCTTTCTAAAAGTTTTCCTAAGAGCAGAAGGCAAGACTTATACCCAGAGTGCAGGGCACATATCTCACAGGGGAACAGAAAATCTGTTAGGCAATAGACTTGAGGAAAAAGGAAACTTCCTTCTAAAGCTCTTGAAGCTTTAGAAGGAAGGTTCCTATTCCCAACTTCTGAAAAAGCTTTGCAAATGGAAAATAAGAAAGATCCTATTCCCCACTTCCGAAGCTGCAGATGACAAAATCATAGAATCATAGAATCATAGAAATGTAGAGTTGGAAGAGACCACATGGGGCATCCAGTCCAACCCCCTGCCATGCAGGAACACCCTCAAAGCACTCCCGACATGGCCATCCAGCCTCTGCTTAAAAACCTCCAAAGAAGGAGACTCCACCACACTCCGAGGCAGCATATTCCACTGCCGGACAGCCCTGACTGTCAGGAAGTTCTTCCTGAGGTTCAGGTGGAATCTCCTTTCCTGCAGCTTGAATCCATTGCTCCTTGTCCTGGTCTCTGGAGCAGCAGAAAACAAGCCCTCTCCTTCCTCTACATGGCATCCCTTCAAATATTTAAACATGGCTATCACAAAGGTGGAGAGCTAACTGTACTTAAATTGTTAAAATTGACTTTATTCGACTCTGTCCAGAAATTCTGGAATACAGGTTGGGGTATAAAGTTGGTTCCAAGACTTGAGACTTGACTCGACACTTGACTTGAAAGTATCTTGCAAGGACTTGAGACTTGACTTGAGACTTGGAGTAAAAGACTTAAATACACCACTGCCATTTTCACACTGCACTGTTATAATACTATTATTTCACTTTCAACATCCTTTGGAATTCTGGGGTTTGCAGTTTAGGGAGGAGCATTTAGAATTCTCAGCCAGAGGGCTCTTTGGCCTCAATAAACTATAAACCTCAGAATTCCACAGGATGTTGAGAGTGGAATAATATCACTATAACAGAGTAGGGTGGAAATGGCCCTAACGCCAGATTTTTCTCCATTTATCCTCTTGCATAGATACTGTCCTGTTTGTCCACCGTTGAGTGCAGAGTGGCATTCCTGGTATAGAATGACTATCTTCTTCATCAATTCTCACCCATTCACAACTGGAATAGTCTCATCCTTTGTGGTTTGTTTCAGCTCTATTTTCAGGACAGGAAACATGTGCATCTGTTGTTCCATTCCTAAGATCCCTGAAGTACTTGAAATCAGGAAGCATTTTTAAAAAGCAACAGCAATACCCTATTGATCGAAACAACTTTGCAGTGACCCCAGAATGTTTTTAAAATAGGAGGACTTACTTTTCCCATCCGTTACTATTGAAATATCCTTAAATATGAAGACTCTGACAAACACAATGTACTTCAAAATATCCTCCATATGTTGGAGTTCAGCTTCCAGCAGGCCAATAAGTAGATGCTCCCAGCTGCAGCTATGCAGCAAGGAAAGCTTTCATGACCATTCAAAGAATTCTCTGGCTAGATATATTTCCCCTGGATTAAAGGAGAAATTGAGGATCACCCATCAGGGGCCCTTTATGCACAGTATTTTCCATGCGAAAGAGGGCCTGGAGCATTTCGCGATTGTGAGGAGCGATCTACATGATGCACTCACAATCACACGATGCTCCAGGGGCCAGCAGGTGCCAATTGCACACCTTTTCATTTTCAGCTAGAAGCCAAAAATGGTGCTCACTCTTCCGGGCCCCGTGCACAACTACCTGGCATGCGGAGCCTCCGGAGCTGCGTCAGTCATGCTTCCTGCCCCAGCATAGCCTGGGAAACTCCCAGGCTGCACTGCGGAAGGAAGAGGCAGGGCTCTTGCTTGAGAAGCAGCTCGTGCGGAGCCGAAGGACCCCGGACGTGAGAGCCTCTTGCCGGAGGCTGCTCGCGTGATCCCTGCACCCCAGTGCCAGAAGATAGTAAGGTGCAGAAAGGGCCAGAGTCCAGAATTTCTATTGAATTTACTTTTGAGTAAATGCCTCAGGAATGGGCAGGACCAAGGAAATAACTTTATGAAATGGTTATAGATATAAGACAATGAAAAATGGATTTGGTTAATAAATGGTGTAAAGCAGTGGTTCTCAGCTTAGGGTCTGTGGAGCCCTGCTTCTGGACACCTACAGCAGCAAAAGGGATGAACTCGGTGCTGAAACTGCTCCTTCATTTGTGAACAAGGAAATGGCCTCAGTTTTCAAAGGGGAGTGACATGATGGCTACAAAGAACCTTTCTGTCAGTAGCACTTTGTTGTTGTGTGCCTTCAAGTCACTTCTGACTTATGGCAGTCATAAGGTGAACCTATCACAAGGTTGTTCTGTTTTGTTTTGTTTTGGCAAGATTTGTTCAGAGAGGATTTGCCTTTGCCTTCTTCTGAGGCAGAGAGAATATGACTTGCTCGAGATCACCCACTGTCTGAGCAGGGGTTTGAATCCTAGCTTCCAGAAACCTTAAATAAATACATCAATAATTAAATCTTAAGTTAAGTTTTGGGAGTCCCTGGCAACAGATTATATTTACTGGAGGTCCCCAGTAAAGGAAAGGTTAAGAACCACAGATGTAAAGGATTTTACAATATAAAATGGTAGAGAAACATTTGGATTTAGTGATGTCATATAACATCACTACAGATTTAAGATCTACAGATTTAACTAGTGAAAATACTCTATAATGTAGTCAGCAAGTAGCATCTAGTATTAAGATTAGAAAATGCAATGTCATTTATCATGTAAACGTAATATGTAATGGAATCAATAGTATGCAATAGAAAGTTCATTTGTTCATTTTTGTATTTTGGAAAGCATGAACTGGAGAAGGGGAAGAAGAGAAATGTTGGATATTATTTTTGAGACGCTTGAATCAATTTGATCATTATATGTTTAAAGGAAGAATGGAAGCTGACCTTTTTTCCCTTCTTCTTTACTTTTTAATTTCTAATTCTTATGTCTCATGTTTTCTTCATGTAGCTTTTTTTTCTTTTGCATTTTTAGAATTTTAGTGCTTTTAGATAACATACGTGAGACTCTCAGGCCATGACTGAGTTATCTCTTACCTATAGATCTCTCCAATCATTTACAGAAAGGGTGGGGATAGTGTTTCTTTGATAGGTTCTCTTGACCTAATTAACCCTATCCTGCTGGCTGTCAGCACTACCTGCTGTGAATTGGATCCATATATTTCATTTTGTCTGGTATGTAAGACAGAAATTGCTATTATGTACATGCTGGACCTATCCATAATCTTCAGATTAGGGAAGAATATGATCTGAATAGCTACTGTAGATAAGGTTTGTAATATCAGGGTAGAGAAACTGCTTAGAGGAAACTATGGGCAAGAGAGAGGTGATTTTAGTATATTCACAAACTACACTATTAAAACTTTATAGGAGAAAAAGTACTATTGTTACAGTGCAGATACTGTTTGCTCTTGCATTTATTGTTTGTCGTATTATGAACAATATGTCAAACTCTCCTTTGATGTCATTTGGAGCCAGGTTTAATTGGAAATAGCAACCCCTTTGAAAATGCCTTTGAAAATTGTCCATGGTTCCACACAAAACAAAGGCAACCAGCTGTTCAACTGGAAACCCCACTGGATTCCTCCCTTGCGTATGTCTGGAATTCAGTGTCTGTCAGTAAAATTCTATCTGCACAAGTGGAAAGGATCATCCCTTTTTGGTAAAGATTAAAGCCTAAATAGCTTGAGAACAATGCAGCCTTCCAGATATTGTTCAGCTGCAATGTCTAGCAGAATTAGCCAGCACAGCCAATGGTGAAGAAAGCTGGGAGTAGCAGTCCAGCATTTGGAGCATTCTATCATTTCCAGTCTGGTCTAAATCCAGTTGCTAGTCCCAGCTGGAGTAAACCCACTGAATCAGTTTCTGAATCAGATCCTTACATAAATCCAATTGATTCAGTGACTCTGTTCCTTTTGTGACTGGACAATGAATTTAAGTGTCTATTTCAGATTTCAATGTTTTTTCCCCCGTTCCACATTTACCACTCCTCTACGTTACACCCATTTTAGAGGTGGGAATAATGATACTGAGGGTAAATTTTCCTAGAGCCAGCCAGGAAATCCATAGCTGATTCACCAGTGAAATGACGCTTCAAATCTCTAGGCTCAAAGTCTAACCATACCTCATCCAGTGCATGATCATAGTTCACAATAAATTGTAAAGAATGTGAGTTCTATGTGAGCAATGATATTTACTAACTAATTTAATTATTTTGAAGCAGTAATCTTTGTGCCCAATATAAGTCACTGAGATATATTTGTAAAATTGTACTGGAAACCACTGAAGATCAGTTTTTTGGCACAGTTCCAAGAGTTGCTACTGTAGTGCAACAAATATATCCGGAAAAGAACTGTTTCTCCCTTTATTATACACATTCAGACAAGGAATTTTCCACTGAAATTTCATAACATCTGAACTAGACATTCACATGCTTAGAACGTGACTCAGTGAAAATTACATCTCTGCCAAATGTAGAAACCTAGCAAAGCCTCTGCCAGACATGGATTTTCCATTAATGGATATATTTCATTAATACCAAATCAGCACAGTAATGTTAAAGTTACTGAACCTGCACAGATCTTATTTATTTAAGGGGGAAAAAAAGAACATTTGTGGTGATTGCAATAGCTATCTTTAAACTTTCAGGTGAGTTCTCCACGTTTTTCTTTCAACTAGATGGATTTTGTGCATTGACGGTGTTTCCAAAGAACAAGTATTAGTGCAAGCAATAGCACCATCAACAACTTGCTTAGGAACAACAAAAGCAAATGCAGAATGAGGACGGAGGGACTCTGTTTCTCAACATTATGTTGTGTTTAGGCCAATAAGCTTATGATTTCAGGAAACATGGAATATTGCTTCATTGTATGATATGTTGTGTATTCTTATCTTAGAGTGTTACTGATCGAGAGTTAAATCCTGGGTGCACCCAACTAAATGTAATGCCCTACTAAACATAATGAGCAAACATGCATAAGACCAGCTTGCACATGCCTGTTTCAATCTTTCAGATGAATCTGGACCTCTCATACAACATCTTGTAGAATAAAAATGTATCATGCATACGTCTCTTTTCAAGAACTCCCATGAGACCATAATCACTATCGGGCAATCAGACTGTATTACAGTCCAGCAACATGCCATTCAGTTGTTGCTGGACAGCAACTGCCAGCATTCTTCACCCTTGTTTAGAGGCTCAGACTGCTAGAAAATGCAGTCTGACCAAATTGGGAAGGCTACACCATTCTCATCTCTGTACAAGAGGGTTCAGTATCCTAGAGACGGATATATTTGAAATGAAGTGAATCTTGAATTTTATAGCTAGTGACAACTAGCATCAAAGATATTGTCTCATCTGTTGGTAGGCTGTGCTGTGTTATGATTAAATATATTTGTTGAACAATGATTGTGAAGAATGTGCACTCTTGCATAGCAAGTGGAACTGTGACCAAAGGGGCTTACTCCCAGGAGATAATACACACGATTGCAGCCTTGTCACATTTTGGTGGACTATCACTGTTGAACTGCTAGGTGTATGCCTAGAGAATGGAAAGTAGAATGCCATAGATATGTCTGTGCCAGCTCAAGCATGCATGATCTGTTAATAAAAATAGCATAAGGAGTTGGTACTGTCTATGTTTCATTCCATTTCCTGACCATTTGTTTTGTTTTAATATAAAAGTTGCTCCCTCATGGAAAAAAATGTGAATTTTACCACAATCCATCTGGTCAAATACCAGTACTGTCATCCAGTGTACTGTTCCCCTGTTACTGGATTCCTTGCACTATAAAAAAAAAAAAATGAAAGACTGCAGCTGCCTTGAGTCCCAGTTTGGGGGGAAAAGTACAATTTAAATATACTTGACAGTTTCAATTATAATATAGAAATTATACTATAGATTCTTGGACTGAATTTAAGTCATTGATGATCCAAAACTCCATCAGCAACACCTGGTAAACTGTGAAACTGAGACCATCGTTGTTGTTAAAATTGTTGCTGTTGTCAGTCTACCAGTGTTGCTGACTGGAGTTTTGGACCATCAAATAACAATTGTTGTAGTAGTAGTGGTAATAAGAATAAGAATAATAAGCACATTACCATAGTCTACCTACCCATCAGCACAAAGATTCCAAGTCTTCCTTCTCACCAAGAAATTACACCTGCATCTGCATTTTCATACTCTGTGATAGGTTCAGAGTAACGGATGGCTCCCATGTCAATGGTGTGGTGAATTTTCCCCATTCTTTATGCTGAACTTTCAAGAAGCCATCCATGGTGCTAGAAATCCGGCCCCCCCAAATAGGTTCATCGCTTTGAATATCTCCTTTAAAGTTGTTGATTCAATGGTTCTAACTCTAAGTAGAGCTAACAATAGTATAAGCACCTTCTCATGCCCTTCCCTCCATCTCCTTCACTTGCTATCTGGGTGATTTTATTTCATTAGCAGGAAACATGGTTGTAGTACAACAAAGCTGAACAAACAAAGCTAATATGGGTTTCATTTTCTAGCAGTAAGACTCTGTTTTCCCTGAAGGGTGAAAGACAAGAAGGCAATAATGTTAAAAAAAAATCACTAAAATGTTCCTTGAAATGATATAAGCAATGTCGAAGAAGAGAAAGGTTCTGCTGGAGTACTTAAATACATTCTGAGTTCAGTGGTGGTCACTGAATAGCCTTTGTCTGATGGCTAAGGAGATCTTCAATGGACTCAAAAAGTCGAGGATCTTGTAGTTGCAACAATTTGTTTGGAATGGGATCTGTAATACCTCTAGTTTCTAGGCAAATAGAAAGACTTTCCAGTAAATACTATAGTCATTCAATCAGGTTTTATAATCTTAATTTGATCTTCTTAATCTTACTATTTGATGATTAGCACTGTGTAATAAAAATCTGCTTTAGTTTTTAATTAAATCTGTTTGTTCCAGGAAGCAGAATGTGCATACACACTGTTTGTGGTGGCCATCTTTTGGCTTACAGAGGCTTTGCCGCTGGCTGTTTCTGCATTACTTCCTGCCTTGATGTTTCCATTGTTTGGGATTATGGCTTCCAAAGAGGTACATTCCATTCCTTTCCTATCCCTTCCACAACTCCACTCATTCTTCTATTTGATATTCTGACTGTATAAATGTATTTACAATCTTTAATCATATGTATATTTTAGTATTAATCCTATTTCTTAGAATCATTGAGTCATAGAATAATAGAGTTGGAAGACACCCCAAAGATCATAGAGTCCAACCCCCTGCCATACAAGAATAAACCATTAAACTATTCCCAACAGAGGGCCATCAAACCCTGTTTAATAACCTCTGAAGAAGGAGACTCCACCATACCCTGAGGCATATCCCACTGTTTCACTGCTCTTATCATCAGGAAGTTCTTCCTAACCTTTAGATGGAATCTCTTTTCCTGAAGTTTGAATCCATTGCTCTATGCCCTATTCT
Organism: Cyclura pinguis; assembly: GCA_030412105.1. Taxonomy (NCBI): domain Eukaryota; kingdom Metazoa; phylum Chordata; class Lepidosauria; order Squamata; family Iguanidae; genus Cyclura; species Cyclura pinguis. The sequence goes on along the minus strand of CM059603.1, from coordinate 78,552,600 downwards.
CTAGAGTAGCAGAAAACAGGCTTGCTCCATCATCCATATGACATCCTTTCAAGTATTTAAACATAGCTATCATGTCACCACTTAACTTTCTCTTCACCAGCTTAAACATATCCAATTCCCTAAACCACACCTCATAGGCATGATTTCCAGACCCTCTACCATTTTCGTCACACTCTTCTGGAAATGTTTCAGCTTGTCAATATCCTTCCTGAACTTGGTGCCCAGAACTGGTCACAGTATTCCAGGTAGAGTCTGACTAAAGCAGAATGGGGTGGTACTATCACTTCTCTTGACCTAGACACTATCATCCTATTGAAGCAGCCCAGAATTGCATTGGCTTTTTTAGCTGCCATATCATACTGCTGACTCATGTTTAGCTTGTGGTCTACTAAGACTCCTGGAACTTTTTCACATGTACTGTGTTCAAGCCAGGTTCTTTGAGGCTATGAACCCATTTTCAGTGCACTCTAGGGATTTTTACTCAGTAGTAAATGGAGGAAATGGTGGCTGCCTGTTGGTAGTACCAAGGAAAGTTCTGCCATGAAAAAGAAGCAGCAGTGATGAAGAAAATAAAGAGGATGAGTAATTTTATACACAGTTTTCCCACTGACCCAGTCACTTACAAAGCTAATTTTTCAAAGGTTTTGCCCATTTCATGCTAAAAAAAAGTTGCCTTTTTTTGGACTACAGCTCCCAGAATCCCTAAGCCCACATGGGAAGTGAAATTCTTAGAGCTGTGGTCCAAAAGATGGTAACTTTTCCAAACTTTACCACTGCTGCTCTCTGTAGCAAGGGCCAATTTATCTTCCCTGGCACATCATGCTAGTTTCTCATTTCTCTTTATCTTTTCACTCAGTCCCTTACAGTTCTACCTCAATGCCTCCCACAGCCTGTCTGTTCCCATAATCATGCCTGTACCACTCAACTTCTAGGTGTTGTCCAGCCTGTGCAAGACATCTAAACATCTTCACAGGACAGGAAAGGAGGAAAAGCTCCCCATTTTGATGCTGCTCCTTGGATACCACTACAGGTGGATTTATCTGAGCATGTCTTTTGAAGCCTCAGCACTACCATATATTTCATACATTACACAATGGGATCAACATTTCTTATATCAAGAGAATCGGGGTTCCCTATTGCTAGGAACTTCCTGTGTGTTCTGATATATATCACTGTTTCCATTGAAAAAATTATTGAACCTTGAACACTGAAAAATGACTTGAGTGATGGGTCAATCTACTCACCATGCAAGCAAGTGTATTTTCACTTAAACAATTCTAGATCTATTTGAGATGCAGCACAGAGAGGGAGAAATCAGATTGTGAAAATTAGGGAAAGCATATTCATCCTATCTTTCCCATAAATCCAAGGTAGCTTGCAAACTATTGGTTAGGAGGTTCAGCAACTTCATACTATCAGCCTTAGGATGATCTTTGAGGGGGAAATTATGACAGTGATTTTGGACTACAGTCATGGAATCCAAAGCCATCCAAGGGTAGTCAGTGGCATATACAAGGCTGCAAGACAATCTTGTACTTGCGTGTGTCTGATTTTGGTTGTTCCCTGCCTTCCTCCACAATAACCAAAACCCTTTCATAATTATTGTAGAGCCCATCTACGGCCATTCTGTACCTGATGGAAAATAGGGTGCAGATCAGAGAAGCATCCAGCTGTGTCTCTCTGGTCAGATGTGAAGTGATTACATAATCTGTTGTGATCCCCTGGGGACTCCAGAAAACTTCATAATTAATTCTTTTTCCAAACAACTAGGGCATAATTACATTTCATAGTAATTGCAACTTAATTTCTTGTGATATAACAGTTTTAGTTACTTGTATAGTTACAGGGATGTTGCCTCACTAAATAGCAAAGGATATCACATTCAATCTCAACTATTCAATTTCTGTCCCAAAGTAACTAAAATAACTATTGTAGTAACTTTTGAGAAATAGGAAAGTAAAGCATTATAACTATAATAAGTAGCTGATCAGAGGTTTTGTTTTCGTGTTTTTGTTTTTTACCATTGCAACAAGTTTGAAAAAATAATGTTTGAAGCTCTGAGATTTTCCAGAGAATACTATGTTCAGTTTGTAAAATGTTTGGAATTTGAGAGCTGGAAAAGTTTGTGTTTTGATCCTGATATTTATGAACTTCAGCAACATTTCTAAGTATCATGGGAGCAACTATCTCTTCATAGACCATTTCTGCACAAGGCTGTTATAGCGCTATGATTCCACTTTCAACATCCTATGGAATCCTGGATTCCATAGGATGTTGAAAGTGGAATCATAGCACTATAACAGCCTTGTGCAGAAATGGCCATAAATGAATCTATGGCCCTTTCTTCTCCACCCTCCGAACCTGCCATAGGTACAGGAAAAGGATGGGACCATGACAACACTTATGCATGAAGTCATTGTGGTCCCATCCTTCTCCCATCCCCAGGCAGTGCAATCACACTGCAAATCATTGATGGGTTTTTCCGGTCAATGACCAGTGATCGTGCCCCCATCCCGCTACGTGCCTATACTTACCTCAGCTGCAGAGGCCCAATGGCTGTACTCCCTGCCCCAGTGCAGCCTGGGATAGTACCTGGCTGTGCTGCAGCAGGAAGAGGTGGGACCATTGCATTTCCTTCTGCAGTGAGCGAGCTAGTGCAGAGGGGAGCATTGGCGTCCATGCTCCCATCCTGGCAAAACCGCTGCCGGGATGACCCTGGGATGACCCTGGACCCAGATAAGGGCCTATGAATCTGCACTAGTTTTCATTTTATGAAGCTGAGATCATTGACCACAAGACCAGGCATAAGCAAGAGTTGATTGAAACATACTTTGCAGTGAATGTAGGAAAAGTGACTTGAGAAACCCTACCTCTCATAGAATCATAGAATCATAGAAATGTAGAGTTGGAAGAGACCACACGGGCCATCCAGTCCAACCCCCTGCCATGCAGGAACACCCTCAAAGCACTCCCGACAGATGGCCATCCAGCCTCTGCTTAAAAACCTCCAAAGAAGGAGACTCCATCACACTCCGAGGCAGCATATTCCACTGCCGGACAGCCCTGACTGTCAGGAAGTTCTTCCTGAGGTTCAGGTGGAATCTCTCAATTCCCCCAAACAATCATCTGTCTTTTCACTAGCTTATTTTTTTAAATTGTCACATTAACTCAAGATCAAGATGGCTTTAAGAGGCAATCATGAGGACTGATCTGTCTTAGCTCTTGTGGATCTTCTAGTTCTCTAACCTGTTCCATGTATTTCCATTTTCAAAAATCTCATGACCAAACTGAACAATGTATTCTATCACTCAGGTTGAATAATGGTGGCTGAAAAGAGCACATTTAGCTAACAAAATGAATCTTGGTTTTAGGTGGCATCTGCTTATTTCAAAGATTTTCATCTGCTATTAACTGGAGTGATTTGTTTGGCAACATCTATAGAAAAATGGAATTTGCACAAAAGAATAGCCTTGAAAATGGTGATGTTGGTGGGTGTTAACCCTGCATGGTACGTAGCACACTGGTGAAACAAAAATGGCACAGAAAAGCAGTTTGTTCCAGAAATATCTCTCCTGTGAAGCTCTGTCACCTCTTTTCTTATAAGAGTTCCTTCCTTCCTTCCTTCCTTCCTTCCTTCCTTCCTTCCTTCCTTCCTTCCTTCCTTCCTTCCTTCCTTCCTTCCTTCCTTCTTTTTTTAACAACCTTATGGAGGGAAGAAATTCAACAGGTGCTGTTTTCCTCATCCCCACAGTTCCCTGGCAATAAAAGCTTTGTTAGCTGTTTTTTGTTTCCTTGTGCCATGCAACTGTATCAAAGCCCAAGAAATGAAGTCGCAACATTTTGGCAAGTTGGGGTGTGAAGCAGTGCCTGCTTACAAGCCAAAATTACATCTCTGTTTGGCTGCTGAGGAAAATGTACTAAGACCAGCCTTTTATTAAATTGAATTATCCACATCTTTAGGGTGAGAAGATGAGTCTTACTTGGAAGGCTTCTGTTATTGGCAATCATGGTGCATGGTTCAGAACAAAACAGCAGATGAACTGGTGAACAACTCTGACTCATAATTCTTAATGACTGATATTAAGCAACTGCAGAAATATCTCATACATTATGTTGCTATTATTCAGTTTGTGGCTACAGTAATTTCAGCAGTATTTCTCACCTAGGAGGGCCTCTCCTCTTCCGCAATTGCTGACAGTTGTTGTAAATAGAAGGATGAGGTAAATAGAAACCATGTGGTGTTCCTTTGTATTGTTCACAAGGGGTCAGAGCCATCCTCTGTCAGTCCAATCAGCCAGACAAAAGAAACTAACTGGCATTACAATTCTGAATTGTTAGATGCCTCTGTGATGAGAAACAAAAAAAGTTGTCACTTGCTGGATTGATGAAAACAAGCTAGCACAGTTAGATAAAGCAGCACAACTCCCAAGTGTGGAGTGGATGGAAATCTTGATCAGAAGCTCAGGGACAGGCTTGTTAATCCCTGTGCAAAATACTGGATAAAACACTTAAAGTATCATTATCGCCAGTAAAAGGTTCCCTCATACGGAATCCTGGGCATTGTAATTTTGTGAACTATCTAGAATTGCTTGGCAGAGAGTTCTACTGCTATAGGTGAGAGGAGAGCACCAGTAAATCCTAAGCACCTCACCAAAAATATGTATCCCCTGATTCTGCAGGATGGAGGCTTGGTGGTTAAACTGGAATCAAACTGCTATAATTGTGCAATGTGAACACATCCAGGGTCTCTTCATGATTATAAGGAGGGAACAGTAAAAACCAAATGCATGCCTATACAGAAGTATAGGCAATGAAGTCATTGGGACAAAGGCCATTTCTGCACTACACTATTATAGTGCTATTATTCCATTTTCAACATCCTATGGAATTCTGGGGTTTGTAGTTTACTGAGGCCAAAGAGCACTCTGGCTGAGAATTCTAAATGCCCCTCTCTAAACTGCGAACCCCAGGATTCCATAGGATGCTGAAAGTGGAATAATAGCACTGTAACAGTGTAGTATAGAAATGGCCAGAGAAATAGTTCATAAAGCTCTGCCAGCATACTTATGCAGGAAAACTGATTCATGATGGTGGAAGGGTCAAGGCTGCTGAGATGGAAGTGGAGATGGAGTTTTCCCAGCAACCTCAGCAACCAATTAGTGGCCATTTCGACCAAGGACAGAGAAGTATCCAGCATCCATCCCTCTGCTGTTACTCAACAAGGAAAAAAAACATTGTGAAAGGGGGAGTTGGATATCTCCTTCTACAATAACATAAAAAGGACTTGTGTATAATCTCCAGTTACTCAAGTGTAAATCACCAAATAGATTCTGGCTTTTGGTTTCACCGATATACCACTGAACCCAGGGAATATGGCCTCCAAACTGATATGTATAATATTCCAATGTTAGTCTCCAATGTATGTACAGGAATGCAGCATTAAAGAGCTGAACATTTCAAGTGAGTGGAAAGTTAAGGGAGAGGACTCCATAATTCCATGAAGTATTCCTTCTTATTCTTCTTATTCAGAGCTCTGAATGTCTTCACATGAAGAAGAAAAGCAGAGAAGGAACAGCAGAAAACTCAGCACAGGAACTGATCAGGCCTGCATGGATGCTATGTGCATTTTCTAAATACTCCACAGAGTCAACAGCACTGAAGGAAGGATAGAGACCAGGGCCCTTTTTGCACGGTGTTTCTTAAGCGAAAGGGCCCCTTGAGCGTCGCGTAAATGTGAGGAGCAGTCTGCATGATGCACTCACATTTACACGACGCTCAAGAGCGTGACACGAACCGCTAGCAGATTTTCTTATTTTCAGCTTCAAGCCAAAAATGCTGCGTGGTCGTGCAACACTCAGGGGCGTGGAGTGCACTTACCTGCCTTGTGCAGCCTCCTGCCACTTACCTGCCTCAGCGCTAGCCTTCGACTCCCAGGCTGCGCCATGGTAGGAAGGGGCGGGGTGTGGGTGGGGCGCTCGCGCAAGCAGCTGCAGCGCCGAAGCAGCAGAGACATGACAGACTCTCGCAAGAGGCTGCTCGTGCAATCCCTGTGCTCCAGCACCGAGAACAGGTAAGTTGCGGAAAGGGCCCGGGAGTAAGAATGGTATGGCACCCAATATATTGTTGAACTACAGCTTCCAGCAACCCTTGCCAGCACAGTGAATGAGAAATTCTGGGAGTTCTGGGAGCTGTAGTTCACCAATATCTGGAAGTGGAAGTACTCAGTATTCTCCTGGTATAGGCAGGAGCTGCAGATATATTTGCTATTTTCTGTGCTGTTAAACAGAGACAGCCCGAGTAGATTTCCGTAGCTTCATTTTGGTATCAGTTTCTTAATTTTTCCTTCTGATCACCATGGGAACTTTGTAAAATTAATTTCAGAATTGGTGCACACATGCATAGTCTGTTGAGGCATTCATCTCTCCCTTTGTGGTTGATTCTGTTCTTTGTTCCAGCTATAGAAAACCCATTGAATCAATGGTAATTCAGTAACTTAACATTTATGTAAGATTCATTGATCCAATGGGTCTATTGTACTGGGGACTAACAATAGGATTCAGACCAGAATGTTCAAACAGATTATCAGATTAAGAGTGTATCCACAATGTACAGTTGTAGCTGTTTGATCCCACTTCAACTACCTGGGTCTTATCCTAGGGAATCCTGGAATCAGCAGTTGCTGAGATATATAGAATTATCAACTGCACTCCCCTGAACTATAGAGTCCAAATGCTTTGACAACTTGTTCTGGTAATCCAGACATTCTGTGCTCTCTGTTGTACAAATTTCTGACTGATGATTGATTGGATTTAAACCCTACCCTTTTACCAAACTAGCACCAGTCTATGTGGGTCCAGGATACGGACACCTTTCTTGGTGCTAAACAAAGCTGTCATGAATACATATTTCAAATTTATGTAGGCAGAGTAGATGAACAAAACATGAGCTGAAATAGATGGGTTGTTTTTCAAATCAGCTTTACAATGAGAATTGTATGTCCTCAATCTGCAAATGTAATAGGAATAATTTAATACTCCTGTGTATTAGAATGATTATTTGAACACTGGTCTATCTAATGTTTGCTATCAAGGAGAAAATGTAATGAAGCAGTTCTTTATTTCTCTCTCTTCTTCTTCTTTTTTTTTTATTTTGAAAGAATTACAGGTTCTGTGCTGACAGTTTCTGTTTTGTTAAAAAGAAACAGCTTATTAGAGTCTTCCATTCCATGACAGGATCAGTGATCCAGCAATTCCAATCAAATGCACATTGTATTACTAACTATCTTTTTTGCAGGGGGTGGGCGAGACAGTACTGGAACTTTCCTTCTTATTAGACTGTTACAACTCCCTTCCTATTTATAAATTCCAGCAGTGAAAAACTTTATTCCTGCAAAATTTATCTTCTTCTATTTCTAGAAATTTAAAAATTAAGCAGGGGCTGGGTTTTCCAATCCTGCCCAGTAGATGGGAGAAGTAAGATCTACCAAGATAGATTCTTCCTACTAGATCTAAGCAAGGAGTGGGAATCATGAGGCCCTCTAGACGCTGGGTTGTATCTCCTACCATTCTTCACCATTGGCTATGCTGACAAGATCTGCTATGTGTTACTGTGCAAAAATATCTGAAGGATCATAGAGTTCCCCCTGTTGTCTTGAGCAAGGAAGGCCAGAGATAAAGCTATCTTTTCCCTAAAACTCTTTAAAGAGCCCCAGATCTCTTTATAGAGCACATTCACCATAAAGTACAGAACTTTAAAAATACTGCTAAAAAGAATCAAGCTAGATTCGAACAAAGAATCTTTGGACTTCTCTGCCACACCTCATTGCCCAGTCTTGAGAAAGTGTCCTAGAGAACTCAAAAGTTCACCTGTATTTTATGGATCTCATGAAATAGCATAATATGTTATCTAACCTTGCTTTGGGATGTCACACATATCTGTTTCTTTTCTTTGTTTTCATTCATTATTCCTTCCTCCTTCTCCTCCTCTTCCTCCTTTTTCTTGTGAAAGAAATTATTCAACTTATCTCATCTAGAGCTCATTTTTTGAACAATTATATAATCTGCTTACTGAGAATTGGACATTATAGGTGGATGGATATTATCAGAACTCAAACATGGCATGATCTTTGTTTGGTGCTGAAACAAGCAGTTTTATTTTATCCCCAACAAACTCTCTTTAGCCAGTATGGAGAAAGTACCACCAAAATAATATGGGAATCCATTTTGCATTTTGTAAAGAAGCCTGTCTTTTCTTTGTCAAACAATCATTAACATTTATGTGGGGTTTTTCATCTATGTAGATTCCAAAGGTCTGTGCAGATCTTTGTAAATATTATCCATGCTGGGATCACTTGCTGCCAAGTTTTACTTTTTAAAAAAGCATATCCAATGCATTTGCATTGTAGCTATTAATTATGTCGGCAAGGCTGTGGTTTCATAAGTTAAGGTTTCATCAGGGATCTACTTTCACTGTTTCAAACATCATGCTATGTGTTTATTCTTATGAGAAGACAGTGTCAAAGAAATTACTATCCTACTACCAAAAGGAGTATAATTCTGTGAATTTCTAGACAGTGGTGCTGTGCTACATCTCCTGCACTTTGCTGAATGTTCCTAGCTGCAGAAATCCACACCTCTGTATCCACCTAAGTTTCAGTGTTTTCAGCAATTGTACCATGGTAGCCAGTTGTACCAGACTGAGGTGACAGGATGCAGTAAGGGTACCATCAAACTACAATGTTATGGTGCTTTAACTGCCATGGTAATATTGCATGGAATCATGGGATTTGCATTTTAGGGAGAGGCATTTAGCATTCTCAGCCAGAGAGCTTCAGCGCCTCCGAAACTACAAACCCTAGAATTCCACAGAATAATGTCCTGGCAGTTAAAATGGAATAATAGTGCTATAACAGCGTACTGTGATAGAGACTCAAATCACAATAAGAAGAGAAACGTCAGAACCTTGTAACAGAAAGAAACTTGGTAGTGAAATCTTCAAAGGAAGTAGGAAGAGTATCATTGTAGGGCATTACTAGCTAGGAAATTCAAGGACTATTATTATTAAGCAAAATAATAATAATTTTATTGATTAGTTCCAACTGGAATAGGCCTATTGAATCAAATATTGAATGGTAAATCAATACATAGGTAAATCCCATTGATTTAGTAGATCTACTCCAGTCAGGACTAACAACAGGATTTAACCAATTATTATTATTATTTCCCAACTTTTGTCCAGCTAAGGACTCAGGGTAGCTTACAACTGATTAAGAAACACAGTTGAAAATTCACAAAATACAAAAGTTAAAAAGTGATTAAATGATCCAAAAAAAAAAAAAGAAGAAGAAGAAGAAGAAAAGGAAGGAAGGAAGGAAGGGAGGGAGGGAGGGAGGGAGCGAGGGAGGGAGGGAGGGAGGGAAGGAGGAACCAGTTAAAAACATAAACCCTGAAAAACACAACACAACTGAAATAATAAATGGAAAATGCAACATATCGTGCAAAGCCCACCCTACTTGAACGATCAGTCCTTAAAGGCCTATCAAAATAGAAATGTGTTCATCTGTTTGTGGAAAGAGAGTAGGGATGATGCCAGCTGAGCTTTTCTGGGAAGGGAATTCCAGGGCCTGAAGACATCTACTGAGAAACCCCTGTCCTATGTTCCTACCAGTTGTACCTGTGAGGGTGCAGTTGTAATTCAAAACAGTAATGTTTCCAAGCTCTGAGTAATCCTTCCAGAAGGTCAACATTGATGGAGTTTCTGTCCATAAAAGGTTTGTGTGGAACAGGGTGGAGGAAGTTGAACAGCTGACAGAAGTCAGATAGCAGGAGGGGATATTTCTGAGAGCCAGGTGAAGTGTGGGGAAAAGCGTGCCAGAGGTAGGAACATATATAGCAAGAACACTGTAAAACTACAACAGAATCAAAAATCCACAAGCAGTGATACTTTTGGGGGCTAACTCCAAACCATAAAATACATTATGCAAGCTTTTGAAGCTTCAGTGGTTTCTTCAGACAAAGATCTTCAAAAATGCAGGAGAAAAGTGGTGGTGATGTTGGAATAAGAGGCCTACATTCTGCCTGAGATGTTCTCAGTTAAAATGGTACTGAGGGGTTTCAATGCAGGCAGAGGTCATTCCCTTATTGGCTATGTGAGGACTAGGGACAGAGGGCAATAAAAGATAGGCAATAGAATTTCAACTCCACTACCAACAGAAAATTTACTTCTCATGAAGACCAGCTGTCCCTGAGAAGCTAACTGCTCCTTTCTTAAACAGAGAACACTGAATTTCACAAGGTGTCTCCATACTGTTACATCTGGAAAAAGGTTTAAGTGCTATATTGATACAACTTGCGAAGTTGTACTCCCAAACTGTAGTTTAATGAAAGAGTTTTTACTGACCTAAAACTACAGTGACATAATCCACATGTGGAGATGAGCAGTACAAAGCAAGATGGCAGATAAGGCCACCTAAGAGATTTGGGGTAAGGTGAACCACCAATTTTTAAAGAACTGCATACAAATGGGTACTGGGAGTGAGAGCTTTGCTTTACCCTTGCCTTTTTCAATGTCTGCACAAAAAAATGCCTGTTAACTAGGCTACGGAACTGAGATGGAAGTTCTAAGAAATAGCTGCTCTAAAATGTGCCTGTTAATTAGGCAAGGGGTAAGAATTGAAAGAGAAGTTCTAAGAACTAGCTGATTTAAAATGAATGGACATAATTTAGAATTGTTCAATGAGAATGGTTCACCTAGCAATGAATTTCACATATCGTGAACCTTGATGATGCAACTCTGGCTACAACATGTCAAATCTGCACAAGAGTCAACTGTGTACTTACCACCCCTAAGGTATGCCTTTTCACCGCTAAAGTATCCAATAACAGAATGTTTGATTTTTTAAATTTTCATATTCATTTTTTAAAACTCCGGCTTTTACCAGAACACTGATCAGTCACAGATCCTTCAATATGCAGTGCGCTACAATATAATTTAGGCTATATTTCCAAGAGAATAGAAGCTGAGATATACTGAGTGTATAAGAATACCTTAGATATCTCAGAATGGACTGAAGCAAGTCCCCTAAGGAAGAGCTGCATGATTTGAAAAGGTCTTGCCCAATTCACTGTGCTCAAACCTGCCTCTCTTTTTTGCTATAGATACTGGTTGTGCCATCCCTTTCCTTGCTCCTTGGCACCAGTATCTCCTAGTTATTGTGTGGCTCTGCTGTGGTAGTTACTCACTTGGGAAGGAAACAAGAGTAGGGACTGTGGTTTTTCTAATAGGTTTCATTGGATTTAAATATCTTATGAAAGCATTATGGCAACAAAGCAATCATTGTCTTGATTATAATACAATTATATTATGATGTAGTGTCCTTAAGAAGGAACTTCATAGTTTGAAAGGTAGAGGGTATGAGCATCTTTAAAGAATAAATGCAACTTTCTGCAAAACAAAAACAAAAAAACTCTCTCTCCCTCTCTCTCTCTCCCCCTCCCTCCCCCTCCCTCCCCCCCTCAATCTCTCTTGATACATATATGGGTGTGTGTGTGTGTGTGTGTGTGTGTGTGTATCCTGGTTTTTGCCCCCCCCCTTTCTGGTTTTCTGGTATTGGACTGGTGCCATGCTCTCTTTTTCCTACATAGGGAAGCAAGACTTCTGTTAGTTCTGAACTAAACCATTTGGGCAAAGAAATGGGCTGTAGGTTGGTAGGAGAGCACATGCTTTGCTTGCAGGTCTCAGGTAGGACTGGGTTCTACCTGAAGCCCTGGAAAGCTACTGTCTATCTGTATACAATACTGAGCTAAATTAGGCCATTTGTGCATGACGTTGCTGAGCCTTTTCTGCCATGGGATGGCAGCGGTCGGCAGGTCATGCTTCTGCACAACATCATCACATCGTCGCTGTCCCGCTGCCATCCTGTTGCAAAGTGTGGCACTTGCGCAGAATTGGAAAAACGGGGAAAAAAATCTGTTTTACAGCTCCCATCACACAATGCTCCCGTATTTACCATCATGCGGAAGCCGTGGCTGCGCAATTGCAACACTTCCTGCCCCAGGGCAGAAATGTCAAGTGCCCAGCTGTGCTGCAGAAGGAAGGGGCAGGGCTATCACACTTCCTTCCACAGAGAATGAGCAGGTGTAGAGAGGGGAGTTGCTGATGTGCTCCCTTCTGGACCTGGATTTGCAGTGCAATGATGCAGAAGAGTGTCATCATGCGGAAAGGGCCTCTGTCTGATTTGATTCAAAGTTATTTCCTCACATTCCTTTCTTATGGTTCAATGGATGCCCAAGTGGCCTGAAGTGCTGAGCTAATGGAATTATGTCACAAGAGCCATAATAAAGAATGTTCAGAAGCAAAGAGAGTGAAAACTTGATAACTCTGTCCCATTTACTTGGATGTGCCAAAACAGGATAGGGTCTGGCCACACATTTTTCATTATTTCGCAGCAACTGGTAACTTTGTAATATAGAATTATCTGCTGCATAAAATTTCAGCTCAATGGAGCAAATTATAGCTATAGGTTCTGTATACCTCCCTGCTCCAGTCAGTCCAAGCCACCTAAACACGCCCCATACCCCACCCCCTTTTTTCTTATTTTTCCTAAATAGGACCCCTCACAGCATCTAAAGGGCATAGGAGGCAATTTCACCTTATTTATTTTAGGCCCAGGGGCTCCCCCCCCCACCCGCCGCCGCTTAACTAGGGGCCTTTCTGCACTACACTATTATAGTGCTATTATTCCACTTTCAACATCCTGTGGAATCCTGGGAATTTGTGGTCTAGGGCATTTAGAATTCTCAGCCAGAGAGCGCTTTGGCCTCAATAAACTACAAACCCCAGAATTCCACAGAATGTTGAAAGTGGAATAGAATCATAGAATCATAGAATCATAGAAATGTAGAGTTGGAAGAGACCACACGGGCCATCCAGTCCAACCCCCTGCTGTGCAGGAACACCCTCAAAGCACTCCCGACAGATGGCCATCCAGCCTCTGCTTAAAAACCTCCAAAGAAGGAGACTCCACCACACTCCCAGGCAGCATATTCCAGTGCCGGACAGCCCTGACTGTCAGGAAGTTCTTCCTGAGGTTCAGGTGGAATCTCCTTTCCTGCAGCTTGAATCCATTGCTCCTTGTTCTGGTCTCTGGAGCAGCAGAAAACAAGCCCTCTCCTTCCTCTACATGGCATCCCTTCAAATATTTAAACATGGCTATCATGTCCCCTCTTAACCTTCTCTTCTGCAGACTAAACATATCCAGCTCTCTAAGTCTATCCTCATAGGGCATGGCTTCCAGGCCCTTCACCATTTTGGTCGCCCTCCTCTGGACCTGCTCCAGCTTGACCATGTCCTTCTTGAATTGGGGTGCCCAGAACTGGACACAGTATTCAAGATGAGGTCTAACCAAAGCAGAGTAGAGTGGTACCAGTACCTCCCTCGATCTAGACACCATACTCCTATTGATGCAGCCGAGAATTGTGTTGGCTTTCTTGGCTGTCACATCACACTGCTGACTCATGTTCAGCTTGTGGTCTGTTAAGACTCCTAGATCCTTTTCACACATACTGCCATCCAGCCACGTGTCCCTCATCCTATATTTCTGTATTCCATTTTTTCTGCCTAAGTGTAGGACCTTACACTTCTCTCTGTTGAATTTCATTTTGTTAGCTTTGGCCCAGCCAAATCCAATCTATCCAGGTCATTTTGAATTTTGATCCTCTCCTCTGGTGTATTAGCAACCCCTCCCAATTTGGTGTCATCTGCAAATTTGATGAGCATTCCCTCTATTCCTTCATCCAAGTCGTTGACGAAGATATTGAACAGCACTGGGCCCAGGACAGAACCCTGTGGCATCGTCACTTCTCTCCAGGATGAAAAGCAGCCATTCGTGATCACCCTTTGGGTTCGGTCGGTCAGCCAATTACAAATCCAACTAACAGTAGCCCTGTCCAGCCCGCATTTTACTAGCTCCTTTGCAAGCATGTCATGTGGAACTTTGTCAAAGGCCTTACTGAAATCGAGAAATGCTACATCCACAGCATTCATCTATCCCTTCATCTATCAAGCTAGTAACTCTATCATAAAAAGAGATAAGATTAGTCTGGCATGACTTATTTTTGAGAAATCCATGTTGACTTCTCGCGATTACCACGTTGCTTTCTAAGTGATTAGAAACTGACTGCTTAATGATCTGCTCCAGGATCTTTCCGGGTACCGATGTCAGGCTGACTGGGCGATAATTATTTGGGTCCTCTTTTTTTCCCTTCTTGAAGATGGGGACAACATTTGCCCTCTTCCAGTCTGCTGGAACTTCTCCTGTCCTCCAAGATTTCTCAAAGATTATAGCGAGCGGTTCCGAAATGACCTCTGCCAGTTCTTTTAATATCCTAGGATGCAATTCATCTTGCCCTGGAGACTTGAATTCATCCAGTGTGGCCAGGTATTCCTGTACCACCTCTCTACCTATTATGTGCCTCATTTCCTCTGCTTCCTCACCTGCTCCCCAACCGCCAGGTTGAGTGCTTGTATCCTTCTGGGAAAAAAATGAGGCAAAGAAGGTGTTAAGTAGTTCTACCTTTTCTCTTCCCCCCGTTAGTAATTCGCCATCTTCTCTGCGCAGCGACCCTATCGTCTCCTTCTTTTTCCTTTTGCTACGGACATATTTTAAAAAGCCCTTTTTATTGTTTTTGATGTCTCTGGCCAGCCTAAGTTCGTTCTGTGCTTTAGCCTTTCTGACCTTCTCCCTACATCTCCTAGCTACTTGCTTAAATTCTTCTCTGGTGGTTTCCCCCCTCTTCCATTTCCTGTACATGTTTCTCTTAACACTTAGCTCAGCTGAGAGTTCTTTAGTAAACCATTCTGGTTTCTTCAGATGCCTTCCATTTTTCCTCCTTATTGGCACAGTTTTAGACTGTGCCTTCAATATCTCCCTTTTAAGGAACTCCCATGCCTCCTGAATTCCTTCCCTTTCACTATTCTTGACCACTGAATTCCAGCCAGCAGCTCCCTAAGTTTACAGAAGTCCACTTTTTTAAAATCTAAGATGAGTGTCTGGCTACACTTATCTTCTCCTTCCCACTGAATGCCAAATTCTAATAGGGCATGGTCACTCCCCCCTAAAGATCCAACCACTTCTACCTCATTAACAAGGTCATCCCTGTTGGTCAGGATCAGATCTAGAATATTTGATCCCCTTGTGGCCTCTTCCACCTTCTGGACCATGAAATTGTCTGCAAGACAAGCAAGAAACTTGCTGGACCTTGCTGTCTTGGCAGAGTTTGACTGCCAACATATATCCGGGTAATTGAAATCTCCTATTATTACTGTATCTCTCCTTTTTGAATGCGTGGTCATTTGGTTGAGGAAGGCGTCATCAAAGTCCTCAGTCTGGGTTGGAGGTCTGTAGTAAACCCCCACCAGAATATCCCTATTGTTTCTCGCTCCCTTAATTCTTACCCAGATGCTCTCAACCTGGCTTTCTGGGGTTAAGTCACGGATCTCTTCACAGGTGGAAACATCCTTGACAAACAAGGCTACTCCTCCTCCTTTCTTGTTTGGTCTATTTTTACAAAATAGGCTATACCCCTCTATTCCTACATTCCAGTCCTGAGACTCATCCCACCAGGTCTCAGTGATGCCTATCAAATCGTATTTATTTTGTTGTACTAGGAGTTCAAGTTCATCTTGCTTGTTTCCCATATTCTGTGCATTAGTGTAGAGACACTTAAGTCCCTGGGCCCTTCCTGTAAGTCCTGTACTATAGTTTCTACTCCTCCCACCACTGGCCGCTTGTACTACTTGTCCAATATCATTTGGATCTTTTCCCCCTGCGCTCGCCGAGTCCTGGCCTTGAATAATATTGTCTCCCTCCCCAGTGGAACTTAGTTTAAAGACCTCTGAATCCTCCTTGCGAGATTGTTTGCAAAAACATTCCGGCCAAATTTTGTGAGGTGCAGCCCATCCCTTGCCAGAAGCCCACGTTCATGGAAATTCAGGCCGTGTTCCAAAAACCCAAACCGTTGCCGGCGGCACCATGTGCGGAGCCAGTTGTTGACCTCTGCTATTGCCTTTTCCCTACGTGCGCCATATCCTTGAACAGGGAGGAGAGACAAAATAACCACCTGCGCACCAAGGTCCTTAAGCTTCATCCCCATAAGCTCGTAGTCCTTTGCAATGTGGTAAAAGCTGCTCCTCGCAGTGCCATTAGTTCTGACATGAACCAAAATGAGGGGCTTATGGTCAGTGGGCTTGACCAGCCTGGTTAGCCTCTCCGTTATGTGGTTGATCTTGGCCCCAGGAAGACAGCAGACCCCTTGATTGAGCTTGTCCGGCTTGCAAATTGCCATTTTGGTTCCTCTGAGCAAGGAGTCACCAACAACCAGAACTCACCTCCTCTGAGGCTTCCCCAGGGTTCCTCGACGAGCATGTTCTTCTAGGACTGCCTGGGCATTCTGTTGAGACTGGGAGCGTTGATCTAGTTCCCGTTGCCGAAGTTGGATTCCTTCTCGTGGACATTCTGTTCCCTCCTCCTGGTGCTCCTCATCATTCGTAAGGCCAAGAACTTTGAAGCGATTGTGTAGGTTGAGAGTCTCTGTTACCTTCCTGGACCTTCTGCTCCTACGTGTAACATTCCTCCAAGCCTCCATTTCCTGGCACAGTGTGTTGACTTCCTGATCTGGCAGCTCCTCCGCGCATTCGGTCTTCTGGTACGTCTTCTCTGCCCTATCCAAAAACTCCTCCCCTTCCCTAATAAGATGAAGATTAGAAACTCATGCCTCCAGCTGGCAAACCTTCTCCTCCAAGAAGGTCACCAGCTTACACTTGGCGCAGGTGTACCCGACAACATCTTGTGGCAAGAAAAGGAACATCCCACAAGTGCTATAGGTGACGGCGGCAGCTCCCTCACCTTCCATCCTAGATACTACAGAGAGTAGTACAGGAAGCAGTTCTAGAAAGAATAACTGGGTTTTCTTTCTGAAATTCAGCTGTATAAGCTACGTCTGCTCTACTGATTCTGAAGGGTTAAACTTGAAGGATGGAAGTAGAGGACTTTAACAGCGTGCGCCCTTGGGAGCTCCTAATAAGACTCCTCCCCCCAGCTGGCTCCTCCCCCTCGTTAGTCAGACCGTGTGCTCAGGGAGAGCACACGGCCAGCACAAGGAGACGAAACAAAAACAAGCAAACAAACAGACAAACAAGCACTGCCCCACAAGCCTGTAAACACACGTGGTCTAGGATGTCTTCACAGACCCAGCTCCCCCTCTGCTCTCCCCTCTGGGGAATAATGGCACTATAACACTGTAGTGCAGAAAGGCCCTAGAAGTGGTTTTTAGTCACTTCCAATTGTAAAAGAAAAGCACTTCCTAAGTCCAAAACAGGTTGCTCTCCTTCATTGAAAAATTGTTCTTCATTGTCCCTAGAGAGGACAAAGGGTCATCGTCATTTAAAAGGTAGAAGATGGGAATAAGCTGGTATAGGGGAAGGTCTGGCTTCTCAAGATTTGGCATGGTGTATGTGTGACACACACACACACACACACTCAACCTCAGGAATATTGCCCAATCCTGCAATAGAATGTGTTGGCTGAAGTAACTAATATAGTTAGACTGTTTGAATTACAAGGTATCCAGGTGTCCAGGCTATATAACATGGTATTATCTGAACTTTCTTGAGGGTATACTAGAAAGCGCATTAAGTCAGAGGCCATTTCCGCATGGGGCTAGGGAATTGCCCCATGATGCTACTCACCGGACTTTTGGGCTCCCCGGTCTGGTCCACACTGCTCTGGAGCAGTGCGTGGCCGCTGCTCCACACTGCTCCGGGGACGAAAATAGTGGCTTCCGGTTGGTTGAGGCTCTCGACCAACCACTGAAGCTCGGCAGCCTAAAGCCCGCCCCCAGCAGATCACAGGCTTGCACCAATGCGAGCCTGCAAATCTGCATAACGGAGCAGGCTCGCAGTGGCGCGCTCCATGCTTTTGAAAGACTTGTTTTTAGCGGTCTTTCAAAAGCATGCTGGACGACCACTTGGGGTCATTCCGGAGCAGGCTGGGGTGCGGATCTACGTTAAGTAGGTCCAACCCAGTCCGCTCCCGGGTGCAGACGCCCTCCCTGGAGGACACGCTGCACCATTTTAAAAACCCCGTGTGGAAATGGCAGAGTCATTGTAAAAAAGAAAAAAAAACCTCTATGAAGAGTCATTGACCGTGTCATTTTATTACATTGGGTATTTATCCCAGATATACATGGAAGTGTTTCTTGTTTCAGGCTCACCCTTGGTTTCATGATCAGTTGTGCCTTCTTGTCTATGTGGCTTAGCAACACTTCCACTGCTGCTATGGTGATGCCAATCGTAGAGGCTGTGGCTCAGCAAATCATCAGTGCTGAAGCCGAAGCTGATGCTATGGAAATGACTTATGGAAATGGAGCTACCAATCATGCACTGGAACTGGATGGTACGCACAGAGGGTGAACTTGTCACATTCTTCATTAACACCTTAGCTGGGGCAAAGAACACCTCAACTTAAGCCTTGTTTTGAAGTCTTCACTAATCTCTCTCTCTCTCTCTTTTTTTCCTTTTACAGAAAATATTGATGATTCTGAAGGAGTTGATTGGAAAGAAAAGGCAAAGCAAACTGATGGGTAAAATGTATATGTTTGATCACTGACATTATTACCAGTTTACTGAAGTTCAGTAGATTAGTGACTACGGCAATTTTCTTTTTTCCAGATACAGCAATGGTTCTATCAACACTGCTCACACTATGTGCAATGTTGAAAAGGAAGAGGTAATTAAAAAATCATTCGCAGCACATATTTTCAGAAATCAGTGACTCATCATATGTTAGATAATAATACACAGTATAAACCTGTAGTCCTTTACCAATTTACGTGGGAGCAATTCCCACTCAACTCACTGGGGTTTAATTCTGAGAAGATATGTATAGCACTATCACTTTATTTTACATCCAGGATCTCTAGTTCAGAGAGTGTGCATGGGCTTCTGGATAAAGTTTACACCATAAGGTAATACCACTTAAATCAGCTTTAGAAGTCAGATGCGATCTCTTAAGGAAATAATTGAATAGCACGCAGACAGAACATCCCAGTGTGTAGCATATCACTAAATAATGTCTGTCAACTTGACCTGGGATCCTGATAACATTATGCAATTATCACTATAAATTCCATTTTAACTGACAGGGTTTATTCCAATGGAATCCTAGAATTCATGGTTTAGACAGGAATACTTAGAATTCCCAGCTGGGGATCCCTAGTGCCTCATGAGACTACAAATCTCAGGATTCCATAGTATACAGCCATGTCAGTTAAAGTGGAATCATGGGCCATTTCCATCCTATGCTGTTATAGTGCTGTTATTCCACTTTCAACATCCTGTGGAATTCTGGGTATGTAGTTTAGGGAGGGGCATTTAGAATTCTCAGCCAGAGAGCTCTTTGGCCTCGGTAAACTACAAAGCCCAGGATTCCACACGATGCTGGAAGTGAAATAATAGCACTATAACACTGTAGTGTGGAAATGGCCATGGTACTATAATGTGTAGTGTGAAAGGTCCTCTGTTCTGGCCATTATTTGTTTGTTTGTTTGTTTGCCTCATTCCCAAATTAAGTAGAGCATTGACTCAGTGAAAACATAAGTAAACCTCATGGTTCAATATGCCTAAAATAAATGGGACTACCAATATGATTCAGGTCACAGTGTGTACTAGAAAGGACCTTCTCCAACTGTTTCCTGGTTCATAATCAAAAGAGATGTAGATGGAAGTTATAAGCCATTGTAAGAATCTTACAAAGGCATTGCCAGAATTTTATATTATTTTGACACCAGATTGGTACAAGAGATAATTGCAGGATATTGGGTTGCAGTAACTGATTATCTTCAGGTCATTCTTATAGAATAATGAACATAAAGAAGAGTCAGTCATCTGCCTCCCTTTCTATCTAATAGCAGAAAAGAAATAACCAAACTAAGTTGGTAGCCACGTAGGTGGCCAGATTGGTCCATTAGACAAAAAAAAAACAGTGAATGTATCCATAGCATGCAATTATGGCAGCTTATTACCACTTTAACTGCCTTAGTTCAATCCTATCGAATTCAGGGAGTTGTAGTTTGGTGAGGTACACAGATGTCTCTATAGCATTCACCTGTCCTACAGTACTTGAGCTTTCTGGAAGAAGTCTTAAGTTCCTCACCAAACTACAAATCCTGGGATTGCGTAGGATGGATCCCTGGCAGTTAGAGCGATATCAAAGTGCTATAATTGTGTTATCTGGATATACCATTATCTGGCAGTCCTTTTCAGTACTGACCAAAATGTCACAAAATCATATGCAAGCTGTCAAATTCTCTAAATTCAGTTCTGTAAAATGGCTATTCATGTTGGAAAAAACTGTAGTATGACAAGCCTTTCTTGTGTGTCTTGGAATGAGACTCTTCCCTTCTCTAATTATTGATGGAAACTTTTCTTAGGACAAACCAAAATTTCACAGTTGTGTGCAAGCTTTGGGACATGCTGTAGCTTTTATGGGATTTGTAACTTTAAAGAAAAAAAAAGTTCTGCCTTTTGATCCCTGGTTTCCAAGTGTTAATCCTTCTCACTAATTGTTTTGGTTCATCCTCTCCACTGCCTTGAACTCACAAATTTCTGAATCTGCTTTTGTCCTTTTCTTACTCCTTGTACTCAGTTCAACCCTATCTCAAGTCTGAACATGCAATTGCTAGCAAGCCTCGTAACAAGGTCTGCAGTGCCTAATCTAACCCTGATTTTGTTTTATCATGATGACTCATAAGTCCCTATCTTGAGTTCCTGATAAGCTCCATTAACCCCTGGCTCCATGCCATTCTTCTGCAACAGAATAATGACACGTGAATTGTGGAGCAAAAGATTGTTTCCCTGCCAATTCCTGTTTATCTACAAAAGGGAAGGTTAATGAACCAAACTGAAGTGAAAAATATATATATATATTCTCAGAAATCCAACATTTGCTTTACATTACTGTAACATTGCTTTTCATTATGGTCACATAATTAACCACACTATTGTGGTTAAGATCTAATGAAAGAATCTTAAAATAGGATTTCTGCTTCTCCCTATCGCCCAGGCTCAAACACTCTGCTGTCTTGAATGCTCTGCTTGAACAAAAAGTGATCATATGCCTGGCAAACAGCAGAACTATGAGAATCTGTCCTTTAAAATACATGCCAAGAAATCTAGAGCAGGATCTGGCCCTTTTCAGACCATGCTTTGTTATAACCAAACCTGGATAACTGCTAGGATGCATAATAACTCTAAAGGTTCCTTTGCCAACCAGAAAGCCTTGCTTCAGTCTACATGACTACCTGTTTACCACTTGGATTTCTGGCATACTTTTAAGAACCTTTTCATCTTCTCAGATGCTCTATGATAAAATCCCCGTATACTTAAAAATAACCAGATCATTCAGATCAAAGGTACAGAATGAAATGCATGCATAGCAGTTAGAAGGTTCCAGAACAAATTTGCCATAGTAACCCAACATATCCCATTTCTGTTATGTTTGGATGTGATTGGGATATCTAAATTACTCCAGCCCACTTTAAACTAGGCTTTTAGGTTTTGTAATGGATTTACCATGCTATTACTAATTTTAATCTCTGTTTTGACATTCATAGAAAAATTTGTCAGTAAATTTGCCATAGGAGTCAATGGAGCATAATGGTTTGAGTTGTGCTCAGACTCTGGGAGATAAGGGTTCAAATCCCTGCTCAGCAACAGAACTCACTGTGTGAGTTCGGCAGGTCACACCCTCTCAGCCTCCTGTGAATGAATCCATGATAGAGTTGTCATAAGCTAGAGTTGGCTTGAAGGCGCATAACAAAAAATCCCTATTGTATCTTCAAGTTAGACTAGAATTATCTAATTAGTTTGCCACTTAAGAAAAATAGTACTGGAACATTTGAGATATAGTAGCCATTTTCTAGGACTTTATTAATACAATGAAATCTTCCAGTACTGTTTTAGAGGAGCAGAACCTACTCAGACAGTAAGGCCACTGGATTCTAGGACTCATCTTTTCCAATCAGGTTTACAAAGCAATTTGAATATCTATTGTCCTTTTGAGTTTGACCAGTTTAGATAAATACATATTTAAAGCTGAATAAGTTTTGAGTACAGGGTCTGTTTCATGAGATCAAAGTCTGTGTGCTGTCTATGCAGTGGGAAAAGCTAGCCCAAACTACTTTTTACTATGGTACAGACTATCTGAAGGACCTACTGGGCTACTAGCATATGAATCAGGTTTCAGCCCTGATTTAACATTTAGCAAGTAACCACAATGCTGTAGCTAAATCTCATTCATACTGACAGATGATCATCATGTCTGCCTTGCCCTGAAAAATCATGGAGTGTCATTTTCCTCACAATGTTCAAGGAGTTTCCTTGCAGCTTCAAACCTTTTCCCCTTCCGTTACATGTTACTGGTAGTGACCTCACTTGTAGAGAATTGCTTCCGACTCTGGAAAAAGCAGAGCACTAAAAAATTTAGCATCTGAATGAGAGCTGGCTTCTGTTTTTGCCAATGTATAGTTTGTAGTTGCTCCTGATTTGTGAACCAGTGAGAATAAAACCGTTCCCAGAGTTACAACAAGGGCTAGGCCATAGAGTCTTATACTCTTCACTGAATATTTTCATACATACTTATAGACTGATTCTGAATGGCAAAGTCTGTGTGTGTGTGTGTGTGTGTGTGTGTGTGTGCGTGCGTGCGCCTTTTGACTTTCTTACTAAGAGGAACCAAAAAAAAAAAAAAGGAATTCCTATTAACAGCTGACAATTGCAGCACAGGTAGAGCAGAGCTTGGGAAATGTTTTGGACTACAATCCCCACATCCCCAATGGGCAGTGGACATGCTATTTGGGAGATTCGAGGACTTATAGTCAATAAGCTTGTTTTCCAAGCTGTAGCTCAGGCATTTTAACTGAAGGTTGCTAGAAATTTAAGCACATCTTCTGGATTTTCTACATCTTTCATCTTTCCATGTTCTCTTCTCTCCTTTACATATCTAAGTTTGCACGAAGACAAAAAGCTGAAAGAGGAATGAGGTCATGACAGGAAAGGAGTCTCTCTCCTATCCTGAGTTTTGGAGAATTTTGGAGAAAAGACTGAATGTTTCATGAGGATTTTCCAGAACCCACCCTGTTCCCAATGGTGTTGGGCAAGTTTTGTTGATAAATAACCTAATATGAAAACATTGTGGTGTTTTTTTGTCCTTTTCAATTTCACATTTACACAGAAACCAGAACCAAGTGAAACAGGAAGAAAATATAAAAAGCAAAGGGATCACATGATATGCAAAGTCATGTCCTTGTGTATTGCCTACTCATCTACCATTGGAGGACTGACAACCATCACTGGAACTTCAACCAACTTAATATTTGCTGAGCAATTCAATACGTAAGAAAAGAGACTATATTTGTTGTTCTGTCTGCTAAAGCTAAATATTATTTGCACTTTCCAACTTTCACTGATTTAAGTGTGTTTTATATTATTACTGCACACTGTGCTGATCCCTTCTTCCAACTGAAAGTCCCTTATCAGTTATATTAGACCAAGGTGTAGTGGTTTGAGTGTTGGGCTAGGTCTGTGAGAGACCAAGGTTGAATCTCCATTCAGCCATGGAAACCTTGAACCAGTCACACTCTCTCAGCCTCAGAAGAAGGAAATGGCAAGCTTCCTCTGAATACATATTGCCAAGTAGGGTCATCATAAACTGGATTATATATATCATAAGCTGGACTCTGTCTGTTCTATCATATGACAACAACAGCAACAACAACAAACCAGTTTTAATAGCTTTGCTACATGCTCATATATCAAAGTCACACTTCTGCACAATGGAGGAACAGAAAATGAAACTTAGTTACTTCATAGGCATCCTGCTTCTAGGTCTGATGAAAACCTTAAGCTCAGTATACAAATCTGGAAATTTTCTGTGCTCCTTATAATAGCCGTACGTGGCTCTGTTTCATGACTATACATAAAGCCTACCTACACAATGGTTTTATAAATCAGTTAGCCTCCTTATTCCAAAGTCATATAAATTTCCCACAGATTAACTCGTCATCTGAGAAACATGATGAATGCACAGGTTAGATCCAAAACAGCATTTTTACAAATCAATGCCACCTAATGAACAATAATGCCAATCATTTTATCTGCCCTTTATAAAGTATTCAACACTGTATAGTTTCATCTTGTTTGTGCCTGCGGCAACAGTTTCTTTTATTGTCACAATGGCTTCCATATCACTGGGGTTCTGGTCTGAACTTTAAAACAGTGATATCCAAACTATCTGGTGTGAGGAACTGGCATTTTTTTTCTTAATGCACTACAGTTTGATGTCATATTGGTGCCCATAGGCTACAATTGTTCCCTTCTTTCCTTGAAATTCACCAGGGTCCAAGTCATGGACCAGAGCTAGTCAAGGGACCACAACTTTGGGCAGAACTACTTTAAAAGAGCTATCCAAGGTGCCAAACTCAATCTCTCCAAACAGGGTTCAGGACCTTGGAGAGCTCTTTTAAAGTGTCTACTAAAACCAACAGCAGATTGATTTCAAAAGGAATGGCTTAAACACATGGTGACCTTCTGTTTGAAATAATGGTCAAAATCTTGCCAAGTATAGTTATGTCTCAGTCTCACTCTCCAGACACTCAACCTACCTACCTATTATCTGAGTGTACCCACATGACCATTCAGTGGCCATGGGAGGATGGACACAACAGGAAACCTGTTCCATTCCTGCAGCCACCCACAGGGAGATGATCATCCTCTTGGACCTTTGGAGGACCTCTGGGAGGCTGCAGAAACTAGGCTGGCTACCTGAATGCCCTTTGTCTTCCCCTGAACACTGATTGGCCATAGGGAAGAACCTTCACCCTCCAGAGATATACATGGAATGGGGAGGGAGTCATTCGAGAAAGAGGTGGTGAATTTATCCCTCCACCATGACAAGAAAAGCTACCTATTATGTTACATACATATGTAACTTAGCAGGATGCCCCCAAATGATAAGAATTAAAAACTGGATCCTGCCAATGAATCCTATAACTATATTTAGAGGTTATCCAAGGTGCTCAATTATTTAAAGTTCTGACCTGTTGGAGGATGGAGTTTGACACTTTGGATAGCTTGTTTAAAGTGCAGACTAAACTTCAAAAGGACTTCACTGACATGCAGGTCATTGGCAAGATCTAGCTAAAATTAAGCATTTTAAATGCTAATTTCTTTTTTTTTTCAAACACAGAGTTGCCATGTGCTTAAATCTTTCCTTTTGAAATCAGTGCTGCTTAAAAGCATGTAACTAATTGAAAGAAGCCTTGATATTTCCAATATACAAACAAGAGTTTGAGGGCAAGGGAAAGCAGATTTAAAATCAGACCTCACAAGATTCACATCCAGCCATTTATCTGCAGGAGCTCAATGAACTCATGCTACAAATATGATATTGACAGAAACACAATGTGATAGCTGGAACACATTAAACTGACCAGAATGACAATATAACAAATATATAATTAAGGCTAAAACCATCATTGTGTGTGTTAGTTGAAGTTTTCTCCCATTTAGCAATCCCATTGCATCCACTGAGACTGTTGAGGGCTACATCATAACTGATATTGACACAATTTGGCCCCAGGAAACTTTACAGGACAGCAGAAGATGTATGGGGCTTAATTTCATGTTATTTCTGAGGAAGCTGCCATTTTTTTTACACTTGATGCTAATTGACAACAATCATAGCATCAATAAGTATCTTGTCAGTTTCACTCTGCACCCCAAATATTTCCAATCCTGTAAAATGATTTCTAGTTGCCAGGAATATTGTCTGTCTGCCACCTGTAATTTGGTAAAAGTTGCATCATGGCAAACTGAATTTTGCACACACAAAAATATATCATGGTTACTTTAAAGCAACGAAATAAAAGCATGCACATAATCAAATAAGCAAGGACACATTAAAGGTGTCAGACCCATTAAAAGCAAGGCAAGGGAACAACCATAGCAGAGAAGATCTACATCTCCTTTGCTTCCTGTCTGATTCCATCCTGAGCAACTTGCTGCAAAAACCAATTCCTATTTAGACAAAAGTGTCACAATAGGAAGTGAATAATCAAACTTTATCTTTTCTTTTCTGGGTGCACCAAAGAATCAGAGGGAAGAAGGTGCTTTATTCCTTATGCTGAGCATATTCTCCTGGGTAGAATAATAAGGGAACTTGATGTTCTACAGTAGGATTACTTCCAAGATGTGTGCTGCAGCATTCAAACTTGAAAGTTAAGCACCTGTTTCTAATGAAAAATCACTAAAAGAACATGCTAGATTCAAAATACATAGTGACGATAATCATGTATTATGCAAACAGATGTCTCTCACCAATTGAGGGGGCACCTCATTTAAAAATGTGCTAATTATATTTGCTAGTTTGAGTGAAAGTTAACAGAGTAGTGATCTGAGACTGTCACATCTGTTTTTGACAGCAGAGTTTTTAAAAATATAAGGTCAGGTGAAACTGTCAAATGTTCGGAACCAAATTATGAATAAATTAAATAAACAATTCAGGTGTACATGGAATCAAAATCAAAAGAAAAAAAGGCTAATGAGCTTAAAAGTATCTAGGAGTAGATCTGTTCTTCCACACACCACAACCCACATGACAAAGTAAGTGTATTATTTGTTGTAAAATCTATCCAGTATTTTGTTGAAACATTAGCTTAATATATAGTAAACAGGTAATAGCAGCCAAATACTCTTGGAGTTGAAATTAGAATCTAGGATTCTAGTAAACAGCCTGAGTGAAATGAAATAAGCCAAGAAAGGCAAAATTGTGGAAAATGTAGACTGTACAGAAGATTAGAGTCAGAACAGGAAACATAAGACAATAATGTCGGAAGGCAATGAATTAAGAAACAATTCATCAAAAGGGAAATGACAATGCCCAGGATTAAAACATGTGCACACACAAACACAATATAACAAATAGTCATGAACAACATCAGAGCCTGTAGCCTTCCATGCCATATCTGTTTCCTTGTGTGCCATTTGACTGTGATTTATTTTTACTGTTCTTGATAGTTTTTTAGGTTCTTTTTAAAAATGTGGTGTTGTAAAATCTTATGAATGTTGTTAAGATGATAACTCTATTGCAGAACCAGTTACCTCTAGGCCTGTTCTGATAGATCAAGTTTTGCCATTATCAGTATTGCGGGTATAAATCACTTTCACTACAGAATCTTATTTATGCAGATTACATAGCAACAACCCATTAAAGAAAGGTGGAGATAGAATGAAACTGTACAAAGAGGAGGTTACCCAGTTTTGTCTTTATCATATCAATAACGTGATAGTCCAAGTCTCTAGGATCAAAAGACAGATAGTTTTTCTTCTGAAATGCTAGGCAGGCAAAGTATCTACCTGAGCAATGATAATTTTTATGTAATCTTTCATAGTTTAGATTACAATCACTCTATTTATTAGTGGCTCTCTTCACCGGGCAGCATAGCACTTTCTAGCATCCATATACTGGTTAATTCTGATTTCATGGCACGTTAACCCTCTATTTGGGAATGTTACTCATTTAGACTACAGCTTCCACAGTTCCTAAGCCAACATGACCACTCTTCATGTTAGCAAGCATTCTCAGAGCCACAGTCCAAAAAAGTAATTTTTTCAAGCTTTGTATTAACCTCACTGTAGCTGTACTCACACAACAGTTTCAGTTGAGCATCCTACCTTAATAAACCATAACGTGGCCTTGTGCATAGCATTCAGTCCTCTCTTCACATGAGTGGATAAGCAAACAAAGAACAGACAGCTTTGTGCCATATTGGGAACTGCTACTTTAACTGTATGCCCAAACAAGCTAATTTGTAAACTAGCTTTGAGATTACATCTGCAAGTTCCTTCAGTACTCTTCGATGCAGTTCATCCAGTCCTGGAGATTTATATTCATTTGGAATAGCTAGGCATTCCTTTACTACCACTTTATCTGTTCTGGGCTGTAGTCTTCTTGTTGCTGCTGCTGTTGTCATGTGCCTTTATGTTGTTTCCAACTTATGGCAACTCTAAGGTTAACCAATCATGGGATTTTCTTTGCGAGATTTGTTCAGAGGGGGGTTTGCCTTTGTCTCCCTCTGAGGCTGAGAAATGTGACCTGCTCAAGGTTTCCATGGCCAAGCAAGGAATCGAACCCTGATGTTCAGAGTTGTAGTCCAATGCTCAAACTACTAAACTTCATCAGCTATTTAACTACTTAGAACACTGTTTTCTTTTTGGGAGAAGACTGAGTCAAAGAAGATATAAAATAAGTGAGTTTTCTCTCTGTCCCCTCTGCCATTTTCTTGTTCTTCCTCTTGCTCCAAATGTAGCCCCCCCCAAAAAATTATTTTTTTATTATTTTTAATATCTCTAGCAACCTGAGCTCATTCTGAGCTTTAGCTTTTTTGACCCTTGCAATATGCTGAAGGCTACATTTTGCCACATCATTCCTTCCAATACAATGAAGGCGTAGGGTTTGGTGGGTTTGACGAAGTTTGTCAGCTCCTATGTTGCATCCCAAAAGACAGCATACCTCTCAAGACAGCTTATCAGGTCCACGCACCACTGCTACTGTTCCTCTCAGGAGGAAATCACCTAATACCACCATATGTCTCCTCTTCCTCTGGAAAAAGACAGTAACTTTTCCATTCTCAGAACCCTCCAAGGGCATATCCTTGCCTTTAAAGATGTGAGGCTGTTCCTGTGCCTCATAGTCACCAAATATCAACTGTGTAGCTCCACGATTAAAGCAACTGTGTAGCTCCAAGGTTAAAGCAAGGTCCTTGAAAGGTTTGCTTCTTTACGTGACATTCCTCCAAACATCTCCCTGCTATGTTTTAGAACTGTTGTCTTCTCTAAAGGTGTCACCCATTTCTTGCCCTACCGGAACAGTCTGTTCCACTCTTTCTAAAAATAGTTTCACCCTCCCTGATAAGTTGAAGTGCAGATTCACAGGCCTCTGGCTGCTGCGTCCTTTCTTCCAACAGGGCAAACAGCTTGCACTCTCTGTAGGTATAGCAAAGGCAGATCCACTGGGAAGAAAACAAACACAGCACAAACATTGCAGGTCACTGCAGCAACTCTGTCACTATTTATGTTCATCATCCTGTATATGTAACAGCCCACCTGTCCGGGTTTCTCCCTTAAGCTCCCTCACAAAAGGCCCACAAAAATGCCTGTTTTTCTCTTCCCACCCCCTTAGACCATGTGCTTAGGGAGAGTACAATAATCAGAAGCAAGATCCCTTTTGCAACTTCTCATCCCACCTCAGATCACTGGAAGGGGGCTGTAAACATCCTCCTCCTGCATGCTGATCTCCAACAGAACATTGCTTAGTGTGGCTTTTGGCTGTTAGGGTAGTTTTGTGGAGTCAGGTCAGGAGATTACACATTCATAACTGTGTCTGTGATGTAGGGTTTTCACCAGGGTCTTATTTTTTCTGGGACACTCAAATAAAGTCTGAAACCTTTAGCCCAGAGAGAGTTGAACAAATTCAACCTGAGCCTTTCTCTTAATGAAACCTGTTCTAATTATAGAAAATCTCTCAGTTAAACTGTTGATCTGTGTCTGACTTTGAGCCACGGTGAGATCAGGCTGTTGAAATGCAGAGGGGAATGCATCACTCAAAGGAACAGGCATAAGGAACATTCCCAGAAGCATCGCTTGTATGTCTCTGTCTCCAAAGGTGGTTGTATGTCACACACAGCAAAAAAGAGAATTATAAAAGACCATAGTGGCTTGCTTTATGCTTTCCTCCCTCAGGCAGGTAGCAGTCCTGAAAACAATTACTTATAGATACCTCATTGCTTACAAATACATGGCATCAGTGATTTCAAGATTCATAGCAAAGACATCACACTTTCTGTGAAGTCCTCTGCACTTATTTGCATAAGTAGTTATTCAGAGATACAGCTGCCTCATCAGATGCTTTTTTTCTCCTGTCAGTTGTGATGCTGTACAGAGTGAAAGACAGGAAGTTGGATCCTGTGCATGTCTGTAAAGAGTTTTTGGATCAGGAGTAGTGGTGTCTACACCTAATAGCTCCCTCATGAGGGGTTGAAATAATTAGATTCCAATTCCCACATGAATTAATTATGCCTGGATTTGTTCTGATGCAGGAGCATTTCAGTACATTTCACATATTGTACAATTTTTTAATAATTGTAATTATTATAGTTCATTAAGCTTCTATTGTCTCTGGAATTCAGAGACTAGTTAAATTTATAACCATAAGATTCACATCTAAAACTAAAATTTCAGAAAACATGAAATGGAATATTTGAGATAGTCAGGGCTAGCGATTGAGGGTTATTTTGAAGGGTGTTGTTTCTTGACCATCTCATACTAGTCTTCTACCCTTAAATAAGGGGCAAGCAACTGCTGGGGACTGGGGGAACCTCAAGAGCTGCAACCCTCCTTCTGTCCTATCCCCGCCCCCAATAAAGTTTGTGGGGACAATGAAATTGTCCAAATGGCCCAATAGCAACCCCAGTCTGGGCAATGAAACTGGGTATTTTGCCACTTTTTCAGGCGTTTTACTCCTTCTAATATTTTTAAGGCACGTACAACCCTATCTTTTCAAATTTGGAACTGATTTGGGGAAAAAATACTTCCTGTTCTAGTCACTTCCTGTTTTGGAAAAAAAAAAGACCTGGACAGATCTCCCCATATGACCTGATACCATGTGCGTTTACCTATGTTTCACATATCCATATACCAAGCCTTAGACGGGTATTGTTAACCATTTGGGAGTTAAACCCCCTCCTCCCAAAAGTTTTGGAAGCATGGAATCATGGAGAGGTGTTCAAAACAGCAATTAAGGCTGGAGTTTGCTCACTCTTGCCAATAGAAGAGCATGTTGCTCTCTCTATAACACAGGTCTGAACCCAATCCTTATCATATATAAACAGCTATTGAGAAATATGATTACATTTTAAAATAAACCTTTTTTAAAAAAAGCCACACTTTCCATTCATTGCCAGACTATTCTTAAATGCAACACTAATGATTTTTTCCCACTTCCTAAAAGGTAAGTAAGACAATGGATGAGAGAATATTTGTGATTATTTATTACCAAGCTGCAAAAAAAGAAACTGTGTCAGAAGGAATACTAGACCACTAAGAATTTTGCATGATTTTTTTTTCATGGTATTCAGACATCCTGAAATATTGCAAAGGAATTAGTATGCAGGAAAAAAGCATGTCATTTTGCACAAAAATGGGTGTCCAGCATGGGAAATATGGTTTCTGTCTGTGCAGACAACAGTGGTTGTTGTGCATAACCACATGATAAGAAAGTGTGTCCTGCCACACTGAGAAATCCTTTCAAGAAAATGACCTAACACTGTAAGGTTTTTCATAATTTAGTATGGCTTTCTATTGCTTTTTTGTACAACCCCTGGGTTTTGTTTTGTTTTTTAATAACAAGAAGTCCTGAGGTTAAAAAGTCATCAACAAATCTGAAAAAACAAAAAACCCTCTTTTTACTCTTACCCAATAGGGAGAAAATGTTTGAAATTATTTGTTGTTGTATATGACAATGAAACAAATGAAAGTCTACATCAGTAAGCAGTATTCCACCTTCCTAACAGAGTAGCAATCTATCTTCAGGACACTTTTTTCCTGCTTATCCTGGGGACCTTTGTTTAATAGACACCTTGCTTCTTACACGCAACGCTAACATCTTAAGGTTGTTGTTTTTTTCCTTTTTCATACAGACGCTATCCTAGTTGCCAATGCATCAATTTTGGATCCTGGTTTATTCTTTGCATCCCTGTCTCTGTTATTATTTTATTACTTTCTTGGGTTTGGCTCCTGTGGCTATTCTTGGGTTTTAAGTAAGTATTATTATTCTATTTATCTTGCATCTTTGATATACATGGCATTATTACTAAAAATAGTTAAAATAGGACCCTGTTCCAAAGAACTTTGGCCATTTCCACACAACGGGGCTCAGCGAAGTTGTTTCATTGCAGCCCCGCAGGGACAGAAAGTGCACCAGGAACACTCCCCTCGACCCAGTTTGCTGCAGAGGGGAGTACTCTGGCCCCGCCTCTTCCCTTCCGCAGCACAACCGGGCATTTGCCATTGCTGCACTGGGGAGGGAGGCATCGCCAGTGCACTTCTGCCCTTCCACATGGCCAGGAAAGGTGGCAATGCAGCACTACAGTAAGTGTAAAACAGATTTTTTCCATTTTACAAATACCGCACTTGCGAGGAGAAAATATGGCAGCAGGACCACAACTACGTCATGCAGAAGCATGATGCTCAGAGCACTGCCATCATGTCCCAACTGTTGGGCAACCACGCAGTGCAGAAATGGCCTTAGAGCGAAAAAGACACAGAAAAACAACAAAAGAAAGGAGTTAATGGAGTTGGGGGGCAGACTATGTGATTATTTCAATAACATGCATTTTGGCTTAGTTTCAATAAAATATATGGCAAAAATATCAAGTTTCAGTCATAGGCAGGACTAAGAAAGGAAAAGATGGTTGCTTGTGCTGTCTGGATGCGGAAGCAAGCATCACAGAAAGAATTAGAGGAGAAAAGCAGGGAATAGTAAATGCAATGAAAATAAGTAAGATTTTGAATGAGAAAATGATTTTGTGGCAGAAAGTTTCAAACATGGATTGCAGGTACTATCAGCGTTTCAGTCATTCAGGACATGCAAAGGCTCTTTGGGGAGTCAAGCAGTTTTGGAGTTGTAAGGGTAGGAAGGGCCATACCACGGCCATCTGGGGAAGGATAGAACACCCAAGTAACCCTCTTCCTTCTTAGCAACCACGGGCAGAAGTACAAGTCCTCAGTGCTGTCTACACCCCTACAAGTAAAGTAGTCAGAATCAGAGCTTGGGAAATTTCCTTCAAAAGTAATTAATTATCACTATATAGTTCATGCCTCCAACAGATCATCACCATTATGTTTACAATTTTCAAAAAGTAGCTCTTGCCTTTCTCATTTTTCTATAGTAACAAAAATACACACTTTTGGTTACTTCATTATTAAAAATATATTAATGGCCAGCACAAAGCACACTGTCCTCTCATTCACTTTATCATGAACTTACCTATCACTGCAGAAGAAGAGGTGCAACCTAAGCTAACACTTGAACCACGTGATGTTCTTCTTCCATCATTCAGAGAGGCTACACTTCTGTAACTATAACAATAACTTTAGAAGTTACAGTTTAAAGTTGAAGTTTTAAATCACAAGAGAAGTGACATTACTCCTTGTTAACTCACAGGTTTAGTTATGGCTCAGTTATGGAAAGAAAGAATTTATTACAAGTAATAATTTATTTGCAACTAGTCGCTTCCAAGCTGGTCAGAATGATATATAGAATATGATGCAGAGTGACTTCAAAAAGAGAATGCATGGTTTCTTTCATAATGGTTTGCCAGCAATAACTAGAGAGAAAAGGCATTCCATTAATCCAATCAGTATTCACTGGTCAGGTAGGCTTATACTCTGACACCAATATTTGTTTCTACAGTTATGGCAAGGTTTTCTGACAGTCATCTAGAAAACCTTAACAGTACAGCTGCATTCACTAAAAACCTTCTCCCTTTTATAGGCTAATAAAATGAAGCCTCCACACAAGGGTAGAGACAGAGACAGAGCTAATCTGGACTTCAAAGAGGAAATTCTTATTTCAAGTGAGACAGGACAGCTTTGAACTGTGTTTTTCAAAACTGAGGTTGATATGTCAAGCCTCTTCTGAAAAAGGGTGTGTGTGTGATTCCAAAGCAGTTTGTGATACAGAATGGAGAGGAGGTCTCTTGTTTAAAAAGGAAAAGTCAAACATCCCACCTCATATGGCCAAGCCTTCAAGCAGCTTTTTTGACTCCAGCCATGGAAAAGGAAACCTATAACATAACATATGGATATGCCTTTACTGGTTATTCTTACTTGATTTTCCATTTCCATTTCCATTTCAGTTTCAAAGAAATGTTCCAGTGTGGCAGGACAAAGTCAGCTAGAGAACAAGCAGCAGCCCAGGTGATTAGAGAGGAATACAAGAAACTGGGGCCAATAAGGTAAGGCAGAAGGCTAATCCACAGGAGGAATGTGATGTCAAAGCAAAGAGCTTCAAAAGGTGACGGTAACACACACTGTGTTTCTCTTGCAGCTATCCAGAAATTGTCACTCTCGTGCTGTTCCTTCTAATGGCTCTGTTGTGGTTTACTCGGGATCCTGGATTCATTCCTGGCTGGGCTTCTTTGTTTCCAGAGTAAGCTAACTGAAAATTTTTGGGAGGTTTGCAGTAGCTCTTATTTACAAATGATTCCAGATTGATGGTAGTGAAAAACCAGATTTCTTTAGAGCACAGGAAGTGCTGATACACACACACACACACACACACACACACATTTGTGAAGTACATGATAAAACAGGCATTGCACGGAGCATATGCAACCACATGCTAGTTGTTCCTAACATTTCCACAAATGGGTAAAAATGGATGGGAGAGTGTAAAAAAAACTCAAGCATGATAAATGCTCATTATAGTTGCATTTAAAAAAATAAAAAAAGGTTGCTTGTCTAATGATGGAAGCCTTGAAACTCGCTTATGACTAAAGCTATGGTGGGCAGCTTTGATAGGTGCAGGCTTACCTTAAGAAGTTCTGTGTCAAAAAGCCAACACCTATGTGTCCCTCAGGCTACAATAATCCTCATGTGGAAGTTTGTTTTTACTTCAAGTTGAAACCATTTACAATTTAATTATTATTAACACTTTCTAATGAGGAATGGGATGACAGGGAGACTCTTCTTAGGGGCCTCATATGCAGGAGGATTGCGGGGGGCACGTTCCCCTCCAGTAGGGGAAATAGATTGTAGGAGGACATGAGAGATAACCTTGTCTGGGGTGGCACCCCAATTATAGAATTCTTCCTGATTGTCACCAACACTGGGATCATTTTAACATCATGTCAAAACTTGGCTTTTTATTAAAGCCTTCAGGCCTTACCAATTGGATCCTGAATATACATGTCCTATGGTTGTACTATTTAAAATTGTTTTAACTGGTTATAAATATCAGGTTTTAATTAATCATATATTTAATATATTTTTAATCTTTTGAACTATTGTTATTATTTATTACTTTAACATGATTCTATTTTAAGCCACCCTGAGATGTTTGGAAATCATCTTCGCCCTCCCTCCCTCCCTCCCTCTTTCTTCCTTCTTTAGCCAGGGTAATAAAATAAATAAATGCGAAGGTACGCTACAGCCACACTTGGGGGTGAAATGAAGACTGGAGTGGGGGGCAACATGCAGGACAAAGGCTGCATCATGACAACTTCCTAGATGGCTTCCTTTCTCTGCTTGTTTTTAATTGGTAACACTGCCAAAGATTATAATGGTTAAATATAACAGTGTTTGCTACCTAAAATGCAGTATGTTTCCCAGTTATATGCTAGTGGGGCTGAAAAAGATTTAAACTAAGGAAAATCAATGAGATTTCCCCCCCTATTTTGATAATGAAAGTTGATAATGAAAAATGATAATGAAAGTTGATGGATAGTACATCAGTTTCCAGGATCTTTAGATGGAGCATTTCAACCAGATTGGTCTTCATCAGCCTATGTTTTTCCTTGAGCATATGTGGTATGGATCCTCTTGTCTTATTCACTCCCAAAGACTGAATAAATAGTAATACCCAATCATTATCAAGCTCTTTTAAGCACAAGCCTCTGCTTAGGTGCATCTAACGAAGTGGGCAGCTGTCGGTAGAAGTTTATGGTGCCACAAAGGTGTTCATCTTTAAGATTGCTCTTTGAGACCTTCTGTTGTTTTTGCCAGTGATGTTTCCACCCTGACATCATGGTCTACATGACTGTCACCTTTAATTAAAAATGGTAAGGCAGGTAAGAACACTCCTTCAGGGGGCAGGCAGAAGTTTCAGCCTACTGTGAGACAGATTCCAACTAAAAGGACATCAGATGCCAGTTCCTATCATATAGTCTGCTCCAGTTTACAAAGATAGCAAACTCAATCTCTAGCTTATGGCTAAAAGTCATTCTTACTTTTATGTATTGTTTCTGGGAAGCATGAAAGAGACAGGCTGTCTGCCCTTGTCTTTCATTGCTATACATCCTCTCAGTGGGCAAATCCATCTTCTCTTCATTTGGTAGTTGCTACTTCTTAGGCCTAAAATGAGTATCAACACATTTGTAGGCAACAATGTCCATCTACCAATCCTATTTAGCTATTTTGTGGCATATATCATGTGAGAGTCTTTGGAAGTTTTTGAAAAATTCTACCAGTACCCTAAAATTATTTTATCCTCTATACTGCTCCAAGAGCAAAATATAAGTCAGAATCTAAAGACATACTTCTTCTACTTCAACGAGAATTGACAACTTCCCATCCTTCCTCAGCCCCCTCTCTAAAAACTCTAAACACCTGCTCTGGAGGATAGTGAAACCTTTAGGAGCAGGTTTTTAACACCGTAAAGAATGCAGTGTGATAGAACAAGAGGAAAGTCCCCATTCTGCTGCCCTGGATACAAAAGTACACTATTGCATCATGGCTAGTTACATGAACAGTAAGGGAACTGGATGACATTTGTCTTTTACTGGACATGAATCCAATCATAACTGGTCAAGATAATCAAAGTCCAACTGAAGCAACATTAAGGCAATTTAATCCAAGCTCTCCCAGCTAGAAATCATTAGCCAAGATCCTGCCTCATCATTGAAACTATTGTGATGGAGTTCCATCACTGTTGTTATGACTGATGAGGCCTCCCCCAAGCCTACCTTCACAGCCTTCTACAGCCCCACTGTTTCTGACAGCAGAGCACTGGGAAATGACATATGCAGCACTCTCCTGGTCATGAGCTGTCCTGAGAAGAGGCAGGTAGAGAGACCCCTCAGGGTCCTGCAACAACTGCTTGTCCTAAGGCACTCTGTGACTCAGAGAAAACTGTGGTTGCAATTTCCCAGGGCTTTGATCTCCATTGTCTCAAAAACACTTTGGTCAGGGCACTGCCAGACTCTGAAGGTAGGTTTTTGCAGTCACATTTGGTCACTAATGACAGTAAATGTAAATCCCTAGAAGTAAGGATATTCTAAGTCCAGCTTTTACAATATCCTAACTGCTGAACAGGATACCAGCCTTTATCTATTATAGGGACATTGGAAATTACTTAGGACTAAGGATATAAGTCTTTGCTTGCTTCATACTTTTGTATATGAACAACTGTTGAATATGAACAACTTTTGTACATGAGCAACTGTTGTTGTAGTTGCTGCTGCAGCTGCTGTTGTTGTTGTGTGCACAAAATTATCTGTGCAAAATGAATTTTTCTTCACAATGGTGTTGTTTTCTCAAAAAAAACCCCAAGTTTTTCCCTATTTCTGTTAAAAAATTCCCCAGTATAAAAGATGGGTTTCAAATGTGCATTTCCTATTCTCACCCAGAAGAAAGAAAACTTCTGAATTTTTTTTGTTCTTACGTACAAGTATGAAAAAGTTAAAGTTCCCAAAATGCAATGCGATGCAATGCAATGCAGTGCAGTGCAGTGCAGTGCAATAAAATAAAATAAAATCATTTAAAAATAAAATCATCCCACTGGTTGTTCATTTTATTAACCAGGTTTTTCTCAGTATGTTGAGAAATTCTTTCTTATTGTGGAAAAGAAAATTTGCAAGTATTCTTTACATCCATAATTTGGACTACTTTCACCATGGCCTAATTTTGTACTGGCATTGTGGCAGTGTCCGTAAGCTGGAGTAGGTTTGAATTTGCCATAATTCTGCTTCTTCTTCCTGCTGCTTCTTCCACCTTTCTTCAGCTCTTCTACTAGTAGGCCTTAGCTAACAAAACAGTTCTGCCAGGAGACCACTCTGCTGGCAGATCTCTGAGATCAGCTGACAGAGGACATTCAGACAGCAGAAGGTTATTTCTGTTAGCAAAAAAGACCTGTGCCTAGGGTTCCTAGGTGTCTAGTCATGTACAAGACGTCCCATATTTTGGGAGCTTGAAGTCCAGTCTTGTATTGGGGCTGTACATGTGGTCTCCAAACTCATATTTATTGTGCAGAGCAGACACCAGCTGTGCTTCCAAGTGCTATCTCCAAGCATTTGATATACAGCACAGGTCCTATGTGCCATATGCCAGGAGTGTGCCTGCTGGGACCATGGTTGGTCTAGAACCAGGCAGACCAGCCCACGTTGTACCTAATATGCTGCTCTCTCAGTCACCTATAGAAATGACAAGAGGAACAGTGAACAGCAACTACATTTGTACCAGACGGATCCCATCTGAGGCCACTTTTCTGTGTACCAAAGGATATTGCTACATCATGGCTTATCTGGCATTCACTCTTCTTTCTCTCAGCAACACAGATGACCAAGAGAGTAGCATATGAGGCAGGCCAATATAAGACCCACCTCAAGTCTCACAGAAGGAGGGCCTCTCATGAGAGTTCCAGGCTCCTGCAAGGTCTCAAATCTCACAGGAGCCTGGAACTCTTGAATAAGGATATAAAGAATACTCAAAAACATTTTAAAAAATCAGAAACATGTTTTTTGAATGTCAAGAAACCCTGACAAGAAGAATTCTGGAATGATGAGAATCTTCACAGTTGTGGACTTATTCTGTACAAAATTTGCACATGGCTGTTTTTCATAGAAATTGGGATTTTCTGGGCAGGAAACAGCATTTTCTGCATGGAAAATAAGATTTCAACACAGAAATTTTAATTCCTGCATAGAAAGTATTGTTTTCTGTACCAGAAAAAAAAAAAGCTTTATTCAAGGGTTTGTTCTGCCTGAAATTGGCACATGGTTGATTTCCATAGAAAATGACATTTTCTGTGCAAGAAGTCTGTTCATTCATTCTGAAATGAAATATTATTTTCATGCATAAAATGATGTTTTCTGTGGAAAACATCTACATATGCATTTACAACAGTACCAATCCCCAATTACAGCATTTTTTCTGCACAGAAAAAAATTCTGCACAGGAATTAATACTTCTGCAATGAAATATTATTTTCCACACAGAAAATGCTGTTTCCTGTGCAGAAAATGCTGTTTTCTGCCTAAAACAATCATATGCGAATTTTGTGCAGAAAAAGTCCCAAATTGCCTTCAAAAACTGTATGGCTTTCAAACACTTTTTTGCAGGGGGAGGAAAATTGCAGAAATTATTCGTTGCTACCTTTGAGAAGAAACAAGATAAAGAATTATGCCCCTGCTCTTGAAAAAGGTCCTCTTCTGATTACACTTGAGACAGTTTTTGTATACTTCTGCCTCTGTAGGGGCCAGTCTTGAAATAGCCTGGCAACAGGGAATGTTGCCCCATAATGGTGTTTGAAAAACTTGGCAACCCTACTTATGCCTAATCCTAACATGCTACATTTGGCTGATCTTTGTGTTAGCTTTGCCCTACCCATCAAATATCACATCCTGATTATTTCTACTACCTTCATCATTCTAGTTTAGTTACCTCTCTTGCTTTCTGCTTCAACTCTTTTAGCCCTTTCAGAGAAAGGTGTGTGTTTTTGTGTGTGTGCATTTGTGACTGTAAAATGGAAACTCCATTTCCAGATAGTAAAAAAAACAGTGTGATCCTTTAAAACTTTGCTATAATATTCCCCTGCAGTCCATTTTAATTCAGAACAAGATGTGGGACTATGTCATTCTATATAACAAAAACTTGTTTTTATAGGATAATATATCCACTGTAACTTGATAGGATCAGAAGGCTGTAGTCCCTTACAATAACCAGATTAAAAAAACAAACAAACACTTTTCCTGAGTTTTTTTAATTCTTGAAAACATTAGTATCCTCCATCTGAATATTCCTATTATTCTGTTTGCTGTGTGAACTTTTGTGCCAAATTTGAGTTCATTCAGGTGTTTGGTTCATTTCCATATACTAATAAATATGATTAAGGATATATACATATCCTGTGCTGAATGCGTTTTTGAACAGTATTTATATTTACTCCCAGAAAGTGTGAAGTTACCATAGCAACACTTGCCATTATAAGAACTTGAACAGAAGAGTTTGTGTGACGTTTGCTATGATTTTTGTTTCTTATAGGCATTTCACATTAGCTTATTAGCCACAAAACATGTTTTAGCTATTTTATGCCACATCACCTAGTGGGAAGTAGGTGGGAAGGATCCTTAGCTTCTTTTCCTCCAAGTATTTCAAAGACACTCCCATTGTAAAAAAGAAAAGAATAGAATAGATTTCTGATTTTTTTCTAAACAAAAAAAATCCACTGGTATACCAATGACAGTATCAGAAATGTACTGTCTCTACAGTGGAACTTATATTCTCATTAGATTGCAGGCACGGAGGGGAGAAGGTTAACACCAATTTAATTGTCCCCCTTTGTTGTATACTCTGACATTGCTAATGCGTAGCCAGTAGAAAAGAGTCTTAGTTGCTTCCCTACAACTTTTTAAAGTAGTTTGACACTATATGTGCTCCCAGAAGTCTCTGGATTCCTGATAGACACTGGTAGCAGTTGTACCACCTCAGCAGAGGGTGGGCAACAAAGGAGGGGGGTCTGTGAGCTTCATATGGCCCCAGTGCTGCTGCTGCAGAGGAGGTGAGGGGACAGGATATTCACTTATAATCTGCCTTTCTTTCAGCACAGGATGCAAGGCTGTTTACAACCATGTAAAAACACAATATGACTAAAAACTATTAATACAAAAGTTAAAACACAATTAAATCACAGTTCTGGTTTCAGAACACAAGTTAAGAACAGTTTGCAAAACACATTTAAAACATAACCAAATAGGAACACAAAACCTCCCATTGAAAGCTCCATCTGGCTGAACAAGTGAAAAACCAAATGCCTACTTAATTTAAAAGCAAACAAACTTTGCTTGCTGGAGGAAAGACAACATGGAGGGGGCCAACTGGACTTCCTCTGGAATGGAGTTACTCAATTTGGGAGCACCCATGGGAAAGGTTCCCTCCTCTATCCTCACCAAATGTACCTGTGGTTGTGGTACGATTGAGAGAAAGCCCTGCCCCACAGATCTTAAAGCTTGGGCAGGCTCCTATGTATATGTGTGTGTATGGTTCCTCGGTGTCAAAAAGATCAAGAAGATTTTTTTTTAAAAAAGTATTTCCTCAAAAGCCCTCTATGCATTTGCACTCAGTGCCTCTTTCTATCCCTTCTGCTCTGTCTCTGTACTGTCATGGTTTCTTGATAGCTATTCCTTTCATCTATGCCTTCTCAGTCTGCGGTCCTAACATTACTACTTAGTTCCGTATATATATTGGTGCAATGCCCAAGACATCTTGCAACATTCCCTCTTGCTTGTTGTGGGCAAGAATAGGATACATTTCATTGTCTTTGCCTTTTCTTCTCCCGTTCAGGGAATCTGTGCTTCCATGACACTGCACAAATAGAACAAGCCAGGGCCTGACCTTGGATGAATGGCCTGATCATGGAGAAACTCACATATCAAATGAAAGAAGCAATAGCTCACACTAATCCCGAATTTCTTTTTAACATGGATTCACAGAGAAGCTAATACAATGTGTACTATTAAACCTTTTTTTTTTTTTTACCTTTTCTACTTACTTTTCCAAACTTCACTTCTTAATCTTCTGCCTGATCAGAGTTGATTTGTGGCTGGAGTCAAGATACAGTGATGGGAGACAAAAAATTAAGTGAGCCTTAGCAGAACTTAAAACATTGTTATGGGTTAGCTTAATTTCTCCTCTGTTGCTTGTTTTTCTTAAAATATAATTGTGACCTGTGATACAAAATACAGACATACAGATATTTTTTAAAATGAATTTTCAGGCTGACTTTCTGTTGAAGCAAAGCCATGCTGTGACACCATGCCTTGGAGAAATGCAATTCTGCCAGATAGGATGATTACAAGCTTCCTCCTTCTCCAACAAAAACAGGAGGAAGGGCTCAGCAATAACAAAGCCAGAGGGTGGCACAGAAGGTCTTGAAGAGTAGAGGAGTAGACGGAGGATTCTGCTTCTTGGCTCAGTTTGCAAATATCATCATAAAGCACCCGAGCATGCTACGTTTTATCACTTTATCTTTCCCTAATAAATAGGGAACAACATTCACTGTTTTTTCAGCAAGTGGGGAAGGAGATATATGAAATATATTTTCACGCTAAGAGTAGAGCCACTCAACAAAATGCTTTAGTGGGAATATTTGGAATTTGATTTCTGTTCATCCTCCCTTTACAGTATTTATTTCCAGGTGAACTACTGCATTCTAGTTTCGTCACATGGCAACTCTTATAGATTTATCATAGCTTCCTCACTATAAATTAGAGATATTTCTTATCACTTCAAGATAGATTTATAAGCTTTCTGAAATGTCAGGGAAGTGTAATAAGTTTACCTGAAGAATCTTAAACAATATTAATGCTTTGATGTTTGTTGGCTAAATCTAACACTGATTTTTTTCCCCCTCAGATACCCTGGTTTTGCTACAGATTCTACAGTTGCCTTGATAATTGGCCTCCTCTTCTTCATCATTCCAGCAAAAACCTTGTCCAGAACATCAAATGGAGAAAACAGTTGAGTATATACTT
Organism: Cyclura pinguis; assembly: GCA_030412105.1. Classification (NCBI taxonomy): domain Eukaryota; kingdom Metazoa; phylum Chordata; class Lepidosauria; order Squamata; family Iguanidae; genus Cyclura; species Cyclura pinguis. The sequence goes on along the minus strand of CM059603.1, from coordinate 78,509,962 downwards.
ATCAAGCCTTTTTCACTTCAGCGGTATAAATTAAGATAATGTGAGATAATTAGGGGCTGAGTTATGTATCAATATCATAATCTTCAGATTCACCCTGACTGCTTCTGGGTACCAGTTGACAATGTATATAATAAAGATAGGCATCAGATCCTATCTGGTCTTGGTAGCTAAGCAGTGTGAGCCCTGGTTAGTACTTAAATGGGATACCAACAGCAAATGCGCCCTTTTCGCATGGTGTTTTTAAAGCATATTAGGCGCACTCCAACCCCCTTCACGAGCTGCCGTACCGCATGATGTTCTGGCGAACCAGGTGCTATCACGGCCACGGATAGTGCTGATAGCGCGTTTTCTTATTTTCTCCTGAAAGGCGAAAATAACCTCCCTTTCACGCATCGGTCGCGCAACCAGAGGGCCTGTGGAGCCGTCATCCGGTGTGCTTCCAGGAAGGACCCGGGAGTGGGTGGGGTGTGGGCAGTCCCTGCTGCCTGTCCCTCACACAGCAACTCCCAGGGGACGCTCCGCCCAGCAGCAGGCCAGCCGCTGCCCCCATCACAGCAGGGAACACTGCACGACACGTCACCGCGAGGGGCCACCCCGGGGCTGCGTCACCACTCAGACTCAAGACGACAGCAGCCCCCTTGGTCCGGCCGACTGTGTTTTTTTTAAAAAACCCAGCGCTATCGTTAGCACGTTAGCACGTTAGCACATTACCAATGTAGTACGAAACAGCCTGTTGGCAGGATCTATTGTGCTAACGTTAGCACGATAGCCAGCAAAAAAAGAGAAAAGAAACACCACCGCCCAATCAGCGGCGGTGGGGCGGGGACAGGGCAGGACCTAGGCGTGGCCCAGGATGCCAACATGTGGAGAAGCCACCGGGTGGGGACTGGTGCTCTCTCGCCAATGCCCTGCTGTATGCGGACTGCAAGGGGGTCTCTACTGAGCCTCTTGCGATATTAGCAATATCGTGAGGGCTCTGGTTCATCACGCTATCAAGGTAAGGTGCGGAAAGGGAGCAAGTGCTGTAGGCTGTGTTTCAAAGGAAGGGATTTTTAAAACTACCTCTGAATATTCCTGGCCTAAGGAAGCCCTGTGAAATTCATGGGGTCGCCACAAGTCAACAAGTGACTTGAAGGCACATGGACACACACACAAGCAGCAACACTCCATTCCTCACCCCTGAAACAACAGTTAATTAGAATAAGCAATGGACTGGCAGATACAACTACTACTATTTCTTACCCTCCTCTTTCCATGGATCAAGGTGGCAGACAACAATAGAGTAACATAAATCAGTTAAAATCAAAACATCAGTTTTAAAATAGTTAAAATGCATATCACCTTAAACGAAAGAAAATAACACAAATACCTAGGCCCTTTCTGTAGCCTACCTCTGTCCAAGTGGCATCCGGTGATGATGGTGGCAGTGGCTCTCTTGGGAGGGAAGTGTAATGGAGCACTCCCCTCCTCACCAGTTGCTTCTGGGAATCAAGAATCGCAATGCCCATGCCTCTTCCTGCTGAAGCAGTGGGAGGGTGGCACAATCGCTGGTCATTGACAAGGAAAGCCCATCAATGATTTGTGGCACAATCACACCATCTGGGGACAGGAGAGGGACGGGACTAGGATGACATTGTGCATAAGGATTGTCGCAGCCCCCTCCTTCTCCCATCCCCATGATGGATTGGATGCATCACATAAAAAGGGCCCTAAAAACAGACAATACATATTTAAAGTTCATTGTTAAAATTCACAATTTAAAACCCACAATTTAAAATCATCAGGAGAGGCCTGCTGGAAGAAACTGGTCTTTAATTTTGTTTTATATTTAGACAGCATATTTGGCTGTCAAATCCCTTCTGGTAGGTCATTCCACAGTCTAGAGGTAACTGAAGAAAAAGTCCTCTGGGTGATCATTCCCAGTCTAGCCCTGTCTGGTTGAAGTAAATGTCCCCACGAGGACCTGAGTGTGGGGAGCTGATTATATGGGAGGAGGCAATCCCACGGGTAACTGGGCTCATTCCATGTAGGGATTTATAGGTAATAAGCAATATATTGTAATTTGCCTGGCACTAACTAGCAGTCTGTGAAGTGACTTTAATATTGCCTTTAAATCATGCCAAAAAAAAAAAAGTTAGTTGCCTACAGTAAACAATGGAGCAAAATTTGAAAGTAGTAGTCAAAGCTTTCCTTTGTTTAGCCTGTGCACATGAAAGCAAAGCATGTGGTGACGCTGAGGGTAAATGTGTGGTGGTGTTAAGGGCAAATTGGTGGTGGTAATGACGGAAGAATTGTGGTTGTTCCAAGTGTGGAGGTGTTGATGGTATGCACGCAAACCCCACTCCTAAGGTGTCCTCTTCCTCTGCAGATCTTTGCACATAATGTGTTTTTTTGGGGGGTGGGGTATAATCACATTCAGTAGAAACTTACGAACTTCTCCCCATATGGAAAACCTGATTAGACAAGGGTTCCTAATCAGGGAGTTAGTGTAAATGTGTGCCATGGTCTCACTTGCAAGCTCCCTGCAGATATTACTTCTAAACTCAAAATTCTTTTGAGCACACCCATGACCACTGAGTACAGGACGTTAATGTACACTTTGCACTCTCCTTTTATCCCTCATTTATTCAGCATAAATGCCTGTTCTGTTCATGCAGTGACCTCAGAACTGATTTTAAGGTGCTAGGGGCTCTCAACTTGGCCTACCTGAAGGTACTTGCAGTGGGAAGGCAAATTACTTTTTCTATCCATTATCAGTGAAAGATCCTTAATTACAAAGACTCTGAGAAGCACAATGTGTACTTCAGAATGCTGTCCATTTGTTCAGCATAGCTCACTCCCAAGTAAAAATGCACGGGATAGATTTTAGCCAGCCTTTGTTAGTCCTGGGAAAACCCAATGATAATATCTGTCTTAATCTTTCTTAGTGCTTGATCATTTAGTACACTTCAGATTGATAATTCCAAGGAGGTTTCAATTTCATAATGGTCTTCATGGTCAAATTTTGCCAGATTATTTTGGGAATCTCAGTCCCTTACCTTGTCTCGAGACCCCTCCCATATTCCAAGGTCCATGTGTTCATGAATATATTACAGGACTTTGCCAAAGATGACTTATTGTTCATTTTAAGCTGAGGAGGATTATGCATATCCCCTTTCTCTGTGTGTGTTTGTGTGTAAAAGCAAGAAGAATCTTAATGGAAAGATAATGCAATAACCTTTTTTCCTGGTTTTTTTTTTTTTTTTTTTTTTTTGGTTTGTTTGAAATCTTCCTCCCTCTAGTTGCTTTTGATTACACTCCACTGATAACTTGGAAAGAATTTCAGACTTGCATGCCCTGGGAAATTGCCATTCTTGTTGGTGGAGGGTTTGCGCTGGCAGATGGCTGTGAGGTAATGCAAATTTTGGCATCATGTTCCGCTAGTAATAATATTAATAAGATGTAGCTAGTTTCAAGAAAATACAGAGAAAGAACTGAAGTATTTCCTAAGCTATTCTGAAGTACATTGTTATTTTTCCAGCACAGTAGCAAAAATTAAATCAGAGCTTGGAAGTAATTTGTTACAAATACTGTACGTAACAAATTCTTTTTGTAAAAACTAAGGCTTAAGCAAGTTATGTTGTGATTGCAGTGTAATGAGGTATAACATCACTCTTTTTCTAGCAACAGCTCTGTAACTTTTCTTTAAATACAGGACACCTGTGGCCTCACTAAATAGGTGTGTTATACCTCCCAGCAGCTTGTAACATTCTGATTTCTTTTAAGGAATGAAAAGTAATATTTTATTTCATTTCATACAATTAAAAATCAAAGAGCTACTGTTTAGAACCACAACTCTAATTTTTATAGTTTCAAAACTGCAGTTAATTATTTTTGAAACTATTATGGCACTTTAGCCGTAAATATTCATTTTTGTCAAAGTCACATTCTTAACTCTGAATTAAACAATATTGTGAAGAAAAATATCATTCTGGAATATATGGGAATGTGGAAAGTTGCAATAGACTTTATAGCCCTAGGAAGGCTAGACATAGAACCTTGTTATTTGAGTTGGTAAAATATTACCACTTAAGTTGGTTGTATTTAGATCTTTATGCACAGAATAATGGTATTCTAAGCTATATTTGCAGAAGACACTCAGATTATTCAGGCAAGACATCACCCACAGGTTCTATTAATACTGAACTTTAAAAAATATTGCATAACAAGGCAACATTCCTTTTTGCAGGTCTCAAAACTCTCACACTGGATAGGAAGCAAATTAACTCCTCTGGGCTCACTACCTATATGGCTGATTATCTTAATATCATCCTTGATTGTCACGTCAGTCACTGAAGTAGCCAGTAATCCTGCTACAATCACTATTTTTTTGCCTATTCTAGCCCCTTTGGTAAGTACTCATTCTGGGACTGCTTATATATGAATGATAAAAAGATGGATTTCCCAATCTTTTGTAAACATGCTAAGGGGAGGAACAGGAGCCTGAATTAGCCACCATGAATGCAACACCAAAGATGTATTGTACTTTCAATTGTTTTTAAAGGCAGTCATACTTACTATAAAACGAAATTAACTTGGAAATCAAGCATGATGAATTTTCACTTTGTGTTCAGCCTAATGAAGGTATCACCGCAACACATATTTGGATTTTGATAGTTGTATGGGTTAGCCAATTCCAGATTAATAAGGTATGTTTCTATATGTGGGTTGTCACTGTCTGATGTTCTATGAAATGGTAGATGAATATTTATTGTAAGGAGTCTAGTACAAAGCATCAGTCATTCTGTTCCATTGCATTCAGGGGAGCATGACCTGAATAAAAAGCCTGTGAGACTCTGCCTGGTCTGAGTTAGCAATATGTCTCTTTTCCTAGGTGTCCTTATGCACTTTTTCATAATTAATCCAAAATTCTCCTTCTAATGATTAAAGAAAAGACTATGAATTCTGGCTATGGACTCCTAAGCCTAGTAAAGGAGAGTTGTTGTCAATGTTGGTATAGCATAATATAGAGATCTGGTGACTGACTGTTTCAAGTGTGGAGTATTTTTAAGGTTCTTATGTAATTAATAATACTAGTGACAATATAGTCATACTTTAGAAATTACAATCAGGGAAGCTATTAAGTTTAAATTTGCAGTGCTATCCTTCATTGTATCCAAATATACTGTATACTTCTTTCAATCAATATGAAGCATGAGTTTCTGATGGCATTTATTTGCCTAACAGGCTGAAGCCATCCACGTGAACCCCCTGTATATCTTGATACCATCAACCCTCTGCACTTCATTTGCCTTCTTGCTGCCAGTATCAAATCCACCCAATGCTATTGTATTTTCGTATGGTCACCTGACAATTATTGATATGGTAAGTGATCAGCAAATCATGCAGTTTACAGACAACTGTTTCAATATTTTTATCATTGAGATTAAAAACATAGCATCCTCACAAGTTCTCAAGACACTTCTCATAGATCATCTCAGCAGCTCTCTCAAATAAACATGCCCAGACTTTGAGGTCTTCAGTAAAAGCTCTTTTCTCAGTTGTTTCATTATTGTTTGCAAGAATGAAAAATTTCAAAAGTGTTCTTCCCGGTGAGTGAGAGGATGAATTTTTTGCACACCTTTTTGAAAATTTCAAAAATGTTTCAGAATTTTTGCACAAAAACTTGTCCATGCAAAATAAAATCATTTTTGCACAAATGAATGCAATAATAATAATAATAATAATAATAGTAGTAGTAGTAGTAGTAGTAGTAGTAGTGATGAAAAACATTCTGTGCAAAATTTGTATCTGCTTTTTCATCTTATTAGAAGCTTCCTTGAGTACCAGTTTTGGGAGATATCAAATTTTAAAAAATTGGGATAAATTATTTGTGGGCCCAGAGTCTGGATAGCCATTGTGACTAATAGCCATTGATAGACCAGTTTGTCTGATCCCCTTCAAAAGCTTTCAAGGCTACTTATTTTCAATTTTATTTATTTATTTATTTGTTTTGCTGTTTTGCTATTCAGCTTACATTACCCTTTTCTTAATGGAGCTATAGGCATAATTCTTCTTGCCCCCTTTTATCCTCCCAAAAACCCTGTGAAATAGTTTAGGCTGAGGAAAAGTGATTGGCCCAAGGGTCACACAGTAAGTGTCTCAGCTCATTTAAACTCAGGTTTCCCCTCTCATAGTTGAATATGTTAACCGGTACCATACTTGCCGGCATATAAGACACACCAGTGTATAAGAGGTACCCCATTTATACACTGGCAAATACTATCTGCAGGAATATAAGACACACCAGCATATAAGATGCACCTCATTTTCAAAGAGTATTTTTCAGGGGCAAAAAGTGAGTCTTACATGCCAGTAAATATAGTACATTAAACTGGCTTTCAGTCAGTGGTCCTCATTGCCTCTTGTTAATCACTATTTTAACAATTCTTAGCAGACGCCATTCAGAAATTGGATATTTAGACAGTGCCCAGTGGATTTGTGACTTTTTTGAGATTTGAACCAAGGACTTCCCATTCATGAATCATATTTTTAATAATTACACTTTGTAAGATCTCTTACATGTGTAATTTGGCTGTCAGAATTTCTTTAGAAAAATTGTGCTACCTGTTAGCTTTCTGTCTCTAAGATTTTTTCCCTCCTTCTTCCCATTCCCCCCTCCTATTTTTTAGGTCAAAGCAGGCCTGGGTATCAATATCATTGGAGTTGCTGTTGTCATGCTTGGTATCATGACATGGGCTGTGCCTTTGTACAACCTCCATACATATCCAGACTGGGCACTCTCTTCTTCTCTTGCTAACATCACTGGACTTTAAACATAGATCACCTGGCTCTTCTCCGTATTCCTCCCTCCAGAAGGTGCAAGCTGATAGACTTGTATGGTACAACTGTGTAAAACTGTGTTCTGAGGGATTTTATGCTTTATGTTTCTTTGTCCCAAAGACTAGATATTTGGAAAGTCATAAAGCAGGGGTCTGAATGCTGCAAGTGAATCTCTACAAGTGTCCCATCAGCACAGGTTTTACTTATTAGCAGAAGTTAGCATCTGAGGTTATGAGCATTCATTATGAACGGTAATTTGCCTCTGTTCTGAGGGTCACAAAATGATGTCATATTGAATATTTATCTGTAGAAATACCAATGTAACCTTTCTAGAAATACTAAGAAAGCAATCTGAGAAGAGCCCTGGTAGCGCAGTGGTTAAATGTTGGTACTGCAGCCACAAGGTTGTGAGTTCAATCCTGTTGGGCTCCAGGTTGACTCAGCCTTCCATCCTTCCACAGGTTGGTAAAATGAGTACCCAGCTTGTTGAGGGCAATTACCTAACACGTTGTAAACCTCTTAGAGAGCACTTAGCTGATAAGCGGTATAGAAATACACATGCTATTGCTATTGCTACCTTTCTAAGTTTATGGCCAGTGTGTCTCTCAGTCCTAACTTGTTTACTAAAATATTCTGTGAATGCATTAATTCTGAGTTTGGGATATATCACACCATAAATTCCCACGTAAGTTTTCTTCCCAGATTGTAGCTACTTTTATACATAGTGAAAAGAACTTGTTTAAACTATGTGGAGGAAGTTGCTGATGCCCATGCTATCACACAGTGGATAGAATTATCAGGTAGAAACCTAAACATGGCAACTAGAATACTCTATACCACAGTTTCAGGCTATGCACAATTGTGATGATGTCTCATTGAATGTGTACATAGCCCCCTTTTTAAACCAGAAAAGCTCACATTTGATTCTAATATATTTAGTTGATTCTGATATATTCAATTGTTGGGCTAACCATTTCCACTGTGGTACTTTAAGATATCTTTTTTTGAATAGAAGATTCCCATCATTTCTCATTATATTATTTTCATCCAGCGTATGTATATTTTTATTTATTTTTTTAAAGTAAGCATGGGAAAGAAATTTTACTCATCCATTTTATTTCAAAAATAAAAAATTACATACATTCGCCTTGATTTGGAATCTTGGTCAAGACATTACCTTGAAATTACATGTAATAATACCAATGGGAGTTCTATTTATTCTTTTGTTCTTCTAATATTGGAATAAATTGTAAAACTATATGGTGGTTGTATTGCAGGACATTCATTTTTTAAAGGCTAGTCTCATATTAGAAATTCCAAAAGCACTTGTCTGTGTAGGAAAAGACAAATTGTGGTGTTGCTTATTTATTTATCTTGTGGTTTTTCCTTTGAGAATATATTTCCCTTTTACAAAACTGGCTGTAGCAAATATCTATGTTTGGCCATTGTTAAGCACTGTAAATCATGAAAAAGTAAAGCATCCCATTTCAAAAAGAGAACCAGACAACCATAATGAATGGCAATAATTGCTACTTGAAATATTAAACTCATCAGTTGGGAGGCGTAGTATGAGGAAATCTTTAATTTGGCTCTTTATGATGACAGGTGAATTAGGATATATTTGCTATATAATGTAGAATATGTATGCAGTATATAGGTTTGTTACAAGACATAGTTACTGTACTTTATAATGGGAACCCTGTATCAGTTACTTAGTTAAGTATACTTATATAGCTAACCTCTCCTGCCTGACCCATCAACCCTAACAGAAATATCATTCACTCATGCTTCAATCACTGGCAGAATGGATTTCTTTTTTGCCATGCATCAGATGCCTGGTAAAGTGGGTTTGGGGAGAGTTACAATTGTGGCAATAGTGTCAAAAACATGACTAAGTAGCAATTGTGAATATGAAACAGTTATGGAGTAGCTGATACAGGATTCCACCTTATATTTTTATATTTCCTCTTCTGCTTCAATGAAACTGAGGTGACGAGATGCAATAGTACTTTTAAAATGACAAATGTTACTTTAGAAAACTACTTTGTAGTTGCTCAGAAGATTAGTAAAAGCAAATAGCATGCACTGGAAAAGCAAGCAGTCTTTTGCATACCATCTCATAGATCACAGATGGACAAAGTGTGGCAAAGATGGACAAAGTTGTTTGTGTGACCCTTGAACCTCCAAGGCTGGAAGTAAAAAGAACATTTATAAATATTCAGAAGATTGCTGAAAAATGTGCTTCTTGCATGCTGGGAAATCCTGATAAGAAGGAATCCTGTATTAAATATTTATCTGTAGAAGTACCAATGTACCATTTCAGAACTTATTCTGTGCAAAATCCACACGTGATCACTTTGAGACGAAAACAGCGTTTACTGTGAAGAAAAGCGATATTTCTGTGAATAAGATTATTGTGTTAGAAATGCTGTCCACTCCGCAAAAAAAAAAAAAAAAAGTGCAAATTTAATGCAGAATGATTCCCCAACCACAACATTTTCTGTATAGGAAACAGCATTTTCTGCGCATAAAATGTTTTTTTTTTCTTGTGTGAAAAATGCTAGCCAGTATTGTGCATTGTCAAATATAACTATGATGATGGAGCTCCATCATTGTTTTTACATCTCACAATGCCACCCCAAAGAATCTACTTTCTTGGCCTGACAGCACCCCAACTGAGAGGTTTCTGAGGCTTCTGGGCTTAATGGTGTTGCCATCGGCAGCTTAGTGTCACTTGCTGTTGCTAACTGTGCAGGTCAGCCAGCCTAATTTCAAGCTTCAGAGCTGCCCAAATCCACCCCCCCCGTAAAGGGGGTACAGAGGGGCTCGTAGAGGACCCAAATCAACTCTTCAGTCTTCAAGATCCAATGTAAAGTTTGATCGGAGAAGACGAAGAAGAGTGTGGGGTTGCAGAGTTCCACGACCACACTAGAAGGCAGCCAATCTTCATACCGGCTCAAGCGCCGTTAAAACTTTTTTTAAAAAAGGAAGTTTACTTCTTAGATTTCAAGACTTGACGGACTCTTGTTTGGCATTTTCCAGCTGAAAGGCTTCTGAGGCACTAGAAATCAGGATGCTGGAATATGATGCCTGCAGCACCCTCCTGGTCACGAGGCACACTGAAAACAGACAGCTGGAGAGACCCCTGGGGGTCCTGCTATAACTGCGTTTCTCAATGCACCCATGAGCAGGAAAGCACTGCAGACATCATTTTCCTGTGTCTTGGAAACTCTTCAGTCACAGTGCTGCCAGACTGAAAAGGTAGGGGTTTTGCATCACATTCCATCATCAATACCAGTAAATGTGAATCTCCAGCAGTTATGAGATTGTAAATCCAGGTTAAGATCTTATAACTATTGATTAGGATACCACTGCACAAGTTTTCTCCACAAAAATACCACATGTGAATTTTGCACTCACTAAGCTCTGTGCTGCATTTAGTCTTCAAAAAGAAAGAGAGATAGATGGAAGGTTAGGGACATTTCCACAGTAAAATGTTAATAGTGTTATTATTCCACTTTCAACATCCTATGGAATCCTGGGATTTGCAGTTTAAGGAGGGGCCTTTAGGCCTTTGGGCCCTTCCCTAAACTGCAAAACCTAGGATTCCATAGGATGTTGAAAGTGGAATAATAGCACTTTAACAGTCTAGTGCAGAAATGGCCTATGTGTTGCCAGTCCTAGAGGCTTCCAAGAATGTCAATTCCTCTTTTACATAGGTTGCAATAGGACCCCTTGCACTAACATCAACAATCCCATTTTTGCATACCAGAAATGGACTTCCAGTGACTTCCTGTTGATTTTTTTTTAAGCAATCTATGTGGCTCCCAGAAAGTGCTGGGATTGCCCTCTGGACTTACTGCTGTTGCCCTTCCCATATTAATTGAACATACTCTATTACCTTGTTTTTTTCTACAATTTTGCAACATTTACTCAGCCATTTCTTCAGAACTGAGACAGTGTTGGGCCTTCAGTTTATAGCAACCAAAACCAAATCAACAATCAACATACGGTAAATTTTCTTTATATAAAGAATGTACTGCTACATCTATATAAACAATCAGAAAAAAAATTCTCTCACTGGGCGCACACACATATAATCTTCCCCTCCACAAAAAAAAAAAAAAAAAATAGAGAAGCATTCCCAGCAATTGTGCATGAAATCATCTTTGCTGTTATCACATTACTAATATTTTTGTTCACATTTTTCATAAATGTGGCTCAATCTGTTCAGTATCAGATAGTAGTGCTACACCTTACATTGATTCTTGACTCTAACCAAGATGGCTGACCATCAGCAGCACAATTTGTGCTGCTCCAGTTTTGCAGGTTTCTTAGTACTTTTAATTATATAAGGATACACAAAGCTGTATCACAGACTCCTGGACAGTGCCAGGACATTTTTGATGGGTTAGGCAGCTTTCTGATTGAGATGCAAACTCTGGAATTTACATTGTCCCTCACCACTAACTGGAAGAATTGTTAAAAGGATTTATTAGATTGGCCAGATGAAAAATTCTCCAAATAAGGATTCAAATGACCTCCAAAAGTCTGAATTACCAAAGGAGAATCCCACCACCACCAGTTGGTGTTTATCTATCTACATTTGAATAAATATGAGCATTACATCATAAATATTGAAGGTATGTCTCCATCTTCTATTTTAAAGTACTGTAAAACTGAAACTGTTGCTGTTGAATGAAACAGATGAAACAGAGCTCAAAAACTGAAAAATAAATCAAGTGGTAATTTGGCCTTGCGATAACGATTTGTTATTGATTCATTTCTTATTGTAAATATGGACATGAGGAGAGGCTCTAGATGCAGGCAAAATGGCTCTGTGTGCTCATTAAGGTGCATACTTCAATAGTTGCGATATCTAGCAGATTGCAGGTTTAAATAAATGTGCAGCAGATATTAACAATAATGTAAAAAAAATACTTGATGTGAAATGGAACTCCTTAAAAACAGAAAGTATAGAACAACTTAAATCAATGATCACAGAACAAATAAATCATATTAAGAAGTATTTTGAAAAACAGTGCAAAAGGTCACAACATATGTTCAAAATGTAATAATTACTGCTCATAAATAGGAAAAGGAGATTTCCAATCATTCAGAAAGAACTGTCACTTTAGAAAAGACATAAAATTATGTCATGATTAGTACCTGTGATGTCTGATTAGTACTTGTGCAGATACTAAATATACCATGAAGGGAGTGAGAGATTTGCTTAAATGGTTGAAGGAAGAGACTTCCGAAGGAGAAAGGTAAAAGATTAAGTATTGTCAAGAACAAAGAATAAGGGCCATATAGTAAATTTTTATAATAAATAAAATAAGTTGAAAATAATTTAATGGAATGTTAATGGTTTAAATTTTCCCCAGGAAAAGAAAAGGATTGACACCTTTTTTTTTTTCAAAAAAAAAATCCCAAATATGATATGATTTATCTCCAAGAGACCCATATGAAGAAAAAAGAATGCATCTTCTTGCAGAACAGAATTTTGGACGCACAATTTGTGATTGTACATAAGAGTAAAAGAAATGGAGTAATCTTCCACATAAATCAAAATCTCCAATCTAAGATGATATATCAAGATGAACACGGCAGACAGTTAATTGTGGAAATTAACAGCAATGGCAGGATAATATATTTAATGGGTATCTATGCCCCAAATAATGAGAAGGGGACATTTTTTTAAAATGTATTTTAAAAAAGATCTGACCTGGAGTTATAAAATTTGATTTGTATGGGTGATTGGAATGCAGTGGTGAATCCTAATCTGAATAAATGTTCCAGCAAAGGAATGAAGAAAAACCAAGATGATTGCCTAGAACTTTCTTTAATTCATTTTGGATCAATGGATGACTGGAGATATTAGTACCCAAATGCTAGAGACTATGCATTTTTCCAAATTGTCATGAATTTTTCTCTAAAATAGATACATTTTTTATTTCCAAGAATACAGTCAATTAAATAAAGTGGATATTTAGCCAAAAGCTTTTTCAGATCATAATCCCATCATGATGTCTTTGAAAACAGAACAAGAGGAAGTTTAGTTGAAGACTCAGTAAGTATCTACTTTTGAAGAAGGAAATTTTACAGAGATGTAAAAAAGATGTTAAGGATTTTTTTTAGTTGAACTTAAATAAGAATAGATATCCAAAATAATCTGGGATACAAGTAAACCTTACATGAAAAGATATTTTATAAAATGTGGCTCCAGACTGAAAAAAGAAAGAGAAGCAAAAAAAAAAAAAAAGGTAAATTGTTGGAAGAGATACAAATCTTACAGAGGAAATTATAGGGAAATTTTAATAAACAGGCTCAACAAAAGATCAAACTACTTCAGCAACAGTTCTCACTGCTTTCTGTCTAAGAAATTTGAGGATGAGTTAATTCAACCATTTAAGATGGTGTGTGATGAAGCATTGCTAAGAGGGTGGATGCCAGACTACAGGTGACAAGCTTATATTACAGATTCACAAAAAGAACACAGATGAGACATCTATAAAAAACTACAGACCTAATTTCCTATTAAACAATGACTACAAGGTATTTACCATTATTTTGCCAAATAACTTGAAGAAACACGTCTCTGAGAATATTCATGAAGATCAAAGTGGATTTTTCCCAAAAATACAATTAAGGAGCAATGTAAGATGCTGAGAAAACCTTTGATGACATTTCCTGGAATTGCTTATTTCACGTACTACAGGGATTGGATTTTGAGAGAAACATTAGTTGGGCAATAAAGACAATATATTTAGTTCAAAAAGCTCAAGTCTTAGTAAATGGCAATACTAAAATACCAACTGAGATTTTTTTAAAAAAGGAACCAGACAGAGATGCCTCCTCTCACCTTTGCTTTTTATTTTGGTGTTGAAGACTTTATTGAGGGATGTAAAAAGAGATGGCAGAATATGTGGAATGAAAGTGAAAAAAAAAAAAGAAGAGTATAAACTGAGGCTTTCCAAATGGTGTGCCATGACATGTTAGTTTGTCGCCTGAAGTATGTAGGTGTGTCATCTACGATCTTGAAAATGTATGGTATTATTTATAAATCATATATTTTTAAAATATATGTGAAATGTTTCCAGGAGATATGTTGTGTCCCCACACAATTTGTTATTACAATTTATGTATCTCTTATAAGGGGTTAGTTTAACCTCCAGTTTTCTAGTAAAACTGAATTACTGTGTCGCGTATTGATGCATGTCTGAAAAAGTGTGTCACCAACATGAAAAGTTTGGAAAGCTCTGGATTATACAAATGATCTTGTAATAATGATACAAAACCCATTAGATTCAATGTAGGCTCTTTTGTAAAAATTGAATGTGTTTGGAGCTTTGTTGCTCTGACACCTTTCTATACCAAAGAAAGTTGCCAGAATTCTGGCAACTGCAGTGGCTCCAGTAACAATGGTGGCAGCTACCTAATATCAATGATGGCAGCAGGAATGAGGCAGCCCTCATTCTCAAAATGGCATTCAAACTATCTCCTATTCCTCCACTGTGCTGGGAGGGCCTGTTCTTTCTGAAAAATCCATTATGATCACCCATCAGTACTGTTTTTCCTCCCATCAAATGCACCCCCAAACCCTTTACTACCACATAACCCCTGTTTTCTTCTTCAACATCTGAAAATGGTGACAGGAAGAGATATGCTTTCACTTGCTGTCATCATTTTGAAATGGTCTGCAAAGGAATGGAGGAAATAGCTCTATTCTCTTCTGCAGGAAGAGAATTGTGCCTCAACAGGCAATAATTAGGCAGAAAGATGAATTTGCAATCATATTTTATCATTCCTTAAGATTATTTTTTTGAATGAACAGAAGTTTTTGAGGTATATTTTTAGCTCTTTAGGCAGTCATTTTTTCACTGAGTTGTATACATTTGCAAATAAGAATCTCCCCTACTTTTAAGGCACTTTTATAAAATCATCAAACTGGGAAGTTAGAAAAGATCTGAAAGTTATTTAGTCCAACCCAGTGACAGTGAGTGAACGAGTGAGAGTATTTTTATATGTTTTGATGAGCTTGAGATGTCTGTGTGATTTTAATGCAAAAAGTCACTTCGTATAAAACAGTACAGTTGTCACTTGGACATATATACGGACATACATTTAAAATATACGTTTTAAGATAAAATGTACATTAAAATCCATATTTTAATGTTAATTAATATAATTAAAATAATTGATAATTGTGTTATGTATATGAAATATAATTCTATAATTTATTAATATACTTAAAGTAATTTACACTGATGGGAACATATATTGTAAAATATGTACTTAAAAACAGATTGTCCTGGGTGTTTTTTTGTGCAGTTTTCTCTAATTTTAATTTTCTTGCATTGCAGTTTAGTGCTGAAGTGGGACAGAGCTGACTCATGAATAGACACATGCATTATTGCTATAGACCAGAAATAGATAGATTCCCTCCACTCCAACTTGTACAGGCTGCCACAGTAGTATAACTCAGATATCATGCATTGGGAGAGTGTGTGTGCTGCTAAGGGCACAGTCTGATAACTCACTGCTTTGCATGGCTACAACAGCAGCAATCATCCATTTCCTGAGATTAGAATGGGATGCCTAGAGAGTCAGACTCTAAAGAATTATTCTAATATTTTTATTAATTTTTAAACAACTTATTGTCCTGATAAAAGAAACCTTTTTTATTGTCTTCTTTATGCAAGGGAACTGTTTCAATTTTTTTTAAAAAAAGCTTTACAACTATTGTACATACTAAGCAATGCAAGGATGCCTCTTCCTTTATAACTATATTTTGGACTATATCTCCCATAATTTTGTTATCATAGGCCATGTTGGCTGGGGCTTCTGGGAGCTGAAATCTAAACCATAAGAGAGGGGAAAAAATTTCTCATCTTCATCCTCAAGTATGAAAATAAGTCTCGGGGGTTGAGGAGGGGTTCTTCCCAGTATCTTTCATAAACATCCATTTTTGATAATACAAACAATGCCAGTTAAACTGTAATATAGTCAACATGTATATATTGTTAACATGTAAGTCCCTTTTGTAAAACTTTCACTTGATTTGTTTCTGAAGCTGCTTTTCATGTCTTTTGCTGTGATATAGTATATATAGCACATTGTATATTAATATATCATGTTATAGTTAACTTTTAATGATAATGTTGGAAAAGTCCTTTAGAGAAAAACGTGAATTAAGATGATAATAGTACCTGTGTAAAAGAATGAAGAGTTTAAATTAGAAAAAAAATCAATGATTCTTTGACATTGCAATACTGTAAGATTGTAGTGGATCATACATTAATATATATAACATCAGGTTACACTCTAGCAAATGGTGTCTAGAATGTAAACCACAGCGGAAGCAGATCTGTGTTTGCAACTGTGTTCATAATGATTTCTGTGGTACCATAGGTTTGTGCCTATGTAAACTCCCACTGCAATAAATCTGTCTTAAAGTGTGTGGTCCTTGTTTAGAATGTGTGGTCCTTGTTTCAAAAATAGAAAACTCTTGTTACCTTTCTCGAAATATCACAATAACACTGTGTGTGTGTGTGTGTGTATACACTAGTATTATATAGGTGTATTACTGAGCTATGCTTTATTTATTTAACTTTCTAGTAAATTACCTGCTTTACCATCTCATTATGCCATCTATATGTGGACTATGAAATGGTACAATAATGCAAGTTTATTATGGTCAAAGACCAGCACTGTTTTATAGAGAATAGAACTATAAGCAATAATATATGCATTAAGAAAAGATTCTAAATGAAAGCACACAGCTTAAAAAAAAAAGGAAGGAAAAAAATACATACAAAATACCCCCACACCACTATCCACTATAATGATTCAAAGAAAAAGTTTAATATATTACTTATATTATGTTTCTAACTATTTATTATTCATAATATGTTAGGACAAGCGATAGCAGAGGTACAAATTCTTGCTCATTTTTATGTAACCTGAGAATTCAGATCTGACAATGGATAACCAGGCATGTTCACAGATGTCCCTGTGGCCCATGAAATGTTGCTTCTTTCTCCTTCTCCCTTACAAAGAATGTGTACTACATTCAGTGGAAGGTGGAAGAAAGCTCATGATTAATGCAGGCCCCAAAAGACAATGGATTGTGCTGTGATTTTGTGCAGGGGAGGTTAATAGGACAACAGCAATGCTAAAGAGGTCAGATATGTTTAGCCAAGTCTAACAGAGCATATTGCATCAGCTACAGAGACTAACTGATTGCTACTGATGGCTGGCCTTTTGAATAGCTCAGGAACTTAGCATGACTCATCTGGCTTTCCTTCTCTCCAGCTAAAAAATGTGTTAAGCCAAATACCTAAGCCTAGAACACAGGCTGAGGATACACTGAAAAAAGACAGAGCCAGGCTTGGGACTTCTGGTTAGAGTGTTGTGAAGAAGCTAGCTGTTCCCTGGGACACAAGTGGGCAACACACAATTGCATGTGCTCCTTCTCTAATTATTTTCGAGCCCACTTGGCCTCCTATTGGCCACCAGTGCCCAAAGCACAGCACTTTCGAATGTTGGTGCTGCTAAAAAACCTGAACTGTTTTCTCCAGGATGGTATACAAGCACACTGGAATGTGGAAATGTGATTCAGAGGGTTGCTCTAATACATTTCTGTACCAAAAAAAGTTGCCATGGAATTCTAGCAACTGCAGTGGCTCCAATAACAGTGATGGCGGCTACCTAATATCAGTGACGACAACGGGAGTGAAGCAGCCCAGAGTCAAAACTAGATATGGCATCCAAACTGTCTCTCATTCCTCCACTGTGCCAGGAGGGCCCTATCTTTCTAAAAAAAAGGCATTATGGTCACCTATCAGTGCTGTTCTCTCTCCCATCAAATGCACAGATGCATAAAAGTGCAAATATACCTTCATACATGTGAGGGTTCTGTTCTAGGAATCCCAGCAAATAGCGGAATTCACAAATGCTCACATCCCATTATATTCAATAAGGGCAATGTCCATGTGGACACTTCAGCCCATCTGCATGCATGTTGCTACCATTTGAGGTATAGGAATGTAATAAGAGCACATGGGGAAGTTGCAAGCATGCAGGAGGGCCCACTGTACACCTCTACCTCTGCACCCTCCCTCCATGGAAGGAAGAGGAAAGGAAGACGAGTGGTGTGCAAAAGTGATTTTACAGTACTGCCACTGTCATGTTCCTCATTCTCCTCTTTTCTACCCTGCATGGCAGGGATTGTAAGTACAGGGCATATGGCTTCCAGCAGCCTCCAAATAACCTGGAAGTCCCTGCTCCAGCCTGCCAGCAGCTCACTCCTACTTAGGAGAGCCATTGCAAGATTTTGGGTCGCCGCTGAATTGTTTAATACTGTATCTATGCTCCACTTCTATATCTGTTAAATAAATATAACATTAAATTAAGTAAATATTACAAAATGCCAGTAAGGCATTGTGTCTTTGGATAATAATTCAAAGACCAAATCAAGGTGATCCCAGAAACCTCCCACTCACCCGAAGAATTGGTGTGGAGAGTGACAACACACAGTGCTGCAAATGCAATGGTGTTGTGTTGATATATCATATATTTGTAAAACTTTTAATGGGTACACCTTAGAAATGTCATGTCTGAAGCAGGTTTGAGTGACCTGTGTTGTTACATGAGAAGAAGTATACTGTAGAATGTGCCAGCTGAGACAGAACCTAGAATCAGGCATTCACTGCCAATACATGAAGACCATGGAACCACACACACAAACCCCATCTCCAGTGTCCTCATCCCTGCCAGAAACCTTTATGTGTTAGTTTCAAAGGTCTAAGGGGATTCCAAGAACATATTATCAGAGCTGAGACATGTAGGAGAGGATTCTAAGCATGTTTGTCCAAATAAAAATCCTCCATCAGAACTCTGTAGTCAATGAAGAACAGCCAGGAGAGGAGTAATGGGGGCTACTGAGCACAGAGATTTGTAGGGCAGAGTTGGTGTGCTTTCCACACATGGGCACACACCCTATATACTTTATTTCCCCCCTCCAACCAAAGTTTCTAAAAATTATTTTTTGGACTATAACTCCCCAAATTCCACAGCAGACATGATTACTTGCCATGTGAGATGGGGTAAAGTAACTTTCCTCAACTACTTTCTTTGAACACACCCCTCTTCATTCTTTGTTCTTCTTACTGTTTATCTCTGCTATCCCTTTGCCCATCTTTTCTCCTTGGTCATGTTTACTTGCATCCCCATATTTTCATACACAAAAAATGGATTCTCCAACTCAAAACTGCTGCCATAAACAAATATTAAAAATATAGAAAAACTGCCACCATCACTTTTAAGATGATTAGGACTAAAAATAGGGAACAGTCACAAAAGACTAGAAACACATATTGTCTGGTTCTAATTAGTGGAATCCTACTGCAGTTTTTTTTAAACCCTTCAACTTAAATGTGTGAAAATACCAAGTGAAAGTGGCTTAGTTGTAGGGGTTGCACAATCAAACAGATTTTCAAGTCCAACTTTCACTCTGCACATAATTATACTGGAGACACACTGAATCCCTCCTTCAAGCTGTCATGAAACTTTCACTTCTACCTTCAGAAGTCAGATTTAACTGCTGCTTAATGAGATACTGTGGCAAACACATGCAAGTGTCATTTAAGGGAGAGGAGAAGACTTCCATTGGGGCAGAAGGGTGTTTTGACTTGTCTATTGGAATGACTGATCTATTTGTGGATGGTAATGATGTTATAAAAGATTTCCTAAGGAAGAACAAAGAGTAGAAAAGACTGAGCAGGGGCTGGTCATGAGTTGCTTTGTCGCTCGAGGGAAGAACAAAAAGGAATTTCTTCCTATTCTATCTCCAAAAGCCAACTGCACTGAAAAGTGAATCCTTCTTCCACACTGGTGATGGGGTGGCATCCTTCCTAGCACCTGATGGCAGCATGCATGTTTAAGGGACACAAAGCAGACCTCTCAGCACAAGCCTCTTTCCTCCATTTCCTTATTAAGACCTTGTTACCCTGTGAACTGAGGGTCCCGGGAGGGACACCAAAATGTGCTCAACTAAAGGTGGGGAAAATTAGCTCAGAGCACTGCTTAATGTTACGAGAGGCAGGGTAAAGTAGCAAGATCTTGAACTCTATGTCTACAGGGTCGGGTCGAGTCAAGGAGCACACAGAAGTTGAAATAATAAATGATGTTTATTAAATACAAGCAAAACAGTGTATGCAACACACTCACACAAGAAAACTAAAGAAAATAAAGGTTGGAGTGGTATAGAGGGATTTTTAGAGGGATTGCTGGTTTGGGTGACACTTCACCTGTCCTGAAGCCTGGAAAAATAGAGAGCGAAGCTGGAGTGCGATGTAGCTCAGCACGTGGAGCTGAGGGGAGGCTCGCCAAGCAAAGTGGCAGCAAGGTGGGATGAAACTTGGGAGCAATCCGAGGAAGGTCTCGGAATCCAGGGTTTTTATAAGACAATTGTGACTGCAGGCTATGTCATACTTGGGGGAAAACAATAGATTTGGAGTTGGAGACAAAGCCTCCGAAAGGTCAGAATCTGAATGATTGAGTTATTGTAGCAGTTTTCAATAGAGTAACCAGTATGCAAACGCAGAGTACTTGGGTATTGTATAGGTTACCCATCAAGCTGCCATCGCGGGGCAGAGTCTCTTTTGTAAGTGGCGTGCATACTTAATTAGAGTACTTGCCTGGAGGTCTCCTAAAGCAGTGAGTCAGCTATTTCTGGCCTGCCTGTATTGTAGTTTGAATATTACGGCTATTAAAAGCCGAGCTTGTTTATGTGCTTGTCCGGTGGCCTCGCAAGCACGTGGAGAGGAATAGAGAAGTGCAGCCGAATTGTGATATCAAGGGATATCTTTTAATATCCCCTAAGCTCGGACCAGCAAGGGCAGTAACAACCTCTCAGTAACTGCCACCTGAAGAGACTACTTCACTCTGTCCAGTGGAGCCTGATGGAAAGAAAGGAAGGATGTACGAGGTTGCCTAGTCACTGTCAGAACATACTGTGATGCTAATAGGTTACCATATTCCTCCAATCACAGCTAATAAAACAGACATCCAAATCACTTCCATTAACGTTGTGGTTTTTTAAGGACACCTTATAGTTCTGTGGGGGAGATTTTTTTCCTCCTACGTGCAGAAGCATGGAAACACTGTTTGGTGCCATCACCTCACTCAGTGGCTAAAATGGTACTGTTAGTGGTGGCTTCCAGGGCAATGGGGAGGTAAACCCACTACAGGATTCCATCCAATTTCAAGGCAGCTATTTAAGATGCTAAACCTATTTGGGAGATAGGCTCCATCCTTTAAGTCTGAGTTAAAACCTGGAAAAGATTCACCACCCCACTCACATAGAAGTCCCCAACCACCAGGAAAAACTGTCCCGAAACACATTGAAGTTTCAATCATATGAACATTTGCTAAGGAGCACGTCTTACTGAACCCAGTAGGACCAAGGTCTGAATAGTATACCAACATTTCACAGATGAAAACCAGGGCATGCAAGGCCAAGCAACAGAAGAGTGTGGTCAAGATAGTAAACTTGATCATTAATTATTAAATTAATGGTAAAGGAAATACAAGCCAAGAGAGGCTGCAGCAGTTTGCTTTTACCTGAGCTTATTGAGAAATGCAAGATTCTATCACTTCCTGTCCTCTTCCCTCTATTGAGTTGAGTGCAAACTACTTCTACACTTTGGATTCAGTTTGTAGCAATTCAGGTAAGCTGAAGAAAAAGGGGGAAAGTAGGAGAAGGAGAGAGAAACTGGGGCATTTTAAAAGCCTCTGAAACAATGGGATGACAACGGATTAGTTAGGACTGTCCCTGCTAAATTGGGACAGTTGGAGAGTATGGAATAGATAATATATTAAATAGATGCTGCAAGTTTCTTCATTGCATGGTTTGAAGGGACAATGGAGTTTCCTGACCTCTGACCAATCTTAAGCATGTTGTATCCAAAGTAAATTCTCTGTGTTCAGTGAGGCTTAATCCAGAGTAAGTATGAATACATAACTGAAGATATATACACACTTATTTGGGAGTGTTCCCCAGTGAACGCAGCAGGCCTTACACACAAGTAAACACATAAGAGATCTACCTCAGCATTTTGGTCAAGATCTCAGATCACACTGGAGGACCAGAAAGCTCCATCAGGTGTAACTATACTCCCTTCTTATTCCTTACTCACTTTGCTTACTGGTCTGTAGGCAGGGTGCTCTCCCCATGGCTATTTGTGGGGCGGACAGGGGTTAGTCCAGCAGCAGCTGGTTGCGTTTCAACAACTACCTGCAAGAAGATGACATAATCCTCCCAGAGCTTCAGAGGACCCTTGGGAGATCCAGAAAGATGCCTATTTCTAGATGCAGCTATCATGCTGAAAAACAGCCTGGATACCTGCCCCCTCCTCCACTAGCCTGTAAATGATAAGGGAGTATCAGTATGTTTTTAAGGAGTATTTTAATGTGTTTTTAAAACCTTTGTAGTGCTTTATTTTCTTTTATTTGTTGTGTGCTGCCGCAGGAATCCCTATGGGCTGGAAGACAATATGTGAATATGATAGATAGACAGACAGATAGATAGGGGATAAAGTGCTGAATGTTCAGGCATCATCCAACATTATTCCTCATATGTCACCAACAGAATCCGAGACATTTTTAATAACATGCTATTAAAACCAGAGGAAGGGAAGAAAATTAGTTGCACAGTCAGAAAACAAATAAAATGGTCTTCTGTCCATGTGCATCTGTGCCACAGTAAAAAGTAATAGTCCTTGTTGTTCCTATTGCTTATTGGCTTCCATTCAACATTAATAAACATCAATACCTATTCTGCGGTTAATGAGAAACTTAAGTAATTTTTGTGGCATTATCATTGGCAGCACATTCAATAGCAAAACTGCTCCATTATTCAAAGAATTAAACATTGCAGTTGATAATGCAAAAGAAAAAAAAGACTTCTATTTGATAAAAGTTGGTGAAATTTAATAGACTGAATGATGTGATCACAAAAAGGTAGCAAACTTCTCACCAGTACAAAATTCAAATGATTAAAATCTCGTATATGGGAAGTCCCAAAGGCTCAGTTTCAACAGCTGGTAGATAATTCAAAGCCCGGAAATATTTTCTGTTGAATTCAGCTGAAGAGTTTCAGGACCTTTCTGCACTACACTGTGATAGTGCTATCATTCCACTCTCAACATCCTGTGGAATTCTGGAGCTTGTAATTTACTGAGACCAAAGAACTCTCTGGCTGAGAATTGTAAAGGCCACTCCCTAAACTGCAAATCCCAGGATTCCATTGGATGTTGAAAGTGGAATAAGAGCTCTATAACAGTGTAATGCAGAAAGGCCCTCAGATTAGATCACAGTAAAAAGTATTGGCTGTTCATATTATTTTACCAGGAATCACTTGCTCTTATATTTACTTTACTACCATCCTAGCTACAATAGGTGATTTTTATTTACATAAATATGTTTAAAATAAATTTTAAAAAATGATGAGGCCCTCCATATACCTCCACTTCTATGTGTGTATAAACTTTATCATAGTCAACATACCAGAATAAAAGCAAATGCACAATCCTGACCATTAGCAGAACTAACAAAATGTCTTCTAACTGCTATGACACTGACTTAAAAAACAAATTACCATAGCTAGTGATACGGCTTGCTTTCTATCTGGCAACAAAACTTTTGAGTAAAACTGGACATGTAGTCTGGGAAGCAGTCAGTAAAGCAGCAAGCAATGACTGCCAAATTTCAGCATATAGATGGCAAAGAAAATAACACATGCTCCACCAGTCCAACTTTTTGGTTGTTATACTTCATAGTCAGAACAGGTACTTAAAAGAACATATTATAAACCACAAGCCAAGGAGAAGATGAGTTTCCAGTTGCTTACTGATGGTTTCTATTTTATCTTTTAAAAAACCTTGATGAATATTCTGTAAAAAGTCCACTGCATTTCAGAATATAGCTTGGACTGAATGGCCTTCTTCATGGGCCACACTAAAAACAAACATAAATATCAATAATAAATTAAGATCCAAAACTTAGAAGAGGACAACACACAAGTCAATTTACATTCATATAAGATATTCTGATAAACCCCATTATTTGTATTTAGTATTGAAAAACCTATACCTATCATTCAATAGATCAACAGCAGAAATTTCTGGATTTGGCAAAACAAAAAACAAAAAAACCTTTTGTCTCCATAAATTGAACTTTTAAACCTAAAAAAGAGACTGTGCTTCTAACCTTTATTTATTTATGCATTTCAGCAGATGTTCAGAAAAAGGGAGGAAGGTAGAAAGATTGTGGTGAGATAGCTTTTAAGGACATCTGATGCAATCCAGCTGAAAAGGTATGTATGCCTTTATGAAGCAGAGTGCACTCACTATAATAGAAGGTGGGAATCCAGACCTTCATTAAGTCCCTCTGGTGACAAAGATTTCAGTTCTAAAATCCAGTCTGCTTCTTTTTTCAGCAAGGTTTTCTTGTTACTAGTATATATCTTTTCCAACATCCAAGCTTAATATCTGTGGCAGAGTGTTGGAATCACACACACACACACACACACACACTTACTGAAGTAGCCCCATTCTTCTATTCCTTATATTAGACAGATGTTCACCTATACATTTGGAGGGGGGGTCTTCGTGTTTTCCCTGTGTGTGTGTGTTTGAACTGAATAGCATATATAACAAAGATGCTATTACAGATGCTGAAGCTGATCTAAATATATTTGTTTGTCAATATGATTTGTAAATTCAGTCATTTTGGATGTGTAATTGCATTATATGAAGTGTCCATAGGAATGGTGGCCTATGGGTCTTGCTGCATCCGTCAGAATATTCACAGGTGCTTTTGTGTCTGTGTCTGTGTGTTCCCTGAAGTTAGTATTCATCAGAATATCTTTGATATTTGTAGTGCTTTTAAAATATTTCTGTGGTTTTTCCTTACAACCTGGAATATTATGAACTATGTACCAGTGTTTTTAATGAACCCCTGTAAGCCACTGGTGATATAATTAAAAGTGAGATAATAGTTAAGATGGTTGGTCTGTGGTTGTGTTGTTATTGTAACACTTCTGAGCAAGATCTCTCAGTTGCCTTTGGCTACTGTGTGTCATGGATAGCCCCTTTCAATAAGTTGTTTAAATAAGGTACAGGACTCCTTTATAAATTCTTCCTCATGAAAACCATTTTGCTTTAACCTGATGAATTGACTATAGGGGAGATTACATCTTAGTGTTCTGGGATGAAAGCTATCAAATCTAAGATAGGTGTTAGCATCTGTGGGTTTTCTATATAAGGGAGGAAATTAAATGATCCCCTTCCTTTTTTACAGTAAGATCCAGGAAACGAACTTGTGATATACTGAACTGGAAAAAAAATTGTATATTTGGAAGGGATGAAGGGAGGGATGACGCCAATTGACTTTCCTTTCTTTAGAACCCCTGTCCCTATGGGTAAGGCACATTTAGGAAAAGAAACAGTTCTTGGGAAATTTAGATCTCCCTAACTCATATTCCTGTGCCACATTCCATATGATAGTCGTGTTTACTTAGCTGGAAGTTGTTGGGTTTTTTTTTAATGCCACTCTGCTTACTACATATTTAATGTCACATATAGTTTAGCCTTTAGGTGGCTCATATTTCCGAAGGATGTGCATACTACTGAGATATTAAGGTAGCAACTCTGTGGAATTCAGAGTGCTTTGTGCTCTAAAGGTCTGAAATCCAATGGCCAGTATGTCCAGGTAGGTCGGGAAAAGCTTTGTGCCTGAAACTTTGGAGATCCACTGCCAATCAGAAGTACCATAATGCATTAGATTGACCTCTGACTCAGCAAAAGGCAGGTTCCCTGGACTTTAACTGCTGCACAACATGAATAAATGCAGCATGTGAAGACCACTCCATGCCAGGAAAGACATTAGCTGTTGAATTTTTACTCTTCATTCAACTGTTAAAGGCACAGGAGTTCTATCAGCAGAAAACAATAACCCTAGCTACTTGCCTAGCTGCTTCTCATTTTTCAAGTTTTTGAGTACTATTTGCAATTTGGGGCTTGTTCTGTGCAAAATTCATACATGGCTTATTTGCACCTGAAACAATTTCCCTCACAGAAAATAATATTCCTGAGCAAAAATAACTAATTTCTGCAGAGAAAATGCTGTTTCCTGCTCAGAAAATATTTTATATAAAATAAGTTCCAAACTCTGACGATTCTTGTCAGTCCAAGTTTCTCATTGTCAGGATTTCCCAGCTCTCGAGAAACACACTTTTTAATCATTGTTTTAAATATTTTCAAAGATTGTTCCCATACCTAACCTGGACTGCCCAAATTCATTCTAATCTCTAACCACAACAATAGGCTTAGATTCTCTGGAATCATTTTATTCTGAAACCACATTTTCCCCTGTTAAGTGCATTAACTCCTACTTTGTGTGTTTTTTATTTATTTCTCAGAAGTAGTTATATCTGTTTTGTAACTGCTTAGTTAGCTTCACCAAAGACTAGTCAAGTGCTTTTAGTCTGCAAATATAAGACAGTAATATTGCATTAGTTAAGGAAGAACTTCTTTAAGGTTATTAAGATATAAACTGGTCTGTAAGAAGAAATGTCAGCAAACATATTAGGGTCTCTGTGTGCTGCCCTGCTGACATTTTAAAATGCCCCATCCCTTTCTGAGAAACACACTAAAACACAAACATTAATTTAATAGCCAGGTTTGCCTCTGGCTCTGCTACTGATGTCATGGAGAGAGAATTCAAAACAACTGTTTCTCCTTATTAGAAGACATAATGGGGCAGAGTTAAGCTGTGGAGAGTTAAATTATTTATTAGTGGCTATTTCACACTATGCTGACTAATAAGATTCTGTGGTCAAAAGCCCTGCCAGTTTAAGACTAGACTTAAGGTGATCACATGCTGGCTCATTCCACAACGCCAGAAAAGTGAAAGCAAAAACTGATGCATAACAGATGTGCCCATGATTAGGAAGGAGATTGCATAATGTCTCAAATTTGAGCTTGCTTACATCTTATCCTCCATGTGTGCACACCCTTCTTGGGCCACTGAAGTTCAAATCTGGATGGGAAAGATGGTCTGTCCAGAACCAACAAGGATGCCTCATGTTGTCCTAGTCCTATATTACCTTGAAAGGCATCTGAACTTTGTCATACAACTAGAGGTGTCTTCCTTTGAGTAGTGGATCCTAATGGCTCTGGTTTCAATAGTTACGGGAAATCTGGGCCCTTTCCGCATCCTACCTCTTCTCGGCATTGGGGTGCAGTGCTCGCGCAAGCAGCCCCTTGTGAGAGGCTCTTGCGTCCCGGTTCCCTCAGCTTCGCAGCTGCCGCCCACTTGCGAGAGAGCCCCACCTCTTCCTTTCGCAGTGTAGCCTGGGACCTTCCCAGGCTGCACTGAGACAGGAAGCGTGACTGGCCCGGCTCCCAAGGCTCTGCACGCAAGGTAAGTGCTCGCGGGGCCTGGGAGCAATGTGCGACCATGCACCATTTTTGGCTTACAGTCGAAAATGAAAAAGTGTGTGAACGGTGCCTGCCAGGCCCTGGAGCGTTGTGCAAATGTGAGTGCATCGTGTGGACCGCTCGTCACACTTGCATGACATTCAAGGGGCCCTTTCGCATGGGAAATGCCGTGTGAAAAGGGCCCTGGTCTTGATTTTACACCGAACTTTAAAGAGCTAACCAAGGTACTGACCTCTACTCTCCAAATATTTTTCACTCATTTAAATGTTGAGATAAAACTCAGAGTTGATTTACTGCTTCATTGACATCAGAACCAACAGCTTTTACGGCAGGGGTGGACAGCTATGGCAGGCCCAGGAATTAATTTCTCTTGTGGGATTCTCCAGAGGCCACATGGACTGGTAAAAATGCCCCCCCATTAAAAAAAAACCTAGAAATATCGGCACCACCCAAACACGGCAGGAAATCTACTTCTGGTTTTGAAAACTAGTAATATTTTATATTAAATAGTGAAGGAACCCTGAAACCTATTTAAAAGATGAAAATTACCGTTTGTAGTAGCTTCCAGGAAAGGAAATTCCCTCTTTGGAGGGGCTGAAAAGAATGGTCCAGGAAATCTGTAGATGTCAAGTTTAAAACATCTGGAAGGATGTTCCCATGCTTACCTATCCATGTGCGTACATTTATACATGCATGTATCTAGGTACAAGAAACAGCCAGCATGGTGTAGTGTAGTGTAGTAGTCAGCATGTAGCAGTAGTAGCATTAGACTACAACTCTGGAGATCAAATCCCCACTCAAGACATGGAAACCCAGTGGGCAAGTCACATTCTCTCAGCCTCAGAGGAAGGTGGTGGCAAACCTTCACTGAACAAAGCTTGCCAAGAAAACCCTTTGATAGGTTTGCTTTAGGGTTGCTGTAAGTCAGAAACAATTTGAAAGCACACAGCAACAGCCTCTAGATACAAAGTTGCACTCATTCAGGCAACTCATTTCTAGAGATCATCTGAAACTTGAGTTCTCAAGACAATTCCTGCAACTCACACTAACAAAACTTGACAGTCTTTTAATGGGTAGGAATGGGAATAGTGTGATATACTTAACATATCTTTAAGTGACTTGTAATAGAAAAGTATAGCTTACTCTGAGCTACCTGCCTGGTGTAGATCAAATCCACTCCATGTGGCCATTGTTGTTTTATATATGTGTGTTTATAGTGAAGTGAGCAAAGGACTGTATTCACTGTTGTAACTTACTGTGTAAAGAGACATATCCCTGTGGCTCTTCACTTCAAAAGGAAGTAGTTTATCAACTGACCTGCCTCTGCCAAGACTTGACCTAACGACAGAATCTCTTGAAGCGTGAAAGTGTTCCAGAGGAAATATTCCAGTCATGGATAGGTACCAGAGTGGTGTAGTGGTTTGAGTGTTGGACGTGGACTTGAAGAGACCAGCATTCAAATCCCTTCGCAGCCATGGAAACCTTCTGGCTGACCTTCGGCAAGTCACACTCTCTCACCCTAAGAAGAAGTTAAACCTCCTCTGAACAAATCTTGCCAAGAAACCCTATGATTGGATCACCATACGTCACAGTCAGCTTGAAGGCACATAACAACAACAAGGTACCAGAAAATAAGAAGAGGTCCCTGGTCAATTAGAACATATGTATATCCATAACACTAATCCTTGGAGACGACGACGACGACGACGACGACGATTCAAATTTGACACAGCAGCACTGTCCATTAAATGCAAAGAAAAGGCTTTCAGAATGATGCTGTTCCCTTGAAATCTGTCTGATGAACACCACAGCTCCACAACATCTCAATATGTTCATCCCCCCCCCCCCCATATTTCAGCCTGGAAGCTAAAATGGAAAGATTCCTGAACTCTAACACACTTAGAAGAGCAAGAGCAAGTTTTGAATGGTCTGTTGCAGAGTTTTTAAATGCCACTGTTATTAATCAAGTACTGACCAAGTACCAGACCAGAGACAGATAATTAATGTGCTTGTCAGCGCAGCTAGATGTACCTATCAGAGCCTTTAATAGTCTAATCATTTAAATAGGTTTTACAATGAAACTGCTATGTAGAATGTTTGATCACACTAAAGAACCATGTGTGGATAGGAAGGCAGCATTAATCCCCGATTCTTAAGTTTAGTGAGGCTAACAAGAACAACAAATGCTTACTAAGAGCTTAGCATATTCGTGCATCAGAAGAGATGGTAGAACAGGGTTTGGAAAACTTTGGCCCTTGAGATGGTTTTGGATTACAATACCTTCAGTTCCTTACACTGACCAGAGCTTCTGGGAGTTAAAGTCCAAAACCCTGCAGGCATCCCATGGTAGAATCTGGGGTGGAAGAGCAGACATGCAGGGGTCAGGGTAGGAGATGGAAAACCAGGGTGGAATCGTTTAAAGTTTTGTGGGAAAGGGCATGGGTGGAATACAGAACAGGAGTATTTCATACTGCTGTGTTTTGTTCCACTTTTTCATATCACCTTAGGGTTGGAATCCTAGAATCCTGTTGGTGACCTATTCACCCATAACTCATGGTCACATGCAAACCTCTTGCCCTGCTGCTGTCAAATCCAAGGGAAGACTCAAACACCCAGCTGCTGTGGCAATTTACTGGCCAAAAATGAGGAATGGTCAAAAGGCAATATTCACTCTATTGGAAGAGAAATGAAGTCACTCTCCTGGATCACCAAAAGAGCAACCAGATTTCTCTTTCCCCAGTTGTTGCGATGTTGCTTGATATATCTCTTTCCTCCCTCTCTCCCAACCAGTAAACAATCACAGCAGCACTACACAGAGCTTGACAGTTGTGTCAGGACATCACTGAAAGATTTATGTCAGACATTTTGAAGATAGCAGTAGGTCAAAAAAGAAACAATTTCAGGTTTGACTCCTAATCTTCTGGTGCCCGAGTTAGGATTAGGCCTATCTGTAAGCCTGATTGATTCATCAAGCAAACACACCAAGCATATGCAGGAAACAGCTGGAATGGCTATGCTATTTCAGTCATTAACACCATACCAGCCACCTCCTTCAACTTCTGAAACAAATGTGATTTGGAGGGATCAAGCTGATAGGGCTTGGTTTGCTATGTTAAGGTTATATTACAGTTTCACAACAGCAGGCCCTAGTAATGATGTTATTGCATATCACCAAGACATGTGGGCTTCTGAAGAGACCTCATCTCTAATTTGGACCTAGGCATTGGGAGATTAAGCTCAAAATTCTATCGGTAGCATATGATGGTATAACCCCAGTTATACTGATCTAAGGATTTTTAAAGAGTATGCAGAAGGAGAGATCCTGAATCTTCTTCTACAGCAATGTTACACTCAAATGCATAAGGGTAATTGAAGGTTCTCACACCTGGAAACTGTCCCAAACTACTTTTTTTTTTTCCACCCAGAAAGGATGAAGCAGCTTCTGCCCACATCAGGAGATTATGTGATGGCAGCAAGTGCAGCCAGAAATATTCCCATGGCCAACCAGACATCAGAGGGGCAAAGTTGTACCTAGGTGCCTCTGGCTGCCCTTGAGCACCTGGGAAGTACAAACAGCCATTGACCCTGAAGCTCTGCAAAGGTCTGCTGACAGATTTATGCTCCACCATCCATTCTATTGGATCTTAATCTAAGACCATTTCCACACGGGCTTAAAGAAACGGTGCAGAGCTTCCTCCTGCTTAGTGTAGTTCCACGCCTCAGCCCGCTCCAGAATGACCTGAAGTGGTCGTCCAGCGTGCTTTTGAAAGACTGCTTGAAACAGGTCTTTCAAAAGCATGGAGCGCGCCACTCTGTGCCCGCGCTCCGGTGCAGATTTGCAGGCTCGCACCAGGGTGGGCTTTAGGCTGGCGAGCTTCAGCGGTTGGTGGAGAGCCTCGACCAACCAGAAGCCGCCATTTCCATCCCCAGAGCGGTGTGGAGCGGTGGCCATGCACTGCTCCAGACCAGCCTGGACCCAAGCATTGAGCCAAGAAGTCCAATAAGTACTGGCACGGAGCGATTCCCTCGCCCCGTGCAGAAATGGCCTAAGACTCCAATCTGAAATTGTTTCTTTTTCGCTTGACTCACAGAAACCTTCAAAAGGTTTTCTACTTTACTTCTTTCTAGGTTCTAAAATAAAATAAAAGCCCACAACACTGGCTCTGTGAAATCCACAACATTGGAGAATTATCAGCTAATCTCCAATATGCCTTTTTTTGGGGAAAGGTCAATAGTGTGTGATGACCTCTCATCTCCAGGCATCCCTAGAGAAGACTATTATCTAGGTGCATTTCAATCGCACATCAGGCCTAGATGTGGAACAGAAATAGCTTTGGCCACATTGACAGATGACATAAACTGGAAATAGTTAGTTCTGCTGGACCTCTGAGCAGTTTTTCTCAGCACCATACACCATGGTATCCTTCTGGGTCATCTCTCTGGATGGGACCTCGTGGACACTACTTAACAGTGTTTCCAGCCCTTCCTGGAGATGAGAACTCAGAAGGTGATGCTTGGGAATGTTTGTTTGACACCCTGGCCATGGGCCTGTGAAGTCCCCCAGAGCTCACTTTTGCCCCCCCCCCGAAATTATTCAATGTCTATGTGAAACCCCTGGGAGAGGTTATCCAGAGTATTAGGGTCAGTACCACCTGCATGCTGAGACAAGAGAGAGGTGTCCCTGGTCAGTTGAAAGACAAATCAAGGAACAGAGATTGAGGTGGTCCTGGATGAGGTAACATTCTTCCTGAAATCACAGGTTCGCAGCTTGGGCATACTGTTGGACTCAAATCTGAGCCAGGATGCCCACATTTCAGTGGTGGACAGGAGGTTTTTGCACATCTAAAACTAGTACACTTTCCTGGAGATGTCAGATATAGTGAGGGTGCCTTGATTACATCCCATTTGGATTACTGTAACAAATTCTAAGTAAGACTGCCTTTGGAATCTGTTACCCTGATTTCTGGGGTCCCTTGGGGGAGGACGCCCTAATGTGCTCCACGTGATGGGGAATGGAAACTAGCCAGAGCATGAGCAATAGCAATGTGAGAGGCAGGGTAACCTAGCGGGGTCTTTTTACTCAGTTTTTAAGGGGGTCAGGCCAAGCCAAAAACCAAACAAAAATGTCTAATAAATGATTTTATTAAATGAAAGTCTCACTCATCAACATAATCACTCACACACTCACTCAAGACCTATTAAGAAGTAAAACAGAGGAAGCTGGGTAGGGAGAATATTGAAGGGGTTGTAGCTGGGGTAATACTGCACCTTTTCCTGAAGCCCTCGGTCCAAGTAAACCAGAGGAGAAGTGGAGCTCAGCACAGAGAGGGCTGAGGGGATTACTCAACGGATGGAGAAACGGTCAGCTGGGATGACCAGGAGTGATCCAAAGAACCGCTTAAAAACTGGGACTATTTGTAGGGGAAAAAGTAACTGGAGGGTTAATCCTTTCCCGGAGAGAACAATGAGTGTTGCAATGAGAAAGAAGCTCCACAATGGTAACTTCCTTTGCATGATGAGATTACAAGGTATTGCCAAAGTCCCAGGATCTTCAGCTGCATTGGGTTGTGCTGCGACTTTCTGTAAATAGTCCTTACCTGATAGGATTTTATTGCTATCGGTGCTCAACTTGGAGCAAACATGCTAATCCCCTCAAGTTGGCTTCTCAGGGGCTGAGGACCCTTTGTCTTCTGTGGATTTGCACAGCTTGAGGTCTCCTGGAGCTATGTGATGGGGAATTTTACTTGCCTGACCTGGTTTTCGATTGTTTGACCATGGCTGCCTACATGCCCATCCGGGCAACTTCTCAGGCACATTGAATCATATTTTAATATCAAAATTGTAGACCCCGGGACAGGGTTTTCCAGTGGGGTAACACAACACACCCGTTTTCCAACAGGTGGGATATAGATTCTCTTAGTCTGATACAAAGAAAGGTTAAAACAAAATTAGAGAGCTGCCAGAACAGACACATTGTGCCTGTCCCATGTGAAGCATAGCCTCTGCCATGATGCAATTTTACAGCATCCAAGGGATGGATCAGACCGGTGTTCATTCCCATGACTGCAAATCTATATACTGGCTAGAGATGTCTGCTGCCTAGTGACAATGTTGCTTGAGTCTTCAAACACATTAAAATTAATTAAAATTTATTAATACATCAAAATGTTATGGTTAAAAGAGACCTAGACGCCTCTCAACATGCATGTCAGGTTTCCCTTGTCTGGATTTCATGGCCTCAGAACTATGGCTCTGATACATTCTCTTTTATTATTATTGATTAGAAGATAAAGGAAACTTTTATCTTTAATTTAAAATAAACTTCCAGTAAAGTAGTAATTTTTTAAAAAAAATCAGATGATGAGGTGATAGCTCTCTTTCCTGTTGCAGCATAAAATAATTACTGCTTTATTAGACTGATTGGCTGCTAGGTAACACATTTGGTGAAACTAAAATGCATGAAAGAGTCTGCTGTCTAGAATCATGGTTGACATTCAATGTGTTTTATAATAGTTATATCATTACCTCAAGAAAAGAAAAAGTTTCTGTTTCTGAATAAATAGTGGAAAAACTGAGTTGGGTTGAGCAGGCAGAGTTGTTGACAAATGATTTAGGCTGCAGTCCTAAATT
Source organism: Cyclura pinguis (assembly GCA_030412105.1). Taxonomy (NCBI): domain Eukaryota; kingdom Metazoa; phylum Chordata; class Lepidosauria; order Squamata; family Iguanidae; genus Cyclura; species Cyclura pinguis. Next base: position 78,476,003 of record CM059603.1, on the reverse strand, counting down.
TACTTACTGTAAGCCCCCCTGAATAGAGTAGGATTTATTCCCAAATAAATATGCAAGGACTGTATTACTATTACTGAGCAGGGTTTCTCTGAGGAGTTAAAGATTCTGGCAAGCAGAGTTTTCCCCCGCAACCTGCTTTCTAAATATCATCATTTCCTGTTCTCACCCTACAAAGCTTCTTGTCAAATGTAAAGAAGCTACTGAACCATCAGTAATGGTTATTCTACAGTAACTCTTCAAAATAAAGGAACCCTTTCATTGCCTTCTACAGAAGAAATCTGAAGAGGCCATGATAGCCATGTAGATGTAGGGGATTGTTACCCTGTGTACTGGGGGTCCCAGGAGGAACACCACAATGTGCTCAACTAAAGGTGGGAAAATTAGCTCAGAGCACTGCTTAGCATTACGAGAGGCAGGGTAACGTAGCGAGATCTTGAACCCTATGTCTATGGGGTCCGGTCGAGTCAAGGAGCACACAGAAGTTGAAATAATAAATGATGTTTTATTACAAACACAAGCAAAACAGTGTATGCGACACACTCACACAAGATAACTAAAGAAAATAAAGGTTTGAGTGGTATAGAGGGATTTTTAGAGGGGTTGCTGGTTTGGGTGATACTTCACCTGTCCTGAAGCCCGGAAAAATAGAGAGCGAGGCTGGGGTGCGATGTAACTCAGCACGTGGAGCTGAGGGGAGGCTCACCAAGCGAAGTGGCAGCAAGGCGGGATGAAACTCGGGAGCGATCCAAGGAAGGTCTCGGAATCAAGGGTTTTTATAAGGAGAATGTGACTGCAGGCTATGCCGTACTTGGGGAAAAACAATAGATTTGGAGTTGGAGACAAAGCCTCCGAAAGGTCAGAATCTGAATGATTGAGTTATCGTAGCAGTTCTCAATAGAGTAGCCAGTATGCAGATGCAGAGTACTTGGGTATTGCATAGTTTACCCATCAAGCTGCCATCGTGGGGCAGAGGCTCTTTTGTAGGTTGCGTGCATACCTAATTAGAGTACTTGCCTGGAGGTCTCCTAAAGCAGCGAGTCAGCTATTTTCTGGCCTGCCTGTATTGTCCAGGAATATTACGGTGATTAACGGCCGAGCTTGGTGGCGTGCTTGTCCGGGGGCCTCGCAAGCACATGGAAGGGAATAGAGAGTGAAGCTGAATTATGATATCAAAAGGATATCTTTTAATATCCCCAAAGCTCGGACTAGCCAGGGTAGTAACAGGATCCTCAGCTGAACAGAGCTTGGCTACTGTGCTGCTTTCTTACACGGTTCACCCTTGCCCGCAGTTCTCTCAAACATGAGTTGTAGCAACTAGTTCCAAGTGTTATAGCAATGTTACACACTCTCCACTGAATTAGGAAATATCTTTGAGTAGGAATGAAGCACCCATTCACCAGAAAGTACTGCGGGACACAGCTCTGAAGCCGAATGAGGCCATTTCCACACCACACTGTTATAGTGCTATTATTCCACTTTCAAGATCTTATGGAAACCTGGTATTTGCAGTTTAGGGAGGGACATTTAGAATTCTCAGCCAGAGAGCTCTTTGACCTCAACAAACTGTGAACTCCAGAATTCCACAGATGTTGAAAGTGAAATAATAGCACTGTAACACTGTAGGCTGGAAATGGCCTAGGTCATGTACCATGTTTTGCTGCTTCTTACAGCCTCTTTCTGGATGATGGACCACTAGAAAGCTGAGGCTCAGACACTACTACTATTGTAATGGAGTAGAAGCATGATTGTGGTAAGCGATGGGTGTCTGACTAAACATGAAGCTGACCTTGATTATATTTTCCTATCCAAAATTGTTGACCTGCAGGGCATATTTTCCACATAGGGAGAGAATTTCTTGACTGCAGACCACTATGTCAGAAAAGGACAGGATCAGTCTGTGTGACATTTGGTTAGCCTTCAAGAGTGAGGTACAGATCTTGGTGGTGGGAAAAAAAATCAGACTATTATTTCCAGAAACCTCATATAAGAGTATGTCCTCCATATATTGCGCAGGGTATAATTTTGATGACTGATACCCAGACTTAGCTTTCTGTTCCTGGTAATGCTATATCTGGTATCCAGTATGTCAAATAAGGCTGTTGGATTTTAACAAACAACCAATAGAGAAGAGAGTAAGCTGTAACTGTTTTGCTATAAGTAGCCTGTACCATTCTTACTATAAATACACTTTATAATATCAGACAAAAGATCAGTGCAAGTTTTAATCTGGAATTGTAACATGACAGACTCTCCAAAAATGAACTGAAGAACTCCTAACATTCCAATTTAAGTTTTTAAAGAAATCAGCTCATCTCCTCAAGTCTTTTGATTATATTAGCTGACAATGAAAACATTTTTTAAAAATATGTGATATTCTTGAAGGTTATTGGTTCATTTAAGCAATGTTGTTAGCTATAATTCTCAATTTCAGAATGGGTGATGCCTCTAGGCATTTCTCTGATATGCACCTGAGCACATTTTATACAGTAGGAAAGTAAAATGTGTAGCAGGAAATAGGCTTCTTTGTGCATTTCTTAAGATTATATCTTTTTCAAAAAGAACAGAAAAGGGTAAATTGAAAAATAAAATGACTTCTGCTCTCTTTCAGTTGTCGCAACCTCATATTAATAGTATATTAAGATATTCAACTACTAGACTGCTACATCTGTGATCCAAAAGGATACATGCATTGCCAACTGCATCCATAACTCCTTTTGCCCTGTGGTTGCAAGGTTCATTGGTATCTAGAAAGTTCATTTTTTTCTTTACCAGATTTTGTCAATACTGATTCACTCCACAGTGGTATCACATTCCAGATATAGAGCCAATGTATCTTTGATCAGTGAAGTGATCTCTTATTATCCCTAGTGCACATGCTATTGACACTATTAACTCTAGTGGATCCACTACTAGGTTTAGAAAAGCCTTAGTTTTTCCCTGTTTCCAGGGTGGGGGTGCAGTTATAGTGTGATTCTGTTGTGCATGGCCATACAAAACAATGCACACTCATGGAAAGACTGTGGATAAGCATCTCCTTTATACTGGCTCCTCACAGTAGGAACCGAAAGTTTAGAATGAATCCAGATAGCTCTACGATAAAGTCAGTTATTTTTTGTGGGGGTTGCAATACCTCTTGAACTAGTTGTGGACACTGAAGTTTAGCATTATTCACTTATTTTTTTTCTTCTATTAATTGGCCACCTTTTCTCTCAGAGTGGGACTAGGGATGTAATTTTTTGCTATTTTTTTTTTCCTCAAAGGAAGAACAATTTTCTTCCTGCATCCTATTTGTAGGTCAGGACTCATTCTGTGTAAAATTCACATGTGGAATTTTTCTGCAGAACATAGACTTTCCTGCACTGGAAACAGCATTATCTGTGAAGGAAAAAAAAAATTCTTTTTTTTCTGCACAGGAAAAGCACATGCCAATTTTGCACATAATAAATTCCCAATTACAGTAATTTTTGTGCAGAAAATACTCTTTCCTGTGTAGAAATGCAATTTTCTATGCAAAAATACCATATGCTAATTTTGTGCAGAAGCAAGTATTTTCTGCAGAGAAAATAATATTTCCATGCTGTTTTCTGTGAAGAAAATGTTTCCATGGGGAAAAAAGGAAAGACACATGTGTGAATTTTGTGCAGAATAAAGCCAAAACTGCAAATTTTCATTTTTTTTCAGTCACTCCTACTTAAAGATAGGATTCCTCTCCATCAGGGTTTCCTGACACTCAGAAAACACTTTTTTTAAAACCGTATTTTCATCCAACACCAGCCTTGACAAAATCTTCATTTTCTTAAATATCTGTTTCCAAGCTAGTACATCTGATCCCAAAATATTCTCTCTTTTTCTTCCCTTATCCTGTCTGTCTTGAACTTTGGCTCTTTTTTTTTTAACTCATCAGTTTTAACACAGAAATCATACAACTGTATAATATTTATAGAGAGCAAGTCAACAGATGTGGCTGGGTTTTGTGGTGTGAACTTATACCATATATAAAATATTTCATTCTTCTGATAAAGATGTTTACTCATACTAGCTTCTAATGAAAGGTGCTATTTTTCTTTCAGGTAGTATCTGGAGCTTTGGGAGAAAATCTTATAAAACCAGTGGCAAGCTGACTTCTCTCTTGCTCTCTTGAGGGGTGGTGAGGTTGGAAAGCATATCACTTATCCAAGGCCATGTCTATGCAGTGACATCTCATCGTCACATGGAAGCATTTATGTCAATGGTTGGAGGTATATATGAGTTTTCTTCTGTTTTTATTGTTCAAAACCTGCATCCATTCTCCTTCACCGTAAACAGAAACTCTGAATTCTTCTTTCACACCAGCCTTGTTTCTTCCTGATGAACCTCAAATCTGGTGTGAGGGAGCCCTTGTATAGAGTGAGCGTCCAGGATTAAAACACTGTTAGATCCGTAAACCTACTACAGTATATTAATCTGAGTTCCAAATGTCAGAAAAGCCTTTTGAAATGTTGGTTAGTCTTAGGAGTTAAATTGAACCATTCCAGAGGTGAAATTCTGGAAATCAATGTTGTCTTCCAGTGATTCATCATTACAGGATAGACTTGATGCAAGGATGCATGAAACAAGCATCTGATCTCCAGTTTTTCTTTTCCTGATGCAGTTTTGATGCAGCTTGCAGCTACTGAAAAGTAATTTCAGCTTTGTATAGTTACCACCTTTATCACAACACAGTTTCTACTCCTCTTTTATTTTGATAGGTTTCAGCTGGGTAGTTCTCAGGAGGTTCAGAGACTCAGAAAGTTCAGCTTTAGAGGAGAATCCCACATTTAGCTAGCTTGTAGAAATAGATTGCATGGTGGTAACAATACAATGAATGCTAATGACCACTTGTAACAATGTGTTACACATCAATAGGGTTGCAACAATGTATTGAAACCCAATTGCTATCTGTATCTGGGGGAGGGATCGAATGCTTCCAAGGCCATTTCCACACCGGGCTTCTGTAATGGTGCAGAGCGACCTCTCACGGAGGTCCTCTACACCGTAGAGTGGACTGGCATGGACCACTTTTTGTAGTTACACACCAGAATCCACTCAGGAGCGGCCGGAACTAGCTGTGCTGCATGTTTTTTAAAAACCTCTTTTTCGAGGTTTTTAAAAAGCACGGAGCGCGCGGCCCCGCGCCGCTCCATCGCCCGGCTCCGACGTGGATTTGCAGGTGCGCACAAGTGCATGCCTACAGATCTGCCGGGGATGGGCTTCCAGCTGGCTAGCTTCTCCGGTTGGTGGAGAGCCTCCACCAACCGGAAGCCGCCATTTGGGATGTCGGAGGACTGCGGAGCAGCGAGCTCGCGCTGCTCCATGTCGCGACGGACTTACCCGGCTGCCAGTAAGCTCCATTTTTGGGTGTTTTCGCCCGTCCCCCCCCCACATGTGGAAAGGGCCCAAGTGTCCAGAGAAGTGCCCAATGGCATCCGGCCAGGGAGGGGGGAAAACATCAAGAGAATGAAATGCATGATCCCAGGGAGGTGTTGTGTGAATAACCAGGAGGGCCATATAAGAACAAAGGAGCATTTTGGTTCCCAAGAACAATGTAAACATCTGAAAGCACTTGGGAAACTTGGATGAGGGAAACAAGGTGATATTTATGATTCTCACAAATCAGTGCTGTTTGCTTCCCAATTTGGATACCCAATTGTTTAACCTGCCTACTAACCAATATATCTCAGACCTAACGACTTTTGTCCAGGGCTATGCTGCTGTGCTACCTCAGTAAAAACACTGCTACTGCACTCTGAGTATTTTCCTGGGGTGCCAGTTAATCAGCACATGTCAGAGATTGACTGTGCTGATTTCTTGATCCTCTTCTCCTTGCTTTGTTTGCCCTCTGATGTGATGTTATAATCTCAGTTTGGGAATTTTGCTGTGCTAGGCAATTATATAACAAGCTAGGTTGTTGTAATTGTTTTTAACTATCCCATATAATTACAACTTGTCTGCTTTTACGCATGACATTTTGGATTCAAAGGTATGGTGTTTTATCTTCATTGTTTAATTAACCACTTATTTTACATTTAGTATTAAAATAAATGTTCTACCTTCACTCTCCTTCTTCTGGAAAGTAAAGTACTTTCAAAACAGGTATTTAAGAATTAACTGATTGTGCAGAAGGACCTTTCAATAAGGGGAGAGGTCGGTTAGTGCACTTCTATTCTTCTTATTATTTTTGGATTGTTTTAGTACTGTTTTAATAGTGGGTTAATAGGATAGTTCAGTTTATTTTATTTCAGCATCAGGATTTTAGCTGTACTTTAGCTGTACTTTGTTCTAGCCTATGCTGTAAAGTGCCTTGGATCCAATATTGGGAGAAAGGTAGGAGATAAATTCAATAAATAATATAAATTGCTTTATATTTATTGTTTCATATGTTGCCATTTGCTCTTTCAACATGTATCTCCTTGTCTTTGTCTATGCTAATTCTAAGTTCAGCCTTTGTAATCCTTTATGCTTTCACCCACAAGGCAAGAAGTAGTGGAAACAAGATGTGATTTCATCATTTCCACAGTCTTTATGTTCCACAAATCTTTACAGCCATGACATACAGATTTTCTGATTAGTTTTAGAGAAATGAGGCACTTTTTTTCTTTCCCACTAAAGGAAATGAAAAATTATAACCAATTTACATTTATAAACTACTAGAGTATGTACCCAGTGTTGCTAGGATTTTATTTTCTCATAGGTAATACTTGTTAGAAAGATTTGAGATCCTGTGCCTCTCATTCCCCAAGCTATCTTGTCCAGTACCTGTAACTTTCCCCCATATTCTCCAATCCAATCTGCATTCAGAGTTATTAACATACAGAGGTTGGGTTCCTGCGGGAATAGACTGACCTCCTCCTTCCTGCTAGGCCTCATCTCCATAGCAACAGGCCTATTCAGAGCTCTCTGGCTGAGAATTCTACAGGCTCCTCCCTAAACTGCAAACCCCAGGATTCCATGGAATCTTCCTAGGCAGCCAGTCGTATGAAGTCTTCGCCTGACACAGCCAATCATATGAGGTCTTCTCCTGCCTGACACAGACAAACAAATAAATTTTAACTTTTGTATATTAGTAGATAAACTTGAGAAGCATCTTCCAGCTTTCCCCTTGCTATCATTTTGTTGAGCATCCTGCCTGATGAAGACGTGTAATGAAACTCAAAAGCTTTGTTATTCTTTGGTGATATTTCAGTTCGTCCTAAAATGTAACTCAAAATACATAGTAGAACAATGCTTCTTCTTAACTCAGTTCTCTGCTGAATTTTGCACTTTTTTTTTGCACACCAGAAAAAGAGATGGCACAATGTGTTTTTTAGTCACTCGTTTAGGAAAGAAGTGTTATTAAGTCATAAATAAGAGGGTCTTTTTTGAAGAATGACTAACACCAGTTGTCCTCTGTATGACTGCCTGCGGCTAGTAAAGCCAGTCTTCTTGAACCTTGAGCCTGACTGGCTTCCTCAGACTCAAAAGGAAGTATTCCTTGTGGTACAGTCAATTGAATTACAGTGTACCTGCTATTTAAGCTAGAATTCAACCAAACAGGCAATCTCACTCTGTGTGATTTACTGCAGAAATGAGGGAAACTTGTGGCTTTACAAGTTGTGGATCTTACTGGGTATCCATCATTATTCACCATTGTCACTTATGTGGGCTAGATTTGGCGGGATTTACAATCCAACAACAAATCCAGAAGTACACAACTTTCCTGCACAGATTTTTTTTTCCACATCTTCAGTTAAAAACATAGAGATCATAAGTGGGAACAGTGAGTGCATTTTCAATTCTCTTTCTTCTTTTTATCTCAAACACTTTCCTCTGGAAATAACTAGTTTCAAATAACAATTTGCTTCTCATCAACTGATTTTTTCCAATAATTAAAATATTTCCAAGTTACCATTGTAATTTAATGGGGGATGGTATCATTCCTCTTGTGATATATTGGTGCCATTTACTGTATTTGCCAATGTGTTAGACACATCAGCGTATAAGAAGCACCTTATTTTCAGACGGTATTCTTTAGAGGAAAAAATTGGTACCCCCATCCCCTATTCTTCTTGTTTCTCCCTGGGTGACGGGACCTCCCTTCTAAGGCAGAAAAAACAGGAAGGGCGTGTGTGTGAAAGAAGCTCCCTTCTACCCCTTCCTGTTGTTTTTGCCTCAGCGGGGAGAACTCCCTGCCAAGGCAAAAAAGAACAGAAAGGTGCCTTTTCTTTCCTTTTTGCCTCCACAGGGATTTCTCCTCACCCAGACACTTGTGGGGGCACTCCTTTCACCCCCCTTACTTTCCTATGCCTCATTAGGAGTTACCATATTTGCCAGTGTATAAGACACACCCCATTTTCAGAAGGCATTTTTTGGGGCAAATGTGCATCTTATATGCTGGCAAATATGGTAGGTACTTCTATAGTTTGGAGATAGCCTCACCAATTAGTGGAGGAGGAGTATCACATGGGTTGAGTGCTGGTTCATGCTGCCGACCCATGCTCTGTTGTGAGTGTTGACATGCTGACAAGATAAATAGTTTTAATAAGTAAGTTTTGCAACAGAGGCCAGTGGCTTGTGACATTCAGGGTTTTTTTTTTAAGTAGTTCAAATTAAATAGATGAATTAACAATTGAATTACTTTTGAGAAACATGAAGCAAGGCTGAGATGACATGCCTTGTTAGAAAAGATGATAATGCTCGGTCAAGTTGAAGGCAGTACATGTGGAGAGGCTCAGTGAAGGAAGCCATGAACCTGGATTTGCAGCAACTGGTGTAAGGCCCCACTTTGGGGGTCCCCGATATCAGTATTTTGGATGGGCACCATATCTAATTGGCATCATATTTGATTTGCAACACATTTTAATTGGCACTAATATCAAATTCAAGCCTGAGAGGTGACTGAAAGTCAAACCAAGTGAGGGAAGAAAGCTGACTGTAAACGTGAGAAAGACAGGCTAGTCAACCTAAACCCTCTAGGTGAGATTAGGTCATTTGCCAGGCGGTAGCAGTTGTTCCTGTGGATGATTGGCTTAAGTAGAAGCTGAATGTCTTTCCAAGGAACACAATTGGGAAAAGCCCACCGAGACACTGATTGACAGATATGCATCCTCTGTGCACCTGGACTCCTTCCTCTTGCCTCATAGCACCCACAGTACAGAGTTATTACAACAGTCATCATGTCTTTGTCATCCAAACACTGTGAACATTAGTGGGTTGCTGGTCCATTGTTTGTACTGCAACTTCCATTGTTCCACACCTGGAACTGCACATACCCTCCACTGCGACAGGCTATTTTTGGAGTACAAATACCCCTGATTTCAGAATGTCCAGTGCAGTCTCTTGAAGGTCTACCTGTCAATCTGTCCATCTGGTTCCTGAATGAGAACTGTCCTTAGGTCCTACCTAAGCCAAACTACATTTCAGCTCTTCAGTACTCTTCTGGACTGGTAATTATAAATCCCTCAAAACCCCTCAGCCTCTCTATACATATTTTTCCCCCTCTCTTTCTCTTTAAGTTAGCTCTTGTGTGAATATTTGACTGTTTGTATTTTGTGTGCATGCATGTGTGAATTCCCCCCAATAAAAACACATTTTTAGCTTACTTCTGAATCTCTGGCTGGTTCTTTTCCTGCGTGAGCCCATAAACACTGGTAGGGAAGGTCTCGTTAAGTTACCCCCCTCTCACAAGCCTCTTCTTTGAGCTAATCCATTCCCTATTTTTGCAAGGAGGTGTTTGGCATCATGGGATGGCCCTTGTGGCACCTATGTTTTGAGGTAACACCGGGGGCAAGGTTGCTAACAACAGGGTGCCTTGAAGGTCTCCCTTCATAGTTCCTGCTAAACCTCTGTGCATGAATATCAATACTGAGATGCAATAAACTCCAAACTTTCTTAAAACACAGTCAGCACATTACTGTCCCAGAGCTTTTGAAGAATCAGGCATCATCTTCTGACGGCAACCCTGATCCCTCCGATGTTAAATACAATGGCTGGAATTCAGAATCAGACTTCTAGACATGTAACCTGGAGTTATGCATCCATAAGGGTCTTGTGTTTATGGTCCCTATGTATTCATGATTGTGGAACTATGATGTTTCCAGCCCTTTCCCACTAGCCAGCAAGGCTGCAGGAATCAGAAGCAGGATCTTTGTTGCACTTCCTTGTTGTAGCCTTGCTGGTTGGTATGAAGGGGTTGGAAACATCACCCAACAGAATGGACTAGCTTTTTCTCCTCTGCTGAAGTAGGTATTGGAGATGATGGGCCAGGAGATTAGAATTCACACTTGAGTGCCCCTTACACATGCAGCCATACTTTTTTCAGGGGCTTCAGGGAGTGATATTCCCTTTCTTTCCACACAGCACCCAAAGCCCCACTCCCACTTCTTGTGAAGCCCCAATACCACCTCAAATGGGCATTCCATGGCAGGGTAACAGAAGCATCTGGAAACCTCTTTCCCCTGCCAGATGCACAATGATTTCAGAAGTGCTGAGACCCCTTGAAAACCCCTGCAGATTGCAATGCTGCTGTTATCATTGTACATGTAGCTATGGAGGGGTAGCCAAATGTCCTGTGATCCTGCCTATTTGCCACAAAGTACAGAATGGCCATCTGAGACAGTTTCAAGCCTTTACAGTAAGCCAGGGTAGGGTGGATTGGGGTGGTATATCCTTCAGTGTAGCATAGGTCCCTGTTTGGATACTTACTCAACACTGCAGAGATGTTGAATTGAGGCCAATGTTAGTAATATAACTAAGTAGCACATATAGAATTCTAGACAGTATATTTAAAAGTTTTTTTAAAAAAACAACAACAGAATATCAAAAGTAGAACAAGACATACACCACACCTCGCACTAGTTTTGTTCATTTTTTTTCCTTTTTGCAGTATGAAGGTGCTACATTAAGGACCATGATGCTACTTTTTACCATCTGTTTCTTTTATTTATTTACCTCTCATTGTGTATTAATGTGCTCATACTTAGATCACTGGATTGATAAAATGTGCTCACTTTTGTCTTGTCTGTGTGTTTACTTGACTAAGCCCTTCACTCTGCATTTCCTAGACTTCCAAATTTTATTTCAGAGAAAGAAACTGACATTTTCTTTCTCCTCCCCATCCATAAAAAACAAAACAAAACAAAGAAATAGTTTTTTTAAAAAAAATCTCTAAACTGACAGAATGCAACAGTAGGAGGCAAGGCTTCAGCTGGTAGTTTGCTTCCTGGCATGCAATTTTAATTAAAGAGTCAGCATGCTTACCGCACAAACCCACAGGAGTTAATAGCTAAAAATGAATGAGAGGTCATTTGTGGCTAGGGAGTAGGCAAGAAAGGACCATACGGAAGCTGCATTTTGAGTGCCTAAGAGAATTTATACTCTCGTCCAAATAAACACTATTTATGATGACAAGAATCTGCTGTGGTGATAGTAGAGGATCAAGATAAATTGCTAGAGTCAAAGGCTAAAGAGATATACTTGGTTTCACAAGCTGGAATTGAAAAGATGATGAATTATCAGCCTGAAGACACCGTCTGAGACCCGGAGTGGTGAAGCAGAATGGTGGTCTGGCTGAGGGGAGAACCACGTTCAGATCCTACTCAGACGTGATGATTATTATTGGATGGCCTTGACTAAATCATCCCAACCCTACAGGATGGTTGCAAGGATGAAATGGGAAAACACAGTGGTGGCTGGTAAACTGTATTCCCCCTTCCACCGCTGCCCCCATGCTCAGCACCTTAGATAGTTCTTTTAAAGTGCAGACCAAAATGTGAAGTAGATTCATCACAGTGGAGTCACCAGCTACCAATGCAAAAATAATGTGTATGCCTCCTTGAATTATGTGAGGAAAGAATGTCTTTTGCATAGACTTATTCTCATATATAGAGATGCTTTAGTTGTGTGCATTCACTTCCAATAACATTCATTTCACTAGCTAAAGTTATGGAGGTAACTGAAGCTTCCTTCTACTGGTGAGCAAAGACTTCCAGTCAGGCTTTGTGTAATTGAATGGCTGCTAAGGAAAGGGCACCAAATAAATGGGTTCTATGTGTTTTAATGTTTTTAACTGCTGTGTTTTGAAACGGTGTTTAACTTAAGTGTGTTTTAATGTTATAAAACTTTAATACTGTCATAACATTTTAATACTGTTTTAACAATATAACATGTTTTTATATGTATCTGTTTTCACTTATGATGCCAGCAGTCTGAGAGCCCTTTCACACCGCAGAACTATAGCATTAATGATTCTACTTTAATTGCCATGGTTCCATTCTATGGAATCCTATAATTTTCTGGGGGGGGGGGTTTGGAAGGGGAGGAAGTATTTCAAATTATCAGCCAAAGAGCTCCTCTAGTGTCCCATGAGACTACAAGCCCCAGGATTCCACAAGATGCAGCTTGTGGCAGCTAAAGTAGAATCAAAGCACTATTATCACGTGGTGTGAAATGGACATGGGAGACAAGGCACTTAAAAATAAAGTAAATTTTAAAAAGTGCTTTACAGAAAGGGAGAGGACCATGCAGCCTTCCAGAAGTTGTTGGATTGCAACTCCCAGAAGCCTTAGCCATCAATGTCAATGGTGAGGAATGCTGGCAACTGCAGTTCAGCAACATCTGGAGAGTTACTTAATTCCCACCTAGGTTTACAATTATGCCTCTAAAGCCACGGTGCAGAATCTGTGCCCCTCCGAATGTTGTTTGACTAGAACTATTACTGGTTGTTCTTGATGCTGATTGGGGCTTGTGAAGGGGACTGGAATCCAATAACATTTGCATGGCAAAAGACAGGATCCCATCCCTGATAAATCTTCCTTTATCACCACTAAATCCAGACCCTTCTAACTTTAAGTTGCTGCCAATCCAGCAGAAGAGCCATAAGATGACTAAATCATCCACAATAATTTTTTAAAAAAGAAATACAGAAATAGGTTTATCTCTCCTGGTGTAATGTCTCTTTCTTCCTTCCCCAGAGCAAAACAGGTCACAGAGAAGGGACTGATTCATATGCTGAACTTTCCACAGCCATTATTAATCATATAAAAGCTGTCCTCCAAGAAATGGCAAAAAAAAAAAACCAACCTCCCAAAACTTCAGAAATGGTATATCGCCTGTTGTTTTCATAGTTTGTGGAATGATACAATGGCCCTTTTTGCATGGCATTCTCCATGCGAAAGGGTGCCTGGAGAGTCGTGTGATTGTGAGGAGCAATCTGCACAATGTACTCACAATTGTGCAAAGCTCTGGGGGCTAGAAGCCAAAAATGGTGCCCAATTGCGCATTGCTCCTGGGCCCCGCGTGCACTTATCTGGCATGCAGAGCCTCCAGAGCTACGCCGGTCGCGCTTCCTGTCCCGGCACAGCCTGCGAAACTCCCAGGCGGGGCTCTCACGCGAGCAGGCAGCTCCTGTGGAGCCGAATGACCCCGGATGCAAGAGCCTCTCACCGGAGGCTGCTCACGCCATCCCCACACCCCAGTGCTGGAAGAAGGTAAGGTGTGGAAAGGGCCAATGTCCTATCAGGATGCAAGTGAATAGGACTCATATACCTGCCTTTCTCTGTAGACATCAGTCTCAAGGCCCTTGTGCTAAAAATACTTCATGAATGAAAAGCAAATTAATCAGATGTGACTTTAAAAATGAGAATCCTTAATTCTGAACAGGGGAGGAGAAGCAACAAACTGATTTCTATTTGTTGTTGCATTTCCATTCCACTATTAAAAGTCTTCCAACTAAGGAGCAGAACTGAGTTTAGAATGTTTAAGTTAAACAAATGGAAATAACATGAAGTTACTTAATTAGTTATTCCAGTGGGTTGGAAGGGGGAAAATAGACCTTTTGCACTAATCCCAAATCCATATTCACTTCTCTGGTTCATTTGAATGGGCTTATTAGGATCATAAATATATTCAAATATACTGCAATATCTTAGGGTGAAGGCAAATATTGTAAAAACTCTATGGATGTCAGTGGTCAGAGCCAAGGAACATCTCCCGTGGGTTCCAACAATATGTAGTTTCCTGATAATACCTTTCATTGCATACCTGGAATGCTATTTATTACAATGTGTGATGAAGCAAAAAATATGGCTAACCTGCGCTATTATGATGTGCCATGTGCACCATACACTGATGCCAACTCACATCCTATCAGGAGGGGAAGATTTTGTGAATTAGCAGGATTTTTGCTTAAATAAAAGGATATAAAGGAGAGATGAAGTATCAGGGCATTGAAAAAGAAAAATTCATTCTTGTAAGTAGCCCAGTGCATTTTGGCCTAGTAATATTTAATAGTCTTCACGGACTGTTAAAAGATAAACTGAAGAAAAAGGCCAATACATAAACAGCAAAAAATGTAAGAAGAAGCAAGTTACAATTTGCAACATCAATTTTAGGTGCCTACATCTTGCACAAAGATGCATGAAAATGTCTCATTTTTCTAAGATGCCTTTGAACCAAAATAAACTTATACAAGTACAAAATATTACTTACAGTGCAACTGTAAAACCACCTGCGGGGATTCCAAAAAGAGTGTTTCCAAAGCTTATGCCTGGCAACTGATAGTTTGAGAAGTAGGAGGCAGAGTATTATATTGTTCCTTTTTTTTTTTTCAAGGTATACCAAGGACATCCTTATCATAGCAATTCTACAGCAGAGTGGAAAGTTGGGGGATATGGGAAAACTCAAGTTTTAAAGTAGATGTCTAATAGACATTTTTAAAATTGAGACACTTTACATGTAAAACAATTTTAACAGGTTTGTGGCTTTAGCGTAATGTGGAAATATCCACTAGTTCAAAGGGAGCTTGTCAAATTTAATTGTAACTGGTGGTAAAGTAAAGTAATAGAAAGTAATAGACTCAAAATAAACTGTGAAAGTAATAGGCTCAAAATAGGTTTTTTTAGAGCTCATTTTACTCGATAGTGTTGAAAGTTCTTTTGCCCTGAACTTCTAATTCAACTCATGATTAAAATCAAGATATGTGAAGCTGGTCTTACCATTACGAGGGTTGAGGGCCCATCTCAGACAGTAACTTTCAGGTACCATAAAAGGTAAGCAAATGGTTAGTTGTACCATTTATTTTTACTGTATTCCTACCAGCAGGGACAGGAGGAGATTCCTGTGGCATTTTCTGCCTCATGTGCCAAAATATCTTAGTGGGCTTTGGGTTCTGTGTGCCTTCACTCGGGAAAGGAGTTTCAATTTGTTGCTTTTCCTCAGGTAGCAAACTGTCTTGAGGCAAAAGGTTTATTATGATGACTGATGGTGTTGATTTTGCACCTATACAGTTGGAAGAAGCCAAATTAAGTCTGTGATCCTATCAGTGACTTATGCTAGAGAACAGAAGCTTGCGTTTCACTCTACTCATATTGCTAGACTCATTTTAAACAGACTGAACGACCTGGGCATTTGAAAATAAAGGTGGATCCAAAGGTCTATCATGTGCTGGATAACCCACAATCCACAAACTTCAGTCTGAGGTAGACAGTAGCTTTTATTTGTAGAAAATTCAAGAAACAAAGCACACTTCCAAAGTTGCTGAGACTAAAACATACACGAAGATTTCAAGTTTTATAGACACAAATCCAAATTTTAGAGGCACAAAAGCTGTGATTGGAGAGGACCATAAACGTAACATCACCCCACTTCTTTAGACAGTTCCTAGACCCACATTTGTTTCCCACTTCTCATCCTTGGGGCAGGAACATATCTCCTGCCTCTTATGCTGGATACTTCAACTTCTCAAAACTCTTTCCTTGACACTTTCATGTTCACCCACTCTGATCTTCTCCCCCTCACTGGATACATTGTAACAACAGGCAATAAAGCAATTAGCCAATTGATACTTTGGAATAATACAAGTAAGTTCCAAATGGATACATTGTTGCAGTCATTGATCAGCACTGGATACCTTGTAGCAGTGCAAGCTTAACACTATGGAGGTCTATAGCATCATATCTACATTGACTACAATACACTATTTCAATATACATCCAGCAAAGCAGCATATGGCAGGAACTCTGCCTCATGACAAGGTCTTTCTTGTCATTCCATTTTTTTTGTTTGTTACTTTATTTCAGTTAAAATTACAATCATCAGTATGGCAACACAAGAGCAGAGGACAAAGTACAAAGGAAACAATAAAGAAAGAATGTGTCAAGAACTCAAATCTACTCAATTACTCATATCCACAGGTATCTGGACTGCATAGGAAAGCACTCAACCAGGGTCCTGACTGGTGTGTTGGAAGTTTTGATGGTGATACATTGTATCATTGATGTAATCAATAAAATTAAGCCTTTTTTAAAAAAAAAAAGTCTCCTGTGATATATACTTTTATTACTCTCTCATTGTGTGCAAGGTTCTCCATTAGCCATGTCTCCCAGATTCTTTTTCACTGTCTTTTAATGGAAAAAAACTAACCCTCTTCCAATTGGAAAGAATATCAAATCTTGCATTTCTGAGAAAAAAAATTAATGAGGTTCTTGTGATTCAACTGCTTATATTGTGGGTCATATATTGAAAGCAACTGAAGAGTAGGGCAGGGATCAATGGTTTGCTTTGTAATAACACTGACAGTTTTCAAAACTTCAGGTCAGATTTGAACTATCACAAGACAGGATAACCACATATGGAGGTAAGTACCCTTGGAGCTACAGCCCCTCCAACAGTTGGGGGGGGTTATTAATGTGAGCCAATTGAACTGGTGTAAGGTACCACCTGTGGATCAATTTGAGGGTGAATTCTTTAAATTTAGTCAGGTGAGATGGTGATCATGTCCAAATTTTCAACCAATTCATATCTGAAAATGGAGGTCCAAGGTCAGCTTCCCAGTCTGGTTTATTATTAAGACCCCAGCCATAGGTCTCATCAGTTAACTGTTTACTAATCCGTGATGCCAGCCCTTGCAATGAAAGGTTGTTTGAGACACATATATTAAAAAAAGTCAGAGTGCATGGAAATTCCCATGGGTCAGTCTTGCAATGAAATTAATTATTTGATAAAAGGGGTGCCATGTGGGGGTCACGGGATATAGTATCTGTATTAATCCATCTCATGATTTTGGATTGGAATTATGAAATGGGTCACAAACAGTGAATTACCCTTTGTCCTTCCAGGCTCTACATTGGGGAAATTTATCCAGACTATAGAAAATTGGATGCAGAAGAAAAGGCCTGATTGGAAGAAAAGAAAAGGCACAAGCCACAACAAAAAGGACAAGGACAAGATACCTTTTTTTCCCTTATGCTAGTAGTGCAATTTGTAAAAATGGGTTTGAGACCTTTTTGATGTCTCTATTGGTAACTTGGGAAAATGTAATTCTCAGCCCCTCAGAAAGGTCATGTTCTAATTCTAATCTTACTGACTTAATGAAATCATCACTTCTGACCAACTGAGCAAGTTGGAAAATCTGGAAAGTTTCAAAATAGAGTTGTACATTAGGAATGGTGAGACCACCATTCTGAGATTGCAAATATTTAGCTATCTGTGGAAAAGAGGCCTGTCACTATAAAAAATGAAAGTGTTAATTATGGCTTGCCAATTTTTGAAGTATAAAAGGAAAGGAAAGGAGTTAGTGGGATGGTTTGAAAAAAGAAATAGAGTTCCAGAACAAGGACTGTTTTGCTATTGCAATTTTACCCAACAGAAAGAAAGTGAATGTTTTTCAGTAATTAGTTTTGGTCTTAATCTATTTGGTTAATGGCTTGTAATTTCTGTACAGCATTTGAGATCATTGTTTCTTTAACAGAACACCTAAATAATGAGAACCAGATCGGTAGAGTGGTAAATTCATTAATTTCTGCCATCTCTGTTGGACAATTAGATGACCATTAAAATAAAGCATCTTAAATTTGTGAAAATTTATTTTAAGGCCTGAAAAATGTCCAAAAAGGTCGAGAAGGTTGAAAGAACCAAAAGAGAAGAATCTGGATCTACAAGGAAGAGCAGAGTGTCATCAACATATAGATTTACTTTGCACTCTTGGTGATGGATGATAGGTCCTCTAATCTTAGCTTGATGTCTAATTGCTTCAGCTAATGGTTCTTTGGCTAATGCAAAGGGAATAGGAGATAAGAGACAGCCTTGCTTCATGCCACAACCCAGTGGTATAGGGTTAGAGTCCTTTGTGCTGATGTTGATAGAGCATCTGAATTTGCATATATAGGTTTAAGGAGGTTGATGAAGGTGTCTCTGAAGTTCACTTCCTCTAATACTTTAAAGAGATATTGCCATTCCACTCTGTCAAAAGCTGTAGTGCATCCAATGAAAATGAAAGCATCACTAAGGGAATATATGACAGAGTGGAGTGGTGCATGATATTAACAGCCCCTGAACAGCATCTGCAAGCCTGCAGTCAACCATGAGGCCTACCTGATCAATGTTTATGTATTCAGTGATAAATTAGTTCAATCACTTGGGCATAATAGAGGACAGCAGCTTAGGCTCTTGATTGATGGGACCAATAAGTCTAAATGCTTGAACGGATGGGTTTTCTTCAGGAATGGGAATAATACAAGCAGTCCTCCAGCTCCCAGCTGGGGAGGTTGTCTAGTAATTCCTTAAATAACTGTGTAAAATAAGGGGTCAAATCTGTCATCAATAACTTGTAAAATTTGCCATAGAAGCCATTAGGCAATTTCCCAGATTTCAGCTTTTGAATGACTATTTTTCCTTCGGAATCATCAGTTGGTTTGTTTAAAGCTGCTTTATGTTGTTAATTTAATTTTTTTAATTTTAAATGTTTGGATAAGGCCAACCCGGTTCAAACCTGGGGGCAGTCCAGACGAACATAAATTAGTGTAAAACTTCTCAAATTCTGAGGAAATGAGTTTTCACTGAACTGTAATAATTTTTTTCCCGTAGTTACACTCAAAAAAATTTTCTGCTTTCATTTTCACTAATCTAGACACTAATTTGGAGTACTTATGTTCAACATAATGTACTTTAGTGTACATACGCAATGTCTGATTTTTTTTCAAATCTAATTTTTCCAATTCAGCTTTTTACTTTAGTTAGATCTTGAGAGAGTATTGACAAAGTATGTTGAGAGATACTCTTAAGACAGTATATTGAGAATATTTATTTACTTAGTATGCATATCAGATAAAGATTTAAGGCCCTAGGTTAGTTGGACTGCCTCTGACATAAGGGTAATTTGCTTGTACTCTGATTTTCTTTCTGTTTTGCTCTTTCTTGTATCAAAAGTCCTATGAGAACCATTTCTAAAATATCCCATAAGATGGTTTCCTATGTGCCCTGTTCTTTTGATAAAAAGATTTAATTTCAGTCTGAACTTGGGATTTGAATTGTTTGTTTACAAAGAGTGATGAATTAAATCTCCACATTTTTCTGAGTGAAAAGTCTGCATTAATAGATCAGTCTAAAATTGGTGGGGGGGGGGAGGCAATGATCTGAATATAATATTGGTTCTGTAGAGACATCCTCTCTGAAAGGAAGAAGTGATCTATAAACCAAAATAATGGTCAATCTGTGAATAACAATTTTATACTGGAGAGTAAAATATATAGTCTTTATCAGTCAGATGGACAATTCTCCTTAGATCTATTAAGCTTTTACCCCCCCCTTTTTTTTTTAAAGATAATCTAGAGGACTGGAATGGCTTTTCTTGTTTAGAAGGACCTCATCTATCTAGAGATGGATTAAGGACTGGATACAAATCCCCTCCCAATAGGACATCTCCCACACATGTGTCAACTAATGTTTGAAAAAACAATATAAATGTGTGTAGATCATAATTAGGAGCATAGAAAGCAGCCAAGGAAGGAGTCTCATAAAATTAAGTATTGTCCTTCTGGATCGTTTTTAATATTATTTTTTAAAAAATCAGTGCCACTCTCCTACTCTTGGCCATGCCTCCTGCCACAAATTGCTCTCTGCATTTAGGAATAAGAAGGAGAGATTTAGATCCTCTATTGTGGGTTTCTTGAAAAAAGAGAACATCTGGGCATGAAGGTTTCAGCTGTTTCAAAATTTTAACTCTCCTGAAAAGAGAACCAAGCTCTTTTACACTGTAAGAAATTATATGACTAGAGGCCATATTAGATACACATTGGTTTTTGTTTAAGCTTCCCATCCCTGATGTATTAAAGGGCAACCCAGTAGGCAGGAGGGTATTTGGTCGTGCACATTCAACAGAGGGTAAGTCAGAGGTGGAAACAGGTCCAGCAGGTGATATCCTAATACAGGATCTCTCCTAAGAAGCCACCCATCAACCATCAAGGTTAATCAGGTCAATAGTACTATCAACATCTGACTGAACACATCCATTTATAGACAGTTTTGATCTAATAAGTTCCAAGAAGCTACACGAGTCAGATACGTTTACTGTATTGAATGAGACTTAAGTCAGCTTGCTAACAGAGACTGGGTTTATTTTGGCTTTTTAAAATTTCATTCTGGGCAGGGAGGAAGTTGACATTTCTGTGTGGGCTGATAAAGTAGCATCTGAAGCCAATCTCAGTTTATACTCTAAGGGCTTGTCTTTCTCTAAGAAAACATTATTAGCTTGATTGTTGGTTTTAAGTGGCTCTGGTTCTGTAGCTGGCAATTTAACTGAACTTGACATTGCTTGGTGCAGTCTTCTCTATATGTTGTTTTGAGCATCTTGAGGTAGCTTTGAGAATTTTTCAACAATGAGTTTCTTGATATCAAAATTCTCCCTTTTTTGTGCTTTGGATTCAGATCTTGACTCATCCAATTTAGCCCTTAGTACAGTCTCATTATATGAATAAAGAGGTGGTACAGAGCTTTCCTTCATTGGAAATAGAAATTTAAGGAATAGATTTTTATATAGGCAAGCTGGAAAGATACCAAAGGTTTTCTGGTGCAATCATTCCCTCATTATGAGGTTTGGAATGAATGAATTAGTAAAGCTAACTAGGAACTTTGAATAATATTCAGATTAAAAAAAGCAGTTCCTCTGAGCATGAATTTGAAGATCTTATTTTTAATTCTTTTACATGTTTACTGGCCCTAAAGATTGAATCCCAACTAGAGTTTCATCCATTAAAGAGGTAAACATCTACTACCTCTTTAGAGATTTGTAAGGTCCATTTCCTTGGATGTTGAGTTATTCAAGCCTTAAGGACAGAGCCAAGTTTCATGATTATCATTCTGTTGAAGATCAGCACCAGAATTCAGGTCAGTTGAGTTATGCAGCTGATGTTTATTCAAATTGTTAGAGTTTAGTTGTCTCTGCAAAAGCACCAAGGTCAGTTGAGTCAAAGTGCTTAGGACCTCTGTTAATTTAGATGTGACAAATTGTAAAGTATGGGCTGTTAACATACATTGCTCAGCTAGTAACTTAGTGTAAGACACAGATCGTTGAGCATTTCCCACAGGAACTACAGCTACGTCTTCCAATATTTACCACCCCATTATATTAAGCGTAGCCTCCTTATCTCCCTTTCCCTTTCTCAGGGTGCAAACCTATTCACTGTAGATACTTCAGACACAGGAGAAGACTGTGGATCAACAAACTCTTCTATTTACTTTCTTTGGAACTACTTGTACCTTTGGGAGACAAGGATTTTTTCCTCCTTTTGTTCAGGTTAGAGCCAAGTTGGTTATCCAGTAGCAAAGGAGACAACAGCCCTTTTCTTCTTTTTAGTCATAGTCTCTATGGAAAAACAGTAGTGTTGGTTGTTCCCCTTGAAGTCTTTCCTCAGATGATACATTTAAAAAATAAGAAATATATTTCTTGCAAGTTCTTAAACAGCTTTATCTCAGTCAATTAGACACAGTACTCTTGCAGCATTCAGCGTCCTTCCCTCGTTGTGTCAAACAAAACGTCTGCAGTTTGTAGAGATCAAATATCACTCTTTCAATTGTTCTGCATTGTCAAGAGTAATCAGGATAGTAATTAAAACTGATAGCATAAAACTCATTAAAAAAAAAAGTCTTGTTTGAGTATTTGTTATCTTTATGACCAACCTGTTTTTGATAGTTGATAGTTAGTGGCTAAATTCCACTGTCAGTGCTGTTATCACCATTCTTTACAAAATTTTGATTATTACACAATCTTGGGGACTGTGCAAGAAGGTATCCAGTGCTGTCTTGCACAACACCTTTGTTCTAGGTGCAAAGAAAGCCAAGAACTCCAGAGCATTTGTTGTTCTTGCCCCAGCCAATTACTGATTGGCAATGATGATACACTGAAGTGCCATCTGAGTGTCTCAGGAAAGAAAAGGCCTCCACCTTTGTCAAGAGGAAAATGTTTGTTTCTTCTTCTTTGGGGTCCATGCTCAGATGGACAGCTCTTAGCAACACCCCCACAGCCAATAAGTGTGCATGGAGGAGAGAAGCTGTGCTCAGGAGCCCACACATGCTCTTGCACACTCAGAGGAGAAGTAGGTGCTACCCCTGCCTTGAACACAGGGATCACTACATGACTTAAATGTTGACAGCAACTTTAGGTACCAGGTCCCATCTGATCTTGGAAGCTAAGAAGGGTCAGCTCTGGTTACTTGGATGGGAGATGGTGAATCAATACCAAGTGCTGGAGGCTATATTTTGGAGGAAGGAACTGTCAAACCACCTCTAAATATTCCTTGCCTAAGAAAACACTATTAAATTCAGTAGCCATTTCAGTAGTCATTTCTAGGTTCACAAATTCATTACTTTAGCCCTTTATTCTTGATTATTGAAATCCCTTTTGGATTTTTAAATAGAAATTTAATCATTTTTAAATAGAAATGTTTGAACAGAACAATTTGTGAAAATCCAGTTGGCATGGATGTCAAGCACTATTTTTAGTGGTGTTATGTGTGGATCTATGCTTTGTTTTAATCTGACTTAGGCCTGCTACCAAAAGGATTCCTTGGAGTACAGTAGAAAGACGATTCCTTTGTGTTTCACAGCTACTTGCTTTGCTTGTATGCAAGGTGAACAGCCAAGGTGATGGAGGGCTCTTGGGTAACACATGCAGCTAAAGCCTTTGCATCAACTCCATTCACCCCCTAGACTAACACTGTCAAGCAACACTGTGAGAATAGTTATGTGCAAAATATTCTGAGCCAATGTAGAAGTCTCTTTTCCAAATAAAAACTATGCTAACTATATGCATTGCAATTATGTTCTGAATCAAGGGTATTTTGCAGATCACCAGTGGTCCATACTGGACCAGAAAAGTCTCATCCACACATATACACTATATGATCCACATTTTTTTTTCTTTTATCTGCATCATCTAAAAGCTGTTATACCTTCAAGCACTCTGTTGCATTCTATGGGCTAAATCCAATTGCTAGTCTCAGCCAGAGTAGACACATTGCATCAATGGGGCATGCATGCATACTGGCATGCAGTTCAGCAAATGAACCCTCTAAAACATCCTAGAATTTTTCTCCATTGCCCATGCTGGCTGAAACTTCTGACAGTTGCAGTACAGCAATATTTGGATACCCAAGATGGAGAACCACTGTTCTGACATAATGAATGCAATTGTTTTCCGCTCTTTTCTAATTCCATTTTCATTCTGCATCTATAGTATATACTCAGTTGCTAATCCTAACCCAGAGTAATCTTTTGAATCAACTGCTGAATGATGAATACAGTACTTGATTTAATTTTGCTGAGTCTATAGGTCCAATTTCATTGAGACTAAAAAATTGGATTTAGATAATCCATACTTTAAAAAAGACTTGGGACAGTTTTGCACTACACTGTTATGGTGCTGTTATTCCATTTTCAACATCCTCTGGAATCCTGGGGTTTGCAGTTCAGGGAGGGGTATTTAGCATTCTCGACCAGAGAGCTCTTTGGCCCCATTAAACTACAAACCCCAGGGTTCCACAGGATGTTGAAAGTGGAATAATAGCATTATAACAGTGTAGTGTGGAAAGGCCCTTGGTCTGTTTGTTTTTAACATGAATGGGTTTTAGATAATAGTGGAATAAGAGCTATAAGAAACACATATCCGAATGACACTGCTGTCCTGGTTTTGGTTAATTCATAATCTAGTAGTCCAAATGGTGCTGCGGTATCAAGAAGCAGAATTCTGTTGTCCTTCTGAACGCTCCCTCACCAAGCTTATCACTCTAAGGGCGAGTCAGTAACCTAAGGATGAAAGCACAGACAGGCACAAATACTGTTATAAATTCTAACCAGTCAATCAGCATGGTTAAGAAACGTTTTAAGATTATGCACATTTTATTCCCGAACTGTCTCAAGTCTATAGATGTATGTGTTTTTATACAATGCCTCTCATCCCAGAACTGGGTCTCAAGGTGGCTTGTAAATTTAAAACAAAGACAACCTAGGTCTAAAAAAATACCAAAAATTATGAGAAAATTGCAATTGTTCTATACATAACTTTAAGAATTATTTAAAACTTGCATTATAAAAAATAAAAAAAGATAAAGAGCAATGAAAAAACACTGCAACACACAGTAATGCCTTTTCCTTATAAAGTCTGTTCTTGAAAGCTTGCCAGAATTTTTTTTTTAAAGGTTCTGCTTTCCAATGTAAGTAAAATAGGAAGGGAACATTTTAGCGTCCTGAAGAAGGAAGTTAGGAGAAGTTACCAAGAAGTAACTTCTCTCGGGCATTTCCACCAGTGGTGCCTGAGAGGATGGTGTGATATATTACTCTGTGATCAAAAGTTATCAAAAAAAAGTTATCAAAAGCTTATCAAGTGATAAGCAAATGCTGACTTGGTGGCATGAAAATAGCACCCATTAGTTGTGTTATGAGGCTTTCTCAAAGATTGCCTTGCACCAAATCAAACTGCTTGTCCACTCAGCCCTGCACTGAGAG
Source organism: Cyclura pinguis (assembly GCA_030412105.1). NCBI lineage: Eukaryota > Metazoa > Chordata > Lepidosauria > Squamata > Iguanidae > Cyclura > Cyclura pinguis. The sequence continues at coordinate 78,451,235 of CM059603.1, read as the reverse complement.
GTACACTGTTCGCTTCCTTTTCACCTGTTACTGATCCTTTTTGCCTCAAGCTGCCAAGGACTGAACCTAAGACCTTATGCATACAAAGCATGTCCTCTGCCACTGATGGTCCCTTCCCTTCTGTTCTTTGCAACTCTTTCAGCTTCAAAGCTCTGTGGAGGACAACAAATATCTTCAAAGCCCCTTAACTCCTAATCTAATATTAATCTAATATTAAACAGATGAAGTGTGCTTTCAGCTGCACCTGCTTCCACAAGTAGAAGCAGATGAGTTGCTCACTCAGGGAAAGAACAAAATACATAGCAAAAGTCCTGATTCTTCAGATTTAGATGGGGTTTGACACCAACATTAAAATTAAGAATGGATTTCAAACACAACTGAGCTAAGACTTCTCTAGATATTTTTACTTTGTAGTGTATTTCTTGTGTTGTCCAGTAAGCAATGTTGTATGTGTATTACATAATGCCAAATCCCATTAATGAAGCTACAGAAAATTACAAATAAAAAGGGGGGGAAAAGAATTTGGCTAGATATTTGCAGGTTGTTGTCTTTTCTGTCTTTGATATATCAGTGTCATATCTTCATATTAATAAATGCCACTTTGTGCCTCTAAAAGTTAGATATAATTTTAATTGAGCATAGAGTGGACAGACAAAGGCATCTTAATCTCTTTTTGCCTTCAAACAAATCCTAAAAAGACCATGGAATTCTTGGACAGGTGTCTGGGGACAGTTTGGGGATGAATGAGAGTAAAAAGCCTGAAAACCCAGATGAGACAATCTGATGTCATTGATGTATCTTCATGTGCTTTGTCAATGCAAGGTTATGAGAGGTAAAGTCTTAAAATAAATATATGAAATAAATGAATGAATTAAAATATTTTCTTCCCTGTATCTTCAAAGCACCTACCTGAGATATTTTGGTGCCTGAAGCAAATGACAAAATCCACCCGCCTCACACACACAGTTCCATGTACAGAATCTAACTAGGGCAATTTCTGAACAAATTGGCTATCCTGTCATAGCAACATGTTGTTAGCTGTCCAGGAGTTGTGCTACCACCCAACATCATCGCTATTCAGCTGCTATCCCATCCCCAAGTGTTGAGCGCCTTATACTATTTCCAGAAAAAAAATCTTTCAAGCACTCCCTTTAGCACTTCAATCCCATCAGCCGGCTCTGAGCAGTGCTATAAGAGCTCTTGATAGTGCTTCGTGTTGTCATGGATCCAGCAGTGGGCAGGGCATGGGCATTCCCAACTTCCCTCCTCGATTCCCATAGCATGGTAACTTTGAAATCTATCACCTCTCAGTGTTTATTTTCAAATTCTCCTTTACGTTAAAACTTTTTTTAAAAAAAAAATTACATTTTTAAGCATTATAATGTGAAAATGCAATCTTGTACTGGCTTGTTGTCTACTAACAACAGTGCCGTGCTAGTACAGCTTCCAAAGAAAAACAACAACAACAAAAACAACAACAACAAAAATGACCAATCAGGGTGGTAGACAAGGTGAAGTTGGGGAAAGGGAATGGCAAAGGATGCTGTAATGCAGAAGGAATACCGGTAGCAATACCGCTACTCATCCACTGAAGGCGGAAGGGTGCACTAAACAGTGTTCCCAACCCACTACCATCATATGAGTGGCAATGCTGGAATTGTAACAGTACAACATGCTAATGGCATCTACTGTGGCAATGGCCTAGGTCAGGCCTTAAATTCTAGCCTAACTGTAACCCTATTCCCATTGTTTTCACTGATATCTTAAAAACCAATATCTTTGTAACACCTAAATAGCTGGTGTAATCAACATTTTTTTAAAAAAAAAATCCTGTCACTTTCCTTTTTTGGTTCTCATAAAGTACCATACAGTTCAAAATATCTGATGTCTTTCTCTGATGTCATTTGTCTCCAACTGTACTTTTACAGACAAATAGTTATCAAGTAGATTCTATAGCCACTGAATGCATCTTTTTTCTCATGCAAAATGACACGTTACTACTACTTCCCACTTTGTGTCTCTCCCTTTCTATAATGATTGATTACCAAGGTTGTCAGAAATTCCATTCTCTATTCATACCAGTATATCAAAAACATCATCAGAAAGTTTGTATGTACATGTTAGGATTTTTGTTGTTGTTGTTGTTGCTGCTCTTCAAAAAACACTCAGGGAAACAAGCCAGGAATTATTTAAAAAAGAAGAAAACAGAATAAAAAATAAGATTTTTTAAATAGTTTCTTAAGAGCTAGGTAGTATTAGTTGCTAAGAAACAATATCCTTCACCTATTGCACTGTTTTCTAGATGTCAAACTTTATAAAAAGAACATGCTTTGGAGTCTGAACTGCCCAGCTGTTAGTACCACTCCTAGATTTTACATTTACAATCCACTTCTCAAAATACTGTACCTGCATGGGCTCAATATGTATGGCCAGAATCTTTGTTCATGCTCTTGGAAAATGAGAGATTTCACTGAGAGGGCACACTTTGAAATATTTTGGGGTGGCAAGAAGAAATTGAGATCTGTTAACCTTGTGTTATTCATCTGCTACTATCTTATTTTACTGTTGTGAAAAGAAGGCCCAAAATGAACATGTGTGCTGTCTTTAGTACTGGTATGTTGTTGTTGTTGTTGTTGTTGTTGTTGTTGTTGTTTTAAAAAAAGGGAGGGTAGAGCCAATGGCCAAACCATACAAAAGAGGACAGAAGTGTGAGAAAATATAACAATGTGGTGGTGGCACTGGGTCAGAGACAACAGTGGAGCTGCGAAAGTAGAACTCTGGTAGAGCTCACCTTCTCACTCATCTGCAGCAAATGTCCCCAAAACCTCCAGACTTGAATAAGTTTTACTATGTGAAACAAGAGTCCTCTCAGGTTCCCAGGCAGTTCTGGTGCCACCTGCCTGAAAAGGCGAAGCACTACACCAATTGGGATACACAGAAGATTGAGGACTGGGGGACTTTGGCTTCCTGCTCTGTTAACAAATCTTTATCCATTACTATTTCACACATTTTGCTCCAAGATGGTCTGGAAAGCCACCATAAGAAGTGCTGGGTATTGCTGATTAAATGTGGGGAAAGAGCAAGAGAAGAGAAAGGTCTAACGCTTTTGAAGAGGATGGCAGCAATGATGTGAAAGAAGATGCTGTGAAAGAAGAAATGGGGTTTCCAGGTGGCAGACGCTGTGGAGGCAGCAACATGCAGAGTACAGTTAGAGGTAGGAGTAAAGGACAACACAACAGTGGCATGAGTTGTAGTGAAAAGGCTAGACAGGACCAAAGGTGTCTTTGTTGTGGGCAGCCAGGGCACTTTCACAGAGAGTGTCTGTGGGATGTGAAGCAAGTAATGGATTTTGAACAAGAAGAGTTTGCTCAGCTGACCATTCAAGTGAGACCCCCACCAGTTCAGCATCCTCCACAATTTTGGGTTGGTCTGGCCAGTTCTGGAGGGAGGCATATCCAACAATATCAGCGATGAAGGTGCCCTGGGGACAAAGTCAAGTCTGAGTCTGGACTGCTTGCCTTAATGTCTCTTGCTGATTTTCTAATGAAAACCAAAGAACCTTTGGTTTTTGTTTCAACTGAGGGATGCATGTATTCTTTGTTCATTGCCACTGAGGCAACGTTTTCTTTTTAACTAATACCACTCCAGAGTGATTATCCACTCAAACCCAAATGGTAGTGGGTATGAGAAGAAATCTGGTGCTGTTATCATTTACTGTCCATCTGCCTTTTGAATATCAGTCTTGCTTGCTGAAACATCCTTTCTTGGTATACTCTAAAGCTCCTCTTTCTTTGATTGGCAGAGATCTTTTGAGTAAACTTGCAGCTAGTCTAACCCATACTCCTAATAGGGTGGATCTGTTGGTAAATCTCTTTGGGGAACCGCTCCATGACAGTGAGTTTTGCTGGTCATGCCCTTGTTACCAAACTATACCCCACCACACACTCTTAGGGATGTGCTATTTTCATAATTGAACATATTTACGTCTGAAAAACATGTGTGAAAGTGTTCTGACTGGAAGTGTGTTGCTGGGGCAGAATGACTTCAGATGTGGTTAGGTCATAAGTTCAGAGAAGATTAGGTGAGAAAACCTGATGCTAAAGGGTTTGTGATAATCCTTTCAAGCCCACAGGCTACAAGCACTCTTGAGAACAATAGAAGGCAAAACTATGCAGGTGAACCAATCAGAGAGCCAACTGTGATCTTATCCTACAAAAATCTTTCCTAGACTCATGCTGGACCAGACATTAAGAGATTGTCATAACTCCCATCAATTTGTCACCTAGAATTAAGACAATCAACCCATTCGAGACTCCTTTGTCAACCCTGTGAGAAAGCAATTACCACTTTGTCTATACACCCTCCTTCAGGATAGGAAATAGGATATACAAACGCCAACTTCAGCCCCAGCAAATTGTAGTACATTGGGTGTATTACACTGCATGTGGTACCCCATTCCCATTCATATGTGCTACCCTCAGACATGGTCTGAGGCAGTCTGCTTCGAGCTTCTGCTTCAGGACTGGTAACTTTCTCCCTGTCCAACCTTTCCATCCTTATTGAAGAGTTTCTGATTTAGACTGACAATAGGTGTTTCTCATTGTAGCTTGCAACCTGGTTTTAGGATTTAAACTGTGCTGGTTGGCCTGGTGGATGATGACTGCAGGGAGAAGGTCAGAGTGAGTATCAGGCCACTGAGAGCAGGTTTGGGCCCCAATAAAGGCAATCTGTCAGGATCCCCAGCTAGGGTTGTTTTTAAACAGCAATACAGGACAGTATATGTCGCCAGTCCAACCCAAGACTGGCCAGTACCACAAGAGGTAGGCCTATATAAAGCCTGCCTTAAATCTTGTGAAAGGAGAGACTCTCATCAGAGTGCCGGGGTCCCATGAGATTAGAGGTAGCTCTCCCAAGGGGCTCTGCCAAACATGGCACTCACTTCAGTTGTTTAGGCTTGTAGAGCTTGGAGCAGGAAAAGCAGGCATCAGCTGCCTTTGCAACAGATAGACCACACAGCTTTCGGTATGTAATATGAAGCCATTTAGTTATGTACATAAGGCTTGGGGGTTGGTCTGTTGTGAGCACAGGTCACGCCTGTTCTCCCTGTTCTCAGCAGATCAAAAAATATGGGATTTGGAGTTTGCCAGAAGATTAAAAAAGAATGCCACAGTCAGACTCTGCCCACCCATTTCTGATCACTAGCCCTCAATAATGTGTCCTGGTACTCCCTTTTCCCTACCATCAGCCTTGGTGGGCATGACCACAGTCATGTCATTGGATCTCTGAGTGACATATGATTCCATAGACTATAGTGTTCTTCTGGTCAATTTGTCAAGAAGAGATGTGGATTGCCATATGTGTGTGTGTTTCCTGGAATTAGAAAGTCTCCTTTAGTACATATCATCCATATGAAACCCTTGAGAAGGAGTTCAACTATTAGATCTGGACCCTGTCTTTTTCCTCTCCCTTCTCAAAGATGAGAATGAAATCAGCTTTCAATAAAATTAAATAAAACAAATTTGGTGTTTTTTTTTTTTTAAAAAGACAACTTTAAAACAAATTAAAGAGCACCCATCTGGCAGTGGAGTACCCATCCAAATAAAAAGTCTCTTTTGCCCAGCTTAAATGCCAAAGGCTTGCTTGAATAAAAATGTCTACGCTGCTCGTAGAAACACAGCATGTAGGGGGAAACTGAGCCTCCCGCCATAGGGAATCCCACACCTTGGGAATGACCTACAATAAATCCTTCAATCTAGGTGAAACTATGCAGGGCAGAAATGTCCCCAGTACAGGCCCTAGTTTTGTAGAAGACTCACTTAGTCCACTTAGCTTCTTTAATGCAGGGTTCCGAAACAGTAAATTCATGTTCTCTTGTTGCATAGGGCTATAGATATAACCCCAATGCACCTTCCCCTTAGTAATCATGTATTGTGGCTTCTTCTGTGGTTCCATGATGTATGCTGATGTTCTATTTTTAATCAAATTTCTATGGGTTTTTTTCCCCCCCTGTTGTTCATCTGATCAATGGATGGAAAGACAGAATACAATTACCCAGTAGGCCGTATAGCTTTGTTCCTTTCTTGCAAATGCCTCTGCTTCCTTACAACAACTGGGGGATCTGTAGGAATAAGGACCAATGTATCATGAGGTGGAGGCTAAAGATGGTGAGATTTAGCAAAACTGGGGACACCACTCTCAACTAGTGGAAGTTAATAATGCACTGTTTGACAGAGGAGTGGACTGGCTAGGAAGGTGATGGATTTTTTTTAATTGAAGGTTTTTAAACAGTTATATGGTCACTTTTTGGGAGAATGTTAGCAGTGGATTTCTGTGCTTGCAGAAAGCTGGGATGGATAGCTTCTGAGGTCTGTTACAACTCTATAGTTCTATGAGTCTTTTATATCATTCACACAAGGAGGGTGTTTCTATTTTTTTTATTTAAGCTATTATTTTCACTCACAAGCTTCCCTCTAAGCTGATGGAATTCACCTGATACATATAGAATGTAATCTTGACTACATTTAGCCAGAATGGCAAGATTATTATTATTTTTATTAGAATTCCCATGCTTCAGGCTAATCATTACTGAAATCTGCCAATGATATACTTGGGAAAGTCTTTAAAGCCAATTTTTATCATTTTCATTATGGCTCCTACCGGTAGTCAAATTTGATTCTGGAATTGTAAACAATAAAGTTATAATATTAATCTGTCTTAAATAGATATGTGAAGGAGCGAAAAAGAAATCTCTCTGGGAGAATTTCAAAGTGGAAGTAAATTGACAGAATATAATTGAAATTTCTCGCTTTCTCTCTCCCTGCTCTGAACAAAATACATTAGGGATCTGACTATGTAGCGGAAAGCTGGTTTATCTCCTGCTTTGTGTTGATCTCTTTGTGACATCTGCCTGAATGAATATCTGACAGCTGATATGTCTATGGATACTTCTGTCCTTTCAACTATATTGGGCTGGGGTGACTGAAGGGTTCTTGGGTTTATATCCTTTCTATTCTACCTATAACACTTAGTGAGCAGATACAAAGCAGGAGATATCAAACTCAGAAAAACCAGTGTCTTTGGATAGGGCATTATTATTTGTATTTAAACCCAAAACTATTTGCCTCTTCAAAATGCATAGTGGTGAAATGGTAAACAAACTGAGTAGAATTCTCTTAGTGACATATGTGTGCACAAATGGGGCACAAGGAACTGTTTCTATTGCTTTGTGCCCTATCCAAAGGAACAGAAACAAAAGTCTGTTGTTTTATGCCTGTCCAAAGCTTCTCCCCACCCTACCAGCAGTTGTCAAGCCATAGCAGGGGCAGCTGTTGCAGCAGCTGACCAGTTATGAGGGGAAGGATAGGGGAAGCAATTCAAATGATGAAGATATATCTGGTCTGGGCTCTCAGGGAAGGATGTACTCCATCTGAGAGTGCACTCTCATTTCCTTCACCCTCTGAGCCAAGGTCAACAGTTTGTTTATCATCTGAATTGCTCCCCTGCCTTTCATAAGCTGCAGCTGCTTCTCCTAAGGCATAACAGCTGACAGGGAAAGAAAGGACACGGAAAGGGCAGAGTGTCACACTCTACCTGCTTGATGAAGGAGTGTGGCCATTGTTTACTGAATGAGACTTCAGGCTCCACAGGCATCATTTCTATAAGCATCCATGGAGATCTAGTGATAGCTTCTGAACATTACCTGAGCACCTCTGAGTAGATGAATTTAGGTGACTTCATAATGCTTTCATCAGTACAGGGCGAGCATTACAACACCCAAATCCTCAGCTCCCATACAAGCTGAGGTGTTCCTTTTGCCTCTGCCTTCCCATCAGACCCCAACAGACACACAAGCTATCTTTCTTGACTTTTCAGCATCCAAAATGATAATCTTTAAAAAAAATGATAGGCAAAACAGTCCTATGGACCAGTGAATATTTAGACCAACGTAGAGATGTTAATTCTCAATTGTTTCATTCTTGCAAGTGAGGACAAATAATTTTCAGTTTTCTATTTATGTAGATTTCTTCTCCAGTATTCATACATCCTGAAGTGTTTCAGGATGTTATTCTATATGGAAATATGTAAGGAGCTTTGTGTGTGTGTGTGCAAATTATTAGGTATTGTGTCATTAAAAAAAACTTTCCAGGCAGACAATGTTTCTTTACACAAGAAAGCAGCTTTCTACACACAAAATGCAGCAATGTTGCATAACAAAAATTTTACAGGGAAAACAGCAATTGAGCACATCACAACCATGTGCCTATATTTTTGTGTAAAGTATTTTTTGTGTGAGAGAGAGCTCTGTTTTTTATGGTTGGGGGAGTGATACCGATCTTGCACAAAAACCCACAAGTGGATGCCTGGAAACTGTTTTTGTGCATACCCCCACAGTTTTCGTGAAAAAAATGTGCAAAATAATACTTCCCTTCCTCCTCCAAAAAAACCAAAAAAATTATAGGATGGGCAAATACTGAGTGAAACTGCACAAAATACTCATTGCTGTTTTCCAAATGTTGGCCAAGAAATCAAAAGTGAACACTGGCCAAAAATGAATGCATGTGACCAATGGTAAGGGCCACTTAAGGAAAAGCAATATTCCAATCTAGAAATGAATATATTTTTTCCATCCCTAATAACACTATTGTAATATGGAGATATTACCCATGCATCCTGAGGCATTCAGAGTAAGAACAGCATCTACCTACAGAGTTAGTTCTGGATCTGCAAAGAAAAAAAACATACCAAGACACGGTCGTACAGTTTACCAAAAAGTCAATCAGAGACAAAAGTATTGAAGAACATAATAGATCCCCCTTGGTTGATCAGGACAAACAATTAATAGTACTATGAGAAATTCCTGTAAGAATACTGAAAAAACATAAAGATTATGACTTTTTAGTCTCTAAGTTGAAGCAGAGTCAGATATGGTTTAGATGGGACTGTCTCAAAGGGGTGATTTTTATCTTTAGTGGAGAGACGGTACAGACTAAATTCAATTTAAAAAGCACAAGATTTTCTCTGTAGACACAGAGCAGATCTGGCCAAGTTGGAATCCCAGTCTTATCCACATAACCTTCAAGAGGTACCTTCTAGTATTCCCAAAGATGAAGATGTAAGGACAGGAAAATCAGTAAAAGAATGGAATGGGAAGGTGCCAAATGAGAATGGCACAGATGCAGATGGTTGTTTTTGAACAAAGCACAAAGGAAACCTTGGCTGACCAGAAGACACCAGAGAATAGTCTTATTGATCTTGAGGTAGAAGAGATAAATTTGATTAAACCATCTCAACAATGAATTGTTCTATCATAACTTGGAACACAAATGGTCTGAATTCACCTATTGAAAGGTGACCCGACCCCGTAGACATAGGGTTCAAGATATCGCTATGTTACCCTGCCTCTCGTAACGCTAAGCAGTGCTCTGAGCTAATTTTCCCCACCTTTAGATGAGCACATTTTGGTGTCCCTCTCGGGACCCCCACTACACAGGGTAACACATTCCTGCCTGTAAATTAATACCCTGCTGGTGGTGTGTTGAGATTTACTGCACAGTAAATGAGTTAGTATTCTGTGGAACAGAATGAGAAAAGGTAGAAGCGTCTACCCCACTCTCTCAAACCTGCAATGAACCATGGCAGTGTGTCATGCTCTGATGTCCACTTGGTAGTTGCTCAGAGCAGGGCATTCAGTTTAGTGGCACTTGCTTTGTGGAACTTCCTTCCAGTAGCATTCCAGCAAGCTTCAACTTTCTGTAGTTTTTGACAAATGTTTATTCAAACAAACCTTCTACATTTAGCCCAACCTGACATTTATTTTTTGGGCTTGAGAAAGAATTGTACATGTCATATTGTGTGTATTAGTGTATTGTGTATAGTTTATACTTTATTCTTGTATTGTTGAATTTTTTTATATATATTTCTGGAAGGAAGGAAGGAAGGAAGGAGGGAGGGAAGGAAGGAAGGAAGGAAGGAAGGAAGGAAGGAAGGAAGGAAGGAAGGAAGGAAGGAAGGAAGGAAGGAAGGAAGGAAGGGTGGGTGAAACTGATGCTTTCTTGTTAATTCTTAGTTCTTTTGAGAGTTCCACAGAAGAATATTTGTTGTTGGTTTCTGGGTGGTTTCAAATTTGTTAATCAAAACTTGATTTGTTTTGTCTTCATCTTCATTGTCATCACATTGAAAAATATTCATTACCTCTCTTCCTATTTTATCTGGTGTATGAAAAAAGAGTTCTGACAGCAGTCTGTCATCTTTCTTATCTATTGCACTTGCAATGCAATGGAACTCAGACCCTAGTTTCTACCTTCTTCTGTTCCCTGCAGCATTTCCTCTAAGTATTGACTTCCCTGGAGGATTTAGTAAGTCTATTTCTTCTTCCACTTCAATGCCTTATTTTCTTTCCTTTTCTTACACTACGTGATTTATTTTTGTAAGCTCTACGACATCACTCCCCAAGAGACCAAAATGTGCAACAAATAAACTTTACTTCATGGCGCAACTCCTTTCATAATTACTAAACTTGAAATGGCTGTTGTCTTTGATTCCAAGTCTCTTGCAGTGGCTCCCCAGAATTTTTCCTCAAATAGGTACCCAGTCACAAAGAACACTGGTTACTGATACCATCATAGTAAGCACTGCAGCCTAGAAAATATTAAGAAAAGGTCCTGATTTTGGATTAGGCAGTTTTTGGGCACAGCTACAAGGCTGAGAGTCTCATCTGATGAGACTTATAAGGCTCAGATAACACTGGGATGTAAACACATGCCCATTAAGCCCCACCACACATTTTCTCCAATTGTTGTTGTTGCTGCTGTGTTCCTTCGAGTCATTTCTGACTTATGGCAACCCTAAGGCAAAACTTTCATGAGGTTTTCTGGGGCTGAGCACACACGACTTGCCCAAGGTCACTGAATGGGTTTCCATGGCCAAGCAGGGAATCAAATCTTCTTCAGGTTCGTAGTCCAATGCTCAGACCACTACACCATGCTGCTGTATTGTCTCCAATTACCTGGGTCTAATTAGACTTTCTGTAATCAAATTTGGCTGAACAGGGTTACAAAGATCCTGTGAACATCAACCAATGTAAAGCGAGATTTTTGCTGATAGGAATTTTATGACCATGTTCAGACACAATTACAGAGGCCACTTCAGATCTGGGTACTCAATACACAAAGATCTAACTTCCTTCCAGGTGCTTGGGGACACTCGGAAGCAGGGCTAACACGCTATCATTTTCAGTTTTAGCCCTGTGTACATTCAACGAGTGTGTGTTCCCATGGACAGAGTTTATCTGGTGTCAAGAAGGGGTCAGCCAATTTCTCTATAGGAAGAAGTTCTTTGAAAATTATAATAAGTGATGATATTAATTGCTTTGGAGGCCTAAGCTCTATTACATTTAGCATTGTAGTAGAGAGTGTGGGCCTTTCCACACTGCACTGTTATAGTGCTATTATTCCACTTTCAACAACATTATTTCCACTTGCAACATCCTGTGGAGTTCTGGGGTTTGGAGTTTACTGAGGCCAAAGAGCTCTCTGGCTGAGGATTCTAAATGCTCTTCCCTAAACTACAAACCCCAGGATTCCATAGCCTGCTGAAAGTGGAATAATAGCACTCTAACAATGTAGGGCACTAAGGCCCTATGTCTCTCATGCAGGACTTCAGTTTAAATATTTTCAGAAATAGTACATTTTACCCATTTCTGTTTCTAGAATTACACAGAGCATGTGGTAATTAATAGAGATGTACACCAAATAAAAGATTAAGATTGGAACCCACTTCAGAAAGGTCATCAGCTGGTTGTGACTGATTCAGGAGCCATACTCTTTGGTTTCGCTTTGAATAAGATCTTGTTTCAGAGATTCCAAAATATCCTAAGCCCCCCCCCCCCATTGAGTGGAGTGTGCAGAATAATATGTTGCTATTACATGCGTGCTTTTTTTTACATCATTGCAGGAAATTTTCAGGCCAAGTAGCCCATTCTAAATGCATATTTCAGGTAAGTGGGGGGTTAGGATGCAAGGAAACTTTAAACTGTTGTTGTTTTTAAGAGAAACTGCCGATAATATTTTAATCTTTTAACAGGCACAGTAGCCCCTCTGGAGGTATGAAGGACTTTTCACACTACACCATCATATCATCACAGCCATACTGTCATGGTTCCATCCTATATGCTAGGATGTATAGTTTCTCGAGGTATTTACAATTCTCAGCCAGGAGAAATAGTGCCTCATCAAACTATAAACCTCAGGATTCTACAGTCATGGAAGTTAAAGTGCAACCAAAGCACTATAATACTTTGATGTGAAAGGGCTCTTGGTTCAGGGCCTGGTTCAGCCCCCGTTGGTGTTTCTAGAGGAAATTTCCTTTCTCTTTTTTGTGGGCAGTTTGCTGTATTCTTTGTAATATGTGTAGTGTCATTGTTTTTATACATACGGAGATGGTGGGGGGGGTGATATCAAAATAGTATTTGGTGCTACTATAAGATTAAATGATCTTAAAGACCTCAAAGCTTTTTCAGCCCTCAAACTGCATCTCTTATCCTATTTATATTTTCTTTACATGATGAACCAGGGATAAGGTAGATGTATCGATTTTTTTAGACATGCTGGGCAGATTTGGACACATGAATTGTTACCATTTAAGAAATTCTTTACATTTGGATCTTTGTGTTTTGCACAAGATCCACACTTCTTTCTGAACCCACCAGACTACTGTTCCAGCAAAAATAGGTGTATGTCATAGCACATGAGCTCCTAGAACTTAAAAGTACTATATTTTGTTGAGGACTCTCCTCCCCTGCTCCACCCTCATAATCATGGCAACAGTGTCAAAATTGTGCCTGAGGCCCTTTTCGCACCTTACCGTGATAGCGTGACAAACTAGAGCCCTCACAATATTGCCAATATCGCAAGAGGCGAGTAGAGAGCCCCTTGCAGTCTGCACACGGTAGGGCATTCACGAGAGAGCACCAGTCCTGGCCAGGTGCCTTGTCCACATGTCGGCGTCCTGGGCCACGTCAGGTCCTGCCCTGTCCCCGCCCCACCGCCCCTGATTGGTTGGTGGTTTTTCTTTCTTTTTTTTATTGTTTCGTCGAATATCGTGCTAACGTTAGGACGATAGATCCTGCCAACAGGTTGTTTCGTACTACGTTGGTAACGTGCTAACGATAGCGCCGGGTTTAAAAAAAAAACACAGTCGGCTGGACCCCGGGGGCTGCTGTTGTCTCGAGTGTGAGTGGCTATGCCTCTTGCAGCGACGTGTTGTGCAGTGTTCCCTGCTGCGATGGGGGGAGCGGCCGGCCTGCTGCTGGGTGGAGCGTCCCCTGGGAGTTGCTGCATGAGGGACAGGCAGCAGAGACTGCCCACACCCCGCCCACTCCCAGGTCCTTCCCGGAAGCACACCGGACAATGGCTCCGCAGGCCCCTTGGTCACGCAACCAATGCGTGAAAGGGAGGTTATTTTCACCTTTCAGGCAAAAATAAGAAAAGCGCTATCAGCACTATCCATGGCCATGATAGCAACTGGTTCGCCAGAACGTCATGCTGTATGGTGGCTCATGAAGTGGGGAGGGAGTGTGCCTAATACGCTTTAAAAAAGCCATGCAAAAAGGTCCTAAGTAATGACCAGGAATATGAAGTGATTACCTAGATTTACTCATCTGTAACTGTTTTGCTTTATGATTACTACTTAGTTACAATTTGGAAACTACTGCAATGATGGTAATTTGCCTGCAAACCTACTTTACTAGGCCTCAGCTGCATGCAGAGAATCATGTCAGTGATCAGAACATAGTTGAATGGTGTTTCCATCAGGCTTAGGGAGGGTCAGGGCAGGAGAGGTTATTCAGTATACTTAAGTAAGTAGCTGATATAGAATTTTGGCCAGGAATAATATACTAGAGCCCCTGACAGTGGCATGAAGAGAAAAGAGGAAATGGAAGCAGTACTATAGGAATTTCTGCTCAGAAGGAAAGGTCGGGAAAGGGATGGCTGTGTTAGCTCTATCTCCACAAAGAACAAAAAAAACCTGAAAAGTAACCAATTGATGCAAAGGTGAGGAAAGGCCATTGTGGTCCATCATGAAAAGACAAGAGAAATGAAATGAAATTAGGTGCTTTAATGCAGTATGACTTGGAAATATGGTATAGAGCAATGAAAAAAAATTAAGGCAACTATATGTATTCATCCTATCTGCTTTTTTGTTTTTTTCTTTTTGGCCTTTGAGATGGAAGACATTTCTACATGACATTGTTACAGTGCTATTATTCCACTTTCAACATCCTGTGGAATTCTGGGGTTTGTAGTTTCCTGAGGCCAAAGAGCTCTCTGGCTGAGAATTCTAAATGCCCCTCCCTAAACTACAAACCCCAGGATTCCATAGGACATTGAACATCGAATAATAGCGCTATAATACTGTAGTGTGGAAATGGCTGGAGATGTATATAATTACTTGTCTGTTGTTTATATATGAGAATAAGAAACTGCATTTTTTTTCTTCTTACTTATGAGATGGTGAGGTATTTTGAGAGAATTTTCACATTTATGAGAACAATTGTACAAATTGAAGAAAAGTCTGTCAAATTGCATAGACAAACTATGATAGCTAGTGTCTTCTTGGATAGACTTTTAAAAACCAGAAAATGATTCGTCCGAGTCTATTTATTTATTTATTTATTTATTTCTCAGATGGAGTCCCTTCTTCCATGCTTGTTGGGCAGGTCATGTACATTTTCTTTGCTTTACAACCAAAAGCACATTAGTTTTGTGCAGAGATATTTTGTGCAAATTTGGAAACCTTGAAACCTCTCCCCCCCCCCCAAAAAAAAGCACTCATGTTCCTGCACTGAAGGAAAGAAATTTCACAGAGATTAGCATACTCAACAAGCCAGCTCTCTCATCGTGTAGAAGGAGCATGTCTCATCACGAACAGGTAATTTAATGAGTTTTCTTTGCATTTCTATTTTTAAGCTCCAAATCACTCCCAGGACTTCAAGAGGAACCAGCAATTCAAAGAATGTCCACTTGACCTCTGATATCTCTCCAGTTACTCTAAAATGGTCTGCTTTGGTCTAGGTTCCAGGATTTGTTCAAACTTAAGGTACAACCATAGCAATTAGTCTGAAACTGTTTGGACACTTATGCAAAAGAAGCACATTAAATTTAGCATACTTGGGACCCTGACTGATTTTTCCCTCCATTAAGATAACCATGTATTTTTGAATTCTGTCTCAGAAGTGTATAATATACCACACACACACACACACACACACACACAAAATAGATTGAGCTGTGCAAAGTGTTCTATTTCCTCATATGTTTCAAGAACCTAGCCTAAAATTTATAATACAGAAACAACACAAGTCTTCAGAAAACTTCTATAGACTTTTCAATAGTGTGAATAAATACATAAATTTTTGTTCTCTTTGCCTTTATGGAGATTCATGCTGCCTACATAAATACATCCTTTAATTTCCCCAATGCTCCAGTTGAATAAATGTTTTGTACATTGATAAGTGTCAGAATTGAAAAAAAAGAAGTCATCACCCACTACAAGGAGAAATATCTCAATTTTTTTTTGTACTTTTAGTACCTCAAAGACGCATTTTTGTATTGACATAAATGTATTATACAGGTCCCTCTTTCCTCTTATTGAATAGCCAATTATTCACCATATAATCCAGTCATGTTCATCTAAAATAAAAAGTGAAATCATTTATTCTGTGGCTGTACTTCTTTCCTCTCCATATGACAGTTTTTAGTACATTTTGAGATATTATTTTTGTCTCTGTGATACCATCTTGGCAAAGCTGTAGCTTTAATTTATGAAAATAAGATATATTGCACTTTAGAATATTCTCCACATTCATATTACTAGGAGTGTATTCAGCTACTGTGGGGAGAAATTTCTGTTGCCTGACACAAATTTTACATGTATGGCAAAATGGAATCTTACTGAGTAGCACTCATGGAACACCTTCACAACCATAGCCCTTTCCACACCTTACCTTTTTCTGGCGCTGGGGTGCGGGGATCGCAAGAGCAGCTTCTGGCGAGAGGCTCTGACGTTCGGGGTCCTTCAGCTCTGCACAAGCTGCCTGCTTGCATAAGAGCCCCTCCTCTTCCTGCCACAGGCTGCACTGGGGCAGGAAGTACGACTGGTGCAGCTCCGGAGGCTCCGAACGCCAGGTAAGTACATGCAGGGCCCAGGAGCAATGCACAATCATGCACCATTTTCAGTTTCTAGCCGAAAATGAAAAGGTACGCGAGCAGCACCTGCTGGCCCCTGGAACTTTACGCGATTGTGAGTGCGTCGTGCAGATCACTCCTCACAATCGCGTGACGCTCCAGGCCCTCTTTCACATGGAAAATGCCGTGGGAAAAGGGCCCATGTTACCTTTAGGAAAGAGCAACATAAAAGTACAAAGAGGAAGTCACTTATATTTGATTATCCACTGCCTGTCTTGTACCCATGACCTAAACTCTACATATGAATCCTCTGAAAGGTATCTGAAACACTTTGTCTATATGAGTTTCCTGAAGTTTTAAAATCTTCAGAAGAAGGCCTTCTATTATCCCACCACCACCATAGGCATGGTTAGTGAGGACACAGGAGAGAGCTTTCTTGGTGGCTGCTCCCGTGTTGTGGAATTCCCTCCCACAGTAGGTTCACTTGGCCCTTTCTCTCATTCCTTGCCGCTATCAGGGTGGCAAGACTTGCTTATTCAGGCACTTACCATTCATGTGGCAGAAGGGACTTTTAATGAGGCTGTGCTTTTATCTTTTTTATTATGTTTCGAGTGTGTTTTAAACACTTTTAACTTACTTGTTTTTAATAGAATTGTTTAATTATTTTTTAAAACTTTTGAACAAATAGTTGTTGTTTTGCTTTACCTTGTTTTAACTGGATGGAAGCTGCCTTGAGTCCTGCATAAGGAGAAACGTGGGGTATAAATTTAATAAATAAATAAATAAATATGCAAATAAAGTTGGTCTTCACTCATGTGTTCTCCACATGGAGGAATCTTCCATAGTATACCACTGACAAAAGAGTATACCAATGACAAAAGTTTTCATAGAGTACCAATCAGTTTGGAACAATAAGCATTAATAGAGTTCATAGAACCACAAGAGGCTGCCTTATGCTGTGTGCGACCATACGGCCCAACTGGCTCAGTATTGTCCACGGTGATTGGCAGCAGTTTCTCAGATTTCAGGCAGCAATCTTCCTGTACCCAGACATTTTGAGCACTGAATTTGCATACAAAACCTGGGCATTAATCAGAGTTTGGAAAAGAACATTTAAAAACTCTGACTCTACCATTGAACTGTAGGAAGTATATGCACCAAAAAAACAAAAAAAAAACCCTCCAACAACATTATTTTACCATTCTGACAGCTACAATGTTATTTGTTGTTGTGTGCTTTCAAGTTGTTTCCAACTTATGACAACCCTAAGGCAAACCTATCATGGGGTTTTCTTGGGCAGATTTGCTCAAAGTGGGTTTGTCTTTGCCTTCCTCTGAGACGAGAGAGTCTGACTTGCCCAAGGTCACCCAGTGGTTTCCCATGGTTGAGCGAGAGGATTGAAACCCTGGGTTTCCCAAAGTCCTTGCCCAACACTCAAATGAATAGTTGCCACTATTATCTTGAGTAGCAGAATGTTTGGAAGGAAGGGTCAAGACTTGCCTAAGAACACCTAATTAATTTATAGTGGAAGAAAGTTTTTATTGCCATGGGATTCTGCACTTATCTATCGATCACATTGGTTTTTATTCCCCTTCCTGCAACTAAATATAGAATAAATATCATGTTTTCTACTACCAAAGTCTGAGGCACTTCTAGATACCAATGTTGAATTGAACTAGAAATATATTACTATATCGCTTAAAGTTTAGCATATAGTTTTATCTATATTACGATGATCTGCAGCCACAATATTATTGTCTTCACCCCTGCTCACAGTTTGTATGATTTCCCCTCAGACTGCTTTGTTCAGCATTTATTCATAGTTCTTCAGAAATGATAATCTTGTTAGCAGAATTTGGAAATAACACAGTACAAGCAATGATGGCAATTGGGGCAGGGGGGGTAACAACAGCGCGTGGTCACATTTTTACTTTTTGGTGTAAGAAAAGTAACATTTATTCATCAATTCTAAAATGTTGTCTTTTGAAGTTATTTTCAGGGGATTTTTTTTTTAAATGGAAAAGTAAAGTATTAATTGTTGTTGTTGTGGCCCTTCAAGTCATTTCCAACATATGGCAACCCTAAGGTGAACCTATAATGGGGTTTTCTGGGGTTGAGGGTGTGTGATGAGCCTAGGGTCACCCAGTGGATTTCCATGGCTGAGAGAGGAATTGACCCCCGGTCTCCAGGATTGTAGTCCAATGCTCAAACCACTACACTACGCTGGCTAGAAGTATTAATATCTTACCCCTATCCAAGTAACAAAACACATCTTTAAAAAGTTCTATTAGCATATTAGCATTCAAAAATAATATCCCAGGCTCTTCTCATACCAATCCTCCTAGTTTAATTCAGTCTAGTTTCTGAAACAGACTGTATGTTTTGATCAAACAGGGGAGCACACATCCATGTTTCAGCATCATTTTCAACTATTTTGTCTTATGAACACCAAGAAAAGCCATGCTGTCCTTTTCTCCAACACTATAGTTATGGTAAAAGAGCAATTAAGATCTTACTAGAAGGCAGAATGTACACCTGGGGAAATGGGCAATAGAGCACAAAAGCTTATGTTGCAATAAATGTATTAGTCTTTAACGTGCCGCAGGATGTCTTTATCTCTAATACACTAAGTGTTATGCCCAAGAAGCAAGGATTTATCCTAATACAAGAAAATAACACCCATAACAAGTATACCTAGGACTGGCACAACAACTCTACCATTATTTCCATTAGTTTTTATAGGTTTAATCCTCTTTACTCAGCCAT
The DNA here is from genome assembly GCA_030412105.1 of Cyclura pinguis. Classification (NCBI taxonomy): domain Eukaryota; kingdom Metazoa; phylum Chordata; class Lepidosauria; order Squamata; family Iguanidae; genus Cyclura; species Cyclura pinguis. Next base: position 78,432,285 of record CM059603.1, on the reverse strand, counting down.
TACTCCTGGCTGCCTCAGGTGGAGATATAAGAGAAACTCCATATTAAATTAGCACATTTCTCCCTCTTTTGAGAACCCATCTGCTCCCCAAACCCTAACACTATATAACTTAACTGTTATTCCAAGGAGGAAGTTATCTAGCTTGCACAGGCAGTTTTTCTGGTTTAAGCTTCTGCTGTAGTTTGTAGCACAGCGGTGAAACAGTAACAGTGTCTAATGCAGACTCATGAACTAGCTCTACTAGAACAAAATAAGAAGCATTCCACACTAAGGTGGCAGGAATACATACTGCAAATCACTGTCTCAAGTTGTACATTTCTGTCACTAATAGCATTTTCCTTTTGCTTTTTTCCTCTACCTTTGATGTAATCTATTATTGTTTGAATATGCTAACTTCAACAAGCTACCTGTACTCTGAACAGAAATCTTCCTAAACTGACAGCTCTTGCAAAACATTGTATTGCAATTTTTTATTTCACCTGTCCTCACCTTCATAAAACAAAACCACATTGCTGCTGTAAAATACACAGATCCCACATATGAAATATTGTTATAACACAAAATCATATTAACGTAAACATTCCAGTCAATTCTAGTGGAAAAGTCTATGCTCTCAGGCGAGCCTCTCCAAAAGTTAATAAAGGAATGGAGTTAGCATTTGTTCCCATATTGTATGTCCAACTGCTCTGGAAACAAAAAACAATTTTTTGAGGTCAAGATTTTGCATCTCTCACGACTCATTGCAAAATAAATCCATAAAGCTCTTATGCTTGTGATACAACTTGGAGAGATAAAGCCCAATAAAACCATGCATATCTTTAAAATGTGCACAGCTCAAAGAGTGTACAATTGAAAAACAGGTGCAAATGTTCTTAGTTCATGAGGAAAATGTGTGCAAAAATGTTTTCATTAAAATGTGTACAAATTTCTTATAAATTTGAGAGAAAGTTCCATGAATTCCCTTGTAAGAAGAATAAAAGATCTCTAACTTGACATGACGGAATGAGAGTGCAGTCAGCCTTCCACATTTGCAGGTTTCACTTTCACAGATCAGATTATTTGTGAGTTTTTTCAATCACTGCTCCCATACCTAAAGCTCTTCTTTTCCAAAGGAAACTTTCCTCTTGGAGTCTCCAATCAAGTTGTTCAGCCCTTTAAAAACCTGCCTCTGGTCCTCCTCCTCCTCTTCCACCAGCTGCTGCCTGGCCAGCCAAGGATAGCTCAGAGCCTAATTTCTCGGCACCGCAAACCCCCTCCCAATGTCCCACACACACACAAGGAAGGAGATGGGTAAGAAAGAAGAAGGCCACCATGCCCATCCACCCTTTTCCCTTCTCCTTCTCTGACCTGGTTGGGCCCTGAGTGCCCACTCTGCCCACCATGCCCCAAGCCCCTTCCCACAGACACACAGACACACATTTTGATATTTGCAGTTCACAGGGGTCCTGTGCCCCTAACCCAAGTAAATGTGGAGGGCCAACTGTACAGATATTTGGAGAAATACAACAAAATCATAATCCTATCACTTTTAGGAAGGGTGTAAAGAGACGTCTTTTCAATTTGGCCTTTTACTCTGTTTCGTTTATTATAACGATTTCACAGTTCTATTGTTTAAATTGTTTTAATGGTACCCTGAGCGCTATTCCTAGAGGAAAGATGGGATAAAAATGGCAATAAATGAAGTAAAAAAAAAGTTTCACAACTCATTTCACATCTTCTCATGCATAAGACCATCAGGACAGCCCTTCTCCATCTTTCACAATAGTACATCTTTTTCAGTCACAAATTAGAGGTCTTCTTCTCTTTGTTCACAATACAGTTTTAAAATCTCCTCCCATGCCAGGGCTAACCGGCACCATCCTGTACTCTTTTTGATGCCATTAAAAACTTTTTATTTTTCCAGTCTTTTTAAAACTTTATTTTTTATATTTCTTAGCAGATTAAAATACAATGTTTGCCTCTTAGTTTTACTGGTATTGACACTTTGGTTTTATGCTGTTTTCATTGTATTTGATATTTGATTTTTGTGTACACTTCCCTGAAATCCTCTTTTGGATGAAGGCATGGTCTATAAAAATTTAAAACAGATAAAATATATCCCTCTGTTTCTAAAAATATTGACTCTGCTTCTGGCTTCTTTAATTTTCATAGAAGTTTTATTTCCTATGTTTTTTTGAAACCAGCTTTTCACTTCTTCAGCACCAGCCTTCTGTTACCTTGCTATACAGTACATGCTGCAGACTGATAGCAGCTGCAAGTCTGAATCTTATTGTTAGTTCCAACTAGAGTGGAATCCCATTGAATTAAGAAAGCTGTATGTTAAGTCAGCATTCAGCAAATGATTCAGTAGGTTTACTCTAGTTGGAACTAACCAAAGGGATTCCCTTATGGATGTAGACAAACCAGCACCATCTACGCATGAGAGGGGTACATTAGCAGGCTTGGGAGATCTCCAGTACTTATTTAAATACCAATGAAAATATTAAAAGACAAAAAATGCACCCCAGCTGAGGGTGAGGATTCCAGAATGGCTCATTAAAGTCATGTAGGACTACATGGGGAATAGAATGAGATATTGTTGTTGTTGTGTGCCTTCAAGTCATTTCCAACTTATGGCGACCCTAAGGCAAACCTATCATGGGATTTTCCTAGGGCTTTGTGTGTGAGAGACGCACCCAAGGTTACCCAATGGATTTCCATGACCAAGCAGGGAATCAAATCATGGTCTCCAGGGTAGTAAACCACTCAAACCACTACTCAAATCACTACTCCACACTGGCTCTATGGAGTGACATACCTGCCAACATTTCACAGATGAAAACCAGGACACATGTGACCAAAAATCAAGTGTGGTCAATATGGCAAAAAGTTATTAATGAGAAAAATCACACAAGCTAAAAGAGGTTGTAGCAGTTTACTTTTGCCTGGGTCCATAGGGAATAGCAAGATTCTGCCCCTCCTCTCCTCTTCCCCTCTGAGTTAAATGAGTATGAACTGCTTTTGCACTTTGAACTCATTTTGCAGTAACTGAAGTAAGATGAGGACAAAGGAGGAAACGGGGAGGAGAAGGGAGCACCTGGGACTTTTTAAAAGGAGCTGAAGATCAAGAAAGAATTAATCAGAACCAAATCAAGACAGTTGGAAGGTTTGGAATGACATGGGCTAGAAGAGTGTAAGTGAAGAAGAGCAATATACAATGGAACATGTTGTATCAGGGGCCATTTCCACACTACACTGTTATAGTGCTATTATTCCACTTTCAACATCCTGTGGAATTCTGAGGTTTGTAGTTTACTGAGGCCAAAGAGCTCTCTGGCTGTGAATTCTAAATGCCCCTCCCTAAACTGCTAATGCCAGGATTCCACAGAATGTTGAAAGTGGAATAATAGCACTATTAACAGTGTAGTGTGGAAATCACCAGGATCTTCATGTCAAAGGATTTTAGCCAGGTGCTGGTCTTATTTAACAACTGCCCAGAAGAAGTCAACATAATAATTCTGAGAGAGGGAGGCAAGAAATTACGAACTTCAAGTCTTGTGTGTCTAAAAGAAAAAAGATGAAATTTTCATCCATAAGCTCACTTTTTTCCTAAAACAGCCTGTCATACTATTTAGAATACTGTAATATTCCTAACATTCTTAGTCTTAATATGATGATATTGCATTTCATGAAAACTGTACCATTTTCTCTCTCTTTTTTTTTTTTTCCTAAGAGAGAACACCCCTTCCTTATAGGCTGCAGCTGTTCCTGACATATCTGGCTTTAAAACCTTCTCACAGTGTAAGCAGGAACACATTCACAGCAAAGCTCCTCTGTATATCTAATTTATAATTTCTCCTCCTCAGACATCTGGAGAATTTTATCAGTGTCTATGGTGTCAGTGCAAATTACCACATAATAGCTCAAAGCTGCCTTGCTAGACTGATCTAGCATGACTTTCCCTGCAGTTTGCTTAACGGGGATTTTGCGATAAGGCAGAGTCTAATCTGTGTTCTTGCTCTAAAAGGTGTTATCTGTGCCATGGGAAGGCTGATATTGTTGCTTTATGATGCCTTCAGTTCTCTTCCAATTTGGGCCTGTGGGAGACAGGGGGAAATGAATTGTTTCCTGAATTTTATTCAGTTGGGCTGCCTGCTGAGCCACCATTTTGAGGTTTCAGTCTCAATTTGCCCATTTAGAGTAGTCTCAGATGGCTCTGTGATCAGAAAATTTCTCCTTTCTGAAGTTTTCTCCTGAAAAGTTGTGTGAGGATGTATTTGGTGCTTCAGCACTAGCACCTTCCGAAAATTGTTTATGGCTGGTCTGTGAGGACAACACATTTCAAAGGATGAGGCCTGACTTAGGTTTCTAAAAGGAGATGCACAAAGCCTGAGGGTGAACTCAATAAGCCAGAAGAGGTTGGAGAAAGCTAGACTTCATGGAGCAGTGTGACATAGCTAGCACTAGTACAAGTGAGAGTACAGAGATGAAATGGAGGGGAACTAGATGTATTTGCTAATTTGTGGCAAGAGATCTCTGCCCTATTCTTCAAGTTTCTAAAGCTTTCCGGAGTGATATCTCTCTTCAGGACAGTCTATAACTGGCTCTTCAGGAGAGTCTATAGACAGTCTCACTACATTTCCTTTGGGTTCAGTGAGGCCTACTGTCTAGTAAAAATATTTAGAATGAAAGTCTCAGCTGGTGAAAGGTTCTTTAGGTCACCAAGGATCCTTTGGCTTCCAGAATAGGACTAGCACTAGAAACACCTCTGGAATATACATCTAGTTCTTCAAAGAGAATGTAAACCTATCCAAAACAGGGCAAGAATCAATATTTGTCCCTTACAAACTGCCTGCTAGTAGGACCGGCCCAAGACATTCTACTGTTTTGTTACCAGGCCATACACTCCCACTCTGCAGGATGTGCTATTTTCATACTTGGACATGTATGGCTAAAACCCATGTTTGAAAGAGCACTGACTAGAAGCATATGATAGGTCAGGATGATCTCAGATGTGATCAAGTCAGTTCAGAGAGGATTAGGTAGGAAAGGCCAATGCTGATGGGCTTGTGATAATCCTTTCAAAAGCTGCCAGCTGCTGTAAGCACTCCTGAAGCACAATCACTGGTACAGAAAACAACAACTACTACTACTACTACTACTACTGCTACTCTTTGCTGCTAGGCATGGGTGGGATTTTTGTTTCACTTCATTTGTGATCATAATCAGCAAAAATCAAACATGCCAGATTTGCCCATCTCACCTTTGTGCTTCCAGAGTGCCCACTGCCACCTTACCAGCTATTTTCTTTCTTTTCTCAAGGTAAGGACTGCTGAGCTCTTGAAGAAAGCAATTGGGAGGCATTCCCAAATTCTGAGAATTCTGGGTTCAACAAAACCCTATTCTATTGAGATCTTTTTGTGTGGACACCTGCTTTTATGAAAATCAATTGATTCCTTGTAACATCCTTGGAGATTTCAGTTAGAACAGAATCTTGTTTGCAAGTAGATAGAATGGCCACAGGAAAGTAAATGCAGCCTGTAGTCATCATCTGATAGCTTCTGATTTCCAAAACAAATATTTGAAAAGCAACATCTAATAGTAACGTACCAAAACCTGGAGTCCAGATATTGTGATATGTCAACCCAATTGGGTCTCCATGGGCTCACAGCTACCACATGCAGAATTTTACCCAGACTACTAACTCTGAAGTGGTCATGAAACTAGTGTCATAATTCAGAATCAGGCATAGAATCATAGAGTTGGAAGAGACCACAAAAGCCACCAACTCCAACCTCCTGCCATGCAGGAACACACACTCAAAACACCCTCAGTAAAAGGCCATACAGCCTGTTTAAAAACCTCCAGAGAAGGTGACTCCACCACACTCCAAGGCACCATATTCCATTCTCAAACAGCTCTTAGCATCAGGAAATTCTTCCTGATGTTTAGGCAAAATCTCTTTTCCTGTAATTTGAATCCATTGCTCTGTGTCTGGAACAGCAGAAAACAAGATTGCTCCATCTTCAACATGACAAAGAAGAGTCAGAGTACCAGGAGTTTATGGCTCCAGATAATACAGACCTTTCTGAGTCTGAAGAGTTGGGGACTGAAACAGTTGAGGGGCCCACTCCTAAGGGGGACATGGCAGACTCCAAGGATGTACCTCCTTCCTTTGAAGATTGCAGAAGCGATAAAGAGAGTGTCTGTTAAATAGGAAACACTGATTCATTAAACATCTGTGTCCTGAATAGCCTCTGCCTATTATCCTCTCAACAACTCCCTGGTGTTTCTGTTCCTTGCAACCTTCTATCTCAGTGGCTGGCAGTACTTTCAGCATTCATGCTCTCCTGACCTTGGACTGGATACTATTGATGACTCTGTGTCTTAGTCCTTGTTGGATGCATTTATCTGATTGTTGGCTTGGTAACCACTCCTGGACCGCTGACGACCCTGCTCCTGTTCCTCTCTTTATCTTGATGACTTGGACTGAATTGACTACCTTACAACTCTTTGCCTTACAACCACCTGACCTAAGTCCTGAGTACCCAACGAATTAACAGTGAGTGAAATAGAGCATATCATAGGGAATTAATGTAAACTTTGCTAAGTAGTTGTTCACATTTCTGTATACCCAGCTGTGTAAAGCACTCTCAACTATGGTTGTTAATCATACATGCATGCTCTGCTATGAGTTTCTTGAGTGAGGAGAGGAAATGACAGACAAAAGTGTTCCAGTTGGCATGAGAAAATGTGTTGGATGGGACAATACCTTATTTCCTGTTTTTGCTAGAGGAACAAGATTGCATAAATTTTGTGCATTATAACACCCAGTATATCCTAGCCAACATAGCTAGCAGGGCCATGGTGGCTGGGAGATGCTGAGAGTTGTGGTCTCTAAAACTAGTATCATGCCTTACTGGGAATTATGGGAGCTGTAGTGCACCAAAGTAGGATCATGACCTGTTGAGAATTGTAGCTCCAAAAAAGTAGGGCCATAGTCTGACTGGGGCACGTAGCCATAGTCCAAAGAAAAGCAGGAGCATGCTAGCTGGGTGATCATGGGAAAGCTGGTGCAGAAAAAAAAATCTGAGCTTTGTTTCCTGTCTTTCCTATTCTAAGAAGATCACAGGCAAGCACATGGTTTGGATAGGATGGGAAGAATAAGTTGAGCATGATATATCAGTTATGGTCTTCAAGTCCATAGTGCGGTTGTGGCTGTTTTGCTTGCTTTCATATGTTTGTGGGGAATTTCCATGTGGGTTTTGGGTTAATATTGTTTGAAAATCATGTCAATTGTTGTTATTTTTTTCAAAAAAGTTACAGCACTGATGAGCTTATGATTAATAGAGTTTATGCTTATTTGGTTAGCATTAGTAGAGTTCTGTTCTTTAATACATCAGTTTTCTCCAGAAGGTTGCACATTTATTCCTAATATTAGTTTCTATTCTGGTTATGATCAGCAGCCAATTTCCAGCTTACCAATGAAATTAAGCCCGTTATGTGAAAACCCAGATTCTATAATTATCACATTTACCAAGTGCAAATCATTTGTCAGCATTTTTAAATAAATTTTTATTAAGTACAGAAGATGAAGATACAGTTGATTAGCTGGATGTCAATTACAGAAAGCTCCAATTAAGATTTCTGGGAGATGAAAACCCCTTGGGGTAGAGAAGTCTCACACTGAAGTAAGTCTGATCATCAGATAGCACAACTTGCTTCTAAAGAAATGAATTCTCTCCAAATCAAGCAGTAGAAAAGCATAATTCAACAGAAAGTTATTCATTCTTCCTCAGACAGGGATATAGAAACTATATGTATAGAATATCAGCTCTTTTAGGGTCGACTTCTGTCAAAAAAAGTATGAAACAAACAGCCATTATTTGTTTATGATAATCCACCATAAGTGTTAACTGAGAAAGCACAAAAGACATATAGACACAAAATAAGAAGTAAATTAAGTCATAGCAAACTCACCAAACAAACCCAGTGACTGAAATCAAATGCAAATTTACCCTTTAAAGACTGGGGCCAAAATGGGAGTGTTGGAGATGGGATTATGGGAAGTAACACTCAAATAGACAACAAATACAAAGAGTAAGAAAGGATGGTGTTACCATACCCAACATCCCCACTTTGAGGGGTGTGCTATTTTTCATAAATTAGACACATTTGTGCCAAAAGCATGTTTGAAGAAGCACTGACTGTACACATGTAGCCAGGTCAGGATGACCTCAGCATGGCCAGGTCATAAATTCAGAAAGGATTAGACAGGAAAGCCCAGCACTAATAATCTTGAGATGATCCTTTCAAATGGCTGTAAGGTATAAGCACTTTTGGAAACAATAGGAGGTGAAACTGCCCAGGTAAAGCAGTCAAGCACCCCTGCTGTAAGCACATCCTACAGAGACCTTCCCCTTTTTCCTTATCTAACCAAGACATGAAAAAAATTGTCAGGACTCCCATCAATGTTTTGTCACCTAGAGTTAAGGCAGTCAGCCCATTCCAGACTCTTTTGTCAGGTTTGTGGGAAAGCAATTATTGCTTTGCTCATGTACCCTCCTTCAGGGCAGAAAATAGGGTATAAAAACCTAGCTTCAACCCCAGTAAGTTGTAGTACATTGGGCATCACACCAGACCCTGTTCCTCCGTGCTACGCTCAGATTTTTGTTTGAGTCACTATTCTTTGATCTTTTCCTTCAGGACTAGTAAATATTACCCCTTCCATCCAAAATCTCTCTCTATTCAACCTTTCTGGCCTTTTTCCTTCAATATCCTTGTATGGTTCATGAGGTTGCTTGATTTCTTTTGTGTATTTATTAATTTCCAATAAAGCACTCTGTTCAACTTTTAACTGGAATCCTCTCTGCAGTTAGTACTGGTAGACACATGTGAAAAGATCCCACCATTACTCTCCTCTTGCAGGCCTCCTTTGAGCTAATAATTCCCCAAATCCTAAGGAGATGCTGGCACTGCTGGTGGACCTCAAGGTCCCTCCCCTTTTAGGGTAACAATGGAGCCAGTGTGGAATAGTGGTTCAAGTGCTGAACTCAGACTTCAGGAGAGTAGGTAGGTTCAAATCCCTGCTCAGCCACGGAAGCCCATTGGGTGACCTTCAGTAGATCACACTCTCTCATCCCTAGAGGATGGCAGTGGCAAATTTCCTCAGAATAAATCTTTCCAGGAACACCTAGAACAGAGTTACCATATGTTGGAGCTGACTTGAAGGCACAAGAGGAAGAAGAGGAAGAACTAAGCTATGAAAAGTGAATTGAATGTTGAGTGCTGATAGCATTAAAGAAAGAAAGATAACAAGCCACCGCAAACACATAACCATGTTTGCTGAGAGCTGGTCTGGGAGTGGAGTGAGGACAAAGTACATGGTCAGGCTCCCTTCCAACAAAAGGTTCTGTAAATCAAATGCATCTACAAATGAAATGCATGTAGCTTTGCCACATCTAAATTTTTACTGGTGCTTATAAAAGACTTGGATATGCTTTAATTTAGCAGCAGACCATTATAGCCACTCTTTGGTGTGTTGCAATATGAAACTTTGTTTTGCAATGTGTTGTTTAATTTGCTGTCCAGGCCGTACCCCTGCTTTCCCCTCCTGAGTTCTGTGCAGCACTGCCACCAAACACCAATAGAACTCCTAGACTCTAAGCGGGTCAGTGGCCATGGGACTGGTTGTTGTCCTCATACTGCCTTGTCAATTGATTATTGTTGCTGAGAAATCCACTACTATCTTTCACATTTCCCAAAACATCTTAAATACTGATATTTTAGGCTAAAAAAGAGAGAATTCTGTATCCATTAGGCTACCAGCTACTTGAAATGAAGTCATTTTCTAGCACCATTAAAATGTTTAAATGTGCTTTACTTCCAGAGAGAGAGAAATTGTCCATGTTGTTTCAAATGTTTTATGGGTCTATATAGGCTATTAATAGCTTTGCCGAACTCTGCAAGTAACTTTGCCATTTTATATGGAACTTTTTTCCCTCTTTTTAATAAAACTTATGAAAGAGGTCCATTATGGGAGCGAACATTTCAGCTAGCCCTCATGCTGGTGATATATTACAATAATAGCCTGTAGGAGTGACACACAGCATTTTCTCCCTTAAAAAGTCTTGGAAAGAAATGTAATAGCAATGGCTGTCTGGTGAAAAGATAAACCTATTTTTTAGGCTTCATTTTTTAAAAGTTATATGCTGTCTTTAAAAAAAAAACTTCAGTGTTAAGAAACAGGGACTGAAAAGTAGCTTTCCAATGTATGAGAACATGAACATCCTAAACCATAAATCTTATTTTCAAAAGCTAGAAGCAATGCCTAAATAACTATGGGACTGATGGAGCTTTAATTACCAGTAGATTCACCAAGTTTTGTATTTGTTTATAAGAAGGTCCATTTTATGAAAAAGTTCATTTACAATAAAGCTATAATTTATATATATATATATAGTCCCATTTTTCCTTAATTTCTACATTTGCTATGATTGCATTATTACGCAATTGTGTGATGTACACAGTGTCCACAAACAAACTGCAAGCTAATAGTCCAAGGAAGGGAAACATTTATATTTAAAACTGAAACCCATTCTATCAATATAGATAGCAATAAGATTTTGGCTGAAAAAAATCAACATCAGCTATATGAGGTTATGGACATGCATCATTTATTGGACTATATACACCAGTGGTTCTTAACTTTTTTAGGGGTCAAAGATCTTTGGAGCATCTAATGAAAAATGCACTAAAGCAAAATTTTCAAAGTAACAGGAAGGAAACTGAGAAGGAGGACATTGTTGTTTATATGTAGTTCACCAGCTTCTTGAGGCCTCTGAAGTGTCTATGGATGCTAGTTTAAGGACCCTTGATTGTACCGGCATAGTCTTATGGAACTTATCACCTTCACCTTTCCTCTCCATTTTTATCTCCTTTTCTTACATTTCAAAATAAATTAAAATCAACTATTTTTGAAGGTAATTGGGGAAGATCATCCCACTTTTTTGTGTAAACAGAGTCCACTGTTTTGCTGTCAGCTATCTCCTCCCAATGCAAAAACCAAGGAAGGATTTTTTTTATTTAAAATGCCAATGTTGGTATGTGAATAAAGCTGGGAGGATTTTGATTATACAGTTCTAACTGCTCTAAGCACATGCAAACAATGTGTCAGCTTATTTGAATACAGTATCAAAAGTTCAACATGAATATATTTCCTTTTACAAAGGAAGCTGGCTTATACCAGATCAGACTGTTTATTCATCAAGCCACATTCTACTTACTCTTGACTGTCAGGAGTTCCCCAAGATCTGAGGTACAGATCTCCCACGCTGCTTCCCAGCTGATCTCTAAACAATCAATAAAACTAGAGCATTTCTACAGACTGAATGTTGAAGTTTCTGCATGCAGAACATATATGCTTTACCCCTGAGTTAATGTGACTTGTCACTCCTACAGCTGAAACACAGACCCTCTTCGCATCTTACCTTTTCACACTGCTGGGGTGCGGGGCTCATGCGAGCAGCCTCTGGAGAGAGGCTCTTGAGTCCGGGGTCCTTCGCCTCTGCACAAACTTCCTGCTCGCGTGCGAGCCCCGCCTTTTCCTTTCGCAGTGCAGCCTGGGACCTTCCCAGCCTGCACTGGACAGGAAGCATGACCAGCCCGGCTCCCGAGGCTCTGCATGCAAGGTAAGCGCACGTGGGGCCCTGCAGCGATGCGTGACCGTGCAGCATTTTCGGCTTCAAGCTGAAAATGAAAAAAATGTGTGCTCGGTCTGCGTCAGGCCCTTGAGCTTTGTACAAATGTGAGTGCTTCATGTGGACCACTCCTCACATGTGCACAACACTCAAGGGGCCCTTTCACATCAGAAATGCTGTGCGAAAAGGGCCACAGATACAATCAAAATAGTTCATTTGGAGCTCAAATAGTTCATTTGGAGACTGAATTTGTTCTCCTTGAATTCAAGATAAGTAGCAAAATAAGTGAAGTGTAGTGATTTGAGTGTTGGATGACAACCAGTGGGTGACTTAGGCATACCACACATTCTCAACCCCAGAAACTTTGGTCATTTCCACACTACACTGTTACACTGCTATTTATCCACATTCAACATCCGATGGAATCCTGGGATTTGCAGTTTAGGGAGGGGCCTTTAGAATTCTAAACCAGAGAGCTCTTTGGAGTCAGTAAACTACAAACTGCAGAATTTCACAGGATGTTGAAAGTGGAACAGCACTATAAATAGTGTAGTGTGGAAATGGTCTTGGTGATAGGTTTGCCTTAGGGTTGCCGTAAGTTGGAAATTACTTGAAGGCACACAACAACAACAGCAAAATGAGTAAGAGACCTTTAACGTTGCCGCTTTTTGCATGAACAATCCCATCTGCCCCATCCACCCCTGCCTGGATCAAGCATTCTATTTGGCACACCCTCGCTCAGATCATACTCCCACCTAATTCAAGCCCTATTGAGAATTATGATAACATCATTCTGCATTGAATTTTATACAAGTTAAATACATTCAATTCTTTTTCATGTAATTATTTCACAAAAACCTTTCAATGGGATAACAGAAAGAAATGTGATGAGGTCAGAGGTGCACCAGTAGGTTGGGCAATCCTTCAACCATAATTCTTCTCTGTTTTGGACTGTAATCTGCATCTCAGCCTGAACGATAGAGCATTTTGACAGCAGTTGTTCTTCCAAGGGATCAAAGACATCTCTTTATTATAGCACATGATTTCCTTCTTGCATTTAGTGTCCTTGGTTCTATGATCTATCACTGGAAGGTAAACACAGGTAAATACACAAGCCTGGTTTTTGAGTGAAGTGTCTGAGGTAATTCCACTGTAGAATTAAAAATTAATTAATTAGAAGAAATGCATATTCCCATTACTATCTAGTCAGACCCCTGACTTGGAGAAAGACTCCTTCTCCTACCCATTTACTTGGGTAGGATTGACTCTGAGAAAAAAAGGGACTTTTCCTTTTCCTTCCTGGCATTTTGGATACATTGGTGGTATTTTCTCAGGTGTCATGTACGTTGGGAAACGTAGTTCTCTTAAGCAACCAAAAGAAGTACATTTCCTAGAATTATTGGCCTCGAAGAAGCTACTGGAACAATGTTTCATCTTCCAAGCTTGGGGAGGAAAGATGAGATAGAACAATAGACAGAGATGTAAGAAAGAAAGATGAGAACAAGAAGGAATCTTTCTCCATCCTTCCTGACATCACTGTCATTGCCAATGCTGTTTCCACAGTATATATCCATTAGTCAATCACATTATATACTTTTACACCCCATCTTTTCCTTAAGACTGAGATTTAAGGTGGCTCACAAGATATTTAAGAAGCACAAGTGAAATCACATGTAGCTAAAAAGGTATAAAAACCATTTAAAATAGAAATTTTAAAACAAAGAATAAAGGTACACTAAATAAAAAAGCTCTTTACATGTTAAACAATCTCTGTGCAAAAGTCTTCTGGAATAGAAAAGCCTTCACCTGCTAGAGAACAGAAAGAGCAAGAAGAAGGGAGTCAACCTGGCCTTTCCAGAAAGTGAGTTCTGGAGTCCAGAAACAGCCACAGAGCTAAGTGAGACCTTTGAGGGCTCAAAGGAGGGAGAAGGGAGATATGGTTCTGACCCACCACTTTCCCAATCACACAGTCAGAAATGCACCTAAATATTTGTCTCTAATTGAGCTATGTTCTCATTTCTCTGCATTTGGGTGAACATTGTTTACTTTACCAATGCCCTTTACAAACTTAATGTGTATGTATCAAAGATCTTTCCTGAAGGCTGAGCCCTGTGGAATGAGACCATAGGTATTCTCAGCTGGCGAACAGAAATGTCATGGTTCAAACATGTTTGTTGTGTGGTGTCTGTTCAAAAGAAAGTCCACTCTAGATTAGGTAATTCCCAGGTAAAATTATGTATACACTTGTAAACACACAAACCATTCCCAAAGCTGTTTTGCAACTGTTTTAAGAATATTTTCAGGATTTGGGTGAGGGAGGGTTTGTATAATAAGATGGGAGATAATGAAGGAAGGCATATATGTTATATAAAAAGGAAGAAAAAAAAAAGGCCAACAGCCAACCTAAAATTCAGGCAACATGTAACACAGGCAGCTGACCTAGCACTGGATTTTAGGGAGGAAAAATTCTTCCTATATTCTTCTTTCAATACCCAGAAGATGGCTGGGGGTTCTGGGAGATGTAGTCCAGCAAATGTGTTTTCCAAGCTCTGGACCTGATATATTCATGGGTATTGAAAAGCTGGGTTTGCCCTGCTGCTGAAGACATCTCTATAAGTATTACATGCATTTTCTGACTGAACAAAAGAGATCTGATTAACAATACTCAGTAGACTTAACCTGTATAGACTGTAGACTTCAACTAGGAAAAGAAAGCTACCTCTCTTATCTCAAAACAAAATATAATTTTGTCACTTAAAAAGTAACATTTGCTGGCTGCTTTACATAATGAGCTAAGTGAAACTTCCTCAGATTAGTTCATGCACTGACATTTTAAATTCCATTTGCGATCTGTACTTCTGCTTTAGAAAACGTTTTAGATAACAGACAAATGGCAGATTATGTAAATAACGATTTAAGACTCTCCCTCCACTTTCTCAGCCTTAGCACCCAAACCCAAAAGTGTTTTGTGAATAATTTTATTGTAAAACGTTTCCTTTTCCAAATATTCCTCCACAACAAATATGTCAATTTTAAATATAAAGCTTTAAAATAAAGAGCTACAACAACTAAACCACTTGGACACGCACCAAGCATTCCTCCAGAAACAGAAGTGCAATATTACAAAGGCACCATCTGTTAAGCATGACAGCGACATCAAAACATGCAGAGGGAAAAATTGTTATACCTGAATTGAACTTACCAGCCAGCACATACTGAGAAGCATCAAAAATATTGAGTGTCAGACTATTTAGCCAATGGGTTTTTTTTTCTTTTCTTTTTTAAACAGATAGTACACTTAGAACTTCATAGTTTGACATCTACATCATGTTGCATGGCGAGAACTCACTTTCCGTAAAGAGGTGGAAGACTGGAATCACACAAAACTGACTATACTCCTACGGTGGTGAATCATTGGAATAAGCTGTGGTACATAATCGCTTTCAATTTCTAGCAGGTCTCAGGTCTGTTTCAAACAAAATTTTATTAGGGATAATTGAATATCTCCTTCTTAAACACAGGAGCAGCTTGATGCTACGCATGTTTATTCAGAAGGAAGTCCCACTGAATACGGCGAGCCTTGCTCCCAAATAAACAAGCATTCGATTGTAACTTTGAATCCCTGAAATTTTCAATGAACTAACTATCTAATGAGCAAATTGGATCTGTAGGCTGAATCAAGAGTGGGCAATTGTGAGAAGATTAGAAGCCAGTTTTTCAACGCTCAACCTCCTGTGGGCTATACTCCCTCCACTTGAGCATCCCAAAATATTTTGTTTTCCAATCATTTCTTCTTCAAAATGGCAACCAGAAGTCAAGTTGAGTCACTTTCTGTTGCCATTTTGGAGGAGAAACTGAGGGGAAAAAAGGTATTCGAGAGGTATTAGGGAGTCTCAAGGGAGTGTTGAGGTAGGGATTTTGCATGGTGCATTGAGGTGCAATTTTCAAGTGACAATTTTAGCCTTCTTAATAAACTCAGAGTATCCCTTTCCAGAATGGTAATGTAAGAATAAAATAGAAGTCACCACTAGAAAACAGATATGGGCAATTAGTGGCCCTCCAAATGTGATTGGACTGCCACTTCTACCATTTCCCACTAACAATTATGCTTTGTTTGCACTGATGAGAGACGCAATTCAACAGCATCTAAATGGTGTGAGCACTCACTCATAGCTACGGAAAATTACTTCTCTGGACTATATTTTCTACAATCTTTTGCCCATGCTTGCTCAGAGAGTCCAGAAACTGCAGTCCAAAAAAAGTAATTTTTTTTAAGCTCTGCAGTTGCAACTGTTGTGAATTATTGGTTTGGCCCAATTAGTGGTAAATCCTAAGGAAGGGGCTGTACTTATTAGCTGAAAGAGAGGGAGAGCTAAAGACAAGCTGCAGTTGCCAGGACTAAGGAACAATCCTTTTCCAACTTGAATAAGATAGTGGTACCTTGACTTATGCAAAAGGATTAATTCATTGCTGTGGAATTTCTATATAGCATTTGCATCTATTTCGTATATTTTTTTCTTTTAGGGCTATAAGGATGCATCCAAATATAGCAACACAACTTAGCAGCACAAGCAGAAGAATCCTGCAGTCAAGTCCTGCACTGTTAACTCACTGGATGTGTGGAACTTTTGTGTTGAAATTTAATATCTACTTTGTTGTATTGTTGTTAAAATATATTGGGACTTAAATTGTGATTGTGTCACAATATTCAATTACAGTTGAACTGAGAAAGTGGTACACAGTTTCACACCAATTCTTGGTATATAAGGATATAGTTAAGATGTATTGGACCACTCTGTCATACTCATGAGAGTTCCCATGTGTTATGACATACCTATGACTTGTCCGTTGCCCGGAATTTATTCTCTTATATCTGGACATTTATTTATTTTCTACTGGCTGGTCACTGTTTCACATCACTTGTCCCCAGGCTATGCCCAGCAGTTCACAGCTCCTCTTCCAACTGGTTGGCTGAAACAAGCCGGGAAATTTTCTGATTATGGCTTGTGAAGGAGGAGCAGGTAGTTGGTGTGATGTAGAACTGAGGCTGAAATGAAGCATTATATCCAGATCTGTGCCCTCTGGCAAATAAAGTCTGGGATCTTGGTTTTCTATGAGTAGGGGCAAAGGATGAGTAGGCAAAAAAAGACTGTTTCATTCACTTCTTTTGTTTCTGGGGGTTTTTCCAGTCAAAATCACAACCTGCAGCAGGGAGTTGATGAATAAAGCTTGGGGAAATTATTTTTTTCTTTTTTTTAATACTTTTTATTATAAATATAAATGGTTATAAAATACATTCAATTAAACATCAATTTTACAATATTTTGTAGCTCATTTAAGTTTCATGTAACTTTCTTCCAATCCTTACGAGAACCGAATGCTCTTAGTGAGTTAATTTCTAAAAGTACTACGCAAAAAAAGAGTTCGATTAAGTTATTTGTTCCTGAACATTCAAATCTATGTGAACTAAAAATTATAGTCTAAACTGACATCTTTGTCATATTTATCAAACCTAAAGAAACCTTTTGTTTTTGTTTTGCAAAGTCGTACAGACAATATTACCTGCTCCTCTGAAATTTTAATTCAAATGATTGTTACCACAGTTTCATAATGATTTTCCTTTACCAAACTATTAAGAACCATTTGTTGGCTAATTTTGTCTTTTCTGATTTTGAAGAAATTGGTTCAGGGGGTCCCATTCTTTGTCAATGTTTTCATCTGCCAGGCCTTTAAACCTCTGAGTTAATATGTCTGCATTTTTTGTTTCTGACAGGGTAGATAACCATTGAGCTATGTTAGGGACCTCTTCACTTTTTCATAGTTTAGCGTATTTGATTTTTTTTTTCAACTATAGCTCTGAGAAGCATCAGCCAGTGTGCTCACTGGATTTAAAGTGTTTAGGCCCAAAATATAACTTTTCCTAGCTCTAGAAATATGGTTGAGGATTTTGAGCTTTAAAGAAAAATCTGGAGGAGGCAGGGTTTAATTTAGCAACTTCTGTCTGCTTTTCCTTCCTGTATTCCTACTCACAGTCTCCCTAGTGGATTTCTTCTCTCTTTTTTACTGAGGAAAGAAGAAGCAAAGCATATAACTCTGTCACATATTTCCTGAGCATCATTACAAGTATGACATCAGAGTAAAAGGCCCATTTCAATAGATATGAACTGGAAGAGTCTTGTCAAGGGTCCTGATCAGTTAGAGCTTTGTCTTATTCCTCTCCTCCCATTACTGACCTCTTTGGAGCTTCAGATAAATGCCTCTTAACATGCTTGGGCAAAATCTGTAGAGGAATGAGGGCTGGCAAATGACTATGTGAACCAGGGAGAGCCAGATTTTAAAGGGTGCTTCCAGATGGCAAGGTTTTTTGAGTGTCAGGCATGTTGCATCAACAATCCTGGCACCTGCTGGCCAGATGGATTTGTGCCAATCCCCCAACTGATTCTTGCTTACCCAAAGGGAGGGGGCATGATTACCAGGACTGATGAAGGTAGCAATAATCAGCTAAGTGGACATCTCTTCTCTTGTGAAATGTTCTTTATTTATCACTAAGCTTTCCTTTCAAACCTTTTGGAGAAATCCACTGTAAAAGCTTTCTCAAGTAAAGAATGCATTTGACAAGTTGGTATGAATTTTCATATATGAGTCTTCATATACAATATTGGTGGGGAAACCGCTTTGTTCTTTGTCTTATGTAACATAACATCTCAGGGTGTCCTGAAAGAACTAAATTGTAAGCACCATCTCTCTGGCAAAACAGAAGAACAAAGGTTTTCCTGTGTTCTAATTGTTTTATACCACAGCTTAGAAACTTGATTCCAGACCACAACTGCCAGAATCCCCCAAGTAGCATGGCCAGTAAAAGGAACTTTCCAAAGTTCTTCTTTAAACTAAGGCCCTTTCTGCATGAAGGTGTCATACTGCCAGAATGTGTTATTCCCAGTCCAGGATCTGTGCTATCGCATGATGTCATTGCTAACTAGCAGCTATTGCATTGCAATCCCATTCGAAATCCACCCTTTTTCAATTCTGGAAATAATCCACTAATGACCCTCTTTCCAGCAACAATCATATCAGCTGTGGGAGTATATTTTCTCAACAGTGCTTGATAGGGCTTCCTTCCCTAGCTGATCTAGGAGTGGGCGTGGTGTGGGTGTTCTCAGATTGTCCCTCCCTCAGCTACTCTCTTGCCATGTTAAGTTCAAAATCTATCACCTCTCAATGTTTATTTTACCTTTCTTCTTTGCATTTAAATTTTTAATATATTTTTAGCATTATAGTGCAAAAATGCAATAGCATACCAGAGTGTCATGACCTTACAATATTGTTGCACTAGTACAGCTTACCAAAAAAAAAAAAAAAAAAACCCCAACCAATCACCAGCTGTGGGGTGGGGAAACAGTGGGACAAGGACTTGCCAATGATGCTGTGATGCCACAGGAACACTGGTGGCAATAATGCTACTCATCTGCTTAAGTCGAAAGGGTGTGGTAGCAAGCATTCTGAACCCAATACCATCACAGAAATTGCAATGCTGGGATTGAAACAGAACAGCACACTATTGAAGTACGGAGCAGTAAGGGCCTTAGTCTGAAGTATCCATCTGCCTGAGCTACAGCTCCCATAGATAATGTAAAGATGAATGAGATAAAGTGAAATGCTTCAAGAATTCACAGAAAATATTATGTGAATGTGAAGGAATTATTGTGGCTTGATTATTGGAGACTCTTTTGATACTACACAATTATAGCACCACAATTCCACTTTAACTACCATGGCTGCATCTTACAGAGTTCTGGGATCTGCTAAAGCACAAGAGCTTTATGGATGAAAATTTTAAATACCTCTCTGTAAACGGCAGATCCCAGGATGACATAGGATAGAACTGTAGCAGTTAGAGTAAAATCACAGCTCTTTGACTCTGCTGTGAAAGGGCCCCAGGCCTTTAGAAGACAATTGACTGAATGACTTTTAAAGGATTCCAATGCAATTAAAACAAGCCAACAAACCGTACTGTATTAGTCAGTAAAGAAGGGAAAGAACATAGACCAACAGTGAAGAAGTAACTGTTTAGAAAGGCCATAGTTGACTAGCTAATGAGAGGCATTGTGCTAAAATGCATAATTAAGAGCTGAACAAAGTGCTAGAGCTAGAGTTGGGAAGGGAGAAGTACAAAGCACCACCTTTGATTACCAGCAGTTTGAAGCATCATAAGAAACTGGATAGTTGACAGTGAGCTGTGGGCAAGCCAGTTTTATGGAGGTAAAGCCATCCCTGAATTCTTCTATAATGAATAATTATTGTCCAGTGTTCAACATACCATTTTTGGGTAAGGTATTAGAGCATGTGGTGGTCTCCCAGCTCCAGGGACTTCCGGATGAAACAGATTATCTAGATCAATGTCAATCTGGTTTCAGCCCTGGCTATGGGATGGAGAAAGCTTTGGTCACCTTGGGAACTAGATGGAAGAGTATGTCATTGGTTCTGCAGGACCTCTCAGTGGCTTTTGATATCATCATGGTATCCTTCTGGGCCACCTCACTGGGATGGGATTTGGAGGCACTGTCTGAAAGTGGCTCCATTCCTTCCTGAAGAGGCAAATCCAAACTGGTCCTGGGGGACTCCTGTTCAGCTGCCTGGCCATTGACTTATGGGGTCTCTCAGGGTTCTGTTTCCCATGCAATGTAACATATACATTAGATAATAGGGAAAAGTTGTCTGAGGTTTTGAGGTATGGTGCTGTCAATATCTGGATGACACTCAATTCTGCTACTCCTTTCCAACCCAATCCAAGGAATCTGTTTTGATCCTAAACCAGTGTCTGTCATCAGTAATGGACTGGATGAGGCCAAACAAACTGAAACTTAATCCAGACCAGACAGAGGTGTTTCTGGTCAGTCAAAAGACAGATCAGGGAATAGGGGTTCGGCCTGTGTTAGATGAGGTTACACCCCCCTGAAGACACAGGTTTGCAGGGTGAGGATGCTCTTGGACTCAGCTTTGAATCTGGAGGTTTCTATGGTGGCCAGGAGTGCTTTTGCACATTTAAAGTTTGTGCCCCAACTGCATTCATTCCTTGAGATGTCAGATCAATAGTACATGCCTTAATTATATCCCATTTGGACTACTGTAACACACTCTACTTGTGGTTGCCTTTGAAGCTTTATTTAGTCCAAATTGCTATAGCCACACTGTTAACTGGAGCAGGGAACAGAGACCTTACCACTTAAAACAGCTCCACTGTCTGCCAGTTTATTTCTGGGCACAATTTAAAGTATTGGGTATGACCTATAAAGCCCTATATGGCTCAGGTCCTGGCTATCTGGCAGACAGTATCTCCCTGTATGAGCCCTGAGATCTTCAGAAGAGGCTCTTCTGTCAGTCCCACCACTGTCACAAGCACAGCTGGGAGTGGGATATGAGAAAGGGCCTTCTTGGTGGCTGCCCCTAGACTCTGGAACTCCCTTCCCAGGGAAGCCAGAACAGCTCCCTCCTTGCTGTCCTTCCATTGGCAGGATAAAGCCTTTTTATTCTGATAGGTTTTGCAATACAGAAAGTTTTTAAAGAATGGGATATTGATTTAACTGAACTGTTTTTAATTGGTCCTTATCTTTTTTTATTGCATTTTATTCTTTTAACTTGAGGTTCGAATTGTTTTAATACTGTGAATACTTGAATTCTATTTTAATGTTCACTTTTTGTATATCACTTCAATTGTATTGTTCGGTGAATTGTGAGCAGTTTTCAGTCTCAATTTTGGAGAAAATTGGGGTACAAATGTGGAGAAAATTGGGATACAAATTTGGATACAAAAAAATTAATAATAATAACAAAAACAGCCATACCTCACACAGATACAGAGAGAAATTATCCAACACCCTTTTAAAAATGAAGAGCAGATTTGGGGGTAGATTGATCTTGAGAAAAGGAGCAGCCTGGATGTGAGAATCCATGGCTTTATCCTTCCCTGTCCGTCATCTTTCCGTTCAGTTTCTTCAATCTACTTGCTCCAGATTTATGTGAAAGAAAAGATGAAACACACATTTAGAAGCCCTCCAGGCAGGACTAAAGCTTTGGCAATTTTGAACATAACATTTGGCTGGGACAGGGGTTAAGCATCTTCTTTGAAAATCACTCTATTCTTTTTGAAAGTCTCTCTTCCCAGAGTTGTAAAAATTTTGCCATTTGCACTGATTGTGTTTGCAATGTGTATTTTTGCCTCTCATTTTATTTTATACAATCTCCCCTGAGCATCTTTAACAGACAAGACAAAGCATTATTAAGAGAGATACATATTTGATAATAATTTAATGAAAGTGCTGCCTACAAATTTGTTCATCCGTATGTTGGGCTCATGGGACAGGATTGAATAAGGCATGCTTGAATATCTAAGGCAGATGCAAAACATAAAGTAGCTTAAACCAAGCAAAATAATTCAAAGGACTATGGTTTTGTCAATATATACACAGATCGATTATGATGTCACAGTGTTTTGTGCTGTGGAAATGAATTTGATTTAGACTGTGTGCTGCAAAGCATGAATATTCATTTGGGGTGGAATTGATGGGTTAGATTAAAGGAGAAAGTGTACTTGTGGAAGGAACATGGAAGAAAGGGTCAATCTGAATAGCAGCATTATATTCTGTTTCAGATCCATTAAGATAAAGCTATGCGAGAAGCATTATCCTAGTTATAATGGAGAAGAGTTTTCTAAAAATGGCACAAAAAGCTTCTCGCAAGAAAACTTGGAATATGTTGATTAGGATGTCTGCTCTTTGAAAGACCATGCCACAAAACCTAAGCAATGTTCCTGTCCTAAAATGATTGCATCTCTCAACTTCTCTGGGGCTGCCTTGATTAACTCCAGCTTAAATTGCCCATTAAATTCCAAGACTCTGCATTGAATTCTAGAACCCATAGAAGCCTATCAAGCAGGCAAACAACCATAGGAAGTATTCCTGTGTATTTTCTGATAGATTTTCACAGAATTCCACACACCAGCTCCAAAACAGTAATATTGAGCTTTTAAATGGAACAATGAGCCACTGGGATATAGAAGCTGGCTAGGATCCAATTCAGGTTGAACCAGTCCCAAGGGATGAAAGCAAAAATATTTCTAACCATCCCAAAGGGTTTGGGGTAGAAACAGGTCATGAACATGTGAAATACCATGACTAAGGAAAAGAGGTCTAAGATTCAAATTGGAAAATGCATCCAATATGAGACACCTGAAGAAGGTATAGGTGTTTCAGTGCTAACGGTAGAAGCCTCTGAGCTAAAATGGGGAAGCTGGAGTTCCTGGTTTTGGGAGAAAGCATAAATATCCACACAGCAGATCCCATCTGGTCTTGGAAGTTAAGCAGGATCAACCTTGCTTAGTAGTTGAATGGGAAACTGCCAATGAATACTTGCTACTATAGGCTATATTTCAGAGAAAGAAACTGGCAAAATCACCTCTGAGTACTCCTTGCCTAAGAAAATCCTATGAAATTGATGGGGTCACCATAAGTCGAGAGGCAATGTGAAGGCACAAACACATAGACACATAGATAAGTATGACAGAAACCTTGCAGAACAGAGAGAGCCTTTTGGATACTTTGTCATCCAAAGTGCACAGCAGAGGTAGTGTTGCTTTGTATATTACAGTAGTGTTGCTCTGTATATTATGAAGGGCATTGCGCCTGATAAGTCAGAAACCTTAAAGACAGCAGAATCACTATAGCAGACATAAACAGTAACTTTGTACTAAAAGATATTATTGTCCTCTCCAACTAAAAAGTTCACAGGGATCTCAGGATGAAGATTAAATTGGTGAGGCATCTAGAGAAGAAAATATAATAACAGGCAGCTTTAATTATTCCAGGCAAAATTATTCTAGGCAAAATTCAATATCCTATAAGCAGGAGTAGAGAAAAGTACAGGCTCTAGGCTAAATGTAGGGGAGGTGATTTTTTTTTCTCAAATGCCCCAAAGGGGGCATCAGGACAATTTTTGTCTTCTTCTTTCCCCATCAAATCATTTTAAGCCCAAGAGAGGGTTTTTTTTGTGTGTGTTTGTTTTTTACCACTAGGAAGTAACCCAACTTCCAGGTCACTTGCTGTTAGGGCATAAAAAGGCTTCTCCAGGGCCTAAAATGGTTCAGACACAAAAATCTCAAGGACTTCTTGAAATTGTGTGTGTACACATATGTATATGCATACAATGTGGGGTGGGTGAGCCCCTAAGATCCATGCAGGGCAATGATGTCTCTTAGTCCCTGATAGTTGCCTATTCTGTCCTAAACGTGCCATAGAACAGGTGATAATGGAACCTGGGACTCATTTGTACTACACACTTATAGTGCTATTATTTCACTTTAACTGTCATGGTTCCATTCTGTGAAACCCTGGGTTCTGTAGTTTGGTGAAGCACTAGGGCTTTCTGGCTGAGAATTCTAAATGCTCTTTCCCTAAATTGCTAATCTCAGGATTCCATTGGACAGACCCATGGAATAATAGTGGAATAAAAGTTAAATTAAAGTGGAATAAAAGTTAAATTAAAGTGGAATAATACTGCTATCAGTATGTGGTGTGAATGGGCCCCAAGTAGTGGGGAGACAAACCCTGGACTTAATCTTGAATGGTACTGCCTAAGACTTAGGCCATTTCCACACTACACTATTATAGTGCCGTTAATCCACTTTTAACATTCTATGGAATGGGTGTTACTGCCCTGGCTAGCCCGAGCTTGGGGGATATAAAAGATATCGCTTGATATCAATAATTCGGCTTCACATACCCATTCCCCTCCACGTGCTTGCGAGGCCCCCAGACAAGCACGCATACAGGCTTGGCCGATAATCGCTGTAATATTCCAAAACAATACAGGCAGGCCAGAAATAGCCGACTCGCAGCTTTAGGAGACCTCAAAGGCAAGTATCTTCGTTAAGTATGCGTGCAACTTTCAAAATATCCTCTGCCCCACGCTGGCAGCTTGACGATCTGACTATACAACGCTCAAGTACTCCTCGTTTGCATACTGGCTATCCTATTGATAATTTGGCCATAATTCAATCATTCAAATTCTGACCTTTCGGAGGCTTTGTCTCCAGCCCCAAATCTATTGTTTCCCCCTGGTCCGACCTAGCCTGCAGTTACAATTCTCCTTATAAAAACCCTTGACTTTGAGCGCTTCTTCGGATAGCTCTTGGCTTCCATCCTGCCTTGCTGTCACTTTGTCCAGCGAGCCTTCCCCTCAGCTCCACGTGCTGAGATCCACGCTCCCCAGCTTCTCCGTTTCTAACTGGGCTTCAGGACAGGTGAAGTGTCACCCAAACCAACAATTCCTCTAAAAATCCCTCTATCCCACTCCAACCTTTATTTCTATAGTTTCTCTGTATGTTTGTGTTGCATACACTGATTGATTGTATTTTTAATAAAAATCACATTTGTTATTTCACTCCGGTTTGCTCCTTGACTTGGCCTGACCCCGTAGACATTGGGTTCAAGATCTCGCTACGTTACCCTGCCTCTCACAGTGCTAACTTGTGCTTTTTGACTAATCTCCCCAAACTTTGAGAGCGATTTGGTGTCCCTCCCGGGACCCCCAGAAACCAGGGTAACATGGGGTCTGCAGTTTAGAGAGCGGCATTTAGCATTCTCAGCCAGAGAGCTCTTTGGCCTCAATAAACTACAAACCCCAGAATTTCACAGGATGTTGAAAGTGGAATAATATCACTATAACACTGCAGTAAGGAAATAGCATTAGTGTGAGATATGAGTCCAGCTGAACTGACCAGAAATAATTATGACAACACTATCAGATTTAACGGATATATGAGCAGGGAGAATATAGTTGCACTCTTGTCCTGCTGGCCAATTTCTAATGGGCAACCAGTTGGCTGCTGTGTTACCAGAATGTTAGACTTGATAGGCATTTGTTTGATCTTATGTGGCTTTTCTTAGGTTCTTGTGGGTTGTTATGATCCTGACTTTTATAAACATTGTCTGAGGGAGTCAACTTTGAACATGAGAGAGCTAATGCAGTGTTTTGAATTATGCTTTCTAATAGTGTAGACATCTCTACCACAGAACAGACAACAAGAAAAGGGAAATGTAATACAACTTTGAGAGCATGGTGTAGTGATTTGGGTTTTGGACTAGGACCTTGGAGACCAGGATTTGAATCTCCACTCAGCCATGGAAACCCACCGGGTGATCTTCAGCAAGTCATACTTCCTCAGAGGAAGGCAAAGACAAACCCCCGCTGAACAAATCTTGTCAAGAAAATCCCATGATAGATTCACCTTAGGGTTGCCTAAGTCAGAAATGACTTGAAGGTGCAGAGCAAATACTATTTTGTGTTTTAAATGAGAACTATATAAATATACATTCTCTTTGTGTATGTGCATGCACGTGTGTCTCCAGTGGAGTTCTTATTCTTTAAAAGATTGGGGAATGTAAAGATAGTTTGAAGGGGAGGAGGTAAGAATTTGGAATAAGAAAGTAAACACAGAGCTCCTTGGTAGATTCTTCACATGTTTTTCCTTTCTTATTTCAGCAGCCCAAGAAAAGCTCTTGGAAGTTTTTTCCATTGTCCTGGGAGATAGGTTGACACTTCTCCCTCTTGAAGAAGTATACCACAACCAGCTCCTCTCCCCAAAAGCCAGCTAGTCAGTTTAAATTCTACTGACTGCCAGTTCTTTAGTCAAAATGAGTTCCATACCATTGACTTTGTTTCTTTGCATATAGTCATCTGCTTTGAATAAGAGAAGTGCCTCTTGTTGCAGTCAGTAGTTCAAGCGACGTATCTAGCAACTGTACCTCAAAACAGGGCTGTCAATGAAGCAAAAGGTGAAGGCTAGGATGCTAAATACCACATCATGTTAAATACCTAGGAAATGAAATTAATCTGGCTAATTTCTTATCTGTATAGCCTTTTATCTGAAGGGCAGGAACACTTAAAATGGTGCCTTTGACTTGCTACGTGCAAGGAAAATATATAACATTCTATGTGTTGCCCCAAGCAGTAGACAAGCTTTTAGTCGTCTTGCCTGTCAATCTGGTGTTTTTAGCAGCTACTTAAATAGCAAGCAGAGGGAAGGAGATAAACCTGGGTCTCCACAGGAAAGCATGACACTATGAGAAATGGGAAGCGAGCTAGATAGAGTCATTACAGAATCCCTTTGGTCAATTTACAGAAGATGACGGAATCTGAAGCCAGATGCTTCTGTTAACTAGAGTGTCCAGTTTAGATGGGTACATCATTAAGTCCACGTTGTCAGTGCAAATATTAGACCTATCTTGTCTATAATAAAATAATCAATGGGTTTCCTTCCTCCTCATACTTTGTGTGAGAAATCTCTTTGTTTTCCTTGGGCTGGAAGGAAAACAATATGCTTTTTTCTCAAGTGCTTAATAAAAAAAGTGTAGAATGAAGCATAGTTGCAACTGTTTGACCCAGTGTTTCGCTTGTCAGTGTATTTAACAGCACAGCCTATCAGGTGGGCTCTGAATGTGCACTGGAAAAATATGTTCACAGATTAAAAACACTGAACAGATGTTGCACCCTGATGTCTGCAGATGGCAATACTGTCAAGACAAGATATCATAATGTAATGCAAGTATAATTTTCTAACAGGATGGAGTTATTTCTCCTCATAGGCAGAAATCTAAGGAGAAGCTAAGCATGATTACCCTCCCTATGTTCAGCTCTGAGCCAGAACGAGTTTGCAAAATGTAGACCACAATCTTCATTTATAGTGCAATTCTATGGCCGTTTCTGGACAACAGGGCTATGGAAAGTCCTTCTGTTGCAGCCCGGGCAGGGCAGACAGGGGAGCACACCAGGAACACTCCCCTCCATACCTCTCTGGGATGCCGCAGAGGGGAGCACACTGGCCATGCCTCTTCCCTTCCACAGCACAGCTGGGCACTTGCCATTGCTGTGCTGGGGGGGGGGGCATCACCAGTGCACTTTTACCCTTCTGCACAGCCAGGAAGAGCAGCAATGTAGGTGTAAAATGGATTAGTTTCCATCTTGCAAATACTGCACGTGTGTGCCACTTGGGGCAAGACAGTGGGCAGGTGATGACGTCATGCAGAGACATGGCCAGCTGACCACTGCCATCCTGGCCCCACAGGGGTGCAGCCCCTTGGGTGGAAAGGGACAATGCATGTCTCCCAAATAAGTGTACATCAACCTTAAAGTAGTAATAGAATCTATATAGTTACAGCATTTATTATTTTTTTTCAGTTTTGAATTAAAGATGTGCCTTCAGAGTCATGATGGAGTGAAAGTAAAGCACCATTATCTTTAGAGCTTTCTATAAACATTTTTTAAAATCAGTGTCTAAAAAGAAACGACCAAACATTACACATTTCAAGCAGCAGAAAACTGCAGAAATTAAAAAGATGTATTACTTGTACATAGTATTTACAGAGATTGACTGGGTAGAACTCTTTAGAACTGAAACACAGCCATATTTTTTTGGCTTTTAAAAAAACAGACATATAACAAAATAAATATTGACTCAATGGTGTGACTGCATAGTTATTGTATTTTTAATTTACAGCTGTAAAGAACTTCATCCGTCTGTATTTGAGATAGGACAATGCTTTTCTTCTCTGTAGATGCCACAGTTTCCCTGGTTCATTTCCACTGTCATACAAAACTCTTGGAAATTAGGAAACCATGCCAACCAAATTAGCAACATCAAAAGCCTGTGATAAACCATCAGTAACTGTGACATAAACATCAGCAAAGACTGATAATGAATGATGGGAATTGTATGGCCTTTTGTAGAGTAAAAGGTTGGATTGGAGGCAATTTCCGATAGTACCAAGCGGAGTGGTCAGTGAGAGGATAAACAGTCTGTGGAGAGTCAGAATTAAAGGAGCTATCCAAGGTGTTTAACTTGGATAGCAGAACTTGAACAGATATTCAGTCCTACCACCTGGGAGAACTGAACAGATACTGATCCATGAACTCGACTGGAATTTAAAAGCCATATGAGGACTTCTGGGGAAACTGGAAGATTTTCAGTTGCCTCACACTTACTCCTGCAGTTGATCCATCACAATGCCTTCTCCTCCACAAGAGTCTGGCACCTCACAATATCTGACTCGCTGCCAAAACTATTGCAACCTCAGCCAGTATGGGATTTTGTAGGGATATCATTCAGCCAGATTTCCCAGACTTCTTTAGAAATGTTACTATCACCAGACCAGAATAGCTCAGGAACGACCATGTTTTGAATGAGAGAAGGATGGTGCACCATAGGCCCTCAGAAGGCAGAAACAAAATGCAACATGGCCCTGCTCACATTCCTCCTGCCTCTGCTGGATGATTTCTGGCCCCTCTTCTGCCATTTGAGAAATTCAAACGAGGGGCCATTTCACACTATAGAATGACAGCATTATGATTCCACTTTAACTGTCATAGTTTCATCCTTTGGAACTGTAGGATTGGAAGTTTAGGAATGAGTATTTAGAATTCTCAGCAGAGAACTCCAACACCATCCCAAAGTGCAAATCCTCTGTTTCCATAGGACACAGCAATGGCAATTAAAGTGGTATTATACTGGTATAAATCGCCCCAGAGAATTACATCACCAAGGAGTCTTACATTTGTGTCACTGGGGAAAGGGTTTAAACAATATAGTTACAAGCCTGGGAAAATTACCTTATCTCCCATGCTGGCTGGGAGATTCTGGGAGTTAAAGTCAAAAATGTCACTTTGCAAAGTTCCAATGAGGTCAGACTTCCAGGAGGGCATGAGTGGCATGCTGAAGCCACAGCTGGCAACTAAAAATTCTCTGAAACATGTTAACATTTCTTGCTAGGCTGGCCAGTGTTTGACCCCTGGATTTAAAGGTGGTCTGTGCTTGGAGAGAATGAAATGCCCTCTATCTCTAAGTCCTCAAAAACCTACCTGAGTGAGAGTAGGCTGCCAGCTCTCTCACTTTCAGGGCTCCAAGGAAAACCTAAGGAGAAAGCAGCGTTAAATGAGGTAGTCTCAGATGAGAAATGGCAGGCTGCATCAGACACCTGAAGCAGCTTGGCCAACAAGACAAAATTAATAGATCCTCCCAAGGTCCAACGTGACCACAATGTTTTAATAAAAACTGATTGGAATATTGGGGAACATGCTAAATATTGAGCTTTCCTGTAGGTATCTTTCATTGCAGTTAATTTTTTTATCTTCATTTTTTCTTACATGTGTGCTGTCTCTGAATTCTTACAGACTTTTGACAAATTTGATAGCTTCTAGTATGCTGTGCAGTAGATGACAGAGAATGGGATTTATGGGAAAGGGGCTGTCTGGAGGCATTTCTGAATGCAATAAAAACAACTGTGATGTGTGGAGTTTGAGAATCCTGGTGTTAAGAGAAATGATGCTGGTTATGATGATCAACAAGACCTATGGTTTCCAGGCATAGCCACCTTTGTCAATAGTAAATCCAACCTCTTCATGAAAATTGAAGGAACTGTGTGTCTTTAATAGCTTCTGGCTACTATTTGGAATTTGGAAACAGAAATCTGATGCTCCGGAGCAAGGGGGACATCCCATTATATAAAAATAATATTGCAGGATCATGATGCTATTACGATTTTTAGAGTCATTACTTCACAAGCTGCAACCATGGCTGGTTCCATAGCTGATTACATGTACAGAAGCTACATTCCAGAGAGAGCTGAAAAACACACTATTTGAAACGAATATGGCTGAGACACATTACATATTAAAGAGTTTAATTTTTGTCAATATTTCATGCTCTTTCTTTCCTGTACTCTTAAGGGTTGGTTCCTACTTCTGGAGCTTTTGATCTGAAGGACAGATTATATGTTGGGCTGTGGAGTACAGTCCACTTTCAAAGTGCAGGTGCTCATATTGACAGCCTGCAAAGCCCCGCCTACAAAGCCCCACCAAAAATGCAGGCAGCTGCAGGGATACATATCAACTAACAGTATTCCCCCCCCCACCATCAGGAGCAGGTCTTTTATAAAGCTAATGGATCTTAATTGACCGTTTGAGATCAGCCACCTGCAAAACACTTTCAGACATTAAAACCGAAGATTGCAGTGATTACAGCTCAGAAGGAACAGGGAAACTTGAAGCTGGAAAAAGATGATGTCAGCATCCTTGCCAATCAAAAAGTTATGTCACCAAAAGTTTGGGGGAAGAGGTATGCTCCATCCCAGGACCAAAACATAAGGGGATGCAATGGTGGCTTCTTACTCCTCCTTCCTCACTCTGGCACAAGAAAAGAGAAGGATCACCTGTGAGGAAACTTACCTGCCTCAAGGTGAGCTGATCTCCTCTCTTCCCTCCCTTTTTCCTCAGAATTTCCTTGAATAAGATAGAAAAGAAGGGAGGAGATTGGAGGTTGGGGGTGCAGCAATGGTAGGTGCCACATCCTTTTGAAAATGAACCCATCTGTCCTGAAAGAAGTAGTCATTACAGCAGAAGGAATAATTTTCTTTATTCAGTATCTTTTCTTCCCTGCAGAATGGTGAATTCAGTGGAGATTTCAAAGTTTTTTGGAGGAGGTACAGATCCCATCTGATCTTGGAAGCCAAGAAGGGTCAGCCCTCCTTAGTACTTGGATGCAAGACGGGAGACAGGCAACTTGAGGGTACACACAAAGTGACATTATCCAAGGCTCACGTTGTATGGCTCCCAAATGACCAGATTGGCCAGATTAAACCTAAATTCTAGGTATTCACCTGGTACCCATCAGGGCCATTAGCTAACCTGGATTTTAAGATTTTGGTTTTTTTTAAAAAAAAAAAAAAGGTAAAGCAACATAACCATAACCAAGATTATGACCCACATGCAGAAGCAGGAGAAATTGAAAGATTCTATGCTGAAGCTGGAAGAAACTGATCACACACCCAAACAAGATATGTTAATAATCATAGGTGATACGGACTTCATCTGATGGCCACTACTGGTGTGGTTGCGTGCCAATATAGACATCAAATAGACTACAGAATGTGAAGCAGAAGATGGAGAAGCTCCACTCTCTGCAAAAATAAGACCAGGAACAGTTGTCGCACTGACCATGAACTCCTTATATCAAAAATTAGAGTAAAGCCAAAGAAGAATACAAAATCAATCATTAAGCCAAACTACAAGCTGAAAAATATCCCTGATAAAATGCAGCCTTGCCTGACCCCCATGCCAATGCCAAACTATTTTGTTTTTCTGTATTCTGACTTGACAGTGGCCTCTTGTCCTGAGCATCAGGTAGACTTGGGACTTCCCATCTCCCCTATATCACCTCAGAAGTCAGTCAAACATTTTTGTTGAATGCCATAGGACTTCCGTAGCAACAAGCTTAGTCATGTTGCTTTAAGTGTTGCTCTATCATGAGTTTCAAGACTCCTTTAAACCTCAGACAGAGCTACTTGAAAAACAAAACAAAAGACCCTTACTTTTTTATATCTCTGAATACCCAAAGATCTTTAGTTGAGTGGAAGTGTTAAATCCCTCTCAGTGCCTCTTTACCTCACCCTCTCATCTGGCAACTCTTTCATGGTTAACTATCTTCATGCCCCAATTGCCAATTACTAACTGCCACCCTGGGGATTTTCCATTGATTCCATCCCCTCCCCAATTCATTTAAAGAGGTACTTACATATTGACAGTTGGCTTGTTAAAATTCTTTGTTCCAATTAACCAGCAGTCTATATCCCTTGCTGATTTTCAGTACACGACGAGAACTGAAGTACTTTGTGCCAGAAAACATAGAAGGCTGTTTTCTTTTGCTTTGCTGAAATTCTTCTTCATCAGGGTTGCCAACTTCCTTCTTCGATCTTTCCTAATATTTTTAACAACAACTTTACATCCATAAATTCTGGCATGCTGATAACACTCTGTAAAACAAACAGTTTGGCCCTGTGACAGACAACCTATTTAATCAGTAGAATATGGAGGTGTAATATCCATCTACTATACAGTGTTGATAGCAAATTGTTAACTTATGAACATTGGTCAGATCATTGGTCTGTCTAACCTAATACTGTCTAAATGAGTGATGGAGGTTCTCTTGGGTTTTGGACACCCGTCTTTCTCAGTTCTCCATGGAAATTATGAGAAACTTGGCATATTATGCATGCAAAGTATATGCTCTAGGACAAAGCTATGGCCTGTCCCCAAATTAATTAACATGAGACACATAAATTGGTCTAATTCATTTTAATTTTAAAAAAACAGTACTAAAAAGAAAAAAGAAAGATAGTTTAGTTATTCCCAAAGTTAAAATATTTTAATCCATCTAGTAAAAAGAACTTGGAAGTTGGTGGTGCTCTTCTTCACATCTAGAGGTTCTCCTGTCCCTAGAAAAATGAATGTTGAGCCCCATAACCCTGGAACTTTTGCTGGAATATACATGGGAAATAATAATAAAGAAATACACCAGCAATAATTGTGGATGGCATTTTTTCACTTCATTCTGATAAGACTTCTTAGTGAAAGCTTTTAAGATAAATAAAAATGGCAATTTATCATAAACCTAACTGTTAAATTTCTCCCCTTTTAACATAAATGAAATTCAATTGTTTTTTTAAAGTGTTGCTAACTCCTGAATGCATTACCCTTTTCTACTGATTTTCCTATCTCTGTCATTTTTCTATATTGATCTGTTAAGAAAGCTGCATGTCTGTGGCCTGCTCACAGCAGTGAATTCTAGGGCATAATTCCTTGGTTCATTCTTCCATTGGCTTGTGGTGCCCTCAGTTAACCCAAGCTTTTGCCTTCCTATTCATAGGGGGCACAAAACTTCCATTTCCCTCAGGTATGAAGGTATGCTCAAAACTCTGAGGACTGAAGGCTTCAGTATGCTGTACTAGTTCTGACTGTGTGATGCAGCCTTAACAAATGTGACTCTGTCAGAGTTTTGGTAGTGATTCACAAAATCCAGTAACTTTATGCAGAGAATCATTTAACTCAATTGTTAACTGAGTGTGGAAAATCAAATGCACTACCTAATAACGATTTTTAGCAAGGAAATGTCTCAGTCCACTTTGTGTGGCAACTCCATGAATTTCATTGGGTTTTATTAGGCAAAGAGTACTCAGAGGTAATTTTGCCAGTTCCTTCCTCCAAAGCATGGCATACACCACCTGTTATGCATTGGTGATCTCCCATCCAAATATTAACCAGGACTGACCCTGCTTGGTTTCCAAGATCAGACAGAATCTTGCCTCTTTAGGTTATGTTACCCTGATGGGGCTCCCGGGAGGGACACCTAAATGTGCTCAAACAGTAGGGAGGGAATTAGCCAAGAGCACCAGTTTGCAATGCGAGAGGCAGGGTAACATAGCGAGATCTTGAACCCTATGTCTACGGGGTCAGGCCGAGTCAAGGATGAGGCAGATGTTGAAATTAATAATTGTTTTATTTAAGCACAATCAAACAAGTGTATGCAACACACTCGCGCAAGAAACTATAGAAATAAAGGTAGGAGCGGACAGAGGGATTTTGGAGGAGGTTTGGTATGGGAAATACTATACCTGTCCTGAAGCCCGGTTAGAAGCAGAGAAGCTGGGGAGCATGGATTCTCAGCACATGGGGCTGAGGGGAAGGCTCGTTGGACAAAGCGACAGTAAGGCAGAATGGAAGCCAAGGGCGATCCGAGGAAGCGCTCAAAGTCAGGGGTTCTTATAGGGAAAATTGTGGCCACAGGCTAGTCCGTACTTGGGGATAACAATGAGTTTGGGGCTGGAGACAAAGCCTCCGAAAGGTGAATACTTTAGATGATTGAGTTATAGCCAGATTGTCAATAGAGTAGCCAGTATGCAAACGCGGAGTGCTTGAGAGTTGTATAGTCCACTCATCAAGCTGCCTGCACGGGGCAGGGGATCTTTTGTAAGTTGCGTGGATACATAATGTGATACTTGCCTTGAGGTCTCCTGAAGCTGCATTCAGCAATGACTGGCCTGCCTAGATCGGGATGTGAATGGTTCGGCTATTGTCGGCCGCGCCTGTGTGTGTGCTTGTCCGGGGGCCTCGCAAGCACGTGGAGAGGAATGGATACAGAAGGCCAAATTATTGATATCAATTGATATCTTAATATCCCACAAGCTCGGGCTAGAAACAGCAGTAACAGTTATTTAGACCCTCAGACCATGGTAGAGGAGATTTTATTAAAATCAGTTGCCGTGTTGAGAAGGGTATTTAGTTTCATGTTATAGATATATTGCTTTTTTATATACCTTGGCCAAAATCCAGTCCATAGCACCAACTAAAGTTGAATAATGGGAAGTCAAATTAGATAAATCCTTTTGGTGGGATTAATAACCAGTTTTAGGTTTTTATTTATTTTATTTTTGTAAGTTACTGTGGATGTCTTTTTAGGGAAAAATTGTCTAATAAATTTAAACAGTGACACAAACAATATTGGTCATACTGTGATTCTGCAATTCTGGCTCAGTAATGCGATATTATTGGATTGATCTTAATTACTCAGGAAAATAGAGCCCATTCACAACCACCCCTGCTTGTCCTATGCTGTTCTCCAGAGCCTTTCTCTTCTCTCACTTCCCAGAGATAGGAAAGTTAGTTAGAAAGTGCTATTTACACTAAAAAGCTAATAAAAATACTTACTTGCATAGTCTGAAAAGGAGATGTTTACTGCACTGTTGTTACATACCATCAAGGGAATGAGAAACCCCCAAGAGACCCTGTTATTACATTTACATTGATTCTAACCTGATGTTTGAATTTCTTTATGTTACTATATTAAAAAACTTATGGAATGAACCTGAAAAATCCCATCCATTATTTTACTTCTCTTGCCCCCACTGTTCCTGTTTTAAGATTGGTGAGGAAGGAATCAGCTGCATAAATATTTAAAAACACAATTTCTCACCTCCTAAAAGGGAATGAACGAGATTAAAAACAAATATACAAATAGGAGGGATGCAGGAATCAAACATTGTATCTATAATTTTTAGCCTAAATCTGCTTTGCAAGAGTCATACATTCCCCATCATACATGTGATCAAGAAAAACAATGCTAAGCAATGACTGGCATCCTGTTAGTCAGTTATGATGTCAGGCATATGATATTGCAACTGTTTCTCATTCACGTGTACAATCATAGTACCATTGCTGTTACCACACCTTACACTCCTATGATGTGGTATAGCCTGACTGGCAAGAAATAGCATTTAACTGGCATGAAATATTAAAACTTGGACACTTATGGCTGGAGAACATGTAGCAAGCAGGACTCTCTCTGTATGCCTGGACTAGGTCAGCATGGCTTCAGCATGGCCAGGTCATAAAGTCAAGAAGAGTTAAGCAAGCAAGCCCAGAGTAAACAAGCTTCCAGAATCCTGTCAATGATCCAACATCTAAACACAATAGTCAGCAAAACTACCAAGGTGCAGCAGGTAAGCACCTCTACTGTATGTAACTTTCCTTATTCACATTACCCAACCAAGACATTAAGAGGTTGTCAGGACTCCCATCAATGCTTTGTCACCCAAAGTAAAGCAGTCAGTCTGTTTTGGACCCTTTTTGCTTACTCTGCCAGAGAGCAATTAAGGGACTGTCATGACTCCCATCAATGTTTTGTCACCTAGAGTTAAGACAATCAGCCTTTTCTGGACTCCTTTGACAATCCTGTGAAAAAGCCATTACCACTTTGTCTACATATCCTCTTCAGGGTAGGAAATGGGGTATATAAACCTGAGCTCTGGCCCTAGCAAATTGTAATACTTGGACACAATACATGGTGCCCAGACTGTTCATTCTTGCTACACTCAAATGCTGTCTGAGCTACTCTGCTCTGACCTTCTTCAGAATTGGTAACTATCACTCTCTTTACCCCAATTTCTCTACCTATCCAACCTTTCACACCTCACTTTCTGATAGCCTCATATGGTTCTTAGAGCGTCTGATCCCCTGTTTTTGTTAATTGCAAATAAAACTCTTTGTTAACTTTAACTGGAGTCCTCTCTAGAGTAAGTACTGGTATACATAGCTGAAAAGATCCTTCCGTTACCCTCCTATCACAGGCCTCCTATGAGCTATAATTCTCCCAAACTCTAAGGAGCTGCTGGCATTGTGGGTGGACCCCAACGTCCCCCACCTCTTGAGACCACAAGACCACGCTGGCTTTAGGTCTGTTCAGTTCTATTTATCAAAGTCTAGAAACAAAAGAAAGCATGTTTCTTAGAGCAGGAAATGGAACAAAATTCACAAAAACATCCTTTTCTCCAAAAGCTGAAGAGGCAATGTCTCTGTCACAAGTTTTGTAATTATTCTGTCAACATCAACCTGGCTTACAATTGCCCATCCCAATGATCAACTTTCCAAGTTTATTTGTTGCTTCATGGGGGAAAAGAATTATCACAGATAACTTCAAATAACTTTTTCTTTCTTTGTCTAATGGCATCCAGGATTACTTTTAATTTTGAGGATGTGCTATTTAAAATACAATCTTTGCTATATGCCAAAGAACAATTTAGTGAGATTAGCAATGCATATCTTCCAGTGTTGCTTTGTATTAGATCAGACTATCTTGCCAAATTGATGTTCTTCATTATTTGGGACAATAATTGCACTTCACAATTACATTTTCACCTTCTAGGTTACAAAGACTGCCAGTTTTTCAAAAGTGTGACAGGATTTTTAATCACACAAGCCAGAATTGGATTATTGTGGCTCTTCCATCTCTTTTTCTTCCCTGAGATTATTTAATTATTAGTTTTAAAACAAGGAAACAAGTCAGATCAGAGACAGAATCACAGTTACAAAGAAATATATGTCCAAAGAAAAAGAACTAAAACAAAAGCACAATACTAGACTAAACTAAAACATTTAATACTAATGAACTGAAACAACAAACACTAAAACACAAAAGGGCTCTGACCCTCGCAAGCAAAACTACAATGGAAGAAAGAAAAATGTAAAAAGAAGAAATACATTATTCTACCATTATGGAGCGAACAAAGTATTCGTATTAGAAATACTACTGACCACAAGTTATTGCAACATTAGATTTCTCATTGATAAAAAGTCCATATACAGTTTCCAATCTTTAACCAAAAAAATCTTCAATTGACTTACCCTATAAAACCTGACTCCTCCACCTCTTCATACCATTTTTAATGACAATGACATTCACAATGATGCCTGCAAACAACAGCAACAGTTGCTGCTGCAGCTCTGACACCTGGAAGAAGATAGATAAACTACTGCCCCGGTGGCGCAGTGGTTGAATGCCAGTACTGCAGCCACAAGGTTGTGATTTCAATCCTGCCAGGCTCCAGGCTGACTCAGCCTTCCATCCTTCTGCAGGTCGGTAAAATGGGTACCCAGCTTGTTGGGGGCAATTAGCTAACATGTTGTAAACCACTTAGAGTGCACTTAGCTGATAAGCGGTATAGAAATACACGTGCTATTGCTATTAATTTTTCAATTTAAATCTATTTTTTTTGTAAAAATCAGAGTCATAATCTAATCATGTTCTAAAATAAGCAATAAATAAACTACATCAATTTGCACTCATTAAAACACATAATGTTGTAATTAATAATTAGGCATACATGGATCTATGGTATTTCTTACCTGGATCAACAGTATTTTTAATCCCTAAATAGCTAATGTGGGCTATATTTGAAACTTATAATACTTAACTAAATTGCTTCAATTGCTTTATGACAGAAAAATCCATCAATAGAGAAAAACACTTCTTAAAAGTTAATTTATTGTAAGGAAAGTAACTTTTTAGTAAGGAAAGTAACTTTTTACTTTAAACTTTTTACTTTACTTTTTTTACTTACTTTAAGGAAAATTACTTTAAGATTTTCCACAGATGGTACATGACACCAAACAAACTTAAAAAAAAATATAATACTGGCACAGGTATGTGTTGGAAATGTCAGACTGAGGTTGGAACACTGTACCACTCATGGTGGACCTGTAATAAGGCTCAAAAGCTCTGGGATGACATACATAAAACAATAAATAAGATCTTACAAATTGAATTTAACAAATCTCCAGAAATCTGCTTATTGAATATGCTTCATATGATTGATAAGAATACATTAAAAAATCATTGGAGGATCATACTATATATGATAATGATAGTGAGAATTGAATACACTAAACTATGGAAAAATGAAGAGGTCTCTAATGTAGATCAGTGGCTATCGAGCCTGTCAGAAATAAAAAATGCAGACATATTAACTCAGAGGCTTAAGGGCCTGACAGACAAAGAAATTCATAAAGAATGGGACCCTCTGAAACAATTCCTTCAAAATCAGAAAATGTAAAATTAGTTAATAAACGGCTCTTGTTAACCTGGTAAAGGAAAACCATTATGAAACCATGGTAACAAACTTTTGAACTAAAAATTCAAAGAAGGAGGTAATATTGTCTATATGACTTTGTGAAACTGGAAAAATGTCTTTAGGTTCGATAAATGAGATAAAGATGTCAGATCAGACCATAATTTCTAGATCAGATAGATTAGAATGTACAGGAACAAACAATTTAATTGAACTTTCTTTTATGTAGTACGATTAGAACTCAATTTATTATGAGTATTCGGTTCTAGTATGGTTTGGAAGAAAATTATATGAAACTTAAATGAGCTACAAAATATTGTAAAAGATCAACGCTTTATTGAATGTATTTTATTTTTCTTTATATTTATAATATAAAGTATATTAAAAATAGAGAAAAGCACTTCTTTACATATTATTTACATTTTGTACCCCATCTCTCATCTGAGTACCTAATTTAATTATAGCATTGGCTAGTCAATATGCTTTAAAATATGTTTTTCAGAGCCAGCAGTTCTGTTCCTTAGAAATATGCCTTTTAAAAAAAAGAATACAAGGTGGGCATACCTATCTATAAAATAAAAATATTTTTATATGTTACTGAGTATTTGTGGCCAAACATTAACATTCTGAGGTCTGGGAAATTAATTATAGTGCGCGCAGCATGAACCCTTATTGTAAGAATCCTATTACTTTTTGGTCAAGCCACTTTTGAATGACTGTTCCTCCTCTACCTCACCCCATTGCTCTCTGCTTACTCTGTCCAATTTCTCTCTCTTGTCTTCTCTCTTCACGTGTACCAATTCTTTTATTATCCATGTCTCCTGGTCACTGTCCTTCTTTGGTATCTTTTGTCCTTCTCATCTTGACATTCTACTGCACCTCATTCTTTCCTTTAAAGGTCTCTCGTGTTTCATGATATGTCTGCCCACTTGCTCAGTCAGTTTAGTCTTTTCCATTTTCTGTGAATCCTCTTCATTTCTCTCTTTCTCATTCCTCTATGATTCCCCATTCTCTTTTTCACGTCTCAGTTCCATCACACCCTCTTTCTCTTGTCTTGTCTCATTTGCTTTCTCTTGTCTCACTCGCAGCCACCCCCCAGTCTTTATCTCCACAGGCCTTCCTTTCTATGCAAGCCTGTGAACCACAGCATGATCTAAGTTTTCTCTTCCTCCTTGTCCCTCCAGTCCTTTGCTGCCCTTTGCCATTTCCATCACTCATCATTGCAACCACTAGGACCAGTCAATCTGGCAAAGACAGCAAGGGGAAGCTCAGAGACAACCGCAAATGAAAATGCTGTTCTTCCTATATTGCTCCTTAGGAACATAGCCTAAAAAAGTACAAGATATGGAGATGACACCATAGTTCTAGCAGAAAATAGCAAAGACTTGGAACGATTACTGAAGAAAGTCAAGGAAGAAATTGCAAAGGCAGGTTTTCCAGCTGAACATAAAGAAAACAAAAATAATGACCACAGATGAGTTACATAACTTTAAATCGGATGATGAAGAGATTGAAATAGTTCAAGATTTTCCATACCTTGGCTCTTCCATTAATCAGAATGAAGGTAAGAAGAAAATCAAGTCATTTGCAAGTGGTGCTGGATAAGAGTTCTAAGGATACCCCACACTACTAAAAAGTATAATAAATGGGTGCTAGAGCAAATCTAGCCTGAAATCTCCCTAGAAGCCAAGATGGCTATACAGAGCCTGTTGTATTTTGGACATATGATGATAAGACTTGACTCACTAGAAAAGGTAAGAATGCTTGGTCAATGGCAGAGCTTGGAGTGCATGGTAGATCTTTTGGCTGAAGGGTGGGGCATAAATGCTCTAAATAAACGTATAAGTTGTTGTTGTTTTTAAAGCCACTAAAACAAGGATGGGCAACTGTAGAGGGGTAGGGAGCCATCTCTTCTTGTGTCCTCCATTCAGCCGCACCGTCATGTTTTGGTGTGCCAGAAGTGATAAAATGTCACTTCTGACTACCATTTTGGTCAACATTTGGGTTTTTTTTCCCCTTGGGGATTGTAGCAGGGTGAGGGTTGTGGGGGTAGGAGAGTAAACTGCTCAATTGGCAACTGTTTTTGACCGATTTTCAGGTGAAAAAATCTCCCAAAATCACCACGGATTTTTTCAAAAAAATAAAATAAAATGGGGCCTGGAGCTGTGGGGGTTTCAAGGGATGCTTCAGGGGTTGCATTTTGGGGCCCCAAGTGCTATACAAGGCCTGCAGGCCACATTTTGTCCACTCCTACATTAAAATAATTAAGTTCAATATGTTGGCTCTGATTTCTTCCCTGACTTCCTCGTGTGCCTGGGGTTTTCAGTTTCGAGAGGGGCTAGCAGGCTTCAGTCTCTGAGTATGATTTCTCAGGGACTGAGTTTTCCTTCTATTCAGGAACATCCCCAGCCAAGTGACTGAGATATGCCTAAATATAGGGAACACTTTTCTCAGTAACTGAGACAGTCATGTTTCCTTAAAGAAAGAAGTAGAAAAATCAGTGGTTTCCTCATTGTTGTTGCTGTGTACCTTCACAGATTTTTCTGACTTATGGCAAGCCTAAGGCAAACTTATCAAAGGATTTGGTTGGCAAGATGAATAAATAAAGGGAAATCACCATGGCTTTCCTCTGAGGCTGAGAGTGTGTGACTTGCCCAAGGTCACCCAGTGGGTTTCCAAGCCCAAGCAGGGATTTCAGCCCTGATCTCCAGAGTCCTTATCCAGTATTGAAACCACTGCACCACACTGGCTCTCAGTTTCCTCAAAGCTGGCAGAAAATGCTAGAACCTTTCCCAAAATGACTGTTACATATACCAGCACTCAAATTATAGAAATGACAGAGGTACATGATTCACCAATCCCAACATGCCTGCTGGTTTTGGAGTAGAATTTTGTTAAAAGAGGGCAAGAAGTAGGTTACGCTAAGCACCACCCTACCCCATAATTTGAGCAATCTCATGTTTAGGGTAGAGCTTTGGAAAATTGATGTTTTGGAATACAGCTCCCACAATCCCCATCAGTATGGCTAGTGGCCTTGCTGGCTATTGGGTTTTAGGAACTGTAGTCCCCAAAGGTATCTCTTCCAGATTCTGCTTTAGGATATATGTCTTATTAATGTCAGAAACGCCAAGTGAAACATTTATTTTCCATGTCTAAGTGTTTACCAACTTACAGGACCACTTTTCTTATCATAATCCTTATTTCCCTACTTTGCTGCTGCCAGAGTTATAATAGTTAATTGTAGAGTGTGTGTGTGTGTGTGTGTGTGTGTGTGTTAAGGATAACAAGTGTGATCAGTGCGCTTGAAAAAATGTACTGTAAGTCAGATGAACTCATTGGTAGGCAAGAGCTGGATGGACTAAATGAACGTACTTTGCGGGTGCATCTGCCCTTAATCTCTTTTGAAAACATGCCCAAAACAGTCATTCCCCTGAGGTCAGTTCTAAACACAAGCTCTCATTCCTTAAAGGGACAATGCCATGATTAAAATCCTGCTTTAAAAAAGCACAACAATCATAGGAAGAACTAATAAATGCTCTTGGTGTTATTGGAACATCCATTAGCCCTGTCCAGGCTTTGATCTAGATTGCTATATGTACAGTTATATATTTGAAGTGTCAGAAAACAGACCTCTGTTTGAGGGTGTCCATTCTCCTTCCAGGACAAATTCAGCTGAAAAACCATATGAAAAAAGAGTGAGGGCTCAGAACAAAGTGTTTTTTTTTTTAATGAAATTACTACTTGGCGTCCATTCTCCCATTGAAAAGACTCATGAGCAGAAGCTTCTCCATTACATACAATCCTGACATTCATGCTGTGTTGACAGTTTTTTTTAAAAAAAAGTAAGACATCAACAAAGAACTGCAAACATATTTAAAAATATCAATAACCTAGCAGTTTTTATTAATCCACCCACACCAGAAAATATCTGAACTAAAAAGAAGAAAAATCCTTGGAACTCTTATCAAGGCTTAGAAAAACTGGTTAAAAAGAGAACTGATCTGAGATTGCAAAAGCCACATATTTGAGGATTGCTTTTATTTTTGGTGTGTAGTAATTTGCAGAAGGCATTGAAACAGGTGGGAATCATGCAGTTCACTGATTAAATTGTATGTGTCCATTTGTCTCCCCTGGCCGTCCAAAAGCCAGGACCGGGTATCCATTTCAATACACAGTGATTACTTTAAAAAACCCTTAGGCCTCAGAGTTTCTCATCAGCAGTAAGCACCTGCTCCACAAACTGACCAGGTACCTACCCAATCACAGTCTGTCTCATTAGGGAGAGATGGATTGTATTTCCATTTCAATTACAGTGCTTATTTCTAAATCTGCATGTATGGATGTGTATCATTATACTGTATGTATATTAGGGGCAAATTGATGCTCCTTTTTCTCTTCTTTTTTAAATGAAGTGTTTCTTCTTTTGACAACGTGTGAACAGGCACTATAATTGACTCAAAAATTTCTTTCAAAATTCTAAAAGTAAAGCTGGGGAAGGGAAAATGTGTAGGCGTGTCATCCTCAGAAAACCATTTGGAGGAAGGTGCCTCACCTGTCAGAAATTTGGAGAGTTGTGCAGTTAACCAGTAAAGACAATACATATCAGAAAATAAGAATATATGTATAAGCGGTGCCAATATACATACACAATCCTACTAGATGGCACTGTTGCTCACTGTAGTCAGGGCACTGTCTACAGTCAAAGCAGAAGAAAAGGTACTGCTCTGTGTCCAGTTGGATAGGATAACTGGATACGGAGGGAATCCTCTACATAATGTGCT
Organism: Cyclura pinguis; assembly: GCA_030412105.1. Classification (NCBI taxonomy): domain Eukaryota; kingdom Metazoa; phylum Chordata; class Lepidosauria; order Squamata; family Iguanidae; genus Cyclura; species Cyclura pinguis. Next base: position 78,388,545 of record CM059603.1, on the reverse strand, counting down.
AGCAAAGGAAATCATTTTAGCACTTTTTTCTAAGTTGCAAAAATGTTCACCAGGATACCACACAAGGATTTATTATTGAAAGGTTGAATGATTGTGGATGATATATTCAACTATGGATTCTGAAAACAGTTGGAGGTGCACTGCTGTGTATTGATAAGGACTGGAGAACTATTTCCCTTTCCCATGTTGGGGATGATAGGAGTTTCAGCCCCAAGGAAACGCAGCGGAAAAACCAGACTTCAGTGAGCCAACAGCAGCAGCCTTGTTCCCCAGTAAGGATACTCACACATGGAGGAGTTTCTTCCAAAACAGGAGGCACTTTATCTTGCAGCAAAGTTCCATTATATACAAAACATAGGACAGATGGACAAAAGCTTGCACCAGGCACCAGGTTTGGTCAACAGACAAATACATACTGGTGTTGCTTTGTTATATACATATCTACAACCAATCAGGTAGAGGTTTGCACACCTCCCTCTACCATCTGCACATGACCCCAGTTTCTTATGCAACCTTGCAATTAGCCACAGCTGGGGCCTGATGCAACATCTTTGCAGTGGGCTGATCATTTTCCCAGGGTTCCCTGCCTGGAATCCCTGACAATCCCCTCCAAAATGATCAGGCCACTGTGTAGGACATTTTCACAATCCATACATGTCATACAATACATGTTACATAATATATACAGTACATACATTCAAGGGTACAATTCATCTTCCACCTTACACTCTGGTGGCAAGGCCCAGTTCACCTGCCAACTTCTCATGGCCTACTACTGGAAGGGCCTTTGTGAGCAAATCCGCAATATTGTTTTTCAGATACCATACCCCAATGTAGTCCTACACTCAAAATTTCTGCCTCAGTCACATGGGACAGCAAAATATCCTCCTCCTGACCTTTTATGGATAAGCATAACTTTACTTCCTGACTCAGCAAGTTGGGTACTTCCTGACCCACTTTCACTGGAACCACTGCTGGAACTAGTGCTGACCTCAGTGCACTTTCTTGACCATAAATGCAGGTTCAGCACTAGGTGGTAGTGTTGAACTCTTTGGTGTGACGTGGAGTGAGACTTTTGGCTTCTCCTCCTCAGTACTTTCCTCAGTACTTTCTTCTTCATCATCAGCCATCACCGCTCCTCCATCTTCAGAGCTTTCAAGCATTAAAAGATTTGCTGGGAAGGTATTAAATAGATTCCTTGTCATATGCTGGGGAGAAAAAATTGTAGAAATATTCTCTTCAGCTTAAACATTTCAGTTCATTATAGATTTTCGACAGAAGCCAAGTTCAGCAAATGTTGACAGTTATATTAAAAATATTTTTTTTCCTTGCCTAGTAAATGTCAGTGTTTCTGAGGTGTCTGACAAGTAAACCTCTAAGTAAAGGCTGCCAATGGCAATAGTATGTATGTAGATGCCAGCCAAAGTTAGGAATGTGTATGTGTGAGGGGGTACGATTCATTTATTTATTTATGTAATTTATATTTTGCCTTTCTTCTAACATGGGATCCAAAGCAGTGTACAACATTTTAAAATCCCAACACTATTTTAAAAACCTCTCAATATAAAAGTTAAAACACTAACTAAATTTCTATTTTAAAAAAACACGAGTTAAAAGCAAGTTTGAAAAACAGCATTAAAAATAATCTTTAAAAGATACTTAAAATAAACATACCACACAACACACTAAAATCCAAAAGCTTCCTTTGCCATGGCCCTTTTTATTTAAGGTCTTTACCTGCCAGGAGAAAGTCAGCAGGGAGGGAGCCAACCAGATTTCCTAGGGAAGGGAGTTCCAAAACCAGGGAGCAGCTACCAGGAAGGCTCTCCCATGTCTTCACCAGACATGTCTAGCTTTCTGGGAGGACAGAGAGAAAACTTTCTCTTGCTGATCTTTGAGCACAGACAGATTCATATAGGGAGATATATCTTCAAGAAGTTTATTATATGGGTGAGCAGTTGGTCAGAGATCAAGGCCATTTCCGCACTAGCCTGTTATAGCGCTGTGATTCCACTTGCAACATCCTATGGAATCCTGGGGTTTGCAGTTTAGGGAGGGGCCGGCCAGCCCCTCCCAAAACTGCAACCCCCAGGATTCCATAGGATGTTGCAAGTGGCATCATAGCACTATAACAGGCTACTGCGGAAACGGCCCAAGATTGATGCAACCAACAGTCAAAGAGAGATTTGAGTATGCTCATTTTTTTTATGCTCAGACACAATCTCAACTGAACACCTTCAGCTAGATCTTGCTGGAGGTCTTTTCCAGTTACATCACAGGCTGAGGCACAGAATAACCTTCTTTTCTTCCTGATCTGTACTTTTTTCCCTTTTTTATACCTCCTTGATCTCGTGGCAAGAGAAATGGAAAAAGCTGGGCCAGCCTAACCATTAGGAAGAATAAAATGGCAAACTCAGAGAGCAAATGATAAGTAGTGGTAAAGGGTCAGCAGTGGCAGAAGTTTGGCCATTCTTCTCTGTTGGAGGACCAATCTGTGTGTTTCAGTCAGCCTGTCCTAGGCCCTTTCTGCACAAGGCAAGGGAATCGCTCCGTGCCATTACTCACTGCTTCTTCTGGGGTCCGAAGCAACGCGGACTGTCCCTGAAGCCCTTCTGCAGGGCTCCTCCTTGGTCCAGGGCGAATCGGAGCAGTGTGAGGTCTGTAGATCCGCACTGCTCCGGCTTCCAAAATGGCGGCTTCCAGCTTCCAAAATGGCGGCTCCGGCTTCCAAAATGGCGGCTTCTGGCTTCCAAAATGGTGGCTTCCGTCTTCCAAAATGGCAGTGTCCGGCTTCCAAAATGGCGGCTTCCGGTTGGTCGTGGGCAGCAACATTCTGAGAGGGTTGTCTGCCTTCCAGCACTGCCACTCCCAGCAGTTCCACAGATGAATTCAGAACCCAAGTTTGACTTAGAAAAGTTACATTTCTTAGACTTTAACTCCTAGAATCACCCAATCAACATGGCCAATGGACATGCCAGGTTTGGGATTCTGAGAGTTACAGGCCATTTCCGCACGCTGTCGCTATAACGCTATAGCAGCTAATTGTTACCAGTCCAGGAGCTGTGCTTCCACATGACATCATCGCTATCCAACTGCTGTCCTAACCCCAAGCATTGCCAAACATACTATTTCCAGAAAAAGATCCATTAAGAGCCTCTGATAGTGCTTCAATCTTGTCTGCCTTATAGTGTTGTACCTTTATAACACTTGATAGCACTTCCTGTTATGGTGGATCCAGCAATGAGTGGGTTGTTGGTGTGCTCAGCTCATCCCTCCCTCAGCAACTCCAATGATGTGGTATCTTCCTATCACCTCTTCCTATTCATTTTAAATGTCTCCTTTGAGTCAAAACTTTTTATATTTTTTTAAATATAAAAGCTAGTAAAATGTGGGCTGGACAGAGCTACTGTCAGGTGGATCTGTAACTGGTTGACTGACCGTTCCCAAAGGGTGCTCACCAATGGTGGGTGCTCATCCTGGAGAGAAGTGACTAGCGGGGTGCCACAGGGTTCTGTCCTGGGCCCAGTGCTGTTCAATATTTTCATCAATGACTTGGATGAAGGAATAGAGGGCATGCTCATCAAATTTGCAGATGACACCAAATTGGGAGGGGTTGCTAATACGCCAGAGGACAGGATCAAAATTCAAAATGACCTGGTCAAATTGGAGAGCTGGGCCAAGGCTAACAAAATGAAATTCAACAGAGAGAAGTGTAAGGTCCTACACTTAGGTAGAAAAAATGGAATACAGAAATATAGGATGAGGGACACGTGGCTGGATGGCAGTGTGAAAGGGATCTAGGAGTCTTAATAGACCACAAGCTGAACATGAGTCAGCAGTGTGATGCGGCAGCCAAGAAAGCCAATGCAATTCTCGGCTGCATCAATAGGAGTATGGTGTCTAGATCAAGGGAGGTACTGGTACCACTCTACTCTGCTTTGGTTAGACCTCATCTTGAATCCTGTGTCCAGTTCTGGGCACCCCAATTCAAGAAGGACATGGTCAAGCTGGAGCAGGTCGAGAGGAGGGTGACCAAAATGGTGAGGGGCCTGGAAGCCATGCCCTATGAGGATAGACTTAGAGATCTGGGTATGTTCAGTCTGCAGAAGAGAAGGTTAAGAGGGGACATGATAGCTATGTTTAAATATTTGAAGGGATGCCATGTAGAGGAGGGAGAGGGCTTGTTTTCTGCCGCTCCAGAGACCAGGACAAGGAGCAATGGATTCAAGCTGCAGGAAAGGAGATTCCACCTGAACCTCAGGAAGAACTTCCTGACAGTCAGGGCTGTCCGGCAGTGGAATATGCTGCCTCGGAGTGTAGTGGAGTCTCCTTCCTTGGAGGTTTTTAAGCAGAGGCTGGATGGCCATCTGTCAGGAGTGCTTTGAGGGTGTTCCTGCATGGCAGGGGGTTGGACTGGATGGCCCGTGTGGTCTCTTCCAACTCTACATTTCTATGATTCTATGAAATACATTTTTAAACAGTATAGGGCAAAAGTGCAATAGTGTACTGGTATATCATGCTGTGACGACATTGCTGTTTGCTAGTACAGTTTCCAACACAAAACAAAACAAAAAAATCACTGCCCAATCAGGGGGCCACAGGGCAAGGGGAAGGTAGGGCACAGGAGTAGCCAAGAACACTGCAATGTGGAAGGAACACCAGTGGCAGTACCGCTACCCACCCACTTAAGGGGGAAAGATGCAGAATAGAGTGTCCCTAACCTGACAGTATGGCGTGAATGGTGATGCTGCCATTATAATGATATCACACGCTAACGGCCTCTAGTGCGTAAATGGCCACAGACTGGTAAGTAATCTTTTCCACACTTTCTTCAGGACCAATTAGCCTAAACATTGGAGACTCAGATTTCAGTCTTCCACTTTTTTCAAGTTAACAGAAAACAAACAAACAAACAAATGTCTATGATTTTGTGTGGAGAGGGGATATTGAAGGGTTTACTTCTAAAACAAGGGGTTTCTCTGTATTTCTCTGTCACCTTATGCATTCTGAAGATCACTCAGAATCCATTGTAGTTGCTTAATTTCCACTGCACTGAAATCATTTGCTCACCAGTTTTCTTCAGATGCACTGAGAAATTATCTTTAAAAGCCTTCTAGAAAATATCCTTTACCCTTTCAAATTCCATTCAATCTCCCTGAACTGAGAGGCTATTTAAATCATTTTGTAGAATCAAACTGTGCATAATATTGTTCAATCAATTTTGCTAGTAACGGAAGTTGGGAGAGATCAAATGTGAAGAAGCTAGTGAAGCATAAATCTACAACTATTCTTGTTGAATGTAGCAGAAGAGGGGAAAAATACACACTTGAGATCTTTTGATGTGCTGACTGAGTTAGGAATAGAAGCAAGCCTTTTTTTTTAGTGTGAATGCACAAGCGCGCACGCACACACGCGCACACACACACAGAAAAATATCCCCAGTTCATCATTTCAACAATGAAATCTGATTTTAAAAGTGATAATATAATTCAGTCTCATCGCAGCTTCAGAGAATGTTGAAATACTACTGTTAAAAATGGGTACTGATATGAGATGTTCCAAATCAAATTGGACTGCTGCAAACAGCAGAATTTTATTTTACAGAGGTTGTCTATGGCTAAATCTCACTCTTCCCCAGTCCCTCCATTGCTTTTGACCAAAAGAGTTATGTGCATTACGAATTCAGAACAATAATTCTGATGACTGTAGGCAATCTTAGCATGACAGAAGTTAAATTAGCCAATAATGATTTCATTAAAGCAGAGCTGGACAAGTTCAAACACAGTGAAGGCCATTTTTCCTTTCTGAATCCATCTAAGGGGCTTCAGCAGCACATTTTGGCATACCTGAAGTAACATAATGACACTCCTGGCCACGATTTTGACCAATTTGGTTTTCTTTTTTCAGCTATGTTTGGGGAGGTTTGAAGGACCAAGGGGTTTAGGGGAGCAAACTGGCCTTTTTAGCTGGTTTTGGTGGATCTGAGATGTTTGGGGAACATCCCAAAATCAGCTGGATTTTAAAAAAAATGAGTAGGATCTAGAGGCTTTGAGGGCCTTCTGAGGATCCCACAGGACACACATAAAGGTCTCAAGGGCTGCATGTGACCCATGAGTGCACTTTGCCCACTCCGGAATTAAACAAAATACAATAGAGACATGAAGGGACTTCTTTCCCAGTTTCCAATTCACCGTGGTAATTTTCTTCTTAAATCTAATCAATCCCATCTATCTAATTCTAAGATCAGTAAACAGATATTTACTGACAGTAGCTTTGGATCAGGCTGTAAGTCCAATTGTTAATGTCCTTAATAACAGCTTCATTATTCTTAGGAATATTAGAATATCCATTTTAAAGAAAACCCCTCAAACTATGATAAACTTTCTTATTTTTCTTTTTAGTGGTGGTGAAGCTACTTTTTTGTTATCTACTTGCTTAGTGTCTCTCTCTCTCTCTCTCTCTCTCTCTCTGTGTGTGTGTGTGTGTGTGTTCTACTTTCCTCATTAGCAGCTTATTTTAAAAAAAAAAATTCAAGGAGAAGAGAAGGTAACCTTGTTAATTTTCCCTGCAGCTACCTTGCCAGCCAACTCCTTCTTTCCATGCACTCCAGATGGCTTTGAACTATTTCTGAAGCTAACTGTCTTAATTATCTGAAAGCCCTGTCTCTGCACGTGAGCCTATCTGAGTCTCACAATCTTTGTGGGAGCACTTTCTCTCCATCGCACCACCTTTCCAAGTTTGTCTGATGAGGGACACAGGAAAGAACCTTTAGGTAGTTCCTCCTAGGCTTTGAAAGACTTTCTCAAGGGAGGCTCAGTTGGCCCACTCTCTGCTTTCTTTTTGTTAGCAGGCAAATACTTTCTTATGCAAGCAAGCAGTGAAGCAAGGCAAACCTGAGTAGAGCCAGCCAACTGCAGCTTATGGAATGCTGTAGGGAGGGTTGTTATTGATGAAAGGATATAACCTAGAGCAAGGGTGGGTCAAGTGTAGCCTGTAGCCACATGCAGCCTCACAGAACCCCTGCCCCTCGAGGTTCGAAAAATTAAAAATAGCTCCAAAATGTCTGTAAGGGTGTGGAGGACATTTTAACCATATATGGAGGCCCCCTGGACTCCAAAGGGTAAGAAAATTAAAAAATGCTCCAAAATACCCTTTAGAATATGTGCGGCACTTCCACCATGGGTTTTTTTTTGGGGGGGGGGGATATCTGAAAATATTTACACCCAAGATAGGACTTTTCTGAAACAAGAAGTAAACAGGAAGTGACTTCTACTTACTTCTTGTTGTTAAAAAAAAAGCCCCAAAACATGGTCTAATTGTCCCCCATATACCATAAAGGTTGTTTAAGGGCATCTTGGGGCAAAAAGGACCTTTTTTTTATGGGTGGGTCCGGTGGGTGGTGACCCTTCAAAGTCTCATGGGGGAGTAATGCAGCCCACAGCATTCCACCATTGCCATCCTGACCTAAAGACTAGTCTGCTAAAGGGTCAGTTAGGACCAATCAGAAAGAGAGTTACAGGTGTTAGGAAGACAGGATTCGATAAGATCTTAATAGGGTTTCGGGAGCTGAGAATGTGGAGTGAGGTCAGGAAGAAGAGTTGCTTTGCTTGAAACTGAGATGTTACTGGGTACTGTGTGTGGAACCAGCCTAAGGCTAAATGTTTATTTGTTGTATTATAAATGTTCACTGTTTTTATTTTTTACATTTCTGCCTGAATATTTTAATTTAATAATTTACTAGGACAACTGGTCATGCTTTACCACACTGAAACCACTGACCAACACAACCACTTGTCCAATATAAAGATCGGCAAAGGCCTGAGGACCAAATCCAGCGAGAGATCCTGAGGGTAAAAGGGCAAGGTGAGCAATAAGAGCCTATGGGATGGAATTGCAGGACCAGCCTCTGTGATGCAGTGGTTTCATCACAGAGGTCAGCCTTTAACTAGTTGAGGCAGATGGATGTGCAGTGGATGTGCTTAATATGGAACAGATGCTTAATGTGTTTCTGTAATTGTTTTAAATCAGTACTTTGTATTGATTGTTCAATGCTCTTTTAAACTTGTGTACCACTTATTTAGTTATTTTGTTTTAAATTATATTGCAAACTGTTTTGGGCTCCATATCAGGAGAAAGGTCAGTTATAAAGCAAATAAATAAATAAATGACACCCTTTCGGACAATATTAATCAATTGGATATTACCACATGGCTGTCCTGAGGGTTTATAGTGAAGTACTATAGCTTACTCCACTTTAAAAAGCCGTGTGAATTTTGGGTTGTGATCTCAAGCCTACCTGCCTAGAGGTAATCTCCAAAAAGACTCATCCAGGAAAATATTTAGCCACACATTGGTAAAACAGTTTGAGAAATACTATTTTTCCCCCAGAGATGGCCCTCCCATGACGTTCAATGAGGGGGATGCTTTATATGGTCAGTTTTACAGGTAGCAGAGTAAGAGATAAACCTGACTGACAGAGAGGCACCATCTATCTGGAGATATACCTATAGAAATATCTATAGATATCTGGGAGTTACAGGCCAAGAAAATCTGGAGGGCCACACATTTCCTTTTTCTAGGCTAGTGGATCAACTCTTTTTAGAAACACAAAAGCACACTGAATCCACAGTCTCAGTAGTTTTCTTAACTATTCATAAGGCTGAAAGTGAACAGATAGTGTAGCTTCCATTTGTTTTGAACCACTCCAGAAAATAGATATTCCAACATGGCTAGTTGTTTGCATGCTGAATAGGCAAGTTTCCTACATACTGATGCCTGGATCCATAAACATCCACTGTCCAAACAATGTCATAAGGTGACTCTTATGTACTCCTTATAACATCCCAGCCAAAGATTTACACATTCCCTTTTTGAAGTCACCTAAAGGCTAAAGGATTTTCCCTTTTTGAAGTCACCTAAAGGCTAAAGGATTTATTTAATGCAAGGATAATACATTCAAAATGAAAGGCATTTCTTCAAATTATGCTCTCAATTATCTAGCTGTGCAGCCAGCAAAATCTAGTCCCTGCTACCAATTTGTAGTATGGAGTGGAACAAAATGAGGACATTCCACCCCTGAAAAAGAATTCTGCCCTCTAATGAAATTTTCTTTCAGTCACCAAATTTCTATGCATTACAGTATCTTAAAACTTCAGCTGAGCATTTAGAAATACAGTTACAGCATCCAAAGAAAGGAAAAAGGCAATGTGACCAAGGGGCTGTGGACGCAGCAATCAAAAAAGTTCTAGGTGTGAATAATTTTCAGTTTCTTACTCTCTGCCATGTTAGAAATGTGGGGACTGAAGTAAAATTTTATATTTTGTGGCAGAATTCTTAATGGGGGCAGGCCCTCATTTTGCCTCACCTCAGCAGTGACAGTCCTATCTGCAATTCTTTCTAGCCCTTTTCCAACTCACTGCTTCCATTCAGGATGCCTAGAGACCCTGGAGCTAAGGTACTCTTTAGAATTTGTGGTTGTGGCAGCCTTTAGCTATGGATAAAACATATTGTCTCTTTATAAGTAGTTAGAAGATTGTTTGATCTTAGAGCGCGTTCCGCACTACACTGTTATAGTGCTATTATTCCACTTTCAACATCCTATGGAATTCTGGGGTTTATTGTTTAGGGAGAGGCATTCAAAATACTAAGCCAGAGAGCTCTTTGGCCTCAGTAAACTATAAACCCCAGAATTCCACAGGATGTTGAAAGTGGAATAACAGCACTATTACAATGTAGTGCAGAAAGAGTGTGTACAGTCATCCCCCTGTATCCACAGGCTCTGCATCCATGGATTCAACCAACAAGGCTTTAAAAAAAATTCCAAAAAGCAAAGCTGATTTTGCTGCACATTGAGCACTATGCTGATGTGTAAGCATATCCTTCTGTAGCTTCCCACTATTTCACAGATCCTCATGCTCTCCCTGGCACTCATTTGAGTTGTTTGCCATGTTATATAAAGGACACCATTTTATTAAGCCATAATGGGACTTGAGTATTCACTGATTTTGGTATCCATGGGGGGGGGGTCATGGAACCAACCCCCAATGGATACTGAGGACCCATAGTATTTGTCATAGTGGGATGCTTAACCAATTTGTGTGACTATTTCAGTTTTATATTTGCAGGTGTTGATTGCTAGAAATTTTTGGTTGTGTTTTGTTATGTAAATGTTTTTGATAGTGCTATTTAAAGCATTTTTAGTCCTGCTATCTAGCTGGGAAAGATTCCCAGGACAGTTTACCTAGATTAATAAGAAGACAGTTCCTGCCATCCAGCTTATGATCTGAAAGAGAAAAGACTTAAAGGAAATGAACTAGGAGGGAGGAGGGGAAAAAACTCCCCAAACTCAGGCATTTGAGGCCCTTTTACATTATGCAATTATACCTCTGTGATTCCACTATAGCTGTCATCCTGTGGAATTCTGGGGTTTGTACTTCATTGAGGCACAGCAGCTCTCTGGCTGAGAATTCTGTTTACCTTTCCCTAATTTGTAAATCAATCTAAATACCCTAAAAGCACCAGATCCCCTCTGATCTTGGAAGCTGAGTGGGGTCAGCTATGATTAGTACTAGAATGGGAGATCACCAACAAATCCAGGTGCTATAGGTTATGTTTCAGAGGGAAGAACTGGTAAAACCACCTCTGAGTATTCCTTGCCTAAGAAAACTCTATGAAAGGCATGGGGTCACCTAGTAATACAGCCTACAGCGCCTGATATTCATTGATGGTTTCCCATATAAGTATAACCAGGACTGATCCTGCGTAGCTTCCAAGATGGATATTTATTATCTGATAACCCTAGTAGGATGCAGTGTTGTTAAAGTCTTGCCCACTGATGATCACTATGCTGGGTGTACATTTCATTCCATGGAAGACTATCAAAATGATAACTTTCAAAATAAAAGCAAGACAATGCATCTCAGCTTTCAAAATAAAAGAAAGACAATGCATCTCAACTGTACATTTTTTTTAAAAAAAAACCTGCATACTTGTTTTGAGAAAAATGGTTAAATGAACAGATGCATTCTGAAAAATCATTCTCTCCAGGGTTGGCAGGATTCCAAAAACCAAAGCTTTCTGTTTACAAGTAAATGGAAGGATTAAGAAGGAAGGGATCTAGAAATTCAAAGCAAAATGAGAATAAACCTGCAGTCATTTGGCTCAGTCACTATTGATCAGTGATTGCATTGCTGAGGATCATTTTCACTTTCTGCTCATGCCCCTGGAACTCGCGTTTGCATGGAGCAAGAGGAGAAAAATGAAGTCTGAGAGTGCATAATCAAGAAAAGAAAGTACCTAGTACTAATTAAGTGGATGATGATGAACTAAAAGACAGGAGAACTAACATAGCTCTAGATTAAGTTCCCGAAGTTATACATCATGGGTAGGTAGGCATATTGAAATTTGGGGGAAATCCCCCCTGTAGCTGTCCTTCTGTTGAATGATGTGGGGTATAGTTGGTCACCAGCCCGCCCACCCCAATACCCTCAGATCTTTAACCAGAAGGCAAGGTGTTTGCTTCTCTAGCTGGTGTTTCACCTAGGAACCTGACTGTTTTCTGGTCTTTTGTCCCATAGCTCATACTCCCCAGTGATGATGGGAGTTGTAATCCACTGTCTCTAAATATAAAATATTTTTTAAAAGTGATAAGTGCAGCTGGAGCTGAAGAGTTTCCTCTCTTTCCAAAGCATTGCCACCATCTTTGTGCAGGGTTAGAGCATCAGCCATTGCCATTAAACAGATCTACTGCTGATACAAGGATTTTGTTGTTGTCATCAGCAAGCATTCTGTGTCTTTTAAAGGCCCTTAAATGCTTTCACATTGTTTTAAATTAGCGCTGATCTTAACAAGATAATTTATTTAGCTGTTTTAAATGGTCTTTTATCATTATAATGACCTTCTTTTTAGGTGCATGCTGTTTCAGTCTGTGCTGTGATCTGCCTTGGGCTTCATATTGCGAGAAAAGAGAGAGATAAATAAAATTAAATTTTAAAAAATCTGGCTTGGTCACAGCTTGGAAAAATTATCTCTCATGCTAACACATTTGCATTAGTCTTATCAACCTACCCTGGTGGTTTGAGGAAAGTAGGGCATTATATTACTTGTTAGTAACATCCTTTATTCACAGTAGTAACTCCCAGAAAGTGCTGGGTTGTGTCAAAGGAGGAGAAGTGATCACATCAGTGAACAGTAGTATCTTGCATGTATCCTTTGCTTAAAGATAAAAGAACAGGAGAGAGGGGAAAACTTTGATTCTCTCATGTATAAGGTAAGGCAATGTCATGTCCTCTGCTACCACTCCATGAGTACCACGTCAAAAAGTTATTTATTGAGGTCAAAACCCCCATGTCATTTCAGTTTGAGACAAAACCAATGAAGCTGCCCTTCCATTGCCCCAGTGGGTAATTTCATTACCAGCAATTGCCCGAGAGAGATACAATCATGTGCCACTTACTACAAATATTGTACAGCTGTGAACACTAGGAATTTAATGTCATTCTCAAAGGAAGGAACAAGTAATTTTAGCAATTTTCTTCTAGCTGAGAGAAAAAAAAGTTCTGGCCTTATTCTGCATAGAATACACATGTGGGGGTTTTGTGTTGAAAACAGCAGTTTTGCATAGGAAACAGCATTTTCTGCGCAGAAAATATTTCTGTGTAGAAAAGGCTCTGGCTGCGAACTTATTTTACACAAAATGTTTACTTTTTCCACAGGAAGCAGTAGTTTTTGTATGGAAGATCATATTTCTGTGCAGAAACATTTTCTGATAAAAAAACTCTGCTATGCAAAAAATGCTGTTTACGTGGGGCAGGAGCGAGAAGGCTGTGGAATGAGCACAGGACACCAAACTGGGAGACAAAAAGGCCACAACTTTATTGGCCACAGAATACAAATAGGTTGGCCCACGCATGGGTCTGGATCCTGGCATCGATCAACCTGCTGTTGACCGATTAGCCCAAGCTTCCAGCTGGAATCCCAATGGAATGGGGGGGAGACCCACCAGCGAGGCATCCCCTGCCACCCAGAGGTGTATGAAAGGCATGTTCCCCCGAAGCCGGACATGCTTGCTGCTACCTTGAACCCTCTCCAAACCACGAGGGACCACCAAACCAATGCCAACGGCTATTGGCCCCGACAGACCCAGATCCATGCCCATGCGACCACCCAAAGTTGTGACAAGTAAAAACAAATACACTTTAAAAAACGTGACAAAGCAATATATAATAACAGCATACAAATAACCACAGCAAACTACAAACCACACAGGAGAGAACAATTGAGGGAGGGAGGGAGGGAGGGAGGGAGGGAGGGAGGGGAGCAGCTGCAACAAAAAGAGGCTGCCCAAGTGGAGGCAGGGAAATAAATCCCCCCGCAGCCACTCAGCCAGGCTGTAACAGCCAATCGGACCTCACAAGGTGTGATCCAGTTGGCCAGCACTCTGCGAGCATCTGGGCACCCAGAAGCCCAGCCTCTAGAGACCAGAAATGGCCACTCCCTGGCCCAGTGGGCCAGAAGATACGCCATTCCTCCAGGCCCGCTCAGCCACGCAAATGGCGCTGTGCAGAGGTAAGTTACGCAGCACACTTCTGTGCAAAGTTGCCACAGGTGGACTTTTCACTGAATAAGTCCTGAATTGCCAAGATTTTCGTCAGTCTAGGATTTTCCTTGTTGAGGTTTCCCAGCACTTGATAAACATGTATCTGACCATTTTTTAAAAATATTTTTGAATATTCTTTCCATCCCCAGTGAACACTATCATTTCACAACAAACACCTGTTCTTTATGTATGTGTGTTTGCCTCTTTGTTTTTGGAAACACAGAGAGGCTTTCCACTTCTGCATATGTCAATGTATTATGTGCTGTTTTGCCAACAGTGCACTCAAGAGTCTGTTCAGTAGCTCTGCGTTGCATAAATGAGTTGAGTCAAACTTGATTTGTATGTTGCCTCCAGGTTCAAGAACCATACACAAACATATGTGCACGCACGCACACACACACACACACATTTCTATTGATGCCTATGGCCATTTCTGCACTACATTCTTATAGCACAATTATTCCATTTTCAACATCCTATGGAATCATGGGGTTTGCAGTTTAGGGAGGGGCTGGCCGGCCCCTCCCTAAACTGCAAAACCCAGGATTCCATAGAATGTTGAAAGTGGAATAATCGAACTATAAGAATCTAGTGTGGAAATGGCCTATAAATGTTGCAGAAAGGGGAAGAAATCTCAAGAGATGGGGACAAAATTCACCACACTTTCAGGGGCCTATTCTATAAGATTAATTTAGAAACAAAGTGCATACCAAGAGTATTAATTATGTAGATAAAATGCAAGATGAAGAGTTCACTTTTTATATCTCATAAAGATACTGCCAGAAACACTTGGATGAGCAGACTGTAGTCGAGGGGGAATTTATTAAAATGGGAAGTGACCGTTGAGAGGGTCTTAACATTAAGCAAAGGTCACAGTACTGGAGAGGAAATCAGAACTGCAAGTAGCATGGGGGCCTAACAGCAGGAAGGCAAAGAGCAAATAATGAGACCATATGGCCATCATCAGATTGTGTGCTTGTGTGAGCCTGTTCTTGCTGAAACTCATATTTTATTCCTTCTCCTTGATGAATTTGTTCTATGCATGAATTGGCTCTGGCCACAGAATCCATGCTGAGTGAATATAGATACTATATTTATAAAAGATAAAGCCATAACCTAGCCAGGCTGGACCAAATGACTGCAATGTAATGGTGGCTTAGGTCAGGAGCTGTTTTGATTCTGCAAATGCCACATTAAGAGAAAAAAGTAAATATAATAATCAGTGCTACCAAGTGCCAAAAAATGCAAGGCACTAATATGGGCTAGACTTGAATAAGCTGAATTGCTCATTTGTTGTGAACAATTCTATCAGTTGCTTATTATATAGTCCACAAGATAGCTTTCCCAAGCTTGGCCCTATTCAGTTATACCATCTACAAATCCCAACATTACCAGTCAGTATGTACAAAGGCCTTGCTGGTAGGTGATCATGGGGACAAGCCCAATAAAACACAACACCATTATAGTTACAGTTGATCATAAGACTGCAATCCAATGCACTTATTTGAGAGTTGTGTTGGTCATAACTAACTTGTTCCATTAGTGTCAATCCAACTTAAGACAAACTGGGACTTTTGTCTGAATCAGCTGGATATCTGGCCACCTTTTCTCAAAGAAGATAAATTCAAGATGCATTTAAATGGTGAGATGAAAGGTATCAACTATAATAGGAACCAGCTAATTCAGGAGAAAATTTAGAAATGTATCTTTGTAATGAATCACCATATGAGCACTGATTCTCTGGTAGTAGAGTTTGCCTACTACCTTTGAGGAAGCCAATGTCATCTTTGATTTTAAAACTTGAAGTAGACAGATGTGGTTAGATTTGTGTATTTCAGCATAATAAGTTGTCCTTTTGAGAGTTGAGGGGAGTAATCTGACTGAAAATAAGCTTAACTGGATTGTAATATAATGCTTGATGAATCAGTTTTGGTTTCGTATTCAGAAAGAGAAAAAATACCATCTTTTATAAGGCCTTATGACCCAGGAGTCTCCTCTCACATCTTCCCATGCACCAGGTATAGGACTTGTGTGGCTCTGCAAATGTTGAATTCCAGTTCCCAGAAACTCTAGCCCACATGGCCAATGATCAACAATATCTGGACGGCTGCATAGTTCACATGCCTACCTGATACAATGCATGATATGGCTTATCTCATACATTATACATCCATGTTCCTGTGCGCACTACTGCAGAAGACTACTCTTGCTTGCTTTTCATTTACTGGATTCAGTTCAGCCACCCACACCCAGTGGTCCAAGTGGGAGGATCTCTTCATGCCATTGCCCCCTTCCCAATTAGCTAGAGGTTCAGCTGAATTTTTAATTTTGCAATCCAGGACATACTTACAAAGGAGTAAATTCTACTGGACACATTCAAATTTAATTTCTGGTAAATCTTTGTAGGATTGCACTGGATTTATATTTGGGATTTAAATCCAGACTTGGTTTGTTCTCAGATGTTAAACGGGACCAGTGAGAAACAACAATTTCTTCTCACTGTGAGACATCAAGAGGGGCTTTGTTTTGTTTTGTTTGCAAGGGGGTTGGTCTTTGAAAGTTTTTAAATATTTTGGGTATTTCTGTAAATTGACAAATGTGGTAACCACTGCATAAACTAGTAAAAGACGTAAGCTTGGATGAGTTGTTAGTGTGTTTCTGACCTATTCTTTTGCTGTGTGTGTGCTTAGTGTCACAAAGGTGTACATTTTGCTGGGAAACATTTTAAACAAAATGTAGAATGTGCAAAACAACAACAACAACAACAACAACAATAACAACAACAACACATGAGATCTTAGTTTCATGCTGGAGCCAAGACCTTTAATGAGGGTTGGGAGAATCTTTAGTACTCAGGTAACCTGTCTTAGCCAAAATCTTGGGAATAGCGAGACTTTTTCCCCCCACATTTCTATACACTATTCAATTAAGTGCTGAGTATCCACCTCCCAAGTATACAAAGCTTAACCTTGAGATGTATTCTAGAGAGTCTGCTTTGCTATCATCAATGATGTTTGCTTTTCAGATACTTGGGTTTTTGCATGTTATTTGGAGAATTTGCTTGCTATGGAATATGTAAGAAGAGTGGCAGAATGGCCACATGTATACATTTTCCTGAGCATAATCAAACAGCTTGCATATGGAAGCAAGGGTATCTCAACACTTCCCTTATCAAAACATAGTTAACTATTAACTATTAAACTAATTCCAAGCCTTGCAGAGGCGTAGGTAGAAGGGGGTCTTTGGTTTAACATGTCTCTTGAAAAATCCACTTTGATCATAAATTAGTTATGGAAATAATTTGTCTTCCAGTAATGCCTTGTAAAGGGTTCTGTTACATTGCAGATACAATTAGTCTCCACATAGCAAATTACCAGGTACCAGTCTGATCTCATGCCTTCAATGTATAAAGCACCTCTTTCAGGCGGAAAAACTGCTTAGAATCAAGGGCATTTGTCATAATTGATACCACTTCATTGCCAGTGTTTTACCTTTTTCATTTGCTGTGCACAGTGATGATATGCCTTTACTCTGATCCAGCTGGGATCTTCTTATGTTTTTACCTTGTAGCTATCAATTTAATGACTCTAGGATCTCTGCTAGGCAGGCAAAATGAATGAATTAAGTACAATGTCTCCCTTAACTGCAGTCATATTTCTTGGGTCAATCATGGGTAGTAGCCAAAGAGTGCATCCAAGGCTAATTTTGATTTTGGGGGGGGGGAGTTGTGATAAATCGGGGTCTGGAATGAGACGACTAGAACTCAAAGGGGAGCTCTCTTTCTTTGTTAACGCTTTCCCCCTCAAAATAGTAAGCATGGAAAGGAATTTACTTTTGGAAACCCCATCTTGAATGCTGCTCACAAAATGTTCTAAAGCCTTTTGTAGCTGCATGCCTGCTTAGTTCTGCTAGATGAGCAAGGTTGCCCATGACAGTAGACAAATCACAGTAATTTACCCCAGCTCTGCTCATAAGGGATCAAGAATTCACAGTGTTCCCATCTATGGTGTAGGCCATATACAAACATGAAAAATTCAAAGTGCTGGTTGTGACCTACAAAGCTTCATGCTAGTGTATCTGAAACACCACCTTCTCCCATATATGCCTGCTGGTAATTTAAGATTATTAGAGAAGGTCCTTGTAAAAATGCACAAAAAACCCCCACCGCCCATCAGTGCCTCACACTCAAGGCTTGCCCAGCCTGACACCTCTTTGTGATCAGAACTGAACAGCCAGGGAGGTCTCTGAATCAAGCCAGGGCCAGGACAAGCGGGTCTGCCTCAGTTCTTGCTCTCTGAGAACACAGTCCCTTCCGCACTCTTGTCCCCCTTGGCTTCTTCCTTTCAGGACTCTCCCTCTTTACTGCCTTCCCTAAATCTGCCCTTCTCCCAGATGTAAGGATCAGCAGTGATTTATATTTTCCAAGACTGTGGTCCCGTTGGCACTAAGGTCAAGATTATATTATTGGTAGCGTGTATATTCCAGGATTCAAAATAAGACTCTGTGACACTGTTTTAAGGAACACAGAACTTCAAACATTTATTGTAACGCTGTTGCTTTACATTTGTTTTATATCTCAATGTTTACAAACAGCACACCATTCTTCTCTCTCTCTCTCTCTCTCTCTTTCAATTCATTCACTATCTCTCGTACACCCAGTTCTCTCTCCCACAGAGCTCTTCAAATCTCCAACCTCTCCCAAACACACCACAAATCACACTCCTCTTTTCAATCACTCCCCAGACAGTTAAAATCCATTATTTTCCTCTTTCCACCAGCCCCTCCCCTGGGCTATCCAAAATTCCATTTCACCAGCTAATCAGCTTAAACACTCTCAGTTGCCAAAGAGGCTCTGTTGTCAAGACCCCCTCCCATCAGGTTCGTCACAGTCCTGTAGCCTTTCCCATCACTCCTTGGGGCTATGTTGATGGGTACACATGGCAGAGACTTCTCTATAGCAGCACCCCAGTGGTTAAACTCCCTCTCAAGCAAAGGCTGGTTCCATCCCTTTTGAGTTTCCAAAAGACAGCTATGTTGTCTCATATGGCCTTTCATGTGAACAGGTGCTTTCGCTGTTTTATCTTTCTGCCATTTTGAAACTATTTTTTAAAAGAGGAGTTTTACCCTGTTTTTAAATGTTTTTGTGTATTTAATGTTTTAAATCATTTTATCCTTTGCACAGCACCTACAGGACCTTGGTAGATTGATAAGTGATCAACAAATAGTTTAAATAAAATAATAAATAAAATAAATCCAGACATACCCACTACAGAAAATCTCATTCATACATTTTTTAATTAAAGCAGTTTTTTCACATTGACCATCTTCCCTCTCAACAAAACAAAACCTGAAAGCCAGTATGGAGAAGAAAAGAAAAATAAGAACCTCTGCCCTTCACAATCATAGCTAAAATCCTGACGTTTCTGCTGGTTAGAAATAGACAGGAAGAACTTGTGTTCATTCTCCAAGGGCAATAATCAGGCCTAGAAATGCATAGAATAGGAGGAAGTTCCACCCAGTTTCCTGCTTCCACTTCCATATTTTGAGTGTAATGTGGAAGAGATGGGCTTACAAGATGGGACTGAGATGAAAAGATTAAAAGAGTTCCTGTTCCCCTGGAGCACTATAGCCGTTAAAATCTGGCTCTTGTTTGAGGGCTCCAGTCTTCTGAATTTATATTTGAAAAAAAAAATGCTTAAATTGACATTCTTCCCCAAAGTGGTGGCAGTCTCTCTCCCTCAATATGTAGGCTATGAGAAGCAGAATTTGAGGTAACAGGTTACAAGCAATATAGTTACTTGCAATGAGTTATTTTTCTGGTAACAATGTAGCAAAGCCATGTTTACAGACACAGAATAAATAATGAGTAGGGACAATGATTTGTCTGTATGGAACATCATTACTTTTAAAGGGGCATTTTAATGGAATTATTGAAGCATTCTGAACAAAACTTGCCAATGCTATGTTGTTCTCTCACTCTCTTTTCAAGTCTATTTTTTTAAAAAAAATAAGGTAATGAATTTTTATTTTTATTTTATTTTTTTTGCAATGACAACTAATTAATTATTTGGACTTTGCAATGATTTACATAACATATCTTTTTTAAAAAGTAATTTTGCAAGTTCTGATGAGAAGACAAGGTGGGGGAGCTGTCTTATGTAATTAATTAATTAATTAATAATTAAAATAATTTCTACAACAATGTAATACAAGTAGACATTGTGCCCTTCTAACTGTATAATTAATTTTAACTTAATTATGCCCTATAATTCTAAACATCATCTAATCAGGTTTTATTTCAGTCTTGTGCTCAACAAACTTGAAATTTGTTTTTTTTTAAGCGTTAACCTAGTTAAACCTTTGTGAAATCTTTATTAGTATAATTGTTTAGGTAATGGATCTCTCTGAGAGCTTATGGAAACAAGAAGGCAATATTAATTGTATTCTTAGTTGCCTGTTTACAACCAGTCAAATATTAGAAAATGAAAAGACTTAAGGTTTGGTAACTGTTCTGCCTGTTAATGTGCTGCCAACCATCCAGATTAGTAACTTAGACAAGTCATTGTAAGCCTAAGACACACACAAACACAGAATCATACAATGATATGTCTAAAATATAGCATTCCTGGCATGACCAAAACACTTCAACAATGCTGAAAATAATAAGCATGCAAAGATCAAATGCTAAAATGCTAGTGTGACACTAATAAACTTCAGACTTCTTCAAAAGACCAAACATGACTGAAATTCAAAGATAACAAACATGTTCCATTGTTGTGAGAAAAAAAAAGGATATAAGAAGATGAGGTGGGCTAGAAAGGGAATTCTTATACTCTTCTAAAACTATATTTTGCATGGTTTTTAAACTGAAAGCACTTTGTAGGAACAGGCTGTAGTTCTCAGGGAATGGAAAGTTGCTGATAATGCAAATGCTGAAATCCTGATCCACCCACACACTGTGTGGTTCCAATTCTTTTCCAGATTCCGCCCAGTTTTTGTCCCCTCTCTCTCATGCAAGCAGTTGCATTTATACAGTCAACATTACATACTTACAGTCCTTAGTGCCATCACACACTGCTCACAGAGCATGGAAAGTTCTGTTTGGTAACTATAAGTCCCAGAATCTCCCAATCAGTGTGTGGCTATGTTGGCTGGGGAATTTGGGAGTTATAGTCCCCCTAAATGTGAATTTAACCAATCTCGAATTTCTCCTTCATTTCAATGGGACTTACAGGGGAAGCTTCAAGGTCCAACACTTTTCCCCTGCCTCAGTGTAGTTATTTTCACAAAGACTTAAATCTATGTGGCATCCAAGAGTCATTAGAAAAACAAAAGAGGCACCATGGAACTGAGTGATAAGAATCCACCTTAAAGCTCACTCCGCCCCAGCTTTAAAAGGGGGAACTCAAAATTGGCAAGCATAAAATAGATCCATGTAATGCACTTCCTGAAAGCTCACCTCATAAATATTGGATTTGAGGCTGTATTTTTTAGCTTTATAAGATTTCTTTCTATAGTGAAATAAGCAGATTGTCTGGGTAGTATTCAGCCTGTGAAAAATAGATTGCATCTAATCCCATTCAAATATCTGCATCTTCTATTTATATAGATTTTTTTTTTTTTTTTTTTTTTTTTGGAAGCAAGGATGGAGATTAGGGGGTTGGAATGACTGACCAATTTATTTAAAATGCAAATTTCAGAGATGGGCTCAGAGATTCCAATTGCTTTGACCATATGTTGAAAGGCAACTCTGCCAGTGTTTGCAGGCACCAGTAGCTTTACAAAGAAAATGATCACAGCTCGTGAGCAGCTGCTAATGAGCTAACGTCATGGCACAAAATGAGAAGATCTGATCATAGCAACAATACTTTTTGTGCTATCAGTTATGATTGTTGTGTATGCCTGTGGGAATAGGGGCATATGTCTAAATTTGGGCCCCTTTCTAGAACCAATTATTCTACATATCTCAGTTCTATTGCTTTTTTAAAAAAAGAAAATACAACCATCTGAGAGCTAGCATGGTACAGTGGTTTGAATGTTGGACTAGGACTCCAAGAAACCAGGGTCCAAATCCTCACTTGACCATGGAAACTCTCTAAGTGACCTTGGGTGAGTCACACTCTCTCAGCCTCAGAGGAAGGCACTGGCAAACACCCTCTGAAAAATTCTTGTTTAAAAAAAAAACCAACACTGTGGTAAGTCCACCATAGGACTACTGTAAGCCAGAAATAACTTGAAAGCACACAACAGCAACTCGCAATTACTGTTGTTTTGCTAGAAAGCCTAGTTTCAGACTGGACCTTACAATACAATTAGACTAACTTCTGAATTGAATGTACCAGACTTTATGCCCACTTGCAAATCAATGGATTTACATATGCATGTTGAAAGGCAATGTTTACAAACAGGCATTATGTCATACTTCTTTAGTGCCTGATCCAACCAAAATTAGTTCTGAATGGAATTTTTGCTGCCAAAAAAGAGATATTTGATGCCTGCCAGCTTGGATGGCATTAAAAGGGAATTAGATAAATTCATAGAGAATCAGACTACCAATGGCTGCTCATCATGATGGTTAACTGAGACCTATAGTATCAGAGGCAGTATGCTACTCAATACCAGTTGCTGGGGAAGACAGGTAGGAAGTGCAGTTCTACACATGTCCTCCTGGTGGGCTTCCTATAGACATCCAGTTGGCTACTGTGTGAGCAGAATGCTGGACCAGAAAAGTCTTCAGTCTGAACCAGCAGAGCTCATCTTATGTGGAGTTAAAACAAAGCATGCTTATGATCAAGTATGCTTATTTGATGTTCTGTATCCCACTGATGTTCAGTAGAAGCATCAAGCACATACTTAAATTTCTGCTACTGAAGCAAAATGATAATTAAGGCTATACTCTATATACCTGGGGTGGGGGACTTCTTTTTTGTTAAGGAATGCATTCCCTAGGCTGGGGCCACATGCTAATAGTACATCGAGCTAAAAATCAGTGCTGGATGGGATCAAACAGAACTTGGAAATGTCAGGTTTGGGGCTACAACTTCCAGAATCACTCAGCCCGCATGATCAAAGGTGTAGCCATTACTTATAGCCATTACTTAAGTTGTACCATATTAATTGAAATGTCATCTTCTTCCTAGCTAAAAGACCTGTCTTCTTTTGCATCTGGCCACCTTATTGGAAGTATGTCCTGGCTGTTCCATGAGCTTTAAATCTACAGGAATAAAAATAGGGTTAACGTATTGTTGTTTTTCCTATTCATTTGCTCCCAATAGATATTCCTAATGACAGCAGGAGGAGGAGGAGGAAGACACCAAATGATGTATCTCCTGTTGCAGCTTATTCTCTGTGATTTTTCAGCACTAGCCACAATTTTTCAAAACTAGGGGAAGGTTTTTTATTTTCCTTTCCCTTGAGTTATTTAGATGGGCAGAAGTTAATTCCCATGTTCATTTCAATTGTTTTGGTTCCCTCTGTACTTCTGGTCTGAAGTAGAAAGGGAACACAACTCCCACTAATGTGTTGCATGGGTAGGGGGAGGTGGGGAAGGAAACCTGGAGATGTAGTTACCCACATCTCAAGGAAGACAAAGAAGATGGATGATATCCCCCGTCTGTCTGTCTGTCTGTCTGTCTCTCTCTCTCTCTCTATCATCAATATCATGACTGGATGCTGCTATGAGGAATGCAATCAAGAGAAAAAATAGC
This sequence comes from Cyclura pinguis, assembly GCA_030412105.1. Classification (NCBI taxonomy): domain Eukaryota; kingdom Metazoa; phylum Chordata; class Lepidosauria; order Squamata; family Iguanidae; genus Cyclura; species Cyclura pinguis. The sequence goes on along the minus strand of CM059603.1, from coordinate 78,365,241 downwards.
CCAAAATTTACTGTGACTGTTCACTGTCTGAGGGAACCCTTTGTTTGAAACTTAATGTGGTGTAGTGGTTAGTGTATTAGATAGGGATTTGGGACATCCAGGTTCTAATGTCCATTGAGCCAGGACACTCAAGGGGCAATACTGGGCCACCAGGCTTTCGATACATCTAATGTACCTCATAGAGCTGCTGAGGATAATGTGTGGAGGAAAAGAGACATTAATACTACTCTGTACTCTTTGAAGGAAAGGTGGGCTATATACGAAGCAAGCAAGCAAGCCCGCTAGCTAGCTAGCTATATGCTAGTCTAGTTATAGACCATATAGATGTTGCCCAACTTTTTTTTTTTTTTTGGTAGTTCCTACCTTACTACCAGATACTTTCTGGTCCATTTCTCTCTAAGGCCATTTCCGCACTATACTGTTATTGCGTTATTATTCCACTTTCAACATCCTATGGAATCCTGGGGTCTGCAGTTTAGGGAGGGGCATTTAGAATTCCAGCCACAGAGCTCCTTGGCCTCAATAAACTACAAATCCCAAAATTTCACAGGATGTTGAAAGAGGAATAATAACACTATAACAGTGTAGTCTGGAAATGGCCTAAGTTTATTAAAGTTTTCTTAAATTAGACTTTGGAATTTAGTATGTTTTGGACCAAAGGAATGACCAGCTGCAAGTCAAGTAGTTTGGTTTATACCACATCTTAATCCAAGAAAGAGAAGAGGGCTGACACAAGGTCAGTGAGATATCCAACCGGCCATGCCTCTCTCTCTCTCTCTTCCCAGTTGTGGGAAGGGTTGTAGGGTTGTGGGATCCTGCTTTACTCTTTAGGTCTGAGAGTTATTTAAAGGGTGGTGGAAGAACTGAAAGAAAGATGGGATTGTAACAAACAGCTCCCTGTCTCTGGGTTGTTGCATATCTGTCTTTATTTCTCTTTCTCTCTCCCTGACCTTCCCCCACTCCCACCCCCTCCAACAACTTTTCAGGTCATGGTTTCTCCCATGTATTGCAGTCTTCTCAGTTTCTCTCTGTAAAAGCCAGCAACATTCTAAGACCACCAAAACAGCAGGGCACAACATCGAACATCAGAGTTGCTGCTAATATTTCAGATGAATCGGGCCAATTCAACTGAGTTAAAAAGAAGGAGCAAATGGTTTTCCTTAATTGTTGCTAATTCCATACACTCCAAAATTTTGCAGATGAAAACCAGAACATGTGAAAAGCAACATCAGAGTATCCTCAAGCTGGCAAAAGTTTTAACAAGGAAGGACAAACAAGGGGCCTCACTAGTTGAGGGGTCTGGGGGAGAGGGAGGAATGTATTTTTTTTGAAAGGGATGAAATGTTCCCTGATCCCTCCCCACTTTGAACAGGGGGAATTGGTGCACTGTTATCATCAGCTTTGAGCTGCTGCTGCTGCTTTAGTACAACTTCCCTTCCTCCACATACCTATTTTTGTAAGGCTTCTTTTTCCTTCCATATGCAATTCCAGCCCATTCATGTAGTGGGTGTGATGACGCCACTGAACCAATCAATTTGGCTACCTGATAAGATCAGTGAGGGCAAACAAAGTCAAAAGCCATGAATTGCTCTGGAGGTAGAGATGTAAGGAAGGAATTGTATCACTGCTAAGACATATAGACAGATACACCATATTTAGCTGCTTGAAAAGCCCAGATGATTGCTAAAAACAGAACAGCAGCCAGAACACAAAATAAATGAGTCACTAATAAGGCAGGCACCTGTAATTGTTTTTATTCATTCATTCATTCATTCATTTAAAGTGAAACAAGTAGGAACAGCTTACAAAAAATTCAGTGCATTGAGTAATGTTTCCTAAGTGGTTATGAAATTACATTTTAGAAGCATGTGGAGCCGAATTTTTCAAATGTTGTACCATTCTTCGATCAGTCCTAAATTTACAGTTTCTTTAAAAGGCAAATAGTAATGGGTGAAGTAATGCCAGAACTTGGATAAATGGATTAATAATCAATTCATTTGCATAATCAATTAGTGTTCAACCCAAACAGGGCTCAATGTCTTTACAATCAGTATTTGATTTTAGCAAAAAATATTGGAAGTACAACTCACAATTTTAATAGATGGCGGGAAATAGTTTCCTTTGCTTTGTTTCGTCCAGGCTGCTGGGAAGATGGAGGAAGAATGAAAAACTCCATTGGTTACATGCTTCTCTGCTGCTGGGCTGGTCCCTTCTTTATTATGAGCAGCACTACTCAAAATGGTCCCTGTCCACAAGCAACTGGTTGCTGGATTCTGGTGAGTTTCCCAGAAAGAAAGAAATAATTGTAGCCAATGGGCACAAATGCCCATTGGTCCCTGGCACACTGAAAAAATTAATTGCCAGTTCCTTATATCAGCTAGGTTGAGATGCACTGGTTTAGAGCAGGACCAGGCCTTGTGAGAGAGACTGACTGCACTGTGACCCATTTAATAGCTCATTTTTCTACTCTTGGTTTCAGCCTTTGGCACAAAAGATGGAGTACTGTGGTCAGAGCTTATCAATCCTGAGTTGGTTTGCTTATTTAGAAAAAAAAGCTGAAAAATATATTGAGTAACAAAATGAGTATTAGTATTTTTATTTGTAAATTCTATCAATTAAATCTGAAAAATAGAATACAGCCTCAAAGAAAAGTTGTGTGTGTTTTAAAGGGCTGAATAAAGATTGTTATGCTGCAAAGGCCAAATTGTCTGGTGCAGTTTCTCTAAGAAACTGTAGGAATTATAGCCTTGGTAAGAGTTCCTATTTTTGCAGCCCCAGGAAACTTTTAAATCTGTTCTGTAAGACATCATTGTAAAGTCAACAATTCAGTAGTGTGAATTGTTCCTCTTATTTATTTAAAACTTTATATTGTCTCTTTAACCTGAAGAGGATTTCAAAAGTGATAGATATAAAAGTTAAACATTAAATACAATAAAAATCTAAACATGAAACAGTAACCAGAGGCATAAAACTCAATTTAACAATTTAATGTGTGTGTGTGTGAGAGAGAGAATATATAGTACCTATATATATATATGTTGTGCACATTAAACCAGGATTTCAAAACTGGTTGACATAAAAATTAAACATTAAATACAATAAAAAATCTAAACATGAAACAACAATTAGAGGCATAAAACTGGACTTAACAAAATCTATATATATCTATATATATCTGTATCTATATCTATATCTATATATACACACACAAATATACATAGACAGACAAATAGATATAGGTATGAGATCTGGACCCATGTGGCACAGGTGCTGGAGGGGAGGACCCACTTTGGCTGGTCTCTGATGAAGGATAGGCCAGCACTGATGACATCTGGTGCAATGCACCATGACACCAGGCATTTGGAACAGAGCAAGGAGGGTTCCTAGCTTCATCCACCCCTCTTTGCTTCATTTTGGAGGATGCTTCACAAGTGGGCAGAAGGTAGAACATATAGGAGAGCAGCAGGGAAAAGACAGCACCAGTGGGGGTCCTTGGATGGAGCTAGGAAGAAGCAGCTTGGGTTGGTAGTTGGTTACCAGATCACGCAGCTGAATGGTCCTAGAGTGGGTGGTGCTTTGGGGATCCAAATCTTTAAAGGCAGTTAGTACTTGGGTGGGACTCAGAAGTTAGAGGCTGTTACGATTGCATTTATGTTAGGCCCAGCTATGACATTGTTTCAACCCCCCACCTGATTGCTTAGCTCCATTATTAGGTATCAGAGGGCTTCTGTGGCCAATCTAGTCCTCATCACTACAAGGTGACTTCAATTTCTGCTCCAGCATTTTGGGCAGGTAAGTAGACCTTGCTAGTCCTTCCCCTATTGTTTTTCAATCAGGCCAGTTGGTCTGCATAGGTCCTTTAGGGTCTAGTTTGCCTCACAGCAGCCCTCTTCATAACTCACATGCACTTTGGCAAGCCTCGTAGACTGCACTGAGCTGTGGCAGTCATGTGGGCCCTTTTGAGGCCCAGTAGACCCTGCTAGGCCATGGCAATTGGTAGGCCCATTGGTGGCACAGTAGACCTCACCAAGCTATAGTGACTCATTAGGCCCTTTGGACCCACCTAGGCCACAGGTGCAAGCCCTTCAGAGGCCTAACAGGCCCTGCTAGGGCTCTGTGCAGACCCTTTCATAACTCAGTAAAATTGTTCTGTGATCCTGATACTTTTCACAGGCCAAGAATGTCTATGGAGGCCCTGCTAGGATTTTGCTGGTCCAGCCTGGTTACTTTATGACAAGGCTTTTCATATGAAGTCATCAATTATGCTGGTCTCATGAGAAGTCAGATGCAGCCATAATGGGGATGCACATGATCACATCTGCTTGACCATCTCAAGGTGAGAGGTTGCACAGCAGTTATATTGTCCAAAAGGCACAAGTTGGAGTTAGGAATAAGCAGCAGGCTTCTGTAGACCAGCAGCACAGGCTGCTGTGTTGGGAATGTTGGGAATTTGGGGTCCAGGGTTGGCCAGCCTTGCAAATTCCAACATGAGAGCTCTGTTTGTGGGAGAGCTCATTCCTGTCATAATTGCCAGAGAGGAAAAGGCATAGGGATTAGCAGTGGGGGAAATGAGAAAGAAAGGGTGTCCTCCTACCTTCAAAAGGGACCCAGACAAATTAAATTGGATAGGTTGGAGCTTCTATTGCAGCTTTACTTTGACCAAGTTGTTGCCCATTATCTGAGGGAGATAAGATCCCATCTCAAGGGACCCGGCATCCTTTCCAATCCAGGAATTTACATTCCATTTTGGATTTAGAATGCATTGTTAGAGACAAGAACCATAAGGAAGTATCAGAAGGGAGGGTCATTGGTCCATTCATATCTCCTCCTGTACTCAGTCTAAGAGTGTCACCCCTGGAGGTTGCTCCCAAAAAAGGCATCTGGTGAATACAGGCTTATTCATCATTTGTCTTATCCCAAGAGGAAGTTCATTAATGATTTCATTCTTGTGGAGCTTTGTACTGTACTGATGCTATAGGTGGAACTGTTCAGCCCCATCGCAGTGTTTCGATTATGCAGGGGATAAGGGATGACTTAGTGGTCTGGCAAGATGCTCTTTCCACTTTTAATGGGATTTATTTTTGGCAGGATAAGCTTAGTATCCAGGATGCTTTATAGGTGTCTTTGGATGCAGCAAGTTTTATTGGTTTCTGGGTGTATTTTCATGGATGCTGGAATGCCCAGATGTGACCTGGGGAGTGGGTAGAAGCAGGTTTGTTGTCTAAGCTAACATTTCTGTCCCCCCTCCCCCAAATTATGGTGGCTATTTGGATCTGGGGAGGGGAGTTAGCTAACTCTTCTGTTCATTTCTGGTGCAATAATATAACCAAGGTGCAGGTTATTAATTCCTTGTCCTTTAAGTCCCAAGAAGTCATGCAGTTGGTCAGGGTCTTTACACTGCAGTGTCTTCAGTTTAATATATTTCTTATGGTGTTCCATATAATTTGATTAGACAATAGAATTGCTGATACTTTTTCCCATCAACAGACAGAGTGCTTCAGGTAACTGGGTTCAGAGGTGGAGATGCATACAGATCTTATGCTGGCAAACATGTGGTGGCTTGGAATGGGGAGGTTGTCAGGACAGTCACCTTCTCTGTAGCTCCCAGTACTAGGAGAAGTTATAGGAAGGCTGGGTTGGACTTTATGTGTTTTAGGACAGCTGAAGGGCTTCAGGATTTTTTAGCCAATCCCTGTTGCCCATATGCAATTCTGCATACACTTGAGGGGTAGGAGTTTAGCTCCACAGTCCATTTGGGCTAGGCTGTGAACAGTGTCCTTTGCTGCCAGGATATATGGTTATTGGGATAACATGACTGACTTCAGGATTTGCAAGGTGCTGGAGGGATAGTCTCAGGAGCAGGTCAGGGTGTCTGAGAGGTACAGACCCTTATTGCCTGAAGTTCTTAAGTGGGTGAGGTGTATTTAGTCAACCATTTGCTCTTCTGATTATGAGACCATTTTGTTTCAGTCAGTGTCTTTGACAGCTTTTGTTAGTGCCTTGTGAGTTAGTGAGCTGGTTGATTGTCTAGAGGGGATGTATTGTTACTGCCCTGGCTAGTCCGAGCTTTGGGGATATTAAAGATATCCCTTGATATCACAATTTGGCTGCACTTTTCTATTCCTCTGCACGTGCTTGCGAGGCCACCGGACAAGCGCATAAACAAGCTCGGCCGTTAATAGCTGTAATATTCAAACTACAATACAGGCAGGCCAGAAATAGCTGACTCACTGCTTTAGGAGACCTCCAGGCAAGTAGTCTAATTAAGTATGCACGCCACTTACAAAAGAGCCTATGTCCCGCGATGGCAGCTTGATGGGTAAACTATGTAATACCCAAGTACTCTGCGTCTGCATACTGGCTACTCTACTGAGAACTGCTACGATAACTCAATCATTCAGATTCTGACCTTTCGGAGGCTTTGTCTCCAACTCCAAATCTATTGTTTTTCCCCAAGTACGGCATAGCCTGCAGTCACAATTCTCCTTATAAAAACCCTTGATTCCGAGACCTTCCTCGGAACGCTCCCGAGTTTCATCCCGCCTTGCTGCCGCTTTGCTTGGCGAGCCTCCCCTCAGCTCCACGTGCTGAGCTACATCGCACCCCAGCCTCGCTCTCTATTTTTCCGGGCTTCAGGACAGGTGAAGTATCACCCAAACCAGCAACTCCTCTAAAAATCCCTCTATATCACTCCAACTTTTATTTCTTTAAGTATCTTGTGTGAATGTGTCGCATACACTGTTTTGCTTGTGTTTAATAAACATCATTTATTGTTTCAACTTCTGTGTGCTCCTTGACTCGACCCGACCCCGTAGACATAGGGTTCAAGATCTCGCTACGTTACCCTGCCTCTCATAACGCTAAGCAGTGCTCTGAGCTAATTTCCTCCACCTTTAGTTGAGCACATTTTGGTGTCCCTCCCGGGACCCCCAGTTCACAGGGTAACAGTATGAGGTAGGACTTAGCAGCTGAGAGATTTAACACTTTTGGGGCAACTGTCTGTATTGTTGATCCATACCTCTAAGACAGATCAGAAGGAGATGGGGTGAAGATTACACTTGGGACCTTGCCTTATGCCTGGTTTGTGCCTTAGAGAATTATGTGATATTAGGGATTCTAGCAGTGGAATACCAAGGCTCAACAGCGCCCAGGACAAGGGTGCAGGGCAAGCAGTAGTGGGTGGGGGAGGGGTGATCCATGGTGAGGAGCAGCAAGGGTGTGGGGGAGGGGCCAGCAGTGGGTGGAAGAGGGGAGATTGGCAGCGTGTAGGAGGGGTGAGCAGATGGAGGAGGAGTGACTGTGTGAGGAGGGGCAATTGGCAGCAGGGGAGTGGTGATCGGCAGTGGTGGGAGGGGCAAGCATACAGAGCATGGGCAAGCAGTGGGTGGAGGAGGGGCAATCAGTGGTGGGGGAGCGGCGAGCAGCAGTTGGAGGAGGGGTGATCAGCGGCGGGGGCAAGGGCAATTGGCAGCAACCCAGGGGGTGGGGATGGAGACTACACTTGGGGGCTGGCATGGGGAGCTTTGTCCTCATTTAAGTCCTGCAACTTGGCATCGGGTTCCTTGAGTCTGCCTTCCAGTAGATGGCCACACAGGGAGCAACCCAGCTTCTGGGTTCCCTTTGGACTCAGGTGGTTCACTCAAGGGAATGATGAAGGGCAAGTAATGGAGTGACACCTGATCTGAGCTGATCCTGTACTAGGTTGCTCCCCTGCTCCTTGCACTTTTCCAAGTTCAGCTCAGTTTAAATAGATTCTAAGTTAAATAGTTTTCTCAACAGTTATCTGTGTCTGGTCTCATTATTCCATGGTTGGTCAGTGCGTGTGTGTGTGTGTGTGTGTGTGTGTGTGTATATCTATATGCTGTGCAAACATTTTTTCCACCCGTCCAAAATAATTTAACATTGGTGCCAGGTGAATGGCCTGTGGAACGGCATTCCAGGAGGCTACCACAGATAAGGCCCTCTCTTTTACACGATAAATGAACTTTTCTTGTAGAGAAAAAGGCCTCAGATGATCTGAATGCATTGCCAGGCTGATAAACCTGGAGGTACTCCTTTTCACTATTTGCATTAGTTCAGATACTCAGTACAGCTGATATTAAAATATGCAGCAAGCATCAAACCACTTTTAACAGTATTAGTTAAAAACCCTTTTCTGCCCATCTAACTCCAGGATGTAGTGAACTTCCTGGACAAAAAATGTTTATATCTATATGCATACTTATAGGACATGCATCTACTCCTTGTTTTGGCTCTGATATCAGTGAGCTAAAGAATCTACTCAAGGTTTTACTGCAAATTGAAAGCAACTATCCAAGGTGCTTAATGCTATCCCCAAAACAGCTGGAGCAACTTGGATGATTCCTTTGAACTCTGGAACAAAACCTGGAGTGGCCTTGCTGTCTCATTGGCACTGGAACTGCCAGTTTTCACTTCACGGTGAAGAAATAGCATGGATAAGATTTATGCATTCAGTGCAATAGACAGAGGCAAAAGGCAAATCACTGAAGGACTGGTTTCTAAATTGTTTCCAGTCACAGCTCTAAGTACTAGTGATCACCCCCGAAGCCCTGAGAGCTTGGAAAAGTCGTAGAATTATAGTTCTGTGATTCCCCCAGTAACTTTTCTAGGCTCTGTCCTAAAGCACTGGGTTCTGGATTTCTGAAGTACCATTTCTCCCATGTGAGACTGACCCAACTTTATGTTTATCATCAGAGAGCTTTATAAGATAAGATTGGTATACACCTATCCTTGGAAGTTACCAGGGACAGTAACCTGGGAGAGGGCTCTCTTGATCTTGGTGTCTTGCATCTAAAATATTCTCCATAGGGACCATCTGGCAACTAATCTGATATCTGAAGTCAATTGAACAGTTTTATTTTCCTAGCCCTTCAATTATGTTGCTCTAATCTAGCTGAAATGGATCAATTGACAATATTCATGAGTGCTGACTTTTCCAAAACACTGGAAACCTTCAACAGGATTTTTACAAGAAAAAGAGTACAATATGTTGATATTGTAGAATGATATTTGTTAAGTAGAGAAGTTATTTTATAGAGAGATATATAATCTGTGTTAGGAAAATTGGAAACTAATGTGTATTTTTTCCTTTTTAGTATTCCATAGTATTTTTATTGTTTTTATTCATTCTTAGTATTAATTAGCATTTTCCCCTTTTTGTTTTTCTTGCGTGTAATCTGTTTTTTTTCTGTTTCGTCTATATGCATTTTGAAAATTGTCAATAAAACTTATTTTTTAAAAAAGTACGTTGCTCTAATTCAGAGGTATACATTGATCCATGGTGGTCCTCCAGATGTTTTGCAGTTCATCCCAGAAGTCCAAGCCAGCATGATGAAACAATATGGGATTGTGGGAGCTATAGTCCAAAACATCTGTAGTGCCAAAAATTCTGTGCCTCTGTTCCAGTTCAATTTAACTCACTTGTTTTCTCAGTTTTTCTGTTTTGTTTTGATATTGTTATGATTGTCTTTGGGAATGTGTGTCATTTTAAATCACAGAGCTTTATTTCATCTTATTTTACCTTTTTCAAATGTTACAAGCAAACCTGGGAGATTTTCAAATGGAACAATGGCACATAAATATCCTAAAAGTAATAAAACAGTAAATTAATAACATATTAATGGCATCTGCTCTCTTTTGGCGTTTCAGCAGCTAGAGGTATGTGTCACAAATCAAGTCACACATTTAGATTTTTGGCAAGGTTTGATATGTTGAGTTCTCTTCACAGGCGATAGTGTTCTTCTTTGGTAATTTGTGAAGAGGCTTGTGAGCCATGCTAGAGAAAAACTAACCAAACTAATGGATTGGTTTTAATTGATGCAGCAATCCTATATACAATTACCTGAGAGTAAGCTCCACTGAGCTAAATAGGGCTTATATCTGAATAGACATGCCTAGACTTGCATTGTGCGTTCCAGGAGATCACCAAACAGCTTGCCTATTTACCTTATTGTAGTTTGTAAATTCATTGGAACAAAGCATGCTTTTTGAGTTATTTTTATAGGCTACCAAAGCCTATAGTAGTCCAAAACATCTGGAAGATACAAGGGTCCCCATCCTTGTTTAGCAGGAAGCAAGGCCTGTTGACTTCAGTAGAACTTAGCTGTACATGAACACAGAACACAAATACCTGTGTTGCAGCCCTGTGCTGACACAGAGGGAAGCTGGGGTTTTTACCACTAAATTTGACAGCACAAAATGAGCATGACACTTTGTCTTCCAAGGACAGAGGGAGCTCAAGAGAGTGACAGAAGAGTTTTCAGCATAAGGCCATCAAAATTACTGAGTCTTTGATCAGCTCATAAGGAGGATGACAGAAGTGGTGATGATAGCACTGTCTTCTTCCTGGCATTATATTTAATGGTTACAGCAAGTACCAACAGGCAAGACAGTTGAGTCAACAGGATCCAATCAGTGCTTATAATGTGTTTACTGTCCCTTTCTTGTTTGGAGGCTGCTCATTATCTTGAGTTTTTATTGGGAGAGAAAGGCATGCTGTGCACTGAATATCTACATATATTAAACCAAGAGTAGGCAACTGGGGAGAATACGGGGAGGATTTTTACCATTACTCCTCCATAGAAGGTCACCCTCCACCCGAGGGAAAATAAAGTTGGCAGAAGACTAGCTGAAAAAGAAATCGGAAGTACAGTAACTTCCAATTTTCATTTTCAGTTCTTTTTGACTGATTTTGTTTGTTTCAGGGAAGTTGAATTGTAGCTCCAGGATTGGCTTTTCACCAGTTTTGGGCAACTCAATCAGGTATCCTGAGGGAAGGGTCTATGGGGGGGGGCAGGTCTGGAAATTGGGAAAAAAGAAGCCCCTAGGGCCACATGCAGCCCATTTTTGTAGTTTGACCACACAACAACAACAAACTATAAGGATTTGTCAGAATATAGATTGCAGTTTTTTAAACTTACACTGTAACAGAAGAATTGATACTGTTGCTACCACTGCTATGACTGGTCACTATTCTTATCTGGTATACTTTTGCATTCAGTACAGAAGTCACAGATTAATCCCTTTTGGGCTTGTGTTTATACATTTTCTTATTCTCTCTCTCTGTAGTCATGTGTATATGTATAACCTCTCAATTGTAGATAACACTCATGCTTCTGATACAATGAAACGTTTGTCTGCCTTTCATCCCAAAGGTTAGGCAAGGGAATAAGCCCCAGCGGGCACAGAGGGAATTGCTTCTGATTACGCAGAATGCCTTGGGACAGCCCTGCTTGTGTGTACGTTATCTCTCACACCCACCACCTGTCCTGCTGGGCTGTCATTTTTAAGGCTCTTTAAGGCTGTTTTAAGTGCCTTTTTCTATAGTGTATGTGTTTGAGAGAGTCTGTAACTGTAATCCCGTTATTTCTAATTAGAATAAACTCATTGGATTAACTGCTGAATCAAGAATCAACACATAGATAAATCCAATTACTCTAGTCGGGAGTAACAATAGGATTGAGGCTTACATGTGTTCGCGTTTCCTCTGTCTGTGTCCTTTACAGGGCCAGTGCAAGACATTTTGTTGCCTGAGGCAAAGACTCTCCTCCCCATTTCCAATCCTACCTAATAAGCTGACTGGACGAGTAACTAAATCTAATCCAACACTGATGATGAGATGGCACTGAGATCTCATCTAAGGGCTGCAGACTAGCTAACAGGGTGCCAAGCAAGCACATGCAACACAAGCCTGCCCTCTGACCCTGTTCCTCCATACACTCCATTATCAGCCACCAGAGGTGATTGCCTCACTCTGTCAAATAATGAAAACACTGCATTAGAAGAGTTGCTTGTAGCGCCTGAAAGAATTGTTTGCTTATTCTGTTTCAATATTTTTTTTAAGAATTTCCCTTCTAATTTAGAGGCATTTTTTTACAGTTAATTACAGCATAATAAACCAATTGAGAGAGATTATTTCACTTTGCCTCTCCTTTTTCTCCTCACTTCACTATCATGGCATTATATTTTGGGGCAATATGATACCATCCACTAAGGATTGGTGCAGTGCTAATGATAACATGTACCCCTGAAATTAATGTACTATTGCAACTGTACTCTTTCCTAAAAAGCTTCGTACCAGTCTAAAACTATACCTGAACTTTATTGACAGATGCATATTAATAACATGACAATGCCATTTTTATAGACAGATTTATATTCTGTTTTATCATATGCAGGCTGTATGCAATTTGGGGGTTTGGGGGGTTTTTGGCAGGAGGAGGAAGTATCTTTGCTTCCAAAAACGGTTTGGAAGTTGGTTTCTACTAAGATAAGTAGGTGTGTTTTTTTTTAATGTGGTCATACATAATATATTTTCTTGGACCATGTAGGCAAGTCGATGTACAACTGACTAATGCTGAGCTCAGTGTTGGGATAGCATATGGAGCCTAATACAACTTACTAACCCCAGGGCCCATCATGGGCTCAATGCAGTTTACGTGCAGAAATATGGAGTGAAGGAGACAAGGGCTGAGGTTCAGAATGAAGAGCCAACATGAATGTTGAATGATGGTCTTTCTGATACTCCATTATGTTGTATAAGATTCCTGAGCTATGTGGTTTCAGTACACTTGGGGGCCCTTGAGTCTTTTGGAGTCTCGCCAGTCCCTTCCTCCACTCTTGGATCCTTGCGTGCAAGGCTGGATTGAGGGGACTGCGACCCTGGGGCAATTCCAGAAACAAGAGACTTCTCAGCGTCACAGGGAGTGTCCTACCAGAGATAAACAAGCAAAACATATGTTGCACAGAAAAAAACATAGCAGGACAAACGTCTTCACCTTAGAACCTGTTTTCAGCCCTGCAGATTGGAGGAGTCCAACAACAGGATGCCAGCCATTTGTTATGCAATTGCTCAAGTAACACACAGAACATGGCTAGTAGGGGAAACATGAGGAAGTAACTGGGCAAGAAGAGGACACGCTTGTCCTGTAAAGCCGGATCCTTACCTAGCGCTGGCCCTGGAATAATGGCACCAATCGATCATCCGGCCCTGTCTGCGAGTGAGGTTAAAGCCTCCGCCTTTGTTTAAATGTACTGTAAGAACAAGGAGCCTGGAGGCCAGGGTTCGATTCCCCGCTCAGCCACGGAAACCCACTGGGTGACCTTTCTGGACTAGACTGTTATAGTGCTATTTTTCCACTTTCAACGTCCTATGGAATCCTGGGGTTTGCAGTTTAGGGAGGGGCCTGATATTTAAAGTGGAAAATAGCAGTATAAGAGTCTACTGCAGAAATGAGCAGAAGGAAAGGCAGTCCACGCCTGGGCTTTTCCTCTGGGCTGTGGCGAGAAACGCGGAGCTGAGGGGGAGAGGGAGCGCGAGGGAAGCGGCGGGTCGCGCGCGCGGGCGCGCAAGGGCGTGATTAGCATTCCCTTCCACGTGTTGCTTGTTGTGGGCGCTACAGGTTTCCCACCTGTGAGTCGCGCCGCTCGCTCTTGGCTGAGGCGGAGCTGCGCCTCCTTCCTTCCCGCCCGCTCGCTGAGGGAGAAGCGCTGACAGGCCAGAGCCGGGCTCTGATAGGAGCCGACCCAAAACAATCTCTCCCCCCCCCCCGTCGTCCCGCCCCACAAGCTCGACCCCGTTCCCCAAACTCCGCCCCTCTCTTTCAGCCGCCTCCCGTCGCCGCTGCCTCGTTCGTGGTAGGAAATCGTCGGGTGGGGAAGCTCGACGTGTCCGGAAAGGTGCGCGTTGGTGCTGCTGCTCCTCCTGCTTTGGCGGCGGCGGCGGCGGCGGCGGCGCCTACTACCAGCGCGCCTCCCGGGTCGGTGATTCGCCTTCCCCGCTCTTTTCTTCCGAGCGGACACCATGCTGGACCCGTCCTCCAGCGAAGAAGAGTCCGACGAGGTGCCGGAGGAAGAGAGGCGGGATGTGCTAGTGGTGGCCGGCGGCGGCGGCGGCGGCGGCGGCAGCGGCAGCGTTGCCAACAGCTCGCAGCGATCCCTCCCGGCCGCTGCCAGGGAGCCCGGCCGCTCGGAGAGGAGTGGAGGCGGCGGCGGCGGCGGGACCGCAGCGGCCCGGCCGGCGAGCCCGAGTCCTTCGGTGCGCAGCGAGGGCAAAGAAGAGCGAGAGCGGCTGCAGAAGGAGGAGAAGGAGAAGCGGCTTCGGCTGCAGCTTTACACCTTCATCGTGCGGTGCATCGCCTACCCGTTCAACGCCAAGCAGCCGACGGACATGGCCCGGCGGCAACAGAAGGTGAGTCTGCGGCGGAGCTCGGGGTCGGCCGCAGGACACTCGACTTCCCACTCCGCCCCTTTCGCCGTGCCTTGTTTTGCCGAGGGGATCGGTCCGGCTCGCTCGCTCGATTTCCTGGCGAGGTTTCCCCTCCTCCTGGCTGCCTCGAGACTCCTCCGGGCAGCCATCGGAGGAGTGCCCGCCGGTGGCCCGAGCCTAGCGTAGCGTCGCCCCCAGCGGGGCGGCGGGGCTGATCGCCGGTAACTTCGGCGCTGGCTGGAGCCGGCTGGTTCACAGCTCCGCGCGCCATCCCTTCCTTCCTCCCCGTTTCTTTCCCGCCGCCGGGTCTTCCGGTCGGTCGGTTTCCGTACTGCAACAATCTGTTTTGTGTCAGTGGGTCACCCACGGCGCGGCGGAGGAAAGTAAACTCCCAGCTTAACCGTTGGAAGATGTCCGGGCTGTGCCTGCTGTCGCTCGATATCCAGCTCTTAAGTCTCTCTCTTTCTTTTGCTGGCAACAGGTTGAGAAAGGCGATCCAAAGGCTACCGCGCTTGATTCAGCGAAGGAACTCCTCGGGCGCTAGGTTGGCGGCTGGGTAACTGGGTGGCTTCAGTTATAGGCAGGCGATGTTGAATGCGCTTTCCAGACAATCAGATCTGTGGGTACTCCGGAGTAAATCCGGAGTTCAGTGAACCTTGTTTCCTGTACGAGATTACACGGTGAGACTGCTAATTAAAAATAACAGCACCAAGCTAGAATTTGCTACAGGGCAGCGGTGGGGTCAGTGCAGCCACTAAGACTGTTTCTGCAGCTCCTTGTTACCACCACTCTGTTTTCTCTGGGTTACCCCTTTTCTGGCAGAAAGGGCGAAATTCCAATACTGAAAGCCTCTGGCTGCAGTGATTCACCTTTAAATAGGTCACAGGGATCCCTTAGCACTGCCCACAGGTGGATAGTGTTTTGAGCATTCATTTTTCCAAACTGGCCAGTTCTGGTTTTGTTTTTGTTATTTTTCTCCCAGTCAGACTGGCCCTGGGGGCAGGGAATAGACCCCCGTACCTACCAAATCTGCCTGTCCTTGCTGTAAGTAAAGGCAAAGTCACTTGGTGCTATGCAGTTCTGTGTATGTCTACTCTGAAATAAGCGTCACTGGGGTCAGAAGGGATTATTCAGGTAACTCTGGATAGCATAGCAGTCTTAGAGATGATGATCTAGCCAGCTCTGAGAACAAAACACGAAGACATTAGGTCTGGGAAGGACATACTTTGGAAACTGGGCCTGAATTCAGTAGGTCTTAACTATTGAGTGGGTAGGGCATAACAGTGCCTTCAAAGAGTTATACAGTTAGCTCTTCTTTATTATAACAGTGCCCCAAAGTTGCAACTGCTCAAGTCACTTGACAGCTACGTGGCAATATACCAGTATTCCCAGATCCAGGGAACCGTACTGTTTTTCTCTGACTTAAACAACTCCCTGGGCAGTGAAGGTGATATATGGTTTCCTTTGGAAGACAGATGGCTGAAAGCAGGTCTGGTGAGAGGAAATAATAATAGAGCAGAATTGCTTCAGATAGCAAACATCCATTTTGTTTCAGTCCCCGGTAAAAACTGTGTCTTAGGAGACCATCGACCAACGAAAGGAAGCTATTGACATTCTAATAAAAGGGAGCAAAACTGTACCTGACTTAGCCAAGCATAATTTGAGGAAGAGCTCAGAATAGCCTCTTAACAAGTAGTATCTTTTTATACAAAGTGATGAACAGTCTGTTATGTTTTCATGCCTCTGAGCAGGAAGTGGTGTATTTAAAAGTTTTGAATGGTGTGCCACACAGATAGAACCCCTTTTCATCAAGCCCCATTTCATCAGACCGTTTAATCCACTGGCTTTTTACAGCTGGATCCCAGTGTCATTTTAAAGGCTAGATCCAGGTAGGTGTTTCTGGAGCTTAGAGACGTGGGAAAAATTTATATCCAAAGCAACTTTCTGGAAAGATCTGTCAGCAAGATGCAAGGGAAGGGTGGTAGTTCAGTTGTACAGCTCGTACTTTGCATATGGAAATTACATATTCAGTCCTCTGACTTCAGGTAGGGCTGGTGAAGACTATTCTCAAATCTTGGGGAGTTGCTGCCAATCAGTGTAGGATGCCAGGCTAGATGGACCAAAGTTCTGTCTTAATGGAAGACAGTTTCCCATATTAAGACTCTTGACAGCTTGTGTTTGTAGAGCACTCATGAAAAGTTCAGAAGCATTTTCAATTTTGGTATAGCATTTTCCCATGTGAAATCTCCCCATTTCTAGAAAAGGAGTGGCATCATCTTGAACAGAGGTGTGTACATGGTCCCCAAGGGACATTTTGTGGCTTCCAGGGTCCCCCAGAGAAAAAAAAATTGCAAAAAAAAAAAGTTGGAACTTTTTTCTTTTGATCCCTAGTATCCCTAAATGCATTTCAACCATGTTTGGAGCCCTCCTGCCCCCCCCCCCTAAAAATAATAATGTTTTCATTTTTTTCCCCAGTTTGCTCTGAAATGCTCCAAAATGTCCACTAGGGGGAATGGAGTGTTATTTCCACTATATGTGGGGACCCTGGTCCAATTTATATGCCCAGGAGAAGCCTTTTTTTAAAAAACCAAAACATGGTGAAAGTGCACCTATACACCCTAGAGAGGTTTGGGGACAATTTTTTGTGGGTGCTAGTGTGGCTCTCCAAGGTCTCCTAGAAGAGTAATGCAGGTC
Source organism: Cyclura pinguis (assembly GCA_030412105.1). NCBI lineage: Eukaryota > Metazoa > Chordata > Lepidosauria > Squamata > Iguanidae > Cyclura > Cyclura pinguis. Next base: position 78,348,320 of record CM059603.1, on the reverse strand, counting down.
CCCAGCCTTCCACAGTTGCTAGTCATGTTCTAGAAGCATGCCCATGGAGAAAAAACATTCCTTTGGAAGAAGACATCTTTACTTCAGCGACAAGTAATGTATTTGTTGAGAGAGAGAATAAGAATGATGAGGGAAGCTCTACAGGCAGCTGAGAACATTGTTTGATGAAGCAATTAAAAATTGTGATGGAATTACCCTCTGGAGATCCAGCTAAGTGATGGGTGTTGGATGAAAAACATTTGACATCTTACCTCAAACTAAAATGCACCTGTAGTCGTTATTCAGAAGTGACGGCTCCTGTATGCAGTAATTAATGGATTTGTGTTTAATTTGCTTTGGGCATTTATATTTGGCATGAAGACATTAATTTCTGTCTTGTGGCCGAGTTGTGTCTGCAATAGGAACTCATAGTTGTGGTCATTAATCTTGCTTAATTGCTAGCATTGAAGTCGGTGTTTTTAAGCTCTTTAAAATCTTCTTGTTTTGTAGTAGCTATTGTAGCATTTTACTGACTAGAATTGCAGTTGCCTTTCAGTGCCTTCTTAAAATAATAATAATAATAATAATAATAATAATAATAATAATAATAAAAGGATGACAGACTCAGTGGAATCCAAATGTTGGAAAATGACTAAAGCCCTTTTTTTGTTCAGGCAAAAAATATTGAATGAGTCAAACGAGACTGCTTTCACTTGCACTGTAGAAAACTTTCGTTTTTTCCAGACTGCAGTTGCTGTACAGTTTTTCCAAAATACAGACAGCAGCATCTACTGAACTTGTAGTTTATCTGGAACTGACTAAATGCTCTTACATCCCTCAAATTCTTATATGTTAGTCACATAACAGTCTTTTTTTTTTTTCTGTATGGTATACACAGTATTGAAAAGCAGCACGGTGACTACATTTGAGTTTTGTACTACAGCCTTGGAAACCAGGATTTAATTCCCTGCTCGGCCATGGAAACCCACTGAGTGACACTGGCTGCATCACAGACCCTCAGCCCCAGAAAACTCCGTGACAGAGTCACCTTAGGGTGGCCATAAGTTGTAAACAACTTGAGGGCACACAGTAACAAATATACAGCATTGTTGGCTATGTTGTCTGTGAAGAAACCAATGATCTAGGCTTAAAAAAGAAATGTGTCTTCTTGCCTTTACTTTTCTAAGAAGATGTTGGGTTTTTTTAAAAAAAATACAAAGAAATATATAAATAGAGACAGTTGGAAAAGTTACATTTCCTTTTGAAAAGCGCAACTCATTTAGTTCCCTTCATAACAAGATTGGCAAGTATATGAAGTCCTTAGGCTGCATGCTCCCATTGCTGGAGGGCTTTGTTCTCTGCCCTTTTTTTTATTACAAAAATTTTTTAGAGTGAATCCCTGCCTGCAGGGAACTTCCTCACATTTTTGGTTCCTTCTAGGACATGGGAAGTGAGTCTTCTCCAAGCCTAAAATGTGTCAGAGTCAGCATGGCTCAGTGGTTTGAGTGGTCAGGCTAGGACTCTCAGAGATCAGAGTTTAGACCTCCACTCAGCCATGGGGACCCACTGGCTCACCTTGGGGAAGTCACATTCTTTCAGCCTCAGATGAAAGCAGTGGCAAACTTCACATGAATAAATTTGTCCAAGAAAATCCTAGGAAGGGATCGCCTTAAGTTGGAGTCAGCTTAGGTTGCCTGAAACAGCCAGAGAATATGGCAGAACTATCTGTTACACTCTCAAGAGTGGGCAGGGATATTTTGAATTTTTAAAAAATGAGATTTAGGTAAACCTGGGGGCTGCATGGGCAGTACTTTCCCCATTTGTGTTCTACAGAATAAATTCCCACCTGGTGTCTTCCAGGTGTTCTAGGTTACAACTCCACAATCTCTGACAACTGATCATTCTGGCTAAAGCTGATAGGAGAAGTAGTCTAAAACATCTGTGGCCCTTTCACATGATACAGTTCTAGCACTTTGATTGCAGTTTCACTGCCCTGGCTGTACCCTGTGGGTATCTTGGAATTTATTGTTTGGTGAGGCGCTGGATCTCTCTGGCTGAGAATTCTAAATTTTCTTTTCTAAAGTACAAACCTCAGGGAACTATGGCAGGTAAAGCAGAGTCTGTAATTGTGTAGTGTGAAAGAGCCTTTGGAGAACACAATTTTGTTGTTTGTTTTAACTATTTTGTGATTGCCCATTTGTGCCTTCCATTCCTTGTTATTTGTTCCTAGTGCCTTCCTTTCATAGCAGGCTTTTCTCTGGTGGTCTAAGAGAGAGCCAGTCACTGTATCTATGTGATTTTGTTGAATCCTCTTGACAACAAACCAAGCTTATTTTAACCTGGATGTCTCCCATGCAGGGGTCTGCTTGACTCATTTCCCTAACACAATTTGGCAAAGGATGTTGAAATATTTCCTCCAATCAATATATTCTACCATGGTTATTTTTGATGAACTTTGAAAGTCTTACTTGTTAATCTTTGTATCTTTCTTATTTTTATTTTTTTTTAAAGAAAACAATAGTATTCAGGTTTGGCCTTACAAATTTGAAGTTGAAAATTAAGTATAAACCATTTGCAGTGTTTAATCCTATAGTTTTTCCATAACATTGCAGTTGCCAATTGTGACTCAAACTGAAGCACAGTGCCTTGGTGTATCTGTTTTGTATTCCTGTAGTGACCCAGTATTGCAGAATTTTCCATTCCTGCTGTGCTCTAGAATATATGCAAGTCCAGCTTGTCGATTTTTCTTTCTACTGGGCAGTCCATGACCTTATGTGCTGGTAGCAATAGGAAATGATCCTCACTTTTAAAAATAAATTTCACATCTAGGGAAACTCCAGTAACGAGATAGTTTGGCAATAGCTTCATATATTTGCATTGTAAGAAGTTTCCTAGAGTTGCTCTTCAGTTTTTGATGCTAAAAATGAAGTCAGTTCCAGACAAAAACCCATATAGTAAGTTTTTGTGTGACAAAACTATGCATCTCAACTATATAGCTGGATAAAGGAGCAGATCTCTGAAGATATTACGCCAACCCTGCATGAAAGGCATCTGGAGGGCTTGCACACTTCCCTCTCCAATCCATCTAGAGGACAAATGGGTGGAAAACCTGTACAGAGTGGTAGCCAATAAATTGCATCTTGTGGGTCAAATGCAGGCACCATACAGATGGGTCTTCTGAATTTTGTTCCCATATATTCTAATTGTCAATTACTTTCATGGTCAAAGAATTTAATAATGTGTCCTTTAAAGAACAAAAGAATTACAGATCTTGATAGTAATGCTTCAGAACCCAGCCTTCTGACAACTCTGATGAGAAGCCTTGAATTTTCAAAGCGTATTCTGCCCATACACTCAGTACAACCTTCTCCCTTTCCATTTTATGTCTCTATCAAGCATTAACAATTGACCACTTCTGATCCTCTTTCACAGTTGCTCACTGTGTACCATTTGTTGGGTTCAGTATCTTGCAAGATGTTTTGCTATTTGTTTGCTGCTGAAGGTGACTTCTGCCCTCAGTTTTTCCAATGCATTTGTCTCCTGTTTGTCACAGGCTTTTAATAAACTTGGCGATAGCTGTTTCCTATTTGCTATACTTTGGGTGGTATTGAAAACAGTGATGAATGCATGACATATATTGTTCAGCATGCTGGTTTGTACTTTCCTCAAAAAAGGAGTGCTTTGCATACATGCTTTGTAAACAGTATGTATGCTTGTTGGAAGCCTGCGACTGTGTGTATCACTGTGTGTACATCATAATCTATACTATTAACATTGTTATTAACATTATTAAAATATATGCATCCATATGGCAAATAAAGATATTTTAATTCTCCCAAGAAAAAAAAATAACAATCTATACTGAGTGGGCACACTTAAGGATCTTAAGTTAAATTTTTGTGTGTGCAGTATTGTTTGAATTGGGAGGCGTGTGCATCAGAACCAAATTCTTAAGCATCATTGTTCTTCTTTGTCAACAGCGTACAGAATCTCCTGTCCATCAGCCCCCAGTGGAACTCCTCTCTCCCATCTCAACCATATCGGGCTTTTATTTTTCTTTGAAAGTTATCGTTCTAATGCTACACAAATATCCGTCTACTTAAATGCTTTGAATGCTTGTCAGTGTTCCCAGACCTTACATCTGCTCAGCCTATGACTCTAGAAGCTTGCTGGTGGGAGGAAGATTTTAAATCCATGCTTTTTTAAAGATTTCTGTCTGTGGCAAATGTTTGCTGTGATTTACAGTAGAAAACTACTCAAAGCATATATCGAGGAACAGATAAAAATGTTGGTTCATATCAGGAGCTGTTGGCTCATGCTGCAGAGCTCTTGGGCTGAACTTGTGAATTCTACTGAAGTAATAGAAATTGCTTGGTATTTCTTTTTAAAGAAAAACTTGGATAGACTTAGGTTGAAAGTCTGGATACTGCTATCTGTAAGCTCTTTCTAGGCCCTCACCATGGACACAGTAGTGATGGCAGAAGAACCAGATGTTACTTGTACTGACACTGAAAGCAAAGTACAGATCTTCCAAAGTAGATTCCAATTCTAAGCTAGACTTGGTTACAATGTGCCATTTTGATTACTTTGATTTTCATTCTACTTTTATTTTGAGAGGAAAATTGGGGTGAGAGAAGGTGAGATTTCCCCTTTCTATTTCCTCTCTTCAGTTTTTTGCTCTCTTCCTCAGAGCTGATTCATGAACCTCGTATGACAACTTTGGGGCCCAAAGAAGTATTGGGCTCCAGGCATCATATATGTAGCTGATGCAAAGTCAAGCTCTGCTTATCACATCTGTATATGAATTCATTCATTTACAGTTCACATGTATGAATATATATACATGAGAAAAATATGTATACAAGAGAAAAAGCAAATACCGTCTTCCCTCTACATTCACAGGTTTGACCTTCATGAATATGATTACTTATGAGACACATCCTTGCCTCTCCCCCACTCCCTCAATTTTCCTTCTCTCATTCCCTTGTATTCTTCACTCCAAGCTTTCCAAGCTTGTGCTTGAAATGGATGTGTTTTCTTTTCTGGTGCGCAGAGCTGGAGGGAGAGGCCACTGGTGGAGTCGTGGCCTCTCTCCCATGTGGCTGCATTTTCTGCTGTGTAGTGGCGGCTGATTGGTCAGGTGCCCTCTCTGCTCCCATGTCTCCCTTTTCAAGATGGCCACCAGATATAACTAGAATCCAAGAACTCTGCTCTTTTCCATTTAAGGGAAAATCACTGGTAAGCCCTTTACTGTGTCTTTTTTCTCCCCTGTCCCCCAACACTGGGGACAGAGGCAAAGGAATGAGGAGCTCTGGAGAAGAATCATAGGGGTGAGAGTTACTTGCAATTTTTCTACCTTCATGAGAGCTCTGTGCCCCTAACCCTTGCAGATGTGGAGGGGCTACTGTATAAAGGTTAATGGAAGCTAGTGATGTCTTTGTCAGTGAGGTAGGGACTCTGCACAGGGTTCTGGAGCCCAGATATTAAAGGAGCTATCCAAGGTGGTGAACCTTGTTTCTGAAATGCAGTCAGCACCCTGGATAGGTCATTTAAAATTACAACTGAAATCTGACACAGATTTACCACTCACTAAGATGGATCCATGGGTCACCACTTGTCAAAGTCCTGCGCTTTAAGTCCCATTCTGTCATGCTGCTTGTGCTGGGTCTGTCACTATACTGTTTGTGAAATATCAGAATTTGGCATTGTAGGGGTACGTGTGTTCTTCTGTGAATCAAGAAGGCTCTTTCATGCAGAATTTACAGCTGAACTCATGAGAACCCAGAATGTGCATGATCATAGTTTGCATATTGTATTTTCTACAAAACTGAAGTCAGAATTTTTCAGGCCATTTTATTTCTGATTTCTATCTATGGTTGTGAAAGCTGGACAGTGAAGAAAACTGACAGGAAGAAGATCAATTCAGCTTTTCACTAGTTGGCAAAGACCTTTTTGTTTCAACAGGCATTTGATTTTAATTTGATTTAGGCTTTGATGTTCATGTTTTAAACATTTTTTTAAATGCTTTAACATCAACTTATAGGTTACTTTTGATAGTATTGTCTATTTAATGGCTTTTAAACTTTTGTTTTTACATTGCTTTATTTGTGTTTTGTTTTAAACTTATAATGGAAGCCTCCTTGGGTTGCACATTGGGAAGAAAGTGGGCTGTAAATATAAATAAATAAATAAGAAGTGTGGTGTGGGAGGAAAGTTCAGTGAATTTAATGGAGTACTAATAAGAACAAGTAATTGAGTCCTAGAGCAGATCAAAATTGAACTCTTACTGTAAGCCAAAATAAATGACTTGTGACTACGGACATCATTGGGTCCAATTATACTTTGGATACATCATGAAGCAATGTGACTCACTGAAAAAACATTTGGTTAGATGGAAGACAATAGGCAAAGAGGAAGGCAGCATTACAAATTGATTCAGTCAAGGAAATCATGGCTGCCTGGAATCATAAGACCCAAGTAGAACTGTTGATGACCAAGACTCATAGAAGTCTCTTTTTCATAGGACGAATATAAGTAGAAGTTAACTTGATGGCAAACAACAATAAATTTTCCACAGAAACATGGTGCTGAAAGCAATCTATAGTACAAACAATTTAACTACAAGAAATCATAACACTTATATGTTATAATTGTAAAAGATTGTTTAAAGGTTTAAGAGCACATACGAATAGGTGCTCTTGACACCCAACATACAAATAGGTGCTTCAGCACCCAACATCACAACACTATATTTGCTTTAAGTAACTCTTGGAAGAGTATCACACCCAGCCAACCAAAAGGAGGAAAGATGGTACAAAATGACAAGGCGCTTAAGACCGCCCATTCTTAAGCAATACGAAAATATTCCCCTGTCATCTGAGTTCCATGTCTTGAGCTAAGCAAGGCCTTCCTCATGGCAGATTGCTTCCTGAGCATTTCTGGAGAGCAGAGCACAAGAAACAACATGAGGTGGCTGGGGAGAGGTCTCTTCCTGGGCAAAAAAAGTTGAAATTTAAAGAAAGAATATTGTAGATACAACTCCTATCAGGCCTTAGCAAGCATAACCCAAGATGAGGATTTGTAGGAGCTACAATCCAACAACATCTGGAGGGCTGTAGATTTCCCAACCATGCAGTAAAGCATATAGAGCTAAAAGATGCACAGACCTCTCACCTACCCTATCCCACCCTACCTTTGAATCCCAAGGCTGATGTTAAATCCCCAGTTACTCTCCCCATGGTCTTCAGAAATCCACAAAGTATCCTTTGGCATGGCAGAAGATCTTTTGTGAATATTTCTAGGTAGGGATGGCCAACTGCAGGGAGAATGGGGCCTGTATCGACCCCCTGAGGAATTATCCCACTGCATTTCCTGAAAAACAAAAACAAAAAAAACAACCCACACCAAATGCCCCACAATGCTTCCTAAAGGGTGAGGAGGCAATTTTTTTCTTCCCCCACGTCATTTGAGGCCCGAAGGGGATATTTTTCCAGCACAAAGTGGAACTGTAAGTCAACTTCTGGATTACTTCCTGTTGGAAAAAAAAAAGAGGTCTCTCCTTGGCCTGAAACAGCTGGGATGGGCTGGATGTGGCATTCTTGCCCACTTACCCTCTACTGTGCATTTACACACCTTTTTTGAAAAAATAAATTTCAAAAAAAGTCAAGCACCCTAGGGGCTGCATGCAGTTTGAGGGGTGCATTTTCCTCACTCTGGCTTTTGGAAGATGGTGCAAGGCAAGGCCAAAACACCAGGCCTCAAGGACAAGTGTGCAGTCCTGTTTCCCCTTTGAAGATGGGAGTGGGCTTTAAAATTCTACCCTTTTGTACTTTTTTGTTTGCTTGTTTCTTTAACTGAGTTGTGGCTGAAGAGGGCTATCTCCTACCATGCTTTTTTTTTTTTTGATTTCCATCTCTTTTCCAGACAGTTACAGACATCTCCCCATTCCTCTCAATATCTGTTCAAAGATTTATCTTTCAACAATATAGTGAGTTTATCTATTTGCATGAAATCATGTATCCCATACAACCATTCATCTATTTCTGGAACTTTCTCTTTTTTCCAGTCTTTAGCAAATAATAATCTTGCTTAACTTATCAAATATAAAAAGATTTTTCGATTTTGCTTCCCGATAAATCTTTCAATTAGCTCAACCACGTTCAACAAATAACATTCAGGTAACATGGGGAAATTTGTATTTAACATTTTCAAAATTTCTATATGGATGTTTTCCCAATATGTTTTGGCTTTTTTTACAATCCCACCAACAATGAAAGAATGTCCCTCTTTCAGCTTTACATTTCCAACATTTATCATTATTTCCTTTATAAATCTTTGCAAGTTTTGTTGGTGTCAAATAGCATCTATTAAACATTTTGTAATAATTTTCTTTAAACCTTTGACATCTTGTAAAGTTCAGGTTTTTCCATGTTTGTTCCCAGTTTTGTAATTCAATTGGATGCCCAACATTCTGAGCCCATTTAACCATCATATTTTTAATCGCCTCCTGCTCAAGATCCCATTTTAATAATAACCTTACCATGCTTTGAATAGGTGCATGTACAGCGTGTATGTGTGACCCAGAAGTAGGTAATATTCAGGGAGCTGCACTCTTTTGCTTTTGAATTTCCTGTCATGTCAGAAACAAAACCTTCACTCCCCTTTGTAAACAAGGTGTGTGAATGATGTACACCTTGTTTCTAAGGACAGCCATGCTTCCAGAAGTCTCCAGGAAGTGCTCATTTCCTTAAAACAAGTGATGTGTCTGATAGCCACACACTGCTTACTTGAAAAAGTGATTGCAGAGAGAGCCAGGGAGGACCACATGAGGGCCACATATTGCTGATACCTGATGTTGTATAGTCCAACAGTCCTAACTTTTACTTATTGGGAGAGGGATGGTTTTTCTGTGTTCCTAGTTAGGATTCCCCTGTGATTTGCGGCCTCTAGCTCATCCCAACTGCCACTGCCCTGGCAGGGAGAGAAAAAGAGAAAAGCACACTTCTACCATGCCCAGGCCCAGATGAAAGGCCCTCCCTGATCCCAATTGCCACTGCCCTGGGCTCAGAGGAAGAGAAGAAGAGGCAGGCGCATCTCTATCATGTCTAGACCCAGAAAGCAAATGAAGGGCCCTCTCTCCATCTCAGCTGCCACTACCTTGGTCTTGGAGGGATAGAAGAAGAGGTAGTATCTGCTGAACTTAATCCTCTCCCTCAGTGCCATCCCCCTCTTTTTATTTCATGTCTTAATTAAGTTGTAAACCTATGGGCAGTGAACTGTTTTATTGTTCTTTTAAAGCATCCTGTTCAGTAATGGCATTATATAAATAGATGATGATGATGATGGTAAGAAGGAAGACGAGGATGAGGACAGATAAGCAGGATTCCAAATAATGGTCGTGCTGCTGCAGTTGTATGTCAGGCTTTGCTTTTACAGACTTGTTCCTTCCCTCCAAGATTTGGATATTTGAAGGCCAGCAAGCATGGTCTGTTTCCCCCGTCTTTCACCCTTGCATATAATTTCTGAATAAATGAAACAAATTCCTTTGTAGTACTAAAGCAGTAGTCCTCAATTGTGGGTATCCAGATGTTGTCAGATTTCAACTGCCAGGATCCTGGATTGGCAATACTGGCTGGGGCTTTTGAGAGTTGCAGTCGATCAACATCTAGGAACCCAAGTTTGGGCACTACTAGGCTGGAGGCTTGCATGAAAGGAGATTCCACTTGAACCTCAGGAAGAACTTCCTGACGGTCAGAGCTATCTGGCAGTGGAATATGCTGCCTCAGGGTGTGACAGAGTCTTCTTCTTTGGAAGTTTTTAAGCAGAGGCTGGATGGCCATCTGTTGGGAATGCTTTGATGTGCGTTCCTGCATAGCAGGGGGTTGGACTTGATGGCCCCCGGGGTCTCTTCCAACCCTATGATTCTATGACATGAGAAACCAGTCTCAATCTTCTGTTGTACTCAATGTATACCAGAGAGTATGGAGATTACGGGGCTTGTATTCTTGCACCTGATGCAAAGGGAGTGAAGTTTCTGAGTCCTCTGTGATGTGTGGACATTTTAGGGGATGGATAAGCAGGGGTAACAGCTAGCCAAAGCTCTACTCATTTTCACTGCTTTGTAACCTGGTCATCACTTTTGATAACCTTTGCTTCTTGCCCTTGGTGAGTACCTTTCTTATATGATAAAATTGACTACTTTCTGTGGAATATTCATTATGGAATGAGGTAGAAGCAATGTATTTAAATGTAAAAACTTAATGTGCAGTAAGACACATCTTTGAAGGAATACTGTTGTTTTTGTCTCTTGAAAAGCTCACCAAATCCCTACCATGGGACCACAGCATTTAATTTTATGAGTCAGGTTTCACTAATGTATTCTAATTGTTTCTAGATGTGATGAACATTTATCCAGTTTCCTCCCATCAGATACAAAATGAGATCAGCGCTAGTTACTATCATCAAGAAACAGTTGCATTTATACATGTAAAATTAATTTTGAAATAGTAGTTGTCACAGAGTATCAGACCAGTGGTTCCCCACAGTTTAAATAATTTGTGTTTTGACTGACTTAACTACTGCTTTCTGATAATTTCCAGTTTTCTTTGAAAAGCAGTGAATGCAAACACAATATAGATAAATTAATGTCTATGTATCATGACAAACTGCTGAATGCCAAGTTGTTGGGTCCATTTGTGTCCTTCTGCCATCTCATCTTTTTGTTGAGCAGTGTTACATTATGACTAATTGAAAGTGATAGGGGAATGTGGTTTTTGTGAATTAACAATCTGATCTGCAAAAGAATTGAAGCGGCTGTATTTATGGTAATTAGTATTTTATTCAGCCTGCTATCAGCACAGAGCATGGGAAGTAACATTTACAAGTAGCAGTGCTTATGCAACAGCACTTTTGAGGTAATAATGTTACCAATATTGCATTTAAGAAGTGACACAATAATTGCCAACAGTGTCATAATACATATACGATGTTACTTCTAAAATGTTTATTTTTGATGGAGGTCATTTTATAGGATTTTTAGCTTTTTCTCTGTTTTTTAATAAATAATAATTTTATAGATAAAATAAGTAACTGATAAGTACTATGTTAGTTATATGTTGTTAATTAACACTCTTAAGGAGCATCACAGGTAACCTGTTACTTGGAAAAAAGTAATAATTAGTGCTTAACAGTATTTTTAAAGATTTTCTAAGCTATGCATCAGGAAATTAGTAAGTTGCAAATTTTAATTTCTTGAAACAGAGCAAGGGGCAGAGTATCCTTTTTTTTTTTTTAACACTCTGTCTCAAAATATGATTTACCATTTATTTTGAGCACGGACAGAAAACTTACATCTTCCCTCTGTATTATATCCAATTGAGGGTATAGCTATGGGGAAGGGATGAGGGAAATAATTCTGCTCCCCGTGACATTTTCTTTCATCCACCATATTCCTAGCATTTCAGTAACTTAAAACTTCCATTGAACATTTAGAAATAGAGTTTGGGCATCCATAGCAAATGGACAGAAAAAGGAACCTGAGAAATGCAAACAGAAAATACAGAAATGCTATGTAGCAGTGATTTTCACTATCTCATACTCTGCAATGCTAGAAATTTTGGGACTGAAGGAAAATTTCATGAGAGGATCAGAATTCTCCTTTGGAGGTACAGTGCCCTTGTGTTACTCCCCTGGCAGCTACAGGGCTATCCAGGGTACCTTGGTAATGTAGTTCTAGATACAGTGAATCTATCTTTAGTTGTGGTGGTAGTGATTATGATAATACAAAGATAGAGGTATGTATGTCTGTCAAAGCTGTTGATCCAACTCCAAGAAATCTGAACACTAGAAACCTGACCTGGATACTGTTGGGACCCCAAAGCCTGTTATCTTTGGTGGTGCTTTGCTTTTTAAAGCACCCTAATTTTTATTAATATTTATTAATTTATATGTGTTTGAAGCCTGTGTTATCTTCACTTACTAGGTGGTGGACTTCCCTGAGTAGTGTGCATATTTTCTGTGGTTACAGTTAGAAGTCAGGTAGAATAGTTCAAAGGGCAGAGATACAGCACTGTTACTCCAACTGTGCTGTAGACGTCTTTAACAAGCATGTAGTGGGCAGATTCCTCCCGTAGTGTAAGTGTGTGCCATGGCAGCAGACATAATCGAGGGGGCTTATGGCCATATTTTCATTCAGAAGAGACAAATACTGGAGAGCACAGAATGGAATCCATGGAGAAAAGGGGAGATATCTCCAAGTGTTCAATGAATTCCTCCCCCCTTTCTTTCTTTTTTTCTTTTGTTTTGAACAAGTCTAACATGTTTTGGCCATATTTCAATAGCCTTCTTCAGGTGCTACATAAAAACAAATGCAAATAGAAATGTCCAATTAAAATCAAAAGGACAAGACATAATTACACCATAAATGTCTACATAAGACATCACAATATATTTCAATATTTGTATATTACTTAAAACCTATACATACCAACATGCTATCTAGCTGTAGAAATTTCTGGATTTGAAAATCTGAGCACTTGGAGATGTATCTCCCCCTTTTTCCTGTGGATTCATATTTTCATTCAGACAGGGTGGGTGCAGTTTCTCCAGTTCCAAATAATTTGATTTGCAGGTTTCAATGCATAAAACTAATCACTATTCCATTTTAAGAACTAATGTAATAGGGCTCAGGTAAGAGTGGCCTGTGAACCATACATGGTCCCAGACCTCACTTTTGATGCTCTTGGAGTCTCCCTAAATTCCATGTTTAAAAAAATCCAGGCCAGTTTTTGTACAATTCCATCCCCCTCCCCCCCCACTGCCCTGTTAGTTGAAATCAGGGAAAAATTATGGCAAATGTAAAAATTTAGCTTCTGCACTCTCTCTCACACCTCCCAAATGATTTTTTCTGAGTGAAAACTAGCCAAAAATGGTGACCAGAAATAGTGTGACATTACTTCAGGTGTGCTGTAATGTGCTGATAAGTCCATAGGGAGGGGAGGCTGGAAATTGGGCCCTGTCCTCCCTGCCTGTGGTTGCCCATCATTATAATATAAGAAAATATGACTTACAAGGTGTGGCCACATTATGTTTATCATGCTAAGCCAAGAGCAGGACTCATGTGGCTCTCTACAAGTTGTTGAGCTACTGTCTTGCCAGCTGAAGATAGCATAATCAGTGATAGAGAATGCTGGGAACAGTGTTGCAACAATATCTAGAAAATAACATGATTGTCATCCCTGTGCTAAACCACAGCTTAGTGTGACATAGAAGAGCTAGAATTAGCTTGAGTAAATGTCAACGTTACATGCTGCTACTACCAGGCAGTGAGATGGAGAGTTCCATAGGTGTCTGCTGGCACTTCTGCTTTTCCAGGACACACATCCACAGACCCACACCCACATATACAGCTATGCAGTGAAACTAAACTATAGCTAAAATCAGTGACAATCCAGCTCCACAAGGTACTGCAAGCTCTGAGTTCCCTCTTACCGTATGAAGTGAGCCTTTCTTTTAGTGGGGAAGAGGGATGTATGAATCCATAGTCAACTAGGCTTATGGTTTAGCACATCTTCTACTTGAGCTCCTACTTTAGCATATGTTCTTGTGTGACCTGAAGTCTAAGGTCATTATGCCTAGACATAGGCCTCCTATGAGAGCGGCTGTGGTATAATGCTTTGAGTGCTGGACTAGGACCAGCATGATAGAATGAGGCATGGTTTAGCACCAAGACTGCTATAGGAACATTCATACTGAAAACTGGATTACATGTATGTATTTCACTGATGTTCAGTTCTCTGGTTAAAGAGGTACTCTTTACTTTTTGTAGCAGAAACCACCCAAACAAAATTAGGCTAGGAATTTAACATATTGTCATCAGCATAAGTGATCTAGTATGATGTGGTTTGAATGTTGGACTAGGACTGAGAATTCAAATCCCTATTTAGCCATGCAGACCCACTGGGTGACCTTGAACAAGTCACATTCTCTCAGCCTCAGAGGAAAGCAGTAGCAAAGTTCATCTGAACAAATCTTACCATGGAAACCTTATCATAGGCCTACCTTACGGTTACCATAACTCAGAATCAAAGGCATACAGCAATGATATGAGCAAATATCAATCCATACATACTGATTTTTCACTTGTGTGATGTCAGTACTTCAACATCCAACACATGAAGAAATGAACTTAACTGGATACCCATCAGAATATCAACCAGTTTTCGTGCTCCCCTCTTCCCAAAAAAGGTTTTCGAGGCCCTGCTTCATAAGAAGGCTTCTGTCAATACCATCACCTTCACAATCATGTCTGTTGGGGACATGTGACGGGGCCTTCTAGGTAGGTGTTCCTCAGCTTGAGGGCCCCTTTCCTAGGGAGGCTACAAGGATCTTATGCTTGCTTTCCTCCATTGACAGGAGAAGTCCTTTTTTATTATTGTTATTTCAACAGGCTTTTGAAAATTAAATGTTTTTAAAGAAAGGGTTTTGAAAGATGTGCTGTACTAGATTTAATTGTACTGTTTTTAAACTGCCTTTCACTCTTTATAATTGTATATTTTGAATTGTTTTGAATGTAATTGACAGTTTAACATGTTAATATTTTATTGCTAACATTTTGTGTGTTTTAGCTGTATTGTATTTGCTTTAACTTAGTAAGCTGCGTGAGTCCCAGCTGTGAGGGAGAAAGTGGGAGATAAATAAAAGATAGTGTGGTGGTAAAAAACTTGTTGTTCCTGTTTTTTCAATACACAGTAACAACCTGAGAGAGCGACTGTGCAATAATAAGATATTGTAAGACACTAGCAGAGTACAGGGGGCCTAAATATCCTAAAGGCATCAGATCCTGTCAGGTCTTAAAAGCTAACCAGGGTCAGACCCTCAATTGATACCACATACTGTAGATTCTATTTCAGAGGAAGGAACTGGCAAAACCATCTCTGAGCATTCTTTGCCTAAGAAGACCATATGAAATTCATGGGGTGACCATAAGTCAACAGGCTACTTGGAGACGCATACACACACATGCATGCACACAACAGGGTACGATGGTACTTCATAGCTCCTGGTGTAGGAAAATGAAAATTTTATTAGAGATTCAGGAGTTTCTAATACAAGGGCAGGGAATAGTTTTGGGTCTAGTATATGCAGTGTGCCCTTTCCCCAGAACTAGGAGAGTGGATTGGATAGTGTCAGAGAGTGGGGTTTGCCTTTAGCTCTCCCCCTGACATCGTCTGCCTCCACTCTTCCTTTGTCACCCATTTTCAGTTACAGAATTTCATGCCTCTCTCTACACAGAGAGTGTCCTTTTCTTGTGACTCGCACCATTCTCGTGGGACTTAAAGCAGGATCTGGGGATGAGGGACATTCCTAGCCCCTCTGCAGGCCAAACTAGGAGCACCCAGAGAATGGAAGGTCCTCTGTTTTAGAACAATCTAGCAGATACAATTCAAAATCTACAATTCCAAAAAATCCATCTCACTTTTACAATAAAAGTAGGAAAACATCAAATATTTAATCCATTCCTAATACCTAGCTTTGTGGATTAGAGACCAAGCAGAGCATCTGAGCTTTAAGCTCTTGCTGGCTTGCAAGCCACAATATTTCTGACTTACTTGCCCAAAAGCTTAACTTCATGGCATTGCACCTTCACTGTTATGACATTGTGCAAAGCATCCTTTAAAAAAATGTTAAATTGATGTTATGCAAGAAATGCTTCGCATCTGCAAATATATGTTGGTTTGCCAAAGAACCTTAGCTAGATTTAGTAGTACTTATTAAAAAGAGTTGGATGGAATTAGAAGAGGCATTTCCCTACCCCCAATAAATTAAATCATTATGATACCTTTAGAATTATATCAAATCTTTGAGGTGCTAGTGAAAGATATGATATGAAGCTACATAAATCTTCATCTAATGCCCTCTTGTTATTTTTTTAAAAAAACAGCATTCAGATCGGTAATTGCAGTTACTCATGCTGTTTTGGAAATAATGGGAGAGCCAGTAGCCATCATACTTACGTGTATTGAATGGAGAAGCCTTTGTGAATAAAGAGTGTAGCTGAAATAGAGCATTCTGCCCTGTGAATCATGCAAAGTGCACTTCTGATTTTAGATGTTACCTTGTTTTTACTGTACTGTGGTTATTTCAGCCCTGGAGCAGGTCCCAGGCTATGCAGCATGGTGTAGTGGTTTGAGTATTGGGCTATGACTCCAGAGGAAAGGTTTGAATCTCTGCTTGGCCATGGAAACCCACTGAGTGTGACTCTCTCAGCCTCAGAGAAGGCAAAGGCAACCCACTCTCTGAATAAATCTTGCCAAGAAAACCCAGTGATAGGGTTGCCGTAAGTCAGAATCAACTTGAAAGCATGTAACAACAATAACAACAGCAACAACAGCAATTTAAGTGGGATCAGGGCTGGTCTCTTTTCAGGGGGATGGTTTTAAAAATATTTTAGAAAGCCTGAAAGAGGGGAGAATATGGGCTCGTAACAGGACATTTGATAGATTTAGAGTCTCCAGACTTGTCAGCCTCCATGGCTCCTTGGCTGTTTACTCTTTATGAAGTATTTGAAGAATTTTACTTAATTGTTTTAAGTCATTTATGTTGACATAATGGGAGTGTGTATGTATATTTTGTCTAAAATATACTTGGCCCAATGAATTTAGTGCACAAGAAATAGAATTCTAAAATTGAGAAATGAATGTAGCAATCTGAGATTCAGTTTTCTACAATGTATAGTATTATCTTATGCTAATAGGCATACTTGGCAGTTGACCTGCTCGGTTGGGCAAGTATCCAGAGCTTAAGAGTATGGCTGAATTATGTACCTTGAAATCAATGAGACTTTAATGGAAGAGAGTTAACTCTGGCTGAATATATCCCGGATGGATACTGTTCCTGTAATGAGTGTGAAAAATAAAATTAGGTCTTCATTAGCAGTTGGTATTTCATCTTTGTCTCCAAACAGCTTAGGGCAACAAACTGAAGTTGCCCCCCCCCTTCTCTCTGGTACATTTTATTAAACGTTTTAATATATACAGGCAAAACATAAAAAAGTAGGAAGAAAAACAAACAAAAAGGAAAAAAGTGCTAAAAATAAATGCAGACAGTAAAACATAGCAAAGACTACTAAAAAAAAAAGTATACATTGGCTTCTAGGTTTCTTAACACAGATTGTATATAACTATGTAAAATACCTTCTTTATTTACAAATATCATTCAGATGCTTCAACTGCTACTTTCCCAGATATACTAATTGTTGAAACCTACGGTCAGCATACTGTACTCTTTTTCTTGCAAAAAGCCTATTTAGATTTCCCAGTCTTTCAAAAAAAGTCACCACAGATTTTTCTGTTATCAGCATTGTCAATTTATCATTTTCAACTGGGTCCTTTAATTTTATCAGCCAGTGCTCTTTCCTTGGAATTATGGTATTCTTCCAGTTCTGTGCATATAATAATCTTGCTGCAGTGGTCATTTATTATAGTAGCATGCCATATTTCTCCAGTTGGTCTTCTACTAATTCTAACAAATATAATTCTAGTTTCAACTGAACATTGACTTTCAAAATTTTATACACCATAGAATGTATTTAATTCCAGAATTACTTTGCCTTTTCACCAGATATGATAAAAAGATCCCACTTGTTGCTCCCATTTCCAACATGTATCAAAAGTCTCTTTATGCATTTTGGCCAATTTTTCTGGTGGCAGATATCAACAACATATCAGCTTATAAAGGTTGTCTTTAAGATAATAACCATAATATGAATCTGATTCCCTTCTACCACATTTTCTTCCATTGTTCCAGCTGTATATTATGACGAAACGTTGTGCCCACTTTTTCATACAGTCCTTAACCAACTTTTCTTCCATTTCTATTTTTTACAAGAATTTATACATCTTACCCAATCAGATGTTCATCATCTGAGCAAAACTGTTTCTCAAATTCTGATTTAGTGAATTCAAAATCATACTTTTTTGTTCATTTTAATTAAGTTATCCTATTTTAATAATCACCTTGGGAAGTAGATGAAGCTGAACAAAAATGGTTTTGTGAAGGCTATCCTGTGAGGCACATGGTTGAATATGGAGTGTGGAAAAGTTATTTTTTGGAACTGTAACTATCAGACTCCTCCAGCCAGCTTGACAGTTTGCTCTTCTGGCTGGAGGATTTGGGGAGTTCCAAACTCTGGCTGAGTGAATAGCTGAATCCAGGTACCCAGGACTGTATCCTCTGTAGCAGGGATTTGCTACTTGTGGCTGTAGACCAAATGTGAAAAGTGTTCTGAAATCGATGGTTGGAATAATCCTAGGGCCTTTCCTCACCATACTGTTATAGTGCTATTATTCCACTTTCAACCTCCTGTGGAATCCTGGGGTTTGTAGTTTACTGAGGCCAAAGAGCTCTCTGAAAATTCTAAATGCACCTTGCTAAACTTCAAACCCCAGGATTCCACAGGATGTTGGCAGTAGAATAATACCACTATAACAGTGTAGTGCAGAAATGGCCTTAGTGTCTAACACATACATAAGCTCTCCTACAGAAACACATACATAAGCTCTCCTGCAGAAACAATTGGATATTTTTGTCTGATATAGAATGTCAGTTCAAGTTTGTGGAAAGAGAGTTGCACATAAATATTGCACATGGATGTTCCATCGTGTATGGCTCAACTGGGGAAAATGGAACTCATGAAAAAAAAGAGAGAGATTCTACATTCTAGCATGACAACATGTTTATATTTGTGTAGTTCTTCATCTGTATGATTTTCAGCCTTTCCTAAGTCTATCAGGTAGGCTTGCTTTAACATCTCCGTATTGCAGATTAGGTGAGTAGGGCTGATGCCAGTAGGAGAGAGTCTTGTAAACTTACCCAATGAGAATATAGCTAAGTTGATGTTTTGAACCTTTCCCTTAGTCCCTTCACCACTATATTGCACTGTCTCCCAGTAAGAATGAATCTGTCAGCTTACTCTATAGACATAGTGATCGAATGACTTACCATGTTTTTCATCTGAAGTGGAGGGGAAAAGAGAGAGAAGCAAATCGCTTTGCTTGAGGCATCTTTAGGCAAATCATGGCAATTATCTGTCTTGCTGCTTGCTGCTCAGTTGAATGCTCAGCTGGTGCCAACTGTATCCTCAACCCTTTCATTAATTTTTGATTTACACTTTCAAAGGCCTCATGGCAGGGTAGCAGAGGCTGTTTCTCAACGTCATAAAAATTGTTCTGTTGCTACTTTTGGGGCTATAAAATATGCATTAAGCCTTCAAAAATTAATATTGGCAGTTACCATCTCCTTGCCAGTTGTATGTCTTGCAAGGGGACAGCTCCACTTGTTTGTTTTGGGTTGTATCTACATTTTGATGCTTATGCTGGTCCATATCCCATATATGGAACAAATTATGAATTGTGTTTACTATCCTACTTTTCCAAGGGAAAAGAAAGCCACAGAACATCAAATTAAGCAAAGAACTTGTATGCCTGAGCCTGACTGTTACGGTGGACTGTAAATTAATTTGGGTTGGATCCAGAAACTGCTTTTCATGAATGGAAGGTGCCACAGCTAGATTTTCATGGATTTCCCCTTCTACTACAATGCTTCCTGTTCAACAGGGTTCTCCAGCCCTGACTGTACTATTTTTAGAGAATTGGAGGTAATGCTCTAAGAAGGAGAAAGTTGAGACACCAGCTTCTACCAGCCCAGTTACATATGTCTAAATCTGAACCCATCCTACAGCTGTTAACTCAGCTTGATCATTTGCAGATGGAGTAACATTGGCAGTTCCATGAGGACAAATTCTCTCTCTAGCAAATATGCCTTGGCATTAAATTTCCATGAACTGAAGTTTACTTCATCAGATGCATTCCCATGTATACTCACATATTACTGTGGGGAAGAAAACATGGAAGCCTATAGAAAATCAGATGTTGGAAGCACATCCAGTCTTTGTAGAAAACTCCAAGCCAGAATTCTTCAGAATCTGTTCTGGATTATTATTCACAAGGAAGCTTTGCTGGTGCATGATGCCTGGTCATTCCCACTCAGATCTTCCTGCATGACTGTGGCTAAACAAGGGCTGGGGAAGCACCAACATCTGGGCAGATGTGTCCTGCAGAAGTTCTCCATCCAATCCAAAAGTTTCTTCTAGTTTTAGCTTTGACCCATGAATGGTGATGATGTTCTTTTTAAAGCTTTGATTTGCAGCTTAGGAAACTATTGCATTTGAACTTTCTCCTGAGTGTACGTGCAGTGAACAGTGCTGTGCATTGTACAATTGATGGGGAAATATCTTGAATGCGTAAAAATAGATCTGCCCTGTGTCCTTACCCTCACTTGTTACTGGTTGTGTTGTGAAGGCCCTTCCCAAATTGGAATTCAGTCCCTAGGTTGAAATGGTTCTCTTCTGCAATCCTAAACTAACCGGGAACTCACCAGACTGGAAAATACTAGGATTGCATCTGAACCAGGACTCTAGGTTTTAGACTCTTCTGAGAAGCCAGAGTGTGAAGATTTCAAGTTGGCATCTAGATCCAGGCTTGTTAGAGTTTGAATGTAATGATAAATATTTCTTCCCTTGCAGGTTCCTAGTTAATCTAGCTGCTACTGTTTGCTGGAGGAACCAAGCAGGCACAGTTAGGAAGCGAGCACCAGCATGAATGTATGCTGCACAAAATATTTAGTGTGATTTTAAAAAAAATCCAGCAATGTTTCTGCACTGGGAAATCATCCTGAGCAATTGGCCACCAATCAAAGAAAGGTATGGCTGGCCACAATAACAGGTTATTTTCTGAATCATGAGAGAATTGTTATAAAATACTTCTGTAGACCATGGTAGACACTGGAGACTTGATTTCTAGAGGTTTCAAGAAGCTCTTGAGACAGTGAAGGTGAGTAAAAATGCAATTATTTTACATGGCTGAGAACACACCTACGGTGTTAGAAAGCCATAGCTGTCACTGTTGTATAGAAGAGAAATATAAACCACAGATTGAAGAAAATGTGATCAAAATATGGGAAAATTCTGCATCTCTCTCCACACGTGTGTGTGTGTGTGTGTGTGTGTGTGTATGTGTTTGTGTACGCACATTCACATACGCGCGCGTGCGCACACACACACATATACACACATAGCTTCAGTAGGGGCAGAAAGGTGTAGTGTATTTTCCATTTACTATTCAAACTACAGCACATGTTTAGGCCTGACAATGTTATCTTTTCTTTTTCTTGTTCCTTTATTACTTCATCTTTTTCTTCATTGATATCTCATTCTGTCTTCTCTCACACAACAGCCCAGCGCATAAGTAGCAAGAATTGTTTGTATGCTTCAGCTCATCATTAGTCTGTTAATAACTGAAGGATAAAGCAGCTTGGGAACTTGGGTTATCTTTAATTATGCTATTTCGCATAATGACCAGCATCTTAACAAATAGCTGCTTGTACAGCAGTTTCCGGATGGTGGTTTATCTCTTTTTAAAATATTTTTACTGGGAAAAAAATGCTATGTCGTCAGCACAGGATTTTGAGAGCTGTTAATCTGTTGGTGCTCTCTTTCTATGGTAGTATCTAGTCAGTTTTGAACATAGGTGGAACTTTCTTTTGTAGATCCCTGAAGATTAGGAGTTGGAGATTTTTGGCCTTTCAGAGAGAGGTGGCAAGACTGACCTCTCCCAACCCCTCTACGGCCCGGATGAGTGTAACCATGTGATTGCAGGTTGAAGAGTTAACCAGGTATCTGGTGTCCCTTGATATTTTCTGTACAGGGAAAGTAGGAAAGCCAAAAAGTGAAACCTCTGTCCTCAATACCACAATGATAGAAGCTTGGCTAGAATGTTTACCACAGAGAGGAAAGGAACCACGATGTTCAAGAGGCCAGCACTGAGCAAAGCTGAGATACAGTTAGAGAAAAGATGGTTCCTCCATAAGATCAAAAACTCACTATGCATTAGAGACAAAATGGAACACAAATATGAACAAAAGAAATAGAAGTAGACAATTAATGATGCCCCACTGCAAGGATTATGAGTACATGGATAACAATAGGTATGAAAATGGAGTTAAAAGAGTAATGAAGAAGAAGAAGAAGAAAGTTGCTGAGAAATCAAATGACTTAATTCCACATTTCTTCACTGCAGAACATTGGGGCAGTATAATTGTTCTTAGATATATTCGGGAAAAGAGTTTGAGGAACTAAGGCAAATAGTGGTGACAAACTAAAATCATCAGGACCAAATGGTGATCATTTAAGAATTCTTAAAGACCTGCCAAGAAACTTGTTTAAATTTTTAACAAAATGTGTAGCATTTCTTTAAGATCAGCCTCTATACCAGAGGTCTGGAAAACAGTAATAGAGTAATGATTTTAAAAAAATGGTAAAAGAAAGTTAGCTTCATGTTTGTTCTGGGTAACTGTTGGAAAGTTACCAACTTAATGCATTTTGAAATATAGATTTATGTAGCATATAGAAAAGAATGTATAAAATCGAAATGGCTTCTGCAAAGATAGGTCCTGTTTCCTTTTAGAAGTATTTCAGTGAGAGGGCAAGCATGTAGATATGGGTGACCCATGCGACATTGGACTTTGAAATGAGTTTTGAAATAGTTCTGTCTCCCAAGGCTCCATAGGCTAGTTGGAGAACCTACATGGGATGGATTAGGCCTGTAGACTCAAGGTTCCCTATTTCTGCTATAGATATTTGAGGAAAGCCAAGTGTAGTGAGTGGTCTTATTTGAGGGTTAGATACACAGGAATTCGAGAGTGGTTCTTCCGTAGTTAGATATGCAGTTTTTCTGTTGATTTGTTTGAAAATGTTCTTTTTTGGTGTTAATCAATTTGAGTACATGTCTCACTTTTCTTAATAGTGCTTATATCCAGAATCGTGATATATCTGTCTCCAAATTATTACTAAGAAATTATCAGATAAGTTTGATTTGCTGTCTAGTGTCATACCGTAGAATTGTTGTCAAAATGTGGATTAAAAAGTATTAACCTCTGCTTCCAAACTTAAAAACCTTACTGTTTTTCATTACAAGTTCCAGCATTTCTCAGACTGGCTGTTACTGACCCCAGAGATTCTGGGAGCTGCAGTCCAAAAAGTAAGACTTCTAAGTTTTGGATAAAATACCCTTAGTTGCTTCTAAAATGTAGTTACCCACCTGTGTTAAAATGATGGAACCTTCAGATGAGAAGTACTCATATGTAAACTGTGTTTCAAACTGCATGCTACTGAAAACATTCTTTTTAAATATTTAAGTACTGATATACTGAGGTTAGTGAGTTCAGAGTACTTCAGATGTTGTATTTATAGCTGCAGCTCCCATGTTGGAAGAGATTGACATGTTTGCTTAAGCAATAAGATTTTCAAACAAATGCATATCAATGTATTTAATTGAGACAGATGTTATGCCAGGTTCTTACACTCTGATATGCAATTCTTGCAAATAAATATTGGCACAATGATGTCAGAGGAAAAAGAGATAGTTGGGTGTCCATCACTATATAGATTAGAAGCAGCTGCACAGCCTGAGGATTGGCATTAAATGTTCTATTGAAAGATCAAGTAGGAAGTGTTAACCTTCTGAATAATATCTGTCAAGGGCATACAAAAATCCAAGAAAGGCCCTTGTAAAACTAAACCTTTGTTCAGACTGCTGACACATAATAGAGTTGATTAGTTAACTGGTTGATTAGTTAGATGGTTAAAAGTTAAAGTGTGATCCATTTAATTTTAAATTAGTATTATCAAACATATTTTTGTAAAAATGCTCCTTTGGGGATGTTAAGAGGGAGAAAAAGAAGGTGAAGCAGCCACTGAATACAATCTAGAGTCAGCCCTCCATAGCCAAGGATTCTGTATCCATGGATTCAACTAATCAAAGTTTGAAAAAAAAATCCGAAAAGCAAACCTTGATTTTGCCATTTTATATAAGGGACATCATTTACCACCCCACTGTATATAATGGGACTTGAACATCCACAAATGTTGATATCCACAGAGGGTCCTAGAACCAAACCCAGAAGATACTGAGGACCCACTGTGCGCTCTCTTCTTGTAAGACCAGGCTGCTGTTTGGACCAACATCGTTCAGCACAGATCTAGCTTTAGCTCTTGTTTAATTGGCTGGAGGTATCAGCATGCTGAATCAAAGCAGGTACACTGATTTCCAGGGCATCCCATCACTTTCTCCTGCATTGTTGTAATGGATAATCAATCTCCTTTTATTCATGGAGTATCTCACTTTCCTTGCTTATAGTCAAAAATTTGTTGCAGAGCTGGGCAGGTCATGCATAATTCCAAGGAATAAAATACGCCAGCCGTCATCCTGTTCCATAGTTCTGAGATTGTAGTTATCATCTTGTAACTTATGGGGCTTCATGGTTATGGTAGTTAGTACCCAAGTGTGACCCCCAAAACCTACTGTTTTAGGCTGGCAGTGCCTCAATTGAAGGATTTCTGAGGTGCCACAGATTGTGGTACTGGGCAGTGACATCTGCAAGGATGTCTCCCAGTCACTATTTCTTGTTATAACAAGCAGTTGTGCCAAAACTCCAAGGAATCACTTCAGCTGCCTGTTCTTGATGTACCCTGTGACCAGAAGAACACTGATGTCACTTCCCAGTGCCTCAGTCTGCAATGCCTCAGAAAGGTTGACTGAGGTGCTGTCAGGATGAAAGAGTATGCTTTTTGAGGAGTGGAATCATCAGGGGTAACTATGATGATGGAGCTCCACCATTGTACTTATGTCTAAAGATGCAGGATCTCAGCATCTGTATCAATAGATAGGCTTTTTGATTGCTGCTGCTGTATACTGTGTGCATTTGATAATAGCATCGTTAGGAGAGTTAATAAGCAAAAAAAAACAGCTTCTCTTAATACCTGAATATATGGTTCACAGGAAAGGCAAACATAATATGGCTGTTGAATCAGGAAGCATTTGTCTTCTTAGGGTACAATTTAACTGATCCAGGTAATTTAATCTGTTATCAGGTCTTATTCATGGTTGACAGCACAATTGTTAATGTGTTAAAATAATTGACTTCTTCACAAATGGTCTTTTCAAAAATACTTGGATGACTAAGTGCCAATCTGCAGCACAAAAGAAGTTTATTTCTAATACACTGCACTATCATATAATTTTTAAAAGGTTGTGTGTGGTAGGGGTTTACTGTTCTATGTTGCTTCTCTTGAATCTAGTAGAAGTCATGAGACTGAAATTATAAAAGTGTGAGCATCATGATGACCCATATACCATAGTGTGCAGAGTGTTTACTTACGCTTAATACCTACTGGTATGGATGTAGAAAATGAGATAGTTTAGATCTGGTGAGACAAGCAAAGTAATAAAGATGTTATTCTGGGTTTCTATGAACTATTCAACAAGTCTCTTGTTGCTTTATTTGTAAGGTACTGGTCCACACATCACAATAAGCCAGAGTTCCTGAGAAGTTCACAGAGCTTTGTATAACTTCCACAACTAGCTAGCCTGGCTACTGAAAAGCCCCAAGAAGTAAATTTTCCAAGCGCTTAGTTGGCAGTGACTGTCCTGGATTTGGCAGCTACGCCTGGGACTGAATTTGGGACATTTCACTTGGAGATTACTGAGTTTCGGGCTGAGAAAACAGTAACAGTGTTAATGTTACAGAACTTTAACA
Organism: Cyclura pinguis; assembly: GCA_030412105.1. Classification (NCBI taxonomy): domain Eukaryota; kingdom Metazoa; phylum Chordata; class Lepidosauria; order Squamata; family Iguanidae; genus Cyclura; species Cyclura pinguis. The sequence continues at coordinate 78,322,691 of CM059603.1, read as the reverse complement.
GAAAAGCTTAGCGCTCTGAGGCAGGAGCCATGAAAATGAAGGGTTTTTTAAAGTATGTACAATAAACCATTGTCACATGAGTTACCTTGCTGTGTATATGGTGGCAACCATAACAGTCTGTGGCTTACTTGTTTCTTGTGCAGAAGTTGTTTTATTCTGTAAAGCAGATCCTCCATAGGTGTGCCTTGCTTGTGCTACCATTCCTTTGTGTGAGAAACATTCGAGGTGATGTGTGGTACCAGTTCAAGTTCATAGATATGATTCCAAAGCATTTTCTACCTGTGCACTGGTGGACATGTACCATTTGGAAACTGAATGCAGTTTTGATCCAAGTGTGAACATTCTCAGACAGTTGGTTAAGAGAGATGATTTATTTCTTAAGCCACTCATCAGTGGGCTGTGTAATAGACATCTATGTGATGCTATAGTAGGATTAGCAAACTGTGACTTTTGAAGCACACATTTGTGCCCCACAATAGCTTTAGGGATGTAAGAAAGTTCAACTCACGACAAGTGTTTCCTCAAAATGGGTCAGATTTCTCACTATCAAAGACCAGACAGATTTCGTAGGCCAAAAAAAGAAAAAAAAAAAGAAAATGCAAGATTACTGTATGGTGTAGTGGTCAAGAATGTTGGACTCTTGGGAGATCCAGGATTTAGCTCTCATTGGACCATGCAATTCACTGGGTGCCCTTGGGCTCCTCAGTGTTCCTTATCCTAATCTACCTTACAGTGTTGCTGTATGGATAACAACAGAATTACCTCACCCAGTGGAGTTCCTTGAAGAGTGATATGTGTGTGTTGAGTGAGCTGCAGATGTTATATACTTGCCTTACAGTGTTACATACTTGCCTGAAGATGTCTGGATTGGGCAAACAATAACAGATGAACAAATACAATCAGGGGTACAAGTAGGTAGAGGTTAGTATGGCATCTTTTCATTCGCCTCAAGAGTCCTGGACCTCTGGAGGAGCAGAGGAATGCTTGTGGAAAACCAAACTAACAAAGAAACCACCACCTCCACCCTACTCTGCTTTGTGACTTGCCACTCCTTTTAAAGACAAGTAATAATACTTATTTTGTAGTGTATTGCACAATAAGATTGGTGTTTCTTTTTGTGGCAAGTAAAGGACCCTGCACAAACCTTAAGTAGTGGTTTCCTGAAGGAAAAGATAGCTGTGATTAGGGAGAAGGAACAAGGTGAGAGCCATATTTAACAGCCTTTCTTTCTTAACAGTCTTACCTGAGGGGGAAATTGCTGCATGGCATGAGAGAACTGGGTGGCTCATTTTGTTTTAAATGAAGTTCAGATAATTTCACTAAGCCATATAACTACAGTGAAAATCAGCCTGTGTGATGCCAATTAGGTGTTGCTGTATGCTTGAATTTGAGGAGTAAAGAAAAAATCTCCCCGTGATTGTATACCTAGCAATAGGAACATTACAGTGATTAGCTGCAGAAACCAAGCAGGAACGCTGTTTAATGCCAGTATGCATTTTGCTTTATCTTATTTTGAATAACTAGATGACAAAAGAAATGAGCAACAAAATGTGTAGATCTATACAGTGTGCACCAATCCATAATGAAGTTCATTGATTGATATAGGGGAAACCCAGGAACAGTATTAAAATTGTTTCCTTTCACAAAGCATATGCAATAATAATTGGTTTAATAATGAAAGTATCCTATGCTCATGTAAATGTGAACCACTGTGTCCACATGGTATTTGTATGGGTGTGTATCAGAAAAGGTTTTGATACAGGATATCCTCTCTGGACAGAGAACAGACTTAGATCAAGTTAGTCCCTTCCAAATCTGCTTTTGGAGAATGACTTCAACATGTTCTGTGATTGCTTTGCATTACAGCTGCTCTGGCTTTTAGAGTCTCAGATACCTTGCTTGTGTAAGAAAGCAACTTACATAAATCATGCAACTGAATGTTATACTGTCATTTGGATAGTGCCCACTTAGTGTGGAAAACTGTGGGCATGGTTGTCAAAGAGAGAACATTACCAAAGTGCCTTGTTGTAGAAAATGGTTTTATTATAGAGGTAATGCAATAAATTGAACTACAGCTCAGTAGCTTTCATTTTCATAGTAGCAGCAAGCCAGTTACTGCATTGGAATAATGTGCATGGGAATTTGGAACATTAATAGAAGTTTTTGCCATAGCTTCTCATCAACAGCTGTATATACAGGTACACGTCAGTTAGCAAAGCTTGTGACAAAGCTTCCTTTGTAAAAGCTCCTTTTACAAAGTCTTTTTGTACCCATCCAGCCCCTCTTTCCTCCTTGTACTCTGTCTACCTGGAAGGTGTTTTTTTTGGCAGCATTAGCATTGGGAAGATGGCGATGGAGGTCTGGAGAAACACAGACTTCCAATATTAAGTTCCAACAGCATGTTTGCAGTAAACAATGCAATAAAGCTTGACTTGGGAACAAACAGAATTCTACTTTAGCCAATCCTGTTACAGCTGTGTATGCCTGCCTACAACAGGTAAAGTAAACAACGGCTATCTGTAAGATCCTTTACTGAGCATGTGTGAACAGCAGAAATGAGTGAAAAGCAGCCTCCAACATGTTAAAAAAAGTTAGCTCTATAAGTTTGGTTAAGCAAATGGAAATCCTAAGAAAGGGGGAGGCTGTTGAAGGAAATAGTTGTTCATTGGTTGATTTTATATCCCGTCTTTCTCCCAGGATGGGATCATCCCTGGATGTATTTTGGAACAAGCTTTTAAATGGTCTCTAGAAAATTCAAAATGATTTTGTTTATTTGTGCCAGGATTCATTTCACATGGGAATGTTGTTAGTTTTGGATAAAAATTTTGCCTTAACAGGCTGACCTTTTTTTTCTATGGTGTGGGAACATATCACTATTCTATCTGTATTGCTTCTGCCTGTAGCACAAAATTTTTGGTTAAAGAAGTAATGCCCAGAAGCACATCTCCTTCATTAACTTAGGTATACCTGTATAGTATCCAGCACTAGAGGGCAACCTCAATAGATCCAGAGATGATACTCGCAACCCCACCCACTCACAGACCTCAGAGTGGCCAGAAGTAATTTCAGGTTTTAACCCTCCAGCCTAAAGACATGGAAACTTCCCTGATGATGATGATGATGATGACGATGATGATAAAAATAATAATAATGTTTGTGTCCTCTGACTTCACTACTTGTTGCTCCTTACAGTGGAAGTCTTTTTACTGTTTAATACCTCAAACAAGGAATAGTCACACTTGACTTATTATAATTTACTACCTAAAACTTGAACTACTTAGGGGCCTTTTAAAGAAGAAAAACACTCTTCCTGGAAGAATGATGCATTATATATTCTCATATTTCAGTCCTGTTAGGTTTTTTATCTATAATATGTTAGTATCTCACAATTGGTTTGGCGTTTAGTTCAAGTGGCTCTGTGTGCTTTTTTTTTCTTGTATAAAATACATAGTTTGGAACCTTCAGACTCTTTTACCATGCAATTTGCTTTTCCAGCTTCATAAAGTTTAAAACAGGTGTTTCGATTGCTCAGTGGGAAATTTCCTTGTTGGATGAATCTAACATAGGCTTGTTGCAATCTGACTGACATTAGAAGGAATGTGGAGTGGCCTTCATTGGACTGAACCTTTGGTGTCAAGAAATCTGGAGTACAAGAGGCATATTAAATGGGGAGGGGTCTTGCTCTCACTCTCCTCTTTCATGTTTTTCAAGAGTTAATTTCATTTTAAAGGGATTTATCTAATACAATGGAGAATTTCAGAGGAATGCATCCTGAGGAAATTTTTTCTTTAATTGCTGAAGAGTTTGCTTACTCCAAATGAATAATGCTCCATATTAGCATAATTTTGTTACTGTTGATGAGTATTTAGACCTCAATCAGCATTTCAAATATAAGGCAGCAGGGGACCGACAATGATAGAGAGATAATCGAGTTTCTCAGTTGATATGTTGTCTTCCTGAAAATGTTGTATAAAGGTTGAATGCAATAATCATTCAGTGTGCATCTATTACATCTGCTGGATATTTTAGGCTGGAAACTGCCCAAACCCATTTAGAATTTTTTTAGAATGAGGCATTGAAAACCTTGTTGTGTTTGTGTTGATGTCCTAATGGCTTACCTATGTGTTCATGCATTCAACTCCATGTACTTTCTCTGAAGGCATTAAGATGAGTGGGGAAAGCTCAACAGTATTTGGGATTAACACCATTTATCTTGGGTAAATGGATTCTGAGATCAATAGAAGGAGGAACATTCTCTAAGATTTTTGTCACAGCTTTCCTCCTCTATTATCTACCACTTTTCAAGTGCTCAGGAACAATGAGCAATCTGGTTCTTAACCCAAGGTGCACTGACACATGGCCACTCTTTTCCATTATAGTACTGTCCTTTCACTGCAAAGGAGAACACTTGGCCACTTAATAATAATGGTTCCAGCAGTATTTTTTTAGAGGCGCATGTAGGAGGTACTTTTATTACCAGAACATCTTTTATTTCTGCCTTTTGCCCACAAGAACTATGTCTGTTTTTGGTTTTAAGGGGTGAATGCACTTTAAAGTCAGATTCAAATCCCTTTCAAAAGAAGGGTAGTTTTTTATAATCTTTAAATGAAAATGAAAAAAGAAAAGCATGTCAATATAAAAGAAGAGGAGGAGGAAGGAGAACTGAAGTTCAGTTTACAACAAATCCTTAATAGTTTGAGTAAAAACTAAAAAACACTATTCAGAGTGGATGTGGTGATATATTTTTATACAGCAGGGAAAGTCTTGGTCAGTATTATTTCTGCCATGTGTAATAAAATTATAGTGAATCACACCACCTGTATCCATGCTTCATTGACCTAGATTAGTCTTCTAACAGGTGCTACAACTCATAACTCTTTTGTCCTTTGCATCTGTTGGAAGGTGTCCAGCTTCTTTCCATTTTTTAGCAATTTCTAGCCTACCTGTAGTTAATTTTTTAAAAAATGATCAGATCAATCTCTGCCACATTTTTGGAGTTGTTAGCAAATATGTTCAGCAGTGTCAGGGTGGGGCTCAGAGCAAAGTTCTGATTAGTGATTCTCCCTATTTCTCTTTGTATTAAGTAGAAATTTTTGCCAGGTTTTGGTCTTCGACAACCACCAGACAAGACCACCAAAGGGAATAGTAGCTGCTGGTTTCTCCAAAACCCTTCCTGCCCTTGAATGAACCTGACGCTGTAATGTGGATTCATTACCACCTCTGTGTTAATGTTTAAGTATTTTTACAATATGGTAGCAGAAGCAGAGTACATAAGCTACCTTTGCAGAAAAAAACATAAAATAATCTTCTTCCCAAATGATTATGCCTATGTTGTCCTGTCAAGTGACCTGGCATACTATATATGATAGATGGATGGCACAGTTAATGATCCTACAGAGGTGCAAGATACAAGGTTAGGCCTCCCCCTCTTGTTGTTCAGTCATATGCTCAAGTAGGTTAATGTTTCTAGCAGCATGTTTGATCACTTCAAGATTATTAATAAAATGAAAACACCTGGAGGATTTGGTACTAGCTTACCTCTTATTTGCTCTCCTGATAGCTGTTTCCATGTTAAAGTAGGGCTGGGCAATCTTCTTTGGGCTGACAGCTGCATCTACACTGTATAACCTTTCAGACTACACATTGCTGCAAGTGGCCCCATCATGTGTACAAAGCACAATATTCATCTCTCCTTCCCTCCCTCTCTTTTTCTGACTGGCATTGTGATGAAGAGTTCTACCTGGTGGACAAATAATACAGTTTCCCGTAATTTTTCATTTGTTCACTCTTCTTCACCTCAGATAACAACAGACTCTTCCTCCCCCCACTTAAAAACAAAACAAGGAAAACAAGCATTAACCAGACTCAGATTTATGAGCAGCACCCCTTTCCCCCAACTTTACTTTCCCTTCCAAGAGCACTTTCATGCTTAGAAGTTCTGCTGAAACGACAAAGAAGGCACAGCAAGCACAAGCCAAGCCCAGTTTTAAAAAAACACTCTTTTGCCTTTGCTCCCTCTCCCCCACAATGAAATAGGCAGGTGCTCAAAAACAATATTTATCTTCCTTGCATTCAACTCACCCAGCCCTCCATGGATGATTCATACCTAGGCAACTTGTGCTGTTTGTTTGAATTGTCCTCCTATAAGAGTGCACCATCACCAGCAGCTGAGACCTTTGACCACAGAACCTTCAGAGGGTAGCTTCAGTGTTCAAGTGTCAGCAAGAAGCCTTCTCCAAGCAATCATAGACAAGACCTCTGTTTCCCCACTTTGGAGTTGGAAAACCCTCTTCTCTCCTTGTGAGCCTGGAGAGCTTCTACTTGTCATAAAAAACAGTATTTGCCAAGATGGACAAATAGTCTGGCCTATTATAAAGATGCATCCATTCAGCAAAGAAGAGTTTGAATTTAGATTAGGCGGGATTTCTTTCTAACTACACTCCTAGTCAGCATGAGCCATGCTCCTGCTGTGAGGGATGGTCTGGGAGCTATGGTCCAAAAACTAACTTTTTAAAGCTCTGATTTATGTAATATTGGAGAAGTAATCTGTGAATTACCTTGTGTGGTCTTAGATTATAGTTGTAGAATAGATGCAGGACTAGCAGCTGTGTTGTATACCTGGGGGAAGTATGGAGAGCAGGGTTCAGTTCTCTGCTCAGGCACTAGCTGGTCCTGGATGTATCACACACTCTCAGCCCCAGAAAACCCTGTGGTTGGTTCATCTTAGAGTGCCATAAATTGGAAATGAGTTGAAGGCACACAACAACAATGAAACTAGGCTTTGCTTGTTTATTTGTCAGATGTTATTAGTTTCCCATCCACTGGAAACCTAGTAATGCCATCCCTGGGTCTTTTTAGCACTTTGGAACAAGTAGGAATATTTGGTTCATTTAGTAAAAGAGCTGGGGGCAGAGTTTGGGCTTGTGGAATTAATGTTGTGCCTGATGAGAACTCCGAGGTCCACCATCTTAAAGCGTGATGCAAAAGTTAAACTCCCAACCCAGGAATTTGTTTTGAGTTCTGAGAATGAATTGGTCTCACAGTCCTTCCCCACATAATCCCACTCCTTCTAATCCCACACTCTCTTCATTTTAGCAATATAATTTAGGGTGCTTGGCGAGGACAGCTATTATTAAACAATTGAGAGTCACATGCTAGCTAATCTACTGCAAATCTCCCAGAAATCTACTAGTAGATCCAGATCTGCTTTCCAACTGTGCTAGCACAAGTTTTAAAGGCATGTAATTTATTTTTCAACACAACAGAGATGCTTGACAAAACCATGGAAGTGTACATTTTGCCTCATTGAAGGAAGAAAATCATGAAGATGTTATTTTTCTGGCCACAGCAGTTGTAGATAATCGTGGAAACTATTATTATAGTTTGAACCTTAATCCCTATTTCTTTATAGAAAAGTATGGATTATGTGCAACTATTGCCTGGATTTATGCTCTGAAATCTCTGTTGAAACCTTATTTGGAGAAGCATGGAAGAACATTAGCACATTAGATATACTGCAATCATATTTCAAAATCTTTCCCTCCTGCAGATAGCTTCCCAATATAAAGCTTAAAAACCTTTTCAAAAAGGTACTGTACCTTTGAGCCTAAAAATAAAAAAATCAAAATGGTAAAGATTTGAAATTAAATAATAATTGTGTGTTTAATAAACGTGACTATATCCTGAACAGTTCCAGTGTTATTAAATCAAACATGAAGAATAATCAGTTGCCTGGCAGCCCTGGGCAGTAAGTGTGTTTGATGCAAGAATGTCATCCATCGTGAAAGAAAGAAAGAAAGAAAGAAAGAAAGAAAGAAAGAAAGAAAGAAAGAAAATGCTTTTAGATTGCAAGGTAGCAGATGGATTTTGTTAAAAATGTTGCGTATGTCAGAGTAATACTTTCTATTAAGTATTATGTTGCTGCTGTTGAGTCCTCTTTTTAGCCAGAAGCCCAGCCCCATTCTAGCCTTCTATTCCAGGTTGATTGCCTTCCAGGTTGTGTCATCTCCAGCTATCATAACTAACAGGCAAGAGTTACCTAGCTGAACTCCAACACATCTGTGGGATATCATGTGGAGAAAAATTGCTTCATCCAGTGCAGTATACAATGTGATGAAGGATTATGAAGTATAAGAAGAAGCCTCCTGCCCCAACTCCAGGTAGATGACAGTCTAGCACTTTTTCTTCCTAGCACTTTTTGCAAGGACGAAAAGAAGTCTATAGAAGAGGAGTGAGTTAGGATGAGCTATATTGGATAATGAATGAGATGAAGATGGTTGGTATCAATTAAACAGGGACTTGCAACAAAATTGTGCAGCATAGAAGACTTGTAGAGGATTCCAGCAGCTTCAGAGTTTGTTTCCTCTATTTTTTAATTTTTTATAAGAGTTATGTGGGCTTCTCCACCAGTGCCTATGGGCTGTTTCCACTCACATCTGAGACATTTGATTATTATTATTTTTTTCCCATGTGGAGTGAGTAAATGACTTGACCTGACAGTGACATGATTTTGCCAGCCGTTTTGGTCTGTGTGCTTCTTCCCTACTGTTCCTTTCCCAATAATTCTTCACCACTCTCTGCACAAATTGTTTTCACCTCTATTACTGATAGATAGACCTATGGTCTGAAGCAGTGATATAAGGCAGTTTCCTAGAAAAACTGATGGGAAAATGGCCATTGCTAGTCTGTTCAAGAGATAACCTGAAGCTAAAGTCCATGAGTTTAAGCCAGTTTGGACACACTGACGTAATTCTCCTAAATCTGACTTTTTGCAAAATACTTAAGAGAATTTTAGGAGACTTCTGTTTATCACTGTTTTGTTTGGTTCTTGGCATATCATCTGCCTCTTATTTGATTTAGGCCTTTGTGTATGTGCTGAGTGATATTCAAACATAATTCTTTTCTGACTGCATTTGTTTAATGTTGGCTTCTTCCCCCACTCCCAATTGTAAAGGGATTTAAGATAAAGAATTAGTGGGAGTTGTTTTCATTTGTGTGGGTGTTTTTTTCTGCCTATATGGAATTGGCAGGGCCATTTCCCCTGATGCAAAATCTGCACTTGAGAGATCTTATTGCTGAACAAGCTCATTTTGTATCTAAAGAACAATGAACTGAAGAATCTCTCTTCCTTTTAAAGCCTGATTGGAAAGACATTTTTTGAGACACAGACTTTTTGAATTTGAACTTTGGGGAAAAGTCACTTTAATTTCAAAGTAAGAGTGTCTTCAGGAGAGCAGCTTTGCTGTGCTGCAAGCTTTTGTTTTGTATCAATGTGACTCCGTGAAGAATTAGCATTTATTACCAAGTTCTGTATGTGATTTTTGAGCCAGAAAACATGAAGATGGCAACTCCTTTCCTAGCAAAAAAATTAGTGTGGTGTCTTCATTTTGCTTTTATATTTTGTAGGGCAGTGCATAGTTTGTGTTTGGTTTCAGTTTAACAACAGCTTTCCCTCCATCTCTTTTCCACAATGATTCTTACAGTTAAGAAGCACAACAGCATTGAAATGCAAGGTCAAATGCAATTTGGAGAGGAGAATAATAACTAGAAGCTAAAATAATCTTCCAGTTCTCAGATAATTAATCTAGTATTAAAGCAGACTTTTTTCTGTCATCTGTCCAGTTCTGTTCCCTTCGCAAGTTATTTTTTTTTTCTGTTATCAGTTTGGTGGATTATGTTTGTGTTGAGGAAATAGTAGTCTTTACTGCCAAGAACCTTGTTTATGATGTTTGGAGGAAAGTCCTGTATTTGCACGTAATAATCTCTTGTATGAATTGCTGGCCACAAAAATGGATTTCTGTGAATTGTACTTGTTCTAGGATTTGAATTTATTCAAACTTCTTTCCTTCAGTTTACTGACTTTCTGGGAACTTGTTCATTAATTACATGCAAAGTTGTCTCCTTTTCATCTCTTACGTCAGAAGTGACTTGTAGAAGGAGATTTGGAGCAGTATTTCCGACCATCAGTCTGGAGGAGAAAGAAACTAGAAATCTCTTGGCTTTGCCAAAGTGTCAAGAAGGTTTTAAACATATCCAGCATAACCAAAGATCAGACCATGGAAGTACTATCTTAATAACATTATTTCAACATGTTAGTTTTTGAAGTAGGTGAACAGTAATTTTTTTTTCAGGATTAATTTAATGGCTACCACATTGTTACGATTTTTTATGTGTAGCTGGTAACGTGTTCAAAATGTTACTTTGAGTGACAAAGTCATTTGAAGGGCTTTGAGGCCATTCTTGGGTTTTGTGTGATTTTTCAAAACAATATATTAACAGCACTTCACTAATGAATAACACTACTTAATAGCAGTGGATAATAAGCAACCGTATATTAACAATATGTTAACTGTTTCAATAACATTTCTATGGTTTGCCAAAAATTGGGAGAGGTTTTTTTCCCCATGAATTACTTTAGCTTTTAAATCAATCTCCAAAAGGCAGAATTAATTGCAGACCTTGAAAACTGGAACTGAATTTTGAAAGTTACTGTGATGCTTGTCATGTTCTAAAACAATCTATCTAAGCACCCCACATCTGTTTTCAAGCAATCAAATTCCATATGTATAGAAAGATTTTAAAAACCCACTCATATATTATATCACTATAATAAAGGGCAAGTGCAGCTTGCCAATATAAAGCTAGCTTGTCTATCTAGGTAATTGTCAGTGAATAAGGAGAAGAAATTATCATATGCCTTATCAATGCAGTCCCTTTTCTCTAAGTGAAAGGTTCCTATTTGGAATCAAATATAAAATTCCAGATATCTATATTCCAAAGAAGTACATCTTTAGCCCTTTTAGCTTTCAGATCCACCTTTAAATTCTAGACTCTTAACAGGATTCTCATTCTGCATTTTTGATTTACTATTATCTAGGCAAATGCCCGTCCTGTTCCCCCGCCCTCAATAGTTGTGAGAACATCTGTTATAGTGCTGTCACTGCAGGTCAGATGGTAAAAACCACTGTTTTATTATAAATGTCTTTTGTATATAAAAGGAGCTCATCTTAGACTTTTTAATATGTAGTTTCTAGATAATGCTCTGCAAATTTGAGACAATATCTTTGCTATGTGTCTTTTGGTGTGTATTTAAATTATTTCTATATGACTACAAGGAAGTTTACAAAGTACTTGTGATCATTCTCTTCCAACTCGAGCATCATTTGGTAGCGGTTTTAAAAATGTATTCTTTAAAACCCTTATCCCGTCATATGGGACATTTTAGTGCTGGAGAATAATATTTTGGTGCAAAATTTACACAGAACTAGATCTAAAAAGTAAATACTTTACAGTATTGTCATTTGTAGAGTACAGTGTCTCCAAGGTTCAACCATCAGTCAGTTTTGTTTCTGTTCTGTTCCCTTTCTTTCTTTCTTTCTTTCTTTCTTTCTTTCTTTCTTTCTTTCAACAAACATGCCTGGGACAAACATTGTCCCAACAATTTTGTCCGTTTGTATTGATTACATTTCTTGGCAAAGAAAGAGAGCTGACTGCTACTCAGTGTAAACATTCTGCCTCATGCGAAGATGAGTATTCTGGCACTGGGTGTTTGCTTATTGTGGAACTGCCTTGATTTTGTGTCTACAACATTCCTGTGGACATGAGGTATTTTGGTACCTTCTAATACCTTGGAATTCTCTTTGGGATCAGAAAATACTTCAAAGTCAGGAACTCAAAAAAGATTAATGCAAATTCTAAACATAAAATCTTACATTGTTCACTGTAATTTTAGGAGGGATAGTGGTACCTTGAAGGTACCAGATCCCTTCTGATCTGGGAAGCTAAGAAGGTCAACCCTGGTTAGTACTTACATGGGAGACCTCTAAAGAATAACAAGTGCCATGTGATATATTCAGAGAAAGGCAATGACAAGCCACCTCTGAGTATTCCTTGCCTAAGAGGACCTATGAAATTCATGGGGTTATCATAAGTCAACAGGGGACTTGAAGGCACAAACGTGTGTGCGCGTGCACAGAGAGAGAGAGAGAGAGAGAGAGAGAGAGAGAGAGAGGGACAGGAGAACTATATCAGTTCCCTTTTCTCTTAGGGGATCTACTTTGTCTAGAGACGAGAACAAAATGTCTGTGGCCATGTTTTGTCAACGAAATCTTTGGTATAGCCACTTGTATTTCTTAATTTATGAGGAATTCCTATTGACTTTTGATGAAAGAATGTATATACCTATTGTTCTCCATTCCAGACAAGAGGAGACACATTTAATTCAAAGTACTTTGTGCCTCTCAGTGTTCTCAGTTATAGTTCTTTTACTGTGTAAGGTCAGTTGACAGACTTACAGCTGTTGTCAAGAGCTTTGATGTTCCCCATATTGGAAAACTGCACACTCTATAGATAGAAATTCTGTTTGGAAAGAGACAGTTTTACTTTTTGACCACAGAACCAGAAAAACTATTTTAGGTTCTCAGGTGCTGCTAGAAGCTAATTTGTAGGTGTCAGAACTCTGTAGGCTAGCAAACAGCAAAATGCCTAGGCATCAGCATCAAATGTTTAGATATCCATTAAGAGGTTTGTGTGGTGTATATTTTAGTACAATTGCTTTTGTCTTTTTGGAGGGTAAAACTTCTGTAAGTATTTTTTTTAAGTAGGTGTATGGAAAATCACAGTGAATCACCCAGAAAATAACAAAGGCTGGGTTGAGAAAGCTGTTGGGAAACCTTCCCTCACTTATCCTCTGCCCGTATTACATTATATTCACTGAATTCCTGGAGAAGGGAGGAAACCACATCTGTTGGCCTGTTCACGGACACCTCTGGGTCCAGCACTGGAATGAAAGAGGCCTAGACATGTAAAACATCTGTATGTGACTGGGAAATCTCATTTAATTTTTTGCCTTCTCTGTACAGAAGATTCAGCTTTAACCTCTTCAGATTAAGGACACATCTTTTTGTTCTGCAGAGTGCCATCTACACTGAAGGTGATATAAAGATTATCATAAAGTGCTAGATAGGCCATCACTTCAACGTGGCAGGTTTTTCCCTTCTGCTGATGGAAACTGGTTATACTCCCACTTCGCTTGCACTTTCTTTCCTCTCTTATGACTGCTATGAGTTTCTTCCCTTGAGCTGTTCACTCCCTAACTGCCTGAACTGGCCCCGTGATGTGTTCTGATTGCTGTTTTATACTCTTAAGCCAGAACATTCTGACTTAGCACCTTCTCAACTACATGTCTGTAATTAAGACTCAGGGAGAATAAGGCATTTTTTCTGTAATGGACAGACTGTACTCTTCTGTTCTTCTGTGCAGTATAAAACAATTGGATCCAACTGTAAATTCACTGAGGCCTCTAGTTGTTTTCCATGGTAATAAGTAACAGCTATTCTGATGCTTGTCAGTCTACCTCCCCCTATAAGTCCCTATTAAAAATAGTATAGGGCAGCAGTGGAGGTGGCAGGTAGGGGCAGGCAGGCCAAGCTTGAGGTTGGCAGGGCAGCACACTGGCCTACTCCTACTCCTCTTCCTCTGCTGTGTCTGTGCGCCCCCTGTGACTCTGTCTGGCCAGGGAATGCCAGTGATGCCTCTGGCTGGGGCATGCAAGGCTCAGCTGGAAGTCATGACCCCACAAAGAAGTGGCTCTGTTGGTGCAGAGGCTATCTCTGTGGCCCAGTTAGTGGGCAAGGGATGTGAGGGCAGGTGGGGGGAGACAGGCAAGGGTGGAGATGGCCAGGCCAGAGACCGATGGAGCACTGATGCAGTGGCAGTGTGTGGGGCCTGCTCCTTCTCCTTCTCTTTCTCCTGCTGCTGTGAGCTGTGTGTGCTTCCGGCTTGCCTGAGTAGTGCCTCTGATGCCACGGGCTAGGGTGTGTGAGGCTGAGGTGGCAGCTCTGGGAAATGTGCTCAGTTCTCTCTGTAGGAGAAACAGCAGCCCTAGTGGACCAGCTGTGGGATGAAGAGGAGGTGACAGTGGAGCCCTGGCCATTTGATGTCACCTTCATGGAGTTGCTTCTGCCCAGAGACACTAATTATGAACAGGAGGAAGAAGAAGAGGCAGAGGCAGAGGAGGACAGAGAGGCAACTATGGGTGTATTGAAAATGGTGTAGGGAAGCAGTAGTGGCAGCAGGAAGTATGTCATCTGTGAATAATTAGATTCATGGAAGTTAAATTTGCAAATGTCAACGGTTGACTGTAATTTATTTGCTACTCAGTTAGGTAACAAAACTTTCAGCTTTTCCAGCTGTCATATCCTAAGCAATGTTATTACATGACACATACTTGTTTTTCAACTTACAGCGCATTTAATTAAAGCAGTCTTTCTCTATGAAATCTGTTGACTGTCCATACCTATATAACGTAGATCTCTGAATGCATTGTTTTTTTATCATTAATGTTATTAGATGTGAATGAATGATTTCCTTGGCTGAGGTAATAAGAATATGGTCATAGTTGTCTGTTTTATCACAGTAATCTGATGTGACCAGGGAAGAGTCACTTAAGTAGCCTTTCCAACTTCATTCAGTAAGAATATTGAAGAGTAAGTGGCTTAATGATTAGCTTCCCCCTCTCTCTTCATAAAATGGCATACTGAAATTAAGTTACTGATTCATGAAAGAGTCCTAATATCATGTGGACTGAATTAATTACAGTTCCAAGAAAGTTATAGGTCAATGGCCTTGGCCAATTTAAGGTCTCATTGCTACCCTGAAATTTTGGGGGTCCCCAAGGGACGCCTTGATGTGCTCCAAGTGATGGGGAAGGTAAACTCAACAGAGCACAAGCAATAGCACTACGAGAGGCAAGGTAACCTAGCGAGATCTTCTACCCAATTTTTATGGGGTCAGGCCAAGCCAAAAACCACACAAAAAGATCCAATAAATGACTTTATTGAAAGGAAAGATCATGCATCAATGCATACACTCACACACGCATTCAAGCCCTATAGAAAGGGAAAGAGTGGAAATTAGATAGAGGGATTATTAGAGGATTTGTAGTTTGGGTGGTACTGCACCTTTTCCTGAAGTCCTTGGTCCGAGAAAGCAGCGAAAGAAGTAAAGCTCAGCGGAAGGATGCTGAGGGGATTACTCTGGGCTGCCGGGGGAGGGGGGGGACGGTCTGTTGGTATGACCGGGGGTTATCCAAAGAACCAGCCAAAAACGGGGACTATTTGTAGGGAAAATGTACCTTGAGGGCAAATCCTCTCCTAGGGGGAACAAAGAGAATGGCAACAGAAAAACAACACCACACTGGCACCTTCTTCGATACTAGAAGACAACAAGGTGTTACCAAAGTTTCAGGATCTTCCGCCACTTTGGGTTGCTGTGTGAGTTTATGTAGATGGTCCTTGCCTGATAAGATTTTATTTCTACCAGTGCCCAACTTGTGGGAAAGCACCTTAATCCCTACAAGTTGGCTCCTCAGAGGCTGAGGACCTTTCATCCACTGTGGGTTGGCACAGCTTGAGGTCTCTTGTGGCTACATGATGGGGGAGTTTACTGGCCTGACCTGGTTTTCTGATCGTACGACCGTTGCTACCAATGTGCTCATCCGGGTGACCTCTCTGGTGTGTTAGATTATGTTTTATATCAAAGTTGTAGACCCTGGGACAGGGTTTACCAATGGGGCAACACCATTTCAGCACAGGGGAGTAACAGCCATGTCCCTAGTTATAGAGAATTTTATAATATTTTCAGCCAGCCTATTGAGATGGAGTGAAAGCCTCTTTTTAATATGTTGTGGTATCCAAGGCTTCCAGAAGCTAAGTAAGAAATCTGTCCGTATGAATGTCTTCTTAAATCTATATTAGTAGAGATGCAAGGAGTTCTTGGAACATTGTTCAACACAGGATCTTGTGTCCATTAAGCTCATGAAATAGATGCTAAAGTTCTTGATTCCTATTCAGTGCTGTTCATGTTTAATTACTGTACATCTTAAAATGCAAGGTAGCTGTTCTTTGCCCCACAACCATTTCTCTTAGACTACTAGTTGAAGTAGCTGCAGCATGGGCATGCACAAGGCAGTAATACAGCTTGGATAAAGTTGTTCTGTGAAGACATACTCTCTCTTATTCCTTCTCTCATTTTTTTTAAATGCATTTAATTCTCAGCCTGGATGTATCTGGTAGGGGTTCTCCAACCAGTCTGCCAGCTTCTTTGCAGTTATGCTTGCCAGGTGAGTTATGGAAGGCAGTGGCCAACTGATGTTGGAGTTAGAGATGGTTGCCTGTTCACACCTATGTAACATGGCCTGACAATCTGAAAGGCCCTGTTCATTTCACAGTTGGAGCAATTAGGAATAGGAAGTGGCAGTGAAGAGAAGGCGAGAAATGTGGCTGACACATGACCAGTGATCTCTCCTGCAGGGGGAAAACAACCAAGAATCTTGTGACACCTTAAAGACTAAGTTTTACTTGGCTTAAGCTTTCATCAACCACAACTCCCTTCATTTGCTGCAGTCCTTGGCAGTGAGTGTGACAACTGCTGTACTTGTGACAACCCTGTATGGTTGAAATGGCTCAACAGTGGTTCTATTGTATCACAGAAAGAAAATGCAAGACAAATTACTGTAGAAGAAACTGTAATACATTTGGCCAGATAGCTTACGCTGGACAAAGTACAAAAATAAAAAGGGAAACGCAGGATGGCTGACTTCAAACAAGGAACACCATGAATCAAGGAGATAGATTGCCAGGTGGGGAGCTCAGGCAGACTTGTATGACTGGTCATGATCAAAATCCATCCATTCATTTGTCTATAATTCTTGGGCACGAGGGAGAAGGGATTATTATTTTCATTCCCAACCTTTCTTCGAAGAGCTTGTATAATCTCTTGCCTCTAGAGTTTTATGATCCATTATACAAAGTCCTTTTTGAAATCTGAGCCAAGATTCTTATCATGCCTGCAGAAGGGAGCTTAAGGATTATTAAAGAACCCCATTTTACAGGCCAGTGCTGTGTTGTTTTGTATTATATTTAAAGAAGAATAATCCCTTTCTGGTTTGGCTTGGCTATTGCCTTTTGAATACATGTATACCTCAGTTAACAAAGGAGATGTGTTTAACAGAAAATTTGGTACCAGAGGTAGAAATAACATCGAAAGAACAGGGATAGTTTCCCACAGCACAAAAAGGAAGAGCAGTTCTATATGTTTCATCAAACTTTTTATTCAAAATTTACAATCTGTGCATGTGAAATGAAACAACCAGGTCAGGTAAGCCTTGTGCAAGTAAATAAAAACATTTTAAACCTTGTCGAGACCATTTGAAAACCACTTCTGAAATGCACCCAGAAAGGGAGGAGGAGCTAAGATGATGACAAAGGCAATAACTCTGCAGAGTCCTCTGCAGTCTGTTTGATTTTTTTGCCAAGTTTTATTGCTTTATTGCCACCCAGGGAGGACATTTTTCTTTCACCAGCCTCCACTGTTCTCAGGATTTTCATTTTGGTGGCCAGACATATAGATGTATGCTTTTTAAACATGTAGTGATGGGTGGGTGGGTGGGGAGTAAGGCAGGTTTCTCTATTTTATCTCTCAGTTTTGCTGTAAGAGATTCTGAAGGCAGCTATTGGTTATAGGCAGGCACATGCAGCTACAATAGGATTGGCTAGAGTAGAATTTCATTTTTTATTACAAATATGCCACTGAAACCCAACACTGAAAGTCTGTGGTTCATCAGCCCACCTTCACTTTTATCCCTATGCCAGTGCTGTTAAAAAACATACAGCTAAACAGAGGTCAAGGAGGGAAAGGGGGGGGGGCTAGGTGTAAAAAAAAAAGCTTTTTTGTCAGAAACTTTTTAAACTGCAACTTGCCAGTATGTGTATTCTGCCCTGATGATATTTATGCATCCTAGACAATCAGTTGACTACAAAGATCCATTTACCAAATAGTGGCAGCAAGCCCTGAACCTGCAAGACTTGAGACAGGCTGTTGATGAGAGGGTGACTTAGAAGTCTCTCATTCATAGGATCACCAAAAGTCGAAGTCAACTTGATGGCAGTTAACAACAAGCAGGAATCATTCCTAAACAGTAGCCACTGGCTATGCAAGCAAGGGATACTGGAACCTATAGTCACACACATATGGAAGCTACCAGGATAGGGAGGCTGATCTATAACATCCTGTCAGCAGATATGTAGACTGCTACTGTTTCTCTGTTCACCATATCCCAGTACTTGTCCATAAATAAAGACACATTTCTCCACAATACCTGGATGTTACAGATAATTGATTGACCATATGGTTGCACCAGGTACAAATGGTTGTCATTTGTACCAATAGTTATTTGTACAATTTGCAATCTAGTACATCCTGTTCCGATCAGCATATCAGCTGCTGAGAAGAAAATATATCTGTTGTTTGACTACAACTTCCAGAATTCCCAAGCCAGTGCCAATTAAAAGCTGGGGGTTCTGGAAGTTGTAATGCAAAAAAGTTAGAAATCAGAAGCACTTTATGGAATCTGACATTTCTGCCAACACAGAACTTGTGGGAGAATTATTTGGGACCTTCATGCATGATGACTTTTGGCGTTTGGCTTTTTGGTGTTGTATTGGAGATTGGTGGTAGCGATGATAACAGAGGAAAGTAGGTGTATGTGTATGTATGTGTCTTCCTTCCTTCCTTCCTTCCTTCCTTCCTTCCTTCCTTCCTTCCTTCCTTCCTTCCTTCCTTCCTTCCTTCCTTTCATCTTGTTCTTCTGCTCATAACCACCCATCACCATGATCCCACTGTAGGAAATCTGGGCTCATGCAGAGTAGGTGTGTGCCTGTGTTCAGCTTCGCTGTCAGGTAATGCATAGACATGTGTTACAAGTACATTAAATTAGAACAGGAATGGGCAGCTTTGATCTTGGAGCCATTTTGGTGAGTTTTGGGGACTCCTGGTCCCATAAAGAATGTGCCCGCCTGCCAAAAAAGATTCAAACATGGTTGAAAGTCCACTTCTGAGTTCAAGAACAAAAGGGGGGAAAAACACTTAAAAGACATCATACTGTGTGTGGGGAGGATCTGCAGCCTGTTTAAAAGGCTCCCAGGAGAGGCAGTTTGGCAGAAATTTGCCCCAGGGCCATAGATTGACCTCTTTTGAATTAGGGAAAAAAACCTAGCTTATAGTTAACTCCGTAATGACAATCTGTCCATAATATTTAGCACTGTGGAACTCTGAACAGTAGAACACTGAGGAGGAGTGGTGGAAGGAATTCAAGATACTAAGGGAAATATTTACTTGAAAAAAAACAACCCACCACAGATTCAATCCATTATGGGTGAAATCCTTGTTCAGAGGTGCATCAGATATAAAATAAAATAGTTTAGTTTACATAGCTTATATGTTGGAAACAATTGCGAAGCAATTCTTATAATTCAATTAGACAACCAAATTTTTAAAAATAATTTATTATACAATTGTGGAATATTAATAAAAATTAATTAATTAATTTTCCACCTGTCTTCCAGCAGGGGACCCAGTCTGGCTTATATGGTTAAAATAAGATACAATTAAAAACCTGAAAATACAAAAGTTTCAGAACAATTAAATTTAATTAACAATTAACTTCAGCACACATAAAATTTTAAAAAGCCATCTGACCTGCTAATCATCAAATTTAAATGGTCAGCACATAGACAAAGTATATTATAAAGAGCCTGCTCATAGAAAAAATAGACTAAGCACAGTCTCCTCCAATAAAACAGAGATGGAATCCACAGTTTATTTTAGGAACAAAATTATTCTTCTTTTGATTTCTGTTCCCTTCTCTTTCCTATCTTTATCCTTCTCAATTTTCTTTATGTTCTTCTCACCTAGTGATCATTCACCCTAGCTCTTCTCTGACTCACCTTTCTAGGCTGCAGACTTTTTTTTCTCTATTTTGCTCTTTCTGTCACCTGCCCAAAGTTTTGAAGAATTCTGAGGCTCTACAGAGGGAACCAGCCCTGCCCTGTTTTCCTTATGCTGCTTCTGGCCCACATAGAGTTATGCCAAGCTTGAGTACAGGAAACTTTAAGATAAAGTCTTACAGCCTAGTGACTTAAGATGGTAGTGCAAGTTACAAAAAGATTGCAGTTGATCAAAATATTTTACTATATCAAGCAATTGAAAATAACATCCAGGCACACACCTCCAGTGTCCCCTTCATATCCATGCCAAGTTTCAGATTTCTAGGTTCTATATGGCTTTAGACATATGATGGTAAGATATATACATATGGACTCACATACTCTCCTTTATTGCTCTAGAAGATGCTCAGCTTTTTGTATCTTTGAGACATGTGCCTCCATCTCATTTTGACTGCATATTTTGAGAAAAGTGTGAAAACTCTCTCTCTCTCCTTTCTCTCTCTCTTTACCAAAAGTCACTTCGTGTTTCTAAAGTTTTTGCTTACTCCTGCTGCAGTGTATTTTGAGTTCGAAGAGTACTCTTAAAAGAGTAGTCCTGCTGAGCTCCTTCATTCAGATTCCCACCCTCTGATTTTCCAGTTTTCCCTTGCAGTTGAAACTTAACATTCTTCATCTTCTTATCATGCTTATTCCACAGACAAAATAGCTTAGTAATGGCTGACTTGTGTTGTAAAATGCAAGAGGAAGAAAAAAAATTACAGTATTGCCTTGACTGTGATTGTGGTACTTTTACTGCACCAGAGAGAGAGTTTGTTGTGTAAGTACCAGATATTTGGCAGCTAAAAACGTCATAAACTTCACAGTTCAAGGAACTGACTTGACAATTATAAAATATTTTGGCCAGCGAGTACTCAGCTCCTTAGCACATACCTATCTTCATCCAATCAATACTGGACAGTTTATAGCTTTGCACTTTAAAGCTGTGTGTCATTCTAGCAAATGCTATTGGAAAACACACTGCTGTGCTTGGATAGCGGTAAATGAAGTGTTGCAAGGGCATCAATATTCCTTAGTCAGTGGTTGCTTATAGGGCTTCATTCATTACTGTTGAACCTTCTTGACTGGGAAAATCTTTTGTACAAGTAGACTTTGAATTTAGGCTCCTCCAGCTGCTACTACAGGGTAAATCAAGTACAGGGATGATGTGACCCTCCAGTATGAACACACTAGCCTATCATATCAGATTTCCATTTTGGAGCCAATTACTGTAGTGTTAGATTTAACGTCACAGACTGCAAGCCTGGTTCAAAGTGGTTTAAGGTTGGCTACTGATAGTATTATCATAGCAATTCTAATTATTTCTAAATATTTCTCAGGCAGAAAGTTGGGGAAAGGCGTTGTAGAGATGTTAGTAGTTTTAGGGATGTTAATCACAGTTGTAGGGATGTTAATCCTCAATTATTGCGTCTTCACATGTTTTCATCTATTTTTATATTTTTTAAAAAAGCATTATGTTTTAATTATGCTATATTGTTTTTAACCTTGTGTTTTTTAACAAAATTGTCATTTAATTGTTTTTTTAAACATTATTACAAATATCTTTACATTTTAAAAAAAATCTGTACTTTTTTTTTATATGTTTGTAAGCCACCTTGGAGTCTGAATAAGGAGAAGGGCAAGATATAAATAAAATAACTAAAAAACCCCCATGTAAATAAATAAATATAGTAGTTTTCTCCTCACAGTGGAAGAAAACAATTATTCTTCTGTAGTATTCTCAATCTTTTTGAGTATCCCAAAGTGTTGTGGTAGAATTATTCTGTGTAGAAAAACACATGGAGATTGTTCAAAAACCTGCCGTCTGTACTGAAAAACGGGTTTTGTATATGTGTGCAGGAGAAAATTATACTGTGAGATACTGGGACAAAATTGTGTAAGATTCTCACTTAGCCTATAATTTCACAACTGTTGGGACCCTGTTTTTTAATGAGGGAGATAATAACAACAACAAAAATTTTCCATCCCTGTAAAACTGTTAAAATATGTTTAGAAAAAGATACAGCTTTGTCTGTATTGTATGTGAGCTATTGCGTTTGGGCCTTAACATTTTCTTAGTCTGCTTTACCCTGCTAGAGAGTACTAGGTGCGTGATGGCTGCAAAGCTCCATAGAAGGAGGGATTCCTGAAGCAAGTGGAGTTTTCCTCTGTGGACTCCCTCATAACTGAGGTTTGATGGTATTGCTGTTACCCAAATGTATTTTTGTTTTAGTGCTATTTTGGGTGAATCTCTTGTCTTTAAAGTGGCTCCTTTGTTCTTAAAATTAGTTGATTGCAGAATTACAAGATGGTGGTGGCTGTTTTGTGTTGTTCTGGACCCCTCTTCTGGTATAAATACTTCAAACACAAATAAGAGACAAATCATGACATTTTGTTTGTTTGTTTTTCAAATATTGAGTTATTAACAGTATGACATTTTTTAATGAAAGAAATAAGAAACATACCAGGCCCTACATACTATTTTCTTAGAAAAATAAGATTTTCAACACTTATTTGAAGTCTTTGGTTCACAGATTCACACCATAAGAAAATAAGAGTGTATTAATAAGTGAATAGTTGTTTACCATTCAGCTACAGCACCTCGCCATACCAAAGAGTTGAGAGAGGATATTCACTGGGATTGCCCCTGAAGAAGAGAGGGCTAAATCTCCACCTCCCATGTGCTATCACCCAGATGAGTGTCTCTCCTTTGACCCCTTTCTAGTGTTCACTATTGAAATTAAAACTAACAACCCTTGTGTGGTTTCTAATGAGGCATTAAACGCTGAATCCATAATTTGGCCCTAAGATGTCATACAAACCATGCTGACCTGGCAGAGTTGAATGTGTTGGAGCGAAAGATGGTGCTAATTGGATTACAAACTGTCTGGACTTAGTAAGAATAATTAGATTGTATAACCTTCAGAGACAAAGTGGAGGAATATTTCAGCGTTTTTTTAAAAAAAAAACAGAGAAAATAGAACACATTATATTTTAAAGCATTTATTTCTCTCCAGTACTCTTTGGGCATTAGAAGGTTGTATAAAGTGGCATAGGAACAAGCTAATTCAGGGAGTCTGCAAAATTAGTGTTAAATTAAAACGCTACCTTTCTGTGCAGCTATTGCTGGCACAGTTCTGTTTCACTGTGGCTTGTTTCCATGTCAGACTGGTAATAAAGGTTTTTGTTTTATTTTGTTTTGCACGTGCAGGATGGACAACGCGGGTACTTCCTAGCTGTTCCAACTATGAGATCAGACCTATCCTACGATCCAAAAATTAACATGCAACATGGGAGCCAACAACCATGCAGTGACTTTCTCAGTGTAAATCCTAACATAAAAAATGACATTCTAGACAAAGAACAGGGTCAGGCCATATCAGAAACTAGTATTACATATCCTTGGAGACTGTGCAACTGCACTAGCCAGCAGGTTTTCCAGTGTCCGACCTTTAAAAAACACTACCCTCTTCCCCAAATAAGGTAAGGAGCAGACATGTTGGGTCAAGGTAAAGTTGTGCTAAGACCTGGCAGATCAGTAAGATTTGGTGTCCGTTCCTTGGGGACAGAGCCAAGGTGAATAATAGGAAGCTTGGGCTTTACTTCCTTTTCAGACATCACTGTCTGATGGAATGCTGCTTATCAGCTGGACCAGAAGTCAGTAGGACTTCCAGGCAGGTGGCAGACTGTTCTTGAGCATGGTCAGTGAGCTGGGTGGAAGCAATAAAATATTATTGTCCAGCTGAGATAAACTTAGACAAAAGCAACACCTGTAGCTGTTGCAAAAAGATGATCAACAATCCAACCTTCAGAAACTCAAATCATGTTTTCAATTTTTCTGAAAATTTCCATTAAAAAAAAATGGAATACTTGTGGGTGTTTTTTTCCTTATAGCTTTTGAATACCCAGAAATATTTCTGCTTTGTGTTTGGTCACACTTTTCTTTCCTCTGCACATCAGGACAGAGTAAAGATATAAGATTTCTGGAAATTTGGAAGCTATAGGAAAAAAAGGAATTTTTTCAGAAAAATTGAAAACATGAAATATTAGAACCCTTTTCAGATTGAGAAGTCACTTTGTTACTTTAGGAACATAATAGTATGTATAATTTGGTTTGGCATAAAATTATCATGTATTATTTGATTTGGCATAAAACTATCATGTTTGATATATTAAAAGTACAGTTTCTTTGGGCAGTAAGTACAAATTGAATTTACATTGTTACAAATGGATCAAGAGGTCCCAATTTGTATGGAACCTCTTTGGTATTTCCGGTTTTATATGGAGACCCCCCCCCCCATGAATCCATCAACATTAGTAACCAAAGAAAATTACTTTGTCTCAGTTTCATATGAAGAACAGAAACAAGAAAACCAAGACCGGCAATTGCAATAATATGATATTCTGTATAGTCTCACGTAAAAGTCTGCTTCTGAGATAGTTTTTAGATGTGAGTAAGTTAGATATACTAACACTTTGTCTTAAACCTGTTATTTATCATTCTAAAAAAGAAAATATTCCATATTTCATTTCTTTCAGCTGTTCTAGAAAAAGCTGCAAAACATTGATTCTGGATTATTTTCTTGTAGGGAAAATATATTTTTTCCTGAATCTTTCTCTCTTCACTCCCAGTTTTTCTATTACTAGTACTGAGACAGTTTTTTTTACAAATGGATTACCTCTGGTCTAGCCTTTACCAATCTATTGCTTTCCAAATGTGTTTAACTTCAGCTCCCAGACAGTCCAACTGATATAGCCATAATTTGGGACAAGATTTCTAGGGTGCTCTAGTGTGTTTCCTGGAAGTATATAAGGCAGGCAATCCAGCTTTTTTCTTATATTATTTATTAATGATCAGAATTTTGTTCTCTGCTATATAAAGCATATGTCCCATTTTCCCAAGGTGTATTTACTGGTGTTTGTTGTTGTTGTTGACGTGTCTTTGTTGATAAGGTTATTTTCAGTCCATTTTAACCTCTTGATTGAAATTTCAGACCTTCTGGTCTCTAGAATGATTAACTGTAGTTTTTAATAAATGAGTTAATGTTTATACTGCACTACCCAAACACAGTCCACTTTTTAGACTCTGTTTTCACTGACAGCTTCATTAATGTTATTGATACGAGAACTAGATTGGATTCTTAGTACCACATTAATCAGGAACAGTTACTGGGGGACTCTCTTGTCACAGGAAAGGGGAGCGGACAGGGCAGTGTGAAATATATGCTGAATATATTACAAAATTATTAAACTTAATGCATGAAACCTATGCACTGGTTGTTAATTTCTAGAAGAACATGTTTGCTGTTATAGCTAAATAAAAAGTCAGTTTCAATTGGAAGTGGTTATTTCAATGGGCAGCTGGAGCATTAAAGAGAAGCAAGGTTGTGCCATTAGATTTATATGAAGTTTAATGGTCTCCAAATTAAGCAGTTCCTGGCAGGTATTACAGTGGAAGATCTTAAAGGTAGAGTAAGATATTGCTGTTGAATGAGGACTGTGAATCTGAAAGATCACTGTAGGGATAGAACAGCTTATGTTTATCTCAGCAAGAGACTATGCTGGTACTGTGGTGACTGCTTGCTTATATACCCAGTGTGTTTATTTCACTTGTGGTAACATTCTGCTGCCCGTATTTCTGTGTTTCTCTTTAACCAATTTAACTTATCTTTGGGCCATTCCTAGTGATAAATCCTTAATTAGCCATGCAGTTTTTCATTCCTTTTCTTCTCATAGGAAACAACAAATAAATTTAGCAATTTCCTTGCCACTGCAAGAAAGTCTTTGAAAACCATGAAGTTTTTTTTTTTTTTTTTTTTTGGTAATTCAGGACTTGTTCTGCATAAAATTCATACATGGTTCCTTGGCTCAGAAAACAGCATCTTCTGCTGTTTTCTGGAGACAGCATGTTTTGTGCCAAAAATAATGTGCAAATCAACCACATACAAAATTTGCTCAGAATGAATAAATCCCCCGTTATCGAATTTTCTGCACAGGAAACAGCTTTTTCTGTGCAGAAAATAATTTTCCACAGAAAATCCTATTTTCTGTGCAAAATGTGTGTGTGTGGGCAAAATGTGCCCATGAGTGTTTGAACTTGGTGGACAAGTGGGTTATGTAAGAAATGTTTACATTTTTGGGGTGTTCCTCCTCAGGTTTTACTCCAGTGAGCTGTACACTTTTCCAGGTGCCTTTTCTCACTACACAGTTATAGTGCTGTAGTTCCGTTTGAACTGCCATGGCACTATTGTGTAAACAATTAAAGTTTTGGGAAGGATATTTAGAATTCTCAGCCAGAGAGCTCCTTCAGTGCCTTACCAAATCTCAGAATTCCATAGGATGCAACCATGGCAGTCAAAGTAGTATGAGTGCTATAACTGTGATGTGCGAAAGGACACTAGGAATCTCAGTTCCATTTCACTTTCCTCTTCTTCCATTTCACTTCTCCTATAGCCTTGTGGTATATAGTAATTTGAACATTTGGACTGTGACTCTGAAGACTAGATTTCAGATTGCTTCTTGGCCATGAAAACTGCTTAGCAAGTCACACTCCCTCAGCCTCAGAAGAAAGAAAAGCAACCCATGCTCTGAACAAATCTTGTCAAGAAAACCCTGTGATATGTTCACTTCAAGGCTTCCATAAGCTGGAAATGAGTTGAAGACACACGAGAACAAAATGTAGCCTAAATACTCTAAAGGCACTAGATTCTGTCTGATCTTGGAAGCTAAACAAGGTTAGTACTTGGATGGGAGAGCGCCAGGATTATAGGTTATATTTTAGAGGAAGGAACTCACAGAACTGTCTTAAGAAAACCCAGTGAAATTCATGGGGTTGCCATAAGTCCATAGGTGACTTGAAGGCACGTACCCCCCACTACATACATGGTCAATGAACATTCTGTCCTCACTGATCAAACTGAGTCCTCACTGGATTGGCTTGGAGCTTCTCCTTTCAGGACCTTTCTTTTAAAAAATACTTTAAAAAATTTCTGCATTCTTTTCAGTTAACAGGATCTGCTGATAGCCTCCTTCTCAGGCATAGATGTTTTTGTTTAGGCTATGTAAAGGTGCACACTCAAGAGTATGAGTTTGCTAGTCCTGCACAGAAGGTCAGGCTCTTCCATGTGCAATTGGCTATCCCAGTCATGTAGGGACGGGGGGGAGGCGATGGGGGCAGTTCACCCCAGTGGCAATTTTGGGAGGTGTCCTGGCTCCTTGCTTGCCCTCCCCCAGGCATTGTAGCACCGCCCCATCTGTCATAGCCATGTCTCATGCACTGTAGCCAAGACCCCATGTGTCATAGCTCCGCCCCCACATGCTGTAGCCCCACCCCATGCACCATAGCCCCTCCCCCATGCACTGTAGCCACGGCCCCCACGCTATAGCCACATACCCCCACACCCCTCCACACACTCCAAGCTCTGCCACTGGGCTATCCTATGTCATAACAGTCTTGCTACCTCCCCAGGCTTAAAACTTTTTGACTGATAAAATTTCTTGAATTCCATCACCTTGTGAGCATACTATATTTGAAACTCATTTCAATTCATGATTTTTTTTGTAACCAAAAGGTACCCTGGAATCAAAATTGTCATGAATGTCAGTCACATTAATTAAGACTACAGTAGTCATTGTACTGTTCTATCCGTAGAAAATGGAGGAGCTTGGATTGTTTCATTGTTTTATATAATATAGTTCTGAGGTGACCTTGTCTTCCCCTTTAGTTTTTTCATCAGGGGTGCTCACTACAGAGTGCCTTTTTGGATTGCAATTTGCATGATGCAGAGTCATGTTTGGATAGACAGACATTTAACTTGCCTTTGTTTTCAGTATTGTTTCCTATTAATATTCAGTGCATGGAAGGGAGCATGTTATCAGGGAATGAGCCTGCACTCTTTCACACTGACTCAGCTATTTAAATTTAGTTGCCCTAAGGCATAAAGCGCAGCAATAAATTGCATTTTTTTTAGTAGTGGTGTTTTGAAGTTGCGAATATTTCAATCATTCTCCCCCTCCAAAAAAAGTTAGCCTGAATATAACATAAAATAACGTTTTCTGTAAATTTCTAAATGGTGTTTCTTCATTGTTTTTGTGCTTATCAGGATTACTATTTAAATGCAATAGCTGGCGATACAAAAATAATTCATAACGTTTCATGAAAAATCATTTCTGATTCTTCTGATATAAATTCTGTTTTCCTTTTTAAAAGATGGACCTTCTGCAGAAGGACATTTTTGCTAACAGAGAAGATTCTTTTCTGTTGGGCTGAGAGTGGATAAGTAAGAAACTTATTTTAAAAATAGTCATGGCATGTTTTAATTCTATAAAGCCTGATCTGTCTCTGGCTATGCAATGGATTGTGTATTAGACCATACCTGCTTTCCTTTTAGTTTACACAGGAGAGCTGTATAGGAAATGGGTTTGAAGAAGGGGAGCAGTAATAGGATGTCAAATTTCAAGAAGGTAGTGTGCATAGAACAGGAGAAAGTAATTACGTTTTTCACCATCCAAAAAAATATGCATCTTGGTCTTTTAGGGGAACTGGAAGACTAATGTTGGCCTTCAGGCTTTCTTTCAAGTCAACACAATGAAATACCCAGTGGATTTACCTTAGACATTTTTTTCTCCTTACATCACTTTTTCAAAATAAAAACAGTAGAAAATGTTATTTAAGAATCATAAATATACTGATAACAGAATTGTGTTCAGTGTGAAGCAAGTTATTGGCACTCTGCAACTGTTTATTTTTTATTTATTTATTTTTTATTTTGGAGGGAGATAGAAAAAAATGAAGAGGAACTGGGGGAGATCTTTGTTAAGTTAAAGGAAAATATATTGAAATCCACTTGTCAGATAGAATGTGGCACCCTGGACTAAATTGCACTAAACATATGGAGGAATAACCTTTAACATCCTTGCTTGTCCAGTATTCTGTCAGTATCTCAGAGCTGATCAGCCTAGATAATAATGATGGCAAGTTTTGTGCACTCCTTTTTTCAGAAGTTAGTTCTCATCTGAACCTTCGAGATGCCAGGTGAAGACTGAACCTGGGTATCACAACTGAACTCTTATCCAAGTGTAAAATTGCTGAGAGAGATCAAGATCAAAGTGTTGGCAGCCCTGTGCAGATGTCACCCTGCACTCAAGACTTAAAAATGACTAGGATGATGGCATAAACCTAAGCCCCACCCAGAGCTTGAAAAGTTTCTTTTAAGAAGTAATCTGTTGCAGTTATAGTTCTGTAACCACAAGGTAGTTCGCTATTGTTGTAGATATATTTAAAACATACTTTTTTTCTTGAAAGGTAACTAAAGTAATTGCTTCTGTTTGTTTAAAAATACTAGAAGCCACTAGCAGGTCATGTTAAATTTATTCTGTCTGCCTTATTGTCTCCTCAGCTCTGGCAATGGAGCATGAAGTAGCAGTATACAGGCCAGTGCAAGCGAGGAACTGAAAGTATTTCAGTTTATATCCTATTCCATATGTTTTTATTTAGTTTGTGGACTGTAATAATTTCTCAATTGATGAGGACACTATCAAAATTTCCAGCAACAACAATAACAACAACTATTACTGTTCATCAAAACAAAGAATTGGGAAGCATTGTGAAAGTACACAAGCAATATGTGGGAGATATATCTTTTACTCCATAGCAACAGAATTACTAACAAAGGGTAGAGCTCCAGCAGCCACACAATGCTAGAGAGCTAACCATGGTTTTCTATATTGTTGCACTCTGCCCTATTTTACCACTCCTTTAAGAAGTGGTCACACTTTCCCATATTAATCAGATGGTAAATTATGTGACTGCATTCACACCTCTTCCAAAATTGGGTGGGATCTCAAATTCAGACCATAGATGCAATTACAGTTGTTTTAGTATCATAAACAGCCTGTTCTGACAATGTTTGCTGCTTTGGATAGTGAATCCTAAGCTTCATAACTTTTCTTTTAAAGGATATGAATCTCACAAACAATTCTTATGGCTGTGCAGTTCTACTTATCTCTGCAATAACTACTAAACACCTGGTTCAGCATTTGTCTTGCAGTTGTAAGCCCTGGTATTCAGACAGGCCTTCAGCAACTAACTGTCTCTAGATGGAGATGCTAGACATTAAATGTTTTAAATTTTTTTTTCATTAATGTAGCGTTTTAGAGGAGTATATTAATAGATGTTTTAAATTAAAACATAATTTAATACTTAATTTTTTATTATGTTTTAGTTAAGGATATGACAATTTGGCAGAGACAGTCCTGGTTAATCCTTTGTTGTCTAATTTTGTTTTAGCTGTTTTTGAGGTGTCCCAGTTTCTGTTGTCTCTTCCTCTTTCCCCTCTTCATAGTAGCTTAGTGTGAAGGTTAGTATTTGTCCTCCCATGTAGACTTGGGCAACATCAAACTGCTGCAGCCTCTCCTAGCTTGTTGCGTTCTTCTTCACTAATAACTTTTAATATCTTGACCACACTCTGATGTTGCTTGGCCTCACATTCCAGATTTCATCTGTAAAATGTTGTAAACTATGATGTGTCAATATGTTATGAACCAACTTGTTTACCAACCTCAGAAGAAAGGTGGGAAATTGTAGCAGAAGTCAAGTCCAGGAGTCGAGGCCCATAGTTGAGAGAAAGCAGGATTTTATTTAACTGCCAGCAGGGCCTCAGAGGGATCATTCCACAAAGTCTGAGCGCCCCGATAGGTGTACAACGCTGCCTTTTATACTTGGGCACAAACAAAAACCAACAACAATTTTCCTTATATGATCATTGTTCCAGAACCTTCACATAATACTGCCTATCTAACTCTTACCCATGTCTTTATCTGATTGGCTGATTACCTCCTACAGTACTTACATGGGTACTATAGTCTTGGTGGTTATTAACACACTATCTCAAAATAAATAGATGAAAACATACATACATAAAAGGGGGCACTAACCAAAAAAGAAAAATTATACCAGCTACTGACGTCTTTACATATTTCAAGACCCAGAGGAGAAACAACAATATAGACCATTTTAGTTTGTTACAAAAACTGTTTGAAAAGGCCAGTGATGTAGATGTATCTAGTTCATAGCTCTAATTAATATTTCAATCGTTTATAACTTCACATTAAACAGAGCAGGTGACAGTGTCTAATCTTAAGTGATTCTGAGAACAATGAATCTACTTAGCATAATATGAGCGTGAGAAACTGTAATGAGCTTCCATTAGCAAACAGTGCCTTTTGGTTTTCAAAAGAAGAATAAATATTTTGTCTTGGCTATTAAAATTATTCGGCAGTTATTCATGTTTTACAGGAAATGTACAGAAGGCTTAGCATTATTTGTCACTGGTTTATTTATGATGTGATAAATGTCAGGACAAATATTTTAATGACCGGCTCCACATGATGACACAGCCTGCTAGTCAAAAAATACAGATCAGATTTATTAGCTGATTAAAAAGACTACCACAATCGTCAGAGGCAGATGATTGGGTCATTTACTTCAGAAAAGTTGCAAGGTAGTATGGAAAAATTGTAAAACAATACACACTAGGGACAACAGCGAGGACATTATTGCTACTAATTGTAAGGTAAAATGAACCTTTTGGGGGGGGGGGATATACTAGTTCTTCATCCATACTACAGTTCTGAAGCTCTTCCAGAAGAGGAAAGAAGATCTTGATGTGAGAACACTTCATTCCATGGGCAGTTGTGCCTCTTCTGGCAAAACTGAAAACATTCTTTAGCCTAATGATGTGTTAAGGGGATGTTATGAGCAATCATTTAAAAAAAAAATCTGCTGCTTCTTGATTTCCTACTTTGTAGCAGTTTTGTAATATGTCTTCTTCACTCAATTCCTGCAGTTAGCTGTAATAAAATTTCAGTCTTCCTGCAGAGTGGTCCTCTTCTGTTGTTTAAAATGCATATAATTTGAAACAGCATGTCGACATGAAACATCTTCATGTTCATGAGATATCACTAGATATATACAAGACATTCCCTATAGAGAAGTTACGAAGCCTCCATATTTTCAGAGTGGTGTTTTGGTTGGCTGTATATGAATATGGGAATTCTGTTGTGTGACAACATGACATTGAAATTGTAGTTGAAAACAGAATGCATAGATCTAGCAAAAAAACAGTTTCAAATCAATTTTTTTTAAAAAAAAATAACTGGAATGGTTGTTAATAATGATCAGAAATCATAGCAAGCCTAGTGAAGAAGAAAACTGTGTAAAGTAACTTTAAAGGATGCATCATGCTGGAATAAGGGAAAACATTCAGCTTTGCTAAGTCCATTCTTCCTTTTTCTCCAGCTGAACAAGCAACAGTTACAGATTGTAAAGGAGCGCTTCCTGGCCTTTCTGAATGGAGAGACACAAATTGTGGCTGATGAAGCATTTTGTAATGCTGTCCGAAGTTATTATGAGGTAAGTAGGACATTCTTTTCTGGTGTAATCTTAAAAGTAGTTATGGGGAGGGTGTGCACATATATGTAAAAATCCATGTTATGGATGTAACAGTCCATCTGTGAGACTATACAAGAAGAGAAAAAATGTGATATAATACTTAAATCTTTATGTCCACTGTCTACATTGTTTGGTTAAGTCTTTCCTACCTCATTCTGTGTATTGGAAGATAGTAATTTTTCAGTGGGGTGGTGGGGAACAGAATAAAGAAAATATTCTTTCTGCAACTATTGCGTAAAAATACAGTGCACCCTCTTCTACACGACCTCACATACACAAATGTGCGGTCATGCAAAACATTGCTCCCATTATAGTCAATGACTGTGATGCGTACACTTGCATGGGTGTAGGCATGCGCATGTTGTGCCCATTGACTACAGTGGGATGCAACACATTTTTTGCGTTACACAGGGGTTCTTAGAATGGAACTCCCACATAAATGGAAGGCAAACTGTATGGTCCTTCTGTGGTTTTAGTCACATGCAAATTATTCTTCCATCTCCATAGGTAAATCTTTAATGTAGCTAAACAGTAGGAGAAATAAACTATTCAGGATAATTTATTTCTCAAAACATACAGGTGCACATAATTCATCCATCACATGCACATGTTGTTCTCCACAAATCTACTGCAGTGCTCTGGTATGATGATCCCTTTCAAAGGTCTTCCTGTCCATCTGACAGTACTTCCTTGCTTCCATGTGTGATTCAGCTCTTCCAGCTCTGTTGTCCTAGCACAAGACTTATCATCAGTGTTATATTCAACACTTGGCTCCAAGGCAGAACTTGGAAATAATGTACTGAAGCCATCTATAACTGAGCAATGGCAGGATGATGCTTTGGTCTCAGGACATCATCCTACCACTTCTTTTGTTATGGATCACTTCAGTGTGCCATTACGTTATTTCTTCTTTAAAGTAACTTTCCAAACTCTGCCCAAGGTTTGTCTGCACAAGAACAAACTCCATTCTGCCTTCTGTAAACCTATTAGCTATTTTGAATATTCACACTCTGGAGATGTATGGGGGGAGACATCTTTCTTCTGGAAACTTGGGGGGTTCTCTTACCTTATACTGCCAAATGTGGGGTTCCTCTCAGGAAATCTTATCACTATAGCCAATTGTGGGGTTTCTACTCCATAACTCACCAAATGTGAAGATCTCCATGGTACTTACTACAATTTCCAAGAGTGAGGGTTTTCCCTGATCGCTGCCGTTGTCATCATGTTAGGACTTCCTCTTGTTCCCCTTGTGTGACAACAACAGTAGGGGCTGTCTAAATGCCCTCAGGGTTCCTATGAGGATTTATGCAACTTCTGTCCCCAACAGACACTATCCTTCTGTATTCAGTACTGCCACCACAGACACAGAATTCACTCGTATAGATAGCATTCCCAGAGCCCAAAAGTGTATATATGTGTTTTTTTAAAAAAAACCACAATTCTTTGTTTATAGAAGTTAAACATAACAAACCACAGTAAGTATTTATTACATTTCAAACACCACTCCACTCTCTCTCAGTTCTCTCCAGCTAACTCAGAGCCTTTAAATACAACTAGTTTATTCTTAAACCTGACTGACTCTTTATAATAAGTCTTCCATACCCTTTCACACAGACCATCCATGTTGTTGTTAAGTGCCTTCAAGTCTACTTCAACTCATGGCAGCCCTGTGAGTAAGAAATCTCCAAGTCCCCCTATCATCAGCAGCCTTGCTCTCAGGGCTGTGGCTTCCTTGATTGAGTCTACCATCTGTAATGCAGTCTTCTGCTTTTCCTACTGCATTCCACCTTACTAAGCATAATTGTCTTTTCTAATGAATCATGTCTTATTATGATATGTCCAAAGTGTGACAGTCTCAGTTAAGTCGTGTTGGCATCCAAGGGGAGTTCAGGGTTGATTT
The DNA here is from genome assembly GCA_030412105.1 of Cyclura pinguis. NCBI lineage: Eukaryota > Metazoa > Chordata > Lepidosauria > Squamata > Iguanidae > Cyclura > Cyclura pinguis. The sequence goes on along the minus strand of CM059603.1, from coordinate 78,288,520 downwards.
GCTCTAGAGCTCATTTATTGGTCTTTATAGCAGTCCATGATATCACTAGAACTCTTCTCCAGCACCACCTTTCAAGTAGGTTGATTTTCTTCCTATCAGTTTTCTTCACTCTCCGGCTTTCACAACCATGCATACAGATTGGAAATAGGATGGTATGGGCAATCTTAATTTTAGTATTCCATGATGTATCTTTACACTGCAGAATTATGTCTCATTCCTTTATAGCAGCCTTTCCATGCCATAGTCTTTTTCTGATTTCTTGACTGCAGCCCCCATTTTTATTGATTGAGCCGAGGTATGGAAAATCTTGAACTATTTCTGTGTATTGATTGTCTGCTTTAAAGTTATGTAAATAATCTGTGCCCATTATTTTAGTTTTCTTAATTTTCACCTGTAAACCTGCTTTTGCACTTTCTTCAGTAATTGTCCCAAGCCGCTGCTATTTTCTGTTAGTAGTATGATATCATCTGCATATCTTAAATTGTTAATGTTCTTTCCTTCAATTTTTGCACTTCCTGCCTTTGAGTCTAATCCTACTTTACATATGGTATATGAGTGCACAAGTTAAATAGGGAGATAAAAGGCTTCCTTGCCCGACCCATTCATACCCCTTACTAACCCCAACTCTCTAACTAATCTAAACACTCACTGTTTAATTGCCATTCACCAGCTCTCATTCACCTGTTTTATGCAAATCTCCTCAGGCATTTCACCAATCAGCATTCACTCCAACAATTCAGTCTGTTCCCCCAACAGCTCCTTACATTGTACTCTATTATACAACCAGTAAATTAAACAATATTTCCTTATACAAGTTCATGACATCACAAAACTCAGGATGGACAGTCATGTTTTAGTGTGGAAATCTATACTAGGGGCAGAGCAAAGTGCTGATAGAGAAAGCATGCTGTGAGACATGTCATTTTCATGGCCTGCCTCCCTGTTTTTCCCGGATAAGAAAAGGTGGATTGCTGCTCTGGGAAGCCTCCAGGAGCTGTGATTCATCTTTGAAATAGGTCACAGCTCACCAGAATAACAGCCTTTCCAAACTGGAATTGGACTTTCAGGCATTTCTCATGTTTCTCCCATTTTTGGTGGTCACTGAGACCCCAGAAAGTCCTGGGAGTAGAAAAATTGTGCCTCCCAATATACTAGGGTTTCCTGTTTTACACCAAGGGTGTGAAACCTGTAGTTCCCTCATCCCCAAGCCATTTTAGGTTTCCTGGATCCCTTCCAGATCTCCTTGCACACTTTTTCTGAGGTGAAAAATGGCTATCTGTACCTTCTAAAGCTTCTGGATGTGATGAATTACCTTTAGTCAAGTTTCAGTACCATCTGCACCTTTCTAGGTCTTAGAATAAAAGCAAATGTTTTTACATTTTGGGGATTTCTTTCCATGAGGGGCTAGGAGTGGCCCCAAGTGGGTCCTAGAGGGAATTGGCCTCAGGCTCCTGGAACTTGCCTTACCTTTGCTTCTTTGCATTCTTTTCTGATATTTCTCCCATTTTCTAATCATACAATCAAATGCATATTTTATTACCATGAGAGTGAGAAATGCATGCCTGGGCTTCAGGAGAAGGCACATAGTTCTGCCTAAACATCATCAAGGCAAGGACAGAGGAATAAATTCTTGTTCCTTCTCCTCCATCCCATACTCCAGAAGTACCACAGTCGAAGCAGGTTATCAAGAGTCCGTTAGGACTTATGAACCAAATTATTTAGCCTTCCAGAGAAGTCTGAAGGGCCATCATGTAACAAGCTTTTGTGGAGGCAATATATAGAAAGGAACATTTTCCTAATGGGAGCATTTATTCAACTTCTTTTGTAATGCGTGCTCACAACTGAGGCATAGAATGTTTCAGCTGCCTGTTTAATTTAGAAATCGATGGACAACAAAACTGACTGAATGCCTGAAGAATATGCTCTCCAACTGCAAAGTCTACCCACTGTGTGATAGTTCTACAAAGCAGACCTACAGCAAATGCTGGTTAGGCTCCCACTAACAAGCAGAGCTTGATGGCAGCACTAATTATCAGCAGAAGAGAGACTGTGCTTAGGGCGATCATTTAGATATGCAATAGCACACTTGAAAAGGAAGCAGTACCATGCTCTTGGTCATGCCATTGATCTTGGCTATAATCCAAAGAAAAGTGATGGAAAAACTAGAAGAATTTAGATAGATAACATACTGGCAAAAGAGAGGGCAGGAGCAATAGCAGGAGCAGAATCTAAAATAAGAGAAACCAGCATGAAATGAACATCATGCATGTGGGCAAGGGGAGAAATATGTTGTGGCATAGGAAAAAAAAAGCATAGAGTGCTGATCAGAAAGCATGGGTTGCTCTGATAGCAGAACCAGAAGGGTAGCTGTTTTCCTTTCCCATGGTACTGTGCAGAGTTGTTTCAGAAGACTGGAAAGCCCTCTTGAGCTGGTTTGTAGCTGACATAGAGGGCTGCAGGGGTGGAGGAGAGAGAAAATGAGCTCAGACTAGTGTGAGATTGGATTTAGGCTTACTTTTCCAAAATTGTTTAACTAACTATTTGTTGTTGGTAGTTCTAATTCTCAGATATAGAACTATTCGAACTAGCTACAGAACTAGTTGTTGTTGTTGTTGTTGTTGTGTGCCTTTAAGTAGCTTCTAATTTATGGCAACCCTAGGGTGACCTTCTCACTGGGTTTTGTTGGCAAAATTTGTTCAGAGGGAGTTTGTCTCGGCCTTCCTTTGAGGCAGAGAGAATGTGACTTGTCCAAGATCACCCAGTGGATTTCAGTGGCTGAGCATGGATAAGATCCCTGATCTCCAGAGTCACAATTCAGTGCTGAAGCCAACAAATATTTGTATGTCTCTTACCAAACTACCAGTCCCAGATTGTTGTGGGTTTTCCGGGCTTTGAGGCCATGTTCTATTAGTATTTTCTCCTGATGTTTCACCTGCATCTGTGGCTGGCATCTTCAGAGGATCTCTTGAGATGCCAGCCACAGATGCAGGCGAAACATCAGGAGAAAATACTAATAGAACATGGCCTCAAAGCCGGGAAAACCCACAACAACCTATGGAGTCTGGCCATGAAAGCCTTTGACTTTACATTATACCAGTCCCAGGATTCCATGATGCTGAAGTGGTGTCAAACTATTATAACTGTGTAAGGCAGAGACACTCTTAGTCTAATCAACCTCACAAAATTGTGATAGTAAAATGAGAAGACCTAACCACGAGTTCCTTAGAGGGAACGTGGGACTAAAACAACTGGCACATTTGAGACTTTATGTTAATGATGCATGTTCCTTAGCTATATAAAAGACTGAAGTGCACTTGAGTCTTATGCAGGTAAAGTCCAAGGGTCATTGACTATTATTTGTTTGAAATATAAAGCTAAATAAACGAGGGTGGGGAATCTTTGGCTGTCTAGATATTTTGGACTTGAACTCTTTTGTCCCCTGCCAGCATGGCCAGTGATAAAAGACACTGGGAATTGTAATCCAAGACATGTAAGCTTCCCTGCCCCAATCAGAAACTTTGCATTTGACATATATCTGATCCCCTCCACACAGAGCATTCATTGCAGTTTGTCAAATAACCCAGTTCTTTAAATGCACATTTGGATTGAGGTCTATCTGAGAGTACTACGCTGAAGTGAGTAAGAGATACCTCATTTTTTCAAGGAGCTGCAACCTGTTACGTTCCACAGTGTTTCCAGATGGAAGGCTCTTCACATTTGCAGTTAGAAGGAATTATGCAGCTGTTCTGCCTTTTTCCTGTTATTGATTTTTTTGGTGCTAAGGAAAAAGATGAAGGAAGTGATAGAACCCTAAAGAAGGGTTAAAAGTGACGGATGACATGGGTAGAGTTCACTGAATGAAATTGAGTGGTGATGTCGTAACAGCCTCTTCTGAAACCACTTTAGAAGTGACTCTAGATAGAAGTCAGTGGATCTGTACCTGAAATCCATAAAGAAATAATGAGCATTGAAGTGTTAAATGTATATAATCTTGGGCTATCACTGTTCATAATTCTTCTCTAGAATCCAGCGGAGAACAAATTATGTCCTTAGATGGTGACTAAGGAACTCTGACAGTAATAGAATTTGATTTTGGGTGATGAGAGTGGGAGAGTGCATAAAAGAGCCATGTTCAATTTACATTTTCTACTGCAGTGCTTCAGTGAAAGGGCAAACTGGGAAATCAGGCTCTTTACAAGCTTGTATTCTCTTTAGAGTCTAAAGAAATAGTTGTAATGCTGTCGAAACAATTGTTCTTATTACATTGTGTTCCCGTCTGAAGACTGCATTAGGATCTCACTGAACAGGAAAGCTAAATGTAGTCTGAAGCTGTTTCTTTAAGTCCATTTTTCACTGAGACATGTCTTAAACATGACAGCTGGAGAAATTAATTATTTGGTCTGCTTACACTGGGAAACACTATGGCTGGAACACTTCTATTTAGTTAGCAATAATGGCCTCATTAAGGAATTGGTTCCACTGTCTGCTTTGCCCTTGCTCCTAGAAACTTCCCCCTAGTTTCCTAGTTTAATTTTTCTTTTAGCAAACACAAGCACCTTGTCTAGCTCAGTGCCTTTAGTATAGATTGTTCCATTCTTTTAGTTGCTTTATTACCCTAGAAGGAATTTTGTCAGGCTAATGTGTGCCTACTTAGTAGGCATTATTTTGTTGAATTACACAACCTTTCTCACTATCCTTTTAAATTGTCTATCTGGTGGACTCATTCCTCTCTTTTCTTTCACTAAATGTTTAATGGAAATGTATTTAACAAAATTAAGATGGCTGTTGCTTCTGTTGTTCTTTTCCTTCTTTAAAGAGACAGACTGCTTTGAGAGAGGAAGAAGCGATGTCCCTCTCCAAACCTTTTTGAAGTTGTTTGGGCAAGTGGATATTTTTATCCTGAGAATCAGATAAATGTTTTAAATGTTTCCTCTTTCCTTAATCTCTTCTAGGTGGAAGGGAGCAAGTGGGGTTTGTACTCTTTTATTTAAAATAGATGATAAATAAGGCCACTGAGGCCTTATTTGGTAGTCACTGACTGTTTCCTTCAATGAAGATGTTGATTCTGTTTCTAAAGATAGGCTGTTCTGTAGCCAGACAGATGCATGCAGATAATGTTGGTTAACGGACAGCGTGGGGATGAGAGTCAGTGTTGTGTAGTGGTTTGTATGTTGGACAAGGACTCTGGTAGACCAGGATTCAGATCTCTGCCCAGCCATGGAAACACAGGATGACCATGGACAAGTCATATTCTCTCAGGCTCAGAGGAATGAAATAGCAAACCGCCACTGAATCTTGCCAAGATTCTTGCTGACTATCTTGGCTTGGGATGTTACTGACCCCTCCCCCTCATATTTGATATGGTTTAATTGGCGAATTATGATTTAATTGGAAGGATATATTAATTGACATTGATATAAAATGGACCCTGAGGTGACCAGGCTGAACAGAAGAAAAACACTAGCTGAACATGTGTGCTGCAAAGTAGATCAGAGATTCCCTCTAGGCATAGCCAAGGTCATTGTCAGACTAGTTACTGAGATAATAGGCTTAAGCTAAAGCTGCAACATCTCTGATAGCATACAGTGACAAAGGGAAGTTTTCATCAAAACACTGATTGTTTCAGCCCTGCTTCTTTGCACCTGCACATTTCTCTGCATTGTTCCTTTACCAGTTCACCATTGCAGAGCTATTGCGACACCCATTAACCCTTTGTCACCTAACACTAAGATCATTAGCTCTATCCAGGCCACATTGTCCATTTGGCAACCTCCGCTGTTTGCTTGGCAAGAGAACCATTCACACCCTTGTCCTCCAGGCAGATTTGGGCTATAAAAACCCTCTGTTTTGGGCAGACAGATGCAGTATCTTGCTTGCTGAACACCATACTGTTGCTCTGATTCCTGAATGAGTACTGTCCTTAGGCACAAGGCTAAGCCACATCACTGCTTTCTTCACTGCTCTCTGGGCCTGTAATTGTAGCCCCAAAACTCCACTACTAACTACTTTCTTCCCTTTCTTCCTCATTTAGCTCTTGTGTGATTGCTTGAACCTCTTGCCTGAACGATTGAATTTTTCAATAAAGCACATTTTAATCTATTGTGGAATCTCTGGCTGGTTCTTTCCTGCAAGGACCTTGCAAACACTGGTGGAAGATCTCGTTAGATAACCTCCCCTCTCACAGGTCTCCTAATTGAGCTAATTAATTCTCCATTGTCACATAGAGGTACTAGCATTGTGGGTGAACTCCTGATTCACACACATTTTGGGTTAACAGAGATTGCCATAAAATGAAAATGACTTGAAGGCACAGAACAGCAACAAGAATGGAGATTAACATTAGCAGCAGAGGAAGGAGAGATAATTTGGAGAGTAGCCGCTTCATGATGAGTAAATCTGAATGATGAACACTTTCCATTTGGCAATTGCAATGCTTATATCTTCCACTGTTTTCATTTGTTACTGCAGAACATGGATGGGCAAAGTGCAGCCTCAACATCTTGGACTCATTCAGACCTCACTTTTCTAGCAAAAAAGAGTTAATTGCCTCTCTTGGAAGCTTGCAGAAACATCAACTTCAGCTCTTCCCTGCATTGTTTAAAATAAAACCCCTAGCCCTACCACACTAAACAGTTATAGTACTTGAGGGCCTAAATATCCTAAGGCAACAGATCATATCTGCTCTTGGAAGCTAAGTATGGCCAGCCCTTGTTAGTATTTGGATAGAAGATCACCAACAAATACCAGGTGCTGTAGGCTGTATTTCAGAGGAAGAAATTGGCAAAACCACCTTTGAGTGTTCCTTGCTTAAAAAAACCCTATGAAATTAATGGTGTCACCATAAGTTGAAAGCTTACTTGAAGACACATACATACACACACATATTCCATGTTTACTGACATAGTGCCACTCACTGGGATCCTGGGATTGGCAGTTTAGGGAATTTAGGGAAGTTAGAATTCTCAGCCATAGAACTCTGTAGGATGTTGCTATGATAGCTGAAGTGGACTGTGGTACTATATTTGTGTAGTGTGAATAAGCCCCTTGTTTTTTAAACCTGGAATTGGATTTATGTCCACTTTAAAACCAGAACTGGACTTATGGCTGCTTCTCGGTTTTTGTTGTTTTGTTGTTTTGTTTTTATTTTTGGCTGTATGTCCCAGGTCTTAGGAGGAGAAAATTGCCCCTATAGCTGCAACAGTTGCCCATCTCTGCTGTAGAATTTTGTGCCTGCTCCCTATTAACTTCAGTTGCAAACTTCTTTTTTTCAAAAAAAGGGGAGGGGGACTGAATCTGTAAACCCTCAGACATGAAATGAATCCAACAAAAGAGTATGATCAGCTGTCAAAGGCTGCAGAGAGATCAAGGAGAACAGGGACTGAATATATGCCTTTTGACTTGGCCTGGAGGAAATAATCTGTGATTTTCATAAGAGCTGTCTCCATAGAGTGCAAGGGGTAAAATCCAGATTGAAACAGATCTATTACAGAAGTACGAGAAAGAAGGTTGAGGCAACATGCATAGGCAGCATGTTCTAAAACTTTCAAGAGGAAAGGCAACAGTGAAAGGGGGTAATAATTTGAAAGAGAAATGGATCAATAATTGGCTTCTCAATAATTGGAGAAACAGTAACATGTTTAAACTCAGAAGGAAATGAACCAAGAGAAAAGGACATATTAATAATATGGAGAAGATAAGGAAGAATGGTAGGGGTGACTAAGTGAGAAGGAAAACAATCAAGAGAGCATCTAGAAGGATTCAGAGACCTCAACCTTTTGGCATCTAACAAGATAGCAGGGAAGTAGAAAATGTAGAAGAAACATACATTGATACATTGTTAAGAAGGAAAGTTCAGGATATTTTCAAGTTCAGATATTTTCAATTTTAGTTTTAAAGAAAGTTGCAAAATCACCAGCAGAGAATGATGGAGCAAGAGGTGGAAGGTAGGGTTTTAAAAGAGAATTAAGTGTAGAAAAGAGACATTGCAGGCACTGTGGGTTAGCATGACTCAGTGAAGTATAGTATTTCTGTTCGGCCAAAGACATAGCAAAAGGCAAAGAAGAAAGAATGAAATGTATAATGAATGTAGTGTGCCCATTTCCTAGTTCCTCCACAAGCATTCAGCTGTGTGAGAGCAGGAATAAAGATGCCAAATAAAAGGAATCAGTCAAGGGTGAGGTTTGGTAGAAGGGTTCATATGTGTTGATAAAGGGTCATTTTAACTATGCTGGTTCTAAGTTCTACAGTGGGGATGATCATCTTCCTCCATTCCAGTAATGTCCTGGGAAGAAACGTAACTCAGAGGGCTTGAAGAGGGCTGCATTTCCATGCACCTGCTGAGTACCATGTCTCACAGAAACACTTGGTGTCACCCCTTGGGGCTCTGTTGTCCTGCATCTGTTTCCCTGGCTGTAACTACCTTGTCACGCCAGCCCTCTAAGCAAGTGAGTGGGAACCAGGCCAAAATGAAGGAACATCTGCTTTCACTCACTTTCCCCTCTCCATTTGAGTGGATGTGCATAGTAAGCCCTAAGGGGAAAAGCCAAGTGGATGTGTATAGCAGTGACAGCAACATGGAAGATGTGTGGCTTTTTAAAAGGGGTTTCACTGAGAACATCAAGTATCTCCCAAAAGCTGCAGTCAGGGCTGTGCAGAGGAGAATGTATCTCCAGCACAGCAAGTGGTGGCAGAGCAAGAAAACACTCACTTGTCTATTGAAAAACTAATGCAACTGCTTATTACAGTAACTCTAACCTACCAGTATCCTGGAAATATTTTTTTTAATATTTTCTCCTGACCCGTTCTACTTGTTTACAATCTTGGTTCCTGCTGTTCCCATGGAATAAAAGACAAAAAACAAATGTAGGTTTAGCTCTTGTTGTAGCAACTGTTTTCCTTACCTCTGCTGAACAATAAATTACAAAATTGAAATGTAGTCTTCAGATTCTCCCTACCTCACCCTAATATGTTTTGTTCAAACTTTACCCTAATATGTTTTGTTCAATTGCAGTTACTCTTGTCTGTGGTTAGCCTGATATTCACAGTTTGCTAAGAGTAAAGAGATCTTTCAAAGCCTTTCTTTCACTTTCATATGTGAAGATCACACAGCTGTCTCTGTGACTCAGAGTCATGGCTGATGGCTAGGTGAACAGCTAGCCATTGTGTGGTGTCTTGACCTCCAAAACAGACACTGTTTCTTTCAGATGACTTTCTTGCTGAAAGAGCAGAGCAGAGATGGGAAACCTGGTGTCCTCAGCTTTGAACTACAACTCCCACTAGACCCCGCCAGCATGGAGAGTGGACTGCAGTTATGGAGTTTGTAGTACAAAACTATAGAGCACCAGCTTGCCTTATCTTGTGGGTTAGTCATTCCTGTTGTTGATAGCTTCAGAGTTCTGCAACAGTGGTATAGGAAATCAGGGGTCCATTCATAGTACACAATTATAGCACTGTTATTCCATTCTAACTGTCATGGTTCTGTCTGTGGAATCCTGGAGTTTGATGAAGCAGTGGAGTGCTCTAGTTGAGAATTTGAAATGCCCTTCCCTAAATTGCTAAGGTATCTCAATACCTAAACTACTCCTCAAAAGGAAACAGACCACAAGATTTTTTTTGCATGTCTAGACTTTGTTACGTATAATTCGTTTGTGCAAAAATATATCTGTTTTTCCTACAAACAAAACATGTTTTTGGAGCAGAAAAATGTATATTCTCTGCAAAATATATTGTTTCCTATGGAAAAATGGGATTGTGTGAAAAACTCATGAGGAAGAGTAAATGGGTTCTCTGCAGAGAAATCTATATGTTTGCACAAGCTATGCAAACAGTATGCATTTGTGTAAATACATGGATTCTTTCAGAGAAAAATGACGTGCAGTTTTGTGGTATTTATTTTCTTTGCAACACCTACAAAAATAGTTTAGGTAGGAATCAGTGTATTTGTACAAAATAATGTTTTCTGCCAGAAAATATGTTTTTGGAACAGGAAAAGTATCTATATTTTATGGAAATTAACTTCTCCCCAGTGAAATCCAAAAGTACACATAGTGGTTGAAAATAGTGCAGAAACCCTTGTAATTTTCATGAAGCAAACTACTGGAAATATTTGTTCTGACATGCAGGAATAAAATAAGATTTACATCTTACATGGACCTGATCTAGGTAACTATTAAAGAAGGTCTCTCACTTGTATTAGTCCTTTTGGCCAAATGGAGCCTCCAAGCTCAGAGGTAATGTGTGTCTTTGATTTCAATTTCCTTTGAGAAATAAAGCACAAGAGCATGCTGTCTTCATAGCCTGCTCTGGGCTGTTCAGAATTATTATGGCTCTGGGATATGAGATGTGGACAAGACTAACCCTTGGTTTGATCCAGCAGCAGGCATATTTTTTGTAAGATTATAGGCAGGTGCAAGTTTTTCATTATCTCTTTAGTATTGCCAGGAAACTTTGGGATCCATATAAGAACACAGAGATGAAACTCTGTGGATACCGGATCATCTGTGTTATGGAGTATCGACCCCTAATATTCAACTCTTTTTTGACCTTCCTTCCAGTATTTTTGAAAGAATAAGTATCTGAGTAATGTTTTGCTTTTAAAATAAGATATCCATATACTATGCATTATATAGAATTTGAAAATAATGTATTATAAATAATTATGTTCTTACATTAACTTTTGGAAGTAACAAAGCGGAAACAAGATCTTCTGGTTTGTCTATGTTTTTAAAAACACATTTCAAATTAAAGTGTAGCAATGACAAAACCAGAGCTTGGATGGCCATTTTTTTAATGGACCCATTACTTTTTAGTTCCGGTTTTTTTTAAATGTATTTTTTATAAAGTGCACTTAACATTAAAAAAAGGTCCAGATTTCCTCAAATGATTATCCTAAAATTATGTTCTAGAAGTAATAAGTAAACATCACTAAGTTACTCTAACAAGGGAACAACATTACGAATCATTGACTTATTTTTCAAAATGAATATTATTGCCTTATTATTCTTCACAAGGTAATATGTTTTAGGTAATATAATTACCTATAACATATTTTTTCAGGGTTTTGTAAAAAACATAGTTCATGGGTACCTACTGCAAAGCAAAAAGCTACACAACCACTATTTCTTTTAAATACGACATTGGAAAGAAGAAAGGGAAGGTGGGTGGGCAAAAATAGAGGAAAGGGGAGAAATAGTTGTATCTTAGGACTATGCTCTATTTACTTATTCTGGGATCTATATCCAAGTTTTTAAAAAGAAGAATGTGCCTCCATCCAGTGAGTGCAATATAAATAATGCTTTTTTTGAAGTAGGTACTCCTGTTTGAATTAGACAAATCAGCCAGAATCCTGTTGGACAGCTGTGAATACAAAACCTAAGGTTATGCATTCAGAACTGATAAGTACTCATGATTCCTATGTAGACCCTAGTTTAGGGCTATATAAAGACCATCAACATCCCTTTAAACCTCACTTACCGGTAAGCAGCCACTGAGATTGCTAGAGGTCTGTTCACCTGTTGCTTGAGAAACAGCTGCCTGATTTTCCCACCCACCTTTCACATGAGCAATCTCTGGCATGAGGGGGATTTGCAGGAGGGGTACTTTTTCTGCCTATTGCACCACTCATGGGAGGCATCAGGCAGCTGCTTCCAGATCAACAGGGGAGCAGACCTCTGTTGATCCCAGCAGCCTCTGATCAGTAAGTGGGGTTTCAGGGGAGTATGGCTAGAATCCACTATGCAGCAACATAGTTACAGTGCTACTTAGTACGTAGTGACCCAGCAGGATTATGTTTATCTTTTTGTATTGGGAAATTCACTGTAAAGACATTGGACATTTCTGCCCTATACTGTTATAGTGCTATTATTTCACTTTCAACATTCTGTAGAATTCTGGAGTTTGCAGTTTACTGAGGCCCAAGAGCTCTCTGGCTGAGAATTCTAAATGCCCCTTCCTAAACTGAAAACCCCAGGATTCCTTAGGATGTTGAAAGTGGAATAATAGCACTATAACAGTGTTGTATGGAAATGGCCATTGTTTGAGCCTCTATTTCTCTTCCGATGTTGTATTACCCTGCATAGGCACAGTGGTAGGTGTTTAAGCATCATGTGTTCTTGCAGATATCTAGACACCATATCTAGTAATGGGATGTCTATAATGGCACATGCATCTGGCTTCCAGATTTTGAGGACAACTGAATCTCTTGTGATTCAGCTGGCAAAAACTGAAATCATCTTGAAACTGATGTTTTAAATTTGATTATTGAATTAAGAGTACTGATCAGTGCTGACTTAATGATAGACTGTTAAATGATGAGATTGTTTTACAGAAAGCAAAGAAAACACTTAAAAATTATTTTCAAGAAAATTTAAATCAAGAGACAACGATGAAAATAGTTTGGGATGCATCTAAAGCGGTTATGCAAAGTTTCTTTATCCAGCAACAACAGCAGCAGAATAAAAAGAATAAAGAGAAATATCAAAAGTTATTAGTAGATCTTCAAGAAAAAATGAACTTAAGAAGAATACTTCAAAGAGGAATCTTCAATATGAAATAAAGAAACTGCAAAAAAGAAATTGAAGCTTATATGACAGAGGAAATTGCTAAAAAAATGAAATATATGAAACAAATGCATTTTGAACAAGCAAATAAGATTAGGAAATGGTTGGCATATAAATTAAAAAAGAAGAGAGAAAGAAATTTAATTTTGAAGCTTAAAAATGGGAAGAAGACTATTACTAATTCGGATAGAATAAAACGAATGCTTGAGAAATACTTTGCAAACCTGTTTGAAGAAAAACACATCTCCCAGCAGTATAAAGAAGATATATTGGTATATTTAAAGAAGCAAAACATGGGCAAAATGTTTCTGAGGAGAAGAAGAAGAAATTAAATGAATCCATTACATTAAAAGAAGTCAAAGAGGCTATTAGAGATCTGAAATCTGATAAAGCACTTGGTACAGATGGCTTCACAGCTTTATATTGCAAAAGATTGCAAAATGAAATAGTAAAACCACTCCAAGCAACAATAAAGGAAATAAAATGACAGGGGAAGCCCGACACATGGGGAGAATCAAATATCATTTTGATTTGAAAGGAAGGACGAGATAGAAGAGAAGTGCATAATTATCACCCGATATCCTTATTGAATATGAATTATAAAATTTTTGCAGCAATACTTGCAAAAAGATTGAAAAAATTATTACAAGAGAAAATTCAGGAAGAGCAGACTGGTTTTTTGCCTGGTAGGCATATGAAAAAGAATGTAAGAACAATTCTTGATGTGATAGAATAGTATGATAAAAACCCAGGAAGGAAGGTGGCCATAATCTCTCTGGATGCAGAAAAGGCATTTGATAATGTTTCATGGAGATTCTTGCAAAAGACATTGGGAGAGTTAAACTTTGCAGAAGATTTTTGTCAATGGATGGGAATGATCTATCAAGGCCAATTAGCTAGACTGATGATAAATGGGGACCTTTCCAAGAGCTTTTCAATAACTAAAGGTGTTCGGCAAGGGTGCCCACTCTCACTTTTACTATTTATTACAGTTTTAAAGGTGTTGTTAAAAAAGATTAAAGAAGATCAAGGGATTAAAGGTTTGAGAATAAAGAAGTGAGAATTAAAATTAAGATCTTTTGCATATGATGTGGTCATCTTCTTAGAGGAACCTCAAGATTCCATTCAAGAACTGATTAAAGTTTTAAAAGATTATGGACAAGTTGCTGGTTATAAAATAAAGAAAGAAAAGACAGAGATATTGATAATGAATATGACAAGAAGAGAACAAAAAAATTTGAAGGATATATCTGGTTTCAAAGTAGTTAAAAAAATAAAATATCTGGGAATCTTTATTGCGAAGAAAAATCAAGAACTATTCAATAATAATTACCAGTAAGTATGGTGATAAATTAAAAATGATATGTCAAAATGGACTAAGTTAAATTTATCCCTGTTGGGGAGGATAAATGCATTTAAAATGTCTCTACTCCCTAAACTGATGTTTTTGTTTCAAAATCTTCTGATAATTGGAAATGAAAAAATAATTAAAGAATGGGAAAAAGAAATTTCTGAATTTGTATGGGCTGGAAAAAACCAAGAATTAGACTCAAGACACTTCAATATTCTAAAGAAAAAGAAGGACTTGATTTACCGTCTTTAAGGATATATTATTATGCTTACTGTTTAGTGTGGATTAAAGATTGAATTTCCTTAGATAAATCATTATTGGCAGAATTGGAGGTGATTGGAAACAGATTTGGCTGGCATGCTTATCTATGCTATAACAAGATTATAGCAAACAAGGACTTTAATAATCATTGTATAAGGAAAACTTTATTAAGAGTTTGGCAAATAGTAAAACAAAAGTTCTATACGAAACTTCCAACTTGGACTTCGCCACAAGAAGCTTTTAATATCTCTGAAACAAAAGAGGGAAAGATACTGTTTTATAAAGACTTAATTGTATGGGACCAAGATGAGCCAAGAATGAGGACATTTGAAGAACTAAAGGAAGAAGGATATGAAAAGCAAAGAAATTTTGGAAAGAAATTCATGATGTGATTCAAAAGATTTTTAAATGCAATTTTGAGTTCTCTCCTGAAATGTATTTGTTAAAAATGCTAGGTTCAAAGACTGAAATTAGAAGACACAAAATACCAATATTATACATGATAACAGCAACTCGAATAACATATGCTCATTACTGGAAATCTACTAAAACTATAAATCTTGAAGAATAGAAAATCAGAGTTTTAGATATGATCCAAAGTGAAAGATTGGCGAATGCTTTAAAAAACAAATCAATTCAAAGTTTTGAGAGGGAGTGGAAAAGTGTAATAATTTGGTTAAAAATTAACTAGAGAATGTAAGGGGTTTGATGAGGATTTTAAAATCTGTGTGATCTCTTGGATAACGTATACAAATGACTAGAAAATTCTCTTTGTTATTAAGGTTGGAGAAAATGTACGGACATCAACTGGAGAAAAATGTAATTGGATGGAAGGGGGCGGGGTTGTGGGGATACATTGCTGCTCAACGTAATGTATCATATTTTTGAATTCTTTTTTGAATTTTCAATAAAAAAAAAAAAGAATACTGATCAATGCTGGAAAGTCTAGCATAATGTGGGCCTTTTCCCAGACTATGTGAAGACTTGCCAAAGTAGTCTGTGAAAAAATGAGTTTAAAATGACTGTCTTCATGATTTCACAAAACAGTATGATGCAGTTGTACTAATAATTTTGCTAATACTTGCATAAGTAATCAACATTTCATTAGCTACTCATTAAGTGCTGCATGTGTTGAAAATGAATGGTTTATTAGAGACAGTGTGCTTACAGCAGTTGTGGAATACAGACTAAAATGTCAATGACATTCAAAATTATACCTCTGAGAGTACATCTTAATGGGCCAACAAGGGTCCCATTAGTGTAACACTGTTTTTCTACAAGCATAATTTGTTTCTGACTGCATACTGTAACTGAAATATTTTTCCTGATGAAATGTCGCATGAAGTTTTATTCTTAGGCTGCTTTTTTCACCAGTCTGCCAGGGTACTTAAAGCATTCTAAATGTAGCCTTTTGAGCTTTGAGATGTTGTGAGCTATTTCTAATATCTTCTGACAGATACGATTTGGATATGGACCATGTCTCAAATCTCTCTGTGTGTTACAAAGGAAAAGTTGTACCTCACGTGATATTCTTAGAAAGTATTTGATGGAGAAGGTATAATGGGCTACAGTGATGAAAATGAATTACAATTCAAATTATCATTACAAATAGTGGACTAATTTAGTGTTATGATTGAGAAGACGAACCTGGGTGGGGGGAAGTGAAGATATATTAGGCCTGTTTGTACATTCATCCAGCTGGAAATTTGATTTGTGTGCATGGACAATTTGTACGATTCTCCTTCAACTTCTATAGGGGAAATGATGATATAAAATGTGGTTATGCACATGTAAGATCCCCATCAAAAATCACTGTGCTGTTTGCATGGGTTAGAATTTTATCCATGGTCTGATTCTCATATAGGAGCATCTGGGTTGCTATTTCTTTTAAGACATCCAGTGTTAGAGCAACAGTATTAGATGTTCCAATTTCAGCTTTATTTTTTTAAAAGTAATTAAATTTTATATAAATAATTTCAATTAAAATTTAACAACTTGAAGAATACAATATTTTTTTAAAAAAAAAAACCTCTGGCTAACCATTCTTCAGCCCTTGAAATATATTATCTCAAGTTTTCCATTTTATCGCTAAGATGTTATCTGGAAGAAGAATGTGTTCCTTCTGTATCCATTAGAAAAGAATAATTGCCTTAATCCAATTAACTGCAGAAACAGTATATTCTTTTTAGATTTTTGAGTAGCCTTAAAAAAATTATAACTCAGTTTTTCTGGTACGATTCCTGCTGCTTCCTTTCTGTGCCAATTTTCTTTTAGATCAGAGGTGGCCATTGTGTGGGCTATGTGTGGATCCTAAGACTGTTTTACAGACACCGATTATCTTAACCTGCCCATTTGCACAACCTGTGTGAATGGCACTTCTAGCACCTTCTGAGTCATATAATTTTCCTCTAAGACAAACCTCTTTGTTTTACTACTGCTAATACTTCTGTTACTACAAATAGTTTTTGTAATTTTGCCAGTATTGGCTTGTAAGAGTCTGCTGCAGTTCTAGGTATCTGGAAGATGGCTCCCCTGACCTCCAAAGTAGAGTCCTCCATCCACATTCACAGGTTTGACCTTCGTGAATTTGATTATTCATGAAGCATGTGCTTGCCTCCCCCCTCATTGTCCTCCTCCCATCCGTGCATTCCTCACCCCAGGCTTGTGAGGCTTGTGTTTAAAATGGATTTTTTGAGCAAAGCCCCCTCCCACTGCTGAAGGTATGGCCTCTCTACCATGTGGTTGCACATTCTGTTGTGTATTGGCTGCTGAATGGCCAGGTGCTCCTTTCTCAAGATGGCTGCCTGAAGTAGTTAGAACTCCAGAACTCTTCTCTTCTCTGTCTGAGGGGAAAGTCTAAGTAAGCCTTTTGGGTTGTCTTTTTTCTCTCCTCCAATGCCAAGGCCATAGGCAAAGGAATGGGAGTGGGGAAGCTCCACAGGGGAATGGGAGGCAAATCATGGGTGGGGGGGGGAGAGGAGTTATTTGTAGTTTTTCCACGTTCATGAGGGTTCTGTGCTCTGAACCCTCACAAATGTGGAGGGGCTACTGTAAGCCAGCCCTCCTGTAGGTGGTACCAATGTTTATTTGTAAGCACTGTAAAGAGCCAGCATAATGTAGTGCTTTGGCTGTTGGACTAGGACCCTGGGAGACCAGGGTTCAAATCTCTGCTCAGCCATGGAAAACCATTGATTGCCCTTGGGCAAGTCACAGTTTCTCTGACTCTAAGGCAGGCATTGAAAAATCTCTGAATAAATCTTCCCAAAAAATTATTGTTGTTTGCATTCAAATTGTTTACAGTTTATGGAAATTCTAAAGAGAAGCTATGACAGTGTTTTCTTGGCAAGGGGTTTGCCATTGCCTGCCTCTGAGGCTGAGAGGGTGTGACTTGCTCAGGGTCATCCAATGGGTTTCCATGGCTGGGCAAGGATATGAACCCTGGTCTCTTGGAGTCCTAGTCCAGCACTCGAGGCACTACACCACTCTGGCTCTCTACCAACAAATAGTATCACCACAAATCATGATTGACTTGAAGGCACATGACAGCCACAGCAACAAAAGGCACCATGTTATGCATTTATATGTTAAGTTGCTGAACAACTATGAGTATAAGCACAGGGTGGGATTGAAACTTTCTGTGACCCATAAGCCTTGTCAAATGTAAGAGGTCAAATAGCATTACCAAAATATGTATCTTATTCTATCAAGTCCTTGTGTTTTATTTTCTTGTGTAGTTGCACCTTTAATCTAAAGCCCTAAATTGTAGCTGACTTACCTTCTGGATAAATCCAGCACTTGGAAAACAAGTTCAAAATATTTTCATCACAGCCATTTGCCTTGACATTTATACAGGAGAAATGTGGCTATCTCTGATATTTAAGAACTATATTTAAGTTGATTTTTAAAAGTATTTTGCTTGGACAATGAATCTCCTTTTCTGAATCAACTTGCAGGGGTGGAGAGAGAAGAGAAGCAGGGAAGGGAATGCCATTGCAAGTATGATATACAGGAGGCCACTGTTGAAAAGGGAAATGGCTTGCCATCAACCATTGCATCTTTAAAAGCAACTCACAGAGTGTTTTCTACTGATGCTTTGAGATTTCTGAGTGAACACTATTCCTGCAGGTGGTCACAATTGGATTGCTGGAGGCTATCTCTGATTGGTCTTCCTGGTAATTCTACTAAAGCTCATAACTGCATGATTCACCAAATAAAGTTGTTTAATAGTCAACTATATTAAGCACTCCTGTCTTCACAAGATGTCCTCTGTCTCAGAGTAGTCTCCTTATACCTTATGGGGAAGGCTCTGTCAGTGTAAGGGGATGTAGGCCTATGTTTCTGGCCCTGCCTCTTGATGCTGTGCACCTCCTTAGTAATATCCCTGCCATTCATGCACTGAACACACTGGTCTGAAGAAGGGAAATCCGTACAAAATCACTAGCACTGCACAGTTAAGATTCTTGATCACATGGATTTATGGTCTCACGGATAGGACTTGGGGAAGGTTTAGAAGAACTCATTTCTGATATCACATGGAGTTTTAGAGACACTCAGAAATCAGTTCATGGTTTCTGCATAGAAGTTTCCTGTTAAAAGAGTAGATTCCAAAGAGTAGATTCCAAAGTGTTTCATAAGTAGGTACATGGTAAGAAGTAGTTTGGAGGAACACCAGAATAGTCTAATTGAAACTTGGAGGAGCAGCCCTTTTGATATTGCTTCTTGTACTGTACTGTTGTGCTATTTGATAGTTAAGGCTCCTGTGGCACTGCTTTATGAAGTCTCTAGTGCAATGGTGAGCAACTGCCATGGGTTGGGGTCATACATTCCCCCTCCATGGGACCTCAGAAATCTGCACGCACACTCCCAACTTTTAGAAAGTGGGAAAAAATTCTGTTTACATCTCCTAGGGGCTATATTTCGCTACTTTTTGTTACACCTGTGCCCTTTTAAGCAACTTCCAGCTCATTTCTTTTATTATTATTATTGAGAGAAGTGGATGCTGGGAGACTCCGAGGCTTCAAAACCAGGCTTGGAGACTGCCTGTGGCCCAGGGATTGCACCTTCCCCATTTCTACTCTAATGGCAATACATTTTGTCTTCAATAAACTTTATGGTAATTGCTTTGCTATATTTGACTGCACCCAAATGATAGTATGCTTATTTTAGCTCTAGTGTTCTCATGATATGTGCAAGATCTTTAGTTCTTTGTTTCATGGGAAGAAACTTTGAATACAGACTAATGTTGGCTACTCTGCATTGTATGATCTGCCCAAGATCTCTAATTCTTTGATATCGTTTTTTTTCAAAAGATACTAAATGGACTTTTCTGAAACAAACTACCTCAGAGCTTAAATATGTTGGATTTGGCAGTCCCTACGGGCCTGAAGAGAGATCTGCTGAAACAAGCTGGATTTATAGATAAACTGGGCTGCTCAGTTCTGTACCATACAAACACTTCAATATTTTGCTAGACCCTAATTTCTTTAGGGATTGCCTTTGTACCATTAAATGACTTTATCACCATGCTTCAAAACAATCTAAAGCTTATACAGCGTGCAGGGACTTCTATTTGTAGCTTGTTTTTGCCATAGCATTCAACTGAAATAACCATATCACAAGAGAAATGAAAGAAATGTCAAGACAGGCATGCAGCTGAGAAGTGAGGCCCTTACATTTGGGAAGCCAGCGATATAAGGAATGACATTAGCTGAGCTACAAAACTCACAAAGCAATATTTGAAGAGTCCGAGAATCTCTCTCATGAAAAGGCACTGAAACTGGGCCGAGGCAATGGGAAAAGACAGAGAGAGAGCTTTGTCTGAGGCAAGTCAATTTAAGGAAAGGCTTAAAGGTGCTGGTGCTGGTATTATCATGTGACAATATGCTCTTCAGTCAGAGAGATGACTAATCTACAGACTAGCTACTTCAGTCTTGTAGTAAATGTTTCTTTTAGTAAGTGTTTCTCTCTTCCTAGATCTTGGCTTTCTTTTTCATTTCCCACAGTTAAATTTCAGAAGTGTCTCTGTGATAAGGTTTGCTTTCCCTAGCAAGCTCATTGCCATTCTTTAGACTTGGGCATCAAATCTATGGCAAGAACAGGAGCGACAATCTAGAACAGAGCTTTCCAAACTTTTCATGTTGGTGATACACTTTTTAGACATGTATCATTTCACGACACAGCAGTTCAGCAAGTGGAGGCACCCCCTCCATCCGGCCCTGGCCCACCGCTTTCCTCACCAGGGTCTTCCTTGGCCCAGGGTGGCACTGGTGGCAGTGGGAGAGGCAGCCTCTCCACCCTTGCAGCCACCCTTGCTGGGGTCTTCCTTGGCCCAGGGTGGCTGTAGTGGCAGGGGGGAGGCAGACCCTCCACCCAAGCCTGGCCCGCTACCGATATCACCCTTGTCCTGAGTCTTCCTCAGCCAGGGCGGTGGCAGCAGGAGAGTCAGCCCCTCTACCCAGGCCCAGCCCACTGTTGCCCTCCCCAGAATCTTCCTTGGCTCGGGGTGGCAGCGGCAGTGGCAGAGGCAGCCTTCACCCAGGCCTAACCCCCCAAAGCAGCAGGAGAGGCAGCCCCTCCACTCGTAACTTTTGCGTGACACATCTGCACACTGCAGCTGACACACTAACGTGTCACGACATACAGTTTGGAAAGCTCTGATCTAGAACAATGGGTAGTTAGTTTCTAAAAGAAGTTATCTGGGGTCAAACCTACCCTGGACATCTTGGGATCTTGAAGACTGCACATTTAATCCCAGGTCTACAGTGTTAGATTGTACCTGAGCACAGAACAATCTGTAAGTAATCTAGTTACCTGCAGCACATTGTACTTGCGGGGGCAACAACCACCAAATATTGTTACAAGTGTGTGAAATGTAGTGGGGCAAGGCATTCATTTTCCCATACAAGCCTGTGACAGACTTGGGGATCTTCAGGGGAGACCCACCCTCCTAGGCAGTTTTGCTGGAAACACGGAAGAGGTCATTTTTAATGGCTGCCTGAAGCCTCTGAAACTCCCTTGCTAGAAAGGTATACTGGCCTGCTCCATGGTATCTTTGTGGCAGCAGGTAAAGATCTTTATTTTATTTTATTTTTATTGTACATGCCTTTGGAAACTGACTGTTTATGGTGAAAGGGTTTTCAAAAGCGGTCTCTGTTCTTATTTCTGGCCTTTTTACAGATATGCATTTAAATTGCTTTTAATTCTATTGATAAGTTGAATTTAATTTTAACTTTGTGTACAATTTTATACAGTTTTACTGCTGTGAACTTGTTTGCTTTTGTAAATTTGTTGTAATTTTTTCTCATAATTTTTTTGTTTATTAAACAGACATACAAAAAACAACAAAAAATACAATATAACAATCTGGCAAACAATACAAAAAAATACAAAATTTAAAAAACTAAACAAAACTAAACAAACAAAAAAACCCCTTGCTGTAATGTTTGCAAGCCACCGTGAGTCCCAGTGCTGAGGTGAAGGTGGAATATAAAGCATGATCATTATCACGTCTTTTGCTGCTGCTGCTGCTTCTTGTTCCTACTACTATCATTGTCCCTGCAATAGGAATAGGTTTCCTGTTACTTTTTGAGACCTGCACCCTTCTCCCATTGAGAGCTAATCTTCCTTTCTTTCTATTTTTTCCTCCTAAACTCCAGAATTATGCTTTAAATCTGCTGCTTCGTTCCTTCTTCTTTCCCCCCTGCTCTCCCCTTTTTCCTTTTTATTAGCCTAAATCCAAGACTTACAGTATACACATGGCTTCTTTCAGAAGTTACAAGCATTCTGGGAAGCCTCCCAGAAATACTGGTGGTGTTCCTTGCATAAGACTATAGAGTTATACCCAGAGAATGCCAAGAGAAGTACAAGGGTTCTAGTTCTACTGTTAGAGCATTCTTGTATCACTCTAGGGACTTTAAATCTGTAACTCTAACACGTATTTGTGTTTCAAAGTTTTTTAATTTAAATTCAAATGTTAGAATTCTGTGTTCTGAGTTATGATGGTTCTTAACCCTACTTAAATTGCAGAGGTTTGTAATTCACTCATCCTTCACAGCGGCCATTATGGAACCCCTCCTTTAGATATAATTCATGTTGCGTTCTGCCTCGTGATTTATGAAGGGCGAAAGATTAGGCCACATGATTTGTTTGAACAAGGTGCCAGGTTCAGTTCTCAGTTATCTCCAAGTATTGCTGGAAGAAACCCACCTGAAACTCTGGGCCACTGCTAGTCAAAGCAAAAAAGTTCAGGACTGTGAGTTACAAATATAACTCAAACATGTGAGTTTTTTTCTTTTCCTAGAAAGGAATGCAATCATCTTCCTTATTCAGGGACAGCATAACTTCATTTAGGTGCTCTGTTTGTTCCTTAATAGTTAGAGCTATGTGCATCACGAATGGGGGCAAGAGGTCTACTCACTGTGTGATTGTACATAAGATGACTCCCAAGGGTAAAGAAATTCTCATTTCAGCCTGCCCTGCTGTCACTGAACAGAGTAGCTTCTTAGAATAGATCATTTTTCCATGGCATGTGGCTATGCCTGCTGAGCAATCCCAAGGAGCGAAGAAGAATTCTTTGGGAGGCGTGCACCATTTGAAATCTATTACCGCTTCTTTTTCTCTTGGCTTTTAATCTGTTTTTGGGATGAACTTCAGTTAGAAAAGAAACTTGGTTTGATTTTAGTTTTGCGAATATTTTAATTAGCAAAAAAATAAACTAGAAAGAAAGAATATGGTTACAAATATCACTCTAGACTACAAAACAACTATAAAACTACAAAGAAGTAAAAAAATTGGTTCCCGCGCCAGTTGCAAACAGCAAATAGTAATCAAACAGTAACTAAGTATTAGGTTTCTAAATTTAGATTAATACTTGTTCCCTGTTATTTATTTTCATAATAAATATAAACCTAAAAGATTAGTTAGTTAATATAATCGAATATATAAAATGCAATGCAATCCCCACTCATTCTATATTTTGTGTTAGTGTAGAATAATTAATCAGAAACAGAAGAGAAAAAAGAAAGCATTAGTAATAACTAATAATAATTCTAACTCAATAATTGAAGGTCAATTTTGACCACTTAGTAATTATGTCATGTAGAAGATAACATGTAATAACAAAATTACTTGTAAACTTAATTCCTTAATACTTCTTAAACATTTTTTACCAGTATTGTATTTGTTTTAACTTGTAGGCCACCTTGAAAACCAATTTTAGGAAACGGGCAGGGTGTAATAAAGATGACAATAAAGATCATGATGGTAATAGTAGTAGTAGTAGTAGTAGTAGTAGTAGTAGTAATAATAATAATAATAATAATAATAGAAGTTTTACTGCCTTCAGTGCTTCATTGAGTGAGGATGAAGTAGTGGTTTTATTTGCAAAGTAAACTGAAAAGGTCCAAAATTAATCACAATTATGACCCCTGATTTGTATTTTTTTTTTTCAGATTCTTTGCTTCTTTGATTTTTCAAAACGTCTGACAGCCAGGTTCAGCTGGCTTTCAAATAGCTGGGTTTCATTCCCCTTTCTTACTTTCTTTTCTGTGTGTAACTGAGTCCGTAAGAGGAAAAATCACACTGATAGCAGAATGAGGCCAAATTTGGTTAAACGGGGAATGGACTCTTATTTAGAACGAACACTCTAAAAGAATCTTTTTAGTTCCTATACAATGTTACACCATTAAATATTTAATATTTTTTTCTAAGTGTAAATGGCTCTCAAAAGAGAAATTACTATGACTAATACATCTCGGAGTTACTATTAAAGCTATGTGAACCTTGACACATAATTGAGATTCAGACAAATAGTCTAATTTATAAAAATTTCCACTCTACATACTAAAATATGAAGGGATTAAATGTAGCCCAAATATTCGTTAATCTTTCCAATGCGGCATTGCTATCTGAAGCGCAGCTGGGTGATTATTAAATCTAAATGAATTTAATATTCAGAATGTGTTCTGAAAAACCATTATGTGAGTTACATCTTTCATTTTCAGTCAATCAACCTTGTGCAAAATGAAAATAAATACTATGTTACTTTTCAAAATAGAAAAGTTTCTGGTATACTGGAGCCCAGTTTGACAATTTAGACTTGGACACAGTTCAGACCAGACTGATAAAGAGCTGATCTGATCTGGGCCTTGAATTTGAACTGAGGAGGATCCCGATTGCCAGTCCTCCCTTACTGACTTGCATTTGGACACCAAATTGGGTATAATGTCTCTATTTTTTCATATATCCAGTTAAAACTGAAAGACGCAGGAGGCAATTTCACCATGCCCTCCCCTACTGTTTGAAACCCAGGAAGGCCTCTTCTTTTCAGTCAAGAAGTTTAGTATTCTTCCTATTTGAAAAAAAAGAGGCCTTCCCCAGGCCTAAAAAGGCCCAGGGAGTTCTCAAAACACAGCACAATTGCCTCATGATGTTGGTGGCATGTGGGGCTAGTTTTAAAAACTTAAGGGTTTGGGAGGGTGAAATGACTACAGGCTTTTAAGGTCCTGCAGGAAGCCAGTGTGGTCTTCCAGTGCTCAGCAGTTCCCCATCTCTGCCCTACAGTACAAGTCAATGAAGTAAGATCCTCCCTCCACATTTGTGGGTTTGACCTTCATGACTTTTGACCTTTATTCACGAGGTGCCCACTTGCCTCCCCCCATTCTCCCCCTTCCATTCCCACTTGCTCAGACACACTGCCTTTTCTTTGTCTGCACCCTAGCAAAGGGCAAGTGAATGGAAGGGAAAAAGTTTGGCGTGTACAAGCCTTTCCTCCTCCTTTCGCTTGCCTTTTGGCCAGTTGGGCACACAGAAAGAAAGTCGTGTGGTGCACAGGCAACAGACAGAAAGGATGGGGGAAAATGTTTTCCCCTCCTTTCTCTTGCCTTCTTTTTGTACAGGCAACAAGCAAAAGAATGGAGGGGGGAGGGACATACATGCTTTCTCCACCCACAGGGCTGCCCCTCTTATTTTGCCCAGGGGCAGAGAAGGAAGGCACACCCACCTAGGCAAAAAGCAAGGGAGGGGAGGGGGGAGCACTTGGATGGGGAAGTTATTGGCTGTTTTCTGTTTTCTTTATTTGCTGTTTTTGCAAGGGTTCTGTGCCCCAAACCCTCACAAAAGTCGAGGCAGCACTGTATATTAAAATTTAATAAAGATATGAAAATGAAATAACAGTTTATTTGAAGATAAGGCACTTTTGGTATTCTACCAACAGTACAGCCAGTAAGACTGAAAGACACAGCATAACAGTAGTAACCAAAAAATGTGTGTTAGCAGTACAGTTGATGAGATACACCTGACAAATCCCCCTCCTCCTCTGTAAAGCGTTTGGTGATATGAGCTGGTTTTAGAAGCTTCTCTGACTTCACCCGGTAGTTCTCCATCCTGTTTCTTCCAAATGCCTGCCTAAGCCTTTTTTGAGACGAAAGAGAAACTGAGAACTGCAGCTGCCAGAGGTTTTGTCATCCTTGTTCCTTCCCTATGGGTCTTCCCCTGCTCCTGGCTATAGTGATGTCCTCCTTTGCTAATTTTTTCCCCCCTCAAAGGAACCAATGAGTCATTTTAGCAGTTTTTTTCCCACTGAGTAAGTCTTTGAAAATTGTGCAGTTCAGGACTTATTCTCAACAAAAATTCACACATAATATTTATATGCAAGGAACAACATATTCTGCACAAATAAAACCAATTTTCTGCACAGTAAATAATATTTCTTCACATAAGCATTTTCTGTGCAGAGGATGCTGTTTCATGCAAAAAGAAAAATACTGTTTTCTGTGCAGAACAATCACATGTGAATTTTGTGTAAAATAAATCCAGTACTGCAAAGTTTCTTGCCAGTCAAGAATGCTTCTTGTTGAGGTTTCCTAGCACTTGAGAAACATATTTTTTAACGATTTCACTTTCTTGCTACAGTTTTCTATCTCTGACCTGAGGCAGACTGCTTGGTGCTAGCACTTACGATGTTAGACTAGGTTACTAGTACTGTAATAACTTGGAAGTTTACCTTAAAACACATGTGTCAAAAAAGGCCCATGGGCCGGATCTGGCCCGCCAGGCCGTTTCATGTGACCCTCACACCTCTCCTGCAGCTGCAGCACTCCCCCCACCTGGCGAGCCCAATCCCCACATTGCAGCCCCCAACTGCCAGTATTCTGTAGAGGGGCCCAGCAGCCAGCACCCGTGATTTACTTCTATTTCTTACTGCTCCTCTGTCCAAGTCTTGCCATCAGAGGGTTGCAGCGGGTTATTATGGCAACGCTGTGCGTGGTTCACAAGAGTTGGACAAAGGAGCAGTCAGAAGTAGAAGTAGATCACGAGTGCTGGCTTCTGGCCCTCTCTTCTGGATACCAGCAGGCAGGTGGCCCGCAATGTGGGGACCAAGGTCACCAGGTACAGAGAGAGGTGGGGGGCAGAAAGTGGCACAGGGGAGGGGGGAGCAGAAAAAGGCACAGAGAGGGTCTAGGGGGCTGAAAGAGGCACAGAGGGCATCTGAGGAGCAGAAAGTGGCATAGATTATTACTAAAACCAGTAATAAGTGAATGTAGAGGCAATTATTTAATATGATAAAAGAGTAGATACATTTATATAGCCTTACAGATACAACCAGCCCTTTGAGAGCAACCATAATGCTGATCTGGCCCAAGATGAAATTGGGTTTGACACCCCTGCCCTAGAACATTTGCAGCCTACAGTAGAGGCAGACGGGAGTCCTGTGATCCATTCCCGCATCAAACTCATCCTAGAAAACACTCTACACTTTCTGTGGTGATGCATACTTCCTAAATATACAAAAAGCTAGGGGCAACTGAGTGAGGGAAAACAATAATTTGCAGGAAAGGCAAACAAAAGATCAAGCTATGCTGTTCAACAAGACAAAAAGAACCTTGGAAGAGACATATTCAGAAAGAAAAACTCAGATGACAATCCAGAACAACCCATCTCCCACCTCTGCACTTTCTTTGTCACTAACAGAGTTGAATCTAGCAAATGGAAAAAAGAAATACTGGATGAGATAATTGATTGTATAACTTCAGTGACCTTACATAATTGCTTCTCATAAGCACTGTGATGCTGCTGTGATTCTTGCCTCAACTATCGTGATAATGCTATTAGTTCAAAAAACCCATATGTACTGCTCACTCTCTGCATAACTCCACCTTAGTGGTTTCTTTGTTTGGTCATGTTGAAGGCGCACTATCTAGCCTTTTCACGATTATTTTTAATGTTTGGATCTTCAGATTGATCCATAGTGCTTTAGGCAATGCTCTTTCCAGCCTGAACTGAACTGGGTCAATCTAACCCAGCTAGTAGGTGGTACAATTTGACCCAGGTCATCTTGATTCACTTTGTTATTGTTTATACTAATATTCCTTCAGATCAGTCGAATCAGATGTGCAGCTCTAATTTTTTTTTCCATTAGTAGTGGTTTGCCACTACTAATACTTTCGGCTGGTGGTGGACAGCCAGGTCCTCATAGGAATCACAGTTGCAACAACGCCTAGAGAAACTATTGCAACAAGAGCTGGAAGAGCTACACATCCCTTGCCTAGAGCTAGAGTGAGAAACTTTTGACATTTGACCTTCTAGATTTAATTCCCAGAAGTCCCAGCCAGTATGGCTAATGGTAAGAGAGCGTGAGATTTCTAGTCCAAAACAAGCAGAAGGCCATGCTTCCCTGATCTCTCCTTTAGGCTTTTATTGTGCTATTGTACAAGTTCATGATGACAAAAACAATGTGTAGTAGAAGGAAGCCTTGAAACAGCTTGACTTTTCAACTAATGATAAAATATGTTTCTTGGCACATTTTCTCTTTTTCATTATGTCTTATGGATTGAGCTAGGGGTGACTAGATTCATGGAAAGCAAGACATTCTCACCTTCTGAGTTAATGCTTGAGCACCAAAGTGGGAGAATTTACCCCCAGAATTACTTTTTATCACATAACCCACAAAGAAATAGACTTACAGTGTAGGTATTCTACTACATGGCCATTTGAAGAGTTGTAAATAGTGCCTCCAAATTTTTGCTGCTTGCCACGTTCAATTTTTTCACTTTAAAATGGACGGGGCAGAAATGCCATTCTCCCAGTCTACTGTTTTTTGTCATGGGATACTTGTTTTGTGCTAGCCAGTGTAATGCACTGGGACAAAAAAAGGGAAAAAAGACCACTTGCTGATGAGCCCTGATGCAGGAAAGCAGAACTAGCATGGTTTGGTTGTCAATATATTGGATCTCTTGGGGAAAATAAAAATTTCTTCCATTGGAATCTGAAATTGCTTCAGATTGGAAAATCTCCCATAATACAAGTGGACATTTCATCTGATTTTATTTTAATTTCATTCCATGTTCCATTTTATGTTTCTTTTTATACCTTGTACATTGGCATTCTCATTGTCATTGTCCCCCATAGCTCACGCAGCTCAAAAATCTACTGTATGGGAGTTGAGCTGTTCCCCCTCTTCAGAAATTCATGCATTCCCTGAATCCTTCCACCTGGAGCATTGGAAGCCATGCTATGTAGTCGTGAGTTCTTCAAGCCCTTTGTTGTTTTCATGACTGAGAGCGAGGTTTGAATCCTGGTCTCCGGAGTGATAGACTGTATCACATTGGGTGTTTGACAGATTACAACAGCTGTCAGTTGTAAGCTATTTTAACAACTTTGTTTTTGTTGAGTACCTTCAAGACATTTCTAACTCATGGTAATCCTAAGGTGAAACTATCACATGGTTTTCTGTGGCAGAGAGTGTGTGACACATCCAAGGTCACTGAGTAGGTTTCTATGGCCAAGCTGGGAATCATACTCTGGTCTCTAGGGTCCTAGTCCAAGGTCCAAGCCATTGCACCATGCTGGCTCTCTGTTTTAACAGCTTGCAACAGGAAAACAAAAGCTTAATGCACCAAGAAGCCTAAAGCATAAGAAAGACACTGCAGTCCTTTCCTCATACATTGTCATTTACCTGCCCCCCGCCCCCCCCCAAAATAATAAATTAAACTGCAAAAGTTATAGCTGGCTGCTGTTGTACAGTTAGTTTTCCTGACAAAGTCCAAAATCTTGACTGTCAGTAAAAAATAATCAGGTCTTTAGGGACATCATTAATGTGTATGTGAATCAAGAGATGTGGTTGACTTCTACAAACATATGTGTAATAGCTGCCAAACATTTTAGAGGCAGAACAATAAGGAAATCAAGATATGAGGCTATTTTCTCTAGGTTTCATTGGAAATGAATGCATGGAATACCACTTGGAGTAGATCTGCTGTACACAGTTTTTTTCCCAACACTTGGCAGTCTTAATTAATCTTTGTAGGCAGCACTGAAAGTGAAAGATCCTTTTGAGATTCTCATCCACTTGTAGATTCTCATGGTTTTTTTGAGGAGAGGAGGATTGGGAAAATATGGGGCCATACTTGGAAGCCAATGTGCAAATGTCCTATACACATGTCACATTACTACTGTTGTTCCAAGCCCTCCAACAGCTCACCATCATGTGAAAAGAAAAAATGTGACTCTCCCTCTTTAATAGTCACAAGACAACTACAGGATACTTATACAAATGTATAAAAAATTAAGTGGGAAAGATAAAGATGAGTTATCTAAATAAGAAATGAAGAAATCAGTCTATTGGAATAGGCTTTTATCTTATTTTTCCCCTTGCTGTCAACTGGCAATGTAATATATCTTCTAGTACCAGCAAGTTTTCAAAGTATTATATTGGTATTTGGCCCATTGTGCCAAAGTTGTTAAACATAAAGCGCAGCATAGCTCTCTTACCTATCTTTGTTTTTTCCCAAGTAGCTCTTCAAGGAAACAAGAATGTTTTACAATATAAGGGGTGGGTAGTAGAAATGTAGGTGATATGTGAACAAAGAGTTCTATGAAGTGTTAACACTTCATCTGCCAGTTGCAGTGATAGCATTTTGGCAGTGGTAGCAAAAGGAAATGAAAAGGCAGTGAAGGGTGGGTCAGTAATGCACCGGGGGGGGGGCATAATACTTATTTCTGCTGGGTTGTCTGGCTTCCTGTTTAAAATACTCTACAGACATCATTCGACAGTGGTAATACAGTTTGGTTATAGGTTGCATTGTATGCAGAAACCTATTCTGCTCCAGCAGTTGTATTTGTTCCAGGGTCAAATGTTGGTAGCAAGTGAAGGAAGGCAAAATCAGTCAGCTCCCAGCAGCATATTTCTCGAGTGCTCTGCTTCCTTCATGGCTACCATGTCTTTGGCCATTTTCTTCCTGACACTACCATCTGCACTAAGACTACAACTACCAGTAGTTGTCATCATCATCATCATTATAATTATTATTATTAATCTGCCTGTCCCTATGGATTGAGGCAGGGAAGAACAGATTAAAATACAGCAAGAAATAAAGATATAGTTAAAAACATGAATGCCAATTAAAAATGTCTAATCAGTTAAAAGAGCAGTGTTATGCCAGTCCTCTTGGCATAGTATAGCAGCAGGATCATGGCCTTAACCCATGTGCATAAACATCAGTTCTGTGTTCTGGTGGCTTGCTCAGCATTTGGTTTACAGGGTAAGTACAATAGCTGTATAGAGATTTAAAAAATAGCCCCTGCCTGCAAGCTTACGGTGATGGATACACTTCTGGCTCAGGAAATTTGCTGATTCCATGTCCCCCTCCCCTTTTTACTAGAACCTTGGGATCCACTAACCGAGAACATGCATTTAGAATTCTTTAGGACTTTAAGAAAACTTTAAGAAAGCTGATTTAGTAAACTTAGCAAAATATTGGGCGTGATTCTGTGGTCA
The DNA here is from genome assembly GCA_030412105.1 of Cyclura pinguis. Lineage (NCBI taxonomy): Eukaryota > Metazoa > Chordata > Lepidosauria > Squamata > Iguanidae > Cyclura > Cyclura pinguis. The sequence goes on along the minus strand of CM059603.1, from coordinate 78,257,577 downwards.
GGAATACTAAAAGAGAAGAGATCATGATGGATGGGAGTTTCTTAAAAGTGTGGTATAGAAGGCACAAGTTCAAACAGTTTCAGTGAGGAAGAAAAATGGGAGGTGTCTTGAGAAAGCAGGATGGATGTTTAAAGAATGTTTAACTGAGCTAAGATTTAAAAGGGACAAGTACAAGAAACTGAAAAAGAGGGAAATTACCATACAAGAATTCAGACAAATAGCCAGCAAGTGTAGGGAGAAAGAAAAGCCTAAGTGTAGAATGAGCTCAGGCTTGTTAGAGAGGTTAAAAACAATGAAAAAGGCTGTTTTGATTATGTCTGCAACAAAAGGGAGAACAAGGAAATGTTGGGCCACTATGGGAGATGAAATGCTAACAAGGAACAAAGAAAAGGTAGAACAACTCAACGCCTTCTTTACTTCAGTCTTCTGCTCAAATGAAAACAGTGCTCAATCTGGGGAAAATGGGACAGTAGAGGAAATGTAGCACAGAATGGGTGAAGTGGTAGTACAGGAATATCTGGATACTCTAAAAGCATTCAAGTCTCCTGGGCCGGATGAACTACATCCAAGAGTATTAGAAGAACTGGCAGAAGTAATCTCAGAGCCACTGGCAATAATCTGTGAGAATTCTTGCAGAACAGGAGAAGTCCCAGCAGACTGGAGAAGGGCAAATGTTGTCTCCATCTTCCAAAAAGTGGAATTTCTTGATTTCAGTAATGCAGTTGACAAGGTCTCCCATGATATTCTTGCAAAGAAGCAGGCTAGACAATGCTGCTATTAGGTTGATTATAATTGGTTGACTGAGTAAACCCAGAGGTTCCTCTTCATCCTGGAGAGAAGTGACTAATGGAGTTCCACAGATTCTATTCTGTTCTGGGCCCAGTGCCATTCAACATCTTTATAAACTTCTTGGATGGTGAAGTAGAGGGCATTCTTATCAAATTTGTCTATGACACCAAATTAAGAGGGGTAGCTAATAGCCCAGAGGACAGGATCAGAATTCAAAATGACCTTAACAGATTAGAGTGTTAATCTAACAAAATGTATGTCAACGGAGAGAAGTGCAATGTACTACACTTAGGCAGAAAAATGAAATGCACAAATATAGGATAGGTGACATCAGGCTTGGCCACAGTACATGTGAAAGGGATCTAGGAATCTTAGTATAGCACAAGCTGAACATGAATCAACAGTGTGATGCAGCAGCTAAAAAACCAATGGAATTCTAAACTGCATCATCAGGAGCATAGTGTCTAGGTTGAGGGAAGTGACAGTACCCACTCTATTCTGCTTTGGACAGATCTCACCTGGAATACTCTGTCCAGTTCTAAGCACCACAATTCAAGAAGGATATTGACAAGCTGGAACTTGTCCATAGGAGGGCAACCAAAATGATTAGAGGCCTGCAAAACATGGAGTGACTTAGGGAGCTGGGTATGTTTAGCCTGGTACAGAGAAGATTAAGAAGTGGAGAAAAGAAGATTAAGAAGTGAAATCATGGCCATGTTTAAATATTTGAAAAGATATCATATTGAAGATGGGACAGACTTGTTTGCTACTGCTACAGAGACTGACACCAAGGAATGACTTTAGACTACAGGAAAAGAGATTCTGTTTAATCATTAGGAAGAACTTCCTGACAGTAAGAGCAGTTTGACAGTGGAATACATTGCCTCCAACCGTGCTGGAGTCTCCTGCTTTGGAAAACAGAGGCTGGATGATCATCTGTCAGGAGTGCTTTGATTGTGTCTTCCTGAAATGGCAGGGGCTTGGACTGAGTGGCCCTTGTGGTCTCTTCCAGCTTTATTATTCTGTGTCTCTAGAATTTGATAATTCTGAATTTAGGATTTTGTTTTGAGTACCGTAACAGTGCAACTCACACTTCTTTCACATATACATCTAGGCCTGGTTACTGTAAGCTTTCTTCATTCTGGTAGGATAATTTAAGATTGTGATAGTCACTGTAGTTGCTGCTAGGAAACCTCTGGGCATCAGAAATCCCTGTCAATCTTCTGCATGTGGCCTAGAGATTACCTGTTAGATCCAAATCTGTCTTCTGCCCAGCCTACTCCAAGAGCAGGAAAGAAAGTGTAGAACAAAGGAATCAAATTTAAGCACCAAATTTTATCGTGACATTAAATTATATAATTTGCTTATTTTATTATCAGACAGAATGGACAGTTTTGGGGGAAAAGAAGACATTCAGACCTCTTTAGCAGGATGGTTAGGTGAAAGAGCAATATACTATATTATCAGCATTTTTAGCAGGAGATCTTCACACCATGCTTCCTGACCTTTACCTTGTTCATCTTAGCAGTGTTGACATGTTGAAATGAAGTGAAATGTGAGGTCATAAAAACATATCATAATTGGAGTACTAGTCTAGATCTCAGACAATTATCAACACCTAGCCAATTTCCAACACAGCCAATAGGCTCTTAGTATTCAAATGATCCTGTCCATTGTCCATGTTGGTTTGTGATCCTACAGGTTGCATAACATGGCTGTTCAAAGAGCAGCTTGAAACCACCAATATCTTGAAAACAGGCAAACAGAAAGAAATGCTAGTTATCCCTCCATTCTTTTTTTGAAACCACCTCTTGGCAATCATCAGTTTTGTCAAATCACTTACCACTTGATTTTTTTATTTTTGCCATTTACAAAAGGCAGATTAAGGAATGAAACTTCATAACAGCCATGGAAGAAGGGTTTCATTTTGCTGGAAACTGGCTTTCAGCTTGTCCTTCATGCTCAGTTTGCCTCATTCCAAAGCTGCACGTCCATCTGTATATTATATGAATCTAACACTTCACTGGGGAAAGTGGGCTATGTCAGAGGTATACCATCCAGCTTTGCTTGAAGACAACCTCACTTCCAAGAAGATGGCAGGTGTGTTGGTGATACCAGAGGGAAAAGGTAAAGATGCCTGTAGGTTGGAGACCAACTTCAGCATACCACCAAACACAGAGGACTGGATAGCCTTCATTAAAAGGGGAGGCTGTACTTTAAAAGAGAAAATCAAGGCAGCTGAAGGGAAAGGGGCTACTGGCATCATAATCTATGATCATTTGTGTCCAAACAGAGAGAGTCTCATTTTAACTCATGAGGAAACGGGGGATATCGCCGCCATCATGATTAGTAGTCTGAAAGGAAAGCAGATTCTACGGTTGATTCAGGAAGGTATCCGGGTAACTGCAGTAATTGAGTTGGGAATGACACCATGCTTCTGGAAGATCTATCTGTGTGCTTATTCTCTCATTTTGACATTTGTTGCTTATGTATTACTATGCTGTACTCCCAGCCAGATTATGGTAAGACAGGAAGAACAGGGAACCCAAACCACAAAAGCAGAACTTCTCCAGAAAGCTGTTTATTCACTCCAGTTGCGCAAGCTAAAAAAAGGCGACTTTGATCTGGTTGAAGAGACTTGTGTGGTGTGTTTAGAGACATACAAGCCTAGAGAAGTGGTGCGCATTTTAACCTGCAGGCATATTTTTCACAAAAGATGCATTGACTGCTGGCTTCTAAAGCATGGGATTTGCCCTATTTGCAACTATGCCATTATCCAAACAAACTGAGAAAAAAGCATTACCTTATCTTTTAAAAGACTCCTAGTTAACTTTCACTCCCTGGATTCATATGTATTCTCTTCACTAAACAGATGAAGAAATACTTTTCTTTGCAGGATGGTGAGGTTCTGGAGACAGTCACCAGTTGCGATCATTAATTAAAAACCTAAATGTATGGGAAGCAAATCCAGACTCTGGGGTTTTCTCTTTTCTTTCAGTGGTGTGGGTGAGTGAGAGTAAGATCAACTCTCTATAACTGAAGACTCTTAGTTCTGGAGATACTGCATATACAAAGCATTCTGTTTTCCTTGGAGATTTGGTTCTGTTTGGTTAAAAAAGCATTAAGCACAAGATTAGTTTGTTTCTTGTTGCCTGATTATCTTTTAAAAGACATGATCTTTGGACAGGGGGTGGAATCTATTTTCAAATTATGTTGTTAGCATAGACAAATTATTTCTTTTAATGTTCCATTAAAGGCTCTTTCCTGATTATTTAAACCTCAGTAACTGTGCTGGACTAGTAAAGCACCAGCTGCATGGCGTCTTGCCTCCATGTAATATAGGGGTACATGGGCGATTGTTTCAGAAGCTCTTTCTTCAAAACTTTTGTTCAGATACTTCAACTGGTCCAAAATACTGTGTCTAGACTGTTGATGTGGGCTACTTACAGGGAACACATAACTCCTCTGTTGCAACAGGTTCACTGGCTACCAACACAAAAATAGCTAACTTATTTCAGGACACAAAAGTGTTGATTATAACCTGTAAAACCTTACACAACTTGTGTTCAGGCTGTCTAAAACACTGTATTCTCCCATACAAGCCTGCCCAGGGTTGAGATCACTAAGAAAAGTCCTTCCCTCAGACCTGCCACATTCAGAGATGAGGATATGAGAGTTTTCCTCCTCACAGTGACTGAGCAATGAACCTTCTGAAGAAGTCTTCTAGGAGAAGCTTGACTAGCACAGTCCCTGTTGTCCTCCATCAGCAGGCAAAATTTTTCTGTTCAGGCATGCCATGAGCAAGCGGCTAACTGTTAATGTCAGTGATTTCAAATGAGTGACCTGGACTGCTTAGTTTTTTAATTTTATTGTTACTATTTTAAACTGTTCTGAATTTTTGTTTTGGTATCATGAGCATTTTACTTTGTATTTTATTTGTATAATGTTTTGTGGTTTTACTGATGGTTGTTTCTGGTTATGTTGGAACCTATTTTGCATCCCAGCCATGGGAGAAAGGCAGGAAATGAAAAAGGGTGAAAACCTTATTTTGCAATTAAATAATGTTTGCTAATAATTCATGGGAAAAGAATGAAAAATATTTGCCACGGATCTAACAGCCAACCTACCTGCAGTAATTAGGTGTCCTCATAATCAATACTGCTTTAAACAGCAATGATGAAAAATTTATTAAGACAGGATAGTCAATTATAAAGGATAAGGCATAGTTAGTTGCTGATTCTGATTTGTATATTTGAAAATACTGTTAAAATGCAACCTCTTCTTTACATGTTTGCTTTAGACCATTCCAAGACTGCTCAGTAACTGATGAAGAATTCACTGTTTTACAGATTGAAAAATAGCAATTGAAACATTGCATTGAATAACCATGCACCATGTGTGAAGGGAGGAAATGGGCAAGGATGGTTGGTGCTAGCCAGGTACAGCTTGAAGGGGATCCATGGCGGGGAGAAAGGATGCAAAACAGGTAGACAGAAGGTAGATGGGGGAAAGATGGCATAGAAATAGGAAAAAGATTGCACAGAGATAGGGGGAAGATGGCGTAGATATAGGGAAAAGGAGATAGGAGAGTCAGCTGTGTGGGGAGAATAGAATAGCATTTTGGGGCACTGTGAATGATTAAATAGTTCAGGGGTTATTGTGTGGTCTATTAATGCTTAGCACAGTGAACCTACTGAACAACACATCCAGTGGTCTATGTAGGACCAACAACCTGATCCAGGGAGGGATCTTGGGGTCAAAAGGGGCAAGATGAGTGACAGAAGCCCAAGGTTTGGGACTGTGGGGCTGATGTGGAGAGGTTACATTATGGCTTCCCCTAATTTAGCAAAAACATTTAAAGCTCCTCCCCAGGTTTTCCAGTATTTCTGAGTGGCATAAATGATGGTGGTTGTACTCCAGGTATGTACTGTGGAGAGAAAAAGCATAGAATAGGACTCATGGTTTGCTGCTAGTTAGTTTCTGGAAAGAGAGCAGAAAAACAAACTACATAAAAAAAATGGGAGGCTATAACATTGCTCATCAACATGGTTTTGCAGTCACAATGCAAACCACACAGCTACATTCAGTGTAGAAAGAAAATGGATAATTTCTGTTTCTTTGACATATAAAGGTGGGAACAAATGTTACAAGAGCATTTGAATGAATATACCACTGTAGTGTACCTTATTTAGAGAATGCTGGCAGAAGATAGGCATGTCTTGTTCTGTACAGATTCTTCATTCCTTTCTCCTCCTCTCTGCTTTTTAATATATGTAAGTGAGTTGAAACAGAATCTTCATTGGAGCTGATTCTGATGTCACAGTGGCCAAAGCTCTGATTCAGATGTTACTGAAGTGATTGTTTTGAGCAGTGAGGAGCTGTTCAGTGACTTCTAGGCAAGGAATAAAGGAGCCACACAGTTATGTATGTATGTATTTGTGAGGCTTAGCCAGTGGCACTGTACTAGGGAACAGAAGCTTGACATTTGGACATGTGGATAGAAATTTTAGTTGCTTTGGTTGTGTTGAAAAGTGACCCATCATCTGGATTTTTGTTTTTTGCCACAAGATAGAAGAAAAAAAATGAAGGTTCAAAATAATTGTGAAAGATTAATCTCCTTGTGCTGGAAACTGGCTTTCAACTTCTCCATACTGTTTGGTTTTGATTGCTCTCAGGCCTCAGTTCACTCTTTATATAATGCAAATCTGTTGCTTTGCCATGGTGAGTGGACTGCATCAGAAACACACCACCAAATCTTGTGCAAGGAGAACCTCCCTTCAAAGAAGATAGTGGGCATGTTGGTGATAGCAGAAGGAGAAGCTGAAGATGCCAGTAGGCTGGAGACTAAAAGTGGACAAAGGACAAAGGACTGGAGAGCATTTATTGCAATGGGAACCTTTGCAATGGGAGATAAAATCAAAGTGGCTGTAGGGAAAGGGGCTGCTGGTGTCATCACCCACAAACACTTGGCTCCAGACAGGGAAGGTCTTATTTTAACTCAGGACAACAGAGGTGATAGTCCTGCCATCCTGATTGGTCATCTGAAAGGAAAACAGATCAGACATTTGATGCAGAAAGGTATCCAAGTAACTCAAGTGAGACGTGTGCTTTACTTCTGGAAGATTTGTCTGTGTGGTTTCTCTCTCATTCTGGCATTTGCTGCATTTCTATTATTGTGCTATACTCCAGGGCAGATTGTGATAAGACGTGAAAAACAGAGAACCCAGATCATGAAGAAACAACTATGGCAAGCAATTCAGTCACTTGAGCTGCGCGAGTTAAAAAAGGGCAAATTTGATCTAGCCAAAGAGACTTGTGTGGTTTACTTAGAGACATACAAGCCTAGAGAAGTAGTCCGCATTTTAACTTGCAGACGTATGTTTCACAAAAGATGCATTGATCGCTGGCTTCTGAAGCGTGGGGTTTGCCCTATCTGCAACCGCCCCATTATCCAAAACTAACGGAGAAAAGGACTCTGGTGCCTTATCTCTTAAACTCTGAAGACTGCTTAATTTTGTGGACCACAGAAAGAGCATGCCATCCTTTCTAAACAGATGAAGAACTACTTTTCTTCACAGGATGTTGTCAAAACTACTTGCAATTGTCAGTATTAATTAAAACCCTAAACATTTGGGCAGCAGCTCCAAAATCTCAAACTCCCTGCCCCGAAAATGTAAGCGTTTGCTCTGTGTCTGCGTTTATCTTGGGGTAAGGGTAATATATGAAGTTTTTTTAGTTCTGGAAGTAGAATTCATATACAGTGACCTTCCACTTTTGCAAAGATTCAGGCTGCAGAACCCTCACAAAGATTCAGGCTACAGAACCCTCACAAAATGGAAAAACTGCAAATAACTCCCCCCACAAACCCCCTCCCATTCGTGTCCAGGGCTCCCCCTCCCATTCCCTTGCCTTTTGTGCACTGGGACCATATGCAAGTGAATGGGAGGGAGGTTCCTTGGAGGGGAGAAGAAGGTATGTGCAACCCCACCACTCCCTTGCCTTTTGCTTTGGCACAAGCGCTCAGCACCAGGGAATGAGAGGTAGGAACTCCCAAGAGGAGGAGGGCTCACACAAGCCTTCCCTCCATTCCTTTGCATTTTGCCTCCTTGCAAGTTCTCCGCAATGGGGCAGAAGCAAGGGATAGGAGGAGGAGCTCCAGAAGGGAGAAGGAAGGCACATGCATGCTTCCCCCTGCATTTCCTTGCCTTTTGTCTAGGAGCTTGCCTTCCTTCTCCACACCTGGTAAAATGCAAAGCAATGGAATGAGGAGAATTGAGGGGGAAGGCATGCGCGCATGTTGCAAATAATCAAATTCGCAAAGGTCTGTCCCACAAATGTGGAAGGAGGACTGTAAATACACAGAAGATTCTGTTTTATTTTATTTCTGCTTGGGCAAGAAACAAATAAGCACAAGCTTAGCTTCTTATATGTCATCTTAACAGTCTTTGAGAGGCTTTCTCTTTTGGGAAATACATTGCCAGAAACTGTGATTTAATTGCAGCTGAGCTGAAAAGGCTATTCAGTGTTATCTGTTTTTGTGTTTATTAATAGTTGGCTGCTTTTCTATTACATGCGTGTGATTTTAGAATTATGATTTTAATTGTGTTCAACATTGGATATTAGCTTCTCTTTCCTCTTGCCCTTCCTTCCCCCCATTGTTATTTCCAGATCCCCCAAATATCAGCAAGCCTGACTCTCCAGGTGACTAAGATAGACTGATTGACTATCTCAATTTAAAAGAAATGTATTTTCCCCCCAAGGACGTAGAACTATAACTAGGCATAATCATTCTGATAGAGTTGTAGCCTGTCTCCAGGATTCTGACTATCCTAAGAAGCTAGCAGCCACCTTTCACTGGGGGAGCCTAGAATATTTAAGACTAGAAATCATTTGAAAACAGAATGGTATGCCATATGGAAAAGTAATAAAAGTTCCTTTTTTTAAAAAAAAAGAACCCATTTGGGAGAAAGCAGATCCCGTTTGGGAGAAAGGCAGAAAATAAATCCAATTAATAAATATTTATAACTTTGAATGTATTTTAATGAATGAATGTAATGTAATGAATATTGAACACTACCCTTCCAAGCTTTCAAAAATGGTAGAAAATAGTAGAAATATTCTGGTTGTGGACAATAGAAAGCATTTCTCTGTTATTCTAGAAAATGATGCAGAAGATGATTAGAAGTACCTAAACCAATATAGGAAGTAGAAACATAATTAAGAGGGGAGCATTTCTGTATGAAGCCCTGTATCAACCTCAGTCTGATGTTAGTTCTCACTAGATAACACTGACCAGATCACTGGGATTTATAGAAGTGTTGATTTATCAAGTTTATCAAGTGTTTATCAAGTGTTGATTTAGTAGGCCGTCTTTGGTGAGACTGCTAAATTGATCTACCTTCAATCTTTCATTTCTAACAAAAGAGCAAAATAAAATTTAATTCAGGAGGAAATGGCTTATTTTGGCCCTCATTATATGCTGTTAGCTGTACTGGCTTCAGCCCAAGAGTACATGCTGGGCTTCTGGGCTTTATGTTATTGCTGTTCCTAGAACATGCTAGTGGATTGTGAAGAAAAAACAACCTCAAACCTAAGGCTCCTCTGCCTCATTCTCTGCTGTATTGAAGCCACTACTCTTATGTTACATTTATAGTGCAGCAGAAGGCATTTAGAAGAGTTTTAAAAGGTTATCTCAGACATGCATTTAATTTATATTTCAGGTGTAGTTGATATTTAATAAGCTAGTATATACTTTTGCATGCTTATGATGCAATCCTGCATATGCTTACAGTGGAATAAGCCACACTGAAGACAATGTGAATAACTTCCCAATGGACATGCTAGTAGTTTGGAGGTTTTCTCATTATTAAACAACTAGGTAGGCTGTCAAGGGCAGTCAACCTCAGATCTCAGTGACAAGTCAATAAATCAGGTTTACTTCCGGCTGGCCCATTTCCAGAAAGACTGAACATAGTGACCTCCTCCTCAAGCCGAAAATCCTAAAGGAGAAAGCCAGTCAAGTCCAATCACAAATGTTGGACCCATTTCCATCCCCAAGTCACAAGACCCAAAAGGCAAGTCCAGAGGGCTCACCTCACATATGATGGAAACTGCCTTGGGTTCCATGCTGGGAGAAGGGCGGCATATAAATAAAATAAAATAAACTTCCAATGGTTCTTTTCTTCTAACCTGCCAAAAGTTTTCACAAATGCTAGTTATATACAATTAAATACCAGTGTTACAAATACATGGGCTGGAGAGGAATTTAATTTCCTCTGGCTCCATCCCTCCTCCCATCTTGCACCACATAGTGTCAGGATGCTTCTGGTCTTCTCCACTTCCATTGGGAGGGCAAATGGATCATATTCTGCAGTCTCTGCTAGGGGCAACACAAAGATTAGCAGTCAAATTTTTTATGTTCAAGTTCGTTACATTATATGCCAAAATATCCAATAAAATATACACAAAAATCTTGTATATGTTATGAAATGTGATACTTTCAATCTGTGTTTCTGTGTGTAAGAGAAGACAAGAAGTATATTTTGATGTTGAGCAACAAAATTATAGAGGCAAGTCAGAAGTCAGTGTTAATTGGTAGTTATCCATGATGTCACAATTTCATTACTTAACAATGAACCACTTCATGGGAGGAAAGTTTCTTCTTTGCCTGATACTGTCTTCAGGAAAGCTTGACCAAATATCTGAAGACAGCCTGCTGAGTTGTGTTTTCACCACAGTTTTGGAGATGGATCTTTAACCTTTCCCTGGTAACAACACTGAATTCTCATGTGTTGATGACTCTGGTTTTGTCCTGCACAGCTGGTTCAGTGGGTACTCAAGAGTTGCCAAAATGAACTTGGTGTCAAGCTTCTTGCACCTTGGGATCTACCTTTCCATCACTGTGCATAACTCAGGAGCTGATGCCTTTTGGATTGCCAACCTTAACATCTCATTTTGGATAGGGAATCAAACTGTGTGGGAGATGGAAGAAAATGGAGTGTTTGCCAGAGCCTCTCCTTTGAAGAAGGTATCCGGAGTGTTAGTGCCTCCAGAGGGGCTACACCAAAATTCCTGTAGCTCTGTAACAACTTTTAATAAGCCAGTACACTGGGACAGTTGGATAGCTCTCATCATGAGGGGCCAGTGTTCATTTACAAAAAAGATAAGTGTAGCTGCCGAAAAGGGAGCTGTGGGTGTGATCATCTACAATTATCCAGGTACGGGTAACAATGTGTTCCCTATGTTTAACTTGGGAGTAGAAGACATTGTGGCAGTCATGATTGGTAACCTGAAAGGCATGGATCTTTTGCATTTGATTCAAAATGGCATCCAAGTGATGATAACCATTGATGTTGGAAAGCACTATTACCCATGGCTGACCCATTATATGGGTACCATTTTTGTTTTTGCTTCAGTTGCTGTAGCATATTGCACCTTTTACTGTGCTGGGAGGCTGAGAACAGGAGGGAGTCCAACACAGAGATGCCGAGAGCTGCTTGCCATTAAAAAGGCCGTTAATCATCTAGAACTTCGCACATTGAAGGAGGATGACAAGGAAGTTGGATCAAACAGAGAAAGCTGTGCAGTGTGTTTAGAAATATATAAGCCTAAAGATGTAGTCCGTGTCTTGCATTGCAGGCACCTTTTCCATAAAAACTGTGTAGATCCCTGGCTTTTAAAGAACCAGACATGCCCTGTGTGCAAGTGGGATATGCTTGGGGCAGTGGAAAGTGTTACAACAGAAACGGAGTCCTTGGTGGGTACTCAAATACCAAATGAAGCTCTTTCCATTATCAGTTCTCCTGATGAAGATGCCTATGAAACACATGCACATGCTGGGATGCAGAAAGGCCAAAAGGCTCAATCTGTGGGAAGATAACTTTTTCCATTCTGGCTGCCTTACTCTCAAAGTTCATGTTTAAGCATGTGTGAAATAAACGCTCTACTTCTGTTTCCATAGCTTTTTACTCTGTCCTTTCTTCTTCTATGACTGTAGACACCTTTTTGAGTTCATCAGCTTCTAATGCAATGGACACAATAAACTTCCTTTGCATTGTCTTTTAAAAAATAGAAATATGTTCTGCAAAAAAATGAAAATATATAATATTTTGAGTAGGCCATTGGTTTGTGCTACCATTGCAACACAAGTAGCTCTTCTTGAAGAAAGAGCTTTAAGTGTAATGTCTGAATAACAGAGCAGATTCAGAGTGAGAGCATGGAAGTAATGAGTTACAACTAAGATTGTTACCTGAAGCTACCTGCATTTGAGGTGAGGAGACTATAAAAAGTTGTATCTCAAAAACAGTAAAATAAGAGTAGAAATGCTTTTCCTCTATAATGAATAAAAGTTTCTAGTTATTTGCAAATCTTTTAAGGACCTCTCGAGAAGTTTTTCAGGTTTTGTGCTATTCTGTTATCTATTCTAAGGCCCCCCCCCCCAAAAAAAAAAATGGTAAGAGAAAAGTAATGGAAAAGTAATAAGTGCTCTAAATAATGCCGTTACTGGTTCATCATTGTAATGAGAAACAGGTGCAGGTTACTTTTTACTGCAATGAATAACAGAATTAATTGATTTTAAAAAATCAGTTCAGGGCAGATACTTTTCTTTAGCTATTTCTGGAGCAACTGGCATACATTTAGATGATGGGAGAGAGAAAAATGTAATTCAGGACAGATACATTGTGTCTGTTTCTTGTCTGCATCACTTTTGCATGTGTTTAGTTATTATTCTACTCCATTCTTTTTTTTTCACACTTCAGTCTGTTTTTTTTTAAAGAAAAGCAGTTTGTAAGATATTATTTGAATATATACATTTTGTTTAAAAAAATATTTTAAGTGTGACAACAGTTCTGTTTCAGACTTCAGAGAGGTAGATATCCTGTCAATAGCTATGTTCTGAGGCACCACAGTAGATGAGAGGTTTGAATCAGGATACTCTGGGGTAAGAATTTGCTAAAATAATTGACAATATAATTCCTCAAGCAGAAATTAACATCTTTGCAGACAGAAGAACCGAAAAGCAAGTACTTGATTGTCTTCTCTGCATCTCTCACCGCAGCTTTCTGATTTGTTACATTGATATTTCTTCTTCCATGATGGAACTTAAGATCATAGGTACAAGATTCCCAGTTAGTCTCTGTTCAAGACCTGCTCAGCTTCAGCAAAATTGCTGTGTTATGCCTCCTTCAGAGTAAAGTCTGGGATGTTTCTTGTGACCCAGAGGTGGAAATCATCCTCCAGGTGTCGTAGCACTGCAGCTCCCACCATTCCTCACCATTAGTTAATGCTGCCCAGATCTGCTAGAACTTTTAGTTCAACAGCATCTGGAGGACCCTATGTTTCCCATTGTTACTGGAGCCTTTTAAGTATTTGCATAACAGATCTTCTTCTACTTCCCATCTTACAGTCTACTTTTCAAAGCGCATAATGTGTGGCTTATGGGCCTTCTAAAGATATGTTGTAACAGAACTGTAATGCAAAGACCACTTACCAATAGCTTTTTAATTTGATGCGTTCCATCTTATTTCAGTAAGTTCTGCATATTATCTCAACAACTTTCAGAAAGGGGCTATCCACATAGGGTAATATCCCAGGCGTTTGCTAAGGCAGCTGGCAGAACCCAGTCTGAGTTACTTCATAAACAACATAGACTCTTGTCTAATCACCTTCACTGCTCTCTGACATATAATCATATAACAGTGAACATACAGAGATCCATTAAAAAACACTGGTTTTTATTAAAAGACATCTCAGGGCGTAAGGAAATGCCACAGTTCTCTTTTAAAAAGAGAAAGAATAATAGAGAGATTGTGTTAAGCTCAGCTTTCAAAACCAAACAAGTCAACCCACCATATTAGATGTAGGCAGTCTCGCAGGACACGATCCCTGTGGACGTTGTGTGTATTGTAAATATACAAATAAAATGTTAGAATTCACAAATCCAAAAGACCAAAAGAAGTATAAGATAACCCACTTTAGCACTTGCAGTATAGCTATGTGGTGTGTGCAATCCAATGCAAGTGTCAAAAAATATATGTGGGACAAACAACAAGACTTCTAAAAGACGACTAGCTGAACATCTGTATAATCTAAGAAGTAAGAAACTGGGGGCTCCTTTGATCAGTTATTTTGTTGAAATGCAGCACTGCATCTGATTTCAGGTTTTGGATGCTGCAAAAATTGTCAGGTAAAAATAAAAGAATTCTTAGGAAGAAGAATAGATCCTGAAACTTGGTTCATTGGCTCCTTCAGGCCTGAATGAAGATCTGGACAATTCATTATTGTAAAATTAATCCATCATCACAATGAAAAAAACTTACACCAGGCAATCTTGCAGCGGGATTACATTGGTTGTGCTTGGAACTAGGTGTCATGGTTGTTGCCGGGCAGGCGAGGTTTTCGTATGAGTGGACAGCAGAGAGAGGAGGCGGTGTGGCCAGACAGCCAGGTGCAAGACCAGCAGGGTTGTTATGGCTATGTCTTGTGTATTAGAGAAGGCCACATGCCAGAGCACTGATTGGGTCACCCCACTTGTTCCAGGGTGACAAGGTAGCAGGCTGGTGTTTGCCTTGACCAGCTGGCAGTTAGACTCCCTAGCTGGACCTGCCATGCCATTGGCAGTATACTGTTTGTAAGGGGAGATGCTGCCTGTTTTTTTTCTGTTATCTTCTGTTTGTTTAATTGCTGGAATGCTAGTATGTTTTTGCTAAGCCTTATCTTAGAGTGCAGCAATAAATCAAGCCTCTAAGTCTTACTTAATGAGCCTCTGGAATTTTTTCTGCTTCACTGGGAGTCTCTGCTGCGACGGTGCTTCACAGATTGCACTCTGCTCATGCTCAGGGGAGCCAAATCCTGCCAACCCTGACACTAGGCACATCACTTTCTCTAGTCTAATTCATGTTCTTGTCTATCTGAGGAATTGTATAAATACCAAAAAAAGTGTAGTCTGTCCCTTTTATCACATACCAGTTGGAAGCAGACAACATCTGCCTCACTGCCTTTGCATTTGCATCACTGAATATCTGAATAGCCACAGTTGCCCATCATTGATCTAGATTCTTAAAGATTATCATTCTGAAAGCTTTTATAATGCCCTTAACAAGTTCTGTGAAAAATCATCACATTTCAGTGTGGGGAAACAAATACAGTGAGGAAGCAATCTGGAAGGTTCATAATTCCACCTCCTCTCTCTGCCATCCAGTTGAGGGCCAAATTGTAAATGACAGACATGTCATTGTGTTACCTAACCAATTTGATTTGTTTGCATAATTTCACTTAGGGAAAATGAAAATGAAAGAAGAACTTCCTTGGTTAGTCCTACAGACTGACCCTTGGCAAATCTGAGATCACTTGGAAAATGGGCTCAGGAATATTGGGAGAAATAAACAAACAAGCCAATAAATAAAATAAATAAAATAATCAAACCAGATTTGGAGAGACGATACTGCAGCAAGAAAAAAGGAAGGAAATTATGGTTCAGAGAGTAATACTGAGGAAGAGGTGAATAGACACTGAATCACCAGAATTCTCAAGTTCTTTGATGCTGCTGAAAATAGATATGAAACATTCTGAATACACTGAATGGTAACATCTAAACTGTAATGTCAGTATTTTGACTAAAATCCAATTTGTTATAGATGGTAGGCCTTTAGTGATCTTTTTATTAGATATAAAATGTGTTCAAAAATATAAAGAAGCATTAGTATGAATTGACTGCTATATTTGTTGGCATAAGTAGTTTCAAACTGATGTGTAGACAGTAGTATGTACACTGAGCACACCAGCAGATTTCATCAAAGATGGGACTTCTGCAATCTTTAGAAAATATTTCAGTGCTACACGAGGAAAGAAGAAGATGAGAGATACAGTGGGGTGGTAAGAGGGAGATCTCTGTCCAAATGGTCTGTCTCCAAGGTGCCTTTGGATTGAGTTTTCGGGTTATTGGTTTTACCAATTGTTTTGGGAGGAAGAGGTACACAATTCTGCAGTGAAATCATGACAGAACTGCATTTGGAAACCGCTTACCTCAGAGAGAAAACTGTGTTCTTTTAAAATATAACAGGGATGAAAACTTACATATTTGTTTCAGTGATACAGTAAGTGAAGTGAAGGCAGTTTTACTCCACTGGAAAAACCCTATCCCGGGATCTACAATTTGATATTAAATATGATTCCGTGTGCCTGAGAGGTTGCCTGGATGAGCACGTAGGCAGCCACAGTCAAATGATTGAAAACTGGGTCAGGCCAGTAAAATCCCCTGTCACGTAACCCCAGGAGACTTCAAGCTGGGCAAACCCACAGTAAACAAAGGGTCTGCAGCCCCTGAGAAGCCAACTTGAGGGGATTAGGGTGTTTGCCCCAAGTTGAGCAAATATCCTATCAAGCGAGGACCATTTACATGAAGTCACACCAAAACCAAATGCAGCCGAAGATCCCGAGACTTTGGCAACACCTTGTAATTCCATCACACAAAGGAAGTTACCATTGTGGAGCTTTGTTCTCGCTCCAACACCCATTGTTCTCCTCGGGAAAGGATTAGTCCTTCAGGTACTTTGCCCCCTACAAATAGTCCCAGTTCTTGAGTGGTTCTTTGGATCACTCCTGGTCATCCCCGCAGACCGTTGCTCCGTCTGTTGAGTAATCCCCTCAGCCCTTTCTGTGCTGAGCCCCACTTCTCCGCTGTCTTCCCGGACCAACGACTTCAGGAAAAGGTGCAGTATTACCCCAGCTGCAACTCCTTCAATATTCCCCTATCCATTTTCCTCTCTTTTGCTTCTTAATAGGTCTTGAGTGAGTGTGTGAGTGATTGTGTTGGTGCGTGAGACTTTCATTCAATAAAATCATTTATTAGACATTTTTTGTTTGGTCTTTGGCTTGGCCTGACCCTGTAAAAACTGGGTAAAAAGACCCCGCCAGGTTACCCTGCCTCTCACATTGCTATTGCTCGTGCTCTGGCTAGTTTCCATTCCCCATCACATGGAGCACATTGAGGTGTCCCCCAAGGGACCCCAGAAATCAGGGTAACAGCAGTAGCTCTCAAACTGGTCATTGACTGTGGCTCTGAGTGCATTATCTTCTAAAAAATAGAAACACACTCTGTGACTGCACATGGTTTTCATCACAATTCCTACCCCCTCTCTCTATAATTCAGTGGAAGATGTACTGCTGTTTTGACTTATATGGGGAGAGCACAAGGGTCTTTACTCAAGAACATACTCAAAAACAAAGTAACATTCTCTTCCCAGGTGTTAGTGTTGTCCATGGCCAGATTGTGCTCCAGAAAAATTCCCCATCAGAAATGATTTGCTTGCAGGCACTGTCACTGTCTTCATATTAGCCAATGGAACAGCTGTATCCTGTGTGGCTCTTCCTCATTTATATATGCACATTAATTTCTCTACACTTCTGAGCTTTCATTGTTGATGTTGCTGGTGGTTGAGTCTAAGCCATCATTTAGACCAGTTCTCAAAACTTCCAAGGTCTACATTTTCTTGATTGAAACATCTCAGGATTTAAATGTTCCAAAAGAAGTCAGAACCAACATGGGGATGTTGCAAAGTGGTCTCAAGTCTACATGTGCCTCCCTTTCTTGGGCTATCCCCTCCTCGTTTAGGCAAGATCTAATGATCATCAAGTCACTAAGCAGTGTATCATGAGAGATGTTTTCCTTTTCAAGCAGACGAATGGGAAGGCCACACAACAGAGTTTCAAAAGCAGTCAGTCAGATCTCTATCATAGGATTACCAGCTGTTCACATAGTCTTCGTCAAAACATCTGCAAATACTGCCAGAAGTCCTGTACAGTAATCATCAGATCTGTGTCTTCCTTTCAATTAAGGCATTAAGCTGCCATCATTGGCATTATAGATGAAACAGGGAAGAATATTTACTGATGACACTTAAAATACAGATTTATGGTATGTTCACTATGGGGTATCCTCACTAATTCATCTTTTTCCTCAGTAATCCTGTGATTTCAACGGCTCATTTCTCTTTGAGGAAGCAGTTTGGGAGAGATGAGACAAGACAGTAAAAGTTTATTTTGTGCCACTGTTTGTCAATATACATGAAAAGAATTATTGTTCCCTGAGGCTGTGGAACTGACATTGTTAATATCAGAACTAAATCTAGGATTGAATTATGGCAGGACTCTGGTATTCCTTTGGGTCAGATACATAATTTTGGATCATTTGCATGCTTGGCATACATATAGCAAGACCATTATGTTCAACCAAAGCAAAGTGAGAAAACATAACTCATATTCCTAAACATGGTGGTAGACATGTGGTGGAACCAAGAATTAGGCAGGGATTAGTAAACTTTCCAGTCCGAAAAATGTGTAAGGTAATGGGAATCTTGTGTCATTAGTATGTGACTTATAGTAGCAGGTTTTCCACACACAACTCATTATGTTATGTATGCTTGTGCATCAATTGTAGTGCACCTCTCTCTGGGCCTGATGGAAGAGAATCATGCATGTGACAGAGAACTTGTTAGGCTTTTGGAACCTTTCTACCTATATTCCTCACTACAGCCCCCATTGCTATAGGCATAATAACAGCAGGTTTTACAATGGCAAAAACCTACCAAAGCTTTATCTTGTGGGATAGTTGGAATTGTTATCCTAAACTAAGGTAATGAAAACAATTTTCAAAGTCAGGGTTGTGCAAATAATAGTCCGCAACTTTGGAATATATAAGTAGCTTTGCTCCACAGCATCGTGGTGGAACCTTTACAAACATAAAATTTATTCAGATCTTAAAACATGAGGGAAAACTTGGAATAACTTGATTCTTTGGTTAATATAGGTAACATTTTAGTTACCTTTTTAATGTTATGGAGATATGGCTCCCTAATTTGTAATAGAAGAATAGAACAGGGATCCACTACTGGTTTGTACTGTGCTTTCTTCTGCTTTCTTCTGTTCTGTCCTGGATATTGAGCTGACAGTGGATTGGATGGAGCAAGAGCGTGTTTAGTACCATTAGCCAGGACCCTGTTGTATCCATATGTTTGTTTGTCTGTTTACAAGTACTGAAAAGTAACTAGTGGGAATGAAAAGAGTTGTTTGTTTCATTTTTTAAAATTACAACTATTACAGTTGTATTATTACAATTACAACTATTACAGATGAGTTTATAAGTATGATTGTAACTGATGCCCTTAATGAAATATCTTCCCAAGCTTGACTCCTAACTGAATACATATTCCGTTTTTCTAAAAGGTTTTTCTCAGGAGTGACCGAGTTGCCAGAATGGTCCAGTGTGGAGGATGCTCAGCAAATGACTTCAGAGATGTTTTTAAGAAGAACATAGAAAAGAGGGTCCGGAGCCTGCCTGAAATAGATGGGTTGAGCAAAGAGACTGTTCTGAGTTCTTGGATAGCTAAGTATGATGCCATTTACAGGGGAGAGGAGGACTTGTACAAACAGCCCAACAGAATGCCTCTAAGTGCTGTATCAGAACTGATTCTAAGCAAAGAACAACTTTATGAAATGTTTCAGCAGATTCTAGGAATAAAGAAATTGGAGCATCAATTGATCTACAATGCCTGCCAGGTAAGTGGTTCATCTCCATTCAGTCATGCATTTGTTATTCTGTTTCTGTCCCTTCCTAGATTGCCCAACTGACCCAATTTAAACACTTTTTATATTACTAGAAAAGTCTTGGCTTCCCTTATAGATTACAGGTATATTTCAGTTAACAAGGCAGATGTGTTCCCAGTCATTACTTCTTAAACGGAAATACTGGTACCAAGGGCAGAAATAACATGGAATGAATAGGAATAGGCTCCTACGCACCCACCCACCCACCCACACCAAAAAAAGAAGAAAGCAGTTCAACTTGTGTCATCAGACTTTTTTTTTTTTCCAAAACAAACCATTTGCACATGTGAAATGAAACAGCCAGATCAGGCTTAGGAAAGCAAACAAGAACATTTGAACTTTCTAGAGACCACTTGAAGTCTTCTTCCAGCATTCATCCAAGGGTGACTTTTTTTCCCACCATCCTCCACTTTTCTTTTGATTTCCATTTTGGTGTCCAAACTTACAGATCCCTACTTTTTTTTAACATGCTGAGATGAACTGATGAAGCAGACTTAACCTACTTTGCCATTTTCTTTCTCTCTTTTTGGTGTTCATACATGCTGAGGCTGATTCTGTAGGCAGTTACTTTTTACCTTGCCTCTTGTAGACAGGCACACACAGCTCCAGTAGGATCAGCTAAATAGAGGTCTATTGTTTATTACATTGTTTACGTATAGACATGCTGTGGCCACCCAACACTGAAAGTCTGTTTTTCCAGACCTCTTTCACCATTCTCCCAATGGTGATGCTGTTAAACAAACAAACAAAAAAAACCTTCCAGGCAGACAACAACAAATACTGTAATCCCCAGATACATTTTTGCCCAAAAGGAGGAGCCCTGTGCATCTGTACTACTTATCTTCTAAAGTAAGTTCAATACAGGTGTCCATTTAGTTGGAAGACAGTCATATTAATGCTTGCTGGATCTTGTATTCAATTATAATGAAATAAACCTACTGATGTCTCTTGCCTGGCCTGTTGTTGCCATTTTATATAGTGCCATCAGTGCACTTGGCACTGCACAAAATAAAAGAGTGAAAACTATATCCCTGTCAACAACATACAGCCTAATGAACCAGTAGGTCTTGCTTTGTAGTGGTATTGTTTTCAGAATGAGGTAGGGGTGTACGCGTGTGTATGTCTAGCAGGTATTGGTAGAGGACAGCCAGCAGACCACATGGAAGCCTTGGTGCAGTCTGTTGTTAATCCTCCACCCCAACCCATTTTAAAAGTATTAGCTCAGAAAGGCTCTTTCATGCCCTTTGGAAATTTTTAAGGGGAACATTGGCTTTTGGGGACCCCTAGGAGTGTTTTGGCTTTCTTCAAAACCACATGTGAATTTTAGCTAGTTCTAGGACTGAAAAAGCCCAATCAGATGTAAAACAACTTAAGCAGGAGGAACTTCACCCAAACATTTCTGAGGGTGCAAGAAGATTGGCCCTCCCCATCCAAGAAAGGGAGCATATGCAGCTCCTGCACCTGAGAACATTGCCCATTCTAGATGTACATAGACATAGCCACACATACCATTAATGTGGCCATTTTGTGCATCTGAAAAACATAGCACTGAACCGCAAATGTTTATGCCACAATGTAGTTATTACCCCTTATGGTGTTTCAAAGTGCTTTTCGGTAATACAGTATTCTGCAAGGAATGTATGCAGGAGATGGGAGAACATCTCATCCACTAACATTTCATGCACTGTTTGAAGGGAGGTGTTGCACACAAGTAGTAAGAAGACAATAATTACATTAAAAGCTGATGATGTGTAGAGAATACTACGTTTTCCCTCATGGCCTGGACAATATTACACTTGGAAGGTTGAAAATAAGATCTTTTGCTTCAGGTGGTTGAGCAAGAGTCATTGCTTTGAGTCACAGTAGAGTAAGTAGTAGAACATTGATTAAGCAAGGGATTTCATTAACAGAAGGCCAGAAGTGTCTGATCCCAGGAGTGTAGGATGATAATTGGTTCAGCCAGGCTTGTTCACATATGTACCTGCTTTTGGGCTACCCCAGAGTGCTTGTGCACTAGTGTGAATGTTTGTCCCAGTCTGTCTACCTAGATGTATGCCTAGGGAGCTATGACCAAAAATTGGCAAATTAAGTGACAGTGTTAACTTCACTTAGTGTAACATGAAAAGGAAACTCCATGCATCAAATCTATCTTTAATTGGTTGTCATATTGTTCTTTTTTTCCCCCTGTTCCTGAAGTAATTGCTTCTCTGTTTTTGAATAATTGCTGTTCCAGGGAAAGCGTGAAATGACTACCAGGAGTACTGTTAAGTGCATACAGTTTGAACAGACAATTTGAAAAGTCATGTCTCTCCCTTTAAATTCTGATAATGTTTATTCTCAGCTTAAAAATATTAAGAAAAAATATTAGTAGTAGTTCTCTTGAAATTGTGTCTTAACTGATGGTAAACAGAAAGCAGCCTACAACAAGGGAAATACTTGAAAGAGTGCTGCTATTCCTTTCTGATTTAATAGACAAACCTCTGTGCATGCTCCCCCACTTTTTGGTCTTCCACAAGCTGCTTGCATGTTGCTCTGTCTAGTTGTTTAGCTTCAGTTTGAATTCAGGGCTTTTATATTCAGACAATATTCTGTATGCTCTTTGACAGAACAACGTTTGCTACTTTTGGATGTTTTAATGGCATCTACATATTGCTATGGAAACATCTCATCATGAAATTTCTGCAATTGCCTAGGATGAGTTGTAGAATAAGGCTTGTTATGAACGGGATTAGACTGTCTTATTCAATTGCTGTTTGGCTTTCTACATGCTGAAGAGCTCTCTGTATGAAGGGATAGAAGCTGTAGTTTGTGAATCTATAAATCTTGCTAGAGCAATGAATATTGGTGGTACACAATTGTTTCCATCAAGCATTTCACAGTACAATGTTCAAATGCATTGTCTCTAATGAGCCTTGTAGCTTGACCCTAAGTACAGGTTATTTAGAATAAATCCTCATTGTTTTGCATAGGAAGGTAGGCAAATATAAGAAAATTCAAAGGAAGTAAGCTTCTGATCCCCCTTCTCTGCTTGAGCCCCCCTAAAGCTTTTGTGGAAAATCAGGCAGTGGTGTTTTGTGTGTTTCTGAGCAAGATGAAATTGAGTTGGGGGTGGACTAAAGCAGGCAGAAAGAAGAGAACGAAAGAACGAACGAAAGAACGAACGAAAGAACGAAAGAAAGAAAGAAAGAAGAGTTCACAGAAGATCAACAAGCAAGAGGTGGAGCTGTGCCCATAATGAAGACCCAGTGATACATGAGATGAAGTACAGGATGGCTTGAAGAGAGAATGGAAGTCAAGCAAAATGAATTTGGAGGTCTCACAGCAGGGACAGCCTTCCAGTTGGGAATAATACCTTCCCCACCTGGTACAAAGTTGAAGCATAATATTGATGCTTTTGTCTTCTGAAGGGAAAATATGAAAACTGTTTTTCCATCACCTGGTGCTTAGGATGTGTACATAATAGAGGTGTATAACATAGAGCAGATCTGTTGCAACGCTGCAAATAGGCAACCAGAGCAAAGTCTAGTGTTTTGATGTCATGTCAAACTTTTGCGATGCTAGGACATCACAATGCGACTTGATTAGCATTGGATTCTTGAGAATGCATGGGTAGTAGGTAACAATTCACATCAATAAGGTTTTTGTTAAGTGGGCCTTATTTAGTCTGAAGTTATCGTGGTAGCTGAAGGTTCCCATAAGTTTCATCGGTGGGTCTCCCTGCAAAATTCCCTATAATTGTTTTATTTTTAATTAAAAAAAATTTCATTTTCAGGAATATCGAACAACATGTCACTCCAGATGCCAAAGATAATTGGCACAGAGTTTAAGAGCATTAGCTTCCCCTAAATGTTCATTATGAATTTTAGGGCCTGCTCTGGCTGAAATCAGTAGCACATGGACCTGAGCATATGGAGTTAAGTCACCAGGGTTACAGGTTGGAATGTTTCCTTAGGGATCGTGTGGAAGTGCAGGACCTACCATCTCTCACCTTTGGCTAATGGTACTTGCAGTGCGGCTGCCTCTGGAGAGCCATAGGTTGCTTACCCTTACCTTAAATGGTAGTAAAGTTTTTCTTGGTACAAAACTGTCTCTACCCACTTAGCCTCACCATTGGTGTTTTCCCCAGGAAAATTTATAAAAAGTTTTCTCTTCAGGCTGGGACTTGGCATGGGAAAGTGTCATCCTTATTAGTTCTGGTTGCTGACTTCTTAGCTAGTTTTTGACTCTCAGCTTCTGACTTTAAGCTCCCACTTGACAGCTATCTACAGTTCATCTCCTGACACTGGGGGAACAATCGTCTGTATATCCTAAGGGAGCTGTTCTAAAATAATCTTCATATTGGCAATAACTGAATTATGAATACCTTTGTAAGGCCAAGATATTTCATGGGCAGCACTTACATTTAAATTTACCAGTTTTAGATGAACTTGGACCCCATAGAGAGGGACTCTGAGATTTGTCCCAAAATTACTTCTACTGTCCATTTTATTTCTCCAAATTCAGTGATGAGTTTCGTTAACTGTGGGAAAGGACCTCTCTGCTTTAATGAGTACTATCTCATCTTCAGCGTGAAATGTAAGTTTTAAATTTAGACTTACATGACATGCTGAAAATGTATTAGTACTTTTAAAATGTGAGTGATCTTTTTTCAAAATTAATTTTAAAAAAATCCTTACTAAAACTAGGAGAAATACCAGAGTATACAATTAATTGTAAAAAAATTTCATGGAAAAATAATGTCTTAAAACTTGGGCCATTTCCACAATACACTGTTAGAGTGCTATTATTCCACTTTCAACATCCTGTGGAATCCTGGGGTTTGCAGTTTACTGAGCTCAGGGAGTTCTCTGGCTGAGAATTATAAATGCCTCTTCCTAAAGTACAAACCCCAGGATTCCATAGGCTGTTGAAAGTGGAATAATAGCACTATAACAGTGTAGTGCAGAAATGGTCTCTTTAAAGTGTCTGCAGTTTGTCTAATAGTATAGAAATGGAAAGAAATTTTCTTGGATTTGAAAGTCTTGATAGAAGAAGCATTTTCACATTTTAAACTTGTGAGGATACATTTACAAATATTAATGCATTTGTGTATTTCCTAGAAATATTGTACACATAAAAAATGCACATGTGAGTAGCTAATGTGCATAATAATAAAAAAAATACAAAGAAACAAGCTTTTAGTCAATGGAGAAAACTTATGTTTGCTGTTGTCAGTTGTTGTCAAGTCAACGTTGACTTATGGCAACCTTATGAATAAGAGACGTTGAAGACATCTTGTCATCAACCTTGTTCTCAACCTACACAATCGCTTCAAAGTTCTTGGCCTTACGAACGACGAGGAGCACCAGGAGGAGGGAACAGAATGTCAACAAGAAGGAATCCAACATCGGCAACAGGAACTAGATCAACACTCCCAGCCTCAACAGAGTGTCCAGCCAGTCCTAGAAGAACCTGCTCGTCGAGGAGCCCCGGACAAGCCTCAGAGGAGGCGAGTTCTGGTTGTTGGGGACTCCTTGCTCAGAGGAACTGAAACGGCAATTTGCAAACCCGACAAGTTCAATCGAGAAGTCTGCTGTCTTCCTGGGGCCAAGATCAACCACATAACAGAGAGGCTAACCAGGCTGGTCAAGCCCACTGACCATAAGCCCCTCATTGTGGTTCATGTCGGAACCAATGACACTGCGAGGCGCAGCTTTTACCACATCGCAAAGGACTACGAGCTTATGGGGACAAAGCTTAAGGACCTTGGTGCGCAGGTGGTCATTTCATCTCTCCTCCCTGTTCAAGGATATGGTGCACAAAGGGAAAGGGCAATAGCAGAGGTAAACAACTGGCTCCGCACATGGTGCCGCCAGCAACGGTTTGGGTTTTTGGAACACGGCCTGAATTTCCATGAACGTGGGCTTCTGGCAAGGGATGGGCTGCACCTCACGAAACTTGGCAAGAATGTTTTTGCAAACAGTCTTGCACGGAGGATTAAGAGGTCTTTAAACTAAGTTCTGCTGGGGAGGGAGACAACATTATTCAGGGCAAAGACATGGCGAGTGCAGGGAGGAAAGGCCCAAATTATATTGACCAAGTAGTACAAGCGTCCAGTGGTGGGAGGAGTAGAAACTATAGTACAGGACTTGCAGGAAGGGCCCGGGGATTTAAGTGTCTCTACACTAACGCGCAGAGTATGGGAAACAAGCAAGATGAACTTGAACTCCTAGTACAACAAAATAAATACGATTTGATAGGCATCACTGAGACCTGGTGGGATGAGTCTCATGACTGGAATGTAGGAATAGAAGGGTATAGCCTATTTTGTAGAAATAGACCAAACAAGAAAGGAGGAGGAGTAGCCTTGTATGTCAAGGATGTTTTCACCTGTGAAGAGATCCATGACTTGAACCCAGAAAGCCAGGTCGAGAGCATCTGGGTAAGAATTAAGGGAGCGAGAAACAATAGGGATATTCTGGTGGGGGTTTACTACAGACCTCCAGCCCAGACTGAGGACCTTGATGACGCCTTCCTCAACCAAATGACCGTGCATTCAAAAAGGAGAGATACAGTAATAATAGGAGATTTCAATTACCCGGATATATGTTGGCAGTCAAACTCTGCCAAGACAGCAAGGTCCAGCAAGTTTCTTGCTTGTCTTGCAGACAATTTCATGGTCCAGAAGGTGGAAGAGGCCACAAGGGGATGAAATATTCTAGATCTGATCCTGACCAATAGGGATGACCTTGTTAATGAGGTAGAAGTGG
This sequence comes from Cyclura pinguis, assembly GCA_030412105.1. NCBI lineage: Eukaryota > Metazoa > Chordata > Lepidosauria > Squamata > Iguanidae > Cyclura > Cyclura pinguis. The sequence continues at coordinate 78,231,436 of CM059603.1, read as the reverse complement.
TTGGATCTTTAGGGGGGAGTGACCATGCCCTATTGGAATTTGGCATTCAGTGGGAAGGAGAAGATAAGTGTAGCCAGACACTCATCTTAGATTTTAAAAAAGCGGACTTCTGTAAACTTAAGGAGCTGCTGGCTGAAATTCCGTGGTCAGGAATAGTGAAAGAGAAAGGAGTTCAGGAGGCATGGGAGTTCCTTAAAAGGGAGATACTGAAGGCACAGTCTAAAACTGTGCCAATAAGGAGGAAAAATGGAAGGCATCTGAAGAAACCAGAATGGTTGACTAAAGAACTCTCAGTTGAGCTAAGCATTAAGAGAAACGTGTACAGGAAATGGAAGAGGGGGGAAACCACCAAAGAAGAATTTAAGCAAGTAGCCAGGAAATGTAGGGAGGAAGTCAGAAAGGCTAAAGCACAGAATGAACTTAGGCTGGCCAGAGACATTAAACACAATAAAAAGGGCTTTTTTAAATATGTCCGCAGCAAAAGGAAAAAGAAAGAGGCGATAGGGTCGCTGCGCAGAGAAGATGGCGAATTACTAACAGGAGGAAGAGAAAAGGCAGAACTACTTAACACCTTCTTTGCCTCAGTTTTTTCCCAGAAGGATACAAGCACTCAACCTGGTGGTTGGGGAGCAGGTGAGGAAGCAGGGGAAATGCGGCACATAATAGGTAGAGAGGTGGTACAAGAACACCTGGCCACACTGGATGAATTCAAGTCTCCGGGGCCAGATGAATTGCATCCTAGGATATTAAAAGAACTGGCAGAGGTCATTTCGGAACCGCTTGCTATAATCTTTGAGAAATCTTGGAGGACAGGAGAAGTTCCAGCAGACTGGAAGAGGGCAAATGTTGTCCCCATCTTCAAGAAGGGAAAAAAAGAGGATCCAAATAATTATCGCCCAGTCAGCCTGACGTCTGTACCCGGAAAGATCCTGGAGCAGATCATTAAGCAGTCAGTTTCTAATCACTTAGAAAGCAACGCGGTAATCACGAGAAGTCAACATGGATTTCTCAAAAATAAGTCATGCCAGACTAATCTTATCTCTTTTTATGATAGAGTTACTAGCTTGCTAGATGAAGGGAATGCTGTGGATGTAGCATATCTTGATTTCAGTAAGGCCTTTGACAAAGTTCCACATGACATTCTTGCAAAGAAGCTAGTAAAATGTGGGCTGGACAGAGCTACTGTCAGGTGGATCTGTAACTGGTTGACTGACCGTTCCCAGAGGGTGCTCACCAATGGCTGCTTTTCATCCTGGAGAGAAGTGACTAGCGGGGTGCCACAGGGTTCTGTCCTGGGCCCAGTGCTGTTCAATATTTTCATCAATGACTTGGATGAAGGAATAGAGGGCATGCTCATCAAATTTGCAGATGACACCAAATTGGGAGGGGTTGCTAATACGCCAGAGGACAGGATCAAAATTCAAAATGACCTGGACAGATTGGAGAGCTGGGCCAAGGCTAACAAAATGAAATTCAACAGAGAGAAGTGTAAGGTCCTACACTTAGGTAGAAAAAATGGAATGCAGAAATATAGGATGGGGGACACGTGGCTGGATGGCAGTACGTGTGAAAGGGATCTAGGAGTCTTAATAGACCACAAGCTGAACATGAGTCAGCAGTGTGATGCGGCAGCCAAGAAAGCCAACGCAATTCTCGGCTGCATCAATAGGAGTATGGTGTCTAGATCGAGGGAGGTACTGGTACCACTCTACTCTGCTTTGGTTAGACCTCATCTTGAATCCTGTGTCCAGTTCTGGGCACCCCAATTCAAGAAGGACATGGTCAAGCTGGAGCAGGTCCAGAGGAGGGCGACCAAAATGGTGAAGGGCCTGGAAGCCATGCCCTATGAGGATAGACTTAGAGAGCTGGGTATGTTCAGTCTGCAGAAGAGAAGGTTAAGAGGGGACATGATAGCTCTGTTTAAATATTTGAAGGGATGCCATGTAGAGGAGGGAGAGGGCTTGTTTTCTGCCGCTCCAGAGACCAGGACAAGGAGCAATGGATTCAAGCTGCAGGAAAGGAGATTCCACCTGAACCTCAGGAAGAACTTCCTGACAGTCAGGGCTGTCCAGCAGTGGAATATGCTGCCTCGGAGTGTGGTGGAGTCTCCTTCTTTGGAGGTTTTTAAGCAGAGGCTGGATGGCCATCTGTCGGGAGTGCTTTGAGAGTGTTCCTGCATGGTAGGGGGTTGGACTGGATGGCCCGTGTGGTCTCTTCCAACTCTACATTTCTATGATTCTATGATTCTATGATTCATCAGCTGCCGTACTCAGGTTCTGCAAATGCAGGGCCATGACTTCCTTGACTGAGTGTATCTACTGGTAAAATTTCCTGCTTCCTCTCAATTTAGTCACTTTGGCTTCTAGGGAATCTTCAGGCTTAATTTGCTCTAGAATCTATTTATTTGTCTTTTTTGAGAGCCCATGGTACCTGTAGATTTCTCATCCAGCACCACATTTCAAAAGATTGTCTTCCTTTCTTCACTGTCCAGCTTTCACAACTATATACAGACATCGGACCAAGTGTCACAACCAGGTTCAAAATAAGGATGAGAAGAAAATGCAGCTGGGATTTAGGGGAAATCAGCTAAATCAAGACAGAGGTTTTCTCATCCCTGAGTACATACCATGGGTTCTACAGAAACTGACAATCATAGGAGAAAATTCAGACCAGAAGCTATTGGACTGCGTCTTGAAGTAGGATTCTTCTTTGTCATCTGTGTGACTCAGACATATCTGCTGTCCTGCACCTTTGTAGAAAGTGCCAGAACCTTCCAGAGTTGACAAGGGCATCTTTTGATGGGAATCCTGTTTTTGTGGTGGTTCTTGCTGACTCCTTCAGTTCCTTTTCAGCAGCAGTTTGCTAAGAACATCTAATGTTTTCTTCAGTGAGCTTTGTTTCTTAGTGTCTGTCTACTCAACCTTCCTGCAAATCATTCTTCTCTTTTTCCATCTTTCTTCACCTTCATTTATTGTCTTTGCTTCTCAGCATCATCCATCCTCCATCATTATCACCATCACACCAGAGCCTGCAGTTCATGGCAGCTTATGGACTCTAAGCCATAATTTTAAAAGTGCCTGGGTTGTGGAGGGAAGATCACAATTTCTGAAGCATGCTACTGCTACCTTATCTGCCTGAAGGAAACTTACATTCTGGGTTGGTGCAGCTGAGGGAGAATGTGAGAAAGAATGTGGAAAAGAAACAAAGGGAGGTAGAATTTCTACTTGCAACATTTAGAATGCGCAGGCACAGAACAGAATGGTCTATTGTTCATTGTAGTATGTAGTGCATCTGGTACAAAGCGTACATGATAAGACTGTATCAAAGAATGTGTATCCAAGAAAGTATAAATTGTGGGGAGTTCATAGAAACAGGGCTCTCGGTCTTTGGAAGCGATTCCACCGAGACCCAGCTGGCTGAATAAACTGCGAATTTCCTCTCCGTGGGTCTCGATCTCTATTTTCTGCAACACAGCAATTGCCAAAAATTTACTTCGTGAGTGCTTTGAAATAGTGTTAGGTTCCTCAAGCTTCACATGCTTGAAAATTAATTTAAAACCTCTGCCTTTTCAAGGAAACACTGACTTTCTCAGTAAGTTAGCTCAGGGATCTTTTCCAGATTTCATCCTTCTGTGGCACTTCTTTTTCCAGACTTAGAAAATCAGGAACCAACTATGGGCTCAGTTTGCTCAAACCAAGTGTTTCCAGCAACTTTTGTTTCCAGTGATTGAGAACAAGGGGCTGATGTTCTGTTTTGTTCAGCCATGTCAATGAGCAAATAAAACTCTCAGAACAGAAGTACATGCTAAAATGAGGATATTTAAGTGAACTTTTAAAAGAGGATGTGCTGATATCTCTGTTGCAGTGGAATGTGGCAGTCATCCCTTACTGTCTTTAGCCCATGATGAAATAAAGTCTAAATTGGAAAGTTTTGCAGGGCTCAGAGTACAGTCAACCTTCCATATTTGTGGTTTTCACTTTCACAGATTTGGATGCTTGCAAGTTTCTTCAACCCCTGCGCCCCCCACCTCAAGTGCTTCTTTTCCAAGAAGCACTCTCAGTGGCTTCGATCAGGCTGCACAGCTCTTCAAAAACTCACCTCTAGTCCTCTTCCTCCTCCACCAGCCATGTCCTCAGCAGCTAAAGATGGCTTGCAGCCCAATTTCTCAGCACCACAAACCCACTCCCAATGCCCTCTGCACACTCAAGGAAGGAGATGGACAAGAGAGAGAAAATATAGGGCCAAGATGCCAATCCACTCCTTTTCCCTCTCCTTTCCCTGACCTGCTTTGGACTCTGGGTGTCTGCTGTCCCCGCTATGCCTCAACACCCCCCCCCTTTTGATATTTGGTCTCCCTGCCATTCCTCAACAACCTTCCCACAAATAACATACACACATTTTGATATTTGTAGTATTTTCACTTTTGTGGGGGCCCTGTCCTAACCTTAATGAATGTGGAGGGCTAACTGTAGTCTTTTTAGTATTCCACCAAAGTTTATTTTTCCAGTCAAGCACAGTATAAGAAATTGTCAGGGATTCCAGGCAGGGAACCCTGGGAAAATGATCAGCCCACGGCAAAGATGTTGCATCATGCTCCAGCTGTGGGTAATTGCAAGGTTGCATAAGAAACTGGGGTCGTGTGCAGATGGTAGAGGGAGGTGTGCAAACCTCTACCTGATTGGTTGTAGATATGTATATAACAAAGCAACGCCAGTATGTATTTGTCTGTTGACCAAACCTGGTGCCTGGCGCAAGCTTTTGTCCGTCTGTCCTATGTTTTGTATATAACGGAACTTTGCTGCAAGATAAAGTGCCTGCTGTTTTGGAAGAAACTCCTCCGTGTGTGAGTATCCTTATGGGGGAACAAGGCTGCTGCTTTTGGCTTGCTGAACTCTGGCTTTTCCGCTGCGTTTCCATGGGGCTGAAACTCCTATCATCCCCAACAGTGGTTATGGGCCCAGTTAACCCTCCACATTCATTATGGGCCCAGGCCCAGAGTGCACAGCATCCACAGAGCACCTGTAGTTGTTTTTCCCCTGGATACTGGGACTGTTTTTGACTGTTTGCCTGGCTCTCCGGTGCTTTGGGAGTCTGTGTTTTGGCAGAGAGACGGTTAATTTTCAGTCCGGTGCTGTTCCAGGACACTTTGGAGGAGGAGGCCAGCCAGCTGCGTTCCTGTGTTTTGTTTTTACAAAGGCAGCAGAATGACTGAAACAAGCTTTGTGCGTTTTGAAAGACTAAATGACACGAATTATCAAAGCTGGCAGATTTATGTGAAAGCATCTCTGATAAAGGAGAACTTGTGGCACGTTTTGGAGAGCGAGGGTCGGCCACCGGCCAGTGCGTCGGCTGCTGAGATAGCAGTGTATCGTGTTGCTGATGAAAAAGCCAAAGCAGCTATTTTGCTTACTTTAAGTCCTACCCAGTCGATTCACGCTGCTGCTGCGGACACAGCATATCAGCTCTGGGAGGCTCTGAAGCGTGTGCATCAATCTTCCTCGTGTTTGTCCAAAATGCTATGGACAAAAGCACAAAGTTATGTCCCAGAAGCTGTGTAAGAGAGCACCTCATGCTGATGAAACAGTTATTTCAAGAGGTAGCCAACAGAGGGGTAAATATCCCAGAAATGCAGAAAAGTTTTATTCTGCTGGGAAGCCTCACTAAGGAGTGGGACTTTTTGATGTACAGCCTCCAGGGTGTGCATGAGGAAGAGCTGACTGTAGACTTGGTAACCGGGAGGATTTTGGAGGAAGTCCAACGTAAGCAGTTCGATTCCAGACTACAGTCGGAGGGGAGAACAGCCAGCCGCCAGAAGGGAGAGGCAGCTCCAGAGGAGGCACCTGTCCGGGCAGAAGGAGTGTGCAGCTATGCCAGATGCTGCTACAGATGTAAGAGAGTCGGCCATCTCTAGAAGGACTGCAGAATGCCAGCACCGAGCAGAGGGAAGAAGACAGCCCAGAAGCGGAGGGGCGTGTCGTCACAGGCTGAAGGCCATGTGTTTGTGGCAAAAGAACAGTCTGAGAGTGGTGTGTGGTTGCTAGACAGTGGTGCAACTCACCACGTGGTGAACAATTTAAAGCTGTTGAATGATGTTACAAATGCAAATATAACAGCAATTTCCCTTGCAGATGGGGCACCAAGCAAGGTGCAGAAGATGGGTACTGTGTATGTGCCATGTTTTCGGAAATCGTTTAATAATGTATTGCGCGCAACAAATTTGCAGAACTGTATTTTGAGTGTCTCCCAACTGGCCAATGAGGGTTACAAAGTGGTGTTTGAAGGGGAGAAATGTATAATTACTGCAAATGGTGTTTTTTTGTGCAAAAGGGGTGAAAAAGCAGGGGTTGTACCACATGTTGCCCAAAGGAAAAGTGGCAAACATGAACCCTTTGTGTAACAAACCTCTACATGAAAAGTGTGTACATTATCTCCACGGAGTGATGGGACATGCCAGCTACAAAGGTTTGCAAGAGTTGGCAACAGTATGCCCTGGGTTACAGGTCAGAAATTGCCCTAAGTTCCTAGAGTGCTCTGTGTGTAAAAAGGTTAAGGTAAAGGCTTACCCCATTGCCAAGAAAAGCAAGTGTGTCACCCAACGGCCTTTTGAGGTTGTACATGCAGATTTGGCTGGGCCATTCAAGCCAACTGAAGGGCAAAATAGGTATGTCCTGGTAATTGTAGACAGACACACCAGGTACTCCTATGTCTATCTGCTGAAAGAGAAGAGCGAAGCAGCAGATAAGTTCCAAGAGTGGGTGAATGCTGTTGAGAGGGAATTTCCTTATAAAGTGGCCAGTTTTGTGTCAGATGGAGGGGGAGAATTCCTGTCTAACAGCCTACAAGCCTGGATGCGTAAGAAAGGCATAAGGCATAAAACCACCAACCCCGCATCTCCCGGGGAGGATGGTCTTGCAGAAAGAAGAATTGGGCTGTTAAAACAAATGAAGGACTGTATAATGGAGGATGCCCAAGCCCCAGCAGGACTTTGGGGAGAAGCAATAGTGACAGCAAACAACCACTTAAACAGGATGTGGAGTTTAAGTGTGTAGCAAACTCCATATTACCTATTGTATGGTAGAGCGCCAAACCTGCAGCATCTACGTGTTTGGGGTCAGTTTGCTAGTGCGTATGTTCCCCCAAGTTTCAGAAAGTCTGGAGAGGAGAAATCTAGACAGTTACGCTTTGTGGGATATGAAGGTAACAGATACAGATTTCTACACCATGCTGGCAAAATAGTGTATTTTAGGAGTGCAAACTTCGAAATCCATTCAGGTTGGGATAGATTACACTGTAACCAAGAGGTTTTGATACCCCTGGGTAAAAGTGACAAAAGTGTTCCCGAAATTCCTGAAAATGGAGGGGCAGTGATATCTGATGATGAAAAGGAGGAAAAACCTGGAACCTCACATGACTCCTCACCACCACCTAGCTTCAAACCTGGGACTGCACTCAAAGAAAAGCCTCACACTGAGAGCAGCAGTAGTCCTAGCGAAACTGAGTCAGGAAGAACTAAGGTGCTCATTCCTAGGAGATCCAAGAGGGTAAGAAAAGCCCCTGTCAGATTTGTTGTTCAAGGGGCCAAGCTGTTCAGTGTTGTGGCTAGTGAGCCTGAAAGTTATCAAGAACTGTTAGAGTATCCCAAGGAGGAAGAGAAAAAGTGGAACACTGCCATAGACTCTGAGTTCCAGTCACTTGTCAAAAGAAAGGTCTTCCAGGTGGTAGACAGGCCCAAAAACCAGAAGGTAGTCGGTTGCAAGTGGGTGTTTAAAGGACATGCCTGATGGTACACAGAAGTATAAGGCACGCCTGGGTGCAAAGGGTTTCCCCCAGGAAAAGTTCACCAACTTTGACAGGACTTTTTCTCCCACAGCCAAACCAGAAAGTCTGAGGTTGGTATTAGCTGTTGCTGCCAAGAGGAAAATGGTTGTTCAACATTTTGATTTTGAGACAGCTTACTTGAACGCTGATCTAGAAGAAACAGTCTACATGGAGCAACCACCAGGGTATGATGGCGCAGAAGACAACGAAGTATACCTTTTGCGCAAAGCTCTCTGTGGTCTTCGCCAAAGCGCTCGTTGTTGGAACGGATGCATTGATCAGCAATTGGTGGCACTTGGGTATAAGAGGAGCATCGCGGGTGCATGCGTATATACCAAGGGGGCAGGTGACAACTGTGTCATAATAGTGATATATGTTGATGATCTTTGTGTTGCAGCCAGAAGTGCCAGTGATGTAAAGCATGTGCAGATGGAGTTAGAGAAATGATTCAGGCTAAAAGATCTAGGCAGTCTGAAGTGTTACTTAGGTGTCGAAGTGGAGAGAACCAGTGATGGTGAAATTTTTCTGAGCCAAAAGAAAAAGATTGCTAAATGTGGTCTGTGTGATGCAAAGACAGTCAGAACTCCCATGACAACAGACTTCGCAAATTTGGAAGCAAGTGAGCTGTTCATGAACCCTCAGCTATACCATTCTGTCATTGGAAGCCTGTTATTCATTGCTAACAACACGAGACCAGACATCAGTTTCGCTGTTGGATTGTTAAGCAGGAGAGCTTCCAAACCCAGACAGATAGATTGGGTGGCTGTAAAACGAGTCATCAGATATCTCAAAGGGACAAGAGATCTGTGTCTGAGAATGGTGGGAAGCCAAAAAACACTGGAATGCTATGTAGATAGCTCTTTTGCTGCTGACCCAGCAGACAGGACGTCAGTGACTGGGTTGGTAGCCAGGTATGCGGAGAGTCCCATAGTATGGAGATCAAGAAAGCAGAGTTGTGTGGCACTAAGCACAACAGAGGCTGAATTTGCAGCATTGTCAGATATGGCTAGCGAAATACAGTGGCTAAGACAAATGCTGACAGACATACAAGAGCCTTGCAGCATACCTCTGGAAATACGTGAAGACTCACAAGCTTGCATAGCAATGGTTGAGGCAGAAAACTTAAAGTGTAGAACTAAATACATCGGGTTCGGTACCAAAATGTGAGGCAAATGATCCAGGATGGGATTTTGTGTTTGCAGTATTGTCCATCTGAACATAATATCGTGGATTTGCTCACAAAGGCCCTTCCAGTAGTAGGCCATGAGAAGTTGGCAGGTGAACTGGGCCTTGCCACCAGGGTGTAAGGTGGAAGATGAGTTGTACCCTTGAATGTATGTACCGTGTGTATTATGTAACATGTATTGTATGACATGTATGGATTGTGAAAATGTCCTACACAGTGGCCTGATCATTTTGGAGGGGATTGTCAGGGATTCCAGGCAGGGAACCCTGGGAAAATGATCAGCCCACTGCAAAAATGTCGCATCATGCTCCAGCTGTGGGTAATTGCAAGGTTGCATAAGAAACTGGGGTCGTGTGCAGATGGTAGAGGGAGGTGTGCAAACCTCTACCTGATTGGTTGTAGATATGTATATAACAAAGCAACGCCAGCATGTATTTGTCTGTTGACCAAACCTGGTGCCTGGCGCAAGCTTTTGTCCGTCTGTCCTATGTTTTGTATATAACGGAACTTTGCTGCAAGATAAAGTGCCTGCTGTTTTGGAAGAAACTCCTCCGTGTGTGAGTATCCTTACTGGGGAACAAGGCTGCTGCTTTTGGTTCGCTGAACTCTGGCTTTTCCGCTGCATTTCCATGGGGCTGAAACTCCTATCATGCCCTAGAGAAATAACAGGTTGTTTACTTGTAGCTGTGGTTCTTTGAGTAATCCTATGAACTCTGTGCAAGGACATAGTTCCTGACCTTAGACATCCCAACTCCAACAATGAAGCAGGATATCTGTAAGATATATAGTAAACCCTTTGAGAACCCTGTAAGATATGGATCCTTAGAATGGGTAGAAGCAGTACTTCCACCATTCCACTGTTTTGATGAAAGCGTTAGCTCTTCTCACTCCAAGCAGGCACTGCAGATCTGATTTTTAAACACACTTCCTTGTCTTGCTCCATCTTTTTATTTTCAAGGTTTCAATTCAATACAAACATGAGGAAAATGTGAGGGGGTTTGTTTGTTTGAATGATATGACTATTTCATTAGGATACCAGTTTCCAAGTAATTATCCCACTCAACATTCAGCTCAATGGGTTCATTTATTTACTGTTGAAAGATGACTTTCGTGAAGTAAATGTACATCGTGCTGGTACTCATTGCAGTTACCATACCACTTCTGTTTTCAAATGGTATTTATCCCCATTCAGTACATTCCCAGACCCTTTATTATAAACAGACAAAAAGAACGGAAAAAAAAAAAAACAATAAGGAAGCTGAATGCAAGGTCTTTATCAAGCCAATTACCATCTCCCTGTTTTAGCAAATGTTCCTGTGGAAGTAACGTCAATACATGCAAGCATTGAAATTGCAATTTGTGGCAAGTGCCTCTGCTGAGAGCAGTTAGTCCTGACTGACCTTCCACACGGAGAAGCCTCTTCGCTGTGTTGTTGAAAGCTTGCTTGTGAAGGAGCTTCATGCCTTGTGAAATGCCACAGACTAACAACTTGCTGTTCAGTTGCTCTTGGTAGCAAATTACAGAACCCTGACACCAAAGCTATATGTATACCCTGCTAAGACAAGTTTACAGGTGTTATGAATAGTTCTCCCCCCTAAAAAAAATGACAAAAACATAGACTCAAGGTCATGTAATGCTGGATAGTTATCTGTTCATTCATGAACCCAGAAGTGACTCATAAGGGAGTAAAATATGAGGATGAGGCTGCTTGTGAGTGGTGATAGAAGGAAGAGTGTCAGAATGCTGGATGGAAGATGCATGGTAGTTGTAGAGACAGGTGGGAATTTGAGTCAGCACCTGGCTGATGTTGGCCATCTGACTACAAGAAACTACTCAGCAGCTTTGGGCCTGCAAACTGTTGACTTTAGGGGTTGGACAAATTATTGAAGGGTTGGTGGGATTGCAGGTCCTAGAATTACCCATTTACCATGGCCACTGGGGAACAACATTTCCAAGCTCTCAGTCCAGAGGTTCCTCTGTCTTTATTGCCACCTTGCAGTACCTGGCATCATAGAGACAGGCCTTCCTTCCCTGATTCAACATTAAGTTGCAGAAAGTCCTTTCCTATGAGCTGAAGATGCCCTTAACCTCAGCATTGTTAAAAGGGAAACCAAATGCTTTCAATAAGCATATAAAAATATAGTAGGAGACTACATTCTCACCATATTCTTCACCCACTGGCATGCCCTTCAGCCACACTCATAGCGGCTATGTTTTCGGTATTGGTGAGAGGGGGGCCTTGGATAAATACATCAGTGTATAAGAATTGCAGATGTTCGTCTATTTTAGAAAAGTGATCTGAACAGATTAGAGTCCTTGGGAATTTGAGTGTTGGAAAAATGTGCTGTCTGTCTGCAAAAACCACTACCTCTTTTGAGTTTAATTTCTCTGAAAACAGCCAGTGAGAGCGAAATGAAAGACTGACAGGTCTACTTTATAATCAAAGGGCTGGACATATTTTGTAGGAGCTCTCTAGCTACTATGATTCAAGGAAGAGGTTGTAAATCTAATAAAACTATTTTTTCACAGTTCCCAATGGTTGAGGTGCTTCTCTTCCACATATCTAATAAAAGCATCCTGCTGATTCAGGCAAATAAGCCAAGCATCCTGTTCCCCACAGTGGCCAACAATGCTTATGTGGTTATCTCTTGCCGGCTCTAAAAATTTCCCCATGTACCTTTCCTCCTAGGGACATGCTTTTTCCTGTTCTAGAAAATCTTTTTTTTTTGAGATGTAGCATTCAAAATGGTATGTTCCCAGTTTCTCACACAATAGATTAGTATAAAAACTTGATTCTGTCAATTTTATTTTCAGACACTTCCCTAGTGATCTCTAGCATAGTAGCCACTATGACTGCAAATCTTTTTTTCTTATTTCATCATTGGTAACTCTGATCTCATCAGTTTCTGTGTGAAGTTGGGACGGGAGGTTGTGCTGGAAGAAACAGCAGCTTCTGCACTTGCTCTGTTGCTCTCTTATCCACTAGGGATGAGTTGGCTTAGAGTGTGTTTGACAGTGGGCAGACAGTAGCTTTGATTACTCAGAGGCCCAGGTGCTGTTGGCAGCTATTTTTTTAGAGACCCAGTGGCTGTGGCTGTTTGTCTTTATTGCCAGTGTTCATTCCTTGCTACATATAATTAGTGAATATTAAATCCCACAGATGGTAGTGCAGACCTTTCCAATGCGCTCAGTTTTTACTTTCTTTATCTAAAGGTATATGGTCAGTTCCATTGCAGAGCTCTTAGCTTTACCCTGTGATGGATTTTTTTGTCAAAGGCTTTCTCCAAACTGAAGTATATCATTGGAGAAACTAATTTTCTGGTGTCATGAGACAATCATTCGCATTCATTTTAAGCAGAGATTATCTACCCTGTTTTCCATTATTTTGGATTTTAGGAGATTAGGCTGTATTAGTTTCATTGCTATGGTTGGTTTAATTACCACATACTCTGGTGGTAGCATGATCCAAATGGAGTGAGCTAATGGAATATTTGTGACAATTTTTTCTTTAGAAGGCCTATTCTCTTATTTACACACTTCAGCTGAGCGAAGGCGTGTTAATAAGGTGTGGGGAGTGTTTGAAGATAAGGAAACTCTGACAGAATAGTAAAATTTCACAATGGTGGCCTGAAGAAGTAAATCTCTTGTTGCTGTGTTAACTTGCCATACCTGCTGATTTGGACATAATGCTAAACAGCAATGTGCTGTTGCCAAGAATGAACCTAGATTCTCTGAGTGTGGGAGTTCCTCCCTGTGCCTGGTGAACATAAGGCACCCAGAAACATTTGCTTCCATTTTTTGATGGAAACCAAGCCCAGAAAAACAGGCTGTAATCGTAATTATGGTTACTAGCAACATACCAGCCTCAGTGGAGTTGGCTTGTTTTCATTAACCACAGTTAGGATTAACAACAGTTTAGGAATTACACAGCATAGCAATCTGTGATTAATCTAAAACTTCCGGTCGCATAGGGACAGGGGGGTGATGGAGTCGGTTCACCCCCAGCGGCAATTTTTTGGGGGTATCCCGGCTCCTTGCTTGCTCTCCCACACATGCTGTAGCCCCACCCCATCTGTCGTAGCCTTGCCCTATCCGTCATAGCCATGCCCCATGCACTATAGCCACGCCTCCACACATTGTAGCCACGTGGCATGTGCTGTAGCCCCACCCTATGCACTGTAGCCACGCCCCACACACCATAGCCATGCCACCTCCTGCCCCTGCTCCACACATTCCAAGCTCCGCCACTGAAAACTTCTACTGTGGAGAGGGCATGTGAGCTCATTGGCAGGCTATGCCCATGACCCTGAACTGTGGTTTAGCATTACACCTGAATTTAGCCTTTGTCTTATAAATATCTACATATATGGTGCTGTATTTTCACTGCATAATGAACCATATTTCTACTTTGTAATTTCTAGCAATTACGTCAGTGAGCGAGCACTCAAGGAAGACTGATGCTTTTTAATGTTTATTTTCAGTTTTATGAACATGAAAAACAAACTAAACTTCAGTGTGAATCGATAAATACTAGTAATCTCAGTCAAAGTGGTTTGACTGGAGGAGGAGGTTGATAATATTATCTTAAGCATCAGTGATCAATTCCGATATGGAATAAACCCTCATTTCAAGTAAAGCTCAATAAACTCTTTCTACATACTTTCAAATCTTAATTGTGTCACTACTGCAATGAGAGCTGCCAATTTAGTCTGTAGCATATTGACTATTCTATTTGTAATCCCTGAGCTGTGTTGTGTACCTCATTTGTTTGGCCACATGACCAGTAAAGCTTTCCCTACACCCCAAAAAGAAAGGAGCAGCTGGTTAAATGTATTAGTTATTTCTATGTAGTACTTTTGGAACCATTCTTTGAGGTTTGTGAAAGTCAGTAAGAGAATATCAACACTATGCAGGTGTATCTTTTCAGAGAGACCTTCTACGTTATGATTAAAAGAAGTAGAGTCTCTCAGTTTACACTTAAGGTCAATCAGCAGTGCTGTGTTGAATTTTAAAATAACTTATGTATATGAGCTATATTTTAGCTATATTAAAGGGTTCATTAAGCAAGAGATTATAAACAAGAGGTATGTATGATATGAGTGTCCACTCTTCCTTGGTAGAAGTAGGGTCTAAGTAGACAGTAGTTGGGTCTGTACAGATGTGAGAATAATATTTTTGCTTTCACCTCTTAACCTGCCTGTTTTAAAAAGTTATGAATGGAAGGAAATGGTGGGAAGACATTAGGAGGTAATAGGAATCACAGATGTTGTTTTTAGATATAGGTGCGTTGGAGTTGTGCACTTACTTGTGCTGGTGTTCATTTCTAGGTTGTGAAGGTCAGAAGCATCTAACACAGTTCTGTCAGTAGGCAGAACCTTCAAGAGACCCTGTAGCTTTTACATCTGATCATGGGCAGAGGTGTGGCTACATGGAACTTACGGGAGAGTAGATTGAAAATTGTGATAAATAATGAGAAAGAAGATTAAAACTGGAATAAAATGAAGATCAGGCCAAGAATTAAAAAAAAAAAGATGCTGCACATATTAGGTTCTTGACTTACAAGACTACTTGATAATAGATACATTGGCAGGCACTGTTGGTCATTTGGGGGTAGTTTTTGGATTCCAGCTCTGGAGGTTATTGGGACCTGGGATGTAAAAGTTGCATTGGGAGGCTCACTTTGTCCATCCATGGTCTAGATTCTCTAGAGACAGTGATATTACCTTGTTGACAGAACACAAGGTAAACATATGACTCTGTCTTTGGTGTGGTAATGTTTTTTGAGTCCTTCCAATTCTTTGGCTCTTTGTGAGGTTCCATTCTGTCTCCAGAAATGGAATCTATGGCAAGCTACTTCATGAAGTATTAATGTGACAGCCATCTTATAATACATCCAGAGGGTCACATAGTTAGCAGTATATTATCATTTGTCCTCATGCTCTTTATAATTGAATGTCTTTCTCCATTATTCGAATACATAGTTTTTACAGATGTAAATATACTATGTTTCAGAAATACATACTTTGTGCTATTAAAATGGCTCAGTAAATGGACGTTTGGAGTAATGCATCTTTACATGGCAACATGGCAATCACAACATATATGCAATCTGTAAAGCAACATTGATTGAAAGCACACAGTGGAATAATATATTTTTAAAAAAATATTTTTAAAATGTAGTTCTGAAAACAGGTTTAAATGTCTGTAGACATTTCCTAGTGAAATTTCGTAAGATGAGAAGAGGGGACAAGGAAGATTTCAGAAACGTTCTGTGATGAATTGCCTTTATCTTTGTACATATCAATAGAAGAAGAACAGTATCATGATAATTGTTTATGCAATTCAGCTTGTGCATGGAATTGAACTTTCATTTCTATGAATAGGTATATTCCCCTTTTGGCATGTTTACATCTTTTGAAGGCCACATCTTTTTTTTATGTCATTCAGCCATTTAGAAAAGAATGGATTCATAAAACTATAATTTATACACGAGATGATGAACTAGTTTTGTCGGAGGCAGAGTTTTGTTAGTGGAAATGGTAAATGCATTTGATCAGGACTACATTTTTAATGTTATGGTGTTTTGTTCCTCTCCCCTTACTTTTTATTCAAGTTGGACAATGCAGATGAGCAAGCAGCCCAGATCAGACGTGAACTCGATGGCCGGCTCCAGATGGCTGAACAAATGGCAAAAGTAAGCTTGGGTTTCTGTTTCTTATTCAAAGGAGTGGAATGCTTCTGACTTGAGAATTAATCTCCAGTGAATTCAGTCAGACTCATTTCTGAGTAGCATTTCCCCTTTTGTGTATAGCTCTATTCAGATGTTATCTAACCCAGTTTTAATATGGAAAGAGAATGCATCAGCCCTATCACTTCACCCACTCCACCCATTGTTGCTCTTTACATGTGAGGAGTTGGAATAGGAAACCTCCGATATGTGTGGATGCTGTCCACACAGTCTGGGACCTTGAAAAATTGCAGATTTCATTGAGAGTCTTGGATTTCTATATGGAGACCATCAACAGAGAGGGAGAGGCTAACTAGATTAGTATGTGTAGTTCATTAACTTTTTTAGTAGCAAATTTAAAACTTGACATATAATCATAAAAAAGTGAAGCTAAGTTTTGGAGAGCAACAATTAACTATTATTTCAGTTTATTACTGTGGGGATAACTTGGTTTGTTTTTCCACTTTGGTTAACTTTTAATATTTAATTAATTAGGTTAATCATTAATAAATCATTAGTCATTAAATTAAAAATATTTAATTTTTAGTAATTTCTCTCAGTGGTACAAAGGTCATACTGAGAGTCATGCGTCAGGTCAAAACTCCTTTATTAACAACATGAGGCATATGGAACTACATACATATTTAAAGTAACTCTTTTTCTACAACATGGTACCATTCAAAATAGTCTACACCGTAGCAATGTATTAGCACCTCCTTTGGACCCACTCATCTGGACACTCTTCTCTTCTGGAAACTCTTCTGGACGCTCCCTGGTCCAGTGTCTGATAGCATCTTCCACTTTGTCAGCGTTATTGAAGCACTGTCCCCAAAGGCTTTCCTTCATCTAACTGAACAAGTGAAGGTCTGGGGGCACCAGATCAGGGCTGTAAGGCAGATGTGGCAGGACTGACCATCCCATTTGTGCAAAAACCTGTGATGTTGCCAAAGAAGTATAGGTGTGCATTACTGTGGTGCAACTGGATTGCATTCAGCTGTTTCTGTGGTTTTTTCTTATGGGTGGCTTCTCAAAGTTTCTGGAATGATGCAGTGTAGCAGTCACTGTTCATTGGTGTCCCATGTTCAAGAAAATCAGATGAAATATCCCCTTGTCATCCCAGAAGATATTTACCATAATCTTCTGTGCTGAGCACTGGCTTTTGAATGTCTTTGGTCTAGGGGATGTGGAATGCAGACACCCCACCAACTGGTTCTCGGTCTCTGGGTCAGACAGGCATGCACAGGTCTCATCTTTAGTGCAAACATTCCTGAAAAAGGTGTCCTCATGACCTTCAAATGCTGTCAACAATTCTGAATGCATGTACAGTCTCTTCTCTTTCAAATCAGCTGTTAATTGATGAGGACCCCCCTTGGCACACACTTTGCCATGTCCAACATTGTGGATAACCTGCTTGAAAGCATGTGACCATAGCCAAGTTCTTGAGCAATCTTTCAGTCATACACCAGTCTGCATGAATCATGTCATCAACCCTGTTTTGGTTTTGATCGGTGACTGCTGTCAATGACTTTCCCGTATGTGGTTTGTCTTCAACACTGGTTTCACCTTCTTTAAACTTTTTCACCCATCTTTGCACGTTACTATCATCAGTTGCTGCTTCAGCATACAGATTTCTGAGCCTTCTGTGAGTGTCAGTAGCAATGTATCCTTCTTTGGTCAAGAATTCAATGACTGCTGTTCTGTTTCAAATCCATGGTTATCCAATGTCTAGGAATACAGAAATTATGTTAGACATGCAGGAAGAATTCCTCTGCTTGTGCAGTAGCATCCCGTTTGGATTAATAGAGAAAATGACACACAGGCATTACTTTCAGTATGACCCTCATATAACCAATAAGTCCCAGTTTCAGAGAAAGTTAGTGTTGAAATAAAGATGGTTATTATTATTAGTAGTAGTAGTAGTAACATAATAGTAATAAAATAATAGTAATAAATTCTTTAACAATTTTTTGAAGATAATGTGAATGAATGAATGAATAAATCTTTATTGCTCAGCTAAAAACCATTGCAACTCACCACAGTCAGACAAAATACATCTAAATAACAGAATAAGACATTACAAATGGTAAAAGACTCATATAAAAGCTGACATACAGGAACAACATATGAGGAATAAACGATCAATGTAATGATTTTAAAAAATCGGAGCAATATAAAATATAAAATATGTCTCTAAGATGATATAATGTAGTCCAATGTAAAATTCAATATAAAATTATATCATATTATTTAAAATATACAATTTAAAATTACACTTATGTATTCTATAAGACCAGGATCAATTATTTTTATCACCTCTGTATTATTTGTGGGGATAGTTTCGATATCTAGATCTTATCTTACTTGCAGCTAATGCAAAATTTGCAGCCATAACAGTGACATAGGGGTTGTTATCAGCTAATAGTCCACAAATCTGCTCAAGAGGTGGTCTATTGGAAAGGGGAGAGGAGTGGAGGAAGCAGTGAAGGAACTTTTGCCTGGGAGATGTATATAGAGGGCAATATAAAAGGTAATGTTAGATGTCCTCTACATCCCTGTTCTCACAGATGCAGAGTCTTTGGTGGACAGGGATATTATCATATCTTCCCTTCAAATAGGCAGATGGCATACACTGAAAGCGTAAAGCTGTGAATGCTTTTCTAAGTGGAGCAAAGGTAAGGTTTAAAAGATACTGCTCCATTCCAAAATATGTTTTATATAATGGGTACCATGAGGAATATGCTGTTTGGGAGAGCAAATGTAGGTCACCCCATTTAGAAGCGAGGTAGATTTTTTCTTTAACCAGTTGTTTAATTTTTTTGGAAGAATGGGTGGGTAAGGCTTCTAAATTGATCTCAAAATAGAGGAGTATAGGCCTTACGGAATTTGTCCACGAATTTTGGAAGGGGGATTGTAATTGCTCTAGAAAGCATTTTCTGGGAGGCCTATTGTCGTTCATACTGGCCAGCTTCAGCCAATATAAAGCTAAAGCCACCTGTACTCCAGCTTGTAAAGAGGCTAACCCAGTTTCCGCTCTTAAGATAGAAGCAGGGGTACCTTTGGGGCGGTCAACAAAGATTTCAAAAAAGCATTCTGAACTGTTTCTAAAGGAAGAGTTATCATATCCCCAGATCTCCGCACCATACAATAATTGAGGAACAATTTCCTTTTGAAAGACCTCAACAGTGGGAGCAACCAAATTCCCCCCGTAAAATTTATGAAATCTCAGTAGAGAATTAATAGAATAAGAGGCTTTCAGCTTAACTGCCTGGAAATGCGTTTTCCATGACAGTTTTGAGTTAAAACTCAAACCCAGATATTTAAAATAAGTTTGCTGTTCTATGGAGTTTCCATTAAGTCTCCAACTATGTGGTTTTTTCTTCTTCCCAAAAACCACCACTTTGCTTTTAGTATGATTTACTATTAATCGCTCTTTTAAACAAAAAGCACTCAACTTCTTTAGTAGTCTCCGCATCCCAATCAGAGTGGTAGCGATCAAAACTTTGTCATCAGCATATAGGAGAATCGAGAGTTTAACATCTTGAATGGAAACTGGAAAACATTCTGGGCCACTCATCTCTGTGACAATATCGTTCATATAAAAATTAAATAAAAAGGGCCCCAGAAGGCATCCCTGACGAACTCCTCTGTCTGTAGGGATATTATCAGACAAAAGTCCATTTGCTCCAAGTCTAACCCTAAGGGAGGTATTGGTATGTAACAACTGGATTAGAAAAAGCAGTCTTCTGTCAATATTAGTGTCAGCTAACTTTTGCCAAAGGCGATTTCTATCAATAAGATCAAAAGCAGAGCTGAGGTCCACAAAAGCAGTGAAAAGTTCTTATCTACCTTTTTGGGAATATTTTTGAATTACATGGTGAAGGGTGAAGCACTGATCGATCGTAGATTTGCCCTTCATAAAACCTGCTTGTTCTTCTGCAATAATATTGTTATCAATGGCCCACGACTCCAACCTACCCAATAAGTACTTAGTATATAATTTGGACACTGAAGATAATGTATTGTAGTGGTGATGTAACTGTCAATTGGCATCTCCTCCATGAAAAGGAGGTACATATGCATGCTTAAGTCTTTGCTCAGGCTCAAGCTCATATACACACTCCTGGTCTTTTTACTTCTAATCATGGTTTATGTCAAAGAGTGACTACCATGTGCCCTTAAGAATATTAGAAGCCGAATATGACTGGGAGAACCATCTTCTGTTCTTTTGTTTACTCAAATCATGCCGCTAAATATGAAGTTCCATTTTTTGTTAATATGCAGTGTCAGAAAAAAAAAGAAGCTATTATCTCATTTCTTTAAGTATACAGAGAATATAACTCCTTGGGAAGCTCTTGAAAATAACTTGCTGTATGCTAAATCTGTCTCTTGCTTATTAGTGAAGAATTTTAAGGAGCTCTGTTGTCAAGTACAATATTTTGACTATAGCTTTTTAAGGATTTTTCAGGTGTGTGATATGCTTTACAAATAAAATGTATTAATTGAAATATAATTATTGATATTATTGGTAAAGCTGACACATTTTTATAGTTCACATGCACTTCTCAATTGACATAAAAGATGAAATGAACAGCACAGATCTTCCCCACAGATTTTAATATAATATGATCTGTTTGAAAAGAATAGATGGGAAAGGAAAGGAGAGGGAGTAACAGTATATGTCAGAGATGAATTCACTTGCAGAGAAGTCCTTGCGAGTGATCAAAAGGGACCAGTGGACAGTATTTGAGTAAAAATAAATGGAGAAAGAACAAACAAAAACAAAACTGTGATAGGAGTTTGCTACAAGCCACCAAACCAAGATGAGCTAGTGAATGATGCTTTCCTGAAACAAATTTCAGAAATCTCCAAGAACCAAGAACTGGTAGTGATGGGGGCTTCAGTTATCCTGATACCTGCTGGGAGACTAACTCTGCTAAGCATAAGTGGTAGCTAATATATTGGAAGATTAGAACAGAATTCTAAAAGCCCTTGATAAACTAGAAAACTGTGCTGGAATTAATAAAATGAAATTCAATGAAGACAAATGCAAAAGAGACAAGCGAAAAGGACTGTGGTACTGTTGTTGATCATAAGTAGAACATAAGCCAGCAGTGTGATGCTGCAGCAAATAAGGCAAATGCCAGCATTAAAAAAAGCATCTTTTCCAGGTCAAGGGAAGGAATAACCCCCTTTATGCTGCACTGGTCAGGCCTCATCTGTAGTACTGCATTCAGTTCTGGGTCAGATGGTTTTAAGCTACAGGACAGTAGATTTCAACTGAACATTAGAAAAAACTTATTGACACTGGCAATGGAATCAATTGCTTAGAGAGATGGAGAGGTTTCCTTCTCTGGATGCCTTCAGAAAGAGCCTGGACAGCTACCTGCTGGGGATGCTTTAACTGGAGATCCTTACTGAGTAGAGGGTGGAATCAGATGGCCTATGATGTCCCTTTCAATGGTTCTATGCTTCTATGTCATTTAGATGGAAACAGAACTCTCAGAGCACATATACTGCCTGCCTCCTGTGCACATATGACAGAATAAATGTAAACTGAAACCTGTTTCTAAATTGTGTGTGTCAGGGGGTCTCCGTGTTGCCCCCCTTCTGCCCCTTGTCTGTTTATTTAAGTAAGAGTGAATTAACAGCTGGAATTAGACTGAGGAGGCTTGAAGTGTTTTCCAAATAGATGGATGGATGCTCATGCTAGGAGTTAGAAGGCACTACACAGCTGTTCTTCCTTGCAGCTGAGGAAGTGGATTGACATCCATGAAAACTCAAGCTAAAATAAATCAGTTAATTTTAAAAGTGCTGCTAGATTCCACCCTTTCCCTTTTTGTGCTAAAACAGACTAACAAGGCTATCATTTTGAAGATTATACTTAAAAAGTTTATTCTTGATTCCTTGGAGAATCCTAATATGCTTTTTTTCAGGCTTCCTACGAAGTTTATCTGCCTAATTGGAATAATAAAGTATTTTAGTCTCTGTATATCTCTTCCAATCCTGTATATCTCTTCCTTTACAAGGTTAAAATAACCTTGTAAAATAGCTCATCTGTTTGTTTGTGGGTTGTGGGTTTGTGTGTGTGTGTGTGTGTGTGTGTGTGATTTGTTTTGTTTTTGTTCGTTTGTTTTGTATTTTTATATTCACCTATGAATAAATGCCAGTCAATCATGCATGTGACTATCTTAGTAGTTCTTAAAGTATACAGTGATGCTATTTGAAAGTATACACTGACTTGAAAGGTAACTTACATTCTGAATTTTCTAAAATATTTTCAAGGAAAGAAAATTTCCAAAGTTCATAGCAAAAGAAATGGAGCAAATGTATATAGAAGAATTGCGTTCTTCGGTGAATTTGCTGATGGCCAATTTGGAAAGTCTTCCAGTATCTAAAGGTGGCCCAGAATTTAAACTGCAGAAATTAAAGCGATCACAGAACTCTGCTTTCTTGGACATAGGAGATGAAAGTGAGGTTCAGCTGTCAAAATCTGATGTAGTGCTGTCATTCACGTTAGAGGTAAGTGTACATATTGTGTAATATTTCCTGACATTTTAAATTACTGTAGAGACATTCTGTCTCTTTGTGATTGCGTAATTCTATAGCTACTTTCAGAAATCCTAAACTAATATTTATGCAGCCCAGTCTTCAGAGTTATCTAATACGTTGGATGTTTTCTGAGTATTCTGCTGGCAGAACATTTCAAGGCTCTCAGGGCCATGAAGTGCAAATGTTTGTAAATCTTCGCTTCTGTTGATGGCAAAGTGCTTAATAAATGTTTCTGGTTGTTGAGCTCACTTATTCAACTTGCCGTTTGTGGAAAAGTCATGTTACCTTTCCAAAGGTTCAATAATAATTATAACAACAGAAAAGAATAGGGATGGTCAATCAGATCTTCCTAAATTTCTCCGTCGTGCTTGCTTGTTTTCTTGCTTGTTACCTCAGGATCTCTTCATAGGGTAAGGGTAAGACCATCTTTCCTAAACTATGCTGAATCAGATTGCAAGTAGATAACCATGTTGGGGGGAAAACTAGCGCATAATGTTCAAAATTCTGCTTAGTAAGGGGTCCACAATCTGGGTTGTCATAGACTCTTCCTGTCTCTTCTGGCACGCATGACAAACTGTGACTCTCAGCTGGGAAATGAGGAGGAACCAGTAAATTATTTCTGTAATCCCTAGACCTTGAAAATGTTACTTTTTGGACAACAACTTCCAGAAACTCCCAGCCAGAACGTAGTCCAATAAAGTAACTTTTCCAAGCTCTGGAATAACCACAGTGAATTCTGACAATGCTTGAAATATTTCTGAAGTGCAGTGCACTGGACCTGGAGGGGTGGAGAGAGAGACAATCAGCTTGACTTTGAACTTCATTTTTAGAGGCGTGTCATGACTAACCTGCATTTCTCCAGCAGGAAGATGTGTTCTTCTGTCTCCACTGCATCTCTTTTTCTTTTAACATGGGAGACAAGTCATCTATGCTGTCTCTCATCTGCAAGTTGAAATGGTCTATTCGAGGAGAACTATACTAAATGCTGTTTCTTTGCATTTCAATACATGCTCAGTTAATGGAAAACTGAGTTTTAGGGACAGGAATTTGTATGGACTCAAATATAAAATCTTTTGCATTCTATCAAACTAAATAGGTGTTGCATTTGGCAGTAAACTGAGAGAGAATTGTTTCTAAAGTTCACTCCTTCCTTTTTTCCTTGGGTTTTAGAGGAATTCAGACATTTCCACCACAGGTGATGCCATTATTATAAGTGGGACAAGGTGATGGCTTCAGAGGCTAGCTGAGTTATGGTAAAATTGTGTGTGTGTGTGTGCGCGCGTGCGCGTGCGCACCTTTAACAGGTGACTGTTGACTTATGGTGACCCTATTAATTTTATGGGGTTTTCTTAAGCAAGAAATTTTCAGAGATGATTTTGCCAGTTCCTTCCTCTGAAATATAGCCTATGCCACCTGATATTCATTGGTGGTCTCCCATCCAAGTACTAACCAAGGCTGACTCTCTTTACCTTCCAAGATCAGATAAGATCTGGTGCCTTTAGGCAGTACAACCCTATAAATCAATATGGTTGCAAACAGTAGTAAAGGACACCTTTCCCCTAGTTGCTGTGCTTCACTAGTTTGAGTTGAGACAAGCAATACAGAACTAAGTTCACCTTTTTGTCTCTTAGGATTATTATGATCATTCACATTATGATCATTCACATCTTTCGGTTAACAAGAAAGAATTGTTTTGGAAACACATACTTGCTAGACATAGTTAAAAAGAGATAAACTAGCATAGCATGGCTTTATTTTTGTGAATTTTTGTGAAGCAAGTGTCCTCCATACTCTTGCTATCTGGGCCACATTCTTCTCACTTTGGTTAGACCTCACCTGGAATACTGTGTCCAGTTCTGGGCATCACTATTCGTGAAAGATATTGACAAGCTGGAACGTGTCCAGAAGAGGGCAACCAAAATGTTAAAGGGTCTGGAAACCATGCCCTACGAGGAGCAGCTTAGGGAGCGAGGTATGGTTAGCCTGATGCAAAGAAGGTTAAGAAATGACATGATAGCCATGCTTAAATATTTTAAGGGATGTCATGTTGAAGATGGAGCAAGCTTGTTTTCTACTACTCCAGAAACTAGGACACTGAGCAGCGGGTTCAAACGACAGGGAAGGAGATTCCACCTGAACCTCAGGAAGAACTTCCTGATGGTCAGATCTGTTTGGCAGGGGAATGTGCTGCCTCCGAGTGTGGTGGAGTCTCCTTCCTTGGAGGTTTTTAAACAGAGGCTGGATGGTCATTTGAGGAGGTGCTTTGAGTGTGTGCTCCTGCATTGCAGGGGATTGGACTCGATGGCCATTGTGGTCTCCTCTCTCTATGATTCTTTGATTCTGTGATGGTGGCAGTGAGGAGTAGGAGGGGAAGGAGGGAGGGTAGTCTCTTCCTATGTAAGACATAGTGGAAAAAGAAGCCACCACTCTCTTCGTCATACTGTCCAAAGAGATGGCTCTGCTGTCCGTCAACATCATTGTCACCAGGGATCCAGCCCTATTGGACCAGCGAAGTGTCAGTGGTTCTGAAGTATATCTTATTGACCTCAAAAGAAACTTGAGGTTTTGCAGCTGAATGAACAGCAGAAGAATTTATTAGAATATTTTTTTTTCCACCCAGAAAGCCAGCACTAGGGAATTGAAGGGTAACATTTTTTGAGAAAATTTGACAATGGTGGTAATTACTGACATATTTCAGTCATGGGCTTCTACTGTTACCAGATAGAAAGCCACGTGTGTGTGTGTGTGTGTGTGTGTGTGTGTGTGTGTGTGTGTGTGCAATCAGATGCAGAAAGGTCTTTAACATCTAAAGATACATTTCAGTCCCTCTTTTGCTATCATGCTGTCTTAACATGTGATCTGAGAAGCATGTTAACTAAGTGGACGATATAACATGAGGACTATCCATTCATTGTTGTTGTGTGCCTTCAAGCTGTTTCTGACTTACAATGACCCTAAGGTGAACCTATCATGGGATTTTCTGGGGCTGAGAGCATATTACATGCCCAAGTTCACCCAGTGGGATTCATGGCCAAGTGGGGAATCGAACCCTGGTCTCCAGGTTTTGTAGTCCAACACTCAAACCACTATATATACCACACTGGCTGTACTTGAAGATAATGTTGAAAATGCAAGACATTTTGTTTTGTTATCTCAATACCACTCCTAGTATGCTGTTAATACAGCTGTTGGATGGTTATAGCATATTTGAACTTGTTTTGGTAGGGAAGATGGATGCTTGTATGGTTTTGATTTTTACTTCATTAGTTCTCTTATATTAGGCAGTCCTCTAATTGTTAGTGACATGATGTCTTTATCAAAAAGAAAGCAATCTACTGTGAATAGGGTTGGGTTGAATAACAATAGTAAAACAGAAAATAATTGCTTAGGATAGGAAGGAAGCCATTTCTTGCGGTCTCAATTTTCGTTTGAGTGTTAACACTGGATATTTATTTTGGAATGGTCATGCTTTCTTCACCCACTTTTTATGAGGAGTCTGCATGATGTTATCATCAGATAATTATCCTCCTATGGTTCTCTGAAGGTTCTTTTTTCTCTTTGCAAACTTCAGAAAATTAAACAGGAAATAGGGTAGTTTTCTCCCTTTGGATTTACGTGGGAAACAACAGATTAAAATGCAGCAACAAATAGACATGTAACAGAGTTAAAAACACAAACACCAATTCAAAATACATAATCAGTTAAAAGCTTTAAAAGAGTTAATATTTTAACATCAGTTAAAAATCATACATATTAAAAACAGTCATTTCTGAATTTAAAAATTCTGTCTTCTGTTTTCTTTTATGAGACATAGTTTTGATGCATATAGTGATGGATAGGGTTGGTGTCCATACTTTAGCATAGCTTAACTGGTTTCTGTTCTCTCACCACCATTTCATGTCCTTTGTGCAAATTGCTGAATTGCTTCAAAAGAAAAAACCTTGGATAATGTGTTCGGAATTACCCTTTTCTCACCTGCATAGCTATACTGTGTTCACAAAATGCAGCTCCACATGGAGCTTACAGCAGAAGAACGGTGACAGAGTAACACTAGGAGCTGCCATTTGGGAATTACTTTCAGACGAATAGCTTTATCAACACTGAGAAGAAATAGTTATCTTTCCCCCTCTGTCAATGTCAGGCAGCGGCTAAGCAGACAGAGAGGCAGGAGCTGAGTTTATGGCTTTAGTAATAAAGAAATTAAGAGGTTACGTCACCAAAACAAACATCCAAGTCCCAGGAGCAGCAAACTCAAACAGCAAGGTTTAGCCTGGAACAGAAAGCCCAGGACGCAGATTCCCGGTTGATAGACAGTTGTTGCCCCGTGCCCAACTCCAACAGCGTCTGTCTTAAATACACAGTCTTTAGCCCAGCTGGGGCTGATCAAATGTCCGTTGGCCCAGCTCACAGCTGGAGCCCCTCAAGGCTTCAGGGCCGATTCATCAGACGCTTCTCCTGCAGCCGCTGAGACCTCCAAACCACCCCCTTTTCCAGCCGCCTCTGGAGGAACGTGGGGGGAGAGTCTGCTGCAAACTCTGGGCTGGAGTCAGAAACACCAGCCTCTGTTGAGTCAGAAGCACTAGCTTCTGCCTCTGGAGCACAAACATCTGCTGCAGGTACTGGCTTGGGATCCGTGCCCGGGACAGCTGTGGGGTCGCTGGCAGACTCCTCCCTAGACTCTGAAGGAACCCCCTCTCCTGAAGGCCCCTCCAAGAGATCCTCCCCCGGCTGGGAGTCCAAGTCTAAATCGGAGTCCAAGTCTGAACCGGCAGCACGCTCAGCCTGGCTCATGACACCCTCCTCAAATGCATTGAAGCTGATAGCTGCTTCATTTGTGGTAAATGAGCTGAAACCTCTAAAGCTTTCCAAAAAACTCTGAAGAAGAATAACAGTTCTTGTCAGACAAGTTGTCTGAAAAGTTTTGTTTGTTCTTTATCTCCAGTTTCTTAGATGGCAGTTTGTAATAATGCTGTGCCAATTTCCGTTTGGGGAAATCTATGAAAGTTGGCTCTGTTACAAAGGGAAAGGAGAGCAGTGATGTCCAAATGCTATTAAGACTGTGATTTAGGTACAGAGAAGTGCAAGGAACAATCAGTTAGAGTTAGAGTTAGAGTTTAGAATGTTGTTGTCATGGCAGCAGTTTCCCGTCCTGCCATACAACGCTTGACTATTCGTATATTCATTTCCTATCAGTGTAGTGGGTATTTGTGCAGCTGAATACTTACACTGAGGAATAATTCCATTCTAACACTATTGATAAAGTTGGATGGACAGGTGCATACTGTTGCAGTACATGCTCTTTCACAATGCTATTGCAGTCTTCCTCTAGTTGGTTATATGAATGGGGATCCCACTATCCCACTGTCTGTGAATAATGCTGCTTTGTTTTTTGCCTACTGACAGCAGCTCCATACTGTCGACAGCAATGCCAAAGACCCAGGATCACTTATCTATTCCCAAACAAGACGCCTTTAAATCATTATGGATCATGCAGATGTGACAGTCCATAGGTCTACATTTCTATACTTTTTAGTTTTAATATTGCAGTGTTAATAGATAAGTCTTGTTGCAAATGAACTCTCCTTGGAAGTAGCCTATGTGGTTTCAGGTGATACCTAGGAAAGTTCCAAACAGAAGTCTCGGAATACTCAGTTAAAGGGTACCATGCAGCTATTCCCCCCGAACAACTGATTTTCTCTGATAAGGAAAAACAGATGGGAGAAACAGTAGGGCTTCAAAATGAAGATAACATTAACTGAATCTTTTCATAAAATGTCATAAATGAGACATTGTGATTGCACAGTAAAACTATCATCTAAAAGTACCCTATGGGTAAGTGGTAGAGTTGAGATGTGTTCTAATTAGCTTTGTGTGCAATTTGCTGTTCCTTAAAGAACTGTATGAAACTTATTTGAATGTTCAGAAACATAGGTTAAAATAAATAATGCATATAATTGTATATATATAATATGTAAATTATGCCAACTTCGGATGGGTTGAAATATTATTTTGTAGATAAAGATATTACTGTGGGAGAATATGGATTACTATAACTTTAGAAGTTCTGTGTTTGCACTCATTTCATATTTCGTATTTCTTAATACTGGGATTAATCTAATGTTTTCTGTAATGGGGTTTTAGAATTTTTATTCAAGGACTACAATGAGGATGCTGATATTAATCACTGAATTAAGTAATAAAAAGATACTAACTGAACAACTTTAGATGTATGTATTGATTCACATTCTCTTGTCCCTTTGATGAGAAATAATATTTTGCACACAATCAGTGAAATAGTGTGATCTTTAGTTGAAGTGCGTATCCAAAGCAGTTCAGTTCCCTATAGCTAAATTGTATAAAGATGATGAGGGGAGAGAGTTGAACTGTTAAACTGCCATTTTGTTTGAGGTCATGGAAACATTTTATATGCTTACCCTACCTTACCCCCCCACCAAAAAGTACAATGGATTTTTACACCTAAAAGCAGAAATGTTTGACTTGTATAAATGTGTTTGGTTGTCTGAAAACAAACAAGACCTGTCTATATGAATGAAATTTTGAATAAAATGTTTTATGTTAACTTCAGTATTAGTACTTCAGTAGTCCGAAAGCTTCTTCACACTGAGGAGTCAATGCAACATGCAGCTTTCTGGGTTGTAACCATTAGCTTTGATTTCTGGATCTTGTGTATCCACCAAAGAATATTCCATACCATCAGCAAAAACAGTTCTAATCATTTGTTGGATGGGAATTAAATTAGTCCTTGTTCATCCCCAGATTTGATCATAACTGTCAAATCTGATGCCAGTTCATTGATAGAGAATGAGTGTGGACCCAGTATGGCACAGGTCACAGTACATTGAACCTCAAAGGTAAGATGTGAGACTTCCTTTTGTTTTAGTTTTCGTAAACCCAGTGCCTTGCTCAGCATGGTAGAAGATTTGCACCATTGTCTGGTTCTGGACTGAGGGCATACACACTAGGTTAGGATAAACATAACAGTTCTTAAATGTTGGACAGCAGCGTCTTCAACAGGTGTCCAAACACAACCTATTTTATGCTGCAGAGAACATTACAGAGAGACTGATTGTTGTATGTGCAATAACAAAAGTCTAGAATTTTTATAAATATTCATGTCCTATTGTTTTATAAACATTCATGTCCTTTGTTTTTGATCATCAATGATAAGGTTGGAGCATGTATCCTGGCTATTCTTTTCCAGACTGTTGATGGGCCATATCTTGTATCCTTTTCTTTGTCTAGATTGTTATAATGGAAGTTCAAGGCTTAAAGTCACTAGCTCCCAGTCGTATTGTTTACTGCACAATGGAAGTGGAGGGAGGAGAGAAACTCCAGACAGATCAAGCTGAAGCATCAAGACCACAGTAAGCTTTATTTTTCCCCCCCTTGTGAATGGGTATTAAATGTTGTGCAGAAATTGTGCCTCAGAGCTAGGGCCACCTTGGATAATCTTATTTATATTATTTCTTGAGGGAAAAGGAAACTATTAGTTTAATGCTGAGAGCACTTTTCAACACATATCAGGAGCTTAGAGTGCCAACTTGCTTATTATAGAAGTAACTAATGCAATTTTTCTTAACTTTTGTATGGACTCTGTAGTTCAAAGAGATGTTACATTTGTTCTTTGCTTCTTTTTAGTTGGAACCTTCTCTTCAGTTCTCAGCTTGTTTCACAAGAGCTTTCTTGGACTGCTTTTATGCTCTGACAACTTGGAATATAAAACATAGTGTATTAGAATAAATGATAACAATAATAATAGAGTTAAAGTTTTCCTTAAGTATCATTAAGTGTTAAATGATAACCAGTACAAGTATTGGTTAATAATAATACCATGTTTGTAGTCAAGGTAATGTGCTGAGGATGCTTTAAACGTGTTTATACTATTTTCAAATAATTTAGTTTATCCACTATAAATTACCTTGAAGTGCCTGCTTTCTTTTCCAGATTAATAAGGTGGTAGCTTGTATAAAATTTTTCAAACCAATTCTCTAGAATGAATCCTGAGAAAGCTTTGTTGAGTTGTTAATTTTGGGTAAGCCTTCCCCAACCTTTTAGGATACGTTTATTTCTAAGGTTGTCTGGTATTTATGGAGGATGCACTCAGCAAAAGAACTTCAGGGGGAAAGCATCATGCCACTTCTAATTTGAAATAGCCAGATTGACATAGGAAAAGATAATTAAAGGTGTTTTTGGTTTATTTGATTGACCTCTAGGTTGTCCACTTTCTTCAAAATCTGTTTCCTCCTGTTAAAATGTCATTCAGAATCTTTTGTAGATGTGGTTTGAGATAGATTTGCTGGGACTTCTCTTTCTCTTTAGTGTATCCTGTGTGTTAAAAAAAAAAAGCAGTTTCAAAGATTGTTTCGAAGATTACAGAGTCAAAGAGCTCTGTAAACTACAGCTGTGATGTTGGCACTTGTTCAAAATGAGCATAAAATCCTTTAGGACAAATTATAAGCATGTAAATGTTATTAAGCACATTTTAAAACCTGCTGTTAAGAGAAACTTTCTTCTAACCTATGAAAAAACTTTCTCATGGTCTCAGACATGAAAACTAGTAAAAAAGGAATCTGCTTTAAGTCAGGTCAAACTGTTTGTCTGCAACCCAAAGATTTTACAGATGGGACCTAGAACCTGGCCCTGTCAATAGGCTGAGTGGGGCAGGTGCCTTAGGCAACAGATTTGGGGCCTCATGAAATGGAAGCAAGTTGATAAGTCATGTGGGTGCTGTATTTTTACTGACAGGAATGTAAATATGCATTTGGGGCATTTTATGCCTCATAGGCCAAAATGACTTGGCTGGTTTTATGTACTATTTAAGGGGCTGGGAATTGGCCCAGTGTACCATTCCATGATTCATCATGGAAGCATCTGGCGGCAGCCAAACAAATATTTGAAAGACAGAGAGTGCCAGGTAAACAAAATAATTACCATAGCAAGAGGTGAGGCTCAGATTACAAAATGCCCAGCACAAGAGATGACCTTGTTAATGAGGTAGAAGTGGTTGGATCTTTAGGTGGGGTGACCATGCCCTATTGGAATTTGGCATTCAGTGGGAAGGAGAAGATACGTGTAGCCAGACACTCATCTTAGATTTTAAAAAAGCGGACTTCTGTAAACTTAAGGAGCTGCTGGCTGAAATTCCGTGGTCAAGAATAGTGAAAGAGAAAGGAGTTCAGGAGGCATGGGAGTTCCTTAAAAGGGAGATACTGAAGGCACAGTCTAAAACTGTGCAAATAAGGAGGAAAAATGGAAGGCATCTGAAGAAACCACAATGGTTGACTAAAGAACTCTCAGCTGAGCTAAGCGTTAAGAGAAGCATGTACAGGAAATGGAAGAGGGGGGAAACCACCAAAGAAGAATTTAAGCAAGTAGCCAGGGGATGTAGGGAGAAGGTCAGAAAGGCTAAATCACAAAACGAACTTAGGCTGGCCAGAGACATCAAAAACAATAAAAAGGGCTTTTTTAGATATGTCCGCAGCAAAAGGAAAAAGAAAGAGGCGATAGGGTCACTGCGCAGAGAAGATGGCGAATTACTAACAGGGGGAAGAGAAAAGGCAGAACTACTTAACACCTTCTTTGCCTCAGTTTTTTCCCAGAAGGATACAAGCACTCAACCTGGCGGTTGGGGAGCAGGTGAGGAAGCAGAGGAAATGAGGCACATAATAGGTAGAGAGGTGGTACAAGAATACCTGGCCACACTGGATGAATTCAAGTCTCCAGGGCCAGATGAATTGCATCCTAGGATATTTAAAGAACTGGCAGAGGTCATTTCGGAACCGCTCGCTATAATCTTTGAGAAATCTTGGAGGACAGGAGAAGTTCCAGCAGACTGGAAGAGGGCAAATGTTGTCCCCATCTTCAAGACGGGAAAAAAAGAGGACCCAAATAATTATCGCCCAGTCAGCCTGACGTCAGTACCTGGAAAGATCCTGGAGCAGATCATTAAGCAGTCAGTTTCTAATCACTTAGAAAGCAATGGGGTAATCACGAGAAGTCAACATGGATTTCTCAAAAATAAGTCATGCCAGACTAATCTTATCTCTTTTTATGATAGAGTTACTAGCTTGCTAGATGAAGGGAATGCTGTGGATGTAGCATTTCTCGATTTCAGTAAGGCCTTTGACAAAGTTCCACATGACATTCTTGCAAAGAAGCGAGTAAAATGTGTGCTGGATAGAGCTACTGTCAGGTGGATCTGTAACTGGTTGACTGACCATTCCCAAAGGGTGCTCACCAATGGCTGCTTTTCATCCTGGAGAGCAGTGACTAGCGGGGTGCCACAGGGTTCTGTCCTGGGCCCAGTGCTGTTCAATATTTTCATCAACGACTTGGATGAAGGAATAGAGGGCATGCTCATCAAATTTGCAGATGACACCAAATTGGGAGGGGTTGCTAATATGCCAGAGGACAGGATCAAAATTCAAAATGACCTGGTCAAATTGGAGAGCTGGGCCAAGGCTAATAAAATGGAATTCAACAGAGAGAAGTGTAAGGTCCTACACTTAGGCAGAAAAAATGGAATGCAGAAATATAGGATGGGGGACACGTGGCTGGATGGCAGTACGTGTGAAAGGGATCTAGGAGTCTTAATAGACCACAAGCTGAACATGAGTCAGCAGTGTGATGCGGCAGCCAAGAAAGCCAGCGCAATTCTCAGCTGCATCAATAGGAGTCTGGTGTCTAGATCGAGGGAGGTACTGGTACCACTCTACTCTGCTTTGGTTAGACCTCATCTTGAATCCTGTGTCCAGTTCTGGGCACCCCAATTCAAGAAGGACATGGTCAAGCTGGAGCAGGTCCAGAGGAGGGCGACCAAAATGGTGAAGGGCCTGGAAGCCAAGTCCTATGAGGATAGACTTAGAGAGCTGGGTATGTTCAGTCTGCAGAAGAGAAGGTTAAGAGGGACATGATAGTTATGTTTAAATATTTGAAGGGATGCCATGTAGAGGAGGGAGAGGGCTTGTTTTCTGCCGCTCCAGAGACCAGGACAAGGAGCAATGGATTCAAGCTGCAGGAAAGGAGATTCCACCTGAACCTCAGGAAGAACTTCCTGACAGTCAGGGCTGTCCGGCAGTGGAATATGCTGCCTCGGAGTGTGGTGGAGTCTCCTTCCTTGGAGGTTTTTAAGCAGAGGCTGGATGGCCATTTGTGGGGAGTGCTTTGAGGGTATTCCTGCATGGTAGGGGGTTGGACTGGATGGCCTGTATGGTCTCTTCCAACTCTACATTTCTATGATTCTATGATTCTAAGTCAAAGTGAATAAATTCAGATGAAAGTAACCTGTTCTGAAGTCATGGTGTTAGGCAGTTGAATGAGATAGAAAATTGAAGAGGTGTGGAAAGAGAAGGGTAACAAGGTATTTTTTAAGTAACAGTTGTGTGTTAAAATGGACACTTGGTTCTGGCTTTTAGATACGCAGTGGAAGCAAATGAACATGGACAATTTAATCAGTGAACTGCAGTATTCCCACCCCCTGTTTTAATGTCATCTGTGATTTACTGAAAACCAAAAATCAAAATCTTCCCCAAACAAATATCTTTTACAGTCCCACTTCAGCTTGGATAAAAGTTCTGAGGAATTTTCTTCTCTCATAATACAGTATTTTCTGGCGGTGAGTTGGATAATAAAACTGTTAGTATATTGATGCATTTAACTATTTTGTAACTCTGAACTGACTTCTTTCTTTTTATTAAAAAAAACCCTCTCAACATAGTCTGAATCTCACAATTATACGCAGTAGAGAGGCTGCCACTTAAGAACATTTTGAATGGGGGGAATGAATACTCAGTAACAATTTCTTTAAAAAAATACCCTAAAGGATAGCAGAGGAAGAAGGAGAGAGAACAATAAGGGTAACAAAGGAAAATAAATAGTTGATAAAATGAAGTGGGGAGAGAGAGAGAACAGAGAGGAATGTGGGAAATGATCCACTGATTGTATAGCGGGGTTGAAAGGAGAACTGTGTATTAAATCTACCAGTCATTAGAATAGTTGCAACCCTTGGAGCTGTTCACAGCTTAAAACTAAACAATAGATTCTTGTTGCTTTCACAAAAGAAATAATGCCACCACCAAGAAGGAAGGAAGGAAGGAAAAACAAAGAAGGAAGGAAGGAAAGAAGGAACAAAAGGAAGACTCCTACTGTTGAGAGGGAGACAGGCTTTTCCCAGTGTCTATGATTTTTGTCTGTATGATTTTTGTATTATTAAAGAAGGAAATTCAGTAGCGGTATGTGTTGAAGTTTTGGTAAAATATTATTGTAGGTGTCAGGAATTTGGTGTCTTTGTGGATATCAATGTATGTGCTGGGGAATCTGGAAGTACCTAACAATGATATGAGGGTTAGAGTTAGCCAAACTTGCTGGGCCATTCAGGTAGCTGTAGTCCACAAATTCTGATGTTGACAAGTGGGCATAGGTTCAACATAGGTTCAACTGCAACATTGCACCCATGGTTTTGCTCTGTCAACAACTGTGCTTTCAGTGTGGACATTTGAATGAGGATACCCACTCATACTCATAGGAATGTGACCTGTATTTTACTCAACATTTGCATAGCGGCAAGTGGACTAGCTCTGTTTCTTCAAAATCCAAGTACATATTCTAAATACTACATATGAATGACCCATGCACAGGTCTTCTGTAGACTTAAGAGGTTTTAGAGCAATGAGTCCCAACCATGTGTCCTCCAGATGCTGTTAGACTACAATTCCCAGGGCTCCAGGCCAGATTGATGTTACAGACCAGATGAATTTTAGTTGGCGACTCCCTAGCCTATGTGTACCATTAAAATATGTATATATCATTAAATAAGAACATATAACCTGGTAAAAACTTATAGAAGGTAGAATACAGAGCATAAGATCAGTGACAGTTTCTGCTGATTTTCTGTCTTTCTTAAAATGAAACAAGAAAAAGAAAGAAAGAAAGAAAGAAAGAAAGAAAGAAAGAAAGAAAGTAGTTTAGATTTCAAGTCTGGGAAAAATACCAGATGTTCCTTCAAAGAATGTAAATGAAAAATACAGAGAATGACTTCAGGTCGCCCTGTGAGTTAATACACTAGAGACACCTGCCCACAGATAGTGGGGTGTATTCTAAAAGCAAGGTGTGCACCAGAGTCTAGTGTACCAAACGAAAAGAGAAGATGTAAATCACTGATTGGATAACCAGTGCACTGAATGAGAGTCAGAAGAGAGTAAAAGAGCTCAGTTAGGGCCATGTAATTAGGCTGCTATTCAGCATGCCTCCGACGTGGGAAGAGAAGGCAACAAGATGTAACCTTTCTGGAAGAAGCTCCTGATAAACCCTGACATGCCACCATGAAATGCTGATTCATGGTCATAAGGCTAGGATAGGTACATGCCTATATACTATTAATATAGTAAGAGTTGTTTACAATTTGCTTAAGATTAACCCTTGAAAGCAAAAAATGAGATTGTGTTCCATCATAGAAAATGGTTTGGGTATTAAGAAGAAAGCCCAGATGAACGTGATGCCTGTATGACTTAATATAAAATCCCTTACAAATAATAATACGGAATGTAATGAAGTTGAAGTGCCCAGGAATTGCTACATCCGTATTTCTCCCTTAAGAGAATGTATATGTATGTATATATTAACACATACTTATAATAAATAGCCTGAATTAGTACCAAAAGAGTCTGTTACTTCCCATGTAAATATCCTGTAACTCCAAGGCGATATTTAAGTGGAGTGTTGATGTTAATTTGACTTGTTGAGTTTAACTGCTATCATAAGTTGGAAACTTTGGTGCTCACAGGTTGATAAAGGTGAGCCAGAGAGGACCCAGAATTAGCTGAAAAGTGCCAAGGACCCTCAGTCCCATAGTCCAAGACATAGATTGGGGAACAACACCTGTTTCAGTGAGGGCTGTAGCTCAGTAATGTCTGGAGATCCAAAGTTGGGAACAGCTCCTTTTAAGAAAGTTTTTGGAAACTGTATGATATACTCCAAACTTATGAATTAGATAAACTGAGACCTATTATATTAGGAAAAAGCTAATATTAGGCCCTTTCCGCATGTGGAGGGGGAAACGGGGGAAAACACGCTGAAACGGAGTTTACTGGCAGCCGGGTAAGTCCGTCCCCATGCAGAGCAGCGCGAGCTCGCTGTTCCGCAGTCCTCTGGCATCCAGAATGGTGGTTTCCGGCTGGCGGAGGCTCTCCACCAACCGGAGAAGCTCGCCAGCCGGAAGCCCGCTGCCGGCAGATCTGCAGGCACGCACTGGTGCGCGCCTGCAAATCTGCACCGGAACGCGGGAACAGAGTGGCACGGAGTGGCGCGCTCCGTGCTTTTGAAAAACCTGTAAAAACTGGTTTTTAAAAAGCACACTGCGTGACCACTTCGGGTCGCTCCGGAGCGGACTGAGGTGCGGAACTGCGACAAGTAGTCCCACCCGGTCCGCTCCCAAGGTGCGGACGACCTCCGTCAGAGGTCGCACCAAGCCGTACTACTTACCCCGTGCGGAAAGGGCCTTAGTTTCGTACTAAGAATTGTGCCTCACAACTCTCATGCAAGCACATTAGAGCCAACCAAACTCACTAAGAGCAAAGAATAAGTAAGTTTGAAAAAAAGCACATAGCAACAACTTTAAGCAATATATCCTTTGGTTGACTTATGATGGATTTTCTGTTGCCAAAGAGAAATCAACCAGGTAGCTGCTGGAAGAGATGATGGTTGATGTGTCCCAAGAAACTGAACAATCCAACCAGTAAGACTTTTTTAAAAAAGAAAAAAAAACCTAAAATCCAAGAATGACCTCTTTACCAACAATTAGAAAGCCATTGAAAGAGTAACAGCACATCATAAAAAGCTGTACTCTCTTAATTCTATCACATTAGTTACTCTGTCAGACGTTATAGAGAGATTCTAAGTAGGATACTGTCATAAAAATGTATGTAAAGACTCTCATATAGTGTTTATGTTGTTGTCAGTCTAATGCAAATTACGTAAATTGTGTATAATTTCTTATTGTATTTTTTCCTCTTGCTCTATTTGATTTCTGGTTTGTCGCTATTGGATTGAGGGTTTTTTTGGTTACTAGTCTTTGTCTGTTTTAATAAAAATAACATTAAAAAAAATATAAAAGATTGGTAAGCAAAGTGAAGATCTTTTCCTCTGCACCCTCCTACCAGCCACTGCTAATGTGCCTACGTGGGCAATGGATGGGGGAATGAAGGCAGTGAAGATCTTTCCCCCTGCACCCTCCTGCCAGCTTCTGCCAGCTCGGCCGCCTGGGCTTTTGGCAGGAGAGTGCAGGGGAGCAAAATATTTTGCCCTCTCTCAGCCTGGGCAAAAGGCCAGGGAATGGAAGGGGGAGAATGATGGGGGGAAGCAGGTGAGCATCCTGCAAATAATCAAATTCGCAAAAGTCAAACCTGCAAATGTGGTGGGGATAAGGCATAAAGAAGAGAATCTGAGAAGATTGCAGAGGAGGCTACAGTTCAGATGGAGGAAGAAGAAAGCAAAAGTTAAATTTAAAATGAAATAGAACAAATAATGTCTGGTTGAAATAAAGTTAAGATTTGGTTACAGATATCTAAGACAATGAGAATTAGATGTAAACAAATTTGATAGAAATATTGGAGTTTAAATTCAAAGGAAATGCAAGAGTTATAAGAGTGTTTAAGGGGAGAATGGATTTAGTGATGCTATATAACATGTAAGAGATTTACAGTTATGTTTACTAAGGATTGATATTATGTAATCTGGTTAGTAAGTTGTTATTATCAAAACTGAGAGAATGTCCACTGGATGCTGCAAAGGCCCTTCCAATGGGAACTGGAGCAGGGGACAGGGTCTGGGACAAAAAGAAGCCCAGAGTGAGACCTGGTCTCACCAAAATCCCAGCAGGTAATTAGAAGCACATCTCAGAAAAGGAGAATGAGGGATGGGACATCAAAGCCTTTTTTCCCCCATCTCTCGCATAGGCTTCCTGTTGTCCTGAACACATCAGCAAATGTCCACAGCAGCAGGCTGGGGCGTAAGAGTAGTTGAGTAGTCAGTCCAATCTGAATTAGTCACAGATTATCTGAGCAAGATGCAGAGAGAATCATGAGGGTGATCTTTGCCAGTCCAAGCATCGTATCAGAAGTCCAGGTATGTGAGACAGCAAAGAATAAGCAGAATAGTCCATCACAGAGTCAATCCAAGGTCAAGACAACACAGGAATGGAGAGTACTGCTAGGCAACCAGATAAGACAGTTGTCAGCACTAAACCTGGAAGACAACCACTGCAATATTTATGAACATCTCCTTCAAGGTCAAAAGGTGTCTCATCAGTGCTAATTGGGTTAGCATTTATTACTCAACCAGCTCTGAGTTTGGCATTTTTCTCTCTGTCTCTCAGTGAAGGACAAGGGCATATTATCTTCATTGTCTGAAGCCTCTTCCATGTTTGGCTGGGGAACAGGATACTCCTTAGCCACTATCTCCTCAAACTCAGGGAAAACTGCAGCCTTCTGGCAATCTGCCTCCTCATCCTCTGAGTCCTCCAAGGGGCAACCTCTGTCTTAACTCTGACCTCTCATGCTGTCCTCCTTCTCCTCTCTTTGTTCATGCCCCCCAAGAAACTACTTATGGTCACTAAGGGGCATGCACCTGCTTTGCCAATGACGGGACCTTCAAAGAAGCTCAAATGGGAAAAGCATTTAAAAAGGAAGCCAAATCTTTGCTATTGGAGGAAAGCATCATGGGGGAGAATGCTTTGCGTCACTATTTTGCAGAGAGCAGTCAGTCCTCAACAGTGCACCCAGAAACACACAAACAGAGGATTTCCCTTGTTTTTCACATTTGCTATATTTGCAGGCTGACTTTTCTTGCACCCCCCCCCCCTTCAGGAACTATCACACCCCCTCCTTATGGGCATGCCCCACAGTTTATGAAACACTATTTTAATCTTCCCCTTTTCTTTTTCCTTTCTTTCTCTTCCTTTTTTTTCCTCTTTTTGTGTATTTGTAGAATTTTAGTGTATCTGAAAACTTTTAATATATATACATAAAACTGACCAAAGTTGTTAAAATCAGTTTTCACCAGTCAGAACAAAAACATTTTAGAACTTGCCGTTACTATTTTCTTTAGACAGAATGGGAATGCAAGTAGTCATTAAATAGCTAGGTGATATATTGTGACTCTCCAGGTAAATTGACCATTGAAAAGAACATTTAATTCCCTTAAGATGTGACCAAAACGAGTTCAGCAGTATACCAAAAAATATATTCGTCTAGCGGGGGATTTGCACTATAATTATTACTAGACAGTCTTATTACTAGACAATTATTGTCTGGACAGTATAGGAGGAGGCAGCAATAGCTGTTAACTATAATTCCCACATAGATCAAGGATAGCTCATTGTTGCTCAAATTAAAATGTGGCCAGTGTACAAAAGTCAAGTGTACCTGACTGTCTTTCTTGTTGCCTATTTTAGGGAAGATGGATTTCTCTTGCAAATGTTAGATAATGAGTCCTCTTCCCATTTTACATATGTTAGGTTCATAACATATAAATCTAAAAGCGCTATTGCTTGCTGGGAGCTTCAAGGGCTGCTGAAGCTTAAGTATGTCTTCAATTTAATTAATTTAATTAAATTTAATTCATGAATTAAAATGTCCTCATTTGTACAAATTTTAGTTTATTAAATCATTTGATCAAATTGACATATTAGTAAAGTATCATTTCTTAAAAACTGCACAGACGTTTCAGCTAACGTACCTCACTGGAGGCATCATCTCTAAACAGTCGTTTGGTTGGTCCAAGTACAATTCTAAACCACAGTTCAGTCTTAACTGTAGTTCATTTTCAAGGCACAGTTCAAAATTCTGGTGATGAACTTTAAAGCCTTACACATCTTGGATTCAGACTGTTTGAAAGAATGTACCTACCTGTGTGAGTGTGCCAACTTTTAAGATCTTTGCAGGAAGGTTTTCACTCCATCTCACCACCACTACCACCACACTTATGTTTGGTGAGGACATGGGAGAAGGCCTTCTTGGTGGCTGCTCCCAAGGTGTGGAATTCCCTCCCACGAGAGGCTTGGTTGGCCACCTGTCTCCTGTCTTTCTGCTGGAAAGTAAAGACCTTTTTTTATTTAGGAAGGGTTTTGGCTCTTAACTTACTGTGGCAGAAGGATCCTTTAATGGATGTGTTGTGCTTTTGTTCCTTTATACTATGTTTTGATGCATTTTTAAATTGTATTAATTTAGTGTTTTAATGGAATTGTTCAGTTTTTTTTAACTTCACTTTCCAATGGGTTTTAGCTGTGCTTTGTTTTAATTTGTTGTAATTCATATTGGATCCCATATGAGGAAAAGGCGCAATATCATTTAAATACATACATACATACATACATACATACATACATACATACTGAGATTAAACCTAACCTCTCCCCAATTTTCAGTATCCCTGCCCTCCAGTATGGCTTTGAAGGAGGAGTTCTTAGGCTTTGTATCCGGTTTTGATTAATTATAGCTTGCCATGTCTGTACTTGTATAAACTCTGGTTAGTGGAAGCCAGCAAACTGCAATGCTGAATCGATACTTTAAAGCCTAATTTCATTAAGCATAGTTCAAAGTAACCACATTTTAGTGTTTGCATGACTTCCTAAAAAACCATGGTTAATCTAAAAACTGAAATCGTAGGTTTTGGTCTTCTCCTTGTTGAAGAGTAGGGAGTACACGTGTTTATGGTAAGGCTTAGCTGGTTTTTTACAGGTAAGCCATGGTTTCGTGTTAGGTACAAATGGAAAAGAGAAAGTCAGTGCTTCTTGTAAGATAGTGCCTGATCCTTGCATTTTTATAAGTACACACTCCCATTCACACCCACCAGCTGGACAGTGATTTCAGTTGTTTAAAAAGCTAGTTTATGAAACACTGCACACTTGCACATATGAATTTATGTTTTTTTAGGATAGTTTGGGAATGTTTGGCCCTCTATTGTTGGGTTCCAACTCCCATCAGCATTAGCCGTCATAGCAAGTGATTAGGAATGCTGGGAGTTGTAGTACAACAACATCAGCAAGATCACAGGGATGCCCACCCCATCATCTTTTAGAATACTGCTGAAAACAAATGAGCTTCTTTGTGTGCTTTGTGTGCATTGTCTCGTATAGCAGACTTTTTTAAAAAAAGTTATAAAGTACAACTATGCGATCCTATATCTTGGTTGGTCCTATTTGTGTTTAGTTTTACAAATTAATCTTCTGTATTGCTCTCTGAAATGCCAGCCATATTTGATGTCTGTTACTGTTTGTGAAACATTGTATTAGCCCCTCCCCTCCCCTCCCCTCCCCTCCCCTCCCCTCCCCTCCCCTGCAAGCCGCTATCTGCTTTCTTAAGTTTTCAAAAGACCACCCACATAAACAGTGACCTTTTCTCCTGAAGCTCAGGAGATAACATCTTCACTGAATCCTGGCTGTATGAAGAAAAACTGCTTTGTTGTTTTCACACTGCAGGGTTTCCTTGTTTCCTGAATGGGAAACCCCTAGCATTTTCTTTCTGGCCTTTATTATCATTGCTCTCTAGAACTACAATGGAGCTCTGCACAGACGTGTCTGTGTGACTTCTTACCAAATATAATTTTCCTAGGTGTAAACATTTTATAATAGAATGTCTAGGCAGCAGTGTTTTGCAGCTGCATGATGAAACATAAGGGAGATTACTGGCATTTTTAAGTGTATAATGTAGACACCTACATATTTGCAACCTGCATGAGTTTGCATTTGGTAGGAATAATAGATCCCAGAAGGTTC
This sequence comes from Cyclura pinguis, assembly GCA_030412105.1. Lineage (NCBI taxonomy): Eukaryota > Metazoa > Chordata > Lepidosauria > Squamata > Iguanidae > Cyclura > Cyclura pinguis. Next base: position 78,189,367 of record CM059603.1, on the reverse strand, counting down.
TAACAGTATTGGTTGGGACTATTCATTAGATGTTTACTAATCCGTTTCATTTATGCCCTGCCTTTTCCTTAAGACTGGGCCTCTAGGAGGATCACAACAAGATTTAAAAAATGGAACAGTTGTCTTCTAACACTGAAACACAGTTAAACAATTTATAATACTAAAGTACAGCCCAGTTGAAGGCTATTTTAAAAGGCACATCATTTGAAAAGTGTATCACCCCTGTGAAAAGTCCCTCCTCTGCAGCCAACCAGTTGCCCAAAGTTGGACTGAATTAGGAAAAAAAAAATCTTGGGAGTCTAGGCCAGGGTGGGAATCATATGGCCCTCTAGATGTTATTGGACTGCAACTCTCAGCAGCTCTAGCCAGCAAGCCATTGGTAAAGAATGCTGGGATTACATTCCAGAAACATCTGAAAGGTTTCATGATTTCCACCATTGATCTGGTATTGAGGCCATATTGAAAACAGAGTTAATAGCTGTTCCCCCCACCCAAAAATGCAACTGTGACTCCCCCTTGCTCTCTGTAATATATAATAAAGCTTTCCTTGCTCTGTGATATCATTACAGAGTTCTCCTGGGCTGTTCCTTGTTAGCAGAACCCATCTCTGTGGAGTAGGGACATGGAAAATTCAGCATTCCAGAAATTATAGAAGATATTGTTGAGGTGCACAGACAGCTCTGTGTTGCCATTTTCAACAGTGAGCACCTTGTGGTAGCTGTGCCCTACACTTCTCATGTGTATTGATCGAGGGTTGTCCTGAGACATTTGACTGTGTGAGGAAGACACAATGGTTCACCCTCCATTCCATGCATAGAGGCTGACCAGACTGGTAGCTGAATCTTATTTTGATGCTGGCTGGCTTCGCTGCGCTTGAGGGCAAGACATTAGCTTGGGTTGAAGATCAGGCTGTGTAGTGTTCTGACATTTTTCAATGTCAAAATTTTGCATTCAAAATTTCAATGTCAATTTCACCATTCCAGTGTCCAGTCTTGTCTGTGCCCTTAAGCAATATTCTCCATTTTAACCTTTCCTAAAGTCACCATTAATGTCTTCAAGCAAAGATTTGTGCTTATTTATTGTTTTTGGGTTATAATGTTCAGATTGCTCCCTTTTTACACTCTGTTCAGTATTCATACTCCTCCCCCTTTATTGTTTCATCCCATACAAAAATGTGTGTTTCTTATTTCTGGTGCTAACCAAATCCCACACTATTGAAAAGCAGTGGCTGAATCTTATTTAATATTGATATAGACCTGATCTGAATTCCTTTTCAGTCTCTGCAAAATTAGATTACTTCTGTTGACGGCATGTTTGTAGATGTCCCTAAAATAAAATTATCCATACAATAAACATTCCAGCTGTTAAATTTCTGTCATGATGGGGGATGTAAGTAAATAATACTTGAAACATTAAATTATTTGTCTATGCTTTACTTACTTGGACAGATGTGTAACAGAGTTTTCGACAAAAATAAGATATTGATTTTCTAAGGGTTTGGGATAGAAACTGGAATGTCTTCAGAAATAAATGTTCACGTTGAAAATGAATTAATTTTGGTGCAGCTTAGTGTTCTGTATTACTGATTTTTAAATTGCAGTTCTTTGTGACATAAGTTGGAAAGTTGTGAGTATACTTATTACACTATTTTCAACTGAATGATTTTGTGTAATTCAGAATGAATAATTTATTTGGAACATTGATTGGAATCTCCCACTTGTTGAAAACAAGAATGTGTTGTACACCACAAAGACAGGAGAAACGATAGGATCATAACTTTAAAAGCACCTCCTTCAAAAGATGGAGGTTCTGTGTTGAAAAGTGTGAAAAGGTTGAGGAGACGCCTTGAGTCTCCTGAGCCAATTCTGCCACCGTTGGGGTAAGAGGGAGAAAGAGAGAGAGAAAGAGGGAGGGAGAGAGGGAGAAAGGGAGGGAGAGAGGAGTAGGACTCGAGGTGATTGAGGTATGAATCCAGCCATAGAAACCAACAAGATGATCTTGTTGGAAAATCAAGCATTATGTTTCACCACCCTTTCACTGTTGTTAGAGCAGTTGAGAATTTTAGATAGTATAGGTGTGTCACATACTCTCAGCCCCCCAAAAAACCATGATAGATTCACCTTAAGATCACCGTAAGTCAGAAACAACATGAAGGCATACAGCAACAACAAAGGGCTCCCTGCATGCCTATACTTGTCCTAAGTTTTTCAGCTCAAGTTTCTGCATTTTCTCATTTTTCTATTGCAGTGCATGGTCATAAATACTTTGTGTTTTTAAGCAGCCAGATCATGTGATCCTAGATACTTCTAAGGCCTGTGATCATATGAAAACTCCCTTTCTGTACCTCTTTCTCTTCTCTTTCTTTTGTTCTCGGCTTTGAGACGGCAAGTTAAACGTTTAAGCTCACTGAAGTTCTTCCTTTTATCTATATCTTTTCATTAGTTAGCTAGGATGTAGATATTTCAAGTGTTTGTACATTATAAAAGCATTTGGTAAAGTCCTTTAGTTTGTAATGATACTGCCTGCTTATATGTACTTAAGTCAGTCTCAGGCCATTTCCGCACTAGACTGTTATAGCGCTATTATTCCACTTTCGACATCCTATGGAATCCTGGGGTTTGCGGTTTCGGGAGGGGCCGACTGGCCCCTCCCGAAACCGCAAACCCCAGGATTCCATAGGATGTCAAAAGTGGAATAATAGCGCTATAACAGTCTAGTGCGGAAATGGCCTCAGTCAGGGAGGTACTGAAGACTGAAGTATGTTACTTCTGCTGAGGAAGGCTGTTTCCTAACAGATCTAGTTTTCATATTTTTCCCCAAAAGGCTGACACCCTGGAATATATACTCCTTTATTTCACAGACCTTGGCCAAGTCACACTCTCTCAGTCTAAGGAAAAGGCAGTGGCAAAGCTGCTCCGAACAGACCTTCTCAATAATACCCTATGATAAGTTGCTATAAGTCAGAGCTGACCTGAAGGTGCATAACAACAACAACAAACAGTATATCCCCACGCAAAAGGTGCAGAAGAGCACATACTCCCCTACACCCAAGTTTTCCCTCAGGGAGTTTATATGCCTTTACATGGAAAGGTGGATCCTAAAGTATTTCCAAAATGAAGCAAGTAAAGAGACTCGGTTATCTACTATATAAAAGTCGAAGTTTGTATGATTTATCTGTGTCAGATTAAGACCTTAGATGATTGGCTGCCTGAAAAGATTCTGTGGAATCCTGGGGTTTACAGTTTAGGGAGGAGCCTTTAGAATTCCCAGCCGGAGAGCTCTTGGGCCTGGCCGATTGCTATGGAGATGAGGTCTAGCAGCAAGGAGAAGGACAGTGTAATCCCTCAGGAACCCAACCTCTGTATGTTAATAACTCTGAATACAGATTGGATTGGGGAATATGGGGGAGAGTTACAGGTACTGGACAAGACAGTTTGGGGAATTAGAGACACAAGATCTCAAATCTTTCTAACAAGTATTACCCGTGAGAAAAACAAAATCCTGGGCAATACCGGGTATATATGCTTGTATACAGTACAAATAGCCTTGCTTCTAAGGCTCAGAATTGCAGCAGTACCAGCAATAGTTATGATTGTTACTTATTCAAACTATGGCCCACCTCACCTCAAGCTCAAGGCGTCAACAATGTATATGTTCTTTAATATCTGCAGATTCCAGATAACATCACATACTATAAACATGGGATGTAACCTTTTGGTTACATATTTTTTCTCAGCCATAAGAATAGCAGCCATAAAAAGCTTTCTCTCCACTGAGCATAACTATGAGAATTTTTGTGCTTTTTTGATTTTGTCTTCATATGAGGACTTTCTGTGAAAAATTTGCATGGACTTTCTTGTGTGAAACAGCTTGTTCTTCTTTCACAAAATACTTTTTTTTTTTTTTTGCATATTGTGGTGCTTTGTGGAAATTTGCAAAGGTTCTCTTGTGCTTGGGGGTTTTTTTTCCACAAAAATATACTGTTGCTCAAAACATTTTTTCACACAAAAAACAAACTCCTTTGCTCAAAATAAGGGCTTTTTATGCAGTACCTTTTTGCAATTGCTGATGATGACAAAGAAGAAATTACTGTTCTTTTCACTCACTTGCAGAGAAAGTGCCATGACAAATTGGGGTATCTTTTCTTGTCAAAGATGAGAAAATTTGAGAATGTTCTTTACATGTACATGTCTTGTAAACCGCAAACTATGGATTAGGAGAAAGAAACTCATTTCAGCCTTGAATCTTTGTCAAGATCAATCAAATTATGGTTTCTCATTCCTCTGGAAAGTGCACAGACATGCGCTGCTCTCCTTCCATTGATGGGGAGGCTGCACAGTACCAGGGTGAAGACTTTGTCTTCAGAATACTACTCATATTTAGTATTATATATTGTAATTCGAAGTGTTGGCAAAACCTCTAACACATTATTTTACCCATGTGCAGTAAATGAAGAGCCAGTGAACAAGGGCCATGGAGTCCAATCCCCTGCTATGCAGGTATACACCATCAAAGCATTCCCAACAGATGGCCATCCAGCCTCTGTTTAAAAACCTCCAAAGAAGGAGACTCCACCATACTCTGAGGCAATGCATTCCGCTATCGAACTGCTCTTACCATCAGGAAGTTCTTCCCAATGTTTAGATGGAATTTCTTTTTCTGAAGTTGAAGCCATTGCTCCATGTCCTAGTCTCTGGAGCAGCAGAAAACAGGCTTTGTTCCATCTTCCATGTTGCCTCTTAACCTTTCTTCTCCAAGTTAACCATACCCAATTTACTCTCCTCATATGGCATGATTTCCAGGCCTTCTGCCATTTTGGTCACCCTCCTCTGGACATGTTCCAGCTTGTCAGTATCCTTCCTGGACTGTGGTGCCCAGAACTGGAAACAGTATTCTAGGTGGAGTCTGAGCAAAGCAGGTTGAGAGTGTTGCTACTGCTGCTGCTGCTGCTTTGGGTTTTGGAGCTCTGACCTAACAGACGGTACCACAATATTATCTGATTCTTGTGTACCCCTCTTCACCGCCAATAAATACTGCTGCAGGAGAGAAATGTTCCTATTTTCATAGATCTATCTGGGAGTCCCATTTCTGATCCTGATACAGTGTGAGTAAATATGACATCTGATATATATAAGGACATAGAAATTAGTTTCTACTTTAAATTTCTCTAAATCCTGCCTGCATTTTCCATTCCATCCTTGTTTCATATTAGGTACCAAAACTTTCTGTTATCTTCACATGCTGAATTCTGTTCAATTTTTATGCACTGTTCCTAATTTGAGCATTGATTCGCACAATTTAGCTAACCTACACGGCTTCTTATTATTCACTGAATGTATTTTTGGGTTATGTGCAATTTAACCATTCACATTATAAAATATGTGCCTTCTTTTATGTGCATTTCATTTCTTCAAAACAACCAAGGAGTCAAGCAAATGCACATCTGTCACATCTACACAGATGAGCATATGCTTGAGACAAGATGCACATTTCCTCTCAACAGATCTCAGAAGGTGCAAAAATGCTACTTTCGTCAAGCCTGTTAAGTCAAATGACATTGCTTTGCATCCCTAGATACACATCACCTCTGTATTCATTCAGGCATACATTTGCAGCTTGAAGGAAAAGAAGCACAAATTATTGCCAATGGTAGATAAGACACGGTGAAATAGCCATGCCTCCAGTGCCCTCCAGATGTGTTGGGCTACAGTTCCCATTGTCGCTAACCAGCTTGATGGATTGATAGGAACTGTAATCCACATCTGGAGAATACCTTGTTAAAGAAGGCTGATGCACCACAGACATACGTGTGTTTGCATTACAAACTCTTCAGTAAATTTTAAGAGTTCAAGGTGAACTGGTGGACTGGGTGTATTTCAAACATTAATCATTTGTTGGTAAACATTGACACCATGATTGATGGTTTCACGGAGACAGATGCCTGTTCTGCATGCTCACATCTATTCTACTGGGACTGTGTAGGTTCTCTGTGTATTCTCTTCCCCGCTGCCAGGTCATTTTTAGATAAGATTCCAAACTTTTTATTTCTTTCTGTTTTATTTTTGCTCCTCTGTATCCTCTAAAATTTTCTCCAGACTATACTTTGACAGACTAAAGGTGGCTGTATTTTCAAGATACAGAACTTTCAGGATGCTGACATTTGGCTTATTTCCCTTTCCCTGTCACTGTCATGTCAGGGCTACGTAAGTATTAAATCTGCAGTGACTGACATGTTGTAATTGCTTCATTCCCATGTTAAAAGATTGCTGCATTTTGTCTCCAAGGCATCCGTTCCTTGTAATAGAATCAATTCACATTATGATAGGTCAGAGATAGGATAGGTGCTTCGGGGAATGAGGGAGAATCAAAACTGATAACTTGAAAATACACAAATGTTTCCATGGAGAGATAGAGGCATAAGAATTTAGGATAGCTAGATATGTATTAATAGCCTAAAACATATTACATTCTAGAAATATAACTTGACACATGAATTTGACACCCTCATGAGTGGTCAGTCTCCATAATAATATTGGCGGGGATCCAACGGTGTACCTCAGAGTGCTTCTGCATCTGCCAATAGGATCTGCTAAAAGGAGCTCTGGTGGCGCAGTGGTTAAACGCCGGTACTGCAACCACAAGGTTGTGAGTTTGATCTGCTGGGCTCCAAGTTGACTCAGCCTTCCATCCTTCTGCAGTAAAATGAGTACCCAGCTTGTTAGGGGCAATTAGCTAAACATATTGTAAACCGCTTAGAGACCACTTAGCTGATAAGTGGTATAGAAATATACATGCTATTGCTGGCAGTTCTCTCTCTTCTGCTGTTTTTGCCCCATACCTTAGAGACCTGGGTGTCCCTTCAGAGCAGATTTTTGGCACCAGAGAGGGAGAGAGAGGAAGAAATAACCCTTGATTCCACTGCCCTTGGATATGGTAGTATGCAGCATCTTGACATCTTGGCACCATCAGTTGGTATTATCTATTAATGACGTATTCTTTAGTATAGTAGTATATGTAAATGTGCATTTGGAATTTTTGTTATAGATTGCAAAAGAACAGTGCAGCCCAAGGTCAAAGCAGTCATAAATGTAAAAATGCAGTCACTGCCAATCCACCATGACTTCCAGTTAGCTATCACTGGTTTTCCAAATGTTTCTGGAACTGAACATCCATAATTCCTCACCATTGGTTATGCTGGCTGGGACTCATGAGAATTGTAGGCCAACAACAGTTGCTCACCCCTTCGAGAAATGTCTGCTTGAAGCAATCATGTGACACAAGGTCCATGCTTTCATCATTTTTTTCCTACTATATGCAGGTGGCAGCCTATGAAGTGTCATGGAGCAAAAGACATATGCTCACATGTGAGAGATTGGGCTCTCAGTAGAGAAGACTTATAACACATTTCATTAACCAGGAATGAGTTAAAAAATCTAATCTGTTTATGTTAAGGTTGGATGGGGAGAATTTTCTCTCACCATTACGTTGCCCCTTTATGTTAACATTAACATTAGAAACCATGGAATTCAACTTCGGTTGATAGTTTCCCACAGATGTCACATTTTGCTGTTGCTTCTTCCAGTATCCTCTTGGGTCAATATTAGTTCCCTTTTCTAACCAGGTGCTTTCTGGAAGTGTACAAATCCCACAATCTCCTTGCTGACAAGGTAGGGTGCGGTTTATAGTCCAACACATCTGGAAGGTGTATGTCTTAAAGTTATCCTGTTTGATAACTTGTTCGGTTAAGCTCTGCAAGTGGCCCTCCCCATCCATCCAGAGCAATATATATGGCGTTTGTTCACCTTTCAGATGTTTAAAAGAGATGTTTCAAAGAGACTGGCATTAAATTTTGAAACTTTCTGTCAAAATGCCCCCCAAAATACTTAAAAAGCACCTCTTAAAATAGTGTTTAGAAGTAATTAGTATACAGTAATAAATATAGATACCCTTAAATTGTTTCACCCATTATGTTACATTTGAAACGTAACTCCATTAATACCCTCATTTCAACTATCTGGGTTTCTTTAATTCATTCCTTTAAATCTCTAGTTGCTGTTGTGTCCTGTATCTATTTCAATTAGACATCACCAGAAAATGGCAATTAGATGCAGGACAGTGCAGCCACAAGTTTCAGATGACAGCTAGTTTGGCTCTTGAACAGTATAATATCTTCATTTCTAAAACCTTTCAAAACTCTCCCCCCCCTTATAACTGTGAGCAAAGTTTTTACCATATGCTGACTTAAAATATGAGAGGCCCCCCAGGTGCTCTATGATACTGTCATTGTGCTGGGTGTGGCTTATTTGCCAAAATCCACAAAGCTCTGGTTTCAAATAAAAATGGTATATTGCATTAATTCTCTAGGATTTAGAACTGCAGCTCTGCACTATGCTGTGCACACTTAAGTGACATTTGAAATCAACAGTGAAGAAGTAAGGTGATTTGCAGATGTATACTACATATAAATGTTTATTTGTGGAATAAACATTTTAAAAATTATTCTTGAAACATCTTGAAATGTATTTTTTTTAATTACCTGTCTCTTGAATTTTTTCTTTTTCTTTCTAGTCATTGTTCTTATTTCCTAATCTACAGGATATTGTGTGATCAAATCCTCCAAAATTATTAATTGGCTTTAGTGGCGTGATGCCTCTTGGCCCTTTGAAGAAACTCAACCCTGGCATCCCAAGAAATCAGTGGGTAAACCAAATTTGCTATCTAGCTTTAGGAAGGGCTCAGTGACCGAGCATGCATTTTACTTGCAGAAGGCAAGGTAAATATTTTAAATAAAAGTTAGGTTTCTTAGCACAAAAAAAGCCCCATAAAGAAATATAATCAGGGAAGCAGAAAAAGTCTGTTGCAGCATTTGCCCTAGCTAATGAAATAGACAATTTGAGTTCCTCTGACCAAGTTATACAGGGAACTGTGGTAAGAGACACTAATGGAATGAGAAACCAGAAGTCTCCTTTTGCCCTCCTGGAAGAAAGTAGTGTGTGAAGTCCAGGGAGAATATTTACTTCTAACTCCAAATACAAATACTTAACTAAAAACTTGGTTGCATGTTTGTAGGAATTTGATACAAAATTGACACAGTGGCTTAGCCAGAAGATGGAAGAGTACTGTAATATCCCAATAGAAAACATTGTTTTTGTACATGAATGCTACTTTTTCAAATAAATCATTATATATTTCACTTCAAATCACCTATCACTGCAAAGCTTATAGAAAACTGTTCACATCCTTTTTTTTGAATACATACGTGTGGAGTACTGGTATGGTTTATCACAGATATAAATAAACGGAGATATTGAAACATTTTTGTTCTTGTTGTTATTGAAAGCCAACACAAACCGGTGATTATAGGCATATTCATGCTCCAAAAAAAGCCTTGGATTTTGTATAGTTCAGCCATTTTGGTATGAAGAGTAATTTTGCTCCTCTTTTGTTTTACCGCTTATGTCTAAGGACTAAAGTGGGACTCTGAAAGGCAAGGCCAGCTGGAAACATTTTGATGTCTGGGTTAGAGGAGCAAAGAGCACCTAGCCTTCCAGTCAATAATATAAAGGAAACTTTAACACTTTTTAGACTGAAAAAGAAATTTCTAGCATAGGCTTTTGAGGATTCCAGTCCACTTCAACATGTGCACGCAGCAAGGCCAGTGTGTACTTCATGCAGTCATACTGCATGGTTCCCAAAGCAAACCATGTTAATAAGCACTTGAAGCAGAAAATCCTCCAATACCTCCCCACTTCCCGACAGGAAAAAAATGCTATTCATTTTCTGCATTGTAACCAGATAAACTCTGCTGGAGGGCCAGCCCTGCCAAAGCATGCTGTCTGACTGCGTATACTGTGTTTGTACCTTCGTGTGACATGATTCTATTAGGTAATTATTGCCAGAAAATGGTATCAGAGCAGAGGAGATGAGGCAGTTCCTGTGGCCTTTTGAAAGCCATTGTGCTTGATAGTGATTGCTGGCTTTTTGCCGTAATAATAAACTTGTACTTGTACTTGTACTTTATAGTGCTCATGTTGGTGGTCTGAGGTTTTCACTGCAAAGAATTAAAGGTGTTGTAAAAGTCTGGAATAATGTAGTGCTGCAGCACTGACCCTGTATATTTTAGGCGTATGGCTTTGCGAGAATTCTTCCTTTAAAAGTCTTGAAAATTCTAGTCTTCATAAAAACAAGATTATCTGTGAAACATTTTGATATTGAGAATAGTATATCTGCTTCATGTAAATTATGTATAGGATCTCTTCCTCACTCATGAGGCCCCTAGATTCAGCTAATGGCTTTTTCTCCCCCTCTCTCCTTCCTTCTCTCCTCCCTTGCCCCGCCCCCACAAATAGATATAGATATAGGTCTAATGAAGAAATACTACAGTTGTTGGCTATCCAGCTATATGTTGAGGGTATCTGCATATTAGATTAGGTGACATCATAAGATCATTTGGTGATGTGAAGGAACTGGCTAAACTACCTCTGAGTAATCCTTGCCTAGGAACACCGCATGAAATTCATGCGGTCACCCTACGTCAAAAGGCAACTTGAAGATGTACACACACACACACACACACACACTCTCTCTCTCTCTTCTGCTTATGGGTGCTGTGGAGACAGTCATTGTGTACAGTGAATTTACTATAGTGAATGAGGATGATCATGAAGTTGCTAGGGGCGTAGTGGAAACAGCTGCTGGTGTTACTGCAACAGTTGTTAATTATGGAGTTTTGTGCTATTGACTGTACAGTCCATTTACAGGATCACTTGTTGCTAGATTACTTCACCATTAGATCTGATATTTTGTTTCCCATCATACTGTTCCTTTAGATTGGCTTGCCCTACTATCTCTGGAGTCTGGGCATGAGTTAGGGATGCCTTTACAGTACTGCATGAGAAAAATTGTGTAAGATGCTCAAAAAACAATATTGTATCATTAGTCTTAATATCTTCAGTTTATTTTAATTGAGGAGATATGGAATTATCCAATATAAATGTGTGTAAATCCATCTGCATGATAACGCAGACTGATTTAATGTAAACAGTCTTTCATTGCACCATCTGCTACATTTGATGATTTTTAATTACAAAACTAATATGTGAAAATCGTTAAAGCCCTTTCACCCTGGGAAATGAGTTTTCAGATGGAGGCATTTTCTCTGTGGGGAGGTTAAAAAAAAGTTGCATTTGTTTGTGGAGGCCCAGGAGTGAATGCCACTTGCCTTTAATATGCCTGGGATTTGAATGTTACCATTTCTTTTGTTCCAGATGGGGAACTCAAGGGGATTTTACCACAACACATCCTCGGCCTGTAGTCAAAGTGAAACTCTTTACAGAAAGCACTGGAGTCCTGGCACTCGAGGATAAGGAGCTAGGAAGGGTGAGTGCTAGTTTGATTTTAAATATAAAATATTCACCAGAGAAGCTTCAGTATGAGCACCTTTCATATTAATCAATCTCACACTACAGTATTCTTGTGAAGCTCTCATTGATTTCACTGGGACCCATGGAAGAGAAAGGATCAGTTGTGGCCAGAAGACATTGAAAATGAGAAGACAGCTGGCAGTTGTGATTCATAAAACAATGTGTGTCATTACTTTATGTTTATCCTAATAAAAGGTCAGAAACTTTGAAGTGGTAAAAGCTAACCTGGTCCCAGGTAAAAGTTGGCCTTAATGGCTGATTGTAACCTTAGACTGTTATTAGATCTCTTTTCATCTACCCTGAAAAATAAGGTTTTTCATTACTATACAGTCTGCTTTCCACATTTGCACTTTTGACATTCACGGATTTGATTATTTGTGAGTTTCTCCAACCTCTGCACCGCACCCGCACCTCAAGTGCTTCTTTTTTGGGGGTATCTTCCTTCTCAGCAGCTCCAATCAGATGCCACAGCTCTTTAAAAACCTGCCTTTGGTTCTCTTCCTCCTCCACCAGCCACTGTCTGACCAGATCAGGACAGCTTGTAGGCTGATTTCTCAGCATCACAAACCCTCTTCCAATGCCCCAGACACACCCAAGGAAGCAGATGGGAGAGAGGAAGTATTCGGTCACCATGCTAACCCACCCTCTTTCCCCTTCCTTTCCCTGATCTGGTTTAGACCCTGGGTGCCAGCTGTCCCCACCCATGCCTCATCCCCCTTCCCACAGACACACACATACATTTTGATATTTGCAATTTCTCACCATTGCAAGGGTCATGTGCCCCTAACCCTAGCAATTGTGGATAGCCAACTATACTTTCTTCTCAGGAGGGTATGAGGTACAAAGATAACATTTATTTCTCAGGTGTTCCCCAAGCAATATATCTGACATCCATCATGTGAAATCTCTCTCTTTTGAGGGTAGTTGACAACACATTTTGTACAAAATCTAAAACTATGTCATGTATAGAGTTATTACAGTAAAAATGCCCAGAAAGTTAAAATGTTCACAGCAATTTATAAACCTATTATCAGTTTATCTATGAGTACTAAAAGCAAGTTATGTAAATCAAGTCATTGTTTCTGCAGGATGCTTTTGAAATTTAGATTTTTGTTTTGAGGAGAAAGGGGATCCACAGTGTACATTTCCTACTAAGAAATAGTCTCATTAAATACAGGCATGATCTGTTTTATTTTATTTCAAGGGGAGTTCACTCTAATGAAACATGAAAGAAAGTTATACTCTTAGTGTGTAGGATGGTGAATGCCAGCCAATTCCCCTGGACTAAATCTGACCCTGTAAGAAATGTCATCTGTTCTCCACGGAGATAAAAGATACATAGAGTGAGTGGGGCTGCCACTGTCGCTTCTATTATTTCTCAGAATTTCTCATAGGAGGTAGCCTTATATAAATGAGCCCATTGCATGCCTGAAGAAAAATGGTTTCATGTTTTATATTTGTATTGACAACGAAAGTTGGACGATTGTCATCTCATTCTGTTTTGTTGTTTGAGAAGTGAGATCTGATTCCTTATAGTATAAAACATGTAAGAAGAAGAGTCAAGCTTTGTAGTCTTAGTAGAATATCTGCCATACTGATTATAGATTTGAAAACAAACTACTTTGAACCCTTCAAAAAAGTGTGAGTTAGGAGTGAGATCCACATTGTTGAAATCTGATGGCAGAGATGATTTTCCTGTAGGAAAATTCTTGTACGATATGGTGGCGGAAGCAGTGACCATCTAGATGTTGTTGAGGCTGTCAGTTCTATTCAGTCTGGCCAGTTGTGAGACATGACGGGGATCATGTTCATCAACAACTGGAAGGTTAAATGACCCCAACCCCTTCTTCAACAGATTCTTCTTTACGTTCCTTTACATTCCTTTATGCATTCACATTCATCTTTTCATTAACACAACCAAGGAAGCACTCATGGGCAGAGAAGAGCACTAGAATTCCCAAGGAATCTTTGTATTGGCTAGTAAAACACTAGCAACACAGACTTTCCTTACTCCTTTTCATAAAATTGTGACGTACATTGTCCACTCAATTCAATGAGGGGAGGGTCACAGTTAGATATTCCAGTTCAGAATATTGTGTTCATATAATGGTTTAATAATGTCATTTTAGCTTACATTAGTGGACAGCTTCTTATCTGGAAGATTCTTTTAGAGCAATCAAAACTCATTTCTGTTACTTTGAACCAAATGACTCGTAATTACAAATTCCCTAATGAAAGGCTGCCGTTCTTTCCCTCACTAACGGTGTTACCTTTTCTTCTTTGCAGTACAACGCTGCTGAATGCCTTTTATTGTCCATGAAATCTCTACAGGCATTCAGTGGTAAATGTTCAAAATTCTGAACCTCAGTCTCATTATAAATAGGAAAGGCATTGCCTAATGCATCATGTAACATCTTTGGAAAGATGCATCTCCATTTTAATCAGAAGAATACTTTCCTTTGTGCTACATTAAATTATAGCACAACTTCCAGTCCTCATGCAAAATGTATGATGCACAGCCAATTTAAATATTTCTTAAGCATTCCAAAAGTTGCTTCTCTTACACTGATCTTTGAACATTTTTCTTTAAATGGTTGCAAATTCAAAATTGGTTATTTTAGGTAGTGCTCTCATTCCAAAATCTGTCCAAGGTGAGTGACTGAAGATATGCTTAGCTGAGCAAAGGATGGTAAAATATTTATTGTAAATGTCTAGCTGGTAATGGTAAGCTATGGTTTAGTACTCCCTGCATGAGTTGGTACTAACCTTTGCAAAGCCTTGAAATTGTGTAATCTGCCTCCCATCTTCTCCCACACAGCCAGGAGGAGGACTTCTGGTGTGTTTAATTTCACTTTCAGGTAAGTTATTACATTTGAACCAAAGACAAACAAGCTTTGTAAACAACTTCAATCCAGAGCTTGTGAAGCAGGGTTGTCAAGCTGAGGAGAGCTTGAACCATTGTCTTTTAAAAGTAGCATGTTAAGCATTATTCATTATTTTCCCAAAGTAATGCATTACTTTGCAACACATTCTGCATTGTTTTAAAGGTGACATTGGTAACGTATGACTGACATGATACTTTTTAATTACATCATCAGTGTCATCATAATTTACAAAAGTATAGCTAGAATAGAAGAAGTACCCCAAATCTACTGCAGTACCCTCCAATCACATCTTAGAAGCGACAGGTGGGTGTTGCTCATTACACACATACAAAAAAGTAATGATTGCCAGTAGTTGTTTTGAAAATGACCATAATGTTCTCATTGTCTCAAAAAGATATTACAAAAGACATTGTTAACTTGTAGTATGTTACTTCTAGACACTATTTTTAATTACAGCTCAGTTTGTGTGAAAAGTGAAACTACTTGTTCCTGAAGCTCTCCTTCAGGCAACCTGGCAGAAGGAGAAGGGAGTAGGCACATGTGAGCCTGAGGCTTTGCTTAGACTTATTCAGGCTTACGTACATTGTGCTTAACCATCATTGAGCACAATGTGAGACAGCTTATTACTTACAGTATTTATTGAATTAGAATCAATCCATTTTAGTACTATTCTGTGTCTCTGGGATCTGTTGAATCACCTGGAAATTTGTAAATCTTCTTCCTGTAGCCCCACTACCTCTCTTAAAAAAAAAAGAAGGATTTTTTGATATACAATAAAAATTTAAGGTTAAAAAAAGTTATAGATAAAAAGAAAAAGAGTAAAATTTCCTCCAACCTTCTTTTCTGCAGTCACGGTATACAATCAATCTGTAAGTTTCTCAACTATCACAGTAATTCCTTATTCTCCTTTCTGTAATATATACCTACTAATATCTAAATCCACTTACACAATTTAATTTATATTTTCTACAGAACAGTCAATAAAAGAGTTGGTACTCTTTAACAGAAATTACTATTACTCCCCTAAATCAAACTAAAGAAATTAACCCTTCTCATTCTAATTTAACAAGAATCGACCATCATGCAAAATGTCAGCTACCAAATCCTCAAACCTCTTCTATTTCCTTCTAGCTCTTCTCCAGTTGTGTCTCCCGTATACCTCATTATAAAAAGCCCCCCTTTGAATTTTCCATGGCTATTTCTTCATTACACTGCTCTTTCATAATAATGATAATCTAACCCTCCAGCCCACTTCTAAATCAATTTTAATATATTTTTATACAGTTTCTTAGATTTAATATACCTGTGATGACAGCTGGTGGTTTCCATGGCAGTGGGACAATGAACCTGCTCTGAGTTTTAGTCCCAACTTGAAAGAAGCTATCTAAGGTGCTGAATGTTGCAGATTCAACACCCCTACTGACATGGAAGCCACCAGCTACCACTGCCTTACTTGACTCAGCTTGCTGCCCTTGTTGCAGACTGGGAGAAATACATCTAACTGACTACACCTCCAGTTTCACCCTCACAAGCGAATCACTTTGTTTACAGTACATGCCAGCAAATTGCCTGCCTGGTTAAGTAAGAAGAGTGAAAGGTGAAAAGTGCAACAAGCAGGGCTGCCCTGAGGCAAACAAGCAGGCAGGCAGGAAGGAAAGAAAAGGTATGTGAGAGGTTAACCACAGAGAAGGGTAGAGCAGAGTAGCCCTGCCATCTATTTAAAAGTGGAGGAGAAGCAGACAGGGAACCAGAAAGGTTTCCAAGTTATTTTGGTTAGATCCCTCTCCAACCTGGCAGCGCCTCTGCCTGTGCTTAAACCTTTAGAGGTGGTTTGTATTACAGCAAAGTTAGGAAAGTCAAAGTTCTGAGTGATGCATATACTCCTCCTTTGGCAATGTAAAGTGAGATCTGTAAGTTTCACTACAGGAGATTTCCATTTCTGCAGATTTCATAGCTGGTCAATTTGCATATAGATAAATTATGTATAAATCTTCATGCCACATATTACAGAGGAACTGGGGAAAGCAGTAGCAATGGCCACTCTGGCTTCCCTATTCACTTTGCTGCAATCTGTACACTGGCTCAAACTTCCAGTTGTTGACATGTGTTATCATATATACATTAACAATGTAAATATCGTTATTTATTATTTCATTAGTTACAGTTATATCGTCCTTTTCAGTGAAATCGGAGTAACATACATGGCTTCCCTCTACCTCGTTTTATCCTTACAACTCTGTGAAGCAGGCATGATGAGAGACAGTGACTGGCAAAGGGTCACCCAGTGGTTCAGTAGGAACGTGTAGCTGGATCTTTCAAGTTCAAGTGCAGTGCCTTAACAAACATACTGTCATTGATAGATAAATACCAAATGTGTGTTCTCAGTAAGGAGTAAACTTTTAAATACCCAATAAAATGTGATGATGTTGGGATCTGCAATTGTTGTGTTGATTACTGATATTAATTTGAAATGAATGTTGGACCTAAAAGGAATGTTGATCACCTCTCAGTCAGGACTTGATGTAGAATGAGAGAAAAAATATGCTCGAGAGGAAGAGGAGAAAGCAACTTGTGTTTTTGTTAATTTTTTGAAATATTATCTTTTGCAACTCTCAGGCCAAAGGGCGATTTCTATACTTAGCCAAAAATAGGCTAAGTATAGGCTACCTCATGACAGAATAGTGCATGAATGCAGTATAAAACGCAAGAGGCATGAGGGGAAGGAGACTGTTCAGACTTTATCCTGGAGATTTTATAGAGTGCACTTGTTCATGTTTACGTTCTACCTTTTCTGCCCATGAAAACATTAGAAGTTAATTTTGACAAGACGCAGACTGCAAAGGGAAACAGCAGGTTGGAATGATCAAGTGATTTTGTTAGATCTGCTCTAAGATTGGCTAAGTCTGGATTCTGGATACAACACCTGATATTCAGCCATTGTTTTTCTGCATTTCTGAAAATGCATTCTGATTTTAGGATCAGGAATGCTAATTGCAGTCATACCAAGGACTTTCTTGCTTTTTAAGGGCCATGCCACATCTTTTGAATATCAAGATATTCAAGTCTACTAATTCAAAGTGACAGCTATTGTACTTGCCTAACAAACAAATAAATGCAATGTGGGAACAGGTGCTGTCTGAGTAAAGAGATTATTTGAATATAGAGACAATTGAGTCTTGTTCTTTTTATAATTCACTTTTAAAAAACACCTATTTTTTGAGCTGCTCATCAAAGTATAAACTAGCCAGCACAATCTTTTAGCTTTGTGTTCTAAAAGTTGTTTTGTTTCATTTTGTTTGTTTGTTTTGGTGCTTTACATTGGTGCTCTTCCCAACTGCTTGTAAAAAGTTGCACACTGGCGTGTCTTGCATTTTTTTTTTAAAAAGAAAAGTTTCTACTCTTCTTGATTATTACTGTTGTTCTTGACAATGACAGTGAATCTTTATTGCTCAGCTATAATCCATCGCAACTCACCACGATCAAATAAAATACAATTGAACAAAACACCACAACAGCAAAAGCAATGAATTCAAAATAAAACAGGCAATGAACAAGCAATACAAGAAGTATCAAAATGGAATAGTATAAAATTATACGCATGTGTGTTCTGAAACACCCAGGTCAAATACTTTCATCACCCCTGAATGATTCTTGTGAATGGTTTTGGTGTCTAAATCTTAGCTTACTTACAACCAATCCAGTGTGCATGTGGCTTTAGCCCTATACTGGCTGAAACTGGCTAGCATAAGTGACACTCAGCTCCCTAAAAAATGCTTCCTAGAGCAATTACAATTGCCCTCCGAAAGCTCCTGGACAAACTCAGTGAGGATGATATTTCATTATTACAGGATTAATTTAGAAGCCTTACCAACCTGTTCTTCCAAAAGAGTTAAACAACTGGTCAAAGAAAAAATTTACCTTACTTCTAAATGGGGGGACCTACACATGCTCTCCCAAACAGCATATTATTTATGGTACCCATTGTATAAGACATCTTTTGGAATGGAGCAATATTTTTTTAACCTTACTTTTGCCCTACTTAGAAAGGTGTTTACAGTTTTACGTTTTTAGTGTATGCCATCTGCCTATCTGAAGGGAAAATATGACAATATTCCTGTCCACCAAAGACTTTGCATTTGTGAGTCCGGGGAAGTGGAGGACATCCAGCACTGTCTACTGCAATGCCCTCTATATACATCTCCTAGAAAAAAGTTTCTTAATTACATTCTCTACTCCTTTTCCTTTTCCAATCAACCCCCCCCCCCGAACAGATTTGTATTTTATTGCCTGACAATGATGCTTATATCACTGCTATGGTTGCAAAATTTACTTTGCCTGTAAATAAGCTAAGATTTAGATACTGTTTTTCTTTGTTAGAAATAGAATGCCTCCTTTGTCTTCTGCTTACTGCATTTTTGTCTCTTTCTTTTCAAAATCTGACAGACTGCTTCATTTTTCACTGCTTCTCTTCATTCTAGTTCAGGGTTTGATTGCTTATGAAGTTTACAGAGGTGTTTTCATCTGCAGGTGTGTCTTGGGAGCCCTGCTTCTTCAGTAGTTGAGTTTGGCTGATGTAGTATGGTCAGATAACAGCTTCTGTTAATCCTAGAGACCATGACCAATCCATTTTCCTTACCACTTGATCTTAGGTCATATCTTTCTTTATATCAGGTCCTTAATTTGCTGGTATTTTCTCTAGTCTGCTTACCCTGTTAATATCAGATTAGCTCTATGTAGCTTTCAGCCTGTCATCAAAGCACATGATGTTTCTTTATGTAAAATGGGAAAAATTTTATGTTGTTGGATGTATACTGCTCCTTTTCCTCCTTGGGGTGAATTTTTCTAGCAAATCTTCTTCAGTGACCCTACTGTTAATTCTTAGCAGCTAATTTCCTGTCTGATTTAGACAATGAAAGCTGATGATATTCGTCTCAAGGAGACTGAGATTATAACTTGTAAGCTGAGGTAAGCAAACATAAACCCTGGTAGACATTTCTATTTTCTTCTCATGTTCAGTGTGTTGAATCTGAAGGAACAACTATAGGTCATGGGGAAGCTCGGTTTGATAGATTTAATATAGTCAAAACTGCTACCTTTACTTTCACTCTCTAGCTCATGACCAATGAAAAGTTGAACAGGCTTATTGAAAATGCAGGTAAAGTAAAGTAAAATGGCACATGCTGCATAAAATGTGTAGAGGTGGTTCAGAGGGTAGTGGTAAGGATTGGGCAGGGTGAATAATTAGAAAGGTGACTAGACTATTTCCACAGGGGAAGGTGATGGCATTATTACTACCAAAATGAGGACAATATTGAGAAGAAGAGAGATCCACCTTGAAAATAACCATGGTATTCCTTGTAGTAGATGTTGCTTGCTATCTAGGTGAGACAGGATGCAAGGGGACGTCCAGAAGCCTGAGGACCATTCTTCTTTATGTGGATAAGAGGAATAAAGACTGGATGAGCCTATTGTTACAAGACCAAAAGTATTCAATTATTTTTGGTAACAAAATAAGGGTTTGTACAAGAATTGGGTCACAGAAGGGACCTCAGTGGTCCCCTTGTCCAATTTCTGCCAGTGCAGAAAATACACTGCTACTTCACCCCTAATTGGTGGTTATTGAAACCTTTTACAGATGAGACTCTACCCACATCCAGGGCAGCCTCTTCTACGGCTGAGGAGTTTATACTCTCAGGAAGTTCTTTTTTATGTTAACCTGTGTTAATTTAGCCCTTTTTTAAAAATTATGGACCCTTTGGTTTGGAGGCTACCTTTTGGAACAAATGAAGGCAAATTTGTAAGTGCTTCATGAATTTCAAGACTGCCATCATATTACCTTTTGCTTGTCTCTTCTCTAAGCTAAACAAATCCAATTTCTTCAACCTTTTCTAATAGGAAATTATGAAGTTTCCAGTCCCTTTACTATTTCTCTCATTCTCTTGCAAACATGATCTGATTTGTCAGTTGTCCTCTTTGGATATTGGAAGATGACTACTTGGATAAAATATTCAAAAAATATTTGGAAAATGGTTGAAAAACATGTTTGTTGGGTGTTGAGAAATCCTGACAAGAAGAATCCTGGACTGACAATAATCTCTGTAGTTTGCGTCTTGCTCTATGCAAAATTCGCACAGAGTTGATTTCCATAGATAGCAGCATTTTCTGTGGGGGAAACATTGTTTTCTGTTCAGAAAATCATGTATTTTGTGCAGAAAGTGATGTTTTCTATGCAAAGCAGATGTGGCAAATTTTGTGCAAAATAAGTCTTGAATTGTAAACAGGCTTAAAAATGTGTGCTTTTCAAAGACTTTTTCACAGTAAAAAGAAAATTGCTGAAATTACCTGTTGCTCCCTTAAAAAAAAAGAAATGGTGAAGAATTACATCACCAGCTACTACAAAACATGTTCTTTCTAGTTCTCATGAGGCAAAACTCTTTTACTGCTAAAAATCCTTCAACATAGAAGCATAAAACTTAATCTAGAAACTGAACCTTTCCTGAGGCACCATTGGTAAAATACAATCAGTTTGGTCACTTCCAGTATTCTTTCTCTTCCAAGGGTATGACTTTCAGCAGAAAGGAATTATGAAAACAGCACGTTCTTCCCCAGAGTACCATAGTTATTTCCAATATATTCAAAGTGCTGCTTAGGAGTAACTTTTGTTCCCACGTGGATCAGAAGGAACAACTAATGGTCAAAAAGATTGTTGAGTTTTGGCTAGCTCTCCATCACAGACGGGGTACACATGTGAGGGAGATAACACACTCTTTTACAGCATGAAATCACCAGGTGCCATCACATGCTTCCTTGGGGCCACAGCAGGATTTCTTACATCCACAGAGGCTTCCTTTGTGGGCGGAAGAGCCTGTGGCAATAGTTCTTGTTCCAAGCAGTGCATCATCTTTGTGTGCAGAAAAGCTCTGGAATGCATTGTGCATCTTCAGAGTTAGAGGATGCTTCCTCAACTAAGATCCTTGGGTTCTACATTTTTGCAGGGCCATTCTCCTGTACCTTGTTTTCTACTTTCAGAAGCAATGCCTCACTCTTCTCCTGCAAGAAGTGCTTCTGTGTTATGGCAAAAAAATTCTCCATATTTCATGCAATATTACTTTCTGCCTTGGATGCATGATTAAAAGTTGTACAATTCTGAAAAATACTAAAACCTGCCTTGGGGAAACATATTCACATGTGTGGTTGCATTATCAGGGATAATTCAGTAGAAATGCAAATAAGAAGATTCCTCTTTACTATAATATGAAAATTATAAAGTGTATTGATCAATATACCCCACTCCTTTTTTATCTAATGTATTTAATAAAGCCATTTTTAATACCACAGAGTTACATTTTGTTACATACTTCACACACTACACCTACAAGGCAGGCATTTTATAATGTTCTTATTAGATGAGTTGTCAGTAATGTTTCTGAGTTTCTTCCATTTCTGATTGCTTTTTCATTGATGGAATCGTGCTCATCAACTTCATGTAATATTTGTAAAAAGCCTATTTTATCTCCTCTTGTTTTGTAGTTTTCCCATCACCGATTCTGATTTCCGTTATGATATTTCTAACCCTTCTTTTACGCAATAAACTAGCCAAAAGTTTTGAAGGTTTATTTGCCTGCTCAAGGAAGGTGTATCTCACTCTTCGCATCTGTTGTTCTATTTCAAACAAATTTAATTGATTTAATTCTGCTTGACAAACCTTCATCTGTTGTCTTATCTTGTCATCCTTCAGATCTTTCCTCATCTGTTTTTCTAAATCCTTCATCTTTCCAAGAATCAAATATTCAGTCTGTTTCTTCTCTTTTCTGATTTCTGCAGACCATCTAATAAAATTTCCACGCATCACAGCTTTACTTGCATCCCAAATTGTCTTCATTGGCAACTCCGATGTCATATTCTCCTTGAAATAGTCATTTAATTCTATTTTTGCTTGTTTAATGTACTTCTCCTTCTTAAGTATCTCTTCATTTAACCTCCATGTCCTCTCTCTGTCCTTAATCTTAAGTATCACTTGTAACGGATTGTGATCCGAACATAGGTTTGGAAGAATGTCTGTATCAGCTGTCTTCAACAGTAAGGCCTTGCATGTCAAAATCATATCAATTCTAGACGTTGATTTATGTAGATCTGAGTAAAATGTATGTCCATCTAATTGACCATTTTTATGTCTCCAAATATTATAAAGATCTAAATCATCCATCATTTGGAAAAAACTCTTAGGCAACTTCCTGTTGTTTTGGGGGACCAATTTCTGTACAGTTCTGTCCACTTTTGGATTGATAATTCCATTAAAGTCCCCCAGAACAATAACATTTGCGTTTCCTGTAGGTATTTATGTATCTCATTATGTACTTTGGGGGAAAATTCTCCTTTAGCTCCATCTGGTGCATATATTCCAACTATTAATATCTTGTCCTGTTTCATATTGACTTCTATCGCCAAATAGCGCCCATCATTGTCTTGAAATTTTTGTTGTGCGCCGTATCTTGAATTGACGTATATCAGTACTCCCCTTTTCTTCTGATCAATCGTAGCTGCAAAGCAGCTACCCAGTTTTGGATTTCGGACATATTTCAAATCTTGAGTCCTAATTTGAACTTCTTGTAAACAAATTATATCCACTTTTTGTTTTTCCAAATGATGAAATATCTGTCTTCTTTTTTATTCAGAGTTGAATCCTTTAATGTTCCAGGGGTATATTTTTAGAGCCATTGTGACACATTTTTATATTAAATTTTATTTGTCCTAATTATCAAATTAATCCTGAGTAATTTCTCCCTCAGGTTCTCCTTCCTCTTCCAGCTCTTGTTCTTGTTCTGTGTCTCCTTCAACTTCCTCTGCTTGTATCTGTTCTTTTTCTTCTTCTTGAGATTCCTGCTCTTGATCTTTCTCTCCAACTGTCATTCTTTGCAGGTCTCTCTTCAACCTTTCCATCATTTCTTTAGTCTTAGGAATTGAATTAATTCTGTATCTCTGTTGTTTAAACATGAAAGAAATTCCTTCAGTCCTCTCCCATCTGTAATTGATCTGTAACTTCATCAGAAGATTGGCCAGAGGTTTATAGTCTTGTCTCTTCTTGAGTATCTGATATGATATATCTTTAAAGATTCTTATATCATTATCTTCAATCTTAAGTGTTCCCTCAAAATTCCGCTGTAATATTTTATCTCTGATAATTGGAAAAAATGAATAAAATGAAATTCACCGAGGAACAGAAATCGATTTTGAATAAACTCATATCGATGATGGAGATAGTTGAAGCTATCAGGAATCTGAAGAATGACAAATTTCCTGGACCAGATGGCTTTACTGCAAAGTATTAGAAAATCGTGGAACATGAAATTTCGACACCTTTGCAGAATACAATGAATGTGATAGGAAAGGAGGGAATACCTGACACCTGGAAAGAAGCTAATGTAGTTCTAATACCAAAAGAGGGAAGAGATTTAACAGACGTTAAGAATTACAGACCAATTTCATTATTAAATACAGACTATAAAATTTTCGCTACAATTTTGGCAGAGAGACTTCTTCAAGAAAATATACACGAAGATCAGAATGGTTTTTTACCAAGGAGAATGTTGTGAGACAATATCAGGACAGTGTTAAATATAATTGAGTACTACGAGAAATATAATGAAAGAAAATTGGCAATGATATTTCTAGATGCAGAAAAGGCCTTTGATATGATCAATTGGTCATTCTTGAAGACGGTCATTAAACAGACAGAAGCTGGAAATAGTTTTATTTCTTGCATTGAAGCAATTGTCAGGGATTCCAGGCAGGGAACCCTGGGAAAATGATCAGCCCACTGCAAAGATGTTGCATCATGCCCCAGCTGTGGGTAATTGCAAGGTTGCATAAGAAACTGGGGTCGTGTGCAGATGGTAGAGGGAGGTGTGCAAACCTCTACCTGATTGGTTGTAAATATGTATATAAGAAAGCAATCCCCAGTATGTATTTGTCTGTTGACCAAACCGGTGTCTGGCACAAGCCTTTGTCCATCTGTTCCATGTTTTGTATATAACGGAACTTTGCTGCAAGATAAAGTGCCTCCTGTTTGGAAGAAACTCCTCTGTGTGTGAGTATCCTTACTGGAGAATAAGGCTGCTGCTGTTGGCTCGCTGAACTCTGGTTTTTCCGCTGCATTTCTGTGGGGCTGAAACTCCTATCATTCTCCAACAGCAATATATAGTCAACAACAGGCAAGACTGATTATTAATGGAGAGAGAACAAAACAGATAGAACTACATAAAGGAACAAGACAAGGTTGTCCCTTATCTCCCTTGTTGTTTATCATGACATTGGAAATACTCAACAATGCTATAAGGGGAGCAATAAGAGGAGTTCAGATAAAGAAATATCAGTACAAACTTAAAGCATTTGCAGATGATTTGGTCTTGTTTCTTGATGATCCCCTCAGTAGCATCCAAGGATTGATGGACATTGTTCAAAAATATGGAGAATTTTCTGGTTTTAAGATTAACAAGGAAAAAACAGTGCTTCTAACAAAAAATATGAGGGAGATAGAAGAGAAGGAGCTTACACATTTAACAGGTTTTAATAAAGGACAAAAAGCAAAATATCTGGGTGTCTGGATTACAAAAAGAAATAATGAACTATTTTAGAATAATTATGAAAAAAAATGGAAAGAGATAACCAAGGATTTGGAGACATGGACTCGAATGCGACTATCTATGATGGGAAGAGTGGCTGTTATAAAGATGAATGTACTTCCAAAGATGAATTACCTTTTTCAAAACCTTCCTATCATTATAAATACTAAGCCTTTTATACAATGGAAGAGAGATTTAACCAAATTTATATGGCAAGGAAAAAAGCCAAGAATAAAATGGAATATCATGACAGATCTAGCAGGAAGAGGAGGATTAGGCTTACCAGACTTGCAGATATATTACAAGGCAGCGGCATTCACTTGGATTTAAGATTGGATGAATCTACAAAACACGAGAATGCTGGCACTAGAAGGAGCTGATTTAAGGATGGGTTGGCATGCCTATATGTTCTATGGGAAAGCTGCGGTAGACAAAGATTTTACGCATCATTTTGTAAGAAAATCATTACTTAAAGTATGGACCGACTATAAGAACAAGAACATTAGGCAGCTACCTACATGGATCTCCCCTCAGGAAGCTTTCTTTGGAAGATGGACAGACTGAGATAAATGGCTTTGCTATGATGACTTATTGGAAAAGACAAATTTGAAGGCTTTCAAATTGAGATCAAGAGAAAAATTGGAAATAGAAGGAATAAAGTTAAATTGGTTTCCTTACAGACAGTTAACTGAGAGATTCCAGATGGACGTGAAAACTTATGGAATAGAACAAAAGGAGCAAGGAGGAATATTGAAGCTATTGTGTGAAAACCCACCTCACTTACTATCACACTTATATCAAGAGATTTTACATCAAGAAAGGGAAGAAGAGACAGTCAAATCGACAATGATATTGTGGGCTCAAAATGTCAGATATTCAATTCAATTAGAGTGCTGGGAACAGAGTTGGCAACGGACTCAGAAATTTACTGCAGCTCAGAACCTGAAGGAGAATTACTATAAGCTTTTTCATAGATGGTACATGACACCAGAAAAATTAAAGAAGATATATAATACGGGAACAGGGCAATGTTGGAAGTGTCAAGAGAATGTTGGTACACTATTTCATATGTGGTGGTCATGTCCTAAGGCTAAAAAGTATTGGAATGAAATACATAATATAATATGTACAATATTGAGGGTTCAATTTGATAAGATACCTGAATTATACTTATTAAATATGACACATATGTTAGATGGAACTGATGTAAAAAAATATTGGAGAATAACATTGTATATGATCACGACAGCTTGTATTGAATATGCAAGGTTATGGAAAACTGAGCAAATACCTACAATAGAGCAATGGTGGGCAACATTTAATGAAAATCGAAATGCAGATATAGTCTCTCAGAGACTAAAAGGAAAATCAGATGATGACATCAACAAAGAATGGCAAAGTGTTCTGGATATGGGTTGGGTTTTGACAGTAAATAATACTTAATTCATGGTAGTATGTGTAGCTAGAAGGAGAAAATCAGGGAAGTATCATGGAACATGTAAAGTTGGATTGAAAAGCAGGAACTATCTCTATATAATAACAATTTACTGTGATGCATAAAGTTAACATGTCAATGGTAGAACAGTTAATGGAATCCAGAGAGGTGAGGAAGATAGCTGTAACAATTCACTAAAATGTGCAATGAGAAATGTTTGTTTTATATGTTGGAACTATAATAAAATTATTAAAAAAACAATAAATAATGTTTCTGAGTTTCATTTGCCTGCCATGTTTAGGGAGGTTTTGTTTTGTTTTGTTTTGAGGGGAGAAGTTAGAGACAAAAAATGGCTGGAAGAAAAATTGTACGAACAAATCCATTGATTTTATATTGATTACATGTTTGTGATCAAAGGGCTGTATTGGCTTAAAACAAATATTCTATTCATATGAACATGTCTTTTTTGGGTCTGGGTGTTCGAGTGACCATGGAAAACCCTTGATTTTATGCCCACCAATACTCCTGTGAAGACTGGACAGTTTTATAGTTCATGATATACTGGAATTCTGATTGGACTCAGAAATTCCCAAGGTCAAATTTGACTTTTGTTATCTGTATAGATGCAGCTTAAGCTACCACTTTTTAATAAATTGAACTAAATTGTCCTTTTCAAAATTTTACATAACTCTAGAACATGGCTGGGGAATGTTGAACCTTAACCAGCATAATCAAAATTTCAGGGTGATGGAAGTTGCAGTCTAACATTATCAAAGCAGCTGCATGTTCTAGGCCCCATCCCTGTTTTAGTGTAAACACATCCCTATTCATAAAATCTGTAAACCCAGAGAAAACAGTGTAAAAAATATCCCTACAGTGGCCCCCTGACTTTTGCGAGCATTTGGGGTGCAGAACCCCCACAAAAGTAAAAAAATGTGAGCAACTCCCCCTGCCCACATGAGCACTCCCCCTGCCATTCCCTTCCAGGGCTGCCCACCATTTGCCTGCATTACTTCTTTCCAGGCACTTGAGCAGTAGACAAGAAAATGGGAGGGGGAGCCACACACCTGGAGAAGGTGTGCATGCGTGCTTCCATCCCCACTCACTTGCATTCTGCTTGGGCACACTGCCTTCCAAGCACTGGGTGACAGGCAAGTGAATGGGAGGGGGCAGCCACACACCCAGAAAAGGCATGTGCATGCATCTTCTTCCCCATTCACTTGCATTTCATCTGGGCACACTGCCTTCCAGGCGACCGGGCAATAGGGAGGTGAATAGGAGGGGGCAGCAACATGACCGGAAAAGGCAGGTGTGCAAAGCTGCCCCTTGCCATTCACTTGCCCTTTTGCCCAGGTCCACAGAAGACATGTGCACCCAGGCAAAAGACAGGGAAATGGGAGGGGGAAATTGAGGGGGAAGTAAGTGGGCACCTTGCAAATAATCAAATTCGCAAAGGTCAAACCTGCAAATGTGGAGGGAGGACTGTTCAACCCAAACTAACTCTGCAGTCATGGAGGCCTTTTCAAAACAACAACAACTGGCATTTAGACACTTTAATTATTTAGATATCTAAACTTTTATTTTTTAAAAAAAAGAATTCGTGTATAGGTCAGCCAATCAATGTCATGCATAGCCCTGCTTCAGAAAGGTAGCAAGAGCGGCCAGTTAGTGCTGTACAAATCAGGCTTCTGTTATAGAGTGGAGAAGCAGGCTTCTCCTGGGCTTAATCTGAGGAGCAAGATTTTGTGTGAATTCAAAACACACAGAGTGTTTCCAAAAGAGGATTTCATATTAAAGTAACACATATTAATTTAACTGTTCTGTAATTATTAATCTCTACTTCCTGTCAAAAATGATAAAGATTCTGATATGGTCTCTCAGAGGTTGAAAGGGAAATCAGACGATGAGATTTTAAAAGAATGGCAAATGGCACTGGGTAGTTGCTGGGTACTGACAGATGGAAATGAGTGGTTCATGATTATGATAATCAATGAAGGGGCAATCGGATATATATCATGAAGCTGGAATGTGGTGATGACAATGCAAGAACTAATGTGTAATAGTATCAATATAATGTGGTACATGAATATAAACATTTTAAGAGATATAGAAAATGAAATCTAGATCAGTGTGGAAGATCAAAGATAGTTCATGTAAATTACAGTTACAATTGTTTGTTTTTTATATGTCAATTTGAATAAAATGATTTTAAAAAAATGATAAAGATTCAACATCTTTCTTGGTATTAGGAAGAGCATGTGACACTCGTTAATCTGTTTTATGATGTGAATGGCTGGAACTTACAAAGAGGGAAAGAATCATGCCATTCCCCAAAACTGAGGTTGTGTGCTTTTCTAGGAATGCATGGTTCGTATAAGATGCAGGTAGAAGAGGAGAGAAACAAACATGAAATGTATTTTGCTTGGTTTTTTATTATTTATGAGTGAGAGAGTTTTTCAAGCAATACCTTTCTTGGGATTTCATTAGCATGTGAAAAAAGAGTTATTTGAACTTGTCAGAATCCTAGTGTTGCATACTAATGCTTTAACTAATATTGTTTCTTTTTTAAGTTAAGCTTTTTTTTTATTTCAGGAATATTTATTTGAAACTTTTCCCTGTTACACATCTGAGGGTTTATAATATTGGTTTAGAGGTTGACATCTTGCTTAGTGAAAAGCCAACCTTGAGGATGGTATTTCTGAAAGTAATGGTAATTCTAGCACAACTAAAAAAAACTTTTTCTCAACCTGATTTTTACACATACCTACCTGATGCCTTTAAGACAAGAGGAGGCAACTAGCAGCCTTCCAGAAACCTGAGTTACAGTGCCTGTGCTGTCGTCTTTCATTCTTGACTGTCTTGGCTAGTTGGGATGTGAACTGCAGTTCAAAAACATAAGGAGGGCTGCAAATTACCCCTCTTCTCAAGGCAACAAAACATACATTTACACATTCAGCTTGTTTATATTGGCTGGTATATTTTGGACTTGTGAAATAGATGCAGTGTTGATAGGAGTCTTTCTTTAATCTATCCTTTGAGAGGATAAGGAGTTCTCCAACTCCTGTGAAGTTTTAGAATAAGAAACAGTGAAAGTTCATAGGCATCTCAGCAAATCACGTCTACATATTTGAATTCTTACTGTGTTAAAGTTATTTCTCCTAGCAGGAGTGACTTGAGACAAGTATCTCTCACACTAAGGGCCATTTCACACTATAGAATTATACTAGTATGAGTCCACTATAATTGCTATGGGTGCACCCTGTGGAACCGTGGGTTTAATTGTTTGGCAAGACGTTAGAACTTTCTAGCTGAGAATTCTGAATAGTTTTCTGTAGATTGCAAATCATGGGATTCCATAGGCTGGAACCTTGGCAATTACAGTGGAATCATAACGCTGTAATTGTGTAGTGTGGAAGAGCCAACAGACAGACGCTGTCTGATTTACACACATAAATGTGTGTGCACAGACATAAACACACACACAGAATGAAAAAAAAAAGGTATTATCATAGGAATAATACAAAACCTCAACACTGAAGCCATCTGGAGTGAGGAGAGAAGCTGATGTTGAACACAGGAGTGACTGCTGCAGAAAGGGTAAATCGCCTCCACATACCTTCTGCCAGAGCAGCTTTTCTCTTGAAAAAAGTCATATTTTGGCTGTGTGTGTTTATGTTGACCTTAGACCCACAGTTTGTGTGATAAGAGAGTGGTTTCTTGACATGGACTGTTAAATGCCAGTACCTTAATTATGATGTCTGATCAGCAGTTATATCTTTCATATAAAGGGGGAAAAAAGGTTCATTGTGCATTTGAAAAGGGAACAATTAAAACTGAAATCTTTTTTTCGTTGTTCATGTATTCTGAAAAATCACCGCGCATTTATTTCCAGTCTTGCCAGCTTGTGTACAAATATCATATAAAACAATTACGCTGGTCATGGTTGTTAGATGTTCCACCATGCATCTAGCTTTGGGACTTGTTCAGGTAAATTGAAATGGAAAGACAAGGCACTAACTGGACAAAACTTTGAGTTTCATGTTTAATGACAGCACAGCCATTTTTGACAGTCTGTTTGTTAAAATGAACTTTCCCCACCAAAATCTTCCAATTTAGTACCAGATAGAGTTGTTACACAGCAGTCACATCATTTGATCTTTCGTCTCTTGATGACTCAACATCTGGTGATGTTACACTGAAAAATCTGTGTTTCTGCAATGAAGTTAGAGGGTAGTGAAAATGTGATCATGTTTGATGTGTTGTGGCTCGCTCATTCACACATGCAAACCATAACTTGGTGTTGTAGTCATCAGCTGATGAACATGTCAATATGTGAATCAGCCCCAAGAGTCTCGACTAGATCCTGCCCTTGACAATTCTGTGTTAATGGATTATTGATGATGATCATGATCATGACGACGACGACGACGATGATGATGATGATGATTTTAATTTTAATAAACTAGTTTTTTGTCTTGTGTAATCACATTGACCTAGTTGCATTTAAGTCCTGTTGAAATGGGTAGGTTAGCCAATGAAACCTCAGTGCAACTGACTTAATTTGGATCCAACCCATGATCTTTGTCTAATTGGATTATCATTTATTTTTAATTATTTATTTGTTAATTTGCCCTGATTTTCTTCCAGAGAGCTCAAGGTAGCATACATGGCTCTCTTCTTCACTTCCTTATAACAACCCTGTGAGGAAGATCAGGCTGTGAGAGTGACCAAGTGACCCCTCCCAAGACCACCCCGTTAGTTTCAAGAGTGAGTTGGGACTTGAACGTGGATCTCCCAAGTCTCTGCACAGTAACAAGTCCACCACTTTAGTTCTCAATTTGTTTAGGAAGTTTGTACGTTGCTGCTCACCACAAGCTCTCTGGGTGACACATAAGAAGATGTGTTATAGTTGGAAGATCTCTGGCAATTTCATTATTGGCAGTGTCATCTACTATATAAAAGTGAATGTTTGTCTGCATGTTTGCCTGTTTGTCTGCATCAGCATAGGATTGGCTGACTGTGAAGATTCCATGGAATCCTGGGGCTGGCAATTTAGGGAGGGACCTTTAGAATTCTCAGCCGAGAGAGCTCTTGGGCTGGTTGCTATGGAGATGAAGACTACCGTCAATAAGGATGCCAGAAAATTTTTGGGAGGCATATGTGAGAAAAGTTAAATTGACATACACAATATAGTTACAAGGGCTTCTTGCCTCACACAGTAGATGTATGGGTTCCATACGTAAGGTATGTTAAAGCTGAAATTCGAAACAAAAAATGCTTCCAGAAAAACGTAAAGCCATTGCACAAATTCAACAGAAAGCAAAAAAAATCAAAAACCAGTACGTCAACATCGCCAGAGAACACAGATTGGATTGGGGACTATGGGGAAAAGTTGCAGGTACTGGAACAGGCTGGTTGCTATAGAGATGATGCCTAGCGGCAAAGAGGAGGACAGTGTATTCCCGCAGGAACCCAACCTCTGTATGTTAACAACTACAAATACAGATTGGATTGGGGAATATAGGGATAAGTTACAGGTACTGAAATAGGCCAGTTGCTATGGAGACAAGGCCTAGCAGCAAGGAGGGGGGCAGCATACTCCCTCAGGAACCCAAACTGTGTATGTAAATAACTCTGAATACAGAATGCACTGGGAAATATGGAGCAAAGTTACAGGAAACGGAGAAGACAGTTAAGAGGAAAATAAGAGCCCCGGGCAACACTGGGTAAATATACTAGTCTCTTATAACAACAGAGCTGGTATCTAAGGATTCCTTAGCACAGAACTTTCCAAACTGTGTGTCACAACACGTTAGTGTGTTGCCTGCAGCGTGTAGGGGTGGCACGCAAATGTAATGGGTGGAGAGGATGCTTTTCCTGCCGCCACAGCAGGCCAGGCCCAGGTGAAGGGGCTGCCTCTGCCACTGCTGCCACCCCAGGCCGAGGAAGACCCTGGTGAGGGCGGTGGCAACAGAACAGGTCTGGATGGAGGGCCTGCCTCTGCCAGTGCCACCGCCACCCCAGGCCAAGGAAGATCCTGGTGAGGGTAGTGGCAGCAGCGGGCCAGGCTCAGGCGGAGAGGCTGTCTCTCTTGCCACCACTGCAGCCACCTAGGCTGAGCAAGACCCCAACAAGGGTGCTGGCAGGCCAGGCTTGGATGGGAGGGCTGACTCCACTTACTGAATTACACACTGAATTACTGTGTCATGAAATGATGCATGTCTAAAATGTGTGTCAGCAACATGAAAAATTGGGAAAGCTCTGCCTTAGTAGCACTGTACTGTTGGAGCCTGCATCACTAAATGGGCATTTTTCAGCTGTCAGTTCTCAGAGTGCCTCTTGAAGCTTGGAATTCGGAATGAAGTAGCTTGGTAGAGAACCAGAGTTCCTTATAATCTAAAATATGGTTTGTCAGAAAATAGACTTGTCTGCTTTGAAGCTTTATGTGATGCAATGAAATGGAAGTCTTTGGATTGTTGCTCATATCTCTTATAATCCTCTTTCGAGTAGGAGAAAGTGGCATGAATGACTTCTGCCTTGGTCTGAACTAACAACAAAACTTGTTTAGAAATATGTCAGTTTGATAAAAAGTATGTACTGTATCTTTTACAGGTAGTGTTATACCCAACTTCCAACAGTCCCAAGTCACCTGAGCTGCATAAAATGATAGTCCCTAAGAATAGCCAAGACTCTGATCTGAGGATAAAACTGGCTGTGAGGATGGATAAACCACCACACATGAAGCATTGCGGGTAAGTGTCTTGTTCTGCAAATGACAAATTTGAAATCTGTTTTCTAATGCCAATGTAACTTTCACATTGTACATTCAGAAGGGAAAGCTGAAGGTAAAATAAAGTGGCAGTGTAAGTAAGTCTAAGAAGGTGAAATTTGAGCTTTATTTAAAGAAAATGAACCTTGTAGGTATGCTGATGAAGGTATGCTTATCTCAGTAGAAAATCAAAAGCAACAACAGATATTGAATGCCTGCAAGATTGTTCCTAAGTTGTGGGTTCTTTTCCTCTATAAAATATGCTCTTCAACATTAGCACTGTCTATAAAATATGCTCTTCAACATTAGCACTATGGTTTCCACATAGTTTAGAAATGTTACTTTCCCAGAATCTCCCAGAATTCCTCAGCCAGCCTAGCTAGAAGGATTCTAGGTATTACAACCCCACAAAAGTTAGTTTACTGTAGTCTTTCTAACTTTTTAAAAATCATTATTTCTGACTCTACTTGTGTGTGAATTGTATTTCTTTCACCCAATTCCTTCCTATTGTAATTTTCTAAGCATGTATGACATTGAGTTCTAGTCAATACTTTTTACATTGAGGTGGGCAACTGTAGCAGTTCTCTCGCCCTGGAACCCTCCAGGGGGTACACAGACCGCCAAAAGTGGCCAAAAAACAAAAAGAAGTTCACTTCTGCCTTTGAACACCTATTTTTTTCCATGTTAAAAGAATGCAGGAGAACCCAGTGACTAAGGATTGTTGCTTCAAGCAACAATTTGATTGTTGCTTCAAGAGGCAATTCACACACACTTTTCTTTGGCCAGAAAAAGGACAATCTGAAGGTGTCGAGGACCACACAGTCCACCCAGCCTTGCTTTCTATGGCTTATCCATAAGGAAGAGAGAGGCTACCTAATTTCTTCTCTTGGTCAAGAACTCAGTAAGTGCACAACTAGTTCTTCGTGCCCAGTGGGATCCTAGGCTTCAGTTTCCTGAGAGCTTGCCATCCATACTGCCATGGGAAACTTCTTTTTTTTTTTTTTTTGGTAATTCAGGTGACAGATTGAAACTCAGCCTGTGAATAGAGAGATCCCTGATTCAAAGGAGAGAGGAAAAGGAACACCCGCCTTCTGTTTGAGACTGACGTGGGCTGTACTGTTTAAATCGATTTGCATACTATAAATGGTATACACCGAAATAGAGCCATAGAAAAATTCAGTAGCTAAAGTAGCAGCTTTTCTAGAGTTAGAAACCATTAAGTATGCCCCAGTTCTCATGATCTTTCTGCTCATTCTCGCTCATGCCGTTCCACTCTATCTTTCACACCAGTCTTTTTCTTCTTCCTTGCCAGTGCTCATTTTGTTTTTCTCCACTCCTCACTTTCAATTTGTGTGGCTATTGTAAAAACAGTAAATTCCACACTGGCATAGTTAGAAAAGGAGTCAGAAATAAAACTGTAAACATCACACTGTGCAAAGCCATGGTGTGATCAGATACCAGGTACTGTGTAGAGTTCTAGTTCTGGAACCTGAAAAAGAAAACTGTGGAGTTGACGAAGGTGCAGAAATCGTGAACCAGCATAATGAAAGGACTGAAGGAACTCTGCCACGAGGAAATG
The DNA here is from genome assembly GCA_030412105.1 of Cyclura pinguis. NCBI lineage: Eukaryota > Metazoa > Chordata > Lepidosauria > Squamata > Iguanidae > Cyclura > Cyclura pinguis. The sequence goes on along the minus strand of CM059603.1, from coordinate 78,154,654 downwards.
TTAGGGATGTAATTCTTTGCCAACTTCATTCCCAAAGAAGGCAACAAATAAATATAGAAATTTGGACCCACTGTGAAAAAATGTGCAGTTCTTAAAAACTATTCACACTCCAAGACTTAGCAGTTTTTGCGCAGGAAACAGCATTTCGGGACCTCTTCTATGCAAAATAAATAAATAAATAAATAAATAAATAATGGCATTTTTGCACAGAATTTCCTTACAGTGGAGAATAGAGATAGAAATAATGTTTGAGACTTTTTTTTTTAATGGTTGAAAAACATGGTTGAGAGTCCCTAATGAGAAAAATCCTGGACAGATGCTAATTATTGCAGTTCAGGAGTTATTCTGCACAAAATTTGTATGTGGTGATTTTACTCAGAAAACAGTATTTTCTGTGCAGGAAACAGCACTTTCTGTGCAGAAAATGCTGTTTTCTATGCAAAACAGTCATGTGTGACTTTTGTGCAGAGTATTTGGGATGCCTAATGCCTAAAAATAATACTATTATCTACAAACAAATTTTAATTATTTGGAATTCATTAATACATTTTTAAAATAACTCTAATACTGTACCCTTCCAGAGTCTCCTTAACATTGATACTACAGTTTAGATGAAAACTGTCTTGGTCTAGGGGACACACACATACACACACACACACACAATTATTAGTATAGACTAGAGCAGGAATTTTCATGACAGTGTATTATTTTGTGTTGTTTTCTGTTATATAAAATTGTTGATGTCTGGTGATGTCTTGGAAGAAAATAATAAAAACAGTGATAATAATGAATATTTTTAGAAAGTAAGAATTTTCATTAGGCATGCTTATGTTCTTGGGTATGTTCCAAGTAGTTTAGTGGATCCTGGTCCCTGACATGGAGAGGGATATCCAGCACAGCCCTGAGCTACTGTTTGCTGCAATTCAGTATGAATGCCTTAATGGGAAATGGTAATAAAACTCTGCCTGAGAAGGAACAAACATTTCCATGTCTAGCAAAATAAAAAGGTCACAGTATGCATAATTTATGACAGGACTTTTAAAAATTTATGAAAAAATATTTTCTTTGAGCGATAAGCAATTGTGATTTTAGATGATTAGGTCTTAACTGTTGTGCCTGCGGTGCATAGACCTCTGATTCTCTAGCACCTTCTCCAGCTAGTCTTATGGTTCCTTACTGAGGAATTTAAAGAGTAACCTCAGTGCTTAGCCAGCCATGGTAGCTATCCTATTATAACATCCAAAGAGAGCCAGCTGGTATAGTGATTTGAATGTTAGATTAAAACTGTGGAAGACCAAGTTTTGAATCTCCACTCAGCCATGGAAACCAGCTGGGTGGCTTTGGGCAGATCACACTCTCTCAGTCTCAGAGGAGGATAGCAGCAAACCTCTTCTGAACAAGTCATGCCAACAAAACTGCCATAAGCTAGAGTAGGTTTGAAGGCGCACAACAATAAGAAACCTCCGCAGACATATTTGACAGACAATTTACACTTGTGTTGAGGGCTGAGATTCAAACTGTTGTTTCTTTTACCACTTAGTCCACAGTCCCTAAGCAGCAATACATTCATTGGCTACCACTGAATATTTTTTTTTCATTTATTGTCCAACATTGCTACCCCTGAATGTATATATATATTTTTTCAGTTAGTCCCCAGGTAGTATAGCCTGAGTTTGAACTGCTTAGCATGTCTGGCAGAAACCCTCTGTCACACAAATTCTTTAGGCTTTTATGGGGAGATGGATGCTGTACCAACACTTGATCTCTCTGAGTGTGAGGTTTGAATCTGTAAGGCAGAAGTGGAAAAATGCAACCCATGGACTATATGTGCCAAAATCACATTTTTGTGACCCCAGTTCCTCCTGAAGCCCTGTTGAGCATCCCTCTTTTAAAAATTAAAAAAAAAGTAGCAAAAATGTAAATCACAAGTCGTGGATGCCTGTGCAAAATGTACATGTACATACATCCCCACTGTCAGGGATTCCAGGCAGGGAACCCTGGGAAAATGATCAGCCCACTGCAAAGATGTTGCATCATGCTCCAGCTGGGGGTAATTGCAAGGTTGCATAAGAAACTGGGGTCGTGTGCAGATGGTAGAGGGAGGTGTGCAAACCTCTACCTGATTGGTTGTAGATATGTATATAACAAATCAACGCCAGTATGTATTTGTCTGTTGACCAAACCTGGTGCCTGGCGCAAGCCTTTGTCCGTCTGTCCTATGTTTTGTATATAACGGAACTTTGCTGCAAGATAAAGTGCCTCCTATTTTGGAAGAAACTCCTCCATGTGTGAGTATCCTTACGGGGGAACAAGGCTGCTGCTGTTGGCTTGCTGAACTCTGGTTTTTCTGCTGCGTTTCCATGGGGCTGAAACTCCTCCCCAACAGTGGTTAGGGCCCAGGCCCAGAGTGCACAGCATCCACAGCGCACCTGTAGTTGTTTTTCCCCTGGATATTGGGACTGTTTTTGACTGTTTGCCTGGCTCTCCAGTGCTTCGGGAGTCTGTGTTTTGGCAGAGAGACAGTTAATCTTCAGTCCGGAGCTCATCAAGGTCACTGCGGCCAGCTGCTTTGTTTGTTGAATTTTCCTTACAAAGGCAGCAGCATGGCTGAGGGAGGTTATCTGCGTTTTGAAAAGTTGACCAACGCTAATGATCAAAAATGGCAAATTTATGTGAGAGCCACTTTGACGAAGGAAAACTTGTGGCATGTTTTGGAAAATGAGGGACAGCCCCCAGAAGGAGCAACTGCTGCTCAAATAGCAGCGTTCAGGGTTGCTGACAAAAAAGCCAAAGCAGTTATTTTGCTTACTTTAAGTCCTTCCCAGTTGATTCATGCTGCTGCTGCGGACACAGCATATCAGTTCTGGGAGGCTCTGAAGCGTGTGCATCAATCTTCCTCGTGTTTGTCCAAAATGCAATGGACAAAAAGACTGTATAACACAAAGTTATGTCCCGGAAGCTGTGTAAGAGAGCACCTCATGCTGATGAAACAATTATTTCGAGAGGTAGCCAACAGAGCGGTAAATATCCCAGAAATGCAGAAAAGTTTTATTCTGCTGGGAAGCCTCACTAAGGAGTGGGACTTTTTGATGTACAGCCTCCAGGGTGTGCATGAGGAAGAGCTGACTGTAGACTTGGTAGCCGGGAGGATTTTGGAGGAAATCCAACGTAAACAGTTCGATTCCAGACTGCAGTCGGAGGGGAGAACAGCCAGTCGCCAGGAGGGAGGGGCAGCTCCCGAGGAGGCATCTGACCTGGAAGAAGGAGCAGTGTGCAGCTTTGCCAGATGCTGCTACAGATGTAAGAGAGTCGGCCATCTCCAGAAGGACTGCAGAATGCCAGCACCGAGCAGAGGGAAGAAGACAGCCCAGAAGCGGAAGGGCGTGTCGTCACAGGCTGAAGGCCATGTGTTTGTGGCAAAAGAACAGTCTGAGAGTGGTGTGTGGTTGCTAGACAGTGGTGCAACTCACCACATGGTGAACAATTTAAAGCTGTTGAGTAATGCTACAAATGCAAATATAACAGCAATTTCCCTTGCAGATGGGGCACCAAGCAAGGTGCAGAAGATGGGTACTGTGTATGTGCCATGTTTTGGCAAATTGTTTAATAATGTATTGTGTGTGACAAATTTGCAGAACTGTATTTTGAGTGTCTCCCAACTGGCCAATGAGGGTTACAGAATGGTGTTTGAAGGGGAGAAATGTATAATTACTGCAAATGGTGTTTTTTGTGCAGAAGGGGTGAAAAAGCAGCGGCTGTACTACATGTTGCCCAAAGGAAAAGTGGCAAACATGAACCCTTTGTGTAACAAACCTCTACATGAAAAGTGTGTACATTACCTCCACAGAGTGATGGGTCATGCCAGCTACAAAGGTTTGCAAGAGTTGGCAAAGGTATGCCCTGGGTTACAGGTCCAGAATTGTCCTAAGTTCCTAGAGTGCTCTGTGTGTAAAAAGGTTAAGGTAAAGGCTTATCCTATTGCCAAGAAAAGCAAGTGTGTCACCCAACGGCCTTTTGAGGTTGTACATGCAGATTTGGCTGGGCCATTCAAGCCAACTGAAGGGCAAAATAGGTTTTTCCTGGTAATTGTAGACAGACACACCAGGTACTCCTATGTCTATCTGCTGAAAGAGAAAAGTCCAGCAGCTGAAAAGTTCCAAGAGTGGGTGAATGCTGTTGAGAGGGAATTTCCTTATAAAGTGGCCAGTCTTGTGTCAGATGGAGGGGGAGAATTCCTGTCTAACAGCCTGCAAGCCTGGATGCGTAAGAAAGGCATAAGGCTTAAAACCACCAAGCCCGCATCTCCCGGGGAGGATGGTCTTGCAGAAAGAAGAATTGGGCTGTTAAAACAAATGAAGGACTGTATGATGGAGGATGCCCAAGCCCCAGCAGGACTTTGGGGAGAAGCAATAGTGACAGCAAACTACCACTTAAACAGGATGTGGAGTTCAAGTGTGAAGCCAGCTCCATATTACCTATTGTATGGTAGAGCACCAAACCTGCAGCATCTACGTGTTTGGGGTCAGTTTGCTAGTGTGTATGTTCCCCCAAGTTTCAGAAAGTCTGGAGAGGAGAAATCTAGACGGTTACGCTTTGTGGGCTATGAAGGTAACAAATATAGATTTCTACACCATGCTGGCAAAATAGTGTATTCTAGGAGTGCAAACTTTGAAGTCCATTCAGGTTGGGATAGACTGCACTGTAACCAAGAGGTCTTGATTCCCCTGGATAAAAGTGTGAAAAGACTGCAGTGTAATCAAGAGGTTTTGATTCCCCTGGCTAAAAGTGACAAAAGTGTTCCTGAGAATGGAGGGGTAGTGATGTCTGATGAGGAAAAGGACAGTGTCCCGGATACACTTGAAAGCTCTGGAGGGGCGGTGATGGCTGATGATGAAGAAGAAAGTACTGAGGAAAGTACTGAGGAGGAGAAGCCAAAAATCTCACTCAACATCACACCAAAGAGTTCAACACCGCCACCTAGTGCTGAACCTGCATTTACGGTCAAGAGAGAGCCTCGCACTGAGGTCAGCACTAGTTCCAGCAGTGGTTCCAGTGAAAGTGGGTCAGGAAGTACTCAACTTGCTGAGTCAGGAAGTAAAGTTATGCTTATCCCTAAAAGATCAGGAGGAGGGTATTTTGTTGTCCTGTGTGACTGAGGCAGAAAATTTGAGTGTAGGACTATATTAGGATATGGTATCAAAATGTGAGGAAAATGGTCCAAGATGGGATTTTGTGCTTGCGGTATTGTCCATCTGCGGATCTGCTCACGAAGGCACTTCCAGTAGTAGGCCATGAGAAGTTGGCAAGTAAACTGGGCCTTGCCACCAGAGTGTAAGGTGGAAGATGAATTGTACCCTTGAATGTATGTGCCGTATGTATTATGTAACATGTATTGTATGACATGTATGGATTGTGAAAATGTCCTACACAGTGGCCTGACCATTTTGGAGGCGATTGTCAGGGATTCTAGGCAGGGAACCCTTGGGAAATGATCAGCCCACTGCAAAGATGTTGCATCAGGCCCCAGCTGTGGGTAATTGCAAGGTTGCATAAGAAACTGGGGTCGTGTGCAGATGGTAGAGGAAGGTGTGCAAACCTCTACCTGATTGGTTGTAGATATGTATATAACAAATCAACGCCAGTATGTATTTGTCTGTTGACCAAACCTGGTGCCTGGCACAAGCTTTTGTCCATCTGTCCTATGTTTTGTATATAACGGAACTTTGCTGCAAGATAAAGTGCCTGCTGTTTTGGAAGAAACTCCTCCGTGTGTGAGTCTCCTTACTGGGGAACAAGGCTGCTGCTGTTGGCTCGCTGAACTCTGGTTTTTCCACTGCGTTTCTGTGGGGCTGAAACTCCTATCATCCCCCAACACCCACTCCCCTCAAATCACTTCCAGTTACAAGTTTCAGCCATGTTCAGCTGAAATCAGGGCACTGTGGCCAAATTGGCCCCTGCCGCTATCACACTTGCTCTAAATAGCCTTGACCACTGTGTCCACAGTATGGATGAACCAATATACTTGTTTTAATTAATTCAAAGTGAAATCACTCAGCTAAATCTACATTTTAATTAAGTCACACTGTCTGGCTTAAAACAAACCTAGTCTTGATTTGTGGTAGCTCAGAGTGTGTTTTGTTCCGTGTCATTTAACATGTTTTGTCTGTTGATTAATAAGTGCGCTGTAGGAGTTGTCAGCTTAAGGAAAAGGCGTGCTAATACCCTGTGAATACCAGATCCTGTCTGATCTTCAAAGCAAAGCAGGGTCAGCCCTGGTTAGAACTTGCAAAGGTGCTGTACACTATATTTCAGATGAAGGAACTGGCAAAACCACATCTGAATATTCCTTGCCTGAGAAATCCATTTGAATTGTATGCAGTTGCCATAAGTCAACAGGCGACTTGAAGGCATGTGTACACGTGCATGCACACACAGAGACACACACACACTTTTGTAAAGATTTCTTCTAATCAGTGTTTTCATTTGTATCTTGACTTGAACAAAAACCTGCCTTAGTTAAGTTACATTTCTATGCGAGAAAGAGATTTGAGCAGATAGTTTATGCTTTAGCATAGCCTAGTGGCAAAATGTGTGTACTGCTTCACCAAGTTGCATTTTAAAACACTGTTATTAATATGGAAAATGGCTTAGATGGCAAGATAAACTATAAAGCAAAGAAAAAACCTTTCAGTCATTCTCAGTACATTCCTTGCTCTTCAATGTGAGATGCTAGAGACTGAACACAGAAGAAAATGCAAGCAAAGCAAATGCTATGTTGTTGACCACCCCATATTCCATTATTAACTGGTGTAAAGTCATCTTCAACTTATGGTAATGCCATGAATGAGAGACCCCAAGTCATCCTATCATCAACCACGCTGCTCAGGTCATGCAAATTCAAGACCATGGCTTGCTTTTTTGAGTCTTTCCACCTGGAATGCAGTGTTCCTCTTTTCTCTCTTCTTTCGACTTTACCAACAGTATCAGCTTAGTCATCTTGGCTTTTAGGGAGAGTTCAGGTTTGATTTGCTCTAGAATCCATTTATAGTCTAAGGTATCAATATAATTCTTCAATAGCACATTCTCAGTTGATTTTCTTCTTATCAGCTTTCTTCACTGTCCAGCTTTCAAACCATACATAGAAATTGGAAATGCAATGGCATGGACAATCCTACCTTTAATATTCAGTGATATATCTTGACACTTCAGGATCTCATCTAGTTACTTCATAGCTTCCGGTCCAAGTCTTAGTTTTCTTCTGATTTCTTGACTGCAGTGTTCGTTCTGATTAATGCTGAGCCAAGGGATGGAAAATGCTGAACTATTTCAATGTCTTCATAGTCTGCTTTAAAGTTATTTTAAATAATCTGTGGTCTTTATTTTTGTTTTCTTAACATTCAGTCTGTGTACTTTCTTCTTTGACTTTCTTCAATAATCGTTCCAAGTCTATTTATTGCCAGTAGTATGGTATCATCTGCATTATCTTTAGTTGCTGGTGTTCTTTCCTCCAATTTCACACTTCCTTCCCCTGAGTCTGATCCTGCTTGTATGTTCATCGTACAAGTTAAACAAATAGGGTAATAAAATGCTTTCTTGTCTTATCACCATACCAATTTGAAGCCATTCCGTTTCTTGTATTCTATCCTGATGGTAGCCTGAGTACAAGGTTGCACATCAGGACAATCAAATGTTGTGGCATACCCATTTCTTTAAGAATGACGCATAGTTTTTCATGACCTACACAGTCAAATGCTTTGCCATAATCCATAAAGCACCAAGCTGATTTTCTTTCAATTTTTTTGGCACACTCTGTTGTCCCACATATGTTTGTTATAGGATCCCTCCCTAGTTTCTCTTCCCTTCCTGAACCCTACCTGGACATCTGGCATGTTGCTTCCATAGGAGATTAATGCAATGGTTCTGGAGTTACTGCAATGCCTGGTGTCCTCTTTCTTCTTGATTGGAATTTATGTTGTGTATTTCCAATCTGTGGGGCATTTTTTGGTTTTTCTATACTTGTGGATAGATCTTATTTAGATTTAACTTAGAGCTATAGCCGATTCTGTTTCTGTAGCGTGAAGTAACTCAACTGGTATGCCATCTCCTGCTGGTGATTTTTTTTTTCTTCCAAGTGCTCTAAGTGCAGCTTCCACTTCACTTTCTAAAATTGGTGGCTCATCTTTGTATCGTTCTTCCTTGAATGAACCTGTTAACATTTCATCTCTTTTATATAGTTCTTATGTGTATTGTTTCCAATTTTTTATTTCCATTGGATCATGAAATATGTTGTTCTCCTGGTCACAGAGCATCCCCATTCTTGTTTTAAATTACCTTTTGATTTCTTGGATCTTGTAGAAATGGTCTCCTGTCCTTCCTTTTTTTTTTTCCACCTTCCATTTTTCTACATTGATTAGTATGACAGTTCTCCTTGCCCCTGCACACAAGTCACTAAACAGGTGCATTCGAAGTTCTGACTCTATTTCTGTCATGCTTTGCTTTTGCTTCTTGTCTGTCCTTAACTGCTTGAAGAGTTTTATCTGTAATCCATTGAGGCTTCGCTTTGCTTTTCTTTCTTTCTTTCTTTCTTTCTTTCTTTCTTTCTTTCTTTCTTTCTCTTTGTCTTTTTTGGCTGCATATAATGTCTTTTTGCCTTCCTCCTTAACAATGTCCCTGGATTCAGTCCAGAGTTCTTCTGGCTCTGGGTCAATTGGGCTGAATAGTGCAAATATATATTTTTAAATTATCTTTAAATTCTACAGGGATGTTCTTCAGGTTGTATTTTTGCAGAAAGGTTGGTTTAGTGTTTTTTTTAGCTTTACTCTAAATTTTGATATTAGCAGTTCATGGGGTGTGCCACAGTCTGCTCCCGGTCTTGATTTTGCCAAGAGGGTGGACCTTCTCTATCTTCTGCTTTCCTTTATGTAGTCTATTTGATTTCCTTATTGGCCATCAGGTGATTTCTACATGTATAGTCACCTGTATTTTTTGTATTTGAGATGAGCAAACGGTTGGCTTCACAAAATTCAATCAGTTGCTCCACTTCTTAATTCCAGGGCAAATTCACCTGCAGTGTTTGATTATGCTCTGTTTCCTACTTTTGCATTCCAGTCACCTAGGATTACCAATATGTTTTTGTGTATGATCACTTTCCTCCTAGACTCTAGTGTAGAGTCTTTCAATTTCTTTATCTTCTGCGGCTTAACTTGGGTTGTGGTTACAAGGTTAGGTTTTCACTGAAGTGTTATTGATACAATTCAGTCAGACTTTGCATTATATCTTTTGACGGTTTTTGCTACGTCTCTTGTCACTATTAATTCCATCCCATTTCTTCTTACATTTTCATTTCCGTTGTAAAACACTGTGTAATTATCTGACTCAAAATGTCCCATTCCAGCCCACTTTAACTAGCTCACCCCACATGTTGCAGGTTTATACATCTCATTCCTTGTTTTGTTATGTCTAACTTCCCCTGATTCATGCTTCACACATTCAAGGTTCCTATAATATGTATTGTGCAGCTTTGTACTTTCCTTATACCTCTGAGCATGTCAACAGTTGAAGTTCCTTTTGGCTTGAGTCATCATTAACCATAGCTGTCCTTTGCTGTACCCCAATAGTTTGCTGAGTGCCGTCTAACCTGGGCGTTTCATCTTCTGGCACTATCTCTTGTTTCATTTTGGATTGCTTCAACATAGGGTTTTGGGAGTGAAAGGTTCAAAAAGAGGTCCACTGTGCCTCCTTTTTCTGCAGTACTAACAAGCGTTAGCTATGGTGCCCCTGTAGTTGTCTCTGAGAGAACCTCCACCAGTGTCACCCCCACACACACACACACACACGCACACACTGCTACTGTTCAGTTGTTGTTTGGCACCTTTAGTCTGACTCCTCAGCAAAAACCTGTCTGACATTGGGAGACCCTACCAAAAGCAGGGGCCTCTTGTCTCGCTGGATCATGCAGTCCCACCATGGCAGAAAAGTAGTACCATTGGGTGATTCTCTAGTAGCCTTGGATAAAACTTTTTTTAAAAAATGTCAAAGGATACATGTGGATTTTTATAAAATTGCTAAAACATTTATTGATATTTTAAAAACTCTTATTATATGTGTATCCTTATTTATATTTAATTTTTACATTTCAATACCACTGTACCACTCAGAACAGATAAAAGGAAGTATATCTTCACACAATATGAAATCAGACTGTGGAATTTACTAACACAGTGTGGAGTGATGGTCACGTATTTAGACATCTTTAAGAAGGGATTAGATAGCTTAATGAAAGATAAGGTTTTAAGAAAGATAAGATAAGAAAGATAAGAGAGTTATATATTACTTCCAGCACCCCAGCTGGTATACTTCTTCTTTCAAACTCTTCCAAACCAAAAAAAAAAAAATCTGTTCTGATGGGTCCAAGTTCTATGCTAACACATTCCCACCAAGGGCAGATTGATCAACTTCCATCACAGCATATCTTAATCTTAGCAAATGGTATTTGATACTGATTTACATTCTAGCCCTTTAACTATGACATATGTGTTATGTACTGGAATGTTTGCACCTGTGAACTGTCTTTTATCTTTTTTTTTTCCTTTTCTGCTTTTGTCTTGATTTGGTGACTGATCTGTGATCATAATAGTGTTGACTGACTGGCAGTATACTTCTGTATAGCAGTTATCCTCGGGTCTAGTTTGTGGACTTCCCGTGGGTATCTGGGCGGCCACTGTGGGAACAGAATGCTGGCCTAAATTGGTCTTTCATTGGATTCTACGTGTTTCTCATTACGTTCTTAGCAACCCTTCAGCATACATCCTTATTCCTTTAAAAACCAACTGCCACCCTGGCTTTATACATAGTTGGGACAGTCCCAGGTGAAAATATACTAGTCTGCTGCCACAGAATGTTGTTGTGTCTGAGTGACTGCAGGAATGAATGTCTGAATGTTTATTGGGAAACTGATCTGCTGAATTTTCTCTTGCCATTCTCTTTTTATAATGAAGCTTAAATGAACTGCATTTCATCATCTAAAATTGTTATTAGAAGTTAGTTAATTGATCATAAGAGGATTGATTGATTGATGAATTGATTTAAATCTCTGCGAATGTAAACATGGTTAAAAGCAGTCAGAAAGGGGAGAGGGACCCTCAATGGAGGCATTCCTTCTTCTGTGAAAGAGGAGAAAAGCATCTTCTATTTTATTTATTAAATTGCTGTCTCTCGTTTTGACTAAAAAATAAAGTCTTCAAGGCTGTTGATTGTTATATTTCATTTGTAGCACATCCCATTGTGGAAATAGGAATAGTTTGGCTTAATTAACGGATCTGGCTATTGTGCATACTGACATTATCCTCATTATATATTTCATAACTGTGGTGGGATTTAATTTATGCTAATTTTTAATTTTGTGCCACAGATTGTGATGGCTGTTCAGCCTCTAAGTATTTGTTTGCTCTTCATTTCACTGAAATGAATAGATTTAAATCAGTGTACCAAGAGAGATGGGGGTAGGGGAAGAAAATTGAACTGTGTAGCAAGTGACACACAAAAATTATATTAATGACTGATTGGATAATGATGAGGAGGTTAAATGAAAAGTGGTTAGAAATGAAAGAAACAAAAAGGTGCTCCCTGCTGTTAGATCCTTAGAGAACAGATTAGAGCAATGAGCTGGGTTTTAATGATTACTGCAATAATTGCTAGTAAGGGGATTTTAGAGACCTTTCTATGTTTCAGCCATTTTAATTGCAGAGGAAAGCCGAGAAGCATTTAATTGCCCAAAGAGATATTACTAACTGAGGCATCACTTTGAATTCATTTCAAAGTAATTAATCTGAAATATTTGTGAAACCAGCAAGAAATAAAATCCAGAGTCAACTTTGCTTAACCATGGCTGAGTTGGACTGAAGTAGTCCAGCACAGGGCTGGGCATTTAAAGGTTTTTTCAGTTTTAATGGGATTTATGTTAATTGCTTTGTATAGTGGATCACCACATTAGGCTTAAAATCAGACAATCAATAGGAAGTGTTTATCCTTGCTGACTTTGTTAGAGGCCAACACCCCTGACTGTGCATGGGCTATCAACTATGATCATTAACTAAAACGGTTGTTTTAAAAGAAAAAAAAAATTGAAACAAAGCCTGTCTACTTAAAGAAACCACCACTCTAAACCTTTATGGATGAATTTCTTTGCTGATGTCTTCTCCTTTGTTGATTTCTTTTTCTCAAGCAATATCAGTGCAGTTGGATTTATTTTGTGTTAACTTTTATAAAACTATAATGGGAAGCAAAAAATGTTGGAATGTTGTGATACTTTATAAAAAAGAATAATAAATTATCTCAAGGATAATTTGAGTCATCAAGAGAGAAGGCACATCCAAGAACTGAATTCACCTTTACAGCCAGAGCCTGGCAAAATGAACCTTTTTTCAGATAACAGCTTCTTCAAACCCCCCAGCCAGCATATTTTGCGATTATGGGGCAGGGTCATCACTCTGAAAAAAAATGGTCTTAATGTGGCATCACATCATGCCACTTAGAAGGAAAAGAACTTTCCTTCCTAGCATGTGACCTGTTCCTAAACTGCAGAATGAAATACTACCTTCTGTACTTGATGAGGCACCCAAGAATGATGAATGCTACTCTGCCCTCAGAACATTTTCATATATAAACATTAAGGAAATTCAAATAAATGATTCCAAGTAAACTGGAATGCACTGAAAATGTTGGAAAATACTTCTAAAGCAACCATTATATTACAACTGTGAAGTATGACCTGTGAGATATTAGAAATATCTGGATTGTTTTGATTCATTAGTCTGATACTTGTGTTATGAACATTATTCAGGTGTTATTAAAATTTGAAAAGCCAATATGTGAGTGGAGATTGGGGGTGTAGGTTTAGCCAGGTGTTTGCATATAAAGTTTTAATATATGTTGGGGAGGCTTCTGAGTTTTATGCTTGGGAAATCGCACATGATTTGGAAATTTGATGTGGATCTACATGGCATTGGGGGAGAGCTATGCACCACAGCTTCTGCTCTGCTTATGCTTTAACTTTTCTTCTATTAATGTCTGACTATAGCTGTTCTAAACTTTGGAAAGGTAAAAGCGTATGTTCCACACCTCATTTGCAGGTACATTCTGTTGAAATCAAAAACTGGAATTGTACTGCTTCAGGTCCAGGCTGGGCACTTCTTCTGTGCACACAGAAGATGAAAACCGGCCCCCCTTTGTGGTTGGGAGGCGCAAACCTGTCCAATTAGTTGCACAGTGGTCATATTCACCTGTTGATACTACAGTGCAACTTCTCTACCCCTAGTAAGAACAGATTATTACTTCTGGCTATCCCAGCAGGGAGGACTCTCCAGCCTACGGTCCTAATACAGCCTGCAGAAGTTCCCATCTAGCCCACTATCATAGTTTCAGACAAGACTCCTCTTTTGTTGCCCCCTCCCTCCTCTAAGGCCCTTTTCACACCTTACCTTTTCACACTGCTGGGTTGGGGTTCTCGCATGAGAAGGCTTGGGAAGAACGTTGTCGCATCCCTCCTGCTTCGGCTCCGCAGCTCCCTCCTCATCACGTGAGCGCCCCGCCTCTTCCATTCGCAGTGCAGCTTGGGACCTCGCAGGTTGCACTGAGGAGAGGACGCGTGACCGGCTCGGCTCCCAAGGCTCCACGCTCCAGGTAAGTGCGCACGAGGCCCTGGAGCGATGCGCAACCACACAGCATTTTCGGCTTTGAGCCGAAAATGAACAGATGCGTGTGCAGTCCGCATCGGGCCCTTGAGTGTCGCGTAAATGTGAGTGTGTCATGCAGACCACTCCTCACATTTACGCGACGCTCAAGGGGCCCTTTCGCTTCAAAAACGCTGTGCGAAAAGGGCCTAAGAAATGTGGGATTCCCTTTCTGGCTTTGCTTCAGCTATCATTTCCTGCAAAAGGGGTGGGAACAGGTAAATTGGCTGCACTTGACTGGAGCTTGTAAGCACCTGATATACCAGACAAGACTCTGCTAGTGCTTGCAGACTTAACCTGAGAGAACCCAGCTTTGCTTCTGAAGGAGCTCCTGCAAGCACCACTCAGGGTACTTTGTACCTTCTCCTTCTTCCCCACATTGAGAAAGACGAGAAATAACAAAGTCAGTCCTCTGTCCCTTCAAACAGATGAGCTGTGTCTGGTACTAATAGTGTGTAACATCTTTTTGTAACATCTAATACCTATTATGTTGTTACTGCCCTGGCTAGCCCGAGCTTTGGGGATATAAAAAGATATCTTTGGATATCACTAATTCGGCTTCACATATCCCTTCCATGTGCTTGCGAGGCCCCCGGACAAGCACGCATACAGGCTCGGCCGATAATCGCCGTAATATTCCTAGACAATACAGGCAGGCCAGAAAACAGCCAACTCGCCACTTTAGGAGACCTCAAGGCAAGTACCTCCATTAGGTATGCAAGCAACTCTCAAAAGATCATCTGCCTCGCCCTGGCAGCTTAATGATCGAGCTATACAACGCTCAAAAACTCAGCATTTGCATACCGGCTACTCTATTGATAAATTCGGCTATAATTCAATCATTCAAATTCTGACCTTTCGGAGGCTTTGTCTCCAACTCCAAATCTATTGTTTTCTCCTAAGTCCGACCTAGCCTGTGGTCACAATTCTCCTTATAAAAACCCCTGACTTGAGCGCTTCCTCGGATCGCTCCCGAGTTCCAGAACGCCTTGCTACCGCTTCGCTTGGTGAGCTTCCCCTCAGCTCCACATGCTGAGATACATCAAACCCCAGCTTCGCTCTCCATTTTCTTCCGGACTTCAGGACAGGTTTCATATCACCCGAACCAACTATCCCTCTGAAAATCCCGCTATCGTACTCACACCTTTATTTTCCTTAGTTATCTGTGTGCTTGTGTTGCTTACATTGTGTGCCTGTATTTAATAAAGATAATTCATTATTTTCTAACCGGTCTGCTTCTTGACTTGGCCTGACCCCATAGACACTGGGTTGCAAGATCCTGCTAAGTTACCCTGCCTCTCGTTTTGCCAACTTGTGCTCTGAACTAATTTCACCAACTTGTATAATTTTGATAGCAATTTGGCGTCCCTCCCGGGACCCCCAGAAAACAGGGTAACAATGTCCCCAACAGGTCATTTTCTGTGACTGTAGTTGGCTGCAGTTACGCTCTGCTGCAAATAATTTCTGTGGCAAGATCAAACGTACATTGGCCTGCAGTTTTGGTTTTTCTCTGTAGAGGAACGTATTTTATTTTTTTGGCTTCTAGCACACATATGTATTTTGTGCATCTGGCTGGACTGATTCCACTTTCCTCTAGTACTTTGGGAGGGGAGAGATCACTGAAAAAAACACAGCTTCAATTTTGATTACATATCAAGAAGCATTTAATTACCTTAGCTCATTTAATTAGCCTCACTGCTGGGGTCAATTGCTTTTTTTATTAGCATGGCAGTCATATGACTTTGATTGGCACAAAATGCCGAAAGATACAACATTACAATATTCCATTTGAAGATAACATATTTCTGAGACTTTGGTAGCTTATCATTTTATTAAAATCTCAACATGTATTGTTTTTAGAGAGAAAGAGAGAGACACACACACACACACATATATCTAAATATGAGGTTTTGTTTAGTGTTTTGCTTGTCTCATAAAAAAAAAATGAAGTCAGTGTTCTTAACTTTCTAGGCGGATAAGAAGGATTAATCCTAATATCTAGAACTCATCCTAACCTGTCCCTGTTGCTTTATGGCTATGCGAAACTGGTTATAAGCATTTGTAAAAAAGAAAATATAGTTTGTAAGGTTACCATTAGAAAATACAACAGAATATGAAGCTTAAATGTAAATATTTTAAACAAGTAACATGTATAACAGAAGGGCATAATAAATTAGGGGCATCAGTCATGATGTTTCAATGAAGGGGCCTCCACATGTAGAAGCATGAGTTGGGCAGTGCCACTCATCCCAGACCCTCCCCCTGATGTGCAAAGACTGAATATAGATAAACACAAACAAGTGTGTTCAGGATTCTTAAACACATGGAAGCTTATACAGGTAGTCTTCCCATATGCCAGGGTGAAACCTGGAGGTTGAATGTGATCCCCTGCCCCATGATCTCATTATTGATGATTTCTCAACTCTTATACTGGAATGCCCCAATTCTAAAATGTAAACATTCCTCTCCTGACATTTAGTTACTGGCAATAACAGCCTTAAACTTGGCTCTACCCACCACTGAATGCAGCACCTGAGAATTCTGACATTAAATTTGGCCCCACTTGGCTGAAAGAAGTTCCCAAGCTTTTCCTTACGTCAGCATTCATGCTCAACATGTGGATGCTTGGTGGCAGGGAACTGTACAGTCTTTTATAACATGTGAAGAGAGCTTATGTCAATTAGCTGTCAACAACAGTTGTATCTTGTACCCAAATAGACTAACAGCAGTGAAGCTTCTAACTGAAGACCAAGATTGCTCTTTTAACCGTTATATAGTCTGAAGCCATCTGGGTTTGCTTAATCATAAAGGAACTGTCCTAGAAAACTATGACTTCTTCCTACTAGAAAGTCTCCCTGAATTGCATTCACAGGGTTCTGAAGCTTGATGCTTTTCAGATGTTTTGGACCATAAGCCCTGGCCATTGGGGCTTTGCTTGCTGGGGCTTATGGACACTGTAGTCCAAAGCATCTGGAGGGCACTAGGTTGTTACCCTTGCAGTGGTTTCTTTTGCTTTCAGAAACAGAAGCAGAAAGGCCAGGTTGCAGGCTACATATCCTATTTTACTGTTCTTTCCTTTCTAACTTTTTTTTTTATTTTCTACTACAACCAGTTTCATAGCAGTAGTTCCGCTGTGCAAATGGCTACCATATATTCTCCTGCTTGCAGTAGAATGAAGACATAGTGTCCACAAAAACTATGGCACATATTATTCAGAGGAGAATGTGCATTAAGAATAGTAGCTGTTGAGAGAAAACAGTAGGTTTTGCCATCCCTAAATACTACTCCCAGAAACATAACTCCCCTCTCCAACTTAGAGGAGTCTGGAGAGCTGTGGTATTTGAAAAGGCTGTAGATCCAAGGCCCTGTAGAACTTCAAAATGGATGTTATTGCACTATGAAGAGACCAAGAAATATATTTTAATGTCCTTTGCAGGTTTTAGTGACTCTTGCTCAAGACCTTGTTAAGCAGAGGAGAGACAAGAGGTACCAGTCCAAGTTCACTAGAGGAATGATAGTGCACTTGTACTGTACCAGAATATAAGGCCTACCTCTCAAGGAAGAAACAATACTGCCTTTATATCCTTGATTGATCAAGAAGAAAGGCAGCTTCTGAGTAGGAAGAGAGATTTTGAGTGGGAAAATAACTAGGAACAGAGAAAGTCATGCCTTTTCCCATTCATTGCTGCTCCATTCAACCTGAAGTCACCCACAGATGGTTAATTTAGTTAAGAGAAACACTCAGAGAAAAACATCACAGAAGTCATGTGTTGTTTCAGTTCTCAGAAGTGGTAAACCTTTGTCCGTGGTATCATTTCAATAAGTGGAAGGCTTGCACGACTGAATGCTCCTCCATAGATTTTTGCTTCACTGACCCATAACAGTCCCTAGATCATACTGGGCCTCTCCTTCTCTCTATACCTAACCTATCTCAGGGAGTTGAGGAGAGCCATTCATGACCATCAACTCATTGGAGAAAGTGAATGTAAATGACCAATAAAAATATTTGTTTTATTTAAAAAATTCTCTACAAAATAAAAAATAGGACTTTACAATAGTCTGTCATAGCCCTTCTGGATCATGGTAGATCTCTGTCTAATGCAATCTCTCTTTTAATGGGGAAATACTCGGCCATAACAGCTTCCCTTTGTAGTTTAAAGAGCCTGGATTATCTCCTTTCAGTAGTTACATTTAAAAAGCTAAATCTAAAACCTTAGCTGCTTTCATCCCATTTTGGAAGAAAGGCAGAATATAACTCAGATAAATAAAAAAGTATTCAGACTGTCCCCAGTTTATTACACCTCTGAGGTTCTCATCAAATTTCACATGGCTGTGCTATGAAACAATCTGTTGTTTTATGTTAGGTGAACCTGCTCCTTAAACTTTCAAATGAGCATCTGCTGCCCAATAATATGATTTGATCATTTTTGTTAAAGCAGTCTACAGCATGGTAATGTAAATGTTCACTTCAAACTGTACACAGGTTTATTAAATATGCCTTTCAAGTGCTTCCAAAAGACACTTCTGATGTTTGTAATATTTGTGATCCCAGGATATAGAGTAGACTGCAAATACAGTTGTATGATGTTAGCCTGATATCTTTTAGTGAGTTAATCATGGTTTTTAAACTCCAGTGTAAGCAACTGTGGCGAAATTTCCCATCCTGTGTGGATTATGTGAAATATTGACCACAAGAGGGCAGTGTGGTTTAAAGAAAAGCTCCGCAAAATCTTGAGCCTGTTTTGAAGTCTGGTGTGTAAAATGTGCACTATTGCTAATGATTGCTTTTTTGGTTTATAATTTTCCAAACTAATTTTTCTTTCTAAAAATATGTATTTATACATGTGTCATGTTAGTTGCCTGGTTTTGGTTTTTTTTAAGAGAATTCTAAGAGAATGAAGAAACAAATCAGTTTTGCCCTTAAGCAAAGAAAAGAAAAGTGTGTAACATTTTTAAAAAAGAAAGAAATGTGTCTCAGAAAGGAATGTAATCTTATATCTGTGAGTCTTTGACAGGCATTTAGAATTTCTTTGTTTTCCGTTGTAATCATGACAGCCCAGCCAAAAATGCATTGCTCAGAGAGAAGTCATGCTGATTTCCCTTGAGTTTTCATTGAAATGGGTACGTTGCTATGCCTCTTCATATATTTTCAGGTATAAATTATGAGCCTGACACACAGGTGTTTGAGTACACTTTACTTGCTGGAGTTTGAGTACGCTTTACTTGCTACACTTAATCTTGCTGGATGGAATTGGTCATGGTTTTCTGTTGAGAATACCTTAGATGGGTTTGTCGAATAACTGGTTTGCTCTATACATGATAAAATATATTTGAATCTTTCACCATACAGAAGCCTAATCTTTCAACAACTAAAATACAAGCTACAGTTAAAAAGGATAAGGCATTTTCTATGTTCTACACAAAGAAGATGCCTTCTACCCATGGAAGGACTGTTTTGCTACAGATTTTGTGCTCATGAAGTACAAATGAAGAATGTCTTCTGCTTGCTGAAGCTAAAAGTAGCTTTGCGACCCACCTTTTAGAGCAAGGATTAGAATTGCGTGGTCCTCCAGATGCTATGGACTAGAATCTCCCAGCAGACTAAGCAAGCACAGTCAATGGTGAAGCGGACTAGGAATTGCACTTCAGCAACATGTGGGAGACGCACAACTCCCACCTTGTCTTAGAAGGTTATTTTCAACTTACCCACTGCTATTTGCACGAATATTTAGAGAACAGCACTTTTTGTTGCATTTGTGTTTATGTAGGTTCAGTCCTATACCTCCTATATTTACCTGTCATTACTAAAACACAGTTTCAGAAAGTAGATCTGTGCAGTAGCAGCAACAGTAGCAATATTTCACCATTTTTCCCAGTTTAGGACTCAAATCTCTTGAAACAGTTAAAACAAAAAATGTGTGAAGAATGGTTTCTGTATGAAGAATATTGCTTCTACTCCTAGGTTGCTGAAGAAAAAGTCTCAAATCAGCCTAACGTTAGGGTTCCTGGGCACACTTTTCTAGTGTGTGTAATCTTAAGAATAGCCGAACGTGGGGAGGCTTTCACCTTCCAACTGGTTTGGACCCCCTGCTGTCCTTTACCATTTGTAGTGCTGGCTAGAGATTTTGGTCACTGAAGTGCAAACCATCTGGAGGGTGAAAGCTTCCCCACCCAAGGGTAGGTCAGGGTGCGTAAGAAAGAGACGAAACTTAACTCCCTAACTGAGCAGCCAATTCATTTTGGCAATAGTTTTGTTGTTGTGAGCCTTTAATTTGTTTCGGATATATACAGACGCTAAGGCCAAATTAGCATGGGATTTTCTTGGCAGAATTTGTTCAGAAGTCCAGTGCCTTCCTCTGAGGCTGAGAGAGTGTTACTTGCCAAAGGTCACATCGTGATTTTCCGTGGCCAAGCTGGGGTTCATGGCTTTAGTTCAAATGCAGAAATAGCTTTTTGTTTACTGCCTGTTTTAAAAATGCCTGTCCTGGAATTCAAATAGCTCACAAATTCTCACAAATTCCGTAGAGGGTACAGGGGACCATTTTGAACAATACTTTAAGTAAATATAGATTGTGACACACATATTAGGTAGGCGTGGCCTCCCCAAGGTCTGTGTGGCTTCTGGACCTCAGGTAGTTATATTTTGCATTAAACCATAATGTATAGATTAATCTAGCATGGAAACTAAGTAACAAAGTGAAAACTAATAAATTGTGTGTGTGTATTAGAAATTAGGCAATGGTGTTCTAAGAGAGAAAGAGACAAAATATCTCCTTCTTGGGTTTTCAATATTACTGCTGCACAGGCTGTTGTAGCTGATCTTGTATAATCTATTATACTCAATAATTCATTTTTTCCAAAACAAAGGTCTTGAGGAGAAATGATGTTTTTCTCAATTACTCTCTTCCAGCTTTCACATTTGTAGCCCAAATACAGCATTTATCTGTCCTTGAAAATATAGGCCATGACAGGAGAGACCTATCTTGCTTCATTTGTTATACAGTGTGTATTTTGGAAACATTGGTGTCCTGCCCTTTCATTGGTGTCTTGCTCTGAGTTCGTTCACTAAGGCCATTTCCACACTGCATTGTTATAGTGTTATTATTCCACTTTCAACATCCTGTGGAATTCTGGGGTTTGTTGTTTACTGAGGCCAAAGAGCTCTCTGGCTGAGAATTCTAGAGGCCCCTCCCTAAATTGCAAATTCCATGGTTCCATCAGATGTTGAAAGTGCAAACTGCTTTTTTGCAGACTACTTTTGGCAAGTCTTCCCATAGCCTGGGAAAAGGCCTATATTATACTAGTCTTTCCAGCATTGATCAGTACTTTTAATTCAATAGTCCAATTTAAAAGATGAGCTTTTAAGATGATTTCAGTTTTCGCCAGCCTAGCCTACACAAGAGATTCACTTGTCATCAAAATCTTGAAGCCAGATGTGTGTGCCATTATGGACATCCCACTACTAGATATGGCATCTAGATATCTATGAGAACACATGATGCTTAAACACCTGCCACTGTGTCTGTGCAGGGCAATACAATGCTGGGATGGAAACAGAAGCTCAAACAATGGCCATTTCCACACTACACTGGTATAGTGCTATTATTCCACTTTCAACATCCTTTGGAATCCTAGGGTTTGTAGTTTAAGGAGAGGCATTTAGAATTCTCAGCCAGGTTGCTCTTTGGCCTCGGTAAACTACAAACCCCAGAATTCCACTGGATGTTGAAAGTGGAATAATAGCACTATAGTAGTGTAGTGTGGAAATGGCTTAAAGAAGTCAGCAGTGAATGTAGGATTTTCTTGCAGTCACTCACTCAATTTGGAGCCATGCTCAGATCTGCTCTGCACTTTTTTTTAACAGAAAACAGCTTCACAAGCTTGCCTTGCCTGAATCCTGATCAACAAGGACCTAAATCAATGTCTAAACAGTAGCAAAATAAGATTTCTTCTCTAAAGAACATAATGAAAAAATGCAAAAGTAGTGTAGAGTTGTCAGAATGAAAACTGGAGATGGTTCCTGTACTTTGATGGTTTCATGGTAGAAGTGGAAGTTTTAGCAGCTATTACTTGTTACCTGGTTGCATGTCAAGCAACACCTGCTGAAATTCCCTCCTCTACACAATCATTGAAGGCATTCTTCTGTCTGGCAACCCTAAAAAAATAATAGTAGTAAACTGAAATTAACATGATTTTATTTATTTTACGCTCTTGGGTTTAAATCTGTTTGCTGCTAGCAAACAGAGTAGATCCATTGGAATGGTGTTTACCACTCTCCAAATGCTTCTTTCACTGTACTGTAACTGAGACCAGCAGTTGAATTTAGGCCTTTATTCTTAAGTATAACTTCTTTGGGCATTTCTGACTAGACTGTTAATAGTGCTATTATTCCACTTTCAGCATCCTGTGAAATCTGGGGTTTGCAGTTTAGGGAGGGGCCTTAGTGGAATAATAGCACTATAACAGTCTAGTGCAGAAATGGCCTCGAATATGGACAAGTGTCAAGAATATAAGAAATAAGAAAGGGGTTCGATAGAGGTAAATGGTGGCTGTTATTTAGATTCATCTGGTAGTTTTGAAGATATAGCAGCACTTCTCTGTGTCTCAGTGTAGCTGAGGTTTTCTCTCACACACTGGCGTGTGGTAATGAATTTGTAAAGCCTTGTATTAAATTGCCAATGTAGCCTAGCAATTAACCAGCTAATATGTTTTGATGTGAAATATCATTGGTTCGTTGGCTTCTGACAATATTTTTTAAAATATTTGTGTTGATTTTTTTTATAAATATCTGGTTATGAGTGATTACAAACATCATTTTGAGAAACTATAATATTTTGAATATATAGCTTGATGCATAAATTAAGGAGAAACTCTAAATTGTTTCACAACTGTAATCATGAAATTGTCTGAGAATTATTGTAGTGTGGGGGTTAGAAAGTTGGAGAAGAGAAAGGAGGGCAAAGCTAGTTGGACATATCAACATTCAAATCCCTATTTAGCAATTAAATTCATTTGGGCCAGTTGTTCATATATATTCTCTCCTTCCCTCCACCAGCCTCACTTACATCATGAGTTGTTATGAGGATAATATTGGAGGAAAAATATGTATGGTGACTAGCCTTCCTTGGAGGAAGGACATAACTTAATACCTTAATTGTTAATCCCAACTAGAATAGACCAGTTGAATCAACGGGATTTACGTAAGTGTTGTTTCAACAAGTTCCCGTTGATTCAATGGATCTGTTCTAGTTGGGACTAACAATTCAATTTACCCTCAAAATCTAATACCATAAACAAACAAAACCATATGCATATTTGTTACAAGGGCCAGCAAAGCACCTCAGCAAACCCAATGAAAAGATTGTTGAATGGTGAGTCAACACTTACGTGTAAATCACATTCATTCAGTGGGTTTTCCCTAGTCGGGACGATCAATATGATTCAGGCCAAGGTGTGTAAGAAGCACAAGAAATGCCCAAAATATGGTTAGTGCTTAATAGGGATGGGGGAAAAAAATCAAGCCATATTTTGTCTCTGTGAGTGGCCACCCTTCCCTAACTTGCATAACAAAAAAAAGAGTGTAAAATTGCATATGCTTAAAACTATTGAGACTGGGAGGAATCTTAGAAAGTTGCTTATTAAAATCCTTCATGGTCTAGCCTTTTCTTAACTAATGTTTTTTCTGAGCTATACCGTCCAGAGCATGTCAAAGTAGCTCACTTCATAGCTCCAGTACATTTCATGAGAAACCAGTTTTAACCTAACATGAAAAATAAAATGATGGAAATTGCAGTTCCTTCATAGTACATTAAAAACTATTCTGAATGAAGGAAAAGCACAATTCAGACCGTGGTTTTGCTGTCCTCACAATGTGTCTTCAGTATCTCTGTGACTGCAATTCCAGTTTTCTGAGTCCCCCTCCCCAATAATCATAGGACAGCAAAATTTATCCAGTATGTTTTAATGAAGTGTAGTGGTTTGAGCATTGGACTATGACTCTGGAGACCAGGGTTTGAATACCAGCTCTTGCCATGTGGCAAGTCACATTCTCTCAGCCTTAGAGGAAAGCAAAGGCAAAATCTTCTCTGAGCAGCTCTTGCCAAGAGAATCCTGTGATAGGTTCACCTCAAGGTCACCATAAGTGGGAAAGGACTTGAAGGCACAAAATAACAAATAACCTTTTCATGAGTGGTGAGTTTTCTCCTGCTGGCACTAGGATATAATCATTTTTACCCCAGCAGTACAGACTGATCCTAAGTAATATTTGTACATGAATACATGAAGTAGAATGTATTTGTAGACTATTTGTAGAATATTTGCAATGTAATCTTTGTAGAAGGGTAGATGTAATAACCTTTGTAGAAGGATAGATACAAACCACCACGATCCCACACCCAGGTCTGTATATACAGGAAAAACTGTCCAGAGTCTTTTCAAATGTATTGGAGAGTAAGATTGAGCAGGCACAGTTGAATATCAGAACATAATGACAATTTACCATGTTTTTATATTTGTTTGTGGTTGTTGGCAAAGACAGATATATTAAAAATCTGTAAATGGCAAAGGAGGCACAGTAGAACAGTTCTTTGACTAAAAGTTATAGACAGCTGACTACTTTTGAAATAAATCACAAGTTTTTTGGGGGGACCCCCCTTGTTTGCATAAAGTAAAATTGACTATCTAGTGCAGAAACCTCAAATACACTATTTCTAAGCAAACATGAATTAAAAACAAGATTTAATTTTATTTTTTTAAAAAAGGAGTCAAATATTTTCATTCCATGCCCCTTCTTTCCCTCTTGGCTTTAGAAAAATCACCTTATCCTGCAACCCAGTAGATACTTAGTGGGATGTACTTCTGAGTAGACACAACTAAAGCTACTCTTAAACTATAATTCTGCTGATAGTCCCAAATGAGGTAGACATATGGAACTGACTGTTAAGTGGTAAGTAAACTCTGATGAAATCCCCATTAATTGGCATTAGTTACAGCTTCTAGTGTGATTCAAGTAATAGAGTAATTTGCAAAGAAATCCATGTTAGTCTATTTCAATATAAAAAGAAGAGGAGGAAGAAAAGAGAGAAAAAGCGAAGGCTTGTAGTTCCGTAAGATGAGCAGGTTTGTTTTAGCATGAGCTTTCGTGGATACTGTGAAGTTCTTTGGATGCGATGATACTCTAGGAGCAAGATTAGATTGATTCCAATGACCAAAGCAGAGATGAATTTGAGGGTAGAAATTTGCAGGAAATTATAAAAGTCTTGTTGCATACTTTCTCACAAGTGGGTGTTCTTTCAAATGGGAAAAAAACTCCTTATGGACCAGTGTGATTAGTTATATTAAACTACATGTGTAATTTAAAAGTAGAGAGCCAGTGTGGTGGTGTGGTTTGAGCCCTGGACTATGACACTGGAGAGCAAGGTTCAGTTCCCTGCTTGGCCATACAGACCCACTGCGTCCCTTGGGCGTGTCACATACTCCCAGCCTCCAGAAAACCTTGTAATAGGGCTGCCAGAAGTCAGAAATGACTTGAAGGCACACAACAACAACAGTTTAAAAGCTGGTTTTATTCACCTGCTGCACCATGCACTCTCAGACTATCTTCTCCATTTTCTTATAGAAATGTCCTTTGCTGATAACAGAAACAGATGTATGTGGAGTGTGTCACAGAGACAGAGTTGGCACATACCATTTGGCCTTTAATCTGGTAGTCATGAATATCTATAGAAGACCAAAAGAATACTATCCACAATGGCTTACATTAATGTTGAGTTACAAAGTTACCACTGATTCTTCAGGTCTACTCTAATTGGAACCAGCAATAGGACTTATGCTTTTTGTTTATTTTGTCCTATGATGCACTCTTTCCTAGATAAAATTGTTAGATAGGATATGTTAAGTATAACCACAGTACTTTGAATACTGAATTTGAAGCAAGTTGGGTGAAGTGAGATAATAATTTCCAATATTTCTATGAACAAAGCAGCTTTTCCTGGCACAAAGTTTACCTCGTTTATTTGCCTATATGCGTAGGACTAAACTACCACCTATGGTCCACTAAAAACTTAGGAACGGCCCCTGTGATTCAGGTGCCAGAATTTGCATGCATAGGTCCTAGGCAAAGTAGTTTGAATGTTGAACTAGGACTCTAGGAGACCAGGGATCTAATAGTCACTCTTTTGTGGAAACCCATTGGGCCACTTTGGGCAAGTCACACTCTCAGCCTTAGAGGAAAGCAATGGCAATCCACCCCTAAATAAATCTTGCCAAGAAAAGCTTATGACAGGGTCACTGTAAGCCTGGGTCAGCTTGAAAACACATAACAAGAAGAACAAGGTCTTAGGTGAAAGCTATATCACATGTGGATAGCTGGAAAACACAAAGGTGGTACAAATATACCATTCCCCACTCTCCACTTCAACTGTGCATGATTTGTACACCAGGTATGGACAAATACCAGGTCAGGTGGGGGGCATTGGCTGCCATGTGATTTCTAAAGCATTTTTTAAGCTGTTTTGACTACCCTGTCTGGATTTTCTGTGAGGGGATTGCCATATTTACTTCTTCCCTGTAGGGATTTTGGCCAGAAGAGGCCTTTATTTATTTTATCAAAACAAAACAAAAAAACTGAGGGGTTGGAGACGCCATGGGTCATCATGTATGGGTCCTCCAAATATTGTTGGACTGCAACTTATATCATTCCTCAATCTCAGCTGTGCCAGCTAAGGCTAATGGGAGTTGCAATCTACCCAGATGTGGAAGGACATATCCTTCCCACCCCCACTATACTTAACTGTGCAGTACAAATAAACCTAAACATACTATCAACCTATCTCATCTAGGTTTTATAAGTAACCTAAAAATCATATCAGGGAGAAGCATGTAATAGCTGGCTGCAATTACCCATCTAAAGTCAGTGTTACTTTGAAAACGAAATGCAGTGTTAGAACTGAATCTAAAGGTTGAAAGTCAGATCTCTGGTCAACTCCACCTCAGTGACAATCTAAACTGTGTCCCACCAACTGAATATTTATATTGGTTTAAATCATCTTTATTGAAAAATGTGATATGCTTACCTTCACGTAAGTAAATGGCATGACAGGTATTCTGTGGTTGCAAAACCAGGAAATTTCAACTTTCCCATTTTGTATTGGACTGAGACCATGCTACATCTGTGAAAACGGGCAAGCAGAACTTGACCCTTTTTTACACCTATGCTAATAGGAAAATCTGAAGGGATAGAAAGGAAATGGGAAATTTTCAAGGAAATAGCTACGCTTCATTGCCAATTTTCCTATTCATGTCATGAGCATCTTACTCATTGTAGTAAATAGAAATGTTCTCCATTATTGTTTAGCTTTCTTGACAGTCTTCAAGATATTTGTCCTTAGCAGACATAATTACAACAGCTGTTTGGGCTGTGTGTGGTGTTCCTCCCCCACCTCCCTGCCTCCATTTGTTGTGAAGATGTGTTTAGTCCTCTTTCTCAAGAGCACAGGAAAGTACTAAAATCAATCTGAGAATGTTTACTGCAAGGCTTCTGATGACCCAGGCCATATTGCTGTCTTGAATCTGTTGTCTCTCTCATCCTCAGCAGAAGACAAAAAAAAAGAAGAAGAAGAAGAAGTGGGGGGAGAAAAAAATAAATGGCTTAATCTTGCAGGGGTTCAATAAAAGAAGGAATGCAGTACAAGGAAGGATTCCTTTTATGCTAGGCAACACAGAACATGCCTTGATGACTGAAAGTGCCTGTGGGCATTTGGTCCCTATTGGTTCTCACATTGAATGCAATGATGCCCACAGATAGCCTGTATTGTTGTCAGTTAAATGGGATCATGAGTGTCTGAAAGGTGTTTGAGAATGAACTGAAAATCATTTTCACAAGTGGATGATTACTTCTGCCACATGTTAACCGAACTCTGTCAGAATGGCCCAGATTCTGAGACTGCATTAATTGCTCTTTCAACCTTGACTGGAGCTTCTTTTTAAGAAGAGCCCTTTGCTGGACTAAACTGCTATATGTATTGATTTTTATTCCCCCTTTCCATGTTTTCTCTCATTGTGATAAATGAAACCTTGCAAAATGTAGAGGATTTATATTTGAGATGCAGAAGGCTTGTTTCATTCTTCATTTTTTTTTGTTTAAATGAACAACGTGAGAGGAACTATACAAGCCAGTTTAGTTCTATAAACTTAAAAAACTAGTTTAATAAAGGTATCTTTTACCACCCCTGTCAGCATAGTACTTGATTCAGGTTTCTATAAGTAATTATGCTCAGTTTGTGTTCAGTTATTCATTAGTATTGACGTCTTCCACATTCGTCAGCATCTAAATGCATGAACTTTAGCAGCGTGGTATAAATATGCATATGTTTTGCCCTCTCTTTATACATTTATCACACCACTTGATAATTGGAACTCTCTTGCAGAGTGTTAAAACATCTTATTTTATATATAGCATAACTTGGAGAAAATTTTTCCAGTGTATTTGTATTTTTATGATTTCCTTCGATAAATACAGTTCTCTCATTATAGAGGAAAAATGTGTAAGACTAGCAAAATGGCAGTTAGATAAATTCAGCATCCCTTCTGTTGTCTTTAGGTAAGTTTACTGATATCCTTTACTGCTAACCTTTTAAGTGGCACATTGTATTCAGTTTTCCCCCCTGAATGTTAAGGAGAAGGTAGGGAAGTTTGCAAAACAAAAACAAGAACTAGAAAAGAGAGTCTATTGTGTGATTTATTTGTCAAATATAATAAATTTGAATTCAGGTTCTTGTACTATAGCTAAAATGCTACAAATTGATCAGCAGGCTTGGGGAATCCAAGGCTATTTATAAAGAAAGAAAGGAAGTAGGAAAAAAGGGAAAGACCCTAGAAGAAACATACGTTGGGCACAAAATGCTAACTGACTCTTCTGGGAGCGATGCAATATTATATCTTAAGCAGAACTCCAATATTGTATCCTAAATATTGTACCCTGAACAGAACAGGGTAGAAGAGGATGAGAATCTGTCTTCTCTGCCCAGTCATCTCACTTCTCCTCCACTAGCAGCAACTCCATGGGGCTAGGGTATTGCCTGAGGGTAGGGATGGGACGAATCCAGAACTTTCTGAATCTGGATCCGAATCCCTGGAAGGTTCTGGGAATCCACAAATCTCACGAATCTCGAATCTTTCAAATACTTTTTTAAAAAAGAGTTTTAAAAGCAAGGGAAAGAAGGATAATCTTGGCCAAGACACACTCTCCCAGCCTTGGCAAAAGCCTAGGCAAAGGCAAACCTCCCTCTAAAGAAATCTGGACAAGACAATTGTCATAGTTTTGCCTCAGGATCTCCCCAGATTGAAAATGACGTGAAGGCCCTTTGTACACAGGCAGGAAAATGTGGATTAATCCCACATTTTCCTGCTTATGTAAACAGGGCCACATACTACGGTAGAGAGATAATCCAAGTCAAAACTGGCTTTTCCTTGCATAGCTCCTTCTGGCATTGTGAGGTTTGTAGTTCGATGATGCACTAGTACACTTTGTCAGAGAAGCCTGCGACACCTTGTAAAACTCCAAACCCCAGAATTGTATCTGAAAGAGGTCTGCAAGGGAGCTATGCAAAGGAATGTTTCAGCTGTCCCTGAAATCTCAAGCCTGTAGCTTCCAGTCAAGTACTGAACTTTAATATGACATGTTCAATTTAAATGTCTTAGAATGCAAGCCCAGATGTAATTTGTGAAATTGTTAGCAAAGGCCATTATTACTCCGAGGGAAAACCTCACCTATTTACTATCTTCCCTTGTATGTATGGTCTGTCAGGTTTTCAGACATCCTGGTCTCCTTGGTTTTCAGGCTTCCTGGTCTCCCTGGTTTTCAGACGTCCCAGTCTCCAACAATCTGTTTAGTTGGCGGATTCGAAAGATTCAGTTTGCCTATTTTGGCACAGGGATTCGGATTTGGAAATCTTGAATCCTTACCCAGGATTTGAGGATTCGAGGATTCAGTTGGCTCATCCCTACCTGAGGACTATTTTAAACAGGACTCAAGAGGCAAGAGGACAACCTCTTGCACCCCATTCAAAAAAGGACATACATGCATGTAATGTTACTAATACACTGTGAGCCATGAAGTTGTACACTACCAGTCGATGTACTTAATAAGATCATGGTTTTTGTACTTTCTGTTTAAAATGATTCACCTTTTGTGAATCATTTTAAATGGAAAACAAAATGTATGCTGTTAATGTTCTGGCACACAATTTCAGACTGTGGTAGCTCTTATAACAGAAGATCTCTTGAAGCACTTCCTCTTTAAACTACAGTTTCCTGGGCTTTTCTGGAACACAGCGTGATGTGTCTTGGCTGACTTAAATATCTGTCTTCCCCCTGAAGTTCCTGCTGATACGAGTGGGGAGCTATTTAAATTGCATCTAAGTTACAGGGAAATGAACTCCAGGTATCACAATTATTTAAGGAACCTGGTGTACAATTCTAGAAATGAAAATTATACTGACAGAGGTTCTTTTCGCATGGCAGTGTACAAGCGAAAGGGCCCCTTGAGCGTCGCGTAAATTTCAGGAGTGGTCTGCATGACGGACTCCCATTTCTGCCACGCTCAAGGCCCGCAAGCGCAGCAAATACGCATTTTCTTATTTTCGGCTTTTAGCCGAAAATAAGCCACGTTTGCGCAAGGCTCACAGGCCTGGGCCACACTCACCTGCAGTGCGGATCCTCTAGAGTCGGGCCTGTCGCGCATCCTCTCCTCAATGCAGCCTACAACTCCCAGGCTGCACTGTGGAAGGAAG
Organism: Cyclura pinguis; assembly: GCA_030412105.1. Taxonomy (NCBI): domain Eukaryota; kingdom Metazoa; phylum Chordata; class Lepidosauria; order Squamata; family Iguanidae; genus Cyclura; species Cyclura pinguis. Next base: position 78,124,134 of record CM059603.1, on the reverse strand, counting down.
GGGTGGAGTGCAGGCAGGGCTCTCACGCGAGCAGGAAGGAGCTGCGGAGCCCGAGCAGCAGGGAAGCAGGAGGCTTGCGAAAGCTGCCTGCCCCGGCCTTTCACACAAGGCCCACACTCCAGCAGTGTGAGAAGGTAAGCTGCGGAAAGGGCCTAAGGTTTTAATCCAGAGGTGAAAACCTGACCCTGTCACTGGACCCACTTCTCATCATCCCTTGCTGTTGTTCCTACTGACTGGGGCTGATGAGAGTTGCCATGGTTTTGTATCCAATTAGTCAGAACTGATCCTTATTGATTGCAGTGGGATTTACTTCTGAGTAAAAGTATGTATAAGGTTATGCTATTAATAAGGGGTAGGCACTATTCAGCCCTACAGATGTTGTTGGACTGTAACTCCTAGCACTCTCCACCATTGGCTAGGGCTGAGAGGAGTTGTAGTTCAACAACATCTGTCATGTCCCACCTCAGCTGTAAATCAGTGTGCATATTTAGACAGTGGTACCAGTTTTGTGAACAGCCTGAAATTAAAGTGCCACTGAATATCTGAAAGGAACAGCTGAAACAAATTCTGCATGGAACAGTTGCCATTCCTGTAAAAGTTTTACTTCAGTAATTCAGCACAGTGTCTAGCAAAGACAATAAATCAAGAATGGCTGGGCATACTGTCTTCTCTTGTACTATACATCCTTTAACAGTGATGGAGATTTTACTCAATAAGAAGTGGCTCTTTTCACTAGGGACCACAGCAAAGGAAGGATTATTAGTTTAAAGCTGTTGCTGTGTGTTTATAGAGGTATGTCAGACCAAGTGTCATAGGGCTTTGGTGTCCTGTTAAATCCATGCTTTGTATCAAGAGTACTAATTTCTTTGTTACCTAATCCTAGTAGGAACAGCACATTTTAAGTCTTAGGCTACTTCCCTCCCAAGAAAGCCAGTACTTAATACTTTACGTAAATTGAACTTTGTATAGGTATGGGAAAGTGTACAATGGTCTTTCTGGTAATTATGTTGCTCTAGTATTTAAGCTTGTTATCAGATGGTAAATTCGTTGCCATTGTTCCCCTTTAAATCATTAGTTTAAAGGAAGTATCAGAGTTTGTCTTTAAAAGAAACCAATTGTTAAAAGTAATCAAAGTTGTCCAGGAAAAAACAGGAGAGTGTTATATTTTGGCTGTTCAAAATTGTTTGATTAGCAGAATATGTATTCTCAGGTTTACTAGCATCTCAAAACATGAAGAGTAGAGATACATGGAAAAGGCATCTGTATATTGTACAATATAATTTATATTGTACAATATAATTTACCCAGTGTTGCCCGGGATTTTATTTTTCTCTTAAGAACTCACCAAACTGTTTTCTCCAGCACCTGTAACTTTTTCCCATATTCCCCAATCCAATCTATATTCAGAGTTGTTAACATATAGAGGTTGGGTTCCTGATGGAATACACTGTCTTCCTCCTTGCTGCTAGGCCTCATCCCCATAGCAACCAGCCTATTCTAGTATCTGTATCTTTTCCCTCTATTTCCCAATCCAATCTGTATTCAGAGTTGTTAACGTACAGAGGTTGGGTTCCTGAGGGAATATACTGGCCTCCTTCTTCTTGCTGCTAGGCCTCGTCTCCGTAGCAACCAGCCTATTTCAGTACCTGTATCTTTTCCCCCTATTTCCCAATCCAATCTGTATTCAATTGTTAACATACATTGGATTCCTGAGGGAATATTCTGGCCTCCTCCTTCTTGCTGCTAGGCCTCATCACCATAGCAACTAGCCTATTCTAGTACCTGTAACTTTTCCCCATTTTCCCCAATTCATTCTGTATTCAGAGTTGTTAACAGAGGTTTGGTTTCTGAGCGAATACATTGTCGTTCTTCTTACTACTAGGCCTCATCTCCATAGCAACTGGCCTGAGGCCCAAGAGCCTGAGAATTCTAATGGCCCCTCTCTAAACTGCCAACCCCAGGATTCCATAGAATCTTCACAGCCAGCCAATCATATGAGGTCTTTGCCTGCCTGATGCAGACAAACAGACAAACTCACAGACAAACTTTGACTTTTATATAGTACATTTGGGATTCAGGCTTCTTGATCTTAAAGGAAGGCATAGCCTTCAAGCTCCTGGTTGCCCAGAGGTACATGCATTTAGGCTGGCTTTAATGGCCAAGCCAAAATTGTATGTACTGCTACCGCCATCACCACCACCACATGACACCCTATCAGCACTTCTGAAGGAGAAATGTGGGTGTAAGATGGAAGGATGCATAGTTGGACACCACAGAGCACCTTCAAACAGTGATATCTAACACTTCACTCTGTTCTCTTTTCCTGCTCTGAAATGCCAAAAAGGAGAATTTCTAGGCTGATCCACATTGTAAAAGGGTCCTGGGCATTCTTGGCAGGGGACTGCTGTCCAGAATTGAGTGGCTTCTCAAGTGAGAAAGGTATTGTTTGAAGGTCATGATTGGACCACCTGACACCTAACCCAATTTGTACCCTGAAGGACTCTGAGACATACCTCAGGGAAGGTGGCTGGTCAGAATTCTACAGCTTCCTCTTTGAAGAATGAAGAAAAATATAAGTTCTTCTCCCTCTCTCCAACAGATGTTTTGTTATGTTGTCTCACTTGTGGGCTGACTGCTTTTAGTATGCATTAAGTGGTCACATCATTTTACTGCTGCAAACTTTGCATTCTAAATATTGGCGTATATATGGGTACACTCATCTTTGTGCAGTGAGCAAGAATGAATGGAGGAAAAATGTGATTTTCTTAATGTGATTTATTTTTTCCTTTAGTTTTTCATTCTTTGAAATAACAGAATGGCAAAAGGTCAAAGCTTTTTAGAGATGTAAGGAAAAAAAAAATTTTTTTTTTGCCTTCCATTCTAGATAGAAAATCAAAGGATAAATACCTTAGTACAACACTAGCTTTTCAATTAGCAGTAGTCAAAAACCAATACAAAAAAACAACTACTACATTGTATTTGTTTAATAATTACATGAAAGCTCTGTGTTGTAAATGTATCCAGTTTACTTCATAAAAAAGCAGCTTTCAGATTTTTCTGCAAAATACAGTGTGCTTGGTTTAACTTTGTTAAACACCCTTTCAAGGAAATTACTTTCTGCCAACTTTGCAAAGTCTTAAGAAGATGAGTCATAGACCTCTTGAAAGCCAACAGTGATTTCCTCATGACATGTGTCATGAACCTGACATGACATGAACCTGAGCATCTTCAATTCAAATCTTGCTTCAACCACAGACTATCATAGTGACATTAGGCTCTAAACTTAAACCCACACTGGAGAGTTTTGGAAAAGAAAAGTAAATAATGCATGCAACATATATGTATTTAAAGTGCTATATGGACAGTTGCATTAATCATTGTCATAGGAAATCACTGTTGGCTTTCAAGAGGTCTATTACTGTCATCTCCTTAAGATTTTCCAACATCATAAATTAATATGAATGTTCAGGATGAATAAGTGGAAAAGAATCAAATAAAAGCCAAGTCAGTTTACAAGGAAATCAAATCATTTCATTAACTCGGTGGTATGGTCCTTTTAAGCACATTTGTAACAAAGAATTTTTTGTTTTCATGCTTGGCAGGTACTTGTATGCACTTGGACAGAAGGTTTGGAAACGGTGGAAAAAGCGTTATTTTGTTCTTGTACAGGTTAGTAACATTTCTTAACCTATTTGATTTAGAAACCAGTATTTCAAGGAGCAAGAATAATTGGCAAGCAAAGGCAGCATGAGAAGTCCAACAGGGCAATCCCAGAGTTTCAGATCATGGCAGAGGGACTTCTCGGAATCACTTGGCCCTGCTGGAATTGTGCATAAGTCTGCATTATGCTCAAGGCTGAATGCAGTAAGCCTTGTCTCTGCCTCTTCATGGATGAAGACGTGTGCCAGGAAGGAGACGGAAAGAACTGCAAACATGTAGTGGACATTTGCATTCATGCTTGGTTAACATGTGCTATTTGGTATGAAATATGATTCCAAACATCAGTGTAAGCATATAAGACTCAGTTGTATGGACATACTGATTTTCAGTTTTAAACCCTAGCATAAATCCAGTTGCTAGTTTCAAATAAAGTGGACCAACTGCACAACAATAGGAGTTACATAACTGTTTACTTACTATTTAGTAATCGATGTGGTCAGCTTTTTTAGTTGCTAATTTACAGTTGGATTTTGGTTCCTGTTACTTGAAAGATCTATACATGCCACTAGCAACACTGTTGATCCTATTAGATAAAGGATGTCAAATAAACATGCAGCGGTAGATATGAGCATTATGATGCCATTGATCTTTTTTTTTCATCTAAACTCGACAATTCTCTCTTAGCTTCACTTGTTAGATCCAGTTCTCTTATGTGACAGGAGCCATTTGATGCGGGTAGAAATTTAGGTCTACAGTATGTAGGGGAAACTGTTCATTCACCTGTAGCAGCATTGGCCATTGAATTTCCATGAATATTCATTTGGTTATTTCAGTTCTATAAACTCTCCTGTAATTTCTGACAGTTGCAGATCACTAAAGTTACACCTACATCCCTGAGCATTTCTGCATGCATAGTTGAGCTATAACAGTATAAATCTGGAGTGGGCAAAGTTTGGCACATGAGCCTCATGCAGGCTGCAAGGACCGTTTTGTAGCCCCCCAGGACCTTCAGGGTTCAAAAATTGCCCCCCAAATGCCCTTTAGGGACCACGGAAGGAATTTTGGCCATGGTTCTGGCCCACCTAGCCCATTTTAGGCCCAGAAGAATCCATTTTTGAAACAGAAAGTGAATAGGAGTTGACTTCCATTAACTTCCTGTTGTTAAAAAGGCCTTCCCTCAGCCAAAAATGGCCCACAGGACCTAAAAGCATGGCATAAATGCCCCCCATCCCCAGAAGGTATTTTGGGGAGGGCAAAAAGATCTATGTTTTCTTTCAGGGATGTGGGGGATTTCAGTCTTCCAAAGTCTCGGGGGGGGGGCAGGCTAACACAGTCCCCCAGCCTCCCACGATTGTCCTCCTCTGGTTTGAATGATTCGTCAATGGACGTTCTAAGTCTATTTTCATCTCATATTGGTATGGTCTTAAGAGAATCATCAGTATCCCTTTACTTCATATTAAAATTTAAACTTCATTCTGTACCATCCTTGCTGCTTTTTAGGGTGATAGCTAGCCAGCAGTGCCTTCCAGAAAGCTCTGGCAGACAAGTCTAAGTATGTGTGCATGCGTGCACCTTCAAGTTCCCTGTTGACTTATGGCAATGTCATGAAATTCATAGGGTTTTTTTAGTCATGGAATACACGGAGGTGGTTTTACCAGTTCCTTCTTCTGAAATATAGCCTACTAGCATATTTACCAAGCGTTGCCTGGGATTTTTATTTTCCTCTTAAGAACTCACCAAACTGTCTTCTCCATTTCCTGTAACTTTGCTCCGTATTTCCCAATGCAATCTGTATGCAGAGTTATTTACATAGAGAGTTTGGGTTCCTGAGGGAGTACGCTGTCCTCCTCCTTGCTGCTAGGCTTTGTGTGCATAGCAGCCGGCCTATTTCTGTACCTGTACATTTTCCCCATATCCCCCAATCCAATCTTTGTTCAGGGTTGTTAACATTCAGAAGTTGGGTCCCTGCAGGAATACACTGTCCTCCTCCTTGCTGGTGGGCATCGGGTCCATAGCAACTGGCCTATTCCAGTACCTGTAACTTTCCCCCATAGTCCCCAATCCAGTCTGTGTTATCTGTTGACACTTTTTTTTTCTTTCTGTTGAATTTGTGCAAATGGCTTTATGTTTTTCTGGAAGCATTTTTTGTTTTGAATTTCACCTTTAAGATTCCTCACATATGGAACCCATACATCTACTGTGTGAGGCGCAAAGCCCTTGTAACGGTGGCCATTTCTGCACTACACTGTTATAGTGCTATTATTCCACTTTCAACATCCTGTGGAATTCTGGGATTTGTAGTTTACTGAGGCCAAAGAGCTCTCTGGCTGAGAATTCTTAAATGCCCCTCCTTAAACTACAAATACTAGGATTCCATAGGATGTTGGAAGTTGAATAATAGCACTATAACAGTGTAGTGTGGAAATGGGCTATGTTGTGTATGTCACTTTACTTTTTGTCACATATGCCTCCCAAGTGTTTTTTGGCATCCTTATTGATGGTAGGCCTCATCTCCATAGCAACCAGCCTGAGGCCCAAGAATTGAGAGTTCTAAAGGCCTCTCCCTAAACTGCCAACCGCAGGATTCCATACGGTCTTCACAGCCAGCCAATCATATGAGGTCTTCTTGCCTCACTCAGCCAATCATATGAAACAAACAGACAAACTCACAAACAGACAAACTTTGACTTTTATATAGTAGATAGCACCTGACATTCATTGGCGGTCTGCCAGCCAAATACTAACTAGGACTGACCCTGCTTAGCTTTTAAAATCAGACAGATTTAGTGCCTTTAGGGTATTTACACCCGTAGAATTCTAAGTACCTCTTCCTAAGTTACAAAACCCAGAATTGCATAGGATGTTTCCATTTCCATGGCAGTTAGTGGAATCATTTTATATTTGCATAGTGTGAAAAGGCTCCGTGTGAAATAGATGTCTTTCTTTATACCGCAACCCCAAGCCTACATGTATTTCTAACACCAGCTTCCCCCAGCTGCAGTCTGAAGTGTCCAGTCCATTCTGCTTTTTCAGTCTGCTGTATGAATAGACCAGATATAAAATAACACTGAGAAGCAATACAGGCAAAAGGGCATGTTGCTGTTCCTTTCATAAACTCATGCACTATTGATGCTACAAGAAGTGTAATCAGAACATATTTATTTTACCTTAAATGCAACAATATGTCTTAATGGGATGGTGAACTATGCTCTGCATAGTGAAAACATTAAACCATGAAGGAAACTAAGAAAAACAGTTTGAGGTAGCCAGACTGAATTGTTGATCTAGCCCAACTCACTTGTCATATCTGACTACCAAAATCTGGTGCTGGTTGTCAGATGTAGATTAGATGTACATGTTTAAAAACAGGGCTTTTCTTTTTAAGTCCCTGCATCAAAATCATTGTCTGGTTGCATTTCTTGATTGCTAGTGGATCAGTGAAGTAAATCCACATGCACTGTTGTCAAATGATAGGTAATGCATATATTTTCTTGGATATTTGTACTAGGTACTAGAAACTCACATGTGAAAGTCAGAATCTAGCCTCAGGCTTATTAGGCTACTGTCCATGAACTTGACCATGTTCTACCACTTTTCTGTTTCTTTCTAAGATTAGATACCAGTGGGTTAAAGTTATACATATTGGCACCCTGGGCACATCATACGGTCTCAGGCACACAACGAAAAAGCATATAACAAAAACAACTTCCTCTTCTTCCTCCTCTTTCTCCTCCTCTTCGTCTTCTTCTTCTTGAGAGCCACATGGTGTAGTGGTTTGAGTGTTGGACTGCAATCCTGAAGACCAAGGTCTGATTCCCACGCAGCCATGGAAGACCACTGGGTGACCTTGGGCTCGTCACACACTCTCAGCCCAAGAAAATCCCGTGCTAGATTTGTCTTAGGGTCACCATAAGTCAGAAATGACTTGAAGACACACAACAACAACAAAATACAAAGTGAATAGGACTAATACTTTCTGCCCTCATTCCCCCTCACCTGCAGTCGGTTTTCCTCTTATTCCCTTCACTCCATACAGCTAACAATCTGAATGGATACTTGCAGAGGGCTTCTCACCACTTTGCATTGTTCTATTTTGGTTTTCTTCTTTTTTTCTTCCTCCTTCTCTACCTTCCACTACACCATGTGAGTCTTAATCATAATCACAATCACGATGACCAAGAAACTAGAAGTGGAAGTTAATAGCGTAGTAACGTTGTTCGTCAGTGTGATACATTGGCTTATGTACAACTTTACTTTCATGCAATAACACTTTTCCTTGGTTTTTCAAGCCTAAATGTAGACAGGGATCCCTCAGTGATCGAGAAGTCTGGCTTTAAAGTAGTAGTGTTGTTGTTTTTTTCAAATTCATTTCTCCAGTTTTTGAAATGTGAATGTATCATAAGCGTGTTCTGGGGAAGAAATGTAAAAAATACTTAGATCATTAATTAATTAAATGTATAGAGATAAATGGGTGTTCCCTCTGGCTACAGAAATTTCCCCCAAAGAGCATTTCCACCAAAGAGAGATTACTCGCTCCACCAGTAATCTGTGTGCATCAGTCCTCACACTTCATACCACCTCACTCTTGACTCAGTTGACAGTTTCTGCTTCTACTCTCTCCGTTATTAGGATGTTTACATTGCTGCACTGGGCTTGTTTGACAGATGTGTTAAGAAGATTCCATGGATTTGCATGGACAGGACCACTGTGCATCTAATTTTAAAAGAAAGAGGTTGAGCTAATTTTAGTGAAATTATCCTATTTTCTGCTAATCAGAAAACCTCATATTTCCAACCATTACTATATCTTTAAAATTTCCCTTCTAACCAGAGATGAGAAATATGTTGCCCTTCATATTTTGTTGGACTACAACTCCCATTAGTGCTAGCCAGTACACAATGGTGAGAACTCATGAGTTGTAATCCAACAACAAAGACCACAATTTTGTAATCCCTAGACACTTGTTTTTTTAAAAAAAAAGACTTAATATGTATGAAAGGAATGCTCCTAAATCATAATTTTTATTTTTATTTTTTTTAAAAAATCATCAAATGGAAAATATCAAATTGCCCAAGGTAGTCTGATGCTTCTCTTGCTATATATACATGTTGTGGTTTTACGAGCTCCCTATCAGAGCAATGGGAAACTAGTGGGCATTTTTCAAAGAGACAGCTATGTTAGTCTAACAGCATAGAAAGTAAGAAGGAATCTAGTAGCAACTTTTAAGACTAAATCACTTTAAGACTAACTGACCTAGAAAGATTGTGGTAGTGCCTTTCATTTTTATGTTTAGCTTTAAAAGCTAATTGTGAACAAGTTAAGCCGAAACAGAAACAAATGCTCTACATATTAAACTCTGTTAAATAATTGTTTTTGTTCCAATTTTCTTCCTCAAGAAATCTTTTAAAAGCAGCTTATATGGTTCTCATCCTGTCTCTATTTATCTTCACAAGAGCCAGTTACATTTAACCTATGTAAGATCAGATTTTCAGCCTGGAAAATCACTTTTGTTCTCATTACAAGTTGGGGTTACAGTTAACCTGTCATGATTACCCCTTGCAGTATTCAAAAGTAACCTGTTGATTTAATTGTTAGATGGCTCACTACTTGTCCATTAGTTTCTCTTGGGGTAGCCTTAGAATTAATAAGTGAATGATATATTACTTGGAAAAAAATGCTGTCAAAATATCTTACAATTCCCTGAAAGTAACATTTGGAAGTAACTACCAAATGTTACTCATTATACCACTAAAGTAACTGTTTCTAGTCATTATGTTAGTTTTGAAATGTAACTTTGTTACATTCTCGTTAACCTTTACCACCACTGCTCCAAATAGCTAATTGCAATTACATTATTTGCAGCTTGTCACTCTACATATAGCATCATTTGCATGTAATATTCAGTGCATGCACAGTATGTGTAGAGTATACAGATTCTGAATCTATATGCATGCGTTATTCTTCACATGTAGTGGCATGCACATGGGTCCATAGAAAAGTTTATAGACAAAAGCCAAGTATATTCTAGGTTAAAGGACACTTCTTGGCCTGAAAGAACATGTAACAGATGGAAGTATTAATTGTCCTATAAACCTCCACTTCTGCAAATTCATTTGTTAAAACTGCAAATTCATTTGGAGCAGTTTTTGGGCCTTGCTTCTTCCAGTCCTCCAGCACTTCTCTTGCAGATGTTAGAAGACATGTCTGAGACATGTTTTCTAGATTTGTGCCACAAATACTCCCATAGTTTTCTCTTCTATAATTTCTGTTCTGCCTGTATTAACACTGTCTGGATTATACCAGTGAAATATTAATTGTGAAAATAATACCAAGTAGTGTTTGGTACACCTTTTACCATTCATTTAAATATTATTTCCAGTAGAAAAGCTGATATAAAGAGCAAGATCTACCGCTGAAACTATTAAAATCTGTCCTGTAATAGAGTTGTCTAGATTTGTCAGGAACAGAACAGTATCATCTGCGTAAAGAGAGATTTTTAAATATAGATTTCCATTATGTATACCTGAAATTTGTGTTTCATTTAGATCATAATTGCCAAATGTTCCAAAATGAGTGCAGATAAGAGGAGTGAAAGTCCACTCAGTTTTATTGAATGCTTTTTCCACATTCAAAATAAGAGAAAGAAATGTCATACTATTTTCGTTCCTAGTGGGTCAAGTATAATCTATTGATCTCTTCACATTTGTTTGCAAGTTTCTATTGCTGATAAATCCAGTCTGATCATAATGTATTTAAAAATAGTATTGTATTGCCTTCTGATAGAGGCAGATAACTGAATTTTAATCTCCTAGTTTAGCAAAGATACTGTTTGATTTCCAGTGGTAACTGAGGATCTTTACTTGGCTTCAAAATAATTTTCCTCACAGTTTCTGCTCATGTTGCTGGTAGATCTTTTCATGACAAGCAGTCATTTGCCATTGTTTGAAAAATTAAAATCTCACAGCCTAAGAGGAAAGCAATGGCAACCGCCTCTGAAGATAACTTGCCGAGAAAACCCGATGATGGTGTTGCCATAAGTCAGAGACAAGTTGAAGACGGAGGCAACTTTTTAGATTCTATATTGTTTAATTTTCTGTTCTGCTATTGGAGCCTAATTTTCTCCAGTGTTTTGCTGAAACTTCACATATAGTAGTACTTAAAGGAGTTCCCTTTTTTTTTTTATGGACTCTGGGTAATTCCTGATTGGATTGATGAAATAATTCTGAGCTTTCTTGTTAATTTTGAGCTACTTTATCTTTTATTGATGGATTAACATTTCAGCTTGTTTTTTCTTTCAACAGTTCAGCCAATAATTTTGAAAGTTTATTTCTACGTTCAAACCACTGTGGTTTGAATCTGTTAGAACATCATCTCAGTTTTTCTGTTTGTAGGTTTTCTTAAATTTTTTTCTTAATGTCTCTAGTTGTTTAAAAGTTTTGATGCTTGGGATTGTTTAGGTTGTTGAGTTTTTTCCCCTGGATTTTAAAAATTGGATCTCTTCTATTAAATTCCATTGTTTTTTATATTAATGTACCTTGCATTTGAATGCTTTGAATGTTTCCCATATAGGTGTCCTTGTGACTTTTAGAGTTAACAGTTTTCTCAGAAAAATAAATCTACCTGGTGCTTTATATTGCTTTTATTTTTTCTTTAGTGAGTATTTAATTACTGCATCTCCAAGGCTTATTGCAAATATTTCATCATCTTAAAAGCCAAAAATAATATGTGCATGGTCTACTTCTACTATCATCTGTATTTCAGTTGAGCTCATTTACGTTATTAAACTAGCAGAAATGAAATCAGTTCTATTCCTGAGTATTTTCTATGAATCTGTGAAGAAAGAGGAATGTTTTGAAGTTTGGTTATAAAAGTTCTATGAGTCTATAAGATGATTTTGCTGTAATGACCTTCCATGGACTCTTACCAAAGAATTCTGTTATATTGTAAAGTGGAATAGAATGGAGGAAGCAGATAATCTGCTTTTTCATGATGTAATTTGTCTAGTGAACATTCTTCTCTTCTGTGGTGAATTTAAGCCTTTCACAGTAAGTGAAATTGTATTTATTACATTTGCTGTGTTGTTTAAAATAACCAAACCAAACCAACCAAGAAGTACTTCAGTACATAAGGAAATTTTATTACACATTAAAATATATATTTGATTTTGCTAGGGAAATCTAGCAAAACTGAGGATCACCTAGTACTTAAACCAAAGATTTTCTTAGAATTTACACACTACTTGATTGCTCTTAATAAGAACATTTGATTTAAAGAAAATATTCCAGGTATTGCTAATGCCTGTATTTTTAATACTACAGTTAACAAACACAATTCTTATTATCTTGTTAGTTTCATAAGTTCCTTTTTTGCCCAGAGATATTTAAAATACTTTTTTTAACACAAGTTATTGTACAGGTCACCAAGTTATCTTATGGTTTATTAGGTTCTTTTCTTGTTCTTGTTCCTGTTCTCCCTGCTGTTTCCATTCCTGAAGCCTCTTGTGCTCCCTATATTAAGAATTGGCCACAATTTCTGATGCAAAATTTCTGATGTACAATTAAGAATTGGCCACAATTTCTGATGTACAAGCTAATAAGTGGTCCTCACTTTTTTCTGGTGTTCTTCTAAAGTTCAGACTCCACTTCTTCTGCAGCTTCCTATTACTTGAACCCATTCTTATTGTGCTTGCAAGTCTTTTACTACTTGATTTTGTAATTTTCATTTTTCCTCTAATATGTTCAGTTGCCCAGTAATCTTAGCAAGTTGTTCTTTCAGTTTATTATTTCTTCTTGACATTAATCTGGTTCCATTTATTTAGCAGTTCCAAAAAAAAAATCCTTATTTTCTTGTTGCTCTAAAATATGCTTTATATTAACCTCTGATCCTTCTATGTTCCTCCTCAAGCATTTGCTTTATTGAAGCAAATAGATTAATGTTCCTGTTCACTTTCCATAGATCTCTTCTTTATCTGGAGTGGAAATATCTACTAATTTTTCCACTAGACTTTCTTCGTGACTATCTTGAGTATCTTGTCCTTCAGAATTGTCTGTCTGTCATTCCAATTCGATTATTGAATATATCTTACCTGTTGACTCCAAAATTTCTTAATCATTGGTTATGTATTTCAAGAAAATCTTGTTTTAATAATGTAAGTTTGTTTCAGAACTTTACTTTGCTTTTCATTCTTTTTCATTAGTGTCATTTTAGTTTAATAACCTGCTTTTATTTTTTAACCCTTTCAGTGTAAAAGATCTAATCAAAAATATTGAATTGAACAGTACTAACAATTTCTTCCCTGCCACCATAGCTCCTTTAAGAATATTAAGTCAATTGAGCAATATAATATCTGTAATTCTGTATGTGTGTGTTTATCAGTCAGAAGAAAAACACAACAGTTAGCAAAGTTAATGTTAACTATTGCCCTACTAAAGCCATATGTTTTAAAGCTATTTAGTTATTCCCGTACAGATTTATTTAGCCCTGCTCTGGATGTTACTCACTGATTCCTCTGAATAGCGCTAAATGCTTAATGATTATTGACACCAAGTGGCATGGCTGCTATATTTGTATTATCTACAGTCAGAAGCCTAAACATCGATATATCATGTCATCATGAAAGAATTGCTACTAAATGAAGAGCAATAATTACAAGTCCCTAATTTTGTCATGCTGCTGTTGCCACAGTCAGAGCTATTTGATCATCCTAGTAAAGTATGCCAAGGTGAGAGTAAGAAAAGTAAAGGAGCAGGGGAAGAGTAAGAAAATGATAGTAAGAAAAAGAAATGAAAAATGGGTATGGGGGAAGGATGGGAGATGTGGTAGGGGCCTATATATACCTTTTTTTATTCCTTCCATAAAGTAATATTGGAGCTTAATTGCAACAGTGGTAGGAAGTGAGCTCTGCTTCTGCTTTGACAGATACAGAAAACACAGGATTCCCAACGAGGTTGCTACAGACCATAAACAAACAAATCTCCTCTGGCTCTGAACTCCAGTCTTTTCAATTGGACTCAGTTTAACAAGCAAAAACTGTGTTGCCTTAGCCTAACTGGCCAGCAAGCACCAGCTTCAGTGACAGAAGTAGAAAGGATTCTTTCCCCGCTGAACTGCAGACCGAGGAATCTTTCCCTGTTATTGCTTATGCTGCATGTTGGAAATCCTTCTTAAAAAAAAAAGTTGCTAGGTTGGTTTTTCTGCTCACTGAGAAGACCTCACAAATTGAGAAAATCAGAAATCAGGCCTGAGTAACAGGCCTAGATGACTAGCTGCCGAATGAGTGTGCAGGACAGTGTTTCTGTTTACTCAGGTGCTTTATTCTTTGCCATGTAGTACCCAAAAAGAAGAAGAAGAAAATAGCCATTATGACTGTGAGTATAGTGAGTGCTTTAAATACTGGTCTTGTGCAGCAAATGGCACTGCAGAGGAGGAGAGAGACCAGGGTGATTGGGGTCTGGCACAGGATGCCAGAATGCAGCATGTGATGGGGGCAGAATCAGAGGCTATTTAAGGTGTGGCCACTCCCTCACATACCTCTTTTGGATTTTCTCTGCGCAGCCCGTCCTCCCACCCTCAATGCAGTGTGAGACTTGTCTGGTCAGTTCAGGACCAAGTAGGAATTTCCCTCCCCTTTTACCTGGAGTTTTTTTTGTCTACGCCGTACTGTATCTGGGGGACTTGGACAGTTGGCTTGGGGTGGTTTCTTTAAATAGGCTTTCCTTTGGCAGGTAGTGGGGGCAGAATATAAGTCTTTGGTTGTCACCTTTGGTGTAGGGTAGGACATTGGGACCTTCTCTTATAGGCTTCTGAGGCCTGGAGAGTTGGGAAGAAAGCTGCCATCGAGGTTAACTTGGGACCTGGGCGCTCAGTTATAGAGTTCTGAGTCTTGGCTGGGAGTCCCCTGGATTACCTTCCAATTATGGCTGGCCAGGGAACAACCAAAAGTATTTTGGATTGCCCTTGGAGCTCAGGTGTTTTGCTCAAGGGAAGATTGGGGAGTGTCACTGTGATGACACCTGGGCCTCAGTTGGACCTACATCAGGTTGCTCCCCCCTCTTGCTTCATTTCCAGGCCAACACAATTTAAATAGGTTAGATCAAATAAAATGGCACTTATTTAACCCAATTTTCTGTTTCTGGTCTTGTTACTCCTCAGCTGCTTGTCAAAGAGGGAAGAGTAACTTAGGATAGATCAGGATCTGGCACCAAGATTGAAAGGAGATTATACTCTCTTCATTTCTTTACTCTCTTCACTTCACTTTTAGCAATAGGAACCCAGTCCTGCTTCACGTATTATGATAAGTTCAGAATAATCAAACTCTTGGTGTTTTTTTACAGCATGCAAGAAAATATGCTTCTTTGTTATTCACTGACTAAAGGACACAACTGAAACTGAAAAGCAGAGCGAAGGAAAGCCCAGGAATGGCATCTTACTCTGGCCCATAATACAAAGTGCTAGTATTTAACTGTTCAAGAGTTGTTGCTATGTAGACTCTTTCCCCCCCGTAGTTAGGGTGATTGGGATCATGAAAAATCCACTCTGGAATCCACTCTGGGCCACAGAAATCTTGAGTGATCAGCTTTGGGGACCCTTCTATGTAAAGCTTTTCTTGTGTGCTTACTCTTCCTTATTCACTGAATTTTTCAGAGGGTTCTATTCTTATATTGTTTCTCTTTGTAAAAACAAGCTGTCATTTAAGTAGAAGCTGTCAACTGTGTCATATCAAAAATAAAGACAAATTTACCCCAAACAGGGATTATCACCATTTAGAGAGGTAGGGTTGCCATAGTCCCAGAATGGCTTAGTTATATCTGGATTCTAGGCATGCCATCAACTGTGGACCTTCGTATGTCCAGATTGCAAACTTTTGTTTTTGTTTTGATTTATTTTTTAAAAAGTAAGTTTCTAAGCCCTTGTAGAAGCTGAAATATTGGGCAAAATAGGAAAGCACTCTGCAGTCAAATTGTTCTGTAATAACAAATCCACTTGGGAATTTTAGACATGAGGGACAGAAGAGCACAAGACACAATTAGTGTGAGCTGCAGAGGGTAGGAAGGAAGGGAGGGATGCACTGCAGGAATGTTAGGTGACATGAGAGATGGAAGAGGAGGGACCAGAGAACGATAGGTACAAGCAGAGGAGTGCAGGAACCAAGTGAGGGGTGCACTGAGAGGGTATACGGTGAGGCAAAGGAGGGAGTAGGAAATATAGAAGATTGAGTGGTGCAAATATTGCAAACACTGAAATGTGAGAAACAACTTGGGGTCTCACCGTGAGGGTGTGAAATGAGAGAAGGAGTAAGAGAAAGCAAGTGGTGTGAGTGACAGAGTGAAAGAAGCAAGCAAGGGGCCCACTTCAAGGGTAAGGTGAAGGAGGGAGTAAGAGGGACAGGAGAGCGACTGGTGCTAGCAGTAGAGCACAAGAAGTAAGTGGGGGTGCACTATTTAGGGCACAAGGTGAGGCAAGGGAAAGAGGAGGAGAGATGAAAGGGGCACACTGCAAAGGTGCAAGGTAGGTTAACATGGAGTGGGACCAAACAGGGTTGATGTGCTATATATTACCAGACTTTCAAGAGTTTAATATAATGTAGTGCAGCTAATTCAGAATGTTTTTCCCCTCAGGTTAGCCAGTACACATTTGCTATGTGCAGCTACAGAGAGAAGAAATCTGAACCTCAGGAGTTAATGCAGCTAGAGGGTTACACTGTGGATTATACATTGCCCCATCCAGGTACTTTGCTGTGTCATGTATACACACTAGTCATGTAAATATTCTTGCAGTTGGCTTAACATACCTATGTAAGTGTGAAGCAAAATTAGTTAAAATTGTCAGTACCGCAGAGACTTTGGAGAGGATAGAGTATTTTTCTTTTTGTGAAAAGTTTTTTTTAAGTACTTGCTGTATTTATGTAGATAGATTTCTTTTGTTGTCCTGCTTTTTTTTTTTTTGTTCCATTACTATAAACCTTCCCAAAAAAGTATGGTTTTCTTGCTTTTAACAATTTTGAGTCAAATCTATGTAGTACCTTGCAAAGTTTGAACAGCTGATATCATTAACTGTTATAGCAGTCCATATTTTTCCTATCAGCATTCAGCAGAAAGCACATAAATCTGTGCAACTAGTGTCTTCATAATAGCAATAATACATCTTTTAAAATGCATGCTCTTCAATTTGGTGAGAAACAATCCCAATCAAGTAGGCCAAAAGGGAGAGCCTTTGACCTTCCATGTGTTTTGGCCTACGTTTCCTGTCAGCCCTACCCAACTTGGCCATAACCTCACATGCACATGCACACATACATGTGAGAAATTTTTATTTGTTTTCTTGCATAAAGCAGAGAAAAGTAGCTATAGCTAGAAAAGTCTTCAACATGAGATTTCGTCTCCTGTTCCACACCTTCTTATGAGGCAGGGTCTGAGGTAGGGGGTATGCCCCTGCACAACCCTGGTGTCCCTTCACTTTTAGTTTAGTGAATGGGACTAAAATAAATGCAATTGCCCTCCATAAAAAGTTTTTACAATTTTTGAAGTTGAAGGAGGACATGGTAGGGGGCCCTGGTGAGCTGGAGGGTGATATATAAGTCTTATTAATATCTTAGTATTTGAGTCAGCAAAACTGATTGTCTAGACCCTGATTTTGTCTAATTTTGCAGGCCTCCAAGGTGGTCAGATGTTCTTCAATGCTGTAAAAGAAGGTGACACAGTGATATTTGCCAGTGATGATGAGCAAGATAGAATTTTGTGGGTTCAAGCGATGTACAGAGCGACAGGTCAGTCTTATAAACCCATTCCTGCAAGTCAAGCCCAGAAGATGAATCCAAAAGGAAGTAATAACCAAACAGATATATTTCAGAGTAAGTTCACTTTGTTCTTAGTATAGAGGACATTGTTGTCATAATTAATCAATATTAACTTGATTTTTCCTGGCAGCTTTCATCATTGATAGTTATGGAATACCGACTGGTACTGTTGCTGTTAATGTTAATAAAATTTGCAGCTAATTTTGCTGACATTCAAATACAGATTCCCATGTTAACTATTGTTTAAAGCAGGTGCAGGGAAAGTACAGCTTGTGGGCCATATACAAGCCCCCTTTGGATGCTAATGTGGCCCCCCAGAATAAGAGAGTCTACTCCAAAACCAGAAATGATGAGGGTTTAAGCCTAAGGAGAAAAGCATGCAACTAAAAATAGCACTGAAGATTAAAGTCTAAAGTGTGAGCCAGCATGGTGTAGGGGGTTTGAGTGTTGCACTAGGATTCTGGTAGACATGAATTCAAATCCCTGCTAAGCCACAGAAACCTAGTGGATGACCTTGAGCAAGTCACATTCTCTCAGCCTTAAGAGAAGGTAGTAGCAAACCTTCTATGAGTATATCTTGCCAAGAAACCCCTGTGATAGGTTCACAACAAATCAGAGTCAACCTGAATGGACATCAATAACAACACGAGGCTAAAGAGGAAACATATTTTAAAACAATAATTTTTACTGAGTTTCTGTCACCAAGAAAGGAGTTGATCCAGCAGAGAGTTTACCTTTCTTTAATAGAAAAACCTTTAGTAATCCAGAAAATTGAAGGGGAGTTCAAATATTTTGATTTATTTTTTCTTATTCTTTGCTTTTAAAATAGTAAAATTTAAGACCTACAAAAATAAGAAACTTTTTTAAAAATGTGGTCCTTGAACATTTGACCAATCTGAAAAGTTACTTCTAGCCCCACTAATTACCTTCTCCAGTTTACAGGATTTTCTTTCATCAGTAGCATTAGATTAATAATTTTATTCTTGATCTGCATTGTTCCATGGTTTTGCTGCACTCACAAAAAAGTGCAGGGGCTGGTTGGACTTGCAGCAACAACCACTAACCAGAACTGTGCCCAGTTGTGGAAAGTACAAAGTGCCATGGTTTTACATGCTTTGGTTGTGGAAAGGATGTCCACTGCTGCAGGATTTTCCAGGCTTTCTCTCAGGCAGTGCAGCCTAAATGTCAACCAACAGCAGCAACAGCCATCTTTCCTTTTTCCCGAGGGGAATGCCATAGCCAGAGAAGGAAACATAAACTCCCATTTTAATCACAGCAGCTAACCAACACGATAGCATAGTAGGCCCTTGTAGATTCCCCAGCAAACCCCCCCCCCCCAATTGACAGTATTCATAACATTGTACATATAAGAAAAGCCCTGCTGGATCAGACTAGAGGCTTGTATAGTCCACTTTCCTGTCCACAAAGTGGTCAGTCAGTTGCCTATGGGAAGCTTGCCAGCAAGGCAGCAGCACAACTGCAGCCTCTCCCTCATGTTCCATAGCAACTGTTATACTCAAGCATACTGCCTGTGATACTGGATACTCAGCCATTGAATGCCTGAGCATCCATGACTGAACCCAGTCCTCCTTTAATGGTATCCAGTTTGGCAGCCATGGGTACCTGCTTGGGCAGTGAATTCCATAGTTCCGCTATGCATTGTTTGAATTAATTAATTATTACGTTAAGTTTGCCTGGAGTAAACTGCACAAGACAAAACCTCTCTTCTTGAGCTTTTGATAGAAACACTAGTTTTAGATGGATAAAGGGGTATGCATTGGATTAGGCCAGAGCTTTCCACACTGTGTGTTGCGAACACATTAGTGTGTCAGCTGCAGTGTGTGAGTGTGTCGCACGAACCTAATGAGAAATCTCTGAGTCTCCGTAAAATAAGCAATACCAACTTGCATGCATTTTTACGCAGCAAAGGTGCCAATTAGTATGGTGCACTGGTATATTCCCCTTCCATCGTATCTGTGTATGCACACTGTAATCGAGGGATCATTCAGGTACTACACATGCACAATATGCGTAATTGGGTTGAAACAACAGAAGTGTATGTGAAAAATTATGCGCGGCTGCTCAGCGAAAAGCCGCCTAGTCTGCACTATTTGTAGGTGTGTCCCCATACATTTTGTTATTGCAATTTATGTGTGTGTGTATATCTCTTATAAGGGGTTTACTAGAGGCTTGCTAGTAAAACTGAATTACTGTGTCATAAAATGATGCATGTCTAAAAAGTGTGCCAGGAAAAGTTTGAAAAGCTCTGGATTAGGCTATGTGCCTCACATGCTCATTCCAGGTCCAGATACACCCGGTCATTTATACCAGGACTGAACAGAGACTGGAAGTAACTAGATATAGATAAGTGCATCTAATTATTTTTAAAATAACTTCCCAACTATTAGAACTGAAGGGATTGTGTGTGAGGCTATACTTAATACTGTACTGGTTTTGATCTCTAACTCTAGTGTCCCGGGAGAAAGGACTTTGGAAGAGATATGTGCACCTAATGTTGCAAACACCAGTGGACTCATTTGGCAATTATTAACCCCAGGTTTCTTGTAGTGTTGTGCACCCTGTTCCGTCACATCCAGCTGTAGTATTGTGTGTTTTCAGTTGCTTTCCAGTAGCTGTTGGTTATTTATGCAGACTATTTCATCAAGTCCCTGCCCTCACTTCCACTTCATGCAACCACTTCATGGTCTATCATACTAGCAATTCTTTGGGGCAGGGAGTCAAGAGAAGACAGTCTTATCACTCATGCTCATACTCGTCTTTCAAGACTGTGGCCAAGGTGCAGACTCTCAGTCCAGATGGAGTATTCTGGTGGATAACCCGTTGCTCCACTTCTGTTGCTTGGCCCCTCATGAGGAAAACTGAGGGTAATGATGACTTTGTTAGAAATAGTCCACTGACTATCATAACAACAGGGGTCCAATGAAAGCTACAGCTTTTATTGAGCAGCACCCATTGTAAATCCTGACTGAAAACAGGGTTCTTTCTGCTCTCTGTATAGTACTACAGTTGATATTTATCTCTTACTGTATTAATCCAATTATAGCTCAAGTTTTGTTCTCCTATGCCAGCACACCAGCGTAGGACCAATTTATGTAGAAACAGTTTCTGTCGTTCTGACTCTACTGCAAGTGCTGGGGTCCGCACGTTTAAAGTCAAGGCTTTAATCGTGTAGCATTATACTATAAATATGTTGATTTTCATAAAGGTGCAAATTAATCTGCCTTTGTTTGGTTTCAAAAGATAAAACATACTAATATAGTGAAAGATGAAGGTTACAAATTCTTCAGGAAGGTCTTGCTTGAACTAGTCTGCTTGAAATAGAGAAAGAAAACACAAAGGAGCACTGCTTTCTCTTTTTTGTCTTGGTGCCATCAGATAAAAGCAGACATTCATACAAGAAACAATAATTAAGAAATCATAAAAATCCTTCTTTATACTGTTTGAAAACAGAGAGGGTTCTAGAAACATGAAATTAATAAATATTCTATTCAAAATGTCCAATCAACATATTACTGGAAACGAAGGCTTTTGTTTCTGTTTCTGCCCTTTGTTGCTGTTATTTAGTATCTAGAGTTGCTTGGGCCATGTAAACTCTGTGTGAAATGAACTCTTTCTTTCTCTAATCCGTGAGCTGACAGTCTTCTCATTAATATGTTCATTTTTCTTGAAACTTAAGTGGGATTTAACTGTGTACAGGATTGCACCCTAAAGGGTGTTTAATCATATGTGTTTTTTCTTCACGAACGCTCAGAAAGAAATAATACTGCTTTTTTCTGCAGATGATCATCTCATACCTTACACCATCAATGTACTGTCAGACTATTTATTTGCTATATCTACCTTGGTGAAATCTGTCACATGGATGTGACTCTTGCTTTGACAGTACGGAGCCAAGTGATATGAATTAGTTTGTGCATCTTTTCAGGATGCGGTGCTGCAGATCCTTCAGCTTGAATTAAATAATTCTTCTGTCTGCAAATACATCTGGAAGTCAGACTTGACATGGATCAATATGATCTGGGGCTAAATTTCTAAATGTGACTGATTATGTTAGCATCATGTCCACAGGTCAATATGGAGTTTTATTATGAACCTAACTCTATAATTGGGTTTAATCAATAAACTTTTGTCTCCTTTTCTATAGAAATTTTAGGTTTGTGCTATGCACTTTTTTCAAAAGTACATTTGTGATGCATCTTTTCTAGTTATGTACTTAAGAAGACCTATATTTGAAATTAAAGGAACAAAGAGAAGCAAAGACCTTATTGTAAGAGTTCAATCAATTTTTGAGTTGATAGCAAACTATTCACCCCAGTGTTGTGTATGGAGTCTAAGTGAGCTAATGTGCTAATGCATAACTAGTCCTTTTGGCCACTGTAAGGCTTTTTCTGTCCATACTTGGTAAACAACCCACATTGAGGATTTTGACAAAACGTAACATTAATGAAAGCAATCACTAGAGCTTGTCTTTGGATAAACCCGCGGGGTTCAAAGGCGTTGAAAGATGCAATCCCTGAACAACAATAAATTTGGACCTTTGATTGAAGTGCCATTTAAGATGCTATGTTACATATAATTTACACAAAGAAATATTGCTCCCACTTTCATTACTCTATTCTGGAAGGTTGAAAGAGCTCTTTGCCATTACTACATTATGTTTGTTTCATTAAAAGCTGCATGTAAAAAGAAAAAGACTGGAAATGACCCTGCACAAGCCGGTGTGTTCATTTCTGCTCTAGTTTGCCATTTGGGAAATGGGCTTCTAGCCATGCTTGCTACTTTGGTCTGTGATTAACATCATCTTAATGCCCGTGAGCAAGATCTGCTCCAATGTGTGTGTGTGGCTGTTTTAAACAAATAAAATGTTCTGTTTTCAGGAACGTTGTACTTACTATCTTGTGAAAACGGGAAGCACAATAATAAAACTATATGTTTTAAAAACAATGATTTTTCTGAGGGCACAGCAGAAGGTCCATGTTGTTAGAGTAATTTCTTTTCCAAAATGTTGGAACAGATTGTTTAATCTGATACTTTGGAGGATAACCTTTGCAGCTAATTTGTTCAGTATATTGAAAAGCAGATTTCTTCTGCTCTCTATCTCTCCATGATTGTGTTTAAATCATTGCTTAAATTTTATTGTGGGTGTGTGATGAAGGGAATATGGATCGTGAATAAGGTTATTCTCCAATTCAACATGAAGCTAGGCTTCAAGTGGAACAATCTACATCCATGCATTTTCTGTTTTCCCCGACAATCAGATGCAGATCGTGCTCAGAAGCATGGGATGGATGAGTTTATTTCTGCTAATCCTTGCAAGTTTGACCATGCTTCACTCTTTAGAATACTTCAGAGGCAGACCTTGGATCACCGACTGAATGATTCCTATTCTTGTTTGGTGAGTAAAAAGGCTGGAATAAAAGAAGTGGGGGGAGAGGGAAAAAAGTGAGAAATAGTTGTTGCAAAGTGGTCTTTTCTTCCAGACTCATTTAATAACTGTGCGCGAGGTTGGGATAAAGGATTTCAATCGATTGGCTTCAAATTTGAAAATTATACACTTGAAGGCTACTGCTGTGCCACTCAATAGAGAAGAGAATAGACTCAAACTGACTCTGAACCGTGGTTTATCAGCTCCTCCAGGGAGGGCTGAATAAAAACAGAAGGCTTTAATAAATATGGAACCCTCTGTGGTAGGATTTACTAACACCTGTACAGGCATTTTAAGGTACAAATCCAGCTCACCAGATGTCAAGCATTATGTCATCTATCTTGTATTTCTCTTCTCTTTCATGGACTGGGGAGGGAAGAGAAATGCAAAGAATAGAATCAAAACCACAGGGGGAGAAAGGCAAATAGATTTATTGTGCTTGCATTCAGCTGAGTCAAGGTTAGCTTTGTAGGCTTAAATCCTGGATAAATTACTTACCACTCTAGAGGTAGTCTATAATTTCACTACTAGTTCCCCTTTTCACTTTCTAAAGAAAACATTTATTTGGGGGGGGCTGCAGTCAAGAGGATGCCTAATTGAGAAAGACTAAATTAAACTAAAATTTAAACAAAGCTTGTTCGTTGTGCTTTCTTTGCACACTGGTCAGTCTTTGTCCTAACTGCTTGGCTTGTTTTACTTGTAATGTATGCTTAATGCAATTGGCCAACCTACTAAAATAAAATTGCAGATTCAGAATTGTGTATCTTTTACCAAAAGAAAGAGAGAGAGAGAGAGATTGAGAGAGAGAGATGTGCTTGAACACTGTACTGCAGAAATGATCTAGTCATGGGAAAAATAAGAGTGTGGAGTACCTTGAAAGATGTCTATTTTGTTGAAACCAAGTTTTATGCAGTGTGAAGTCTAGTCCATTAAGTGCAATGTAAACTGTCTTCTTTGGACATCTTTTACTCATGTCTTTTGTATGGATTTTTATTTATTTATTTATTTATTTACAAGGTACTATTTCACATTTTAAAAGGACTGTTTCACAGTTTGGCTCACAAACAAGTGTGCTTGTATCATATGCACCTCTGCAGAAACATGTTTATAGCAGTCACATTTGACAACATGTCAAAATTATCTTAGGTGCAGTCCAGAAAATGTAGTACTAACATCACTTGTGTGTATTTACTGGGTGACCTAGGACCAGCTCGTACATTCATGCAAAACCTTAAGGCACACAAAGCACAGCAAGCTACTGTGGGAATGAGAGGACAGAAGGTGCTTTTCCAAAGGCAACAACTAGTGTCTATGTGTTGCCCTTCGCTAGTTTGTCCTGAAGTGGAAACAAATATGCCATCAAAGCAGAGAACATTGGGAGCGGCCATATACTAAGGAGATCATTGCCCCATCTAGTTCAGTTTTGTCTGCATTGACTGGCAGGAGCTCTTCAGGTTTTCAGATAAAGATCTACCCGGAGATCCAAGACACTGATTGGAGGACCTTCCTCTTGCAAAGGATGTGCATTGCCAATGCACCCAAGTTCTTTATTTTATCAATAGCACTTGGAGGGAAGTAGAGGAAGAACTGTACTAATCCACACAGTTTCTCTCATGGGGCGAGAACAGCTCTACGGCTCAAAGTTGGTACTTTACAGAGACATCAATTAATTAAAGGTAGTTTTTTTGTCAGATGTATTTGTTCATGATTTGTACAGAACAGGTTCAATCTGCTTGTGCTGAAAATAGTCTTTTGCACTTCAGTAATTAAATGAAGGCTACACACATCATTTCTCCTCAAAACAAAACCAGCCTACTGTGGAGCAATTAGATTTAAACATAACCTTTGTTCAAAAGTATTTGCTATACTAAATTTCCTTGATTGAACTCTCCAACAGACATGGGGGCATTTCTAAGCAATTATAATTTACAAAAAAAAAAAGAAAAAAAGATAGCCCTACATTACCTAACTAAAAATATACATTCTACTGTGCTAGCAAGCCAGAGATGTACTCAGGAAAGAAAAATTGGGGAATATTATGAAGAAACTGATGATAACTGCTTGGTTTTCTTTTTCTTCAGCATTTGACCACCTTACCACTAGGTAAAGAAATAAGAAATATATATATATATATATTTCACTGTACACAGTCAAGCCCTGCCTATATTACTCCCATGGTAAACTTATCTAGCACATTCCTTTTGAAATTATTGTGGAGAAGAGTTTTACATAACCAAGGAAGCATTACCTTATTATCTAAAAAAAAATAATGTGTTAACTAAAAATTACCAGTCAACCTGTGTTGCAATGTCTGCAGTAGACCTAGGGAAGCAAATCTCCACTCAGCCATGAAACTCACCAGGTGACTCTGGACCTGTTGTTGTCTGTTAGCCTAAGCTACCTCTCAGGGTTGTTGTGAAAATAAAAAGGAGGAGGAGAAGGAGAACCACCCATACTTGAAACCTTGCCTTCCAGTGGTTGCATTTCTCTTTGCTGAGCAGGAATATATGCACTATGTGCCAGGACTTTTGTATGTGGCCGAAAATTTATTTTTATAATTTTGACCTGGCAGCTTGCCACTGATATTTGTTGGCAAACAGGTACATGCACTTAAGTCAATAGTAAAGTATCACAATCAGTGGAATAGTTAGAATTTTTTAATCTCTTTTACAGTTTTTTCCATTAGTTTGTTTTACGTAGCACGTGCCAAATCCCAAAAGTGGCCCCCGGCTCTGCAGGATTTCTCCATTCCTACTCTGCATATGGTGGTTTCTTGTTATAGTTGCTAACAGTTTATTTTGTCCACTTCTGTCTTTCCTGTGCTATGTCTGGCCCTCTTGTCCTCTCCTCTCCTCTAACATGCTTTTTTTTAAAAAAAGCTCCATCTTTACTCCTTACAGTATTTACCATGAAAGAAAGAATACCAACCTCCTTGGAAGGAATTTCTTGGAGGTTGTTGTGTTTGAGATAATCTACAGAAGCCAATTTATTAGGGCATTTGGATACATTTATATCCCAGAGATCCATGGTGTGGAATATTATGGATGAACCACTGCAAAACAACGATACCTCATCATAATATTTTCACTTGTTCGGCTGTCTGTTGTTGGAACCCGGCCATAACGCATTGCCTTGTTGTTCAAAGTTAAATCTATCAAAAATATAGTAGTCAAAAATGTTTGCATAATACTTGCAAAGTTGAATTTTCTAGGCTTGTTTCTGTAGGATGATCTTAGTTGAGATATATATATCTATATATCTCAAAAAAAAAAAAAAAAAGAACAGTCCAAGTTTATTAAAATGCTTCCCACCTCCCTCCCCATCTCTTGCAGGGTTGGTTTAGCCCAGGCCAAGTCTTCGTGTTAGATGAATACTGTGCTCGTTACGGTGTGAGAGGCTGTCACCGTCATCTCTGCTATCTGAATGAATTGATGGAACACTCAGAGAATGGTGCTGTCATTGACCCAACCTTGCTCCATTACAGCTTTGCCTTTTGTGCTTCTCACGTTCATGGCAACAGGTATTTTAATATGCAGACTTACAGCAAAAGTCATTAGTCTGCATGATAAGAGGAGATGAGCAGTATATTTAGACTTACCTTCTCCCACTCACTAGATGGCAAAGAAATGAATGAGCATCAAGGGTTCAGTTCACAGAAAACATCTGTGTTGGTTCTGAAGTGCAATAACACATTTTTTAGACAAAAGAGGCCACACTGTAAACATGCCAGCATTCTGAAGGTTTTGCATTTGAGGGCCATTTCTCGCTTTATCTAGCAGGCTCATTTGCTTCCTGTCTCCCTATTAAGATAATAAAATATAAAATGAATTTGTGGATGCATATTTATAAATATATGAGGAAATCAGTTAGGGAAGCAGTGCATTCATAGCAATTGAATGGATATGAGCCACTCTGCTACTTTGGTAGAGTCTATCTAGAAACATCTGTGGTTTGACATTTTTGTGAGATGAAGATCATCAACACCAGAATATATGGCAATCCAGGTCTCATAATATGTTCTGTTAGCTTTTCTATATTTGGAAGTCATGTAAACATGTGAAAACAAATAAGAATGGATTAATATGTATAAGGATGGATATCTGTGTTACGTGTAATAAAATGGGACAGTGTTGTATATGTCAGTGCATGAGAAAGAGAAAGAGACAGGTGAGTAGTCTTGTCCACTTCTTGCTCTGGCCCTATCAGCTTTTTCTTTTCTCTGCTTGTTTTTTGCTTTCACCACACTTACCTTGTTGAGGAGGGCATCCACCACTGGCATGTGGCATCCTTGATGAATTCAGCCCTAAGGCAGAAAATTTTCTCCATCTTTTTATAGAATTAGCTGCAATCCCTCATGTTTACAGGGTTGCAGACTAAAAGGTTTATGATTTAATGGCACAGAGGATTTGACACATGAATAAAATTGTCTTCTACAGATTTAAAGCCCCAAATACAACAAATTGAGTCAAAGGAAAAGAAATCATGAACCTAATAAACAATTTTGATCAATTTCATATCATTCATAGACAGTCTGGCTCCCCTGCCCTTGACTATATGATCTTTCTTACCTTCAGTTCCTTTCCTTCCTCTGTCCACCCCCCTTTAAACACAAGCTTACCTCTTCTCTCTTCTCTTTGTTGTCCCCCCATTCTCATTTTCATGCCTTTTCTGCAAACCACTGTGGGAATCTGACTAAGACTGTCCTTCAGATTTGGATTTGAAGAGTCAAGCAGATATATATAGAGGACTTAGGACTAACTAATGGGAATCTGTTATCTGTTTACCTAGCTCTGGATGTTCCCTTGGCATTTTATAGACCCCCCCCCCCCCCGTAGAGATCTAAATTAGGTTTTCCCCGCTTGGATGACCTAAAGCAAAACAATCCATCAATTCTGTCTCATGATGTTTGGTAATCCCAGTCAGTCAGCAAAATCAGGAAGTGAATATAGTCTGGACAGGCCATCACACGTGGCTGGTGAGCACTATTAAGCTTGAATTTTACATGTCATAGAGACCTGCTCTGTATGCTGGTGTCTTCCGAAGTTGTCCCTGGTAGGTGAGAAATCCTGTGCAGGATTTAGCTGTCTCAGAGTTACCACATGCTACACCTCCATTCTGTGGGATGTGTTGTTTTCACAGTTGAACATATTTATGACTGAAACACGTGTTTGAAAACATGCTGGCTGTAAGCATGTAGCCAGGTCAGGATGACCTCAAAAATGGTCAGATCGTATGTTCAGGGAGGATTAGGTGGGAAAGCCCAGTGCTAATGTGCTTATGATAATCCTTTCAAGACCACAAGCTATGAGCACTCTCAAGAACAGTGGAAGGTGAAACTGCCCAAGTAAAGCAATCAGGGACCATCCTGAAAGGTCTCACTGTGGAAATCTTTCCTAGACTTCCTGTCCAACCAGTCACTAAGAGATTGTCAGTGTTTTGCCACCTAGAGTTAAGAGAATCAGCCCATTTTGGACTCCTTGTTTAGCCCCCTGAGAAAGCAATTAATGCTTAATCCACATACCCTCCTGCAGGGTAGGAAATAGAGTATAAATACCCCAGCTTCAGCCCCAGCAAATTGTAGTAAATTGGGTGTGTTATGCTGCATGTAGTACCTCAAATTCCTGCTCCTCTATACTACCCTCAGACGTGCTATCTGAGCTACTCCACTTCAACCTGCTGCTTCAAGAGTGGTAACTATCACCCTTTCTATCCAGTGTCTCTCTATCTAGTCTTTCTTGCCTCACTTTCTGTTAGCCTTGTATGGTTCTTGAGAGTGTCTGATTTCTTGTGAGTTTGTTCATTCCAAATAAAATATTAACTTTTAACTGGAGTCCTCTCCCCAGGTAGTACTAGTATACACAGGTGAAAAGATCCTGTTATTACCCTCTACTTGCAGGCCTCCTTTGAGCTGTAATTCCCCAAATTCTAAGGGAAACACTGACATTGATAGTGAACCTCAAAGTCCCCCACCGCTTAGGGTAACATCAGCTTCTGATATTGCATCTCTTATCCCCTGGAAATCTTTCTGCTTTGCCATGACATTTCACACTCTCCCACAAGCCCCATTTTGGCATCATTTAAATAGCAAGTGTTACCTCCAGTTTGCACGCAGACTCTATTCATGCAGAATTGCCAGTCTGAGACCATAGGCAAAGCTATAATCTTAGTGAGGACTGTCTAGAAACACCATCCCTCCACTTCACACATGCACATACAAAGAGAATTCATGTAAGAGCTTGGAATCGTTTTTTTAGATACATTTTCTAAGTGTTAGGCCCTTTTCACATGTGGGGGGGAACGGGCGAAAACGCCCCAAAACTGAGCTTACCTGAAACCGGGTAAGTCCGTCGCCACGTAGAGCAGCGTGGGCTCGCTGCTCCGCAGTCCTCCGGTGTCCCAAATGGCGGCTTCCAGTTGGTGGAGGCTCTCCACCAACCGGAGAAGCTCACCAGCTGGAAGCCCGCCCCTGGCATATCTGCAGGCACGCACTTGCTCGCGCCTGCAATCAGTTCGGAGCCGGGCGACGGAGCGGCGCGGGGCTGCGTGCTCCATGCTTTTTAAAAACCTCGAAAAAGAGGTTTTTAAAAAACACACAGCGCAGCTAGTTCCAGCCGCTCCTGAGTGGATTCTGGTGTGGAACTACAAAAAGTAGTCCAAACCAGTCCACTCTAGGGTGTAGAAAACCTCCGTGAGAGGCCGCTCTGCACCATTTCAGAAGCCCGGTATGGAAATGGCCTTAGTTACAGATACATGTGTGTATACTTGGTTGTAGGACCTTGTGAAGCTGACAGGGTCTGAAAAGAAAATTGGCATACAGAGTTAAACCCAAGAGGATGTTTATTCAGCAGTGTATATTTCTGTGGAATTAGAGAGAAGCTTTGGTCCAGTAATTGCATCAGTGATCTGTGAGATCCATTCATTCATAACAGCCTGGTACCACTTTGCCACTGCCTTGTTTTCAGAAGAATTTCCTTTCACAGGTTAGTGCCTTCCTGGATTTCTTTGAACATGAAGAATATAAGAAGTCAGCACAACGTTTATTGGATGGCTTTGACTGCTCCCTTAGTGACATTTTTTTCATTCTAGTATCTAAGGAAGCAAGTGTTTTTGAACTTTGGTAATGAAGGTTAGGAGCAATATATAACTTAACATGAAGACGAGCTGGCCAGCTTGCACAAAGCAGGCAAGTCTGGTGTTCAGAAAAGCTGGCTGTATTGTCAGGGTCTTGTTCTTGATTACCATCTATAGTTAAGGCTCAGACTGGGAAGGACAAGAGACGACATTCTTGCCAAGATGAGTTTCACAGATAAATATCTAGATTTCCTTCCCTTTCCAATGATCATTTTATTCGGTGAATGGAGATGGGCTTTTCTTTCCCCCTTTTAATGTGAAATCTCAAGGCCTTTGTCAGCAACAGTAAAAAAGCATACTTTCCATACCAGTTCCTGAGCCACCCAACACATTCATAGAAATATTCACATGGAACTTGACTCCATGCCTCTGGTCTCCCTAAGCCTTACTTATTGTCTCAGTTTGAACCTGTTGGTACTGACGCTCACTGCACTGCTACCGATAATTGCCCAAAACTGATTTCAAGAATTCAAAAGAAAGGTAGAAATATTTCTTTTATTTATTAGCCTAAGTGAAGGACAACGGTGTATGCAGTGTCTGGAAATCTCTGAGAGCACATTCTCCCCCACTGTGGTGAGCACTCTGTATGTATTCCACCTATTCAAACCTCTGTGTTTGTGCAGCATTATGAGTGTTTTAGAAATAAAAGAATAGAATAGTGTTGTAAAGAGTGGATCTGGCTGGTACTAAGATACTGAAATAAGAGAAAAAGAAATGGGGAGAAAAGGAGAGAGAAGAAAGGTAAGTCAAGGACAGAAGCAGAAGCGCTCACTAAGGATTGCGCAGACACAGATAATAACATCCACTCATTCATCTCTAGCATTACGGAGGGGGGAAAAAAGAATTTTGCAGACAATGCAGGATAGGTCAAAGTTCTAGGCTGATGTAGGTGATTATACATCTTAGTTTTCTAAGTCAGCCTGCCAAGGAGAAAGACTACAACACCGAGACAAAGGGTCTTTATTGCCCACAGATAAAATGGTTTGGTCGTGTTAGATGAGCAGTATATTCTGTTGTTGAGAGGGCCATCATGGCCTTGTTACCAGTCTGGCAAAGACCACTGAAGACCTGCTATCTTTCAAATGCATAGTTTATAGCTCAGCAAGGTATTTTTCTGCTTCATAAAGAAAGTAATTTACATTTGCCTTTAATATCAAACCACAAGTTATAGCCATCAGGCTTACAATCAAAATGTTAGATTGACATGAACATGAGGCAGGCTGGTTCAGATGGAAGTAGCAGGAGGGTTCAGTTAGCTAACCAGGCAAAGAAGTTCACAAAACCAAAGAAGCAAGCATATGAAATGAACTGGGTCACCTAAGAGAGAGTCAAGTAGGTATGCGAACTGGAGGAAGAAACTTACTTGGGCCTCAAAGAGGCAGACTAGATAAATCAACACTAACAAGCTTCAAATAGAAGACCTGGTAAGAATCAAGGAAGCAGGCAAAACTAGAGCAAAACAGTATTCATGGTGGAAGCATCTGTGGCAAAAGGTTTGTAGGAGCAGTGAGTGATGTGATCATGATCATGTGATCAGAGCTTGTAATCAGACAGCACACCTGAATTCAAAGAACTGTGAGTGTCTGAGATTTTCAGCCTAGCCACCTCAGACTTAAGATGGCCTGCCTTGGTTCTAAAGTATTAAGTGACCATTGTGTTGTAAGGTTTTTGAGGGATGAGGAGAAGGAAATCTACCCTGAAAGATCTGATTTTCTCCTAATGTTCAACAGGTAGTTAAGGGTCCCATGGTGGAAAAGTATGATACTGAGACAGATGGAATGTCAGTCAAAAGTGACCTGAGGCAGGAATATCTAGGACTGGAAGTTAGCCTGATGTAGGAAGGCTATACAAAGCCATAATATAATAATATAATATAATATAATATAATATAATATAATATAATATACCAGTATAATATACCAATATAATATATAATATACCAGTCACTTCCAGAGAAGTTCTGTCAATGCACAGTTCCACAGATAGTTTTGTGGATTCTCTGACATGATGTGGAATCTAAGCAATAATCCTTTTAAGAAGACCTGCTTTCTGCCCCATAAGTCCTTGTTTCCTGACAATGCTAATAATAACAAATAAATATAATCTGCATTTCCTCTACTAAATGGCACCATACTACTTCTTTTTGCAGCTAATATGCCTACCAAGCCCTGATTCAGTAACTCTTATAAAGGCCACCATCAATATATATATGGTTGTCTTCATTTGATTAGTACTGTGGGGTTGTCCAATAAAATTTCATTGGATTGATCATATAGATTTGTTCATTCTCAGCATTTTGACTAATTGCTGTACTGGGAGTCAGGAAAGAATTTTCCCTGAGGTAAAATAGATTAATGACTCCAGGGTTTTCTTGCCTTTATGTGCAACATGTGGTTCGGTTTTCCTGTTGAGATGCATGAAGCTGTTAGCTCCCCACATCCAGCTAATAGAACAATGATTATGAGCCCAGGTTACCCAAATTCATCTTTATCTGGTGTTGAGTTCAGTGATATTCCAAATGCAACTCAGTTTCTCCCAGTCTGCACTGCATGTCCTCAAAACTGACTATCTATCTTGTGAGCTTTTTTGTACAGAAAAAGAAATATGCTATAGAACATTATTAACATCCTTCCTTCAATTTTTCTGTAGGGCTGTAGAGCTTTAAAAAGAGTGAAGAGTGGATATTTGCTACCGTTTACAGTCACATTTCCACCCTTTTGTTGCCATTTGGTTAGGGATCCCCTCCCTTTTTTTTTAATCTTGCTGAGCCCAAACAGTCGATGATCGTATATGAATACAAGTTGATGTCATGATGTTTTGCAGCCAGTTAGATGCAACTGGCATCACCAATGGAGTATAAGATCTACAGTATTTAGAGTGAAGACTCTGCATTCTGTACATGTTATATACAATTATGTCAGGTGCCCAGAAATCACAGAAATTAATATATTCACAATACTTCTCCGAGAAGGCCCCAACATTTCCCAAATAGAGGTCCTCTTGATTGATAAGTTAGTTTATCCCTTCCCTCTCAGCTCAGCCTTTTTGTCTCCTTTATTTTTTTTCCTGCTGAAATAGGATCACTATAGCAGAATCTGATAGCAGAATTACTGTTTCTTACTACTGTCTTTAGACATTGACTTGTGTAATTCCAATATATGTGCAGTGGTATAATTATGCAAATACAGTCTAGTGTTGACAATCTCCACAGTAGCAGTGGAGGTTAAGTGAAGATACAAAATACAGAAAAAGAGCTATTGTTTTCTTCCTCATCATCTCATCTGGTATCTAGTTTTCATGCTGCGACTTCACATTTTGTCCCTCTCTTTCTGAAATGATGTTGGTGGGAAATACACAAAGTGCAAAGTGACTTTTTCCCCCTGCTGAGCAGCAGGTTGAATTGACAAGGAGCGTCCCCCGCCCCACTTCCAGGTTGGTGTATCACTCCTTCTCTTTGGAAGAAGTTGATGCACTGAACATTCTTCAAATGGATAATAAAACTGAAAGCCATCTCACAGGAATCAAATCAGCCTGTTACCACAAATGTTGTAATGTCATCCTTTATTATTTTTAAAATTATCCTTTCTGGGGAGAAAAGAACGGAAACTACAGCTGTTGAACTGTGTACTTACCTGACTTGAAAAGAAAATGCTAGAAGATGGAGGATTATAAAGATTATTTCTAAAGATGAATATGTGTATGTTGTGAAGAAACAGCAATGATCATACATGACTGCAATGTTGCTGTATGTTTTTCTAGCTGTTAACATAGTTGCAGGTGCAAATATTTATTTTTGGTTTTAGAATACTTAACATGTACTGCTAGTCATGAAAAAATCTTATGCCTAATAGTTGATAGACATGGTTTTGAGGCCAGACAAGCACAATACAATCTTGTACACATCAATTCTTTATAGTCTATGTGTCTTGGCAACTCCATCCTGTGCTGGTTCTCTCTCCACTCCCTTCCCAGATAACTCTTATAGCTCAGTAGTACTGAGAGTAGGACTCATGTGTACAGCTTTATTGGGGAAACAGGGAAAACAGGTAACTGTGTTGACTCTCTTTTTAGTGCGTAAAGGCTTGCACCATGGAGCAAACCTTTATGCATTAAAAATAGAGTCAACACAGTTACCTGTTTTCCCCATCTCCCCAATAAATGTGCAAGTTAATTAAACTGATGACATGGGTGGTTTCACTGGACATGTGAATAAAGGAAACTGTCTCTCTCTAATGCACTTTCTCAATATGCTTCCTAGAATATTTACATTGTCCTGCTCAAGTATTTTTCTACACATATAACATGTGGCAAATTTGATTGGATTTGATGAATACATTCCCTTTTTTTACACATTAGCTAAAAGTACTGTGTTCTCTACTGCTGTGAATTCTAAGTACATTTTAGATTTTATAGTTTAGAAACTAAGATGTGGACAAATATAGGCCGCGTGGTCAAAGAGTCAGGTGTGGATATCTTCAGTGGAGCTGCTACAAAAACTGAGTGGTCAGACTGACCATTGTGTGGCCGCAATGCTGGATTAGATAGGCGTTTGGTATGGTCGAGCATGGCTATTCTTCTGTTTATACAAACCATGCTCTTGCAATCTATGGTTCAGGTGTGAAATTTTGATTTTCTTTGAGTTGGTAAGAAATATCTAACCCCTTCATATTCTGGCCAAAGCAGAATAAAATGGCATTTTTACTTCCTTTGACCTAGACACTGTACTCCTATTGATGCAGCCTAGAATTGCATTGCATTTTTAGCTGCTACATCTCACTTTTGACTCATGTTCAGGTTGTGGCCTACCAAGACTCCTAGATCTCTTTCATGTGTACTGTGGTGGAGGCATCCTATATCTGTGCATTTCACTTTTTCTGTCCAGGTATAGTACTTTACATTTCTCCCTGTTGAAATTCACTTTGTTAGTTTTGGCCAAGCTCTCTAGTCTGTTAAGGTTATTTTGAATTCTGATCATGTTCTCTGGGGTATTAGCTATCCCTCCTAATTTGTTGTCATCTGCAGATTTGATGAGCATGCCTTCTGTTCCATCAGCCATGTCATTTATAATGTTGAATGG
Organism: Cyclura pinguis; assembly: GCA_030412105.1. Lineage (NCBI taxonomy): Eukaryota > Metazoa > Chordata > Lepidosauria > Squamata > Iguanidae > Cyclura > Cyclura pinguis. Next base: position 78,089,025 of record CM059603.1, on the reverse strand, counting down.
CACTGGGCCCAGGACAGAACCCTGTGGCACGTCCATAATCACTTCTCTCCAGGATAAAGAGGAGCCATTGGTGAGCAGCCTTGGGGTTCAATTGGTCAACCAGTTACAAATTCACCTAACAGCAGCATTGTCTAACTCACATTTTACTAGCTTATACGCTAGAATATCATGGGGTCCTTGTCAATGGCATTACTGAAATCAAAATATGCTACATCCACCACATTCTCTTCATATGCCAAGCTTGTAACTCTGTCAAACAGAGAGAAAGAAGATTATTCTGGCATGACTTGTTTTTAAGAAATGCATGTTGACTTTTAGTGATCATAGCATTCCTTTCTAAGTGCGTACAGACTGTCTATTTAATGATCTGCTGTAGAATCTTTCCTGGCATTTGATGTCAGACTGACTGGGCTATAATAGTTTGGGTCCTCTTTTTTCCCTTTTTGAAGACAGGGACAACATTTGTCCTCCTCCAATCTGCTGGAACCTCTCGTCTTCTCTAGGAATTCTCAAAGATTATTGCTTGTGGTTCTGAGATTACTTCTGCCAGTTCTTTTAATACGCTTGAATGTAGTTCATCTGGTCCTGGAGACTTGAATTCATTTAGAGTAGCCAAATATTGCTGTGCTACCTCTTTACCTATACTATGTTATATTTCCCCAGCTGCATCATCTGCTCCATTTTCCCCAAGCTGAGCACTATTTTCCTTTTGGGAGAAAACTGAGGCAAAAAAAGGGATTGAGTAGTTCTGCCTTTTCTCTGTCTCCTGCTAGTGTTCCACCATCTTCTGCATGTAGTGACTATACCATTTCCTTGTTCTTCCTTTTGTTGTAGTAACAACTCAAAAAGCCCTTCTTATCGTTTTTAACCTCTTTAGCAAGCATGAGCTCATTCTGCACTTTAGCTTTTCTGACTTTCTCCCCCCCTATCTTTTAATGATAAATAGATTAAACATTTTAAAATTAATATTAAAATGTAAAGAATATTTTCCATTTTAGTTGTAATCCTATACATACTTGAGGATACTTGACACGTACTTGCAATTAAGCCCTGTAGAGATCCCTAGGATTTTGCTGTTAATTAAAAGTAGCAACTTGCGCTCTTGTTGAGAGAAGGACCCTAAAAAGTTAAAAAATATAATGTACTGAGAAGCTATTTTCTTTTTTACTACGTGTATCAGCTGGAGGTATCAGGATCAGGCTGCCATCTCTCTCAATGAATCACTTTATTGAAGAGGGGTGCTGTTCTTTCCCTGGGGACCATACCCTTTAAAAAACACTAAAGGCAACACAGCCAGAGTCTCAAAACTTGACTTCCCATTGTTTGTCATTAGAAAAGTAATTTTAAGCCTTCTGTCTCAAGTTTAGACATTTTTTTTCTTTTACCTTTTTGTCCAATTCCATAAAACTGACTGGAGGATTGCATTTTCTTTGTTTCATAACCAAGCTCACTTTCTGGATGTTTTTGCTTTGGTACTCAGGGCAGGACACAGTGTAGCCAGTGCTCTTCTAAAGCACTTCAAGCTCTTCTAAAATGCTAGGTGTTGTCAATGGAGTTTTGTATGACAACAAACTGAGATAGTGACATGACGAGTCATGAGGTCTTTTGTATGAAAGTGGTGATACTCCTCTTAGTGCACGTTGACAGCACGGTGACATTACCTTTCTCACTTGTCACTATCAGGACCTCTGGCTCTTTCCTGTCACACATGTGACATGCCCCAGTAAGGTTTAATATGACAGAAGTATTTGCTTTATTGCTGCAGAGTGCAATTTCTCCTGACAATCAAACCAGACAGAGAAATTTACCCAAATCTAAACACGTTCCATCTGTCAGAACTCTGAGGTTAAGTGTCATGGCATTCATTGGAGGAGGGAAGAGGAGTTACTCATCCTTTCACTTTACATTTATGAAATAGAATGGTGATATACATAACTTTGCTGTGTCTGACTGTATTGCTGTCCTCAAAATTATTTTTAAAGATGAGAGAGACTGTGTTTAGCTCCCTCACCTGACAGGTCACAAGTAGAAATTATCCAAGAGAAAAAAGGAAACGTCTGCGTGCCTATTGGTGCAGCAAATCATGTCATGACCAACTAGTAGCCTGCATCTCAGGCTGCATCTCCTTTGCTTCAAAAATAATTCAGATAGTATTTCATTTGCCTAAGGTTCCTGACCAGTTTGATAGTATTAATAGTATTGCTGTTATTCTAAACTTGACAGCACAGGTACATAACGAAGACAGATCTGTAGCTGTTCTTTGATTAAGTGTGTATCCGCACTGCATAATTATAGGAGTCTTCAACTGATATGGATCCTTACTACAGAATCCTGGCATTTGGAGTTTGGTGAAATACTGAGAATCTAATGCAATCCTCTATATGATAGCATTAGAGTTCTCTGGCAGATTCTAAGTAAAACTACAAATTTAGGATTCTGTGGGATGGAAACATGTAAGTTAAAGTGGTATCAAAGTGCTGTAATTAGGTAGTGTAGCTATACTGTAAGAGTACAAACTGAAAAAGTCTTGGTTCCAATCTCACTTCAAGAAGTAGTTTGTCAACCTGAGGCTGTCACTTGTAATATTTGTGGGTGGTACTACTAGCCTACCTCATAGAATTACAAGGCCAACCCTGTCATTAGTCAGACTGAGGCATATGCCTTAGATAACAGATTTGGGACATCATTTCGTGATTGGCTGTGTGTTTTGACTAGAGTGGATGACTTGCATTATTTACTGCTCTACCTCAGGCAACAAAAAGTTCTTGATGTGGCCCTGTTGTAAAGAACATTGAGAAAATGTATGTGGAAAGCTCAGCACTGTTGAAATACACAGTGTTGTCTTTACTAGCCAGTGGTTCATTGAGTCTGAAGGATAAAAGCAGCTGAAAGGTTCTTGTCTCTTTTGCCACATCTCTCTCTGCAAGCCAAGGAGATGGTCAGACTAATAAATATATGTCAACTTGGGAGACATGGACTATGGGAAGAACCTGGGGTTGTCCTATCCCCATGGTGTCTCTCTCAGTGGTGACTGAACACCCAGTGTCATCAAATTAGATAAGTGTTGCCTGTAGTGAAGCATTATCTTCAAGCACCACATTTAACCTCTGCCATAGGAAATAATGGCAGCCATTTACTTTGGGGATGCAGTTGGTTTGCTATTGCCATTGAGAATCAAGTATTTCTGTCTGTGTTTACTCCACACTAGATTCTGCTTCATATTTTTTTTCTAGAATTGAGGTGGGAAGAGTACAACCCACAGCCTGCATGTACTTTCCCAAGATGTTTTTGGAAGCCCAGAGCCATCCGCCAACACCAAAATTGGGGGGGGGGGTATCTTTTATAAAGACCCCCTAGGGAAAAGAAGGTAATTTTTGGCTTGTTTTTGCCCCTTCCCCAGTCTACTGTTGCTGTTAAGCCTAAAAGAGACACTTTTTTTTCCCAACTGGGAGTAAATGGAAGCTTGTTTATATATTATTTTCTTGAAGAAAGGCCTCTCTGGGGCCTGGAATATTCTAGGGAAACCTAAAAACATGGTGACTTTGCTAGGGGCCATGTTTGGCGGAGGGGAGCTTGTTAGTAATTTTTTTTTTAAAAAAAGGATCAAACATAAGATAAAATCCCACAGGAGGCCAGAATGACTGGCGACTCCTAGCAGTTTCCTCCCTATGTTTTAGAATGATCTTAGCACTCTGAGGAAGTAAGATAGAATTTCAGAAACTAGTTATCATATATTTACAAACTGGGACCCATCTGGAATGTGGGGTGGAGTGGGGTGGGTGGGATTGGAGTGGTATGGTAGAGAAAAGAGGACTTAGTAAGTGAAAATATTGTAGACTACCCCAAACCCCATTCCTCCCCATTTACTGCATCCACACATGCAGCAGGGAGGTTACAAATAAATAGTAGGTGGTACATATTATTATGCCACCCAGAAGAAAACACATCATGTGTGGATGTTTCAAGAGATGCACAAGTGACGAGCATTTAGAAAGGAACCCTCTTGGTTTTGCTTTTAGGCATTTACCTGGCATTTCTGTAAAGGCCGGGTTGGGCATGTTGCATTGTGTAGAAACACCTTATTTTCACTCTGTGAATCAAAGGGAAATCAAAGAGAAAAGACATTGTATCTAGTTATATCGAAATTATGCCATAACTTGGCAGTCCTCACTATACTGTAAGAAAACATGATTGAAGACATAAGTTGTTTATATTTCTGTAAGCCTTTTGCCAACAATTTTTAGTTCTACGTTTTGCAGACATTCCTGGCTGACATTCTGAGACTTACATTGAGATTCCAGACAAAAGCAAAGAACTGCATGCCAACAAGAAATAATAAATCCAAAGAACTGCAGAGTATATGTGTTCTTTTTGATGCTCATCTCAAGTTTTCTGATATGTAACATGTACTTCAGAGGTGGGGCAAAGTGAGGAAATGGGGCCTGACGTCTGGCACACATCTGCATTGGAATAGTGCCTGTAGTAATTTAAGTATATTGCTCAAGATGACTCATTTTATGTTAGCTCTCTCCTTATAATATAAAGAAGATCACATGAAGTAGATTCTTTTTTTCTAACTCTGGCAATCCTACAATTTTTTATGCAGAATTGATGTGGTCTCTGTAACTAAATGCTGAAGGACAGATTAAAGAAGTGTAAAAAGAAAGTGGGGTACCCAAATTATGCAGAAAGAGAGGAAGACAGGGCAAGAAATTATCATGGTTGTGGTCCAAGGCAGAGAAAGATGAGCTGTGTAGGAGAGGCATAGCTAATATTTTTAAAATACTTATCTCATAAGCTACACACATCTTCCTCAATGGAACCTGTGAAACTCAGAGTTTAAGTTCCCCTGTGTTCATTGGATGGGGATCTGCAACTGGAACTGAAGAATAATTTGAGATTAGGAATAAAGGATGTGGTCTTTTAGTAAAGACTTTCAATCACATGTGTTAAATTGACATGATGAAAACGTAAAACAGTAGTTAAGAACGTTTCTCTCTTGATCTGAAAAAGAAGGAATAGGTAAATGAACCAACAGGTAGATTTTGAAGCTGACCTATTTTAGTGCATTTCAGAAAATTCCCCTTGTGTGGGCTATGAATGCACACACAGAGCACTTATCTGACATTGGGGCAGAACATTGTTGCCTCTTTCCATATGTTCATTTTAGACCCATGAAGCTTTGGATAAAACCCAGTTTTGTAATATAAGAAAACTTTGCTTTGAATCATTTGTGTAAACCAATGTGACTATTTAGATTGTCCAGTCACAGAGTTAGGGGGAGTTTTTGGACATCTAGTCCAGCTCCTGCAAGAAACCCATCCCCAGACTTCCCCAGAATTATGTTTCTAGTCCATTTCAGTCCGTTTCTAGCCCATTTCAGATTCTAGTCCATCTGCCTTTCTCTGTTAGACATGTGTTTCAGATGGTATCCCTTAGGAACAGGGTTCTAAGCTGAGCAGAGGTTCTAACTGCATTCTGCCGGCTATGCCTTTTCCATCAGTTACTGCATTAGTTCCTCTTCCTTACTCCCTGATCTTCAAACTGAGAAGTACTTTCTTTTCTCTATTTGAAGAAATATTGCTATTCTGACCTTGACCATGCATAACAGGCCCTTATTTCTCCTCAGTTGATTTTGCATTTCCAGCCTAATAAGGCGCCCTGACACTTATGCTTAGCCTTAACTCCACCCTTTAAATGCCACCTTTGTGTAAAAGGGCTAGGGTCTTAAGTATTTCCTCAGAATCAAATGGTTTATTTATTGTTAAGGTTCAATAAATGTGTGTTACATTAACCAGTTCAAACTTCTGACAGTCCATACCAATAACCCCCGGCTTTAGACACCAGTTCTCTGTGTCTTTTCCTCAGCTGCTTAAACACAACCCAGCCACACTTTCTGGTCAAGATCTCACTGAAGGCTCTCATTTAAACAGAATCTCTGCTTCATATATAATTCCTCTCATCCATAAGCTCCTCCCATGCACACCATTTTACTGGGTTTCACTCCTAGGTACTAGTCCTGTTGCTTAGCAACCCGCTATCAAGTTGCACTTGCATTCCAAATAATTCACTCCCAAACCAACCTCATCACACCATAACCTCATTAACCGTATTTGGCTGTTGTATCTTATAGTAGGTGTATGGGCTACAGCAATAAGTTTATTTAATTTAGTTTACTTAAATTGTCACACCATTCATTTCAAAGAGCTATCAAGGTGGCCAATGACTTGTGAGAGTACACGTTCTTTCTATCAAGCCATTGTTTCTATCATTCCTTTTGACACTGGACAAGTTATATGGAAATATAACTGGCATACTGTGAGTGGTGACTATTATTTCAGAGGGTTACTCCAAATGCTACTTGTGTACTTCAACAAACATATTTAATGTTGATGATTACACTTTTGAGAAGGAAGGGAAATGTGTTTGTGTATTTTAAAAAAATCTTTACATTTCAGGCCTGATGGAATTGGAACAGTGACAGTTGAAGAGAAAGAAAGATTTGAAGATATTAAGGAAAGGCTTTCCTCCCTTTTAGAAAACCAGATTAGCCACTTCAGGTGAGTGTTTGCATTGTACAAATATGTCATGTGTGGTTCTATGAGAAAATAAGGGTGTAGTAGTAAAGACTGAAAGACCAATATTACATTATTTTGAATGGCATTCAGTTTTTCATAAAGTAATTGAATCTTTTTGAATAGGCATATTGCATTCTTGTCCCAGACTCCTTTTTAAAAAGTATTGTGTATTCATTTATTCTACCTGCTTCTGCAAATTACCCATAAACTCCATCAGTTTTATATAAGATTGTGCCAGATTGTCAGAGGTGTTGCTCTTGTATGCCTTCAAGTCATTTCCAGCTTATGACTACTCTAAGGCAAACTTATCACAGGGTTTTCTGGGGCTGAGAGTGTGTGACATGCCCATGGCTGAGTGGGAATTTGAACCCTGGTCTCCAGAGTCGTAGTCCAGTGCTCAACCCACTACACCATGCTGGCATAGAATCAAATAACACAGTGCTTAACAGCACTCATTAGGTGAGGCTTACAAAATATCTTACATTTATTACTGTAAAGGTAATTTTTGCCTGTCCTTCACAGTTTCTTGGTGATGCAAGCCACTCAACATCATCTAAATGTTCTTCCTTACTTCACCTCTCTTAGCTAATAGTATAACCCAGGTTTTTTTTTTACATTGTTTTATATCGAGAGTAAAACTAACCTTCTGGAAGGTAAAACATGCCCTAATTACATTGATGGCAATTTGTTTTCTCGCAGTGGTGGCTGATGGCAGGGGGGGCCTGTCCATTCTCTTCTTCATCCATGAACTACCCATAACTGTAAGGATTTTTTTAAAGTCAAAAATATGTTGATTTTGATGGGAGAAAGGAAAAGGATATGTGAAATGGAGCTCTTGTAGTGAAAGAGATGTGCTCATTCACTCATAGTATACATGGGAAACATTTCCCTTAGAAGTAGAAATCAATAGGGGATAGAATATTATCTCTAGAACCCACAGGCCATTTCCTCCCTACACTGTTAAAGTGCTACTATTCCACTTTCAGCATCCTGTGGAATTCTGGGATTTGTAGTTTACTGAGGTCAAAGAACTCTGGTTGAGTATTCTAAATACCCCTCCCTAAACTGCAAATCCCAGAATTCCATAGGATGTTGAAAGTAGAATAATAGCACTATAACAATGTAGTGTGGAAATAGCCACGAAGCTAAATAGATAATGGTTTAAAGAACTGGCCCAAAATGTTAGGATAATATTTGTTTAATTAAGATTCTGATATTAATTGCAGAACACTTGTTTGATGCAGTGTTGATCTTCTGGTTTCTGACTTGAGACATTTAAGTGTGGAGCTGAAATGCAGCCCCTCAGTAAACTACTGAAGGGGAGACTGTGAGTTTAACCACTTTTTTAAAAAATCATTTTCTTCTTATTATATACTTCTTAGTTCTGCAGAAGTGCATGATGCCTGCATCTCCATAGTCCAGTTGACAATTACATATTGACTCTTGGTAGTTCTTCAGTATAATTAGGTTTTTAACAGTTATTTAGATATTTGCGTGGGTAGGGGCGATGGGGCTTAGAATAAAACAACACACCAAAATTAGGTAACATAGGCCACAACTTTATTGACTACAGCATACAATGGGTTGGCCAAAACATGGGTCTGGATCCTCGCATCAATCGGCCCGCTGCTGACCGATGTACCCAAGCTTCCGACTGGGTGCCGGAATCACCAGTGGCTGCCGGAGGATCCCACCACTGGAACCCCCTGTCACCAGGAGGTGCAAGCAAGGCATGTCCCCTGAGCCGGACATGCCCGCCGCCACCTTGCACCCCCTTTCAAACCTCAAGGGACCAATGAATTTTGCCCAACGCCCATTGCCCCCGCGCCACCTGGATCCAAGACCCATGTGACCACCAAAAAGGCGGCCCAGCCCCAGGGGGTTGCCTATCGCCAACCTCGCAGCTGCAACCAATAACAGTCGTGTCAACCCAGAATGGCCCACCCCCCCATCAGTCGGCACGGGCCAAGCATGAAGGCTGGCACAGGGAACTCACAGTTTTAATTCAGGTCTGACATAGCCCACAAAGGCCCTGGATCTCCACCTCCCCACCCTCATTATATCCCTGTTAGATAGACCCCATTCCAAAGCAGCAGTGGCAGCCCTGATCCGGAAAGAGTGACTCCCAAACTGCATGGGACGTAGCCCAAGGCAGGCCAGGGCCACCCGTGGGATGGCCACAAATTGGAACCTGGACAAAGCAGTATGGTCCTGATGGATAAACAGGGTGCCCGGGCCCTTGGGTCACATCTGCAGGTACCTGGTCAAGGCCCTGACCGGGCAAGGGCCATTCCCGCGCCAAGCATGGAGCCACACAGTGGTCCCTCACCCCTGCCGGTCATCTTTGAGCACCTCACCCGCAAGGCAAGAGAAGACCCATGGAAGACGGCGTCCCCGACCAAGAATGCCCTGTTGGAAGCATCCAACTTAGAACTGCACACCAGCTAACCCACCCTGAAGGCGCCAAAGAAGGCTATGGTAAAAGCAGCCCCGAACAGGGATACTTCAAAACGGGAATGGCAAACTCCAGGCAGAGACCGGATCAAGTCCCTAAGCAGGTTGAATGAAATAGGCCTCCTAATGTCCTTGGAAAGAGGACGTGAGTACCCCCAGCCCGGCAGCACCTTTCTGACCCAAAAGGATGCACAGGGGTCGCCCCACCTCGCAACCTTGCAGAAGAAGGAGACATCCACCAGAGGAGCTGACAGCAAGCGGGGAGCAAGTCCAAGGCTCCATAAGTGAGACATAAACTGCAACTCGGGAATCTTGCCCACCAGACGATACCCCTAGAGCCTACGAAAGTCCTGGAACCTGCTGAAGCCCTTGCGGTAAGCCCAAAAGGTGATAGACACAATGGACTGGAACAATCCTTCCATTACGTGTCATTCCCAAGGTCGCAGAGCTCCTCTGGGAATGCCACTGGCGCGAGGTCCGCCTCTGGGCTCAAGGAATGAAATCTTTCTTCCTGGAAGTGAGACGAAGAGTCCGCAATTGCATTGTCCAACCCTGGAACAAATTTAACTGAGAAGGATATGTTAGCGGACAAGCAGACAAAAACAAACCTCCTAACCAGTCTCATAGCCCTGCTGGACTTGGACAACTGTCAATTGATGACAGCCACCGCCACCTGATTGTCACACCAAAAGCAAACCTTCTTATTGCTGAGCTCATCTGACCAAATGTGCACCGCCACTAGGATCGGAAAAAAATTCCAAAAACGTAAGGTCCCTAACCACCTCACCCGCCAGCCATGCCTGCAGCCAGCGACTGCACACCAGTGCCCTTGGAAGAAAACACCGAAGCCCACTGACCCTGCTGCATCAAACCGGATCTGGAGTGCCTGGCCGGTTTCAAACCTGTTCTGCCAAACCGACACCCCATTGAAATTATCAAGGAAAGAAAGCTATACCCCAAGGTCTTCCTTAACACCCCTGGTGATGCGAATGCAATGATGGGGGGCCCTGACACCCGAAGTGATTCTCGCTAACCTGGCACAGAAAGCCCTGCCAAGAGCGACAACCCTGCAGGCAAAATTGAGGTGTCCGAACAAAAGTCTGCACTTCTTTCAAGGAGGTCTTGCTCCGCTCCATGAAAAAAGCTGTGAGCTCCTTGATATCCACCAGCTTGTCAGCTGGCAGGCGGGACACTCCAAGGACGGAGTCAAGCTGGATACCCAAATAGGAGAGCAACGTGGACGGGCCCTCCGTCTTTTCCTGTGCTAAAGGAACCCCAAGCTCCTGTGCCAGTTCATGGAACACCTCCAACAATTTGGCACAATTCCCAGACCCACTCTTCCCCACAAAAAGGAAGTCGTCGAGGTAATGGGTGACTAGTGAGGACCCTGCCCGACACTTAACCACCCATTCCAGCAAGGTGCTGAAGGTTTCAACTGATGGTGCACCCCATACGCATGGCCCTATCATAGTACCAAAGCCCACCGAATTTGAAACCCAACAGACAGTAGTCCGGATGAACTGGAAGTAGCCTGAAGACAGACTGGATGTCACACTTAGCCATGAGCGCCCCTCTGCTGCACGACCTCACCAGGCCGACAGCCTGATCAAAGGAGGAATAATGGACCGAAGAAAGGTTGCGGGGAATGGCATCGTTAACCGATGAACCCTTCAGGAAGGACAGGTTATGAATGAGCCTGAACTCGCCTGGGGTCTTTTTGGGAACCACACTGAGGGGAGACACCCGGAGATTAGGCGTGGGAGGGGAGGAGAAGGGGCCCGCCACCCTGCCCGCCTGCACTTCCTTAGCAATTTTTTCCGCAACTACCTGGGGATGATCACGGGCAGATTTCAAATTGCCAACCTCAAAGGCCAACTGAGGTCCTACAGCTGGGATGTGAAAGCCCACTGAAAAGCCACACTCAATGAAATGAGCCACTCTCTGGTCCGGGTAAAGAGCCAGGAGGAGGCGGAGCGCAGACAAGCAGACTGGGGAATGAGGGGGAGCAAAACTAATGTCTGGTGGTCCCTGCTCCACCAGCGGGGGCAGCAGGTGGGGGAGCATCCTTCCTGCTGGGGTGAGTGCCCCTGCCCTGGCCTGGGCGAGAGAATAGGGTTCCCCTAAAGCGGAACAGGACACCCTGGGGTGGGAGCCCAGGCAGCCTTCGCAGCTGTGTTCAAACTTGCACTGGGCCCGTTGGCACTTGCCCTGATTGAACTCCCAGCACACCAGTCATCTAGACTCCCTTTTCCCCTGCCCACGAAAATGCTTGCTGCCCTCTGTTCTTTCCTTGATGTGCGGACCAACAATCACAAGCCAGAGCTTGTCATTGATCAAGTCCCAGCGTGCAGATTTGCTCTGCAAGGCTCGCTTGCGGAAGTCACAGTCATATTCGATGGCTGTGGACTCCCCTCCAAGAGACCTGGCGTTGAGTACATTACCCAGATGGTTGGAGAGGTGTCAAACTCTTTTGGGATACGCTACCGAAACTACCCCCGTGAAAATGATGTATCCAGCTAGCCAGTTGCTGAACGTGCGTTCTGCCAACTCAGTTTTTTCCTCCTTTTTGTGCTTATTCCTGGACCTAGAAACACGCCCTTCCTCTCCCACGGGCTTGAGGAGAGAAAAAACACCCACATAATATCCATCCAGGATGCACTCCCTGGTCTTTTTATCAAGGTGAATCCCAGGAGGGTCCTCGTGATCCCCGAAGGTAGTAAGAGCCCCCCCCCCATACTGGTACCTGGTGATATGTCCCACACGGCCCTAGGCCCAGCACCCTCCTGATTCTCACCCAAGCGCCTGTGGGTGGCCCAAGCAGGGAGCCCTGGCACATGGACTGCAGCCTTCCAGTACTCTGGAGCCCGAAGCCCATCAGCTGAGGACTCACCCAACGCCCCACCGTTGTCTGAATTCCCTCCGCTCCTTCTTCTGCATTGCTTGTTCTTATTCCTCCTCTTCCTCCTGCTGCGCCTCTCCCGGCTGGAGGAATCAGAGCTGGAATTTGATAAGTAAGAGATGCTGGAAGATGACAGAGACAGGGATCACCATTGATGGCCCTGCTGTGTCCGGGGCTGTTCAGAAGGTGTGGCAGCCTCACTCCGGTTTTCAGGGTGCAGGGGAGCAGGGACCGAATGCTTCTTAAGTCCTTGCACCTTCTCCACCAGTAGCTCAATGGTCTGCGTGAGACCAGCCAAAACTGCATTGCTGTGAGTAGCAGAGTCTCTCCCTGCTTCTGAAGAGCCTCTGGCCACTCCATCAGGTCGGGCCCGCCTAGAGGCAGGGGCCAGGCAGGCCCAGGATTTTCTCTGCCGCCCTGCCTGGCTGCGCGTGCAAGGCAGAGGCTCTTGCACAGGAGGCATACGCTTGGGAGGCATGCTCAAGAGCTGCAAGCGAGGTGTATCCCGGCACCAGGAAGGACAGCGGCCCTGGCAGAAGCGAGGGGAGGGGACAAAGGGACCCAGAGATAGTGCTGACAGGGGGTGATGGGGGGTATAGTCAGCTGAGGGACACGGAGGGGTGGGGAGTGGATGCCAGCAGGCCGCCCGGAGGCAATGTCCTGGCCCAGAACACCCGGGACTATAAGGCACAAACTGGCCAAGCCGCAGCTGCCACTCCCTGCCCCCAGACAACCAGCAGTCCTCGACCACAGCCGCCCACAGGCAGCCCAAGGCCCTCAGGCCCGAGGGAAGTGAGAACCCAAACTCGACCAACTTTGCTGCCTCAGAGCCCCTGCCGCCAGGCTCATCCATCCCTGCGCTCCCAGCCTACCACCACTCGACCACTGCGGCCATCACCGCCCGCAAATGCCTGGAGCCGCGTTCCCCACCGGGAGGCCCAACCAGTGGCCCACACCCCCCCCGCTGCTGCTGCCACAGCCACCACTCTGCCGCTGCTGCTGCTGCCGCTGCCAGAAGCCAGACGATCACCGCTGCTCAATCGCCGCAGCTGCCCCCACTGCTGCCACCCCCGCCGAGCATGGAGCCACCGACCTGTGCCGCTTCCAGGCTTCCCCAGCCCTTGCCCGTCGTCATCACCGTCGTCGCTGCCACCACCGAGCTGCACAGAAGCTGGAGTGCTGGCCTCCCAGGCGGCAGCAGGTAAGGCAAACCCCTGCGGCCGCTCACCCGGCCACGGCAGCCAATCAGAGCGCAGGGGGTGCGCTCCAATTGGCCACCGCCTCGTGGGCATCTGGGCCACCCCACACAGCCCTCCCTCCCCGGAAATGGCCCGCCCCTCCAACCTGCAAGAGACCGGAAGGGGCCTCCATTTGCCTGCCGCCAATGCTCCACCCCACAAATGGCACCGCCGGGTGAGTCCAGCAGCGCACATACTTCACTTTTTAGGCTTCAGTGTGGAACTATTAAAACCTATTTGACTACTCCCATGTCAACAAGTAAAACAGTCACTACAAAAGCAGTTCCTTATTCATTTTACATCAAAGGAAGGCTGCCTGATGGTCTTTCTTTGACAAGCTCTCAAAGGGGAATATAGTACTCTGCCCAGCCTCAGATAATGGACTACTTGGAGTAAGGCTTTCTTCAGATTATCTGAAATTAGAGCGCACATTGATACAAGTGTTCTTTCAGATATGCTGACCTCCCAGTGTATGGGAATCAAATATTCAGTAGTCATGCCAGGAAACATTATTTCTTCAGCTCTTCTTAGAATGCTAGTAGTCTTCATGGGTTGTGTCATTGTCTAATTTTGCTTAGATAGTTTTCATTAAAAACATGTGACTTTTCCATATATATTTCTTGATTTGAAAATTTTTGGTCAGTAGCATCTCCATGCTAAGCAGATGACCTGAACATAAATGTTTTTGATCTTCAGTATAGGTTGGGTAGAAGCCTAGATTAACATTATGAAATGTATGATTGTCCTTTAGCTGTTCATGGCAAAGAAACTATTTGTAGGACTATAAACCTTGTTCCTTCTGTAACAGACAGCTGAGCATATTAATTTGGACTACTCTTGCTATTCCATTATTCAGAAGTGTACATATTTCAAATGATTATTAATATATTGGTGTATCAGAGTGATTTTTTTTTCATTATAAACCTAAAAAATTGAAATGCAAAAAGTAACTTTATAATCAGTAGCATTTCTTTATCAGATGATTTTTTTTTTCATGATAATAGGGCCAACCACACAGGATCTGTAGAGGTCATGCAAAAAAAAAAGAGAGAGAGAGAGAGAGAGAGAGAGAGAGATGTGGACAATAGTATTTTGATATCTTTGATATTTGGAGTTTAAATATAAACACATTTATTAAGACTGTAATCCAGTATATTATTTACCTCTCTGGGTTACCTCTTCCAGTTCATGAAATGTTATTCTGAAGAAACATGATAGGGTTGAACCACAAGCATATAAATCTTGTTAATTTGCTAAGACTCTGAAGAATGCTTGATAATAATAATGCTTCATAATAAGTAAGAATAGTATTCTGTTGCAGAGTCTCACCAATCAAATGTGTACACTTTCATTTCAAGGCTTTCTTATTTTATTTTACTTTTAATTAGCTTGCTTCTTTTATTTATTTAAATATTTTTGGCCCAAACTGTACCTGAAGATCTCAGGACGATGTACAATCCATGAAACAACTTTGTAATAATTTAAATCAATGCATTTTTTAAGGAAAAAAATAGATTAACTGAAAACCAAGGCATGATTTCACTAGGCTTCAAATGTTTGGGTGAACAGCCATGGCTGAAAGCCAAAGTTGACATTGCTTGGACCTCTAAATAGTAGAGGTTGCCCAAAGCTTCTGCAGTCTTTTCTGTGGACTGTGTTCCAGCTGCGAAGTGCTGAAGTATAATAGCAACAAAAAACCGGTTTGTACAAATAGTTTTAGGAGGGCAGAAAATCTCTTTGAAATAGCAGGTTTGAAAATGAAAGAATTAAGTCTTGAGGAGGTCTGAAGTTTACTCCTTTCAGAGGTCTTAAAATTATATACAGTAGCCCCTCCACATTCATGAGGGTTAGGGGCACAGAACCCTCATGAAAGTGGAAAAAATGTGAATAACCCCCCCCCATGAGTCCCCTCCCATTCTTTTCTGGAGTTTCCCCCCTCCCTTTCCTTTGCCTCTGGCCCTGGCATTGGGGGAAGGGGAGAAAAAAGACAACCAGAAAGGCTTACCAGTACTTTCCCCTCAGACAGAGAAGAGGGGACTTCTGGAGTTCTAATTACTTCTAGTGGACATCTTGAAAAGGAAGAGGTAGGAGCAAAGAGAACACTGACCAATCAGTAGCCAATACACAGCAGAATACACAACCACATGGCAGAGAGGACTTACCTTTAGCAATGGGAGGGGGCTTTGCTCACCCAAAAGGGGAAAAAACCTCCATTTTAAACACAAGCCTGGCAAGCCTAGGGTGAGGAATGCAAGGGATGAGAGGACAAAAATGGGGGGGGAGG
Source organism: Cyclura pinguis (assembly GCA_030412105.1). Taxonomy (NCBI): domain Eukaryota; kingdom Metazoa; phylum Chordata; class Lepidosauria; order Squamata; family Iguanidae; genus Cyclura; species Cyclura pinguis. The sequence goes on along the minus strand of CM059603.1, from coordinate 78,073,572 downwards.
CAAGCACCTGCCTCATGAATAATCAAATTCATGAAGGTCAAACCTGTGAATGTCATGGGAGGGCTGTATATAAAAAGAAAGAAAAAACAGGAAGCAGAAAAAAAAGAAAAATGTTAACGTTGACTTTTGACATTCTTAAAGATGCTATTTATTCTACTATATAAAATAACTTCACCAAGTGTATAATATTCATGCACTTCTTCAACTTAGCCAAACCTATTAATTATCACACCCTACAGTTAACGCGAGAGCCAGTGTGGTGTAGTGATTTGAGTATTCGATCGCAAGCCTGGAGATCAGGATTAGATTCTGCACTCAGCCATGGAAACCCACTGAGTGACACTAGGCATGTCACATACCCTCAACTTCAGAAAATCCTGTGATCACGTAAGGTCACCATAAGTTGGAAATGACTTGAAGGCACACAACAACAACAACAACACAACAACTGCTACTACTACTACTGTGTTCTCGTTTTTCTCCCAAAAGATTCCCAATCTTTTGAAAATGACACCAATGATTTTTCTCTAATTGGTGTTGATAATTTGTTTATTTCAGTGAGGTCCTCCAGTTTCAGTACTCAGATCTTCATTCATTGGAATTATGGTGTTTTTCATTTCTGTGTAACCTTGCTGCTGTGGTCATATATCATAATAATCTTCCTTATTTCTTCTTCGTATGGTTGCCTATCATTTTTGTTTAAGTATTGATGTCCCATTCTATATCATGGGCTCTCAGAACTCCTTTGGAGTTTTTAAAATCATTTATATTTATTAACATATTTATGTCCTGTTCTGTATCATGGGATCTTATGGTTTAAATTGTTTTAAACAATTCCATATTTAAAACAATAATAAAAGTAATCTAAACAGGTTAAAAATATAATAAACAGTTCAAAAGGTTAAAACAACATTAAGAGGTACAAACTGTTAAAAACCATGCATGTACCATTTGGAAAAATAAATTAAATTAAATAAATTTTAAAAATATATTCTGTTTATTCTGTATTATATATTTTTATTTAATTTATTTTTATTTTAATTCTTATTTTATTATGATATGAGAAAATGGGCCTGATGACTGAAAATTATGGGAATTTGTAAGACATGATTGGGGATCCCTAGTTGTTCCCCAGACTACTGACTCATTGCTGGTGCCCCAGTCAATCTTAAATTTACAAATTTATTAATCTAACAAATTAAACATTGCTCCTTAAACATTAAACATGTTTTTGCAAACAACTGCTTCTAACTTCTACTTTCTAACTGCTTCTACAAAATATGATTGAAGGAGTAAATGTATCAGATGTTATTTCACATGGACTTCGAATATATAAGCTGTTCTTTTTACCTTCTTTAAGGTATTGTTTTCCCTTTGGGCGTCCTGAAGGAGCTTTAAAAGCTACACTTTCATTACTTGAAAGGGTATGTCTTAGTTTTATTTTAACATTTCTGATATACATGTCTTTGTTACAGTGAGCTAAAACATGTGCATTCCTGCTATACCACTGATTTGATTATTAGATGCAACTTTTTGCAGGTATATGGAAGTAACTTAAGTTATAGAGAATCAGCTGTATGGAGCTTGCCTGCACATATGTTTAATTTGTGTTTTTTAAGCCAGTGATGTGGTGACCATATTTAGACTCTTTTTTAACTTACAAAATTGTAATTATAATAGATTTTATGCGGAAAACGTGAATGAAAGTCACAAATCATTTAATTCATGCTCATTCAGTTGTTATCCTTAGGAACATAAGGATCAGGCTGTATTAAGCTCATATGAACCTTTTTAAAGCCAAGTAATAAAACCAGAGCCCCTCACAATTGTGATGAGTACCTCAAAAGTAGTCATGGGAACCACAGAGCACTAATTTCCACCACTGCTCCATTTAAGTTACCTCTTCTTTCATGCCATTCATAATTTTATAAGACTCTTCTTCTCCCCCACCCTCAGGTCTGATTCAGCCATTAATCTGAGCAGGATTGAGCTACATACATAAGAAGCACAGGGATTATATATGCTGGCCCTATCCTTAATGTGCCCATATGTAGCAACCCTGTCCTCCAGTCCCTATCTTTGCTACATAGATTGAGAAGCTCTAAAGGGGGCTTCTAATCAACATGAGCACAAGTCTCCACACAATTGGTAACCTTCCAAAATGTGACTAGAAGCCTGCTTCCTCAACACAGAAGATTGAACAGCTAGGGACATAAGTAGAAGATTCAACTCACCCAATCCCTTATCCTTTGCATGCATTATTTTATCTAAGGGTGGGTGAAGTACAGCCTTCCACTGAGCATTTCCCACTGTGGGTTATGCTGCAGTTCAGCAACATCCAGGGAATTATAATTCTCATTCTCCTACTTTACTGTTTTTAGGCACAATGCCTAAGCAGGGCTTTAGTCATCTGAATCCTTTAGTCTTCATAATTGCTTTGGGGTCATGTTTCCATCCGTTTGGTGTTCCTTGTCTGCGCTTGTTCCAACTCTGCAATTTAATTGCCAATGCTAAAAGATGCAGAAGAAGCTTCCACTCTTAAAGACTGTGTTTTCCTCTGAAGGATTTCTCAGCAAGCCATCTTGAAAATGTAACTTGAGACATAAAAGCCCTCCAAATATATTTGTTACAAGAACAACAATACTCAGCCTAAAAAAGTAAAGTACAGATTGGATTCTGCAGGGTTTTATGGGAGACTTGGCATTTTGCTACATTCTGTTCAAAATATTTTTTGATAGTAACCTGTAGAACAGGGATGGGAAACCACTACAGCTACCATCCATCATAATGGGCAGGCAATTGAGAGAGAATGGTAACTGGAGTTCACCTACATTTGGGGACCACAGGTTCTCCTGTCTTACTGTACAGTAATCAGTGTTCTTAGGAATCCAATCCAGTACTTAGAGAGTTACTGTAGTCTCAAAAGGCATGGATTCATGGTCCATCTCAGTCATGTTCTGGGTTGAATGCCATGAGTAACTCACTTCCTGTCTATAATAGTGAACCCAGGCACCCAGTTCAGGAAGATGTGTTAGACTATAGCTTTATATTTGGAAAATGTCACCAGAAGGCAAATTGGATGGTGTCTTCAATTCTTTCCGTTCAGCCTTTCTCAGAAAGAGGGAACATTGGTCTCTGAAAGACACCCACCAAGAAAAATCAGAGCTTTTCTCAAAATGTTCACTTGGCAGCATTTCCCCTTGGTTTGCCCTCCAGGTACATCATCTCATCTTGAATCTGAACACATGAATTTTAGACGGAACAGTACAGGAACAAACAGTTCCAGCTGATGTTTGCCAGAGCGTGCTTCTGTAAACATCTTGGCAGCCTTTACCCTTTTTTTCTTTCTTAGCTCCATGCAATAAAAATGTCAGTGTGTCTTGTGGCACTGTGAAGACTAACAAGTTTATTCTGTTATGAGTTTCTGGAGGCAAGGGCCTATCTCATCCCATCATCTCTACCGTCATATGCACTGATGCAGTTGGTGGATGCAGCCAGGCAGCTGTTTTGTCTCCCTCTTCTCCCCATTTTATAAGGATAATATTAGTCTACTTTATGAGCTGTAAAAAAGATTATTGATACCAGGTATGTTAAGCACTTGGGGAACTCTCATGCTTGTTATTTTAGTCTTATGTTTTTTTTAGACGAAGTGACAGGCACCACAGTCTGTGGATGTGCAAAGCTTAACTCATTAGGACCTAAATGATTGTTTTAGCTCACATCTTCAGAGATTTATATGCAGTCTATTAACAGCATTCTTTCTCTTCAGTCTCCATTTATTAGCACATCTAAATGAACTACTAAGTCTATTTTCATCATTTTTCCCTTCTTGAAGGGAATATGGTAATGTATCTAACAAAGTACTATTACCATGACTATCTTTGTCACAGGTTTTAATGAAGGACATTGCCACTCCCATACCAGCAGAGGAAGTGAAGAAAGTGGTTAGAAAATGTCTGGAGAAAGCAGCCTTGATCAATTACACTCGGCTTACAGATTATGCCAAAATAGAAGGTTAGTGCAGTGATCAGCCACTGTAGTGGCTGTAAAAGCTATTGGTGCCCATTAACTAAGAATATATTTTGTGAGCAGCCTTTTCTCTTTGCTGAGCAAAACCTGCACCGCAGCAAGGGGAAATAACTCATTAAAATCTCAGCTGGTGAACTGCTGAGCTTTTTCCTATTCATTGCTTTAATATACCTCCTGGGACCGTGCTTGAATGAAATGATGTTTGCTTTGTGCTGAAGTTGTCCTTTGTCCTTTATTCTAATGATGGTTTTATGTCTCACAAAACTGGCCCAGATCAGCCTGTTGTAGGAGGCACTCTCTTTTCCATTTTTGACATTTGAACTCAGTCACTTCCTGCATAAAGAAGTTGTTACTAGTACTGGCAGTTGGTTACCAGCCCTCAGTGTAGTTCCATTTGTGTGGCTGGCCCGTAATTCTCAATGGATGATGAATCATAAAATATTACAAAATCCATCCAAAGTCCTCACCAGTGGGCTGATTCATATATTAAAACAGAAAAAATTTCCTCTAACCAAAAGAATGGATTTTTACAGAGTTTTTCTCCTGCAGTTCCCTGTTGTGTGTGTAATGGGAGCTGGGTAGATCCTAACTGCTAAGCAATAGCATGGATCTAGAATAAAAGCTTTCAAATAGGCATTAGTAATGTAGTGCTACATGAAACATTGGCCTTCTTGTTGCTTTTTTAGAGATGCCACCCTGTTCTAACAGATTATAGCTGGTGAATGATAAGTTATTAGCAATTTTGCCAAGTCAAAGGAGTTGTTATTGTTCAAAATTGTTCAACTGTGTTTTTCCTGTCTTCTTTTTTCTTCTCAGTTGAGACTAATGGTTCCAGTATCACTGGGATAATAAATCTATTCTAGGTTGTTCTAAGCTTTTATATATTCAAAATGCTGAAGGTATTTTGGGAGTGGGATTCAACAGCCTTGGATAGCACCTTTACATTTCAGACTCAAACCCAGAGTGGATTTGCTGCTCATTGATAAAGAAGGCTTCCATTGGACTTACACAGAAATACGTGATGGAGTATATCTATCTTGATCTCCCTTTCTCTCCAGAAAATTTCAAAGATTACCATGGCTGAATGAGAAAACATTAGAATTCTGAGTCAGTAGACCTCACTGGCAGCAGTTAAGTAAGGTTTAAGGTTGATCAGGATCATTTCCAGAAATGTTAGATACCACTTGTGTATTTCACATTAATTGCATTTGGATGCTAAACTAGTTTGGCACAATAAGGATAAGTCTGTTTTTAGCCTTGTTCTATTTTAATATTGATATTTTGAGGGGGTTTTATATCGTTAAAATTGGCTTATTTATGTGGAGTGTACATTTAGATGTATCCCCGGTTTTTACTAGATGAATCCGTAATTTTATATGTTACACATGATAATCTTTTGTTGAGATTTCCTTTTTCTTCTTTTTTTTTTTTTTGTTTGCTTTTTGATTATTGTTGGGTTTGTTTGTTTTTGGTCTATTTGTTTATAAAATATCTGATGCACAGTGGAGGCTGGTGTCTCCAGTGTCAATAAGGGAGTGCATCCACTTCTGATTTTGCTCTAGGCTGCAGAGGGGCTCTCCAAGATGCTGAACTTCGTCCTCAAAATAGTCTCAGGACCTTGAATAGCTCCTTGAAAGTTCAGATTAAAACTAAAGCCAGAGTCACTCTCCCACTGATACAGGGATAGAATCACAGAATCTTAAAATTGTAAGGTACCACAAGGGACATCTAGTACAACCTCTTGCTATGCAGGAATACACAACTAAAGCCCTCCCCAAAGATTCCCATCCAACCTTGTTTAAAGACTTCCAAGGGAGCGTCTACCACCCTCTGCGACAGTCTGTTCCATTCCTGAACAACTCCTATGGTAGAGAACTTATTTCTCATGTTTAGGCAGAATCTCTTTTCCTGTAATTTCAATCCATTGGTTCATGTTCTAGTCTCTGGAACAGCAGAAAACAAGGTAGCCCCATCTTCTACATGACATCCCTTCACATATTTAAAGATGGTTATCACTTCACCTCTTAGACCATTTCTACATGACGTGGCTGGCCTGCTATGGGGACAGGATGGCAGCAATAGGCTGGTCATGCTTCTGCACTGTGTCATCACCAGTCGGCTGCCATCCCGTCCCCATGCGTCAGACTCCTGGGGTATATGCTAAACAGATAAAATTCATTTAGCACCTGCGATTGCTTGATGCTCCCATGCCTCCCTGTTCTGCAGAACAGCAGGAAGCACAATGGCGACACTTTGTTCCCCAGTGCAGCCTGGGAAAGTGCCTGGCTGTGCTGTGGAAGGAAGAGGCATGGCCATCTTGCTCCCTTCCACAGGGAGCCGGTCCCGTGTGGAGGGGAGCATTCCTATCACATTCCCTTCCCTTCCAGGACTGCGATGGGACGACTCACAAGATGCCCTTCATATGGAAAGACCCTTTGTCTTCTCCTTCCAGGCTAAATACGCTCAGCTTCCTAAGGCATTCCTTATAAGGTTTTGTTTCCAAACCATGACAATCTTGGTCTCTCTTCTCTGGACACCTTCAAAGTTAGCAGCCTCTGCTACCCTTGCCTCAAATCAAGTAGGCCGACTGAAAACTTTTTAAGGTATTACAAACTATTGTTTTAATTTTTGCTAGGGAAGACTAACACAGCTATCCTCCTCTGAACATATGAAATGGCTTTATACCATGTCAGATCATTAGTCCTTGCTAACTTGATACTGTCTTCTTTGGCTGGCCAGGGTCTTAGGCAGAGTCTTTCCAAGGTCTCTCTGAGTATGTCTGAGACCTTCCACATCCAGCCTCTTAAAGCTCTGCCACTCAGTTGTGGTTTCCACCATAGCTCAGGAAAGAAGTAATTTTCCTGTATTAGTACTTGATATAATAATAAAATGAATTGTTTGGAATTCACTATTTGGGGCGTGAAAAATGATAGCTGTTATATCAAGTAACCAGGGTATTTTTCCTCAGCTTATTTTTAGCATGCGTGAAATTATAGTAACAAATTATCAAAAGCAAATGAGAAAGGAAGGTGGTTGGTGCATTTAACAATTTGTTTTAACTTATTTCTCTCTCTTCAAGATCACTGACAAACATGAGTTAACCAATCTCTTGAGTGATTAACCCCCAAAAAAGCCATCTCATCACTATAGCAACCAATATTATATCATGGGAATAACAACATGAAAGCACCTTAGTAACCAGTTTATCATAATTAATTAAGATATCGTGTTGTGTTTAAATGAAGGAGGAGGTATGTAGATCGTTTAGAAAATGAGAAAGATGCCTTTTCACCTTCAGCTAGCATCTGATGCATGCTTTCAGCAGGGGCTTTTGCTGTTCAATTATCTTGAGTTTTTAACAAGCTTGTTTGGAATAATTGGTGTAAAAATAGAAAGTTTCTAAAAGAAGTCAGCAAGGCTGGACTTAAAGTCGGAAAAGCAATCTTGGTGTAGAATAATTTACAGGTAAAATAAATGTACCTTTCTTTTTATATCCTCTAAAACTTTACAGAAGTTTTAAGAAAGTTGGCTTCCTCACCAAGGCTATCTTTCTATGGAGTGAAAGAATCACTAGCAACATAGAGTGAAAGAATCACTAGCAACATAGACCACTAACAACTGCTAATCCCAGCTAGAGTAGGCTCATTGGGTGAATTTGCTGAATCTTAAATCAACATCTAATGTAAAACTTATCAGTTCAGTGGGTCAACTTTTGTTAGGACTGGTTTAATTTACAACATAGGACTTTCTGTCCGACCCCACCCCCATCCCCACAATGTAAGGTATTCTTCATATTGTAAATTTAGGAGGATTTGGATTAAACTGCATGTTAGTCTTAGGAGTATACCCATTCAGATCAATGGGAGATGTTAGTCACCATTTGCTTAAGTGTAATTTCTTTTTATTTATTTATTTAGTGTGTTTTATTTCACTTATTTATATCCCACCTTTCCCCCCCAATAATAGGAATCAAAGCTGCTTACAACTTATTAAAAACAGTACAGATTAAAAACTGTACAAAAGCATCCTAGGATATTAAAAGAACTGGCAGAGGTCATTTCGGAACCACTTGCTATAATCTTTGAGAAATCTTGGAGGACAGGAGAAGTTCCAGCAGACTGGAAGAGGGCAAATGTTGTCCCCATCTTCAAGAAGGGAAAAAAAGGGGACCCAAATAATTATCGCCCAGTCAGCCTGACATCGGTACCCGGAAAGATTCTGGAGCAGATCATTAAGCAGTCAGTTTCTGATCACTTAGAAAGCAACGCGGTAATCACGAGAAGTCAACATGGATTTCTCAAAAATAAGTCATGCCAGACTAATCTTATCTCTTTTTATGATAGAGTTACTAGCTTGCTAGATGAAGGGAATGCTGTGGATGTAGCATATCTCGATTTCAGTAAGGCCTTTGACAAAATTCCCCATGACATTCTTGCAAAGAAGCTAGTAAAATGTGGGCTGGACAGGGCTACTGTCAGGTGGATCTGTAACTGGTTGACTGACCATTCCCAAAGGGTGCTCACCAATGGCTGCTTTTCATCCTGGAGAGAAGTGACTAGCGGGGTGCCACAGGGTTCTGTCCTGGGCCCAGTGCTGTTCAATATTTTCATCAATGACTTGGATGAAGGAATAGAGGGCATGCTGATCAAATTTGCAGATGACACCAAATTGGGAGGGGTTGCTAATACGCCAGACAACAGGATCAAAATTCAAAATGACCTGGACAGATTGGAGAGCTGGGCCAAGGCTAACAAAATGAAATTCAACAGAGAGAAGTGTAAGGTCCTACACTTAGGTAGAAAAAATGGAATGCAGAAATATAGGATGGGGGACACGTGGCTGGATGGCAGTACGTGTGAAAGGGATCTAGGAGTCTTAATAGACCACAAGCTGAACATGAGTCAGCAGTGTGATGCGGCAGCCAAGAAAGCCAACGCAATTCTCGGCTGCATCAATAGGAGTATGGTGTCTAGATCGAGGGAGGTACTGGTACCACTCTACTCTGCTTTGGTTAGACCTCATCTTGAATCCTGTGTCCAGTTCTGGGCACCCCAATTCAAGAAGGACATGGTCAAGCTGGAGCAGGTCCAGAGGAGGGCGACCAAAATGGTGAGAGGCCTGGAAGCCATGCCCTATGAGGATAGACTTAGAGAGCTGGGTATGTTCAGTCTGCAGAAGAGAAGGTTAAGAGGGGACATGATAGCCATGTTTAAATATTTGAAGGGATGCCATGTAGAGGAGGGAGAGGGCTTGTTTTCTGCCGCTCCAGAGACCAGAACAAGGAGCAATGGATTCAAGCTGCAGGAAAGGAGATTCCACCTGAACCTCAGGAAGAACTTCCTGACAGTCAGGGCTGTCCGGCAGTGGAATATGCTGCCTGGGAGTGTGGTGGAGTCTCCTTCTTTGGAGGTTTTTAAGCAGAGGCTGGATGGCAATCTGTCGGGAGTGCTTTGAGGGTGTTCCTGCATGGCGGGGGGTTGGACTGGATGGCCCGTGTGGTCTCTTCCAACTCTACATTTCTATGATTCTATGATTCTATGATCAATAAAAAAAGGATAAATATAAAAGCTTTTTAAAAAAAATCTGTAAAGTAAATAAAAAATTAAAATTCATTAAAAGACCGTATAAAAACCAGCAAAACAGCACAGCACCCAATTACATCACAAACAGTTTCTAAAGGCCTGACAGAATAAGAATGTTTTTTACTTTCTAGTGGAAGGGGAGCAAGGAGGGAGCTATCCTAGCCTCTCTAGGAGGTATTTCCAAAGTCCAGGACAGTCATGGAGAAGACCCTTTCCCTTATTGCCATCAAATGAGCCAAGGAAGGTGGTAGGAAGGAGAGAAAGACCTCTTCTGAAGATCTTAAGAGTTTTAACAGACTCAGATAGGAAGATATAGCCCTTCAAATAGCCTGGACCCAACCCATTTTTATTTTATAGGGATTAATTCAGGTATTCTGCAATACTAGGAAACAATGTTTAATTGTAGTGGAACCTTCATTTTTGAGTAATTGTCAATCCTCGTTCTTTGCAAAAATGTACCCAGAGCAAATGCAATAGACTGGTTGGGGCAGTTTTTATCTCTTCTATTTTTTGTCTTAAAAAGTACAAAACCTGTACATAGCCAGTGGATTTAACTCAGGCACGTTGTTCACAACTCTTCAGTGTCATAAAAAGCATACCTTATTTTGCAATAAAAATGTGACTCTGAGGAATTACAATGACCTCTCTCCATGGAATAGAGTTAAAGCAAGTTTCTACAAGCTCTGAAGATAGTCCTGCAATATATCGTGATGTCTCTAATGCCCAATTTTCTAGTGCAGTATTAGTGTAGTATTTCCAGTGGGCGGGATTGGTCTCAAAGCCCCAACCAACTCTTTGTTCTGTTGCTGTCCAGGAAAAGTACAATAACATTATTAAAAATGAATCAAGCTCATGAATTTGGTTATTATATATAATTCATACAGCTTACAGAATCCAGCTTTTCACTGGACAGTTTCATTAGATAATGTATTTTAATACAGAGTGTCCGTGACCCTGCTGTACAAATGGCTTTAGGACCATATTTTTTAGCAGAATAGACAACATAACTGGCCAAGGACATTCCAAATGCAGAGTTTTGTTCAGGAGATACCACTTAACCAAGGATAATACTGAGGATATCAGTCCCATAAAAATCAAAGGGACTGTTGTTTTGGATTCAATTGTTTTTTTTTAATACTATACATTTCTGGTTTCTATGTATAATATGGTTATTTACTTATTATTTTGTTGGGATACAATATCTATCAAATAATTATAGAAACAGAGGCCATTTCTGCACTATACTTTTGTAGTGCTATTATTGCACTTTCAACATCCTGTAGTTTACTGACACCAAAGAACTCTCTGGCTGAGAATTCTAAAGGCCCCTCCCTAAACTGCAAACCCCAGAATTGCACAGGATATTGAAAGCAGAGTAATAGCACTACAAAAGTGTAGTGAGGAAATGGACAGAAATTTAATGTTGACAGAAATGCGTTTGTTATAGCTTCATTTATTGAAATTTATTGTAATCATATAAATAAAAATGTAAATGATATTGGATAGAAAGTATAGCTGCTGAATTGTCTTTTGCTTCCTCTGTTATTGTTCCTCTGATCTTATCTGAGTAAAAAACATGAGTATTATTCTTGTATTTTATAATACCCTTTTTTTTAACCAGTTAAATTTTTTGGGAAGAAATTAAAATTTGATTTACTTGGTGAATGTAAAATAATAATTTTTGCTTTTCTGTTTTTTTCCCCTTTTTTATGTTTAAGCTACAAATGAAAAGGATCCAGGTGACTGTTGCGTTAATTGTATGCATGCCTATATTAAAGTGTTGAGCATTAAGTTGATGTGTATTATACAATTTAACAGTGCAGTCCTATACATGTCTAGTCACAAATAAGTCCCATTGATTTCAGTGGGGCTTACTGTGAGGTTAGTGGGTTTGACTGCAGCCAAATAGGATCTTTTTTTAGTACAAGTTTAGCTGTGGTATTTTCAAGAGAGATGTGATAACTTCACTACTATATTCTCTTGAACTTTGAAGAGCTTTGACAGTAGCCTGAGTAAAGAATTCCTGATTCCAATTTAAGAAGCCCTGTGAGGAGTCCACACTTGTATTTCTTTATTTCTGCAGTGAAAGTGGAACACTAGCATATCATGATAAAACACTAGGCTTAGAACCTTTCTTCCTGACATGCTAAATTTCCATGTGCTGAGTATTTGGTTGCATGAAGAAGCATCTATACATCTGATTGTCCTGTCTGTACTCCATAGTGGCACAGTCCTAGGAGGGCTTGTAATGTTGCAAAACATATTTGGAGTCTTAGTAATGATCCATGGAATGAGGTAGATTGAAAAGTGAGTTACGATGTGGGAGACCCTGTTGTTTAGATGCCTCTCTGCATAGCTTAATTTGTCTTTCAGAATATGGCATGAAAACGAATCTAGTAAGAATTTGGAAACATTGAGGAATTGTTAACTGAAATGGAAATTATTGTCACAATTATATCAATTTGTAGGTGAAAATTAATTCATCTTTTCCAGATTTCAGGCAGAGCTCTTTGAAGCTCAATAGCTGGACTTTTCATTCAGCAGACCTTGATCTAATAGCTTTATAACAAGCTTTGCCTTCTGGATTTCTCAGCTCTGTCAGGCAACTATATATTCCATCCAACGTCAATGCTATTCTAGTTGTCTTCTTTCCACAATACTACATAATTAACCTGAGTAGAGCTCAAATTAAGAGAGAATGGGGACAGGGGGAATAGCAGTATTTCTATAATCTCCATTCTCTCCACCCTTCCAAAAAAAAAAAAAGATATCAATGGTAAATTATCCTAATATTAAACCTGTGGGCCTTACCACTAGGCTATTAAGTCTGATTGTTTATCATTTGTGACATGGCTTCAACTCTGAAGCATTTCTCTTAATAGTAACTAGAATTTTAGGAAATAAGTTGAGCAAGATTTCAATTCTTCAAGAGACGGAAAGGAGGCTAGTATAGTCCACATGGTTTCAGCATAATCGGTGGGAAGAAAGAAAGAGTGGAATTGGAGCAGTGATGTGCACAGTTGGCTGGCATATGTCAAGTGGAGAGCATTTTGCCTGGCTGTGGGTGGGCTGCGTATATATATCTGTATGTGGCTGCACGCATCGTACCACGGATGGCTGTCAACGCCTGGCTTCTGTGATATGTGCATGCGGTGCCTGGCACAATGGAATCTCTTCCCCACTTTGTGTGTGTGTGTGTGTGTGTGTGTGTGTGTGTGTATGTGGACTCTTGGTGCTACAGCAGCATAAATGACAAGAGCCTCACCAAAGAGAAGGGTTGCCTTGGTGATGTTCCTGAGGTTAAGGTCACTTTCCATTTTCAAAGACAGCCAAGGTGGTGATGTGATAGCTTTGAGTGGTATTTGTGGGAGTGGTGAAAAGGGAGCTGCTGACAGGGTTGTGCTCCCAGTTCTCCTCCTTCCTAGAAGAAGCACGGTTTCTGTAACAAGGTTTTTGTTCTTTTCAAAGCATTTTGATCCTGGTGAAAATTAAATTACTAGCTTAGGCACTGTTTGCTTTTAATAGCATAGAAACTAGATCTACATTACTTCCTCCTCTGTGTCACCCTTGTAACATCCACTGATTTCCTTGGGAACAGAGGGAATCTCAAGTAAGAAGAAAAGGAAATCATTCTCGGGTACCTATAATGTGTTGTTATAAAAAGAGAATTAAAGAATCTATATGAATCTGAGTATATCATTGATAGTGCAGTATGACTTGGGACTTTTAAATAATCCAAGGTGGTGTACAACATTCTTAGCTTTTAAAACTTATGTAGCTCATCTGATTGCTAAGAAAACCTTAAAATGTGTAAGCAACTTTTACCTTCCACAAAAAAAAAAAGAGAGAGAGAGGCTGGGAGGGAGGGAGGGAGAGAAACAGAAAAAGGAAAAAAAGGCTAAACTGGGAGGTAAGGTCAGTGCTTACGACTAAGTTACAGGTTTCTAGCCCCTGTGTTCTAAACTTCCATTTATTTCCCAGTGCCTCTGTCTTTCATGTCCCAACATTGCCAAGCCAGAGCTGGTTCACAAAACTCTTTTGGTACATCATGTTTTCACTTGGCACCAGAATGTCAGTAGCATCTGTACTAGCTGACTTTTAAGGGTTGCGTATTACAGAACCAGTGTTGGGGATGATAGGAGTTTCAGCCCCACGGAAACGCAGCGGAAAAACCAGACTTCAGCGAGCCAACAGCAGCAGCCTTATTCCCCAGTAAGGATACTCACACACAGAGGAGTTTCTTCCAAAACAGGAGGCACTTTATCTTGCAGCAAAGTTCCGTTATATACAAAACATAGGACAGACGGACAAAAGCTTGCGCCAGGCACCAGGTTTGGTCAACAGACAAATACATACTGGTGTTGCTTTGTTATATACATATCTACAACCAATCAGGTAGAGGTTTGCACGCCTCCCTCTACCATCTGCACACGACCCCAGTTTCTTATGCAACCTTGCAATTACCCACAGCTGGGGCATGATGCAACATCTTTGCAGTGGGCTGATCATTTTCCCCGGGTTCCCTGCCTGGAATCCCTGACAACCAGGGCATCTCTCCCACATCCTCCTGCAAAGTATTGTCCCTGCTAGTTGGACACAGAAGGGACCCTCCCACATATGTCAATTCTTGGGCAGCCATATATAGGAAGAGTCAGTCTGTAAAATATTGAATTCCTCTGGAGCTTAAGGCTTTATCAGGAGCAGGAATTCAGATGGAAGTGTACTGTCAGCCAGTGCAAATCCTTATAGTATTACACAGTTTCTGTGTGATCCTTCAATCAGCAATCTAGGTACTACATTTTGCACTAGCTGTAACTGAAATCAACTCCAAAGGCATTGCAGTGGGACATTCCCACTTAAGGGACATTCCTATTGCACTGGGAAGATGCCACAAATGCATAGCTCTAAAAACAATTTTACTGGGACATTCAGCCCAAACATATGTGTTTGGGAACTGGATTAAGATATGCAAATTAAGTATAGGTACACCTTGGTTAACAAAGCAGGTATGTTCTTGATCCTTACTTCTGCAACAGAAAATTTAGTACCAGAGGCAAAAATAAGATGGAAAGAATAGGAATAGGTTCCTACACCACGAAAAAAGTAGAGCAGCTCAAATGTTACAGCAAATGTTTTACTCAAAATTCACAATATCACATATGAAATGAAGCACCCTGTTCAGGTAAACCTTCTGCAGATAAACGATCATTTTGAACCTTCTAGAAACTACGCAAAGTCTTCTTCCAAAATGCATCCAAGGATAACTTTTTCTTTCACCATCCTTCACTTTTCTTGTGATTTCCATTTTGGTGGCCAAACTCATTGATTTATATTTTTAATATACAAGGGGGAGTTTGTGAAGCAGACTTACTTCCTTTCGCCTTTTCTCTCTGTTTTGCTGTTCACACATGGTTGGTAAGGAATTCTGGAGGAAGCTGCTGTTTGTTACAGTAGAGTCAAATCTCACTGTTTCCCAGATCAAGCTTTGTTTACAGCACTATTTATTCCAGACGTGCTGCTGCAACTGAAAATTCATGTTTTCTGTAATCCTCCTTCATCATCATCTCAGGCCATTTCCACACAACAAGGTTGTCCCGCTATGGAGACAGGGTGGCAGCAATTGGCTGGTCGTGCTTCCACGTGACGTTGTTGCCGACCCACTGCTATCCCATCCCCGTGTGTCACTCTCGCAGGATATTGGCTAAATGGATGCCATCAGTTTAGTGTCCACAATCACACAATACTCCTGTACCTATCTGTCCTGCAGAACAGCAGGAAGCGCAACGCGTTGTTTCCCAGTGCAGCCTGGGAAAGTGCCCAGCTGTCCTGCAGAAGGAAGAGACGTGGCCATCACGCTCCTTTCTGCAGGGAGCCAGTCCCATGCAGAGGGGAGTGTTCCTGTCATGCTCTCTTCCCTGCTGGGACTGCGACAGGATGACTCAGAAGAGCCTCGTCATATGGAAATGGCCTCAGTGTTAATACTGCTCAAAAGCTTCCAGCTAGAAAGAGGACCACAGAGAAAACAGAGGTTGCTGGGCGGATGTAAAAAGATTTTGTAAGAAAAGAGTTTCACTCTCACGGGCTTTGTTGACTGAGGGATACCCGAACATATAAACTGGACCAAGAAGAGGGCAGACCAAAAAAATGTGGGTTTTATTGACAAACCTTGGCACATACAACTGCAAGTTTCATCACTGCAATTTAATTCTAGCTTTTATATTTAGCTTTCCCCTACTTACTGTCCTAAAGTTAGTATTTGCACAGTTCCTTTGCACATGTGCTTTTGCATTGCAAAAGTTCCACTTTGATTTTTGTTCTTAAAACAAGAAATGTACAATTGTACCCAAATCTACCCTAGTGAGTTTGATGTAGTGCAGTGAAAGA
The DNA here is from genome assembly GCA_030412105.1 of Cyclura pinguis. Classification (NCBI taxonomy): domain Eukaryota; kingdom Metazoa; phylum Chordata; class Lepidosauria; order Squamata; family Iguanidae; genus Cyclura; species Cyclura pinguis. The sequence goes on along the minus strand of CM059603.1, from coordinate 78,057,577 downwards.
AATGGGAGCAGGAAGACTAAGATGAAATTGTGTAATTGCTATGTTTTATGGGATTGTGACAAAGTTGGGTTCGAAGATGGTGACATGACCAGATGTTTTGAAACCCTACTTGTAGATAAAGGTTACTGTGATAGCTAAGTGTTACTGAGTGCATTGGTGCAAATTCATTCACAGGAAAGAAAAGAGAGAGAAGGAACAGCAACATGTTAAAGGAGGGAGCGGGTAGACTAGAGCCAGGAAAAGGGACAATGAGAGACTTCTGTCCAGACCAGTTGTTCAAAAGCTTGTACCTCTTTAATGAGGTCTTTTACCGACAGGTTTTATAAAGAGAATGGCTGCATGTAAATGCCCTCCAAGCTCACAAGGACTTGTCTGAAGGAAAACAAGAGCACTACAAGCATTGTTGAACTGAAGGCAGAGTAGAGCCATTTGTGCATTTGGTGAGAGGGCTTCTCTGGCAATTTAAAGCTCTTGGTACATGTTTACTTCACTGAAGAAACTAGGGGCCAAATCTATCAGTTTTCCACCCACAAATGTCTTCTTATTGGACCCTAATTCTTGTTTCACAGTACAGTAATCAGACATCAGATCAAAAGGCCCCCCCCCCGCCATATGCTAAGGGGTTTGTCCTGCAAGCTTGCTTTGTTCCTGTCAAGCAGGAATTTGCTCTGTATGAGATCTATCAGTTCAGCAACCATTTCATCACTCTGTAGCACATTTTACTTTCTATGGACCTTTCCGCAGCTTACCTTTTTCCGGCGCTGGAGTGCAGGGATCGCGCAAGCAGCCTCCAGCGAGAGGCTCTCGCGTCCCTGCTGCTTCAGCTCCGCACAAGCTGCCTGCTAGCACGAGAGCTCCACCTCTTCCTTCCGCAGTGCAGCCTGGGAGTTTCCCAGGCTGCGCTGGGGCAGGAAGTGCAACCGGTGCAGCTCCAGAGGCTCTGCACGCCAGGTAAGTGTGCGCAGGGCCCGGGAGCAATATCGCAATTGCGCACCATTTTCGGCTTCCAGATGAAAATGAAAAGGTGCGCAATTGGCGCCTGCCGGCCCCTGGAGTGTCACGCGATTGTGAGTGCATCATGCAGATCGCTCCTCACAATTGCGCGATGCTCCAGACGCCCTTTCGCATGGCAAATGCCATGTGGAAAGGGCCTTTGTCTCAAAAACAATGGATTTTCAGTGATCCGATAGCCTTGTTATATGTAGAAGGAATTGTGGTTTTTAACAACTTTGTCAGCTTATTGGATTGGTTGTGATTTGGCAGAACCTGTTGTGCATTAATACATTTTGAATAAAGTAATTTTAAAGTGCCCCCCCCCCCAGCAACAAAGCGACCTGATTATGTGGAGCCCCTATAAACTACCTGCTGTTTTCACGGAGGGACTCAGTTTCAAATATTTGTGTCCATTGTATAGGCAATGGAGGGCAGGGCTTGTGGTGTGATTTCTGGAGCACCGTGAGAAGTGCAGTCCTGCTGCAGCTTAAAATCGTGAGGGCCCTACAGGTGAGGAACATGGGAGAAGAGCTTGGTGGTTGAGCAGGAAAAATATTGGAAAGGTGGAAAGCCAAAGTGGGAGGAAGATAAAAGGGTGTGTGTGTGTGGAATGGACAGAGTCCTCCAAGGTGTGAAAGGGGCAAAGAAGCTCAATTTCACAGATTAACTGTATGCAGGGGGGAACTAAGCCCTCAAGTACACAGTCCCAAACCATTTTGAAAAAGTCTCACTAATGCACTGAAATCATATTAGAAGTATAATGATAGCTAGTGTGGTTCCTTCAAAACTAATGTAACATGGATCAAAAAGCATTCTCCAGCATTCTCCATTCTCAAATTATATGCTGTTTGAAAGTTATTCTAAATTAGGTTTCAGTTCACAATTCACACTGGCTAAGAGGGCTTTAACCGTTTGTCCTCTGCTGCTAGGCTCTGCTTGAAGTTCACATAGGGCGGAAAAATCAGCTCTTCCAACTTTTTTTTGTGCCAGAGGAAGGAAGGTGACAAAGGAGATCCTGCTTCTGTCATGGCTGTGGCAATGGCCAGGATGTTGAAAGTGTAATAATAGTGCACTATAACAGCCTAGTGCAGAAATGGCCAATGATACAAAAGTTAGCAGCCAAATGTTAATGTGTTCATTTAATCATCAATAAGTTAAGCTGCACTAAAATTAAATTAAGTATCTCAAGACAACATGACCCATTAGAAAAGACAGTAATGCTTGGTAAGGTAGAATGTCGTGGGGAAAAAAGGGAGACCACATTATAGCTGGATTGACTCAGTGAAGAAGGACAGATCTCTGACTCTGCAAGACTCTGCAAGACTTGAGCAAGCATTAACAGGTGACTCGGAGGCATCTTGTCCATAGGGTCAGCATAGGTTGAAGCTAACTTGATGGCAGTTAATGACAGCAACAAACTAATATATCTAAATCAATTGCATTCACATGGGGGGGTGGGAGAGCGATATTTAAGTATTAAGTTTATGTTGAACTGCTAATTTAACATAAATGCTTATAAAGCCTTACCAGAATGAAGCTGAAAAATATCATCCATGATTTGACTTCGGCTTTCCCCTCCTCCTAATCTCTGTTTTGGGCTTTGGAGGAAAGTTAACAGGTACATGAAATTTTGCATTTCTCCCTCCTTTCTCCCTCCTTTATAATCTCAACTCCATAACCTCCCCACTCCTTTTCTTTAGCATTCTGATTCCCATAGAGATCTAAGCAAAAGTTGAAGTGTTAAAAACTTCCAAACTCAGTTCCTGGGAAAGATTAGGTAAGCCTCAGTGTAAAATACAGCAGTATCATCTAGAGCTGTGATTCCCAAACTCTGGTCCTCCAGGTTTTTTGGACTTCAGCTCCCACAAGTCCCAGCTGCTTTGGCCAGTGATCAGGGATTCTGGGAGCTAAAGCCCAAAACACTCGGAAGACCAGAGTTTGGGAAACACTGGTCTCGAGACAGAAAAGATTTCCCTTTTCCAAGAAGCCAGTACTACTTGTCGTAATTTTTTTTAATGTTGCAGTTAACTAAATTATCGTACTCCCATCATGAACTAAAATAAATGGTTTGTATCCTGTGACTTAAACAGTGTGATTCCCAAACCCCAAAGGTTTAAAAAAAAAAAGCATGAAGTTATTTGTAAAAATCCAGGAGAATTAAGTTTGGATAAAGAACTGGCTGGGAAAGGTTAAATTAGTTAGTTCTTTAGCACTATATCTCATGTAATTAATGACTTGATTCTGGTGTTAATGCTAAAAGTCTAACTTCAGTCAAGTCAGTTCAGTTTTTTAAAAATTAATTAACTTGCCTTTTTGCATGAGAAAGTTTCCAATTTAATTGATTTAACTAGTTAAGTCAGCATTTTGTTTGGCGCTGGAAGAGAAAGATGGAGTCGAGAACGACAGACTTCTGCCTTCACACAGCATTTATCCAGCAACAGCAGCAGTTCTGCAGCCAGAAAGAGACCTACAGCTGCATCTGAGCCCAAGGTGTTATAGCCAAGCACAGACTGAGAGCCCATATTTATTCATTAACTAATGGGCAACTGATTAGTCTCTCCTAAGGCTGATTTTGGTTCATTTAGATTAAGGGTATGCAACATCCTAACAGCTCGTGGGACTCCTTGAACCCTCCAACCTTCTGCTTGGGACCACAGCCCACCAGTTAGGTTCCTACAGCAGCCACTCTTGTATCTACTATTTGGTCCCAACTACAGTGGCATTTTGTGATGATTCAAGATGCCAAAATTCCTTCTGACACCACAGAAGTCTGTCTGTTTCTTCCTTGGTGTATCTCCTTTTCTTCCAAAAGAGAGGTGGGAAAGGGACTTTCTTTTTCCAGTACTGCCAGCTCTAATGGTAGCAGCAGCATTGCCAATTTGGGTGGCGTTTGATGCTACAGCAAGTGCGGGTGGCAGGAATGGCAAAACACCTGCTTTAGAAGATTACCTTGATTTATCTGCCCACAATTTGGCTGAATTATTTATCTTCTTTTCTTTTATTAAATAAGTCATGGATGAACTTTTTCATTTAGGATTTACGTTATGGTTCCATTCATAGTCATTTTTGGTGGGCAGCTAAATTAAGAAGTAATCAATGGAGATGATTTATTAATAATGGAGTAAAATTGCTAAATTTTCAAGAGAGAACAATTCTGTGCAAAACTCACTGAATACACTAGGGCTTATTCCTGTTTCTTTGTATTTCTTCCTGTTTATTTGCACTTACAGTCCTCCCTCCACATCCACAGATTTAACCTTTTTGAATTTCCTTATTCACAAGGCATGTGTGTGCCTCCCCCTCATTCTTCTCCTCCCATTCCCTTGTCTTTTGCCCAAAGACATGTGCCTTCTTTCTCCACACCCTGGCAAAAGGCAAGGGTATGGGAGGGGAGTACTATTCATGAAGAAGGAAAGAACGCATGTGTCCCCCCCCCCCATTTCCCTTGCCTTTTGTTCAGTTACAAAGAATGCATGCTGGGGCAAAAGGCATGGGAGTTGAAGGGGGAGCCCTGGAAGAGAATGGGAGGGGACGTGCAGGGGGGAGTTATTTGTATTTTTTCTACTTTCGTAAAGGTTCTGTGCCCCAAACCTTTACAAAAGTGGAGAGGCCACTGTATTTCAATTTAAAAAATAAAGCAAAACCTCCATAAACTCCAGATTAGAGAAGTGTTCATTTCTCCAGCAATGTAATGATTCCAGCATTCTGTCACACGTTCTTCATAACAAGGCAGGAATATGCAAGATGCAGCCCATGGGCTTCATGTAGCCACTGAGGCCACACACATATCCCAAAAATTTTAAAAAGTAACTTTTTAAACTAACCCTCGCCCCCCCCACCACATTTTTATAGTATGATGCAATTTTCTCATGTCCCCTCTAGGAATGGAAAGAATGTTTCAAAATATTCCAAAATAAAGAAGAAAACATGTTTGTCAAGTGTCAAGAAACCCTGAGGAGAAAAAATCCTGAACAGTTGACAATCTTCGTTTATTCTATACATAATTCATACACAGTTTTTTGCATAGAAATCAGCGTTTCCGGTACAGCTGACAGCTTTTCTTTTGCAAAAAATAATCTTTCTGCACAGAAATACTTATTTATGCATAGAAAAAAATTGTTTCGTGTGCAAAAAGTGCTGTCATTAGGGACTTATACTGTACAAAATTCACACATGGTTTGTATTTTGAAAAGCCAGCCATTTGCTGTGCAGGATTTTTCTATGCAGAAAGTAATGTTTCTCCATAGAAATATTATTTTCTGAACAGAATACACTGTTCCCTGTGCAGAATATCCTGTTTTCTGTGCAAAACAACGATGTGCTAATTTTGTACTAAATCCTGAATTGCGGATAGACTTTAAAAACTGTGGTTGTTGAAGTCGTTCTCATAATGGGGGAGGGGGGGGATGCTAAAATTACTTGTTGCTTCCTTCCAGAAGAAAATTAGTGAAGAATTCCATCCCTAGTCCACTGCCCATTACCTGTTTTGGACCCACAAGAGGCCTTTTCTAGCTAGAACGCAGACCAGATGTCAATAAATATTGCTTTCATCATTTTTTAACAGATGTTTTTGTATGATTTTAGTCTATTTATTTTAATAATTTGTAAGTTGCCTTCAGTCCCATTATTAGGAGAAAGTTGGGTTCAAAAAATACTATCTGTAAGATATTTGAGGGGGGACATTTTTACTTACCTTTGTTATTTGTTGAGGTCCAGAAGAGTCCATGCTGAGATTGAGAAATACAGTACAGGCTTGCTGGTCAGCCATCTGTGTACACATGCTATTAAATACAAAGTGCTAACATAGCTAATATTTCTACTTACCTGGAAGCATTCTCCACATGCAAAGTGTCATTCAAAATCTATGAAAGAGATCTTTACCATTGTACTTTCTTCTGTCATTTTGGATTTGGGTTGTCTAATCAGTTTGTCTTAGCTTACATCTTTAAAGTTGTTTTCCTTTGAGATTTCCTTTCCTTTTATTTTATATCTTGGTGGGTGACTCTTCTGTGTTCTTTTTCTTTTCTTTTTTTCTTACTTTGGATGATGGGCTTTCAGCTACAAATAATAGTTCAGATATGTGAGGTATATAGAGGCTTGAAGGGGTGAGTTAGTTGTCCAGTTACATTTTTCATTCCAGCTTTTAAAGCATTTTAAACCTAGTCTTGAGACAGAACTGTCTGGAAAACATGAATGGTGCCTGTTGAGCCCAATTATATAACCATCAGGAACAAAATTGTAAGCAAGGTATGAGAGAGCAGAAGTTCTGCTTTCTTTGCACACATATCCTTGCAAAGGATTAGAATTTGCTTGATGAAGGAGCATCTAATAGTGGCGGCTGAGGGCTTCCATGACAGTGCAGTGGTGAATCTGCTGTTGGTTTTGGTCTGAACTTTAAAGGATTTGTCCAAAATACTGAACCCTGTCTTCCTGATTATCTTAGCATCTTGGATAAGTCCTTTAAATTCCTAATAAGACACAAATGGATTTACCACCCGATTGACATGGGGCACAGCAGCCATCACAGATGTGTCTGTCTGTTCCTGGTCTGGTGTAATTGTTAAGAATATTGGACTGTGGCTTGGGAGAACAAGCTGAACATTGAAACTCAGAGGGGGAACCCCTTTCAGCCTGATCTAACTCATAGGGTTGCAATTACGAGGACATAGTGGAGATGAAGAGAGCTATGTGACACTGCCCTGAGTGGAGAAATAGCAGGATGTGAATGTGGTGATGGTGGTGGGGTTACTGTGTGCCTTTAAGTCTTTTGAGTTATGGTGACCCTAACGTGAACTTATTATAAGGTTATCTTGGCAATATTTATTCAAATGGAATTCGCCTTTGCCTTCCTCTGAGGCTGAGAGAGTGTTGCCCAGTGTTCCCCAGTCATTTTCCATGGCTTAGAAGGGATTTGAACCCTGGTCTCCCAGAGTCCTAGTTCTAATACAACTAATGTACCACTCTGGATTTCATATAAATGTTACTAATAATCAGTAAAATAAATCATAAAGCACATTGGTTTCTTTGGTAGAATATTTTATTTACATGTGTAATCCAGTCAAAGTAACAAGTATCGTTCCTTGCATAAAAGCATACATGAAGAGCTACGTGTTGTAAGCCTCTTGAAATTGTGTAGCTGTTGTGTTGTTTCATTTCTTTGGAGCATTTTTCATTCCTAGCTTCAATCATCTTGGTTTGTGTATTCCTTTTCACTGCAGAGATGCTGAATCAAGCTTCCCCTTCGGAAAAGCTGGAAGAGGTTATTCATTTAGCAGAGCTGTGCATTGAAGTCCTACAGCAGAACGAAGAGCACCATTCAGAGGTGAGGATAACGGCATTAGCTGTACAATAATGCTTGATAGCCACCCTGTACAGCCTCGGTGTGAAGCAATTCTGTCAAAAAACATTACCACTAAATCCTGTGACATATGTTAAAGGCAATTCACATTTACAGAGCCATAATAGTTTTGAAGGTTATGAAAAGTGAAGTGAAATAAAGCTCTACTTCTATTTTCCCTTGAATAAGCTTCAGTTTCAACATTTTAAAATAAAATTAAACATCAGATAAAATGGAAGGAAAAGATGCCTCCAGCCATTGGTGCTGAAATCCTTTCAAAAACACAGTTCAAACAATCCTTCCAACTTTTAATCTCTCATTAAAAATGATAAAGAGCTTACGTGAAACAGAAGCACTTTATGTATGTTAGATATACAAACTGAGAGGGAGGACCGTGGTTAATATTGTGCAAGTTGTCATTTTTATTGTAAGATATGGGTAAAATCCACAAGTAACTTCTTTCTAAACCCTTTTTTATTGAATGAAAACACATTCTGCTGATACAAAATCCTGTTTATTTTCCTGAGCATCGTATAGGAGACATTCTTAACTTCCACAGGCAAATAAGAAAATTGGTTTTACGAACATTAAAAGTCTTTCTTTAACAAAATGGACAAATTTTATATGTGTGTATTAATAGTGTTCTTGTTAACATTTTAAAAGTTTGATCAGTTACCTCTCTATAATTTCCCAAACTATTTGGAAGAAAGTTCATATTTTTAAAATAAAAAGCCATATATTTCTTTTTCTGGGAAAGCATACAAAATGGTAAGCTAAGGTGTAGTATCTATAAATATGATCATTCAAAACATCTGCTTTTATTTCACACTGCCGATTCTAGATTTTAGCTTACATCTGTCATGTGTGAACTTGTTATGGATATTTTATTTTATACTGAAGAAACAGCTGCTTCAATAATTTGAAATGAATTCCCAAGCGGCATTATTCACCACTAGTATTGCCACTCTATTATAGTCTAAATAATTACTTAATGATATATATATGCAGATTCTGTCTTCTGTGAAAGTACATTAAGATAAAACTTTTTTTAAAAAAGAAAGAAATGTCATAAGAAATTCCAAAAATTAAACACTGTTTGAAAAACTAAGCACATTATTAGTTTTAGTCTTATAGTGCATTATAGTGCATTTTCCTTCTGCGGAAAAATGAAAATAAATAGAACTAATACCTGGCATTTTGTTTTCAGTATTTTTAAAAGGCTAGAGTGTACTTTGAAGGGGGAATGGGAGAAGAACTGTAATGTGTCTCAATCCAGACATTAATACTTGACAATAAGGTGACACCATTGAAGACAGTATGTACAATGGTGTGTAGTATTCAGTGTTAGAAAAAGAAGACATGATAATTACTCGTTTCAATCTCACGTTTTAATAGTGTAAACTTTTTCCTCCCACTTCCAAAATCATGGATTCTCCCAGGGAAAAGAGGTATGTAATCCATCCCAACCAAAGCGCTACATTTTTTTCATTATTCCATGCATGGAATTGTTAAGCTCTTTTGAACATCGGTTCTCTTCACCGAGTATGTTCTTTCCCCACATTTATCTTTTTCTTCCCCTAGAATACCTCCAGTTATCACTCTTTATTTGGTCTGGTATCACTGACAGACAGCAAGAATTAGATTTGGAAGATGTCTGGTTTTTAAGTTCCATCTCTGCCACGGCCTTCGGCAAGTTGCAGGCCTAAACTCCATTTAGGATTTCTTGACTGATGAGCCAACACTTATGTATACCTGCTTCAAGAGGTGGTAAACTCAAAGATATTAAAATAGGTGTGGCAAGTTGACAGCTTCTGAGTACCACCCATAAAGCTTCATTATACTAATGTTTTGCTAGAGGCACTACCAGTCTTCCAATATGGGGTTACCAGTGTCAGCTGTCCAGAATGAGGAAATCTGAAAAAGTGACTGACCTGTCTTTGAGGCACCCCTGAGTAAGAGCTGTAGAGGATACAAGCCCTATGTCACCCGAATCGAAGGCTGCTCTACAGAAAAAAGGACCTACTGCTGAATATTTTAGTATGGTAATTCAAGTTACATATGTAGCAACTGTTGCTATATGGTGTAAAATAAATTATAAATAGTAGTCAAATAATTTAAAAAATCAGCCTTTAATCTCATACAGTGCATTTTCCCCTTCCACTTAGAATGCATGTGCTAAATCACTAATTTCATTCATCTTAGTGTCTTGTTATATCCCTACTGGTGGAACAATGTTGTTTCTATTGTATTTGTCAGTCTGGTTTCATCACTTTATTCCTGAGCAGCGCTGGATTGAGAAAGGGTCAAGAGTATTCCTCTAATTCAAGGGAAATATGTCTCCCTATGGTTGTTGCTTTGCAAAGTAATATAGAGATGAGAATGGAATATACTGGCTTTTGGACTGCACAGTTTTACTTTGAACTCATGTTTAAAAGAGAATTTTTGGGTAGTATTTTTATTTGAGATTTCCAGTTCAAGGGAATCAACTGGAATCATGTCTTGTGGTTTTCACTTGTGTGTCTGTCATTCTCTTCCTTCCTATTGTCTTTAGTAACATGTAGAGAATGTTCAGATCATTGTGAAAACTATGTCATGATCTCTAACTCTTCCAACAATCGGTATTTTTCCCTTTCTACCTACCACCATGATCTCCAAGTTGGAAAAAAATATCAATATCATAAAATTGCCAAGGATATTGTTTACTTTTTATTTATTTAAAGAGTTTGTGTGCCAACATTTGGCAGAGCTTCAAAAGATGTTTGCAAAAGCAAGATTAAATGCACAAACAAAATGTGGCAATGACATGTTGCCAAAAAAAATACATGTAAAAGCTTTAGAGAGTGTAAATGCTTTTGGTTGGTGCCTGGTGCCTGGTGGACCTCTATGGAAAGGAAGTTCCACAAGCAGGAGAGCACCACTGAAAAGACCCTTTTACCTGTCTTACTGCCCGTAGCAGTACATAGGCAGGTTGGTACAGAAAAGAAGGTTGTTGTTTTTTTTCAGGTACTTGACTCCTAAGCTTTAAATTCTGTATCATGACTTCAGACTGCTCTGATTTATTTCTCAGAGGGTTTAAGTACATAGGAATGTCATTCATATCTACTGCGGTCAGGGCAATATGGAATTTGTGATAACTAGTTATAAGAAAGTCCGTATTAAGCATTTACAGTGCTCTGTTTTAAAAAATAAAACTGTTCCAAGACTGGTGTTAGTATTTTAGAATTATTTAGTGAAGACAGTATTTGCATTTCAGTATTTTTGATAAGAAACAATGGGTTCCCTTTCCACCAAATCTTTATTAGCAGTGGTTTGATAGCATGCACACTCTGTGGTGCAGTCGAGTTTTTTATTGATGTTGTTACTCTTAACATTTATTGGTTGTCTTTTTCTTTAAAAGATTAATAGACTTGTATGTTTGTGTGTGCACACATGTGTGCCTTCAAGTGTTCTGTCAGCTTATGGTGATCTTAATCAAGGAATACTTAGAGGTAGTTTTACCAGTTCCTGCACCTGGTATTAATTGGTGGTCTCCCATCCAAGTACTAATCAGAGCTGACCCTGCTTAGCTTCCAATAGCAGATGGGATCTGGTCCCTTTAGGATATTTAGACCTCACAGGATCTTACAAAAATTAGTGTAGTAGTGCTCTTAGTTATAGTAGCTGTAATAATAGTGTTTATATAATTTGTTACACACATTTGGCAGGAATGTTTTTGCAAACAATCTCGCAAGGAGGATTCAGAGGTCTTTAAACTAAGTTCCGGTGGGGAGGGAGACAATATTATTCAAGGCCAGGACTTGGCGAGCGCAGGGGGAAAAGGCCCAAATGATATTGGACAAGTAGTACAAGTGGCCAGTGGCGGGAGGAGTAGAAACTATAGTACAGGGCTTGCAGGAAGGGCCCGGGGACTTAAGTGTCTCTACACTAATGCACGGAGTATGGGAAACAAGCAAGATGAACTTGAACTCCTAGTACAATAAAATAAATACGATTTGATAGGCATCACTGAGACCTGGTGGGATGAGTCTCATGATTGGAATGTAGGAATAGAGGGGTATAGCCTATTTTGTAAAAATAGACCAAACAAGAGAGGAGGAGGAGTAGCCTTGTTTGTCAAGGATGTTTTCACCTGTGAAGAGATCCGTGACTTAACCCCAGAAAGCAAGGTCGAGAGCATCTGGGTAAGAATTAAGGGAGCGAGAAACAATAGAGATATTCTGGTGGGGGTTTACTACAGACCTCCAACCCAGACTGAGGACTTTGATGATGCCTTCCTCAACCAAATGACTGCACATTCAAAAAGGAGAGATACAGTAATAATAGGAGATTTCAATTACCCGGATATATGTTGGCAGTCAAACTCTACCAAGACAGCAAGGTCCAGCAAGTTTCTTGCTTGTCTTGCAGACAATTTCATGGTCCAGAAGGTGGAAGAGGCCACAAGGGGATTAAATATTCTAGATCTGATCCTGACCAACAGGGATGACCTTGTTAATGAGGTAGAAGTGGTGGGATCTTTAGGGGGGAGTGACCATGCCCTATTGGAATTTGGCATTCAGTGGGAAGGAGAAGATAAGTGTAGCCAGACACTCATCTTAGATTTTAAAAAAGTGGACTTCTGTAAACTTAGGGAGCTGCTGGCTGGAATTCAGTGGTCAAGAATAGTGAAAGGGAAAGGAGTTCAGGAGGCATGGGAGTTCCTTAAAAGGGAGATACTGAAGGCACAGTCTAAAACTGTGCCAATAAGGAGGAAAACTGGAAGGCATCTGAAGAAACCAGAATGGTTGACTAAAGAACTCTCAGTTGAGCTAAGTGTTAAGAGAAACATGTACAGGAAATGGAAGAAAGGGAAACCACCAAAGAAGAATTTAAGCAAGTAGCTAGGAGATGTAGGAGGAGGTCAGAAAGGCTAAAGCACAGAACGAACTTAGGCTGGCCAGAGACATCAAAAACAATAAAAAGGGCTTTTTTAAATATGTCTGTAGCAAAAGGAAAAAGAAGGAGACGATAGGGTCGCTGCGCAGAGAAGATGGCGAATTACTAACAGGGGGAAGAGAAAAGGCAGAACTACTTAACACCTTCTTTGCCTCATTTTTTTCCCAGAAGGATACAAGCACTCAACCTGGTGGTTGGGGAGCAGGTGAGGAAGCAGAGGAAATGAGGCACATAATAGGTAGAGAGGTGGTACAGGAATACCTGGCCACACTGGATGAATTCAAGTCTCCAGGGCCAGATGAATTGCATCCTAGGATATTTAAAGAACTGGCAGAGGTCATTTCGCAACCGCTTGCTATAATCTTTGAGAAATCTTGGAGGACAGGAGAAGTTCCAGCAGACTGGAAGAGGGCAAATGTTGTCCCCATCTTCAAGACGGGAAAAAAAGAGGACCGAAATAATTATCACCCAGTCAGCCTGACATCAGTACCTGGAAAGATTCTGGAGCAGATCATTAAGCAGTCAGTTTCTAATCACTTAGAAAGCAATGCAGTAATCACGAGAAGTCAACATGGATTTCTCAAAAATAAATCATGCCAGACTAATCTTATCTCTTTTTATGATAGAGTTACTAGCTTGATAGATGAAGGGAATGCTGTGGATGTAGCATTTCTCGATTTCAGTAAGGCCTTTGACAAAGTTCCACATGACATTCTTGCAAAGAAGCTAGTAAAATGCGGGCTGGACAGGGCTACTGTTAGCTGGATTTGTAATTGGTTGACCGACCGAACCCAAAGGGCGATCACGAATGGCTGCTTTTCATCCTGGAGAGAAGTGACTAGCGGGGTGCCACAGGGTTCTGTCCTGGGCCCAGTGCTGTTCAATATCTTCATCAACGACTTGGATGAAGGAATAGAGGGCATGCTGATCAAATTTGCAGATGACACCAAATTGGGAGGGGTTGCTAATACGCCGGAGGACAGGATCAAAATTCAAAATGACCTGGATAGATTGGAGAGCTGGGCCAAAGTTAACAAAATGAAATTCAACAGAGAGAAGTGTAAGGTCCTACACTTAGGTAGAAAAAATGGAATACAGAAATATAGGATGGGGGACACGTGGCTGGATGGCAGTACGTGTGAAAGGGATCTAGGAGTCTTAATAGACTCAAGCTGAACATGAGTCAGCAGTGTGATGCGGCAGCCAAGAAAGCCAACGCAATTCTCGGCTGCATCAATAGGAGTATGGTGTCTAGATCGAGGGAGGTACTGGTACCACTCTACTCTGCTTTGGTTAGACCTCATCTTGAATCCTGTGTCCAGTTCTGGGCACCCCAATTCAAGAAGGACATGGTCAGGCTGGAGCAGGTCCAGAGGAGGGCAACCAAAATGGTGAGAGGCCTGGAAGACATGCCCTATGAGGATAGACTTAGAGAGCTGGGTATGTTTAGTCTGCAGAAGATTAAGAGGGGACATGATAGCCATGTTTAAATATTTGAAGGGATGTCATATAGAGGAAGGAGAGGGCTTGTTTTCTGCTGCTCCAGAGACCAGGACAAGGAGCAATGGATTCAAGCTGCAGGAAAGGAGATTCCACCTGAACCTCAGGAAGAACTTCCTGACGGTCAGGGCTGTCCGGTAGTGGAATATGCTGCCTCGGAGTGTGGTGGAGTCTCCTTCTTTGGAGGTTTTTAAGCAGAGGTGGATGGCCATCTGTCGGGAGTGCTTTGAGGGTGTTCCTGCAAGGCAGGGGGTTGGACTAGATGGCCCGTGTGGTCACTTCCAACTCTACAGTTCTATGATTCTATGATTCTATGATTTATCTAGAGTAATTCATAAGACATCTTACAATATTAAAAATACAAAAATTAAAAGCAAAATGATAAAACAAGATATAAAATAAAACTATACCCCTCCACCATTTTTCACACTTTCTTTCATGTGCCAAAATTGAACTCTGGACCCGTACTAATTTTCCATACTCTGTCCATGATCTGTGATTCCCTGGTTACTTTTGTCCTATAGAATTATACTCAATAGGTGCAGAATCTCAGGTTTTCTTTTCCATTTAAATGCTTTAAGGTAAGTCTCAAAAGTATGTAATGTCAAAGTTCTGGAGGGAAAGGGAGTATCGATACTATAATTCTTCTTCGTGGTCTCTGTGACTCCCATATATGGGTTGTCTGTGCCTGCGCAGTGCAAACTATGGAAACTTCTAGAGCTTAGGCCTAGCATTTTGGCGGGAACTCCACATCCCTCCCCTGAGGCTATGTATTCACCTCAGCGTTGTTGCCGTTAGTTCCTTTTCTTCTGCTGCGCCTGCTGGCTACCAGAGCTTCTATTGAGCATCCTTACCAATCTCCATCCAATACCAGCCTTCTGGCTTCATCTGACTTCGTCTCAACACACAATCCAGCTCTTATGTATGGCATCGACAGCATTCTTCAAACGCTGTCACCTTTGTAACGCAAAGATCCCAGACTGTGATGGATGCTCTTAGTGCCTTGTTTGTCTCGGTGAGACTCACAATGTGGGAGCCTGTGCTCATTGCCAGGCCTTCACCCCCTCAAACCAGAAAGAACCACAAGGCTAGACTTCGGGCTCTCCTTTATGAGCAATCCTTGAAGCCCCCGATGACTCCATCGGCGTTGGCAACCTCAGCCTCTACAAACCCAACAGACAAGTCTGCGTCGCAGGGAACATCCACAATGGATCCCTTGACACTGGCGTTCCAATGACTACCATCAAAAACTACATCTCAGAGTTCATCAAGGAAGTCTCAGGGCTCGAAACATCCCTCTTGCAGAAAAATTGGAACAAGAAGGAATTACATTAAGTTGGTTCCCTTACAGACAGTTAACTGAAAGATTCCAGATGGACTTAAAAAGATATGGAATAGAACTAAAAGAGAAAGCTGGAGTGATCAAATGGCTGTTTGAAAATCCGCCTCACTTATTAGCGTGTATATATCAAGAAATATTACAGCGGGAAAGGCAAGAAGAAACAGTTAAGTCAGTAATGATTTTGTGGGCTCAGAATATCGGACATTCAATTCAATTAGACTCTTGGGAACAGAGTTGGAAAAGAACACAAAAATTTACAGTAGCCCAGAATCTAAAAGAGAACTATTATAAGTTGTTTCAAAGATGGTACATGACACCAGACAAACTAAAAAAGATTTATAATACAAGTACTGGTCTCTGTTGGAAATGTCAGAAAGAGGTCGGTACGATATACCATATGTGGTGGACATGTCCTAAAGCTAAGAAATATTGGAGTGAAATACATAATAAAATTTGAGCACTAATGAAAGTTCAGTTTGCTAAGGTACCGGAATTGTACTTGTTAAATATGACAGATGTGCTAGAAGGTACTGCTATAAAGAAGTATTGGAGAATAATACTGTATATTGAATATTGTATTGAATATGCAAAGCTTTGGAAAACTCAGCAAATACCCGCAATAGAGCAATGGTGGGGAACATTTATTGATAATAGAAATACTGATATGGTCTCTCAGAGATTAAAAGGGAAATCAGACAATGAGATTTTAAAAGAATGGCAAATGGTACTGGGTAATTGCTGGATACTGACAAATGGAAATGAGTGATTCATGATTACGATAATCAATGAGGGGGCAATTGGATATATATCACGAAGCTGGAATGTGGTGATGATAATGCAAGAACTAATGTGTAATATTATCAATATAATGTGGTACATTAATATAAACATGTTAAGAGATATAGAAAATGAAATCTAGATCAGTGTGGAAGATCAAAGATAATTCATGTAAATTACAGTTACAATTGTTTGTTTTTTTATATGTGAATTTGAATAAAATGATTTAAAAAAAAAAGAAATATCCCTCTTGCAAATCGAAGCCCTTGACCTCGAGGCCATTGGAAGTGAATCCGCTGACACTGGGCCACTCCTTGGACAAGGAGCTGGCTAGATCTTGGAAAAGGAAGGAGAGAGATGAATCTACCTCCCAATGACCGATTGAACCTCTCACCATGGTGACCATCTTGGAGATGGGTGCTCCACTACCTGGGGAATCGCTGCAACAGCGATCACCCCTCAGAGCAGCCACACTTGAGTCCCGAGCCCACTCTCACTCACCGTCAATGCACTCTCAACCCTCAGAGGGAGATATGGTTGAGTGTACTCCAGCCGAAGAACTTCTCAGAGTTCCACGAGATGACACCCAATTGGAGCTAATACCAGCCCAGGAGAATTCACCAGGGATCCGACCGCCTTCCCTGCCTCCACAGGGGACCTCCCTTGACAAGACAGCTCGAGCCCATCATCCCCACTCCTCCTGTGACTCGACTCGTGCTACCTGGGCATGCCATCCCTGCAGCTCTCGGAGGCAGAGGTCAGAATCTGGATCTCGATCATCCTCAGGTTGGTCTTGATACTATCGGTATTGAAGGCATACCTACCGGGACAGGTCTCAATCGCATCACCATCATCACCAATCGCATGCTTACGTCTACTAGTCTCTCTCCGGTTCTTCGGATGACTTCTCAGAGGAAGAGTACATTCCTCAATATTGACACAGATACCGGGAACACCATGAAGAGGGAGCCCCTCAATGCCAGCACAGATCCCCAACACTGCCCTTGAAACATAGGTCCTCACCACCTCCGAAGCGCCCTTGCCCTCAGATGATGGATGAGGCACCTGTTCTACAACTGCTCCCTACGTCCCCCCAGCACCCGATGTCATGAGCCAGGCTGAGCGTGCTACCGATTCAGACTTGGACTCTGTTTTAGACTTGGACTCTCAGCCGGGGGAGGATCCCTTGGAGGGGCCTTCAGGAGAGGGGGCTCCTTCAGAGTGTAGGGAGGAGTCTGCCAGTGACCCTACAGCTGTCCCGGGCACGGATCCCGAGCCAGTACCTGCAGCAGATGTTTGTGCTCCAGAGGCAGAGGCTAGTGCTTCTGACTCAACAGAGGCTGGTGTTTCTGACTCCAGCCCGGAGTTTGCAGCAGACCCTCCCCCCACGTTCCTCCAGAGGCGGCTGGAGAGGGGGGCGGTTCGGAGGTCTCAGCGGCTGCGGGAGAAGCGTCTGATGGATAGGTCCTGAAGTCTTGAGTGGCTCCAGCTGTGAGCTGGGCCAACGGACATTTGATCAGCCCCAGCTGGGCTAAAGACTGTGTATTTAAGACAGACGCTGTTGGGGTTGGGCACGGGGCAACAACCGTCTACCAACTGGGAATCTGCGTCCTGTGTTATGGGCTTTCTGTTCCAAGCTAAACCTTGCTGTTTGAGTTTGCTGCCCCTAGGACTTGGATGTTTGTTTTGGTGACGTAACCTCTTGATTTATTTATTACTAAAGCCATAAACTCAGCTTCTGCCTCTGTGTCTGCTTAGCCGCCGCCTGACATTGACACCCAACCACAGGGGTGCAACCCACCATCAGAGCACAGGAAGGATCTCGAGCGGGAACACCAAGTACACCTTTTCACTAGTCATCCAGATCTTCCTCTACCTCCATAGACACCACAGAGCCCAGGGAAGATAAGCCTCCCAAGACTGCCATCGCACAAGGAGAATCAATCTCACCCTCAAGTGACATCAGGGCATTCTCTGATCTGGTCTCGAGAATGGCAAAGAATTTGAATTTTACCACGGAAGTGTCTAAAGAAACGATAGATGATCCAGTGTACCACCAGCGTCAGCAACAAGCACTGATGGCTGCAGCCATTCCACCTCTCCTGTATCTGCTGCATGTCTTCAAAAAGCCTTGGTTGGCACCCTCCTCCACTCCAGCCACTATGAAGAGACTACACTGCCTCTATAAGGTGATTGATACCGATGAGTCCTGGCTACAGAACCATCCCAAGGCCAACTCAATCACCGTCAATGTGGTGCAGGCCAAAACCTCCCAGGCACTGCATGCTACCCCTCCTGACAAGGAAGGGATAAAGTTGGACACGGTGGGCCTTAAAAGCTATGCCAGTGATCATCAGAATGGCTAACTATTTAGCCTGGATGTCCACATACGACCAATGGCTTTGGGACAAGACCAGAGTTTTTGTCATCAGGCTCCCAGATGAAGAATGTCGTATGGCTGATGCATTTCTGACCAAGGCTCGATGGCTCGCCAACCAACAAATAACAACGAGGCATATAGTGGACTGTGCTTCCAAAGCCTTTGCCTCTGCAGTATCGCTTCATCGCCACTTGTAGCTTCGATCCTCTGACTCTCCCATCCCTCACAAGCCCTGGTTGAGGACTTCCCATTTGATTCAGCCGGGCTGTTCAACAGCAGCACTGACAAGAAATTGGAGTACGCACATAAAATGTGCTCCTCCATCAAAAAATATGGGATGCAACCACATCATCAGACCCCATGACATCATTACTGTCGGACCAATCTTCAACTCACCACACTTCCAGCCCATACTTACCTCAACGTGCCTCTCAGCCAACACCACCGGGACAGTCCTTTCGACGCCCACCACTGCGTCCTCCGAAGTTGACCTTCCAGAAGAAGTCCAATCCCACCAAGCAAAGGGTTTGACAGTATAGAGGATGATCCCAAGATGCCAGATGCCACTACTTCAGACTCATCTGAATCCACCAACGCTACAGGGACCATAGTTACTTTGCTTTCTTCACTAACCCCAGGTGAAACTTCCGACTCTTTCTTCAGATCCATACTCCGGGAGCACCTCAACACCTGGACTACCAGGAAGACTGACTCTTGGGTCCTCAACATCGTGGTAAGAGGGTATACAGTCAAGTTCACTTTAATATATTGAGAAGGTCGCATCCGTGTGACACCTCCGTTGACCCCTCTCTTGGAAGAAATCCTGACGCTTCAACAGAAAGGTGCCACAGAACCAATACCCTTTTCTGCTCTCAGAATGAGCTTCTCATCAAGGTACTTCCTGGTCTCCAAGAAAGGGGGTGGAAAACGACCCATCCTGGACCTTTAGGGTGTGAGCAAATACATCAAGCCTTGCAAATTCCGGATGGTGTCCCTAAAGTCCATCCTTCCCCTTCTCCATCTGGGAGATTGGTTTGCCACTTTGGACTTAAAGGACAATTATTTTCGTATCGCTATCTGTCCAGAACACAAGAGGTTCCTCACCTTCGCCATGGGCAGAAGGGCATTCAGGTTTTGGGTGCTCCCTTTTGGCTTGAGCACAGCCCCAAGGGTGTTCACAAAATGCATGCCGGTGGTGGCAGCAGCTCTCCGGAAACATGAGATCATCCTGTTTCCCTACATAGATGACTGGCTAATCATCTCACTCTCCAGATCATGTCTCCTTCGGGACATAGACACGACATTCCATCTTCTCAGAATACTAGGCCTCATGTCAACCTGGCGAAATCCTATCTCAAGCCTATTCAACACATACAGTTCATCAGGGCGGTCCTAGATTCAACACGTGAACTTGTCTTTCCACCAACAGATCGGGTCCTCCATTATCCAAATTGATATCAATGTTGCAGAGGAATTAATGGACACGTGCCTGCTCAATCCAGGTGCTTCTGGGCCTTACAGCATCAATGACAGGAGTTGTCCCTTTCTCCAGACTTCACATGAGACCACTTCAGAGTTCGTTCATAGCTGTCTTCAACCCCGTGGTCCACGACCTGTACTGGCTTGTCTCGGTACTGAGGCATATTCTCCGATCTCTTGACTGGTGGAAGGAAAAGAGGAACGTATTGGCAGGCATACCTTTTCACCTTCCGGACCCCACGATCTCGATCACGACTGACACATCCCTGATCGGATGGGGCGTCCACACTCGACATCTCACAATATGGGGTCAATAGACGAGGTCGGTATGGACACTCCACATCAATGTCCTGGAACTTTTGGCAGTTACCAAGGCACTCAGGGCCTTTGAGGACGTGGTCTTGGGACAGACAGTTCAGATCCTGACGGACAATACCACGGTCGTGCACTATATCAACAAGCAAGAGATTTGCAATCAAAGGCCCTTCTGGATCTGACACTTGAACTAGGGACCCGGTGTCTCTCTCACTGAATCTACCCAGTGGCTCTCCACTTGCCAGGAATCCAAAACACAACAGGGACCAGCTCAACTGAACGCCGATGATCTCCCATGAATGGAGACTCAACGAGTTGGTTCTTGAGGAAGTCTTCGCAGTGTGGACGACCCCGAGCACTCAATGAACAACATTTATTCTGTTCTGTTCGAGAGGAGGAGAGGGAATAGGCTCCCTGGGAGACTCGTTCCTCTTCAGTTGGTCTGGTCCAGTACTTTTTCCTCCGATTCCATTGATCACAAAAGTACTGGAGAAGGTCCAGAAGGACAGTGCAGCGACTATCCTCATCACCCCATGGTGGCTGCGCCAGCCTTGGTTTGCCCCACTGCTGATACTGTTGAGGTCTCGGTATCGGAGGCTTCCACCCAGACCAGACCTCTTGACCTTGGACAACGGTTCGGTGTTACACCCGGATGTATTCCACCTGAAGTTGACAGCATGGAACCTTCTTCGTTGACTTCTCTGCCTCCTATTGTGTGCCACTTTATCGAGCACACAAACCATCGACAGTTTGGGCCTATTCCTACAAGTTCTCGAGGTTTGAAGAGTTCCTACGGTGTTAGCAGCTGGAGATTGACCACTTTGATACAGTGCATGTCCTGGAGTTTCTCTCTTCGCTGGCAGAGCAAGATCTCTTCCTTTCGTTGGTCAAATGCTATTTATCAGCGATATCTTCACACCTGCAGTGCAGAGGCCAACCCTCTTGTTTCAGAGACCCTTTAGTGTGGGCCTTCCTCAAGGGCTACAAGCATCTTCATCCTCCTGTGACTCTGCCGGTCCAGGGGTGGAACCTTTTGCTGGTTCTTTCTCAATTTTCAAAACGACCCTTTGAGCTCATGGCTACCTGCGACCTTTGTTTATTATCTTGGAAAACAGCATTCTTGGTTCCCATTTCTTCTGCATGAAGAGTGAGTGGACTTTGCACCTTGAGAGTTGATAAGCCATATGCTCGTTTTCACTGAAGCAAAGTGGTTCTATGACCAGACATCACTTTTTTGCCAAAGGTGGTTTCAGCGTTCCACCTTAACCAGGACATTGTTCTTCCTGCGTTCTTCCAGAACCCGACTTCAGACTTAGAACGGTCCCTGCATGCCTCAGATGTTCGCAGGGCTCTGGCATTTTACAAACAGCGCACTGCTGAGTTTCGCAAGTCCCAGAGATTCTTTCTTTGCTACTCCTCCAGGCAGAAAGGGTTGCCAGTCTCATCACAAAGACTGTCCAAATGGGTGGCATCAACTATCCAACTGGCATGTGAACTAGTGGGGACTGCTCCTCCTGCTCAGATCCAGGAGCAATGCAACAAGAGCCTTTTCTGCCCCTGCGGACTTCCTTAAGGGCGTGCCATTGCAGGACATTTGTAAGGCAGCGGCTTGGTTGCAGCCCATGACCTTTGTGTCCCACTACAGGATGGATCAGTGTTCGGCTGCTGACACTGCTTTTGGGAGGGCTGTATTGTTTTCTGCTGTCCATTGATGCAGTCTGTGGTGTGCCTTTTTTATGATCCTTGCTGTTTACATGCTCTACTGACCTTTCTGTGTATTTCTTAATATATTTTTGAATTCTACACTTTGTCTAGCATTTTTTTTGGTGGGCCTTGTCACTTGGTACTGTGGGGACTGCTGCACATGGCACTCCCTCCTCCTGGTTCAGCTTGCTAATCTCCCATATGTGGGAGTCACAGAGACCACGAAGAAGAAGGACAGGTTGCCTACCTGTAACTGGAGTTCTTTGAGTGGTCATCTGTTACTCACACAATCTTGCTCGTTCTCTCCTGTGGTGATGCCATGTTCTGGCTGCCAAGGGCATGGCCGCGGTCAAGGAACTAACAGCAACCACGCCGAGGCCAATATATAGCCTCAGGGGAAGGGGGCGGAGTTCCCACCAAAATGCTAGGCCTTAGCTCCAGAAGCTTCCGTAGTTTGCACTGCGCAGGTACAGACAACCTGTATGTGTGAGTCATAGATGACCACTTGAAGAACTCCAGTTACAGGTAGGCAACTTGTCTTTCTGTTCAGTAGTGCTTTACATAATATTTGACCTTCTCTATTAGACCAAGAAATTCTATTCAGCGATGTCTATCTGATCCAGTTGTGGAACATGGAGGGAAGCTTTTTTTTTTTTTAAGTGAATTCCGCTCTCCTTTACAGACCTTAACACTGGTCTCTAGAGAGCTGAAGCACCTTTCTGAATATCAAGAGGGGTTGGGCAGTGTGATCACTGAGGGCATAGAATATCAAGAGAGGTGGCACAGGAGCTACAGGGTCATTGGTTAAAAAAAAATCTTTTCCATCATTATTTTACTGACAGATCTATCTGCTGGATCAAAGGGCCATCTTTTATTTGAGAGGCATCATTGGATACATCCCGTGTACATGAAGGGTGTTACCTGGCATAAAGGAACCTTAGCCAACCATATACATTTTAAGTAATTAAATTTACAAAATTAGCCAAGGAGGGGAGAAAATATTCATTAACAAGAAGAAGCAGTATTGCTATTTTCATTTATATCACCTTTCCCCCACATAATACCCTCCCAATATGCTGGACTGCAGTTCCAAAACTTCTCAGCCATACCTCTGGAGAGCTGTTTCACATGACATACAAGTTTTGTGAGTGCCATCGTTCAGAAGAGCTATTCTCCATACTCGTGCAGATGGGGAATATCTCTTTTGAGGTGCTTCTTGCCATCTGCAAATTGTAAGTATTTAAATTAAAAATAGATTTTTAAAACAGAAAAATTTACTTCTCATTAAGGCAAGAGCACTGTTCTAGTCAACCAAAATGTTTCAATTGATTATCCTTTGTTGCTCAAATTGAATGTAAGCATAATCATGTTTACACAAGTTATGTTGTTGTTGCTGTGTGCCTTCAAGTCATGTCCATTTTATGGCAACTCTAAGGTGAACGTATCATGAGATTTTCTTGGGCAAGTTGCCTTTGCCTTCCTCTGAGAGAGTATGATTTGCCAAGGTCACCCAGTGAATTCCCCTGGCTGAGTGAGGATTCAGACCCTGGCTTCCAGCGTCATAGTCCAGTGCTCAAACCACTATACCACCCTGTCTCTCTACAAGTTACCCAGGGTGAAATAATTCAACTGTTCTTACTGCAGAATTTTTTTTGCACACTGATTGTATACAAGTTCATATAGCATGCACCAGTCTTTCATTAATTCATTCATTTCATGCATGAGAGAAATCTAAACTGAATTTCTTCATTGAATTTTTATGTTTTGCTTTAAATGTTAAATTATATTTTTAAATTGTGATGCAGGCATTTGCTTGGTGGCCAGATTTATTGGCTGAACATGGAGAGAAATTCTGGTCTCTTTTTACGGTTGACATGGATTCTGCACTGGAAACACAGCCACAAGATTCCTGGGATAGTTTCCCTCTTTTCCAGTTGCTAAATAACTTCCTGAGAAATGACCGTAAGCTCCTTAATTGTTTCATTGTTGTTACATCTGTGATTATTCTTGCCCTCGACTCCTACCTATGCTTAGCCTTTTAGAATGAGTTTAAGGTAGAGATCAATATAAATGTATTTATTTCCTCTATTGCTTCCTGCCTTCAAATTCATCTAATATTTGCAATCTGTAAGCTCTACTGGATTCTGTGGAATTCTATTTACAGTAAATGTGCACAGGGTTTGGCTGCTTGATAGCTGTCAACCAGTGATATGTATTCTGAAATATATTCCCCACCATCACCAACCCAAATAAACTCTGTCAGGATGCAGACCTTATAGTAAATCTAGATAAATTTTGTCTAGTGTAAAATGAAATCTCTTCTTGTCCTTGAAACTCAGTATTGACTATTCCAGATAAGTTTGCTAATTGACTAAAATTTGTGTTGAAAAGCAAGGAGGACTGGTAACACCCAATAGAAAGGATGTAGAAAAGAGGCAATGCCATTTCCACATGGCATTGCTATCACACGATGGGGATGCGTTGGCAGTGGTCTACAAGTTGTGCTTTTGCACAATGTTGTCATGGTCCTGCTACCTGTGCATCCCCACCCATTGTAGTCATGGGATATTTGCTTAATGGAAAACATACGTTAAACGGCCCCAATCACGTGACGCTGCTGTCACTGCTAGCCGTGCAGAAGGGGCGGAAGCACAATCAGGTGCTGCCTTCCCCAGTGCAGCACAGGAAAGAGGCCAGCTGTGCTGCAGAAGGAGGGAGCGTGTCACTCGCACTCCCTTCCACAGGGAGCTGGCCAGGTGCAGAGGGGAGGGTTGACATTGTGCTTGCTTCCTGGCAAAGGCTCTGCCGGGACCACAGCGGGAGGACAATGGAAGGAGGTACAGTGCCGAAATGGCCGAAGTCTCTGGGTATTTTAAAAAGACAGGCTTTTCCCCTTCCAGTTAACCCAACTCATTTCTGGCTTTCTTCACGGGCTGATCAACAAAAATTACAACAGGAAACAAGTTACAAGTTGCTGTATCAATTATGTGGACACATATCTTACATAAAAATGCATATAAAATGTCTCCATTTTTAAAACACATATTAATCCAGATTAACTTATACAAAAACAAGATATAACTTACAGTACAACTTTAGAACTTCCAACGATATCTTTATCATAACTGCATGGAAAGGAGATATTGGAAAACTCAAGTGAAGTTTTAAAGTAGATGGATATACTCTAGGTCTGCCTTTAGATCCAAGGGGACTAATGTGTCAAGTCTCAATATCCAATCCATTTCTTTTTTCAAATAGTGTCTTCTCATTTTGGGAAAAAAAGTTTCTCAAACATCCAAAAGTACAGATCTTTAAAAGAGTAATCATGTTCCAGAAAATGGTCCCTTTGGTTGAAAAAGAAATGGATTGGATATTGAGACTCGACACATTAGTCCCCTATGATCTAAATGCAGACCTAGAGTATATCTATCTACTTTAAAACTCAAGTTTTCACATGGCCTTTAACTTTACATCTGATGTAGAATTATTATGATAAGAATATCTATGGTACACATTTTTTTTAAAGGAACAGTATAGTGCTCTGCCTCCTGCTTCTCAAACTAGCAGCTGCCAGGCCTAAGCTCAGAAAACATTCTTTTTGGAATCCCTGCAGGTAGTTTTAAAGTTGCATAGTAAGCTGTATTCTATTTTTGTATAAGTTTATTTAGACTAATAGATGTTTTTAAAACAGAGACATTTTACATGCATTTTTATGTAAGATATATGTACAAATAATTGATATAGCAAAATTGCAACTTGCTTCCTGTTATAATTTTTGTTGTTTGTGTATTGTCCCTTTTCTTTCTTTCATCTTTTATCAACCCCTGAAGAAGACCATTGAATGTTACTAGGCCAAAATGCATTGGGCTAACTGGAAGAATGAAATCATGTGGGGGGTTTTTAACATTGTGAGATTTTGTCTCTTTTCTACATCCTCCCAAAATTTTTGCTGAGCCTTATTTGTTTCCCAAGGTTATTTCTGTTTGGCCCTTCATAACAGTTCATTTCCAAACACATTCTTGAGCTCAATGGCTATATTATCCAAGGGACTGAAAGTCATAGTCCAGGAAACTAACTTTCTCAAAGATCCAATGTCTTGTACTCTAATTAATTATAGCCTTGCTTACTAAGTTCAAAACAAACCAGGATCCTAAACCATGGTTAAGAGCTGGCTTAAGTGTTCTGACTGGTTCTAAAGCTGGTAATGAGAAGTTCTCAGTCCAGAAAAAAATTGGAATTATGGTAAAATAGAGATTTTCCAGGTTTATTTTTGTCAAAGTCAATCTGAGTGAAACAATAACATCAAGCAGCTGTAGCTTGGGGACAGCAATAGCAGCCTCACAGCTGTTCCTTCTGAAACCAGCAGTTGTTTCTCTTTACTGGAAAACAGAGCTTTATTGGAGGATATGTTGCAGGCACCCTAAACTAACTGCGGCCTTAGATGTGGTGAAGGATACTGTGCCATCATCACATTCAAATAAGGTCGAACTCTCAATTCAGTTTTTATACATGGACCGGGGAAGGAGTTACATTTTGTCCTATAGCTAGGGCAGTAATGTTTTTTGGGCCAGAAAGCCAGTGTTGACAGTGCAAAGAGAAGGAGACCTGTGTATGCAGAGAAGGTTTATGCATAACAGTGACTTCATTAGTCAAGATATGTTAATCCAAACATTGTTGCTGGGAAAGCACCTGGTAGGCTTGCATTCACCCACAGTATCATTAGAACTTTAGAATACCAAATGCAGTGTTGCACCAAATGTTCAGATTGAGGACAGAACCATAAACACTGTTGCTATCTATGTTGTTATGTGCCAATAAATGACCAACCAATTACATTTATACTGGTATATGAGAAAGACTTCAATCTCTGCCCCATGAAATATTTCAATCCCACTGACCCTCTGTCTCCCAGTTGCCTTGTAATTTTGTCTGCAGACATTCTGCCTTGTTCTATAGCGTGAAACATCATCTGTGAAGGCTTCAATATTCTGTAAGCCAGTGGTGTAATTTCACAGAGTTATATCACCAATGGTGGTAGAGTTCAAAATTGTCTTGAATTCAAAATACAGTCATGACTTTAGCATTCGTGGATTTGATTATTTGTGAGTTATTTTATTTATTTATTTAGAAATTCTTACTGTATTTATCCTCCATAGAAAAATTACAGAAGTGGGCCATAGAGTTGTCCTGGAGGATCCAAACATTCCTAGAGAGAACACCTCTCTGGGCATTGCTAGGTCCTCCAGTATGACTGTATGGCCACTTCCACTAGAACTTGACCATAGAATCAGACTGGACAACCTAGAGATTCCTGGAGATGTGTTCTCAGGTTAAAAAAAATAGCATTCACAATTTTTATTTTTATTTGCATTTTTTCTACTTTCATGAAGGCCTTGTGCTCCTAGCCACCAGAAAAGTGGAAACTTGGCTATAGATTATGCCAATACTATGCTTTGCCTCAGATCAACTAGTAATACTGTCCATCAAACAGACACATCAAAAGCACCAACTTAATTACTGTTAAAGATTATTGGAAGGCACGAGCGTCCACTCTTCCTCACCTTCCACCAATTAAGTATGTAATCTCTTTAAATGATTATGTGTAAACCCTTTCAAAGGAGAAAGAGATTTCATTAAAATGACAGAAAGCGTATTTTCATAATGAAGTAATTATGAGCAACATTATAAAGTGCTGCTGCGGGAGAACCCTAAGCCTTTACAATTATAGGGCTAGTGCTTTTTTAATGCAAGAACAGCCAGCGGAAGAGCGGAAGCTTGGAGTAGGAAAGTGCTGGGCACTGAAAGGGTTAAAATTCTCTTTCCTGTGAGCCAAATTCCTTCCTCCCAAAGCTTCTATTTTTTGGGGGGGGGGGACAGAATTGGAGGCTTGTGGCATATACTCAGAGGCTTACATGTACTTAGCCTGAAAAGAATGAGCTGTTACAACCTGTATTCCATTTTTCACCATTGATCACACTGTGGTGTAGTCCTTTCTAGCAAGGGAAACCATTTGGGAATTCCATGCGTACTAGATGGGATATAAATAAGATAAATTCTTATTTAAAAGGGGAAAGCCATATGAGTAACTGTGACAAGTAATTTTTTTCCTCACCACAGAGTAGCAACCCCTTTAGTTCCTAGTGTTTCTCCAGACATAGCATTTTTTGTGGCACTACTTCATTTACAGAATTTGACACAAGGCATAGATGGGACCCAAGTCCATTTGTAACCCTCCCTCATTTCCCCTCTTCTCTTTTTTGCTTACTGTATAAAATCTATATTAAGGAAGGAAAAAATGGAGTAGCTGCAGAATGTCATTGGAGCAGTAGTGCCAGAAATGACTTGCCTGGAAGTGCTGCTGGTCACTTATATGTCTCACAAAATTCAAACACATGGCTGGTGACCATTCTGTAAGGAGTTTTATCCCAAATAAACCATACATTAAGGTGTAGTCTATGATTAATAGACTTTTGCAAAGATGACTCATTAAGATCATCTGAGAGAACAACCCATACTTGTAGTATTGATGAGAGTTTTTTGAGGACTAATAAGGACTATGGCTCAACCATTAAGCTCATATCCATTGCTGAAGACTTTTCCTTTTTTTTATAAAGAGACTTACACGTATCTAAAAAGGAGGGGAAAACTAGAATGTGTTCTCCTGAGGATAAAAAGGCTAGTGTTAATAATTAACAAGAAGAGTGAAGTGGAGTCAAATTAGCTGTAATAGAGCCCAGAGTGACTGTTAAAGTCAACTCTCATTATCAAAAAGCTCATTAGGAAATGAAGAGGTGGAAATCCCACTGGGTGGTACTCTAACTGAGGCCAGTAGCAGCAATAATTTTTCAGATTTCTTTGAAATGCATGCTTAGGTTAGCATACTGTAAGTGCAATTAATCTTCAGCCTTTGAATGGTGAAGAGTTGACAGCTGTATGTTGTTCTGTTCAGAGAACTTCCAGTGAGTCAAACTTCAGAGTTTCTAGATGTATTGAATATGAGTGCCAACTTGGGAAGAGATTTATCAGCTCAATAAAGTTCTCTGAACTAAAACTGTCATGTTAGAAATTGTGTGGAATAATGGATGTGTGTGGGTTCCAGCTTCCCTTGCTTTTGCACAGTTTCTTTTCCAGAATACAGCATTCATCCACAATGTGTCAAAGCTCAATTGCTTCAGTTGCCTTCTTGGAGGTTTTTGTGATTTATGTAATGCACATTTGCTTATACAAAAATGCACCAGCTTATTTTCACATAATCCTTGGAGGCTTTTTCTCTTTTCTCTTCTTCTTTTTCCTTCTCTTCTCTTTGCCTTCCTTCCTTTTGAATGCCAGATGACTACTAAGTCCAGACTTTAAATACAACATTTTGAATTGACGTAAAGAGTACCTGCCGACAATAATTCTTATTACTGTTCTACTTCAGATATATAGTGCTACACTTATGAAGAACTACTACCTGAAATCTTTCGTTTAGATGAATCAATGAAAATTCATTCTGTCAAATATAAGAAGTGTATATTACACTAAGGTTGGAGAAATTACTTTTGAGAATACAACTCATATAATTCCCATATTAGCATGATCGCTGGGAGGATTCTGGGAACTGTCATCGAAAAAAATGGCTTTTCCAAGTTCTGGTTATGTACAGTAGCCTTCATTACCATTATCTGTAAAGAATAGGATTTATACACAGTTTAAACAGTTTTTTTAACTGAAATGTATTAACCTACTTTCCCTGTTGGCATTAGTTCTTTCACCAAGCTTGGTATGCTGATACAGAAGAATTGGATATGCCTTATAAAGATTCTTCTAACATTAGCAGTGTATTGCTGTGCCAAAATGCTTTAAGTTTAGTGTAGTTGACGTGGTAAAATCACGGATCTAGACCAGCCTTTCCCAGCCTGATATGCTCCAAATGCTTAAGATTTATGCAGTTTCCATGATATTTTGTCTTTGGCTATGACTGCTGGACCTCATGGAAGCTTTAGTGCAAAACATCTAGGACCCACCAGATGCGGGGAGGCTATTCTAGCCCACTCATTGTTTACTGTACTGAGAGAGAGGTGTCTTCATTCGATGCTCTGAGATGTCTGAGCAATTTATACCATATCTAACTAATCCATTAGTACTATTTCTCATTCCTTTTAAAGCACCTCATCCAGAGACAGTCAGACATAACAAGTTCTGTCACTCAAAGCAACACATATGATTCAGACACTGTGCAAAGTAAACTTAGGTCTGAAGGTTGTGTTACTTTTTTTTTTTAACTGTACGTCCCAGGATCCCTCAGCCAACACAGAGTTAGAGAGTTGCCATAAAAAAGTAACTTCTCCAAGATCTACTAAGGTTACAGAATATTCATTCACATCCATATCATGAGAGAGAGGAGACAGTGTGCCTTTTCAATTAGATTTTGGCATTGGATATGGGGCATGCGTACATATTTGTTAATCAACTTATCTGCACACAGAAGCCTCTGTTGGCAACCTACATGCTGGCCTACATGCCCCCTGGATTTCAGAATGCAGGACATGTTTTCATATGATGAGTAGTTCTACATGGGCAAACCCTCTGCTGAACCAAAGCAGTGGTATGTCAGATGGGGGCAAAAATAAGGGATAAGCCTCATTCTTCTCTGTATACTAAATTGATACTGGGTATATGAATTATTCTTTAAAGATTTATGATTGGATCCAGACTTAGCCAGGCTTAGACATGACTTCTTAGTGCCATTGTTATACTAGCACTTGCACACTAATGTGATGCAACATTCTTCTCATGCAGGCCTCCCCAACAACCAAAGACATATTCCCCACAGTTCTCTACCACTCTTAACCAGGTTTTGGGAGGACACTGGAGGCTGAAGCAAGTGGGGAACAGAAGCAGTTCCTTCAGTGGAACCACCCTGTTGAATCCTGCTCACAGAGACTTATCAGTCATGCTTAATTTGTTCCACTGATCTCATTGGTTCTTCTCAAAGCCTGGCTAGGTCTTAATTCAACCCAGAAAGTGTAAAGAAAATTAATATTCTCTATTGTACATTAAAATTCAGGTTTGAGACAGCTGATTTTCATGGCATATGCTGCATTAGTTTATGCTTACCTTATTTTTCTTTTCCTAGACAGAAATATGTAATTTTGCCGATAGTTTATTTAAGTAGTCATATTAATTTTTTTGCCTTTTTTGCTAGTAAATCATTTTCTCCCAAGAGTGAGAGGATTTAGCGCAAAATGAAGCTTTGCTTGAATTAATGACTTTCTGTATAATCCACTCGAAATATTTCCCACATAAGTATATCTGAAATGAATAGAAGTTGTTCTGAAGTATTGTTTTAATACTGCTTGCATGATGGATAGTTCTCAGTAGATGATCCCAGTTTGTCCCACTTTGTTTAGGAAATTATACAGATTTAGAAGAAGAGCTATTCCCTTTCATAAGACAATATAATTACTTGGGGCAAGCTACCCTTTTGTTCAGAGAATGCCTAAGGAAAACCTTGACTTGTACCAATCTTCCATAGCACATTATTCTTTGCTTTTCATCGACTCTGTTCCAATTCCAAAACAGTAGCTTCAGAAAAGCATTTTTTTTTATTTTACTTCTCCACAAACTGTTTCAGTAATTCTTTCAGAGAACAATTACTAGATCTCTTTACATATCCACGATGGGTTAGGGGGTAATGTATCAATGAAATATTGCCAGCATAGTAATTTTGTTATCTCTGACTTGAGGAATGTCCGTGTTTTGTATAAGCTAGACATTAAGAGCAAATGAAATTGTTGTGGAAGGAATACCACTAACACCAATTGAAGGCACCTATCAGAATAGAGAGCCATGGTCAGTGGGTTGCATGCTAGTCAAACCCCTTTTAGGTATAGCCTGCACCATCTTTTCCTTCCAGCTCAACCAATTAGCTAGATGACAAAAGAGAAGAGAAAATACTCCTCCACCACTGCTGTTTTCAGTGCTGGCACAGTGATCTCTGTGGGAATAACAGTGGAGAAAGTACACTCTCATTGTAGATTGCTGATAGCATGGAGGCAAAAACCTGTACCCACACTCAAGACCTTCAGCACAAATTCTCTTTTCCCACGTTAACAGATTTTTTTGAGGAGAAATCTCTAATAAAATCACTGTCCCCACCCTCACCAACTGGAACTGCATTTTATCCCTGCCAGCCATTTGATCAGCAAGTGCACTGTTTTTCCCCGGCTAATAATGGCAAGAAAGGAGATTTTACTTTATTTTATTTATATGCTGCCCTGTCCATGCAGCTTATTTGAGGGTTGAAATGCTTCCTTTACCCCACCACCAGAGCTTAGAAAAGTTGCTGGTTTTGGAGCACACTTCCCAAAACTCTCCACTTTTCCAAAGTTCTGACTTCAGAATGTTAAAGACTATTTGCCAACTTTCTAATCCTTTCTCGTTGGAAAAAAAATGACAAATTGTCATGGAATATTTTTCCCCCTTGGGCAAGAGCAAAAGGACCATCTCCTCCTCTTTTTTTCCCACAGCAGCAATGGCCAAGACATTGGGGTTTATGTAGACAAAGCCACATTTTGTACAAAAAAAGAGTATATTGGAGAAAAAAATGTATTCTAATAAATATTGTCAGAGAGGATACTTCATGATATTTTCATAGTAAGGTGCTAAACTGCTTTTTTTAAAAAACTCAAAAATATCTGTGGTCTCCAAGAAAAGAAAGAGTCTTTAAAAATAGTTGTTGTTGTTTTCATGTGCAGAAACCAAATAACCAAAGCATCCTTCTCTTGACCATTACTCAGCAATCTCTAGTGAGAATGCTGTTGCTCTGTCAGCATCAATGGTGCAAAAGGAAAATTATCTGAGGCTAAAGCCTAATCTCCAATCTTTAGATCTCACTATTTTATATAAAATATATTTCGCATATTTGTAAAGAATCTGTATACCCTTTACATGGAGTGTAAATGTTGCTATTCTTGTGCACGTCCCTACATTTAGACTTGCAAATCCAGTCTACTGCATTTCTGCCTAACATATTTATAATGAACCATTTCTTGTACTGTGCAAACACTAATAAGAATGTTTTGTTTGGGACACTGACATATAATCTGATTATAAGTGACTATTTTAGCTGATTTAGTGTACTGCCTAAGAATATTAGCTGCAAAGTTTTGGTCCCAATATCTCATGATTCATAAACTCATTACACCAATGAACAGGCACTCTTTAAACAAGTGTTTTGCATGGGATTGGTGGAAGAGACAGAAAAAGGTGAGATGAGGTCTTTGGGGTTAAAGCTGATTGTTTGGCTGCACTATTTGAATGTTTGCTTGTGTGTTTTTATGTGATTTGGGCTCTGTATTCTGTGTGACCACATGGTCTAAGTGGGGAGGGGCTTCTGCTGAGTCACTTGCTAGGTTGGAGTAGAGCTAGCAGCTACTTGTTCTCTGTATACTTGCTCTCACAATATCTGCAAACAGGACCTCGGAGAACAGGGAGATGAAAAGAGGCATTTTGCATGGATGTTTCACAAGGGAGCTTTATCAAGAGGTCCAGAGTGCATGGGATGTCTGAACATGGATTGTTAGGGAGCTACTGTAGGGACCTGCAGCATATGTGCTGTGTTTGTTTTGTTTTCTTGCCTGACAATGTGGATAGCTATACCACCAGCAAGTGCAAATGGGATACCCTACCAGAAGAGAAGGTGCAACAGCTTGCAGTATAGACTGAAACATATCAGGGAGGATGAAGCTTTTTTGAACAGATCAGATCAAGTCTTTCTAGAAAATAAAGGGGTTGTCTCAGGGGAGGAGATCAATTTGCACAGAAGACAGGCACCTAGAAGAATGTTACACACAGAGTTAAAACTGTTATCAACCATGCTGCTTGTTTGGAACTACACAATCTGTTCCAAGCTCTTTCCCTGATAACGGTGATGAAGCACAAAAACAGGGGCAACAGTTTCGGTCCTCAGGGAGAATTGAAGGCAGCATTGGAGGGTTCTGTTGATAGAAGCATTCTTGTCAGTTCCCAGAGGAAGAAGAGATACTTGGTGGTAGTAGGTGATTCCCTGCTGCGCAGAACAGAGGCAGTGGCATGTGGATCTCTCAAGAGGTGATTGTCTCCCAGGGTGAAGATTCATGATGTAATTGAGAGGTTGGTAAGATTTATAAAGCTCATCAATCATTCCACTTTCCTTCTGATCCACACTAGAAGAAATAGCCTTGGACATAATGCAAGGGACTGTGAGGCTATAGACAGGAAACTGAAGGACCTTCAGGTACAGATCATTGTTTCATCACTCTTTCCTGTGGAGAACATGACCCAGGAGGAGAAAGAAAAAAACTAAAACTGCCCCTATAGATGGTGCTGTTGGGAAAGATTGGGCTTCTTGGACTATGGTCTGTGCTTTCCTGAAGAAAGACTTTTGGCAAGAAATGATATAAATGTAAGGTTTAGGCAAGAAAAATGAAATACGCAAATTCACTGGGCTTGAAAATAGGACATGTGAAAAGCATTTGGGGTCTCAGTAGATCACAAGCTAAACATGAGTCAAAAATGAGATGTGGGAGTCAAAAAAGCCAATGCAATTGTAATCTGCATCAACAGCAGTAAAATCTCTAGATTGAGGAAAGTAATGGTATCTATTGTTTAAGACACCACAATCCAAGTAAGATATTGACAAGCTGAAACATGTCCAGAGAACAATGTCTGAAAGGTAAAAGGTCTGAAAACCAAGCCCTATGAGGAATGGCTTAGGGAGCTGTATATGTTTAGCCTGGAGATGAGAGGATTGAGAAGTGACATAGTAACCATCTTTAAATGCCTGAGTGATATCTCACAGAAGATGGAGCAAACTTGTCTGTTCTCCAGAGACTAGGACACAAACCAGTGGATTCAGATTTGTACTACAGCGGGCATTTTTCTAAGAGAGAGTACAGTGTTATGTTTTTACACACTCTGTTTCCCTCTTTATTCCCTTGCTATATCATAATGCCAGCACCTACAATCCTGTCCATGAGGCTTCGTTAAAGCAAATTCTTGGGATGGGGGTGTTACAACAGGGTAAAGTGCTCAGACTGCTCAGGCATCTTCAAAATGCTTGCACTGATTTTTTCTTAAAAAATTGTTTGTTTGTTTGTTTTGATATCCAACCATGGAACAACAAGACCAGACCCAGAAAGCTGGGTTAAATAAGGGCCACTTTATTTGACCTAACCTATTTAAGTTGTGTTGGGCTGGAAATGCAGATCCAGCTAAGGCTGAGTGACACCTCAGCTCCAAGACCAATCCAAATACTTGGGTTGCTCCCAATCTGGCCATAATTGGAAGGCAACCAAGGGAATTCCCACCCAAGCCACAGAACTCTACAACTGAAAGCCCGAATCTCAGGTTAGCCTCAAGGATAGCCTTCCCCACCCCAGGATGTGGAACTCTAAAGAGGAAGTCCAGAGTCCTATCCTACACCAAAAGAGTGCCAAAGGTGAACACCGAAGTCTTATTTACTCCTCTCACTACCTGCTACAGACAAGGGACAGGTGTCTGCTTAGTCCCTTACCCCCACCAGCCCAGCCAACATGACCCTCAACCCCTATTGTAAATTCCGCAAGAACAACATATTCCACTATTCTGGCAAATGAATAGCATTGTAAAGCTCTGGCTGCCAGAAAACTTAAGTTAGGATGTGAGAGGAAGTGGCCCAACCTCCTACCCCTGGGCATTGCAAAGCTCCCTATTCACCTTCCTACGTGGGCATGATCAGTGTGCTTCTGATCACCTACTCTCTGCCAAACTTGCTGGGGCAAAATGGGGAATATCAATGACAGACAAAATGAAGTAGACAGGCTGCATCATAGCCTAAATTGGCCTAAGATACAGAGCAAAACAAAAAATGGTGGCACCCACTTTGTTCCATCACAAAATGGTCCCCACAGCAGACACACTACAAAATGGCAGCCTGCAGCAAACGTACAAAAAAATGGTCACACCCAGATAACAATAAGGCGACATGCCACAAAATGGCTGTGCCCAGATAAGAAACAACATGGCAACACATTGCTATTCAGACACAATGGCTGCACCTAACTTCATAAATGTCCACACTCAGTGATGCTCCAAATTGGCTGCCCCCACGTATCATGCACCAGTATGGTCTCCGCAAACAACTACAGCACAAAATAACCACCAGCAATTCAAAAAGGCTGTATGTGAGAAAAATAAATGGGCATGGACACTCAACAGAGCAAAGCACCCACCCACCTACAGTGTGTGGACGTGTTGCAAAACCCCAAAGGCCCTGGCAAGAAATATGCACCAACCATCTGAATAAACAAGTAATAAAAGCACCAGCAAAGGCACTTGTGCTAGCCACACACACCTATCAATGGGAACTCATTACCACCCATAAACACACATGTGTTCCAAAACACCACTATCAATACCTGCATTTGTGAAATGAGGATTTGTTACACCAACATGCACACACTCCACTCTAATAATCCAGTAATCAGATAATGAAATGCAGGGAGAAACATGGAACGCAGAAGGCCACGCACTCACATACACACACCTGAAACCATATGAGAGAACAAAAAGCAAGGAGAAAGGACACACAGTAAGAATAACCAAAGCTCAATAGGGCTGATGAACTTTTAAGGCACTCCCATGGCCTTATGGGCAACAACCTTAGCCACCCACCACAACCTAATTGCAATAGCCCCAACCCACTAATCACTAAATTAAAGTTCTGACTAATAAAGTAAGTCAAATAAGTAAGATGCCATCCTACGCCAACAGATAAATAACAACAGCATTGTGTTGTTCTCGCCATCCCACTGTTAATCCAGCCTATCAGATCTCCCTCAGTCATGATGTCCTGAACTCCCACATTGTGAAGATCCAAAGAGACACATGAGGGAGTGAGCAGGCCTTAAATAATCCCTGACTGCACTACCCTCATATTACCTGCAGCATCCTTTGTTAGGCACAAAGCCAGCTGGTATCAAACTCCTGTCCTCTCCCACAGCATCTTAGACCACGTGGGTTCAGGTACATTTCTCTGTACTATGTCCTTGTTTTTCTGTCTACCATAATGGGCTGATCACTAGCTTAGGCTAGAGATCCTTTCTAAGTTAGAGCATAGGTACAAAATCCAAAATCCATTACCCCTACTTATGCATCCCTAAGTATTTGTAGCTGGTTGGTGCTGAAAGCCTTCACAAAGATACTGCCTTCCCAGAAAGGTGTTGTGGAAAATAGATTGTTGGTCTAATCCCATGTCCTTTTACCATTTCCCCTTCTGTTTGAATCCTGCTATAAGAAGGTTGACTAAGAGGCTTTTATAGGAATAGTAGGCCTGTGCCATATCACCTGCTATCAGGCTATAAAATTGGCCTGTTCGCTTTGAAAGCCCTACTTTTGAACTTTCACAGCACTTGTAACAAGGTATATTTACGTGACAAAACAAGGCAGCATTCTAGAGGAACCTAAAATTGCTATGAACAAGGAAATGCCATTCTTGGTCCTTCCATTAGCAATCAAAAATAACCTTGGAATTTTTTTTTTTTTTGCTTTGTTGGGGGGGAACAAACCAGAGAAGCTGCCTGCTGCCCAGCAACAAAATTAATCATGGTTTGTTTTTAGCCCAAATGTGATCTAACTGTGCCCTCAAATCTGGATTTATTTATTTTTGGCCCTTGATCCCTCTAGACAGCCCCTTTTTTGAGCCAAGAAAAGGGACCTCCTGCATTATGTAGTACATGTGTCAAACACAAGGCCTGTGGGCCAAATCTGCCCCCCCCCCGGCCATTTCATGTAGCTCTTGCACATCTTCTGCAGCTGTAGCACTGCCCTTGCCTGGCAAGCCTGATCCCTACATTGCGGGCCCCCAGCTGCCAGTATTCTGAAGAGGGGTCCAGCAGCTAGCACTTGTGATTTACTTCTACTTCTGACTGATCCTCTTTCTAAGTCTCAGTGTCAAAGCATTGCCATGTGTTACCATGGCAACACTGCGCAGCTCACGAGAGTTGGGCAGAGGAGCAGTCAGAAGTAGAAGTAGATCACAAGTGCTGGCTGCTGGGCCCATCTTCAGAATACAGGCAGCTGCATGGCCTGCAATATGGGGAGCAGGCTCACCAGGTACAGAGAAGGCCAGGAGGGCAGAAAGAGCCACAGGGGAGGGGAGAAAGAGGCACAGAGAGAGCCTGGGGACAGAAAGAGGCAGAGAGAGGATCTGGAGGGCTGAAAGAGGTACAGAGAGGGTCTGGGGAGCAGAAAGTGGCTCAGATTATTACTAAAACCAGTAATAATGAAATGCAGAGGCAATTATTTAGTATGATAAAAGAATAGATACATGAATATAGTCTTACAGATACAACCGGCCCTTTGAGGGCAACCATAATGCTGATGCAGACCAAGATGAAATTGAGTTTGACACCTCTTATGTAGGTGGTTGCAGTCAATGGCCTGTGAGGCCCCTTCCAGCAACATGATTTTGTGAATTAATTGCCTTCCTGGAAACATCAAGGTGGAGCAATTCACCTTTTGAGCAAGCTGATTGACACACAAATATACACTGTATAGTACTGTAAAAAAAAAAAGAAAACTCTTTTCCAAACCAGTAGACTTGTGACCATTTTCAGTTCTTCATTGGTTGAAGGGGCATTTTAGCAACTCATGTGATCTCTGCAAGGAAGACAGGGCAGAAAATTAGCTCTCAGACCTACTGCAGTCGCTTGCCCTTTTTTCCCCACTCCTGGCTAAGTGATCAAGCAGTGTGTGTACTGTTTATTTATGACAGGTTTTCCATGGGATTCTGTGTTGTTATATCATACAAATGAATCCACTGAAGAAGAAGAAGAAACCTTTTCAAAAGTAATTAGTAACAGTTACCATCCCCCAAGAAGTTGTTAGTATTATCGGTACATTTTAAAAAAATGCTAACTTTTCCTAAATTAACTAGGATCAGTGCCTTTTAGTAAATATTGGCCACTTCCGCACTATGCTTTTATAGTGCTATTATTCCACTTTCAACGTCTTGTGGAATTCTGGGGTTTGTAGTTGACTGAGGCCAAAGAGTTCTCTGGCTGAACATTCTAAATGCCCCTCCCTAAACTGCAAACCCCAGGATTCTATAGGATGTTGAAAGTGGAATAATAGCACTATGACAGTGTAGTGCAGAAATGGCCATTGAATGCTGCAAGCCACTGGCCTGCAGATACATAGAATTTATTTACCTAGTCATGTCAACACCTTCGCTGCAGGTCTCAAGGCACAGCACAAGTCAGCACATATGATAGTCCTCCAATGAGACCACATCCCTGCAACTATAAAAGAGACTTAAAAGATACATCACATAAGGAGTGAAATTAACCCTTTTTAAGTAACAATAGTAATGTAATGTACAGAGTCAGTGTGATATAATGGCTTGAGAGCTGCGCTAGGACTGTGGAAGACCGAGGTTCAGCTTCCCATTTGGCCATGGAAACCCACTGGGTGATCTTGGACAAGTCATACTCTCTTAGGCTAAATGGAAAGCAGTGAGAAACCTCCTTTGAACAAATCTTGCCAAGAAAACCCTATAACAGGATTACCATAAGTCGTATACCAACAATAGGTATTGCAATGTAATTATAGCTTGGTGTTTGGGAGAAAGAATGTATTACAAGACACCAGTTATTTGTCATTTCTGTCAAGCTCTGAATCAGGTAACCTTGTCCATTTCTACTGAACCTTATGTTCCAAGCTCCAGTTCACGCTGCACAGTTCAAGTATGTATCTTTCACAGCAACACCTCTAGTTCTGTCAGCTGCATACACAAGGCATCTACTATGACAGTTAAGTAAAGATTCTTTCCATCACTGGGATGGGGAGACCTATTATTTTTTACAATGAATACGATTTTCAAATAGCAACGAAATTAAAATAGGATTTTTTAAAAAAAAATATTATCAAGAAGAAAGCATGGTCGAAGGTATTTAAGCAATCACATAGGCTGCTGTCTTAACTTGGAACCTTTTCAGAGTTCTCAAAATGAATGTGCATGACCACTGAAGTGTGTCCTTGTTTTCACATAGGCTACTTAACACACTCGTAAGAGTTGTCAATGAAAAGGGCCATAGCACATTTTAGCTACTTGAGCCAGGAAAAAAAATGGGGGAAACAAGTTAAGGCAATGTAGGAGTGAACAACCACGCCACATCCATTTCCTGAGCTAGGTTCCCTTAAGACCTTGGCTCAAGGTCCCACAAGATGTGGAAGCCAAGAATGGTTTGATGAAGTGGTTGGGTTCAGGGAGAGGTTGAGAATAAGAGGGCACAGAAGAGGAGGGATGGAGTAATGTCTTGTAGCGGGAAGAACCCTAATAGTTGCTAGCACTTACTAGCAGGTGCACTGGGGCCTGTGCTGCTGCATTGGGAGAATGTCCTTTGCTAAAAGCAGTGGGGAAAAAAATGAAGCACAAAGCCAACATTAAGTTAGTTATAGTGGCAGACTCTGCCCTGGTGTGGTTTTGCTTTCTTTTGACAATTGGAACACATTGCTTTAGTTAAAGTTTCATTTAAATATTAACGTTAGGGAAGCATATAAAATAGAGATGGGCTGTTATGACTGCAGTCTCAGAGGTACTTACTCCAAGGGTGTGCCCCAATGACGCTGGTGGAAATCAACTACTCAGTCACTGTGTTTAGGACTGAAGTGCAATCATTGCAATATGGTGCTTAACCAGATCTTGAAATCATTTCTCTGTGCAGGGAGGCTCGAGGATTTCCCAACTTCCCAGGCCACTTGTCATAGTTACTGTGGGATTCAGGGTACTCTAGGTGAAAATGTAACTTCTCATCCTTTGCACTACATTCTGCTAGTACAGGCAGAAGCATTTGCATGGTTTGATTCTGCTTCAGTTTAATTTGGTTTGGTTTGGTTTATATCCAGTCTTTTTCCCAAAACAAGTAGTCAAGAAAAGTCACAGGGTTAAAAACAGACACACATAAAAACAGAATAGGTTATAACATTAAAACAAAACTAAGCAAATTATGCTAACAGTCTATTGTGTTGTAAAGTGACTGAACACATTAATAAAAAGTACAGAAGCCACCCATTAAATGTCACTTTTTTCAGCAGGTCACTTTTTTCAACCAGACTTCTTACCCTTTCTTTCTCTCTCATGTTCTCCAAGGACAAGCATTTGACTACTTAGGTTGTTCTGAGTTGTCTGCTTCATCTTTTCAGTACAGACTTATTTCTTGTAATATTTGAGCAACACCCAAAATAACATGTGTTTACTTTTATAAGTGTGAAGCTAAGGGGCAAGGAATAGACATTTTCATGACCAATCTTACTAGTCATTGGCTAGTAAGATTTCCAAGTTATACCAAAAAAATCTAGGTTTGTGTTTTTCTTGTTCTCCATCTCCTCCACTCTTTGAATGATGTACAGATCTTTAGTTAAAATATGTAGACAGTGGCTGCAATCAGAGCTTAGTCTTAGATACTGTCATTTCCCACTCCTTTCCAACGTCCTCCAGGAGAAGAGGTTGAAAGAAATACCTTCTGGTTTTGATGATTCATAATTTAGCATTATATTTGAATCTGAATATATTCTGGTTAATCCATTAACAAGATCACTTCACACAATGATTTATGAAGCTGATTTGTCTTAATGAACCAAAGTTACAATTAAACATAGTTTAGGATTTACATGTAGCTCTAAATTGTAGTTGCTTGAAAATGAAGTTTAAAACTTCCAGTCATCTTCTTGCAGTTGTGGAGGGGGAGGTAGCACACAAGTCTAAGTCCGCTGATAAGTCAAAGGTTATTGTTAGGTCTAGTTAGTGTTTCTGTGTTTTTTGTGATGGTAAAGTGAGTTCTAACAATGCCTTTCTTTGCTAGAGATCTTCATTCTTTTTATGAGCATCAACAAACATAGAATTAAATTTGCCAAATTGGCTACTATACTAAACAAAATAAAGAAACTCTAGATTACAGCCTATGAGAAAATTCAATTAAATGCATGCTTTGATTTCTATTTATTGATGTGTTATTACTGATTAAGGTTTGTTGAGTGACTTAGTTTTTTTCATTGATTCCGTCTAGATCAGTTCCCTTCCACTATTGCAGGAGCTATGCACATAAAGAGTTTGAAGGATTCATTGCTATGGCTTTGTAAAGCTTGTTCGAGTAATAGAAACCAATAATCTTACTAGACTGAACAGGTGCCAAGACTGTTTAGATCCCGTATGATGAGTCTGCAACCCTCCAGAATTGGTTAGATTACAATGCCCGTCTGCCCCAGCCAGCACAGCTAATGATTAAGGGCCATAAGAGTGGTACTCTAACATGGGTGGTAGTCCCCACTCCTAATTAAGATGTTTTATTAAGTAAATGTACATCGTGTGTGAATGTGTTTCTCTTTGCTGTCATAGTATCCATATAGAAGGGATAAAAACTCTACACCTTCCATTGTGTTCAAAAGCTATGATAGTATAGTCCTGCTGAAGTCAGTAGATGTAAGCAAAAATTACTGGATTTGGGACTGTATTTTGCATTTTCAAAAGAAGGAAAAAATCACTTACAGAGTAGTCCTTTTATGTTTACTTAGAAATTCCATTGAGGTTAGTAGCCAAAATCCGAGTTTTAATTCCAGCTAGAATAGGCCCACTGAATCAGTGAAAACTTGGTAGGTTCCATTGATTCAATGTGTCTACTCAGTTTAAGCATATTCAGTAACAGTGTCAATGTATATTCTGGCCCCAGGATCAATTCCAACCTTATCACATTATGGCACCATCCCAGCATGGGGACACATTATTGCTAGTCCACAATGCGT
Organism: Cyclura pinguis; assembly: GCA_030412105.1. Lineage (NCBI taxonomy): Eukaryota > Metazoa > Chordata > Lepidosauria > Squamata > Iguanidae > Cyclura > Cyclura pinguis. The sequence continues at coordinate 78,015,013 of CM059603.1, read as the reverse complement.
GTCATTGCACAACGTCGTTGCAATCCCACTGCTGTTGCATCCCCAGCCATCGTGATTGTGCTGTATACCATTACCAGAAAAAAATCTGATAATGGTCTCCCTTTGCATAATGATCCCATCAGGTGCTGGTGTGCAGGAAGGGCAGAAGTGTCATCAAGTATTTCCTTCCGCGATACAGCACAGGAAGAGGCCAGCTGTAGTGTGGAAGGAAGGAGCATGTCTTGGATGCTATCCACCTGCTGGCAGCTGATCAGTATGGTGGGGAGCATTCAGGTCCCAATCGTATGGGATTGGGATGACATAGGAGAGCAACATAGTGTGATAAGGGCCAGTCATGTACTGGCCTTTTTCTGGATCACATCCAATCTCTTTCACTAAAACATTTGGTAAATTTACAAAACACCAATAGTTCAGTCTTTTAAGACTAGTTACACCAAATGTGTTAGTGCAGTGCCTGAATATGTTTTGCTAGAAGTGTATTAGTGACCCTGGCAGGCCAGCATCATGCAACATAGCATGCTGTTACTATTATATTGCCCTCACAGCAGATTTGCAGATAGATATACCAGCACAAGTATTCACAATGAAAGTGTAAGTAATCTATGATGCAAAAGAAATAATTTCACATTCTTTCATCTTAAACCTGTAGTGACAAAAGGTAGGGTAAGTAATTGCAAACTCTTTGTTTTGTTTCTTTTTTTCTCTCCTTTTCTCTTGTTCTTCAAGCACTTTTGTGCAATGGGAAGTTTCACAAGCACTTGCAAGAGGTTTTTGTTCCCTTGGTCATCCGTTACATTGATCTCATGGAATCATCCATTGCCCAGTCCCTTCACAGAGGTCTTGAACAAGAGTCATGGCAGCCTGTCAAGTAAGTGTTTCTGGAAGGCCTAAGCCCACTATTCTAATAAGATCTTAAGTCCCAATTTGGTTTGTGGTACTCTTTGATACTCCTTTTTTAAACTCTCTTGTATTATTGTACTCCTGCATTGTTTATTTCTTCACAGGACCATCACCAACAGTCTTCCCAATGTAGCTCTTCCAAAAGTTCCAAGTTTGCCTCTTAATCTTCCACAGATCCCTAGTTTTTCTACACCAACCTGGATGGCTTCTTTATATGATTCCACGTGTGTATTCTTGATCGATCTTTAAATGTTGAGTGTGTGTGTGTGTGTCTGTTTTGGCTCTGCACGGCCTTTCTGGTGTCATGTACAGCTGTATTTGGACTGCATGGTGTTTGTGATCATTTGGTTAGAAATTACTGCTTTTTGGTTGAGAGCCAAGCATGGAATGTCATCAAGTTGTGCTTTTTGGTGTGTAAAATCTCAGTAGGATGTTGCTTAAAATTAACTAGGCAAAGGTTTGTTATGATACACTTAGCAGTCATCACCCTTAATTACATAATTGCACTTATTTAGTTAATAAGCAATGTGGAAACACTTTACTGTATTTGTGTATGGGTTTTTAAAAATGTCAATAGCTCTTTGTGTTTTGGCATGCTATTACTAATCCACTGCATGTGCCAAAGAATTTTGAAAACAGAAAATAGCAGCAATTGGTTACATTATTTTATGAGACTTTTATGAGAGTCTTCACGTAGTGCTTCCAACATTAATAGAGTTCAGCTTCCACTTAATTAGACTGTGGCTGTCTGAGGTTCCTTCTCTATTTAAAGAAATAGTAAAGAACAGGATTTTGTACTTTACATGAACAACTTTATAATTATGCACTATACATTACAGCAGAGGAAAATTATGGGCAGATTTTAAAAGAGCATTCAGCAAGTAGAGGATTGTTCATAGAAACATAAGAAGAAAAGGGTTTCTCATCCTCTTATGACCTATCTTTTAAACTAGCACTGCCTCAAAGTATGTAATTAATATATGAGCAATATACAATTTCTGGTTCCACTATTCTCTGCAAGCTTTGTTTTAACATTTCTTCTACTGCTGACATACAGAGGAGAGTGACATTGCTTACCTAACCAAAATGACGTCATCATAGAATAGATTGGGAACCTATTAACAATCAACAGGGTTTGCACAAGTTAAAAGAAAATTCTTGAATATCCAGGAGACATTCATGCCTGACTAAATAAAACACCATAAAAAGAAATATTTTGTCTTGTTACATTGTGTTTCAAGTCTCACTTCTGCTTACTCTATAGGAGAAACTTGATAAGATACCAGACATGAGACTAACAATTGTAGTAGTTTAAGTATGCTTGTTCATCAATAGAAGGGAAGCCTTACAGATGGCTAAAGGAAGAGAATGCTTGCGATGAGCACACCGTGGCCACAAGAGGCTTCTTCCTTGTTGCTACCCATCTTCTAAAGGTGGGTAGAGAGAACGTGAAGGTTCTCTGAGCAGGGTCTCTAATGTAGATTTTAATAGGTGAGCAAGTTTGAGTTGTTTGAGAAAGTCTTTCTGGTATCCAGCCCCAGGCAGTTGAAAGCTTTGGAATTTAAAAGAATAGTGTTGTGTAACCTCTCATTTTGTCAGTGAGGGATAGTGAGACTCACAGCTGCTTTGCAACGGAGGGACCAAAGGTAGAAGCACCGTGGATTTTCCCTGGTAGAGGTACCAAAGCCTTCTACCCTGCAAGCTAGACAGCTTCCCTAAAGTGAGATGGTTGATATTGACCATTGCTAGTACTGAATTAAAATTCAGCTATCAGTCCGGACATTTCATAGGTGAAATGGAGTGAGCAGAGGTAGTTTGTCTGATCTTTTTTACCTCAAATAGTAATATCTTATTAGGAGTACAGTCCTCCCTCCACATTCATGGATTTGACCTTCACGAATCTGATTATTCACAAAGCGCGCACATGCCTTCCCTCCCTTTTCCTCCCCCCATTCCCTTGCCTTTTGTGCAGGCATGCTGTCCCTTCCTTCTCTACACCCAGGCAAAAGGCAAGGAAAGAAGAGGGGGGAGCATCACATGCAGAGAAGGAGGGTGTGCACATGACTCCCCGCCTTCCCTAGTCTTTTGACTGTGTGTGCCCACCTTCCTTCTTCATGCCCAGGCAAAAGGCAAGGCAATGGAGGGAGGAGTCCCAGAAGGGAATAGGTGGGGAACATGAGGAGGAGTTATTCACTGTTTTTCCACTTTCCTGAGGGTTCTGTGCCCTGAACCCTTGCAAAAGTGAGAGGCCATTGTATATCTCATTAGGAGGAGGGAGCGGGCTTGTTTTCTTCTGCTCCAGAGACTAGGACAAGGAGTGATGGATTCAAGCTGCAGGAAAGGAGATTCCACTTGAATCTCAGGAAGAATTTGTCTGGCAGTGGAATATGCTACCTCAGAGTGTGGTAGAGTCTCCTCCTCTGGAGGTTTTTAAGCGGGGGCTGGATGGGCATCTGTTGGGAATGCTTTGATAGGTGTTCCTGCATAGCAAGGAGTTGGACTCGATGGCCCCTGGGGTCTCTTCCAACTCTATGATTCTGTATGTACAGAGGAAAAGGCAGGTTAGCAGCTGCTGCACATGGTCCAGGACTTAAGTACATATTGTGGACCATGTGCAGCAGCTGCTAACCTGCCTTTCCCTCTGTATATATAGAATCATAGAGTTGGAAGAGACTCCAGGGGCCATCGAGTCCAACCCCCTGCTATGCAGGAACGCCCATCAAAGCATTCCCAACAGATGCCCATCCAACCTCTGCTTAAAAACCTCCATAGAAGGAGACTCTACCACACTCTGAGGTAGCATATTCCACTGCTGGACAGCTCTAACCATCAGGAAGAATAACTGTGGTGGGATAAATAACACACCCCAAAAGGTAAGGGAATCCAAAATGATGCATCATTTACTAGTAATTATGGTTATTGGAATCCACATGCCCATCCGTTTGGGACAGTTTGTCTCCCAGTTTTCAGCTTGTGTTACCCATAAAATAGGATGATGGAATGGATTTTTCCAAAGGAAAACAATGGTTGCAGCTTCTTGGTGCAACCATTGTTTTCCTTTGGAAAAATCCATTCCATCACCCTATTTTATTGTCCTACTCCTGCTATCAAATGAGGTATGTTGGATCCCTATATCCAGTTATGTCATGAATATGTCTGGCATTTTATTCCTTCCCTTGCATGAACACTGAAAACAAAGCTGAATCAATGATGGAAGCTTCATTTGTCGGAGTCATTTCTTGATACTGCAGTTACAGCAAAGTTCGTGTCCTAGATTTAACTGAGTTTTTGGCATCTCTGTTCAGGATTGACTCTCAAAGGGTGCCTGGCAAATACTTCATACTACATTTAAAATACAACAAGATTAATAAGAATAGTTATTGAAATAACCTTTCTCTGTACCACTGTGGAATGGCTAGACTATAGGGAAATTACTTTCTTTAACAATTCTCAGAGTTATAGCTCCTTGTTTAATATGTTTTGTCATGTGTAAACTGTTTTTTTAAATCTGTAATTCTTTTAAATTGTTTTCAGTGTTTTATTTGTATTTAAATGCATGTTAAGTACAAACATATACCTCCCAGAAAAACCATACCAATTAGACTATCAACTAATTCTGCAGATTGCAGGTATTATTCTGTTTACTTCCTTACTTTCTTACTTACTTAATTATTGAATTTATATGCCTCCCTTTCTCCCAAGGTGGCTTCCAGAAAGTTAAAAAACATTAAAAGCATTTAACAATTATAATATTAAAAGACATATAAAATTATAAAACTTACAATAAATTTTAAAAACAGCTAATAAATAAGTAAATAATCTCCAGCTCACCCATTAAAGGCCTGCATAAAAGGAAATGTCTTTGCCTGCCTACAAAAGGAAAGCAAGGTGGGGCCAGTCTACTTTCCGCAGAAGGAAGTTCCACAGGGTAGGATATTAGATATTCGCCAGATATGCCTTTACATATTTTCTTCAGATAAAACTAGTTTGTTTGTTTGTAATATTTATATGTCACCTTTCTCCCAGAGTGGGACGGAGGGTGGTTATTTGATCATTTTTTTAAAAAAAATCTAAATAGCTTCCAGATTTTGATAGGCATGAAGTTTTGCAATACTGGCTCTATATTTTGAGGATCCCTTGGCACAGTTGTTCTTAGTGCGCTCCCATTCCCAAGTGTACTTCTCTCCTCCTAGCTACTATTGGTGCTGTTCATCCACATGCCTCCCCTTTTGTGTCCAGTCTATACCACCTTGCAGAGAAAGAGAAACAGCAAATACCAAGGTTGTTGCTCCTTTCTCTTCATCCCTCCTCTGCTTCCTTGATCAGAGAGGGAAGGTAAAAAAGCAACAATAGCCAGGAAGAGAAGTGACTGGGAGAGGATGCTGAAGGGCTTCACAGAGGAGCTCTTGCTGGAGCACAGGCTTCAGCAGTTGCCCAACAATACCAATCCCTGACTCTAGCCCCAGCGTTGCATGTAGAACATTATATCAGCATCATTGGCATAGCAGTAGATTTGCACAACTAAAGTGTAAGCATTATGAGTGTGTGTGGTTGTTTTATTTGGAGTCAAAGCATTAGTCTACCTTGTCCAGTTCTGTTTTCTCTGGCTGGCAGAACTATTCCTTAAATTTGTTACCTTATCTCTTGATTCAGAAATGATTGAGGTGGAGTGTGAAACCTTCTGCATACAATGCATGCGCTTTTCTTCTGTAGTCTGGCTCCTATAATAAAACTCATTCTCAAAACTTCACATTTAATTTAGCCGCAGCTTATTTACAATCTTCTAGTACTCAAAGGAGGCAAAGAAATAACTTCTAAAAATTAAGAAATCACTACTTGTTCAGAGTGTCAACTGATCTCTCTATAGAACTTTCAAATCCTGCTCATTCTTCCGGTCACAGAAGTTAAAATCTTTTTTTAGAGATTTAGATTGACCAAGACAATTATGTGTATGTTTTAATCTAGCTGTAATAATCAAAGGCCAGTAGACAATTTGTTAAATAGATCTGTACTTATTTAAAAATTGTGTTTCTCCTGATTTTAAAATCATCAATTCAGGCTTTTTTTAAAAATTGGAGCCCCAGAGCAGAATGAGATAGCAGCTTAAGGCACCAGGTACTAGAAATCCAGGAAGTCCACTGAAAGTGGAACAGAGGGACCAGGGCATTTGAGCACTTCCCCAAGACTAGGCCAGGGGGCTTAAATCACCCTTCAATAATCTGTAGTGGAGTGTCTATAGGAATTATCAGCCAGAAATGTACTAAATAATCAACCACACATGCACCCTCACACCCACACACAAATGTGTTAAGACAGCTAACTGAGCCCTTCTGGGAACAACAAAGACCATGCACTACTTATCCAAGTACCAGTTACTTGGGAGTAAGTTAAACTAAACACGTCATAGGAACCTCTAAGTAGATATTGTGTCTGTTAAAGTTTTCAGGTTTAAAGATGATTTAAAGGCGCCTGCCAATGTTGAGCTCCCAGACCTTAAAAACAGTTCCAGAGTCCCTGGGGATTGGCATTGAAAAGTTGAGGAACAAAGCCTTTGTGACACACAAATTGCCCTGTGCCCCATAGTTTGCTGTCTTCAGATGCAGGGAAGAGTACTGTCCCATCGCCAATGCTGAAGTAAAATCCAGTCAGCTTCTACACCTGGAAGGAAGTAGAGATGCCTTGTTTTTTGCCTCAGACATCAAAATGTCTTGGACTGACTCTTTGTATAATACACACACACATACCATTTCTAGCAAGTAACTATAGTGTAGCTCTTCTACTAACTAGCATTTCCATTCACAACAAAAGGGCTTTATTTTCTGTGTGTAGTTAGGAACAGTAAGTGTGTGTTCTTATCTATCATGAAAGAGTCTTGGGAACATAATTACTTTGTTTTCACTTGTTTTTGCTGTTCCTCCTTTTTAATGGTACATTTGGGGCATTGTGCGTTAAGGTTGAGGAGGTGCTGAGAGAGCAAAATGCTGTGTATAGCATTCAGTGTTCTCTTTGATTGGTCCCTTGAGAGGCTAACACAGAGGACACGTTGGCTAGACATGAAAAGCATGCCTGAATTGTGCTTGGAGTTGTCTAGAAAAACACCCAGGAAGCAGGAGGGAGTTAGAACAATGTGCTGGGAGGAAAAAAAAGGCTAAGAGCATATAATTAGTCAGGATAGGTGATCTCCCTGAAAGATACTCATTTATTTTCCTTCACTGTTCACTTCTACAGTTCTTAACAAATCAACGTATATAGGTTCTGAGGCTCATTTTGAATTATCAGGAATGTGAGCAGCCATATAAGTCAAGAGGGCAATCTAACATTCCTGTGGGGTTTGAGTCAGCTGATGGGTAAGTTGTTGGGAGTATGAGTGAAACTAATACATTAAGCATAGAGATACGAACAGCAGTCTTATTCACAGTGACAGAATACAGTTAAGATTAACAGTCTTAGTAGCACATACTTCCGAGTTCCTGTTTTATACAATGGAATGTTTGGGTACAGTCAGTGGGAAAAGAATTGCAAGAATAGGATCCAGTGGAACTAAGCAGTCTAGGGTCCAGGGCCACAGGATGTGTAGGCTCTTATCTGGCATATGAAAATTGTTCACTATTTTTCAGTTTTATTTTCATTGCGTTTCTCAAAATTCAATTAGCAGTCTCATTATATCTCATTTCTATAGCAGGTTTGATTGTGTTTTTGCCTTCCCACACAGAAATGTTGGGTGTTAATTTTTCTTGATGTATGCAATTTTAATGCATTTTTTCTTAATGTACACGTTTTTATTCAATTTTCCCACTGACTGGAGTGTATTTGTTCACCTTTTTCAAACATTTGCATTTGTAGTCAGTCATGCTTATCTACTCACCTAAAATCTTCCAAATGAGGAGAATGAAAGAGTCAGATGCTTAGCACTCTTACACATGTGCTGCTAACTGGATAACAAGCCACTAACTGGATAAATTTATTTAAAAAATCTTGGTTACTGTGGATTTCTCTGATATGGAGATTTTGAACATCAGGAAGCTAGGGCAGCAATGTGTCGCCTTTGTATGATGATGAGCAACCCCTGTATCATAGCTCCCTGGGACCTCCAAGAAAAGAATGAATAGTAATGTTTGAACAGAGAAGGCTCGCCACAGAGAGCCTAGGGACTGTGCCTGCTCTCTTTTTAACCACTAACCAAACCCTGGACTCCTACAAGTCAGACCCGCCCATTTTACAAAGTGGAACCAGATCATTCTTTGTTCCCTTCAAATGATATTTGGTGTGTAAACATTAGAGAAACTTGTGGGAGCTCTGGTGTGCCTCAAGGACTACAGTAATTAGGGAGTAGTTCTTGAGATTTGTCACCAGCATCCTGTGTTCAAGGGCATACCATGCCACAGGCGTAGTTTGTGCTGCTGAAGCAAAGCAAAAATGTCCAGCTAAAATGCCACCTCAGTGTCATGCTGGGTGAACTAGGAAGCTGGTATCAGTGATGCATGCTTATAATTCACCCTACAGTATTGTCTAAAAAGTGGAGGTTGGAGGCAAGGTGATAACTGTTTGAGAAACAGGCTTGCCAAGGTGGTTGATCCATTCGTGGGAGTGGTGGCTTCCATTTTAGGATTTGGGTAAGCTGTTTTTCTCTGCATGGGGTGTAAGAATTGGATGGTCACAAATCACTCTGAATACCTCAGCATGACAAGCTACTACAACAAAGGGCCCATCTTCTCCCTAGTTCCTCAGTTATTCATAATTGGAACTAACATTACGGTACTTTCAGTGCAAGCACTTCTTTATCTGGTAGCACTTTTATCCTATAAATATTGGTGGTACCTTTACTTGAGTGAAAGTTGATAAGTCCGTTTGGAAAAGACAGGAGGAGAATAAAAAGAATAAAACTCCTTGGTGTCAATTGCCATATGTCCAGAACTTTATTTTTTTAAAGGCTAGGCAAATGTTAGTGCAGAATATTACATTTTCAGCAGCACAGAGTATTCATGGTTTCCACAGACAATTGTGGTACTATCGGTGTTGTTTTTTTAAAAAAAGAAGAAGACTACTTATCTCTCAGAGGATTTTCTTCATGCAGCCAAAGGTATACAGTGACAAATTTCTGCTTAGCTGCTTGGTTAGGAATGTGTTATTCCTTAGTGTTACCTCAGCTTTCCTTGATTAGTTCATTATCTCAAAAAATGCTTTCCCCCTCTCCTTGTGTTGTGTGATTCCAGTTGAAAGAATAAATAAGGATGCTGTGATATATGTAGCATATTAATATAAGAGGTATTGATTACTAGGTTTCTTTGAAACTCCAAGAAGCGGTAGCTGTGGTAGCTGTTGATGTAATTGGTTAAAAACCATATTGGTTTAAAACAAATGCGGATGTGCATATTCTGATAGCATTAAAGAGTATTATTACTTCATTTATGTCTTGCTAAGCAAAAATATAAATGCCTGAATCCAATTGCCCATCCCAACTAAAGTACACCCATTGAATATTAAGTGTTGACTAACCATTTGGTAGTTGATTGTCGTCCCTATTGTAGTTGGGATTAGAAACTGGGTTTAAGCCAAAATCCTGAGCTTCAAACTGTGAAAATTAATTCATTTAGTTTTTACACACTGAACTCTATTTTGCAACGTATTTTAGAAAAGTACTGGCAGAGAGAGGGGAGTTGTTTGGTTTCTTATACCTTTCATTTATCTTTCTGTACAATTTAGCTGACTTTTTGCGGATTATAATAATGTCATAATGTAAGGATCAAATTAAGATAGTGGGCTGAGAAAGACATTACACTATACAGGCTTTTTTGTCATCAGCATAATTCTGGCCACCATGTCCTACTTATGCAGGACAATCCTCTCTTTTAACAGCTATCTGATGAAGGTCTGCTCCTTATGGACAACATCCTATGTTTGGAAGGCTGTCCAGGCCAGGATTTGTACAAAGAAAATAAACCATAGGAGGGAACAGACTGGGCCTCTTAATTTCTCCATCAAAATTTAACACCTGGCCAAGAAATTGAACGGACACACAGGTCACCTGGTCGCACTCTTCCACTGTTTAGTTTGGTCTAATTTTGCCTGGAGTACATTGTCTATTTCTGAGTACCACAGTTTACGAAGGATATTGAAAAGCTGGAATATATCCCAAAGAGGGTGACTAAAATGGTCATACATCTGGAAACCAAACCTTGGGAAGAAAAGAATAGGAGTTAGCTTTGTTTAGCTGGAGAAGAGAAGACTGAGAGGTGGTGTGATAGCCATTTTCAAATGTTGAAAGGGTTGTCACATGGAAGACAGAGAGCTTATTTTCTGCAGTTCCAAAGATAGGACCCAAACCAACAATTTCAAATTACAGGAAAGGGGATTCTGGTTAAACATTAAGAAGAACTTTCTGGTGGCAAGGGCTGTCACACAGGGGAGAGGGCTACTTTAAAAGGTGATGGACCTCTCCTGTGTTTGGGTTTTTAAAGTTTAGATTTAAGTTAGATTTATTTGTTTAAATAGCAATCTCTCAGGCATACTTTAGCTGAAGAAAAAATCATTTTCTCTTTTTTGGCTATGCACAAGTAACCCAGAAGTAATGGCCAGAACTAGCCCTATTGTTATGCAGGTTGAAGCAAGTGTCCCAGGCAACAGACCCAAGGTTCTATGTCTGGTCTGGTTGGACTGAATCCTGACTTATGCAGCCTTGACATTATTGGCTTTGTCTGCTGCCAGGGTTTGTTTCAACCTGAATGCATGCCTACAGCGAAAGAGGAATGCTATTGGTGAATTCAAGGATGCAGATGGATCTAAGACTGCATGGCAGCAAATGTTATTTCCTTGTGCAAGGGTGCAACAGAAGTCCAGGATTCAATCTCACCTCCTAGCTGCTAGGAAACTGCTGATTTGCACCGTAAATATTTGCAGCTTAGATAGGTTCTGACATAAATCAACACATTTAAAAAAAGAAAAAGTGGTAGTGGAAAAAATCTTAAACTTCACACAACAGGATGTCAGTTTCTCCAGGGATGGGATTCCTCTGTTTTGGAATCATAACAACAAAAAGCTGTTACAGAATTAGAATCAGAGAAACAGCATGAAAAAATGAAGAGAAAAAATGTCATTAGGATCTGTTCAGTTAGATTATCCCCCAAAAGTAACTTTTCGAAGTTCTGTAAGGAGTCACTTCCCTAACAAAGTTCATTCATGTCCATAGCAATTATGTTGGTGGTTGTTATGTCAGTGTGGCAGTGAATCCACTCCAGATTTCAAACAGAAGTTGAAAAGAGCTATCCAAGGTAGCAAACGGGTTTTGAGGCTAGTGGCAAAACAACAAACCTTGTCTGCAGTGGGTCAGTGTCTTTTGAAGCAACAGTTTTCTTTTGCATTTTCTGCAGATTTTCCTGTATTTTTCTAAAGATCTCAGGATTTGGCCAGATGTGAGGGAGGGACAATTTCTTTCTGATTTTGTTGCTGCCATTCCTGCCCCAAGGAAGAATAAGGGCAAAAAATACTGTAACTTGGCTCCCTTGCATGTCAGATTTCATTACATCAAGGAGTACTAATCTATATAGCCCACCAGATGTTGTTGGACCACAGCTCCAGGCAACCTTCCCCATTGTCTGGGCTACATACCCCTGACCCAACATTTGGAGGTTTTTTATTTTATTTTATTTTTATTAAAATTCCATAAAAACTAAAATTTATGTATCACGTGTTGTTTACATTATTACATATTGTACACCATTCTTACATAACTTTACTATTATTATTAATATTTTCTGTACAATATTAAAAATTCCTTAATATATTGTTTAATCAACCCCTCCTCCCCCCTCCCTCTCTATCCTGTCCCCTCCACCATTAACAATACATTATATATTGGCAATATATTTTTGCCATCAATTTATCCTTCCCCTTCCCTTCTCTTTCTGTGTCACTTCCCCCTCTCCCCTCTAGCCTTCCTTTCCTTATTACGTGTTTTCCCCCCTCCAATCTCATTTTTTTGTTTCTTATTCTAAACCTCCTTAGTGTGAAATCTCTTTTTGTTATTGTAATCTACCTTAATTTTCCTACTCAGTCTATATTCCCACCTTAATATAAGTGTTACCCTTTCGATCCTTTATTCAATTCTGTACCTTCATCTCACTTCTCTTTCACCCATCTAATAATTTCCTTCTATTGCTTTTTGAATTGTTGAATTGGATTACCTTTCAGCATGTTACACAGTTTTTCCATTTCAATAATATCCATCATTTTAATCTTCCATTCTTCTTGGGAGGGTTCTGTTCCTTCTTTCCAGTGCTTTGCATAATTCAATCTTGCTGCTGTTATTAAATTTAATAATATTTTCCTTTTTGTCCTCATTTGGCTGTTCCTCATGAACATGTTTAGTAAATATGTTTCCAGAATCATCTCAAATTTAATATCAAGCAACTTAGTAATACTATCGTGAATCTTTTTCCAATATTTTTTTGCTATAGGGCATAATCGCCATGTATGAAAATAAGTTCCTGTTGTTTTTCCACATTTCCAACATTGACCGTTCCCTTTTCGTGTTATCTTCATTAATTTTTGAGGGGTCATATACCATTTGGAGGTTCATATGTTGCCCACCATAGAGCTATATGAAGACATCTGCATCCAAATTAGAGTAAGACAAATGTTTCCTGCCCTCCCTGTGGGAAGGATCAGCTACTAATTCCTTCCAGGTAGATACAAAGGCAGATAACTAGGCACTTTGCTGATGACTTTAAAGAAACAGCAAACATTTTATCAAATCCCTCAACCAAAAGTGGTAAGTGCTTGGCTCAGTCATTAATTCTCAAATAGTGGTATAGTGCCTTTGCTGATGTTCCAAGAAAATATGCAGTACATTGCTGGAAAAAAGGAATGGAGTGCTTTCAAGATACCTTGCTGGCTTTTCCAGGTTCTTCTAAAGCCTTGTTTAAATGTACTTTTTAAATACCTCGAGCGCTGTCACAGAGAGAAGGGGGCAGGCCTGTTCTCTGCCCTCCCTGTTCTCTGTATAACCCAGATGAGGGATATATGGGTCAGCATTACTACCTTGGGATTGTTGATGATCAAAAGACCTTGAGATTATTGGTGATCATAAGATCAACATGAACCACCAGTGTGATGCTACAGCAAAGAAGGTGAATGCTATTTTACCCGGCATTAACAGAAGTATATTTTCCGAGTTAAGGGAAAGAATAGTCCCACTACATTCTGCACTGGGTAGGCGTCATTTAGAATACTGCATTCAGTTCTGGATGCCTGATTTTGAGAAGGATATAGACAAGATAGAGCTGGTTCAGAAAAGGGCAATGAGGATAATAAGAGCTATGGAGAACAAAACATATAAGAAAAGGTTAAAGGAGCTGGGTGTGTTCAACTTAGTGAAGAGAAGACTGAGGGGTAATATGATTGCAGCTTTTTAAATACCTCAAAGGCTGTCAAAGCGAGGAGGAAACAGGCCTGTTCTCTGCTGCCCTAGGGGTTGTGACCAAGTTTAATGGTTTGGAGTTACAGGAGCATTGATGTAGATTGAACCTTAGAAGAAACTTCTTGACAGTAAGACAGTTTGGTAGTTGAACCAGTTGCCTAGAGAAACAGTGGACATCTCCTTCTCTGGATATCTTCCAAAAGAGGCTGGACAGCAACTTGCTGGTGATGCTGTAATGTTGCTGCATTGAACAGGAGTTGGGCTCAATGGCCCATGAGGGCCCCGTGTGGTTCTGTGATACCATGAGTGCTTCTACAACAGAGAGAGCACTGTAGCAGCAGAACGGTAACAGGAAAATATTCATAGAATGATCCCAGACTGCCAAACAAAAGAGCCTATCCCTTTGTTACTGCCACGTAAGGATATACAGAATATTCACAAACATTTCACTCTCAACAGGAAGTGTCTCGACACAGAGAGAAATCTTGTACTCCTCTCCGAAAAAGAAAAAAAAACCCTGGCAAATACACCAAAGCTTTTTTTTACTTTCTGTGAAATAGCAAAATGGCAAGAGCTTGTTTCTCCTGCAATTTGTTGCCACTTAGTTAAAAAAAGCACTCAGAGAGAGAAAGCAAGCATGGAAGGACTTCTTGTTACCCCTTCACCCGCTTATACACACAAACACACACAAGCTACCTATCCAGTACTTAAAATATCCATGCAACAAAGTAGGAACCATTGTAATTAGTGCAAAAACTTACTTTAGAAACACAAGCAACTGATGAAAAATGTGCTAAAAGACTCACCTGGCAAGGAAAAAAAAATGTGTGTGTGTGAGAGAGAGAGAGAGAGAGAGAGAGAATAAGAACAATGGGGATTCACATCCCTATTATCAAGTCACTGCTTTTGTCCCAGCAGGTAAAGTTGATATAAAATAGGACCACCCAAGAACAAATACAAGAGCAGCGTTGAGTAAGATGGAGCCCTGGGAACACATCTGGTTCCCCCAGGCTGTTTTTGTGGGCCTTGACCCCCCACATTTTGGGGGGAAGGGGTAAACAGCCCCTTCTGGAGACCTTTTGGAGCAGCATCAGCTCACCTTTTAAATAGGCAACATCAGCAGTGCCCCCCAATTAAATGTTTAAAAATACGTTTCTAAAAAACAGAAGTGGACTTCCAGCCACACCTTAATTCGGGAACTTTTTTCCGTTTTTTGTTTTTGTTTTGTTTTGTTTTTTATAATTTCTGCCGTCTAGGTGGCCCCCGGAGAGTCCCAGGAGCTGAAGATTGGTCCCTTAGCTCGGTGAAATTGCCCACTCTGAGCAAAACGATAGCTATTCCAGAATGCTTCTGTTCTTGTTTTAAAAACCCCCTGAAGTATATGGAGGGAGGCTTTGTTTTCTCTGGTATGTGATTCAAATATTACTAGCAACATTTTTTGGGTTGTTGTTTCTGCAGTAACGGGTCAGCAACGTCAGAAGATCTCTTCTGGAAGCTTGATGCACTACAGATGTTTGTTTTCGATCTTCATTGGCCAGAACCAGAATTTGCCCATCACTTAGAGCAGAGGCTTAAACTTATGGCCAGTGATATGATAGAAGCCTGCATCAAAAGGTACAAATGCATTTTCTAATGTTCTCTTACATGGTGTATGATATTTGGAAGTATTACTGGGTTTTGGAGGACCCTGGGAAAGGTAGTCTCAGTTGGTCTCCTTTATGAAGGGGCCCACCTTCCCCTTCGTCCCCTCTGGGTCTAGTCTGTAGAAGAACACAGAGGGAGCAAATGGTACTGCTCTGCTCAAAGGAGCAGCTGAAGATGCAATTACAACTGGAAAAGAAAAAAAATGGACAGAAAGTCACACTGGTGAAGGAAAGGGCAACTTGTTTCAGGGATTTTTGCTTCCAACCTTCCCTCCAGAAAAGCAGAGGCAGACAGGCCAAGCTGCATTGTTCAGAAGAGGAACGGTCTTCTTATGGGCCCAAGTCTCAGCCATGCATTCATCGAGCCTAGTGGTGGGTGATGTGTAGCTCTCCAGATGTTGTTGGGATGCCAATCCTATCAGCTTTAGCCCCGTAGCCAAAGGTGAGGAATGCTGGACTAGATGCTGAAGGTGGGACGTCTCTTGCTGTTACACTCCAGTGGCAACAAATACAAATATTATCCCCTCCTTGTGTCTCATTTTGACAGTCCCAATGAACCCTCTGTCATCCCACTTTTTTGGCTGCGGTGCAAATATCCTGGTTTTTCACTCCTGCTCCCACTTCTCCCTTTGCCCTCAATTTACGTAATTGCTGCAAACTGAGTTCAAAGTGAAAAATTAGTTTGCACTCAATTAATTCAGTAGAAGGGCCCAGTCTTGCCCTTCTCAGTAGGCTCAGGCAAAAGCAAACTGCTACAGCCTCTCCTAACTTGTTTGATCTTCTTTGTTAATTACTTTTGCCATTTTGACCACACACTGATGGTATTTGGCCACATGTTTTCCAGTGTTCATCTATGTTATTATATGAAGCAAGCAACTGTGCAGAAGCCAGGTTTAAATTTTCCCTGTTGAGACAATCTCCACATGTGAGAATAAATCAGATCTGTATACCACTACAGTCACAGATTCCACTGGGTTTGCAATGGTACAGAGACAGGAGGCTTCTATGCATTGAAGATCAGTATAGATGATTGAAGTTTACCTATAGAGGCAATATTTTGCAACCTCCATGTGACAGAAGGTATACAAAAAGAAAAGACAACATTTATTAAAAGGTATTATTTTGTTCTATTGGAGTGACTTCCACAAAGAAACTAATACTCTTTTCTGAATGTTGACTTTCAGAGAGGCCCAGAATGGAAAGTATGCTTTGTTAGTCTCCTGCCAGGACTCCACTGTCAATTCTTGTAGCCTCCTGATCTTATTGCAACTAAGGGCAAAAATGTTAATCTCCTGATGAGTTTTGTACTGCTGGTCAATGTCCAAGAAAGAAATCTTGGAGTTGTGGTTAATAGGAAAATTTTGGTGAAAATGTCAGAAAGTGTGTGGCTGCTTTGAAAAGGGTATATTCCATGTTAGGAGGCATTAGGAAAGCACCTGAAAACACTGATGATATAATAATAATGTCCTTTTAAAATCCATGGACTGACCATACTTAAAATGTTATGGTTCTGATGTACAAAAATTAGACATTCTAGAATTGGAAATGGTGCAGAAAGGGCAACCCAAAGGTTGCAATGTTTGGAGCAGTTTAGTTTAGAAAAAAAATGAATAATGGAGGACATCATAGACCCCTATAAAATGTGTTCTTGCCAAGACAAGAATCTATGAAAGTATGTTTGATGTGGTTAGAGTAGACAGCAGTAACTTTTTCTCCCTCACTTATAGTACTAAAACCTAAAATCATCCACTGAAGCTGAGTGATGAAAGATTTAGGAGAGATAAAATGAAGTAATTCTTCATATGATACATTATTAAACTGTGGAATTCACTACAATATGATACAGTGATGGCTGCCAATCTGGATGGCTTTAGAATGGGATTAGACAAATTAATGGAGGATAAGCGTATCCTGTCTGATTTTGGAAGCCAAGCAATCCTGGTTAGTATTTTGATTGGAGTTGTGTTACCCCAAAACTTGGGTGACTCAGGGGACCACCCATGATACCAGTATTTCTATGAAAAGATGGATAATATTGGCTCAAAGAGGAGGCCTGTGAGAGGGGAGTTACCTTATGAGATCTTTTATACCTATGTCTACTAATACGAGTGCAGAGTAGAACCAGCCAGAGATCCAAAGGTAAGCTTATGTGTTTTATTGGGGGAATTGCAATTATACACACAACCACACAAGCAGTCACACCATCACACAAAGCTAACCAAAGGAAAAAGGAGGAAAATTCTGATATTTTCAAAGTGAAGTGGGTAATACTTACCAATCCAGTAGAGAAGTGAAGAGCAATGTGGCTTAGACTTGGAGTCCAAGGACAGTACACAAATGGAAATTGGAGTGACAGATTGATGACCAGCAACCAATATGCTTTGAGTTGGCTGGCCAAAAATTGGGGTTTAAATGCCTATTTCTGCCTGGAGGGTGAGTGTGTTAGTGGCTCTCTGGCAAAGTAAACAGTGGAGTCCTGAGAGTGGACAGTTGGGGTCTGGGATGAGCTAATGGCCTTAGCATTAGGTGACCAAGTGCTAATGGTAGCCTTGATAGCTCTTTAATTGTCAGAGAAGTGTGAGAACAAAATGGAAGTTTGCTTGGAAAGGAGTTAAGACAATCAGCCGTCCTGTGGGAACATCTTGAACGCTATTGTCTCTTAAAGATTGAGTCATCAGAACCTAATTGTTAAGTCCATTATCACTGAAGTATCCTAGTGATTTCTTGACTATGGCCCTTTCCTCACCTGGGGGGCGGTGCTCGCACAAGCAGCCTCTTGCGCGAGGCGCTCACTTCCCTGCTCCTTCGTCGCCGTAGCTGGCTTGCCGGTCAGGTGAACACCCCGCCCCTGCCCCGCCCCTTCCTTCCTCAATGCAGCCTGGGAGCTGTAGCCTGCGCTGGGGGAGGAAGCGCGACCGGCCCAGCTCCAGAGGCTCCGCAGGGCAGGTAAGTGCGCGCGGGGCCTCGGAGCGATGCGTGACCACGCAGCATTTTCAGCTTTAAACCGAAAATTAAAAAATGCACGCGCGGTCCGCATTAGGCTCTTGAGCATCGCGTAAATGTGAGTGTGTTGTGTGGATTGCTCCTCACATTTACGCGATGCTCAAGAGGCCCTTTCGCTTAAAAAAACGCCATGCGAAAAGGGCCCAAGACTTGGCTATACTTTGAGATCTCTTCTGACCTTATTTTGCAATGCACGTGTGTGGCCAGCTTTTTTCTCTTGGCCAGCATGGCCATGCAACCACAGCAGGGTATAATTTATATTTGTATCAATTAATATATTTTGCCAATTAAGTCATAAGCATGGGAGTGTACAGCCTGATAACAGATGGTCAATGAATACCAGGTTCTGTAGGCTATATTTTAGAGGAAGGAACTGGCAAAACCACCTCTGAGTATTCCTTGATTAAAAAAAAAATTATGAAATCCATGGGGTCGCCATAAGTCAACAGGCAACTTGAAGGCACATACACACACACAAGGCTATTGATGACTGTTAGGATGAATATATTTCAGTGACATAGCCATGTTAGTCTGGATCAGTATGCAAAAGCATCCTGTAGCACCTTTAAGAATAACTGAGATAAGGAAGTTGTTAGCATAAAATTTCCAAGACTAAGTCTATTTAATCCAGTGAAGAAGCATAAGCTTTTATAGATTCAGGCCCTTTCTGCGTCACCCTCCCAATCTGCCATAGGGAAAGGAAAAGAGCGGGACGACACTGACAGTTCTGTATGACATTGTCATGGTCCCGTCCTTCTCTCATCCCCAGGCGGTATAATCATGGAGTAAACCTTTGACAGGTTTTCCCTATCAATGACCCATGCTAATGCTGCCATTCTGCATTTAGCTAGTGTACAGAGGGTCTGGAAGTACAATGGCTGCACTTCCTTCCGCAGCATATCCTGGTAAAGTAGCTGGCTGTGCTGTGGCAGGAAGAGGAAAAACCATCATGCTTCCTGGATTGCAGAGGCAGCCAGTGAGGACAGCAGCCAATGCACTCCCGTTGCACTCCCCTCCTGGCAGAGCTGCTGCCAAGATCCCCACAGGAAGCTGCTGTGATAAGATATGGTGCAAAAAGTCTGCTTCAGTAGACTTAGTTTATGAAAGCTTATGTTCCAAAATTCTTTCTCTCGGTTTCAAAGGTGTTAGAAGACTCCTTAGCAGAATGGATATATATTAGCTCCAGTATCAAAGGCACTATATCTCCAGATCTTAGTTGCTAGGGTACATGAAAAGAAGTTGCTGTTGCAGTTCTTTCTTTCCTCTGGGCTTCCCATAGGTATCTGTGGGCCTGTCTGTAAAAAAAAAAAAAAGCACATTAAATAAGCCTCTGGTCTCATCCAGCACAGTTCTTCCATTCATACCTGATCAACTGCACACAGCCATTTCATGCAGTGATTTTAATATGACCTTGGCTGTTTCTGCAGCTTACCTTTCTTCAGCACTGGGTTGCGGGGATCGCACGAGCAGCCTCCAGCAAGAGGCTCTCGCGTCCCCGCTGCTTCAGCTCCACACGAGCTGGCTGCTCCCGCGCAGGCAGCGCAAGAGCCCTACCTCTTCCTTCCACAGCACAGCCTGGGAGTTTCCCAGGCTGCACTGGGGCAGGAAGCACGACCGCCGCAGCTGCGGAGGTTCTGCACGCATGGCAAGTGCGCGCGGGGCCCTGGAGCAATGCGTGATTGTGCACCATTTTCAGCTGAAAGCCGAAAATGAAAAAGTGTGCAAGCGGCGCCTGCCCTACCCTTGAGCATCGCGCGATTGTGAGTGCATCATGCAGATCGCTCCTCACAATCGCGCGACGCTCCAGGCACCCTTTCGCATGGCAAATGGCATGCAAAAAGGGCCTTTGTGGCAGCAGAGATTGTAATGTGTGCACTGATCTGTAGTTGTTTCTAATAAGATCAATTCAAATATCATCTCTCTCTCTCTCTCTCTCTTTTTTTTTAACTTTACCACATACTTACTTCTCAATTGCTCCTCTGTGAGAGTTCTATTATGTAAAGGAACAATTATACTTTTCTCTGTCTCTCTGTATCAGAATCTGTCACACTTAAGTCTAACATCATATTTTCCAGACTGTTAGAAGTACTTGAATATGTTATATGACAATCTGTTTTTTGTTTTTGCCTATGTGAAAATTGTGCTGAAAGCCTATCTGTCAGCAAGCGTTTAACACATTATGTGCTTTGGTGTTTTATCATTATATTACTTAATTAAATAAAAAAAAATCTAAAAAATCTTCAGATATATGAATGTGATAATTCCACTACTTAAAGTAGCATATACTTAAACACTTCTACTTCAGTTTTCAGTGCTTGAAATAAACAGATTTAATTATGGTTTCACTTTTACACTTCATGTATCTAAAATTATGACAGATCTTTCTTATTATGGTTTGCATGTTTCAATTAATAGAACAAGAATTGCTTTTGAAATCAAACTACAGAAGATGAGCAAATCAACGGACTTGCGTATTCCTGCTTCCGTATGCACAATGTTCAACGTTCTAGTTGATGCCAAGAAGCAAACTGCTAAACTGTGTATTCTGGATGGTGGGCAAGAGGTAAGCAAAAGTGTGAACTGGCTGACCCCTTCCAAAACTGCAAACCCCAGGATTCCATAGGATGTTGCAAGTGGAATCATAGCCCTATAACAAGCTAGTAGGGAAATGGCCTTTGAGCTTGGTTGCTATGATAGTGTCATGAATGGGAAGAGGGGGATTGCTACACGTATAGAATCTGGCAGGTTTTTTCCTCTATTAACCATCTAATCCAATCTCAAAAAGTGGGTGCAAAAGGAAGGAATATACATAGATCATACTTTGGTTGTATGGACCAGGAAGTGAAAAAGCCAAAGCATGTAGATTACAAGAAACACTGGGTAGGTATGAAGCCCATCCAAAATATAAGGAGCCCTTGATACAAGACTCATGTTAAGACTCATACATTTTTACAGTATTTTGCTTTGCAATAGAAACTTAATTCATATTTATGTTCGTTTATATTTTTATGGCATTTCCATTGTTCTGTTTTCTGTGTGTTTCCTTTTTATTCAAAAATGTTTCATAAATTGTGTTTAGCTTGTTATTTCTTACATTATTTTGTAATTATTTTCACCATTTTTTCCCATTCTTTGTTTATGGGGGGGCTTTCTATCGCACGGCCCAGTTTACCAGTCAGTGGGTAAGTCATTGTTATTTTGGAATGTATTTTATCTTCCAAATGCTTCTGTGTTCATTGTTTCTGCTGTAATGTTTGTAATGGGGAGGGGGGTGTCAGCAGTGAATGACCTTGATCAAAAATGTAAATCCCCCTCCACCACCAAGCAAAATCACTGTGTATGCTAGACTAATATAACCAAAGGAGGTACAGTTCTTTGGTGTGCTTTCAATAACTGATCATATTTGGAAGTTTGTCATGAAGGTATAGTAAAAGATTTGTCTACTTGTACAAAAGTTATTAAAGGACAAAGGCTCTGTCACCTTTTGTATCTGGTCATCCTGCTACAGTGCCGTTTGCTTTTTGTACTTTTTGGTTGGTTGGTTGGTTGGTTGGTTGGTTGGTTGGTTGGTTGGTTGGTTTGGAATATTTTCAGGCCATAATTGGTTGAAACCATGGATACGGAATCCATGAATATAGAGGGCTGGCTATACATACTCACAGGTGACAGTGCTACAAAACTTGCTTAATTTTTACTACATTCATATGGTCAGTTCATTGTGTTTTAAGGGGATGTTCTTTTTCTCCCTGTCTCTTTTTCCCCAACCCCCATGTGTGTGTGTTTCTGTCTTTATTCTTCCAGGGAATACAGCATTATTTATAGGAAGCAAGAGTCATACTTATCTATTTTAAATTTCTTTACCATCATTTCACGTTTCCATACCCATCAGTTTTAAACATTCATCATTTTTTATATGAAAAATGAAACACTGTACATATAGATTAAGGGTCAAGCCCCCACCTGTTCTGATCCATGCCTCACAGTAGTTGAGGAAAAGGCCATCTGCTCCTGTTCCTTTGTTTGTAATTGGCAAATGTCTTAAGCTGTTTAGTCTCTGCTTTCACATTTTCCCCTGGAGACTTGTAGGCAATTCCCAAGATTATTCCTGCCTATCTCTGGTTTCACTCATCCTCACGCAAATGAGCTCCTCCTACGGGTAGAGAAGAATTTTTTAATGTCTTTGAGATCCTTCCAAAGTTACCTGTTGCTAACCACCTGAGATTTATTGCAGGCAAAGCCTTAGAAATTTGCATTTTTGCAAGATTCACAGTGTGTTTTGTATTCACAAAATCATGTACACATTTTAAAACTGTGGATAGTTAAAAATTGTGTCCATTAGCAAAAATAAGTGCATTCTTACAGAAGATGCATTGAGGTTTCAACGAAGAAGGAAAAATGAAGTCTAGCAATCTTAATAAAGAATGGAACAGGAATCCAAATGGGATGCATGAGAATGCAAGAAAATTGAGATTAAAAGTAGATCTGCACTACACAGTTATACAAGTTTCACATCACATAATTATAGTAACTTTTATCCTAAGGATTCCTGGGATTCGACCTTTGTTGAGGCCTTAGAATTCTCTGCTAGAGAGCTCTAGCACCACTCCTCTGAATATCCCCCAGGCCTGCTCCCAGCTAAAGTATAACAAGTACCATCTACATTCCAAAATTGAATTGATTTAATCCTCAATCACTCTCTTTCTAGTACTTTCTAAATACCCTTTACCAGACCAGAAACCTCAGTGTTCCTTGGGTTGGAACCTTGGTAATTAGAGTGGAAGGTGACTGGTATAACTGTGTATAACTTGAGAGTTTAGCCCTCATATGCAGCCATCAGCAAAGCAATAGGAAAGGGGAATGGAGGAAGCCTGAACATCCTGCAGACAAGATGGTAGGCAGAAGGTGTCAGTGATATGAAAATTTTGGTAAACTCAAATATCCAAGTTTACTCCTTTTCATCATTTATGTTTAGACTCATTGATTGTCTAAAACCACATGCAGCCAAGGGAACTGAATCCAAGTACTCTCTTGTGGCACAGGAGTCTCTCTGGCCCCAAACACATAATTTATTATGGCTACAGTTTTGCCCACAGTTATCCCAATATCTGCTCTTTGGATTTCATTGGGCCTTAATAATATGGGTGACATTTTATAAAAGCAGTAATTGGTACTTTCTGGCACTGTATGTGTATCTGCATCCATCTATTTGGGGGAAAAAAGGTTTGCTACAGCACAGTGGGTATTTGCTTAACAAAAGGGCAGCTCTCCTGGGAATTATTAAGTACATTTGTGTGGAAACTTTGAAAAAGGAGGGAAAGCCTTGAAAAAAGCTAAATTTTAGAAAACTATTCAATGGGCTCCTGCCAAGTTAGGCTAATGTTTATATTGATTTTGGTGCTTTTACTCCAAGCATTGTGTTCTTGCTGTTTCAGGTAGCCTTGAACTATCAAGATAGGGTTAGTCTTTACAAGTCATATTTTTGTGAAGTAGCTGGTGGGGCTTTCTTTGCTTTCAGACAAATGTTGTGAGGGGAGAATTACTTTATTTTTTTTTAATGGATGTGTGTTCAGAATGGAAAGAGAGCCCTTGTTCCTGCTAACTGCAGGATGGAAGAATTCTGCTCTATTATCGTCAAAACAGAGTGTGAAAGTCTTTCAGATTTAATTTAAAGTGTGCGTCTCTAAAGAGAGCATTTTCATTAGTGGGAGGAAAAGCAGAGGTAGAAAAAAATTGAGAACAACAGATGATTTTGTTATTATGTCTTTTATGGCCTACTAATTTATTCATATCCTAAGGGTTTGCTAGTGAAATATTATTTTTGCCCCTGAGCAGGTTGTGTAGCAGTTGTATAACTTGCAGCTCACCTCACTGACAAAAAGGCTCTTTTAAGATATAACAATTGGCCCCTCCTTTTATTTCTGGAGAACATAGCTTGCAAATGAGAGTTGTCAGACATAAAGTGCTTTATTTATTCAATCTTCTTCTCATCTTGCTTCTGCGGCTTTACCAGCCCTTTGCAGAGAGAGGAGGGAGACACCCAGCCACCTTAATTACAGAGAAGACAAAAAGTATCCTTCACATTCCTTTGCCTGAATAAGAATACAGCTTCAGTGCATCTAAACAATAGCCCCATTAGCTGCTTAATTCGACAGTGTACATGGGAAAATTTTCAACACAGTGTTGATTGGGTGGCATCATTTTCAAGGTTTTGTTCTTTGCATGTTCAAAATGATAATTTTAAATAAATCTTATCTCTTAGCTTTAGAAGCTTTGTTCTGTGTGTGACTTATGACAAAAGTGCTGTTTTTATCTAGGACACTAATGCTGCCTTTGTCTTCTTGCAACACAGCAACAGTACCATTCTAAAATAGATGATTTGATTGAAGAAACCGTGAAGGAAGTCATTTCACTCCTTGTTTCAAAGGTAAATGTATTCACACTTTGTAGCTGAGCAGTGTCGTGGTGAGGCAGTGTTTCTATATCTGCTTTTTACAAAGTAGAGGTTTGATATCTTCTACAGTATGTTTTAAGGAAAATAAGCTTAGCAGGTAATGCCCTACTAGTTCATTAAGATATTTACCATTTTCAATTAGATCTCAGTTTGAACAAAGATACCTGTGCAGTGTCTATCATCCAAATATATTCCTCTTGTGTGTCATGCTGTAGAGCCTTAATGAAGGCTATAAATACAGGTACTATACTGACATCTAGCACAACTACATTTTTTTCATATTAGGATTAACTTTAATTAGGTGCATCATTGGTTTTCATACTTGCTTTGCACTACACATGAAGAAAGTGTGTTCTTCAGGTTCTAAGGCTTTCAAAGCTCAATCTTTATTTAGATAAATTCTCGCTCCATGCAAATACTCTGAAACAATTTTGTTAAATTCATCATCCCTTATTTTAAATGTTACTGCTTGCCATTTCTTTTACATGGCGTTAAGAAGGGAGTCTTTACATGAAGACCATAATTTGATCCTATTTCTTATACTGTGAAATTGAAACCTTTTTTTTTCTTTAGGAAGGGAAGGTATTTTCATGTTCAGAAGCACTTATAAAATATGTTGGCCCTTCTCATTGATTGGTTTAATTTTCACAGATATTCATGGATTTGTCCAATCTTCATCCCCCACCTCTTTTATGGAGAAACCTTCCCTCTCAGCAGTTCAGAACAGGCCATGCAGCTCTTTAAAATCCTACCTCTGATCTTCCTCATCTTCTGTCTTGCCAAAGTCAATTGGCCAGTTCACCAAAGGCAAGGGGGTTCTTTTTAGAGGATCTGGAGGCAACAAAAGAAGCCCATTGTAGGCTAAAAAGTCTCAGATTTATTCAGTAGCAAGCAGTTTAAACAACATAAGCATGTAAACATCATTAGCTTACAGTTACAGATGGGATTTGTAATTGGTTGACTGACCAAACCCAAAGGGTGCTCACCAATGGCTGCTTTTCATCCTGGAGAGAAGTGACTAGTGGGGTGCCACAGGGTTCTGTCCTGGGCCCAGTGCTATTCAACATCTTCATCAATGACTTGGATGAACGAGTAGAGGGCATACTGATCAAATTTGTAGATGACACCAAATTGGAAGAGGTTACTAATATATCAGAAGACAGGATCAAAATTCAAAATGACCTTAACAGATTGGAGAGCTGGGACAAAGCTAACAAAATGAATTTCAACAGAGAGAAATGTGAGGTCCTACACTTAGGCAGAAAAAATGGAATGCACAAGTGTAGGATGGGGGACACATGGCTGGATAACGGTACGTGTGAAAGGGATCTAGGAGTCTTGGTGGACCACAAGCTGAACATGAGTCAGCAGTGTGATGCGGCAGTCAAGAAAGTCAATGCAATTCTTGGTTGCTTCAATAGGAGTATAGTACCTAGATCAAGGAAGGTAATGGTACCACTCTATTCTGCTTTGGTTAGACCTTATCTGGAATGCTGTGTCCAGTTCTGGGCACCTCATTTCAAAAAGAATATTCACAAGCTGGAATGTGTCCAGAGGAGGGCAACCAAAATGGTGAAGGGTCTGGAAGCCATCGTCTATGAGGAGTGGCTTAGGGAGCTGGGTATGTTTAGTCTAGAGAAGAGAAGGTTAAGAGGGGACACGATAACCATGTTTAAATATTTGAAGGGATGTCATGTCGAGGAGAGAGCAGGCTTGTTTTCCACTGCTCCAGAGACTAGGACAAGGAGTAATGGATTCAAACTACAGGAAAAGAAATTCTACCTAAACCTCAGGAAGAACTTCCTGACAGTCAGAGCTGTTTGGCAGTGCAATATGGTGCCTTGAAGTGTGGTGTAGTCTCCTTCTTTGGAGGTTTTTAAGCAGAAGCTGGATGCCCATCTGTTGGGAGTGCTTTGATGTGGGTTTCTGTATGGCAGGGGGTTGGATTGGATGGCTCCTGTGGTCTCTTCCAACTCTATGATTCTGTGATTCTGTGAAATCTACTTAAGCTTACCATGCCTAGATAAAATAAAGATGGATGTTCTCAGGCAAGCGAAAGATTTCTTCAAACAGCTGCTCCAGGAGGCAGAACAGAAGCAGCTAAGAAGATACCCTCTGGTTGCCAGTATGCACTGCATATGTCAACCCATGCTGAGCATCCTCTGTCCCTGAGAGCACAGTCCAGGGGGGTATTTATACCCCTTGGTCTGGAAGACTTGGCCATCTTCTATCAAATCTTGGTGAGTCCTCACACATCTGGAAGAAGCTAATTTCTATTAAATGTCAAGGTCATCGTTTCCTGGAATTAGCTAGATTGCTTTTAATTGACCAGTTATGTGATCATCTTTCAGGTTTGTCCCTGTGCCCGCTGTCTAGTGCTACTTGGCTGTTCGTCTCAAGCCAAGAGCAGGTGCCAGTTAGCAAGGATCATCTGCAATTTATGTTTTGTCTACATTCCAAGCTAACAAACATACAAGATACAAGCAAGAATACAGAGGTCAAGAAAAGTTTAGTGTGCCTACTTAAGCAAAATTCTCAGCAGTAGTAGGCAGAAACTTAAAATATGGAGAGGCAAACTGTGGTCGGGACATTCCTACACCTCCTCAAGATTACAATAATCTTCCAGTTATTTCCCATACTTCCTCCACCAGCCACTGCCTGGCCAGCTAAGGACAACTCATGCCCCAGTTTCTCAGCACCATAAGCCCTCGCCTAGAACAGGCATCCTCATACCCAGGGAAGGAGGCAGGTGAGACAGAGGAAGTGTAGGGCCACCATGCTGACCCACCCCTTCCCCTCTCCTTTCCTTAACCTAATTTGAACCCTGCATGCCTACTTTCCACGCTGTGCTTTAGCCCCCTTCCCACAGACACACCCACACCCACACCCACACCCACATTTTGATTGATGCAGCATGCAGGTTCAAGGGGCCTAGGGCTATTAGCATTTTTCTACTTTTGCAGAGGTCCTGAGCCCCTTCCAAATCTGGAGGACCAACTGTATATTACAAATGAGCGAAATAGGAAAAGTGAGCTCCATTTTTCCCTGGAGAATAATAAATACTAGTGAAAAGTGTTCAACTGTTACATCTAAAAAATTTCCATTTCAGTTCTAGTACCAGAGCCTGTTAGCATTGTGTATGTGAACCTGTTTCTAACATTTCAAGCTGCTGGTCCCTATTTGGACATGCTCATGTTACAAAAATATATTGTGCATGGGTAGCTCCACATATTGAAGCTTCATGAGTAAAGTACATGGATCAGCAGCAGATGACATTTTTGGAGACAGAGCGGTAGCTCATCTTCCACACAGTAGGGTCCCATGGTAATGAACTAGAGGTGTAACCCTTTATTTATTTCATTCTTGGATACAAAGACAAAAAAGCCATTGTTTCTTTTTCCCATTCAGCAAAGTAATGAGAGGTTTTGCCCATTTTTCAATGGTTTTTCATATTTCTGAACCTTTTCTGCAAAAATTGTGTATCAATTTTTGTTGTTACTTATGATGAGGAACGTCCTGGATATTTTGCTCTCCCACAAGAGCAAAAACCCTTATGATGGCTGACAATTTAAAAAAAAATTTAACTTCTTTCTTTTCAAGGACAAGAGAAACTGCGAATATTTCTTACATCCCTGTAGTGAACACATACCAGACCCAAGAGCGGACTTGTGCTTTTCTCACTTGCAGTGCAGAAACATGTACAGGTTCCAGACACCACTTCAGAAAGCAGGGACAACTGTTCAGTTGTAACAAATTAAAGAATGAAATGATTGCATTATATTCAAACTTTATTCATGTTGACATTTCTTTCAGTAATCTTAAACTCTCCTATCCCACAATTAAAAAGCAAGAGATTTTAGGGCCAAGAGATGAGGTGTGTTGAAGCATAAAACTTGAATTAATAGGCTGGGGTAGATAAGTACAGTGGGCCTGGGATGCAACTTTCTGCCACTGGGACCCTCCAGAGGCCTCACAGCTGACCCCCAAAAAAGTGATCAGAAATTCTCTTGTTTTAAAACACTTGTTTTAAAATATTAAACAATGAAAGTGTCCTTGAAACTTATTTAGAAGAACTTCTAGGAGTAGCAATTTATACTGGGGGTGGGATGATGGTCTATATGGGGTCAAGGCCTGCAGAAACAGGGGGACATACAACCTCAACACTGAAATTGCCTCTCCAACTTTAACACTTTCATGATATCCAGTGTAGATGGTCATCTGTTGCTTCTAGTCTTATATTCTCCCTGTTATCTTGGATCTCCAGGTGGTAGCAGAGGCCTGGTAAAGCTTGATTTGCTAAGCTGGCTACTCTCCAGAAGCCAAAGATGTCATGTGAAAGCAGTATGGATGAAGCTACAGTGTCTCAGGCATAATAGTACAACCAACTGCTATTTAAAAATAATAGTGATGTTAGTAGTTTTGTTGGCCAGAAATCGGTGTTAGAAGAATGCACAAAATATTTTGGAGGAATGTTGCGGTTTAATTCAAGCTGTCATCCTCACCACCATAACCTTTCAGCCTTGGTGGCCAGTTGTCAACTGAATTGTCAGCCCTTTGATCAGAGTGTAGTCTAAAAAAGGACATTGTAAATATTGGATGTATGTTCTAATATTCAGAGCCTTTCTTAGGACCTTTCACATGGCATTTTCCATGCAAAAGGGCCCCTTGAGCATCTCACAAATGTGAGGAGCAGTCCACACAATGCACTCACATTTGCGCAATGCTCCAGGGCCTGGCAGGCACAGCTCACGCACTTTTTCATTTTCGGCTTTAAGCCGAAGATGGTGCGCGGTCGTGCATTGCTCCCAGGCCCTGCGCAGACTTACATTGCGTGCGGAGCCTCGGGAGCTGGGCCGGTCACACTTCTTGTCTCAGTGCAGCCTGGGAAGATCCCAGGCTGCACTGTGAAAGGAAGAGGCAGGGCTCTCGCACGAGCAGGAAGCTCGTGCGGAGCTGAAGAAACCTGGATGCGAGGGCCTCTCACAAGAGGCTGCTCACACGAGCACTGCACCCCAGCACCAAGAAAAGGTAGGATGCAGAAAGGGCCTAAGTCTCTGTAAGCCCTGGCATGTAACATCATTATCATGTGCTAATGTTCACGTCTCATGAAGATCTAATGACTGCACCAGATTAAAGCCATTGTGTTGTGCAAGTCACATTCCACAATGCTTCTAAGCTCTGACATGGGCCAGTGACAAGAAAACAATTAGTCATTATATTTCAGCTACATTTTTTAGGACTTGAATCTGGTGTAAGTCCTATCATCGTCCCACATATTTGTTATATGGAAGCCCGGAATGGATTGAGCAGTGTTATTTCTTTTTCTCCACCTCTAGCTGTTGCCTTGCATGGATCTCTAGTACTGACATCTTCATCTTAGATCATTCCTGAAGTGGTCTGAGAATCATGCTGTTGCAGATGGCTTTTGAGCAAGAGCAATATTTCAAGTTGAGTAGACTGCACTGGTGTGTTAATAGGAGCACAAAGAATTGGTGTCACAAATGAGGGAGGGTTACTCCCTTTTATTCAGAACAGAAAAAAGGAACAAATCTTGCTGCTCCTTGTGTAATGATTCATCTGTATTCCTTGCACAATGATGTGAAGCAAGTAATATATAGATAAATAAGATGATAAACAGAGGAGGTTAAAGACACGATGAGTGCAATTCACTGCTATCAGCCCTTTAAACCTTTAGGAGTCTTGATTGTTGCAAGGTGAGACTTTCAGATCCTTACAGAGAACAAGAAAGATGACACTGTTATGACACTGTTAGAGTGGCCATTAACAGCATGCCAGATGGAATTTTGTCCTGTCCTCTCACTCGTAACCTGTGTTCTAGGAATGAGACTCAAGATGTCAAGCAATTACTCTCTGAAGCACTTGTTAGGGTTGTCTTCAGCCTATTCACTTCTAAGCACTTTGCAGTAGTACAGGAGCTAATAATGCCCCTATGGTATGTGTGTGTGTATGCATATATGCATAATTCCCCCCTTTTTTCCTCCAAAAATCTATAGTTTAGTATTTTCAAGGGGATGTAATTTGCTCCGTGCTTTATGTCACTTACAACATGATTTCCAAAATAAGACCGATTAAAGGTTTCGGTTGTTAGACTGGTTTTTCAATAGATTCCTTAAAATAATTATTACATTAACCATTTTAAATGGTTATGTGAGCAGGCCTGGGTGCAGAATAATCATTAGTGCCCAGCACAAGTGGATTCCCCAACTTCATGATTCGAGTGTGAATGAAGTAAATAGCAAAGGTACATGTTTTCTTTTCATTTGTGGCTTTCTCATGCTGGGTAACTGAGAACCAAACTTGACAACTACAGAAAGGATATATAAAGAGACTCCCAATTCTTTTTGTGATGTTTAGTTGAGTGGGTTACCATATCTGACCTGGGGGAAATAAGGGAAGCAGTCTGCTTAAGCCAGAACTAGGGAAGCTAAGTCTCTCCAAATGCTGATAGAGTTCTGTTCTCAGAAGCTGATATCCAACAGTTCTTGGAGGGCTCCAGCTTACTGAGCCATGGCTTAGTACTCTCCCTTCCCTTCCTCTGCACTCTTTCTATCTGGGAGAGTATTTGTGGAAAGTGCTGTAACTAAACAGGTTCAGTTGCACATTTTCTCTCCTCTGCTCTAGCCATCCCGCTGTTCAGACTGTGGCCTCTGCATTTTCTCTGTTTAGTTTAGCCTTGATTGTGCTGTCAGAGGTACTGTACTCATGACTTATGTTGTTGGTATATGCCTTCAAGTCGTTTCCAACTTACGTCAACCCTGAGGGGAACGTATGAGAGTTTTCTGGTGCTGAGAGTGTGTTACTCAAGGTTACCCAGTGGGTTTCCATGGCTAAGCAGGAAATCGAACCCTGGTCTCCAGGGTCATAGGTGAACACTCAAACTTCTACATCACGCTAGCTCGTGTACTGTGAGTCATTTCCTCATATTTTCTGTACAGCTGATCTGAAATGAAATTCTGGGGTTGGCTACTTAGCCCATAAAAAAGAAGCAGCGAACAATATACTGTGGAAAATGAGATGGGATGGGATGTTATTTAAGCCCTGTGGGAATTTTTATCAGTTAAGATGGCTACATTCAGAGGATGTTCCCTCTGAGGTCTGGACATGAATTCTAAGCACTTTGTACTGACTCAGCAAAAGGGAAACTACAAAGGGGACCTGGCAGTTTGCTGTTATTCCTTTGGTGCTGTGGCATCAGTTGCTGTATTCAAGTAACAAAATATCAACATTGGTTTTGGAGCCAGTGGCAGCTCATGGACCAAGCAGAGAGGGGAGTTGTTCTCATCACAAAATGGTGGATGGAGGTATATTCCCCCACTCCCATTTGTTTTATAAGCTGTCTGTGTTTACAATTGCATTAACTGAATCAATAATTCTGACAACAATTGTAATATCCACCTTAGTTTATTCCATTTTTTTCAGAAACAGAAAAATATATAGTAGAAAATAAAGAAATTTGTATTACCTTTAAATCCCAACACACTAGGTTGAATCTATAGTCAGTCATACTTGGAAGAGATCAGTGAGTGAAATCAATTCAATTTAAGTTTGTCATGACTGACTTAAGTGCCATTGACTTCAGTCACTTTAAATCTAATTAAATCTGGATGCTTGTGATTATAATATGTATTTTTGTGACGATAGTAGTAAAATCATTATCCATCAATTTGTATCCTTCTCTAATGTGAATTTAGATGTTCTGTATAATTTCTAGATTGATTAAGTACATTTGTACAGATATGACAGAAGATTTGCTAGTGTGTAGTGTTTCACTCACTAACCACCAAAGAAAATACTTTTATACTTCACTATATGACAGTTATTTACAGTCTCTCTGTGGGTTATGAAATGAATATTTACTCTGTGCCTCTTAATGTAGTTGGTTGCAGTGCTGGAAGGTGTACTGTCTAAGTTATCAAGGTATGATGAAGGCACTTTCTTCTCATCAATACTCTCATTCACTGTAAGTACTTGAGCTCTTTAACAATGGATTTTTAAAATCCACTTAGAGCTAATAGTGGCCAGTTACATTGTTTGTTTCTTACTTTAAACTCTTTTTTTTTAAGGTGAAAGCAGCTGCAAAATATGTTGATGTTCCTGTAAGTATTTTTCTTCTAAGTATGAATTCTCTAAAACAGTTGCTTTTCACAATGTGTACTTTATCATGTGTTATCATTGCGCTTTCCTTTAGAGGTTCATTATAGCTTTGTACAAAGTATTTAAGCAGATACATCTTATCCCCTGAAGACAGTTCATTTCCCTTAAGCAACAACAAACTCTCAAAGCGAAGCTTAGAAAGGTTACTCTCAGTGTACTTTTTCAGTTCAGAGAGGATTGTAACCTAGGAACTATTTCACAAGAGACACTTCATCATTTGGGTATATTGTTCCAGGCAAAGCTTATTGAAGTTTCTCAAAAAAGTGGATTCTTCAAAAACTGTAGCTGAAATTATATTCCAAGACCATGAGTATCCTCACTGCAAATTGGAGACACACCAGCTTTTTGTTACACAGACTTCTCCACTGACACATGTCTGAAGCTAATTTCTTTTAAAAACCAAAAATATACAGACATATAGATAGCCCTTTCCTTTCGGTCTGCAGTCACTGTCTCCCTTTTTTTCCTTTTAAGAAAATTTCAAACTTGTCTCCTTTATTTCATAGATAAAGCAAACTTAGGAGGAAGCCCTGTTTAGTACAAGGGCACCAACATCCAAATAAACAAGAACTCACTTGGGCTGCAAAACTTTTTTACTGTGTAGTAATTTTTTTATATATTGTAACTTTGTAAGAAATCTTTTTCATAAATCAGATTTGAATATATTGTTCAGAAATCTTTTTTTCCCTCTTTTACTTCCCTTCTTTTTCTAGTCCTTTTGTTTGTTTCAGATTACTTAAGTGTACTGGTTCACAGAACTAGAAATGCAGAAATCCAGTTGCAGTGCATTTGCTACTGAGTGTATGTAATGCACACTGGCTATGCACATATGTGCAGAGGATTTGCCCAAACCATATTGCTGTGTGATGCAAAGGACAAGATCCCCCAACCTACATATAGCAAAGCAATCTAGAGTAAGAGATTCCATGCCCCTTCAGCATAGGTTAGGGAAGTACTAGTTAAGATGTGTGACATACACAGCTCTTAGCCACAGAAGACGATCTCTATAAAGCTCAGGGGGAAAAAAGCTGCCACTGCTATACCCAAGCATCTACCATTTGAGGGGGTTGTCTCAGTTTGACTAATGACAGGGCCAGCCTTGTGTTTTTGTGATTCCCGTAACGCTGCATAGTAATAAGCAGTGGTTAACATACTCTGCAGCCCTGCACTTTGCTGAACTTAATGTTGGTTCTGGACTTTGAGCCACGTACATCAATACTGTACTGTCTGGACATCATATGACATTATGCTCATGTCTCAGAGGTTTTATTTTGGAGTAATGTTAAGCCTCAGTGGAGTTAGGCTCTGAGACCCAGGAAACTTGTTGGCTATCCATGTGAGTCAGAGACAAATCCATGTCAAAGCTTGGAAAGAAACAAGGGTCCATGTAGTTCAAGGAACAGAGGAACTATAAGCAGTGAATGCTTAAAGGCAGTCAGTAATTGGGATTCAAGGTAGCAATACAGATTTAGAACAGCTTGAAGAACACCTCCAACCACAGAAGAAGCTGTATTCTTTACAGAGTTCCACAGATTATTCCATAAACAGCTGGTGTAGAAAAGAGACGCTCTTCTTGCAGGGCTGAATGAGGTAGCCTGAGCTTTTCATGTGGCAAGAGGAGAAATTGGAGTGGGCTATTTGATAAAAGTAGACATTTCCCAAGGCTCATAATTTCTCTAAAGAAGCCTGGCTGCTCAGAGCTGCCTGAAAAATGGGGGGGCGGCAGCAAATGAAAAGATGACTATTGAACTACACTGTCACCTTTTTTTTACCCTGGAGAAGCTGCTTCAAGCATTACTCAAACAAGTAAGGTTTATACCCACAAAGAATTTTGAAGGATCCAACCTTTCCTTTTCATGTTTGATTTACAGAGCTGTAAGAGGTATTTAGCTGGTGTGCATAAGCACAATTGAATATCAGTGTCTTGTATTAGAATTTCAAGGAATCATTTGAAACAGAACACAACAAAGCAGGCACGAAACTCCAGATAATTCAAACAGTTCTCCACTCTGTTCTTGGAGAATAGATTATCTCTGTTGTAGGAATTGGTCTTTCACAGAAAGCATGGCTTATGGTGCAATCCCAAGTATATTACTCAAGAATGGGTATGTTTGTAAGATGAGAGAAAGCATTTCAGTTTATAAAGTTTCTAAGATGTACTAGATGGTGTACCCAGATGAAGAAATAGATAGTTCATAGTTTTGCGTTCTAAAGGAAACTATGCACACCTAGCCACCCACCCCACACACCAAAACAAAAACAGAATGGGAAGGAAGAAGAAAACAAGCATACCTGGACACTGGTTCTTAAATTACAGAGTCCGGTACTTCCGATCAGGACTGGCTTTCCATGAGGTGGAACAAGAAAACCCTCTCAGATAGAAGAGTGCCAGGGATAGTGAAACACACCACTGCCCTCCTACCACAAAGCCCCATTACTGCTTCTCCTGGGAGGTCTGCTGTCCAGAGCCAGCCAGGTCCACGTTCCTGCCTTCCTCTAAGCCAGGCATTATGGTGGGGTTCCTCAGGAAACTGCCTGTGCCAATAATCGTGGAGGATGAGGGAGAGACGCATTTCTTCACAAATGTAGGTAAAGTTTCGTAGACAAAAAACTGTGGCAGCATCCACAGAAAGGTGTTATAGAATAAGATTTTTCCAGCATGGTCTTTGCAGTTACACGGTTCACCCTACATTCAGAGCATCAGCCACTAAACCCTTCATTGACCCAAGAGGTAGCAAGCATGGACTCCATTTCATAAAACTTGTTTTTGTTTTTACAATAACCTTGGGTCAGAAGACGCCAACACAAAACATGCCAAGCCAAAGAAGTAATTGGATACAGGACCCTTGAATTCTATTGTCTCCTTATAATGTAGAAGGAGGCTTGAGTTTGGGAAAAGAAAGCATTCTGGTCACAGTAAGGAATACACCTCTCTGCTTGCAAAGTGCAGGCTTAATTTACTGATATATATTTATGAAAATATATAACGTATATTTATCAATAATAATGATGACAAAAGCAATAGCATAAATGCATCTATTAACATACTCTGCTGGCAAAGGAGGAAAGAGATTTTTAAGGAATGAAAGGAAAACTAACAAGAACTTTGTATTTTATTTTGCATACAATAGTTTTTAGACCTGTGTTGTTGTTGTTTTAGTGAATGCGCTATAAATACACTAAATCCTACCTTACAGAAATGTAAGCATGGTCCATAAACACTGTCAATGTATATCAATTTACTTTAATTCCCATAAATTAACATTAATGGAAGTATATGACTATATAATAAGATTTTTAAGGAAGATTGTGGAAAGTCACTAACTTTTAGAAATTGTGGCAAGTCACTAACTTTTAAAAACAATATCTTAAATAATATTTTTGTTGTGTGTCTTCAAGTTGTTTCCACCTTATGGCAACTCCAAGGCGAGCTTATCACAGGGTTTTCTTGGGCTGAAAGTGTGTGACATACCCAAGGTCACCCAGTGTTTCCTTAGTCAAGGAGGGAATTGAACCTTGTTCTTTAGGATTGTAGAACTGTAAGGCTGCAACCATTACACCATGCTGACTCTCTGTCTTAAAGAAATTATATATTAAATAAATAAATAATCTTAAATAATATAGCCAATCCAAATGCAGACAGATTGTATCATTGCGCATATCCACTATTCTCTGTGTATGTGTGAGAGAAAATTAATGAAGACTCTAGCACATTGTTATTACACCAGCATTCCCAGCCCTTTCACATGCAGCAGCTTGGATCTGTTTGGTAACTGCAGTTTCCCTCAGATTTTTTTTTGTTATTGGCTATAGCTAAGGCCTTCTTTAGTAAAAGAAAGTTTAATCTCCTAGGTTAACAAAACATGAGATAGCAGTGAAAATTTCAAATATAAGCTGCTGTCGTTCTTTGTTTGTGTGTTTTAAAAAGATATTTGGCAACACTATAGTTTCCCACATTCCTTTTGGTATATTGTGAATGCTCAGTCGAAAGCTTTAGTGTCTTCTTCTATATCTAAAAGAGTTGCTGGCAGGATGGACCTTGGAGGAATGCAACCCCCGCCATCAAATGGTAAGAGGTGATCCACACCTGCAGGATTAAGTGAAGCTGCAGGAAGTAAGAGCACTGGCAGTAGCATATAATTAACAAGGATTTTTCTGCCTCTCTTTTTGAATCGTGTTCATCTTGCCAGGTTAACAAGTGATTAACCTCACAAAAAGAATCTGCTGTGCTTGGCTCACTTGTTTCAAACTCTCACTTTTCCCCCCATGTCGCTAGTGTATTTGGTTACTTGTGTTACCAGTGATGCAGTAACCCTATTACCACAGTTCCTTTCCTGTTATTCTGTTTAAATGTCTTCATGTCTCGTTTTCCCACTTACAAGTGTGTATTTCTAATGTGTGTAAATGTAACCAGAAGATAGACATAGAGATATATAGGTATATATAAATTTTGCCAGCTTATCCAAACTGAAATTCTAACATGCACCCTGCTCCAAAAAAGTGGAGACCAGCATACCAGACTACTTCTGCTATATCAGGTTTTTTAAATGATTTGCCAGATACTTTGTAAGCCGAATTTATTTTTCGTTGTGTGTAATACTGCCGTCTCATTCTAAAAAAGAAATCTATAGCACAGATACCATCCATATATTTTAAAAAATGGGTTTGAGAGTTCTCACAGTTCTGTGAGTTCTCTATCATTACTTTGTGTCTTATTTATTTGGGCTGCATCTGTGACGCAGGTAGCTGGTTCTTGTTGTTGTCGAGTGGCTTCAAGTCATTTGTGACTTATAGCACCACTATGGCAAGCCTATCACAAGTTTTCTTGGGAAGATTTGTTCAGGGAGGGTTAACTTTGCCTGCCTCTGAGGCCAAGAGAGTGTGACTTGCCTATGTTCAGCCAGTAGGTTTCCACAGCCAAGAAGGGATTTGAACTGTAGTCTCCAGAGTCATAATCCAGTGCTCAAACCACTACATCACACTGGCTCTTCCAGCTGGTTCCACTCTTGTCTCAGTAATGTAAAACGAGCCCTACTAGATCATACCAAAGGCCCATCTAGTCCAGGAGAGAAAGAGGGAGAAAGGTGAGACATTAGCAGTTGGATTAAGGTTGGGTCATATTTACTAATATAAACTCCAATTTGCTGGGGGGGAGGGTGTCAGTATAGGTAACTTAACATACAAATCAGACTAGCCTGCCATACTTAATGGGCAAATCAACCTTAATCCTGAGAGAGGGGTGGTCATATGATCACAGCTGCCCTATATCCTATTAACAGGGAGACATTCCCATATCATACTCTCCCAGAGCCTCAAATTTTTGAGTGGGTGACCTGAATTGGTTCCAAAGGGAACTACTGTCAAACCCATGTGTCCCGTATTCCTAAGTGGTGAGAATTAGGTTTGCTAATCACCATACAGGGGCTTCGGGGTAATGCACCATTCAGGGGTGTAACTGTAGCAAGGTCAATATGAGGGCATTGCTTCCTAAGTAAGAATTCTGTCCTCCCCTATGAAATTTTCCTTCAACCACCAAATTTCCAGTGTTGCAGTATCTTAAGATTTCCACTGAGCATTTAGAAAAACAGTTCAGGTAGGCAAAAGTACCAAGGAATTACAAACACAAGAAGTATAAGAATTCTACATGTAATTTATTTTCAGTGTCTCTCTTGCTGTCAATGCTAGAAATTTGGAGGTTGAAGGAAAATTTCATTAGGGGACAGAATTTTTATTCAAAGGCAATGTCTTCATTTGTCTTATTCCCCTGCTACCAATCCTATAACCCCCTAATGTACCTGCACACACCAACTATTTGAATGTGAACAGAGTAACCCAACAGATTCAACCAAATTAACCTGTCTAGCACTCTTCAGAACTTAATTGCAGCTCACCATTCAGTACATGCTTGGTGAAAAAACCTGGCCCAGCTAATCTAATGTCTGGCCTATTCAGCCTTGAGGTGATCCACAAAACCCATAATAATGGACAGAGAAAAGGAATAGGACTTGTAACAGGAAAAGACAGGGCAAGGTTTGGCCAGAATTCAGCAAAACATGTGCCTTGTAGATGCATGCTTTCACTGATTGGGCCAAGCATCCCATCTCTGGCTACAGTCATGGTTCTGTTCTGCATAGCCAAGGCCTTCCTTTGATCATTCTCCTTAATTACAAATCACTTTGTACTGAAATACCTATAGACTTGTTTTCTTTCAAGGTTGTGAAAAATGCATTCTTAAACATACAAAGCAGCTTGTCATTTCCTAGATATTC
Source organism: Cyclura pinguis (assembly GCA_030412105.1). Lineage (NCBI taxonomy): Eukaryota > Metazoa > Chordata > Lepidosauria > Squamata > Iguanidae > Cyclura > Cyclura pinguis. Next base: position 77,976,157 of record CM059603.1, on the reverse strand, counting down.
ATCTATCCGAAAAACTGCTTTCAGGTAATACTGTTAAGAAAACAAAGAAACTTTGCTGTGACTTAGTGTTGCCTGTTTAAAATGAAGTTTTTTATATATTTATTTATATATATATATATATATATATATATATATATATATATAAAAATAAATAAAAGGTTTGCAGGTAAGTAAATGTTCATTAAAGAAAAGATTTAATAGTTCTTAATTAACTGATTAATCTAGGGTCTTTAGCTTTGAAACAGAGAGTTTTGCCAATGTAACTTCTTTAGAAGATCAGTCACATTTATTCAGGCATGTATATAGAGTAAATAGAACCATTTAAAAGGAAAATTAGATTTTTCAGTAATTTATCAAAGATAATTACCCTGCGTACACTGGAGGGAAAGAAAGGATAAAGTGTTTTAAAGAACTGTAATTCTAATTGGCAAATGTCACCAGCTGTTGCAGTTACCTTACTTGTGTATATTCTTCTAATGATTAGAGTCTCATGCCACAAGCTACAGGAAAATATATTCACTAGGTGTGAAATTCCCATATGTCACAAATTAGGTAAATATCTCCGATAAAAAAAAGGGAGAAAAATTACTAATGGCGATCCCCTCCCACATTAATGGACTGCTTTCAGGATTTCTGTCTCTTTGCAAATGTGTAAAACATAACTGGAAAGTAGATTTACATGAAGATATTTAAGAATAATTGGGAAGAATACTAGTCAACATACTACTAATTCACAAATACCTTTAAACTGTGATGTTTAGGACTTAATTGTTTTTGGCCTTCTAATTCTTGTCAAATATTCCTAAAACACAGAGGTAACAGATATAAGAGAGTCAGTGTGGTGTAATGGTTTGAAAGTTGGACGAAAACACTGGAAGACAAGGGTTTGGATACCCTCTCAGCTGTGGAAACCGATTGGGTGACCATAGGCAAGTCACTCTCTCTCATCTTCAGAGGAAAGGACTGGCAACCCCCCTCCCCGAGCAAATCTTGCCAAGAAGACGCCACAGTACAATTGCCTTAGGGTCTTCATAAGTCAGAAATGACTTGAAGGAACACAACAACAACAACAACAGATGTAATGTTGAAATATTACTACACCTTGACTTTAAGCATAGGGTATTAAATCTGCTATGTTCTGTATAGAGCACAAAAGCAGGATTGTCCTCACTCCAAAAGGATTGTGACATAATGTAGATTTTTCTGGTGCAGAGAAACAGTACATCTATAAAGCCAGTGGACACCTAATGCTCCTGATCTCGTTAGTCATGGTTAAAGGAGTAGACTAAAGTATCCTCTTCCCTCCCTTCTTCAGTGTGGAATCTCCAGCTGCTGTTTAGCTGAGGTTAAAGCTTTACATCAGCACAGGCCTTAACTGTGGCCAGACTTAACCAGTGAAGAATAATAGTGAAGATCATTCCAGATATGTGTCTGAATGTACTTAAAGCCAATTGGAGTAGAGCAGAGAAAATTATTGGATGAGAAGAGACAAGATAGGAGGAGTAAGCCTACCATGGTTCAAGCTTTGAGCTACAGTTAAGAGATTATATGTCTGTAAAGCTAGAAATAAACAGTGGACTAACATCTGTACAGGTATTTGGTTTATATCTTACCAGCGAGAGCCAGCATGGTATAGTAGTTTGAGTGTTCACTTAGAACTCAAGGAGACTAGGATCTGAATCTCCATTTGGCCATGGAAAACTATTAGGTGACTACAGAAATCATGGTCAGTCAGGCTCAGAGGAATGAATTGGCAAACCTCCCTCTGAACAGATTTGTCAAGAAAACCTCATGACAGTGTCACCTTAGTAAGATTACCATAAGTTGGAAATGTCTTGAAGGCACACAGCAGCAACAATCCTACAGGCACCTTTTTATCAAGTTAATCCTAATTCATTATGATGGATTTCTCCTTACAAATCTCAGCTCACATCTATACATGTTGAAAATCACAGCACAAAACACTTTTTGAAATATTAAATATCAATGCCAGCTAGTGACTTCCATTCAGTGGAACAGTGAGTCCATTCCATGTTTAGCCTGAACTTTAAAAGGGAGCTGTCCAACGTGTGAAGTCTGTCTCTACAACAGATTCACCACTTTACATAGCTCCTTTAAAGTCTGAAATTGTACAGAGAATGGCTTCTGACGTGGAAACCACAAGCTGTTCACTGTTAAAGGTAACTGTTCTGATACAAATTATCAACTATTGAAGTTGACAAGAAATATTCCAATCTGAAAAAGATGAAATCCAAGTCTTATAGGTTGTCTTTGAGAGTTTGTCCAATAATGTGAGCTTGCTAAAAACAAAAGAGAGACCAAGGCTTCTTTCTCTGAAATTGCACAGAGAATCAGTGACAACAAAATTGTTGATAATAAATGTTATGTGTCAGTCATCAAATCCATGTTCCATTATTGTTTGGCTTAGCTCCTTGGTTTCCTTAAATGACACCAAAGTTCCATTGCTTAGTATGGACTATATAATGAACTACAGTTTCCAAGTTCTTGAGAGAAATATTGGAAGTCAGATATGGTAATATTCATGGCTCTGAATTGCAATAAACTTCACTTAGTACATCTGTTAGTTCCTCCTGCTGTAAACAGTAAAAAAAAAATCATACTGTAGCTTTTCCTGCTTGCCAGATCAGGCCCTGCAAATCCTCAGTGCATCAAAGAAGATATGATTGTGCCCTCATCCTTGACTTGCTTCTTTCTTAGGAGACCTAATATCATGGAAGAATATGTTCTGCTTAGGCAAAAAGACTGATGTAACTGTAGGTAGATATAGAGTTAATTCTGTCATGGATGACAATCACTGGCTTAGAGGCACCATTTGGATGCCCCTAAATCATTCATACAGTCCCTGGCTTAGGTACACAACAGTAGGCTCTTCAGGTTGAATTTCTTGGGACACTTAATAGCTTTGGGTGATTGAAATGTCTGTCACACATTTTCCTTATTCTCCTTTTGGAGCTTCAGACTGAGAATTTTTCAGATCTCTTCCAAAGTAACGTTGTACTTCCAGCTGTGGAAAATTCACTCATGCCCTTCATAGGTATCTCCTTTCCCAGAGATTTTTTTTATTTTACCATCACTTAGGAGTTTTCTCAACTGGAGCACTGAAGTAATAATAAAAGAGGATCTAAAGCACCTCCTCCAATGTGTATCAAGAATTAATCAAATGAATATTAGGATGGGTTCCAGGACTGATATGAGGTGGGGTGGGGAAGGAGGGAGAGCGTTCAAAAATACTGTGTGTTTTCTTGACTTGTAATGTATCCATCTTTTGTTTTCATATCCATGCTATGCTACTATACATCCAGGCTGCAGACCACAACTGTGTATGTATGGATGAGTAAATATAATGAACTTTAATATTATTTTTCATAGTATTGCGCATGTAACTTCTCATGCTGTTTATACGAGCTTATCCATTCATAATCAATATAGCCTTTTTTTTTTTCCTTCTATTATTATGCACTGGTGTTTTTTCCTATATTATCGGCTATTGTTTGTCAGCACCTGCAAAATACACCTCTGGAAAGAAAATATAGCAGTGATGCTTGAAATATAAATTACTGTATATATTGCAAAATACTCTTTGAAAATAGGCCAGACTCATCTTCTGTTACAAGAATTAGATTCCACATTCATCCAATTTAATATTTAGATCTCTGAATTGCTATCAAATCTGACATGAATTTTGGATGAGACCAATAATGTGCATATGTGTGCATGTTCCTTTTTGTATAGATTGATTGTTTGTGCAAAATAAGACTAATGTTGCAAGTTACACTTCAATGCTGTGTTCCCTTCTTCTCCCCCCCCCCCCCACAGAAACCAGGAATGGATCTAGCAGACACTTATATTATGTTTGTTCGTCAGAATCAAGATATACTTCGAGATAAGGTCAATGAAGAAATGTACATTGAAAAATTGTTTGATGTAAGTAGCTACCTCACTGAGAAATGCTAGCAGGTATATCTGAATATTATGGCTGCTGTTGCTATTTGTTTTTGTTGGTTGCTTTTAGGGAACAGATAAAAGCTTCCTTCAAGAACCAACCTCAGGTATCAATACTTTCTAGCCATGATATATATTTGTTGAGAAATTAATCAATTTAAAGATGCTAGGATTGTAACTGTAATATCACATTACCTTTTTTTAAAAAAAAATAAGGTGCTACAAAGTCTGTGGTGTGTGGGAGTCTCAGAAACTCTGAAATGTTGATTATCACTCTGATAAAAAAGGAATCCTTTGCTGAATCCTTCTTATGCACTCATCTTAAATCAATTAAATTGAAATAATACTTCATAGCAAAAGTTGCTGATGTATCCCGTGTGATGCAAATAGGGCAAGTCCATACTGCTTTGTCATCTGCCCACAGTAGTTCCATTCTAGCAAAAGAAAGACAGGTATCTATAAAGTATGTAGGATTTCACTTATACAGATCCCTCAGCATAGCTGAAATATCTCCTCTAGTGCATGGGTGAATTTGGTTATCTGTTTGCTCCTGCTGCACTCTTGTTTCTGCACCTTTCTTCGCTTTGCACAATGCTATCACAGTTTCTCTGACACAATAGGACTGAAGGTAAAGATGATGTCCTCCTGCATCTGAAACAGTACCACTGAACTACATACACCATGATTTTCCTTTTTATCCATCCTACTGATCCTAGAGGATTATAAGATAGTTTAAGTGAAATGATACCAGTCTTGTAGCCACAGAGACATGGTGAAGACCTGGCCACCTCTGTTGTCCCCTCCTAGAATATACCTAGTGGAGTTATTTTTGCTCTGCCACTGCACATCTTTAGTTCCTGGTAGAGGACATGGCACCTAAGCATAATGTTTATAGGTATCATGCTTTCCCATTTCATTTACCTCTGCTGGCCAACTTCAGGCTGACCTATTTCAGTCCCATTTCCAGCCCTGTATTGGCATACAGTGTTCACTGGCTCCCAAATCAAACTTTCATTTCTTCCTGCTCTCATAGGTTAGGATCATTTTTTGTTCTGATTTTTTTCCCCCTGTAACCACTTTTTTCCTTCTTTTTTACATATTTTCTGTTTCTTAGTTTAATCTCAATTTTCATCCTGCACCAGGAGGCAGGAAAGGGTCATGCTGATTTAAAAAACAAAAAATAGGAACTGCCTTTGTTTTGTTTTGTTTTCTTTCCAGCCCAGGAGCACGCACACATACACACCATATAATATACCTCAAACATGTGTTGTGGGAGAGAGATACATTCCACAGCAAGAACAAATAATGAGTTCAGGTATAATGGTGCTGCTGCTTGAGGTGATCCAGGGGACGAAGGGCTGGCTGGCTTGTGGGAAATCTTTTCTGTTGCTGTTTCCAGCACCCTGAGCTTCCACTACAACATTTTGTGAGGATCCAGAAGTCTTCACTGCAGCCACTTCCCACATTTAGTGTTTGAAGGATGAGCAAGGGCCAGGTAGTTTCCCTCACACCGTTCAACTACCGGAAGAAAATACAGAGTCTTCCCCCACTCCCTTTTTTTACTTGCCAAAGTGAAAGAAGGCCTGGAGAGAGATCTTCTACCTGGGAGTAAGTCCCACTGAAGTCAGTGGGACTTAAGTCTAACTAGACACATACAGTATTACACTGTGTAAAGCAGAGATAACACAGAGGGGCAAATAAGACAGAGATAAGGTAGTGTTTAAAATACAAATAAACATATTACAAATGAACAATTTGACAAGATACTTGAATCTGCATTGATGTGGGCATAAATACACACACACACACACATATACATACATATATACATATATATACATATACATATACATACATACATACATATATGTATACATACATACATATATATATATATATATATATTCTCATTCCCTAGAAAAGCACACATGCGGATATGCCAAAAATCCTGGTAACTGCAGTTCATCCTGATCCATGTAACCAAGACAACACTTGACTTCATGCTAATGAAAGATCTACCTGCACACCCGTAGCATAACCCCTCATTCCAATTTTACATTTGCATTTGGCTCACAAGACCAGTTCAGACTCTGACTGAATACATTAACGTGGCATGCCAGGGGATGACCTAGATAAAAAAAAAATCTGAAGCAGATTCAAGAGAGGCTGAGAATATGCTGTCTTTTAGATTCTGCCCTCGTTATGTACAGGCCATTTCATCTCCAAATTTCTTGCAAAGGGCTTGAATGATATGTGAAAAATGCATTGCTGTTTCAGTTGAGGAAAGTTTTTTGAAACTAAACCACAGTTTGTCTGCCTCATGAATCATTACCAAAGCACTAGTTAAGTCTACAGAAACATTATGCCCTGAATTGTCTACTTTGACTCAATGTACTTGACACAGTTTGCCATTTCTCCAGAATCAGAGTACCACTTCTCGTTCTACTATCACCTTTTCCATTATGCTCCCCATCCTGATTTTGGGATTGTCTCCTCTGACAAACAGTGGCCAAAGATGCTTTAAATTTTTTCCCCACTATCCAAGTTGCCATGTTTAAAGGATCTAAAACAGCTTGATTGACTTTCTAGTTGTAGTTTTTCTGGCTGATCGGTTCTTTGCAGTTTTGAAAAATTCAGCCCCATTCCTTCCTCCAGAGAAGAATTATAATCCTATTTTATACATATTTAGAGCACCAAGGACATCCAAACAATGCTCAAGCCCAAATTCCTCTTGCAGCCTCTGCTGGGGCTTTGTGAGATGTCTTTTTTTCCCCTTTCTGTTGTCTACCGCAGCCCATTCTCATTTCAGTTCTGAATAGCCTCACTATTTGCCGTGAAATGTATTTATTTATGTTCAGTCTCTACAGCATTTTAGAAAGCTTTTCTGGCAGTTTCATTTAATTATGCAAGTTTCTGCAAATGTTTTCATAACAGCAATTCACAGCCTTTGCTGTGACACTTCACTCATGGTTGTCACAGAAGGTCTGGCTGTGCCAAGACTCTGTGCCATGGATATGTCATGTCAGTTGTTTGTTGTCTGTTATCTTGGCTGCTTAGAAAAAGCTTCATTGCTCACCCTCCCTCCTTACAGACACTTGCAGGCAGTGTTGGTATCATCTGTTTTAATAAGCCAAGTGTTACTATGTGTGAAAAGAATGATTCTCTTTTTCCCTTTCTTTTTGGCAAAAGATTTGATGCCTTTCAGGAGTAGAAACCCCATCCTTCCATCCAGCTGGCATTTTTACGAATTATCAATGCTGTATTAGCAGCTTCGCATCAGTTTGGTGTTGCAACTAGATCGGCAAGCATATGCTTCTTTTCCCAAGGTGGTTTTCCTGTCACCACCCCACTTTGCATTGTAATTTTTGAATATTTATAACACATTCCACATTCAGTAGATTGGCTTTGATGAGAATTTTGTCAGAAAGATTTTGATGATCATGGGGCCAGAACCACAGAGCTTGCTCCAGTGTGATCTTGTGAGGTCTTTAGTGATCAGACCTAGGAGAAACCCTACCTTGCTATTTAGAATCTGGAAAGATTAGGATGCTATTGTTTGTATGTGTCTAAAACAAAGGTGGACCACACTAGTCCCCAGAACACTTTGAAGGGCCATGCACACACCTACACACTGCCACTAAAAAATAAAAAATAAAAAGTTTGCCTCACAACTGCCTTCTGTACCTTCCTGGGTCATTTTGGTCCTAGTACAGGCCTTTTTTAATGGAAGTCACTTCCTGTTCACTTTCCATTTCAAAAAGAGGCCTCTTCTGGACCTAAATTGACTCATCTCCCCCCCCCCCGCCAAAAAATCAAGTAAAGGCACCTGCATTGTGTATTGGCTATTGGCTATATGTATAAATATTTTCTATTTCTGTAGTCAAAGACCACTGATTTATATTAGTTTACAGCCAAGAACTCTTACTGCCATCCCCAACCAAATATCTCACCATATTATTTGTATTCATGCTTGCTGAAGTCAGTGAGAATGTTCCAGAATAAATAGAGCTGTTGGCGTTTTCTTGCAATATCCACTATATTTATAATAGGATTTCCATTAAGTTACTTAACAAAATAGCACTCAATACTATTTATATCTTTGGCCTGTTTCATGCATCATGCTAAACCATACTGTAGCTGCCCTAGCTGTTGTCTGGTAGTTCATGCTTATAGGAACAAAGCTTAGTGATTGTCTGGCATTCACACTCTCCCCTTTCTTTTTTCTCCTCTGGCATAGCCACAGGATGATCAAAAGCTTCCATTGTCATGCCTAAATGAAAGTAAACATCCTCACTATGTCCAAAGAAAGGAGAACTTTAGCTAATTAAAATTAAAATTATACTTTCTTCATTCAAGCAAGGATCAACTTGTCTAAGGCTCACCATTCAGTAGACTATAGGCTAAGTTTATCTTCATGTAAATCCTAACTGTTTGTGGGTATTTTAAACAAAGACTAAATTTGACGTTCGCTTGTAAAGTGTTGGTCTGACATACAGGTTTATGACATATTGTCACTTGCATAGTTTAATTATGCACATTCTGGAAGATGATTGGATTAGACTGCCTTTCTGGATCTAGCATCAACTTCCAAGTTGATGTGTTTTCTCTGGAAACTTTCTCTGGTCTTGCAGAAATGTGTGTGTGTATGTGCTCAAATATTGAATTTATTGTTCAGGATCCAATTTTACTGGATCCCCTGGAATCAGACGTTCCAAGCCCCATCTGACCATCAAAAGAAAGAAAAAACCCTGCTCTGCAGCTTCTGGAGTAAGTTTTTGGTACAACAGAGAGTTGCATAGGAGAAAGAATTAAATAGATTTCCACATTTCCTAGCATTGGACCACTGGACACAGATATTATCATTATACCTTTGTCAATGTAATCTGTTCATCTACAGATTTATGACAATGTAAGATTTAAAGGGCAAAAGATCTATATGATCTGAAAAGTACAACGTAATATTAGGGCAATTTGCCAAAAAACAATCTGCCCCTAAACATTATATTGCTTATAAAAATGACGTTGAGCTGATGACTTAAAACTTGAAATCCAGTACGTCCTCGATAGGATTTATAATTCTGCCAGGTTTTAAATCAATCCAATAAAAATGCTATTAGTTCAACTAGTTAGAGAGTCCTGAAACTTCACACATTCACATTTTTTACTCCAATTTTTGCTGAGACAAATAATCTGTTTCTGTTAAATTGTATTCATCCTTATGGAGAAAGGCAGTCCTTTGTTGGCTTCCTGAAGTTCTGAAAAGCATTTTGAAAATGATTAAGGTTTTCCTGAACCATTGAAGCTTGTGGCTACAACTACTGGCACAGTTACCTTGGCCGTTTTCAGTTTCATTCTGGAGGTAGTATGCTGTCCTTATTCCCATAGCTTATGAAAGATTCTGTGATTCAAGGGAAGTCTAGTGGGTTCTGGCTGGCATACTATGGTAATTCCTTTATGGAATATGACCTCACAAAATAAGACTGCACATCACCCAATAAATGGAACCCAAAGCGATATGATACCAAGTCTTCATCATTACGTTTTGTGGGGCATATCTGTTGAGGCACCAGCCTTGATTTCAAATTTCTTTTCTTGCTAGAGCTTGAGATAACATGAGATAACCTTAACTTCTGGCCTTAATCTGATAGCTTTTTAAATTGAATTATTTAAATAATTCACACAAATGAACAAACAGTTATAGACTAGGACTGGACTGGAACAGATCAGGCCCATAAAGTTCAAGCTGCATGTGATTGACAGACCCATCACATACAAAGTGTTTTCTAGAGCAGACAGCTCAGACTAGCAATAGCAATAGCAGTTACATTTCTATACCGCTTATCAGTGCTAAGCACTCCCTAGGCGTTTTACAATGTGTTTAGTTAATTGCTGCCAACAAGCTGGGTACTCAATTTACCGACCTACAGAAGGATGGGAGGCTGAGTCAACCTGGAGCCCTGCAGGATTGAACTCACAAGGTTGTGGCTGCACTACCGGCATTTAACCACTGCACACTAGGGCGCTTGAACACAAACTACTCCTTGCCTACTCCATTTTTGCTGTAAAAAGCAGTCTTATCTCACTTTGTATGTGACTTTGTGCATACCTATAATGAAGCAAATGCATCTGTCATGATATGTTGCTTGAGCCTAATCGGACTGATTTATTCTCTGTGCTAATGCAGCACTAGTCTGTGACCATTTGTCCATTTAATTCAATTATTTAAGTAATTCAGTGCTTTAAAAAGTTGCCAGGTTAAGTTTAGAGATTAAGATTTATCTAAATTTTGGCTACCTCATGAACAGACTGTGGCAGGGCATTCTTTCCTCAGCTGAGCAGTGATTCCAATAGAGAAAGTAGCTTAACCTACTGGAATCAGCTGAGTAACAAACATATGAGTAAGAGTTGAGCAGCAGACACAGTGAAGATTCAATACCTTTCTACTCCATTCACTCTGAAAATTGTGTAAAAAAAGTCCACTTTATATAAAATTGTTGCTGATCTGAATTTAACCCAAACATTTGACCCACCAAATGTTGGTGGCCTGCTATTCCTGCCATCCTTCACTACTGGTTGTACTAACTTGGTCTGATGGGTATTGTAGTCCAACAATGTATGAAAGGCCATACACATTGTCCTCCATATAGGGTGGACAGGAAGTTGTGAAGTGAGACATGAGTGATAAATAAGAGGGAAAAGAGAGGGAGGAGATGACAAAGCAGCCCAGCGTATTTATACTCAGATACAGCATCTTCTTCTGAGAGCCAGCATGGTGTAACGATTTGAGCACTGGATACAACCTTAGACCCCAAGGTTCAGTTCCCTGCTCAGCCTCGGAAACCCACAGGATACATCACACACTCTCAGCCCCAGAAAACCCCATGATAGGTTCACCTTAGGGCAGTTGTAAGTTGGAAACGACTTGAACACACACACCAACAACATCTTGTGCGTGTCTGGGACACAGAATGCACAGCCACGTGAAATAGAAAGGGCTTCAAATGTGGAGTCCTTGAATGTGCTGAGGGATGGAAAGCAGCCCTGTTACCTGCCATGGCTAAGCGATTAGCCCACAGGAGCGGGAAAAGGGACAAACTGGCCTCTCCCTTATTTCTTTTTCCTCTTAAGTCTCCCTTGCTCAACACCTTCCTATCCTCTTCGGAGAAAGGGTGTGGATTGTAGCCGTAATGTCTCAAATGATAAACCCATGCTAATGAACCTTATTTTAGGCTTTTCATCCTTGGGACAAGACATTTAAAAGCAACTCATTTTCAACAGTACGTGCAGATTGGAAAATAACATTCACGGAAGACTAAAATAAAACTAAGAAAAACACTGTGGGAGTTTGAAAACTAATGCCTTTGACTTTGATTGCCTGAAAACAAATTAGATTTAAAGTAAATGGTTCAGACCACTATTTTAGAATCCAGGCACACCTCAAATTTTTAAATCCCTTGAATCATTATCTTTCTTTTGAGGAGAAGCTTCTGAAGACAATTGTCAGCATTTCAAACAGAAGACAAGGAAGTTTTCTTCGAAGTCACTCCCCTATTTGGAAATATCTTGTTGGGAGAGGTTAATACATGTAACTGGCTCCCAGGCAACAATGAACTACTGAGCTGTCTTTTGGCATACTTCAGTTTACATTGCTGCCTTTGTGATAGCCATGATTGTTTCCCATTTCAATAAACCCATTTTTGTATTTAGATAAGGTACTTTCTTGCTCATTTTTAATATGCAAAGAATATAGTGTACAAGAGGTTTACGATCAGAGAGTGAAATATGAACAATTTCATATACCACATTGTGTGACTGTCTGAATATATTGGAATCACTAAAGTAACTTTATGGCTGGAAGCTCTGTTGTTCAGGTTGCAAAAGCCTGCTTCCAAAAGTGTAATGTCTATATATCATGTACTGAAATGGCTGGGTTTACTAACTGAGGGCATCTGTGGGTAGAGAGACAAAGGGAATATAGTGCTGTAGGTACTTCTTTATGTCTCTGTGGCTTTAGATACAAGTGACCATGTTGTCTTACATGCTGGCACTCCTGTTTGGTTGTTGAGTGCATAGTGGTACAAGCCTTTTAACTCCTATCTTCAAGGTCAGTTTCATAATGTAGCATTTTGGGTTTTGTTCAACCTCATGTCTGAGCAGTGGGGTAGTGTGAGATATCATATCCTGTGGTTTTCAGTATCTATGATACAATACATTGTGCACTATTACCCTTGTTACATTTGAGAGTGTAAAGGTGCTGAATCTGGAGTCCATAATGGACTGAATGAGGACCAATAAATTAAGCAAAATCCCCAAAGAAGAGACGCTGTGAGTAGGTAGGTGTCATGTCTGGAAGTTGGAGAGATGACCTGTTCTAGCTAGGGTTATACTCACCCTGAAGTTGTGGGTACTCCTTGTCTTTTGAGGCTCAGGGGTTGTTACTAGCTTTTGCCAGGTACTATCCTTCCAGGAAAAGCATAATCTAACCACAGTGTTTCATGCTGTGACAACCTTCTGATTGGCTTGTGATAACATATTGGACAGAGAAGGATGACACTGTAGCTTCACCAGGTGCAGAATGTGGCAGCCAGAACTGTGAATAATGTGGCCAGGCAAATAATTTTACATGGATGCTGAAGAAATTGCCCTAACAAATGAACATGCTAGTAGTTGCCTTTTAAAGCCCTAAATGGTTTGAGACCCACATTTCTTCAAGAGCATTTTCATCTATATAAGCCCAACTGTAACTCACGATTTTCTGGGAAAGGTTTTCTTCAAGTATCCATGCATATGTTCTGGCACTCTCACTCTGCACTACCATACTTATGAAAGTATGATGAGAACCAAAACTGACAGCTCAGAACCTTTCTTTTAACCTAGGCATTTTAATTAGGGCCTTTTGGTTGTGCGGTTATGCCTCTTCTATTCTGTGTGTGGCCTTTTTTTTTTCTTTAAGTTGAGTTTTTATTCTTCTTTCTGTGCTACATTTAGTTTTAAGCATACTTACACATTGCCCTGATATCTACAAGATTCAAAATATAGAGTAGCAGTAGAAGCAGAAGAAGAAGGAGAAACAAATAAATAGGTGTTTATTGGAGTATTTAGTCTCCGGACATTTCTGATTATGAAACAGTACATATATAATTCAGCCATCTCTAAAAACTCATTATTTTTTTCAAAAAAAATTGTATTCTATCCTCTGTAGAAATTTTCCTTAGAACTTTCCTCTCTCCTGCGTTGGTTTAACATAGATTCACATTCCCATATGAAATGCTAATAATGCACTAAGTTCTACCTGTTCTGGTAGAGTTTTAATTGGTGTTAGGCTTATTAAATGAAATGCTAAAGTGTCTGACTTTTTTAAAAAATAAAATTAGCTAGTGTTAATCTGGTCATATGGCAAAGGTGAATATTGCTCATTAAAAATGTTATTTCTATGGAAAACATGCTATCTGAGCCACATACATTTTTTTCTGAAGCATTTCTTTCAGTTATATATAAATTTGACATATTGTTATTTGCACAATAAGAAGGAAGATAATATCTGCATTTGAATGTCTAACACTTTACTGTTCGTAACACTTAAGCTATAATTAATTGATGTTGTTCTGAATATACGCTGTTGTTTATTAATGTTAAGAAGTTTCTTCCTGAATAAAAACTAGTTACAGCTAGTCAATTAGAAGACATTAATTGGCCCACCAGAAATGGACTGTCACTATACTGTGGTCTCTCTTCTGATCATTTCTGATTTATTGGTCAAAACAAACATTGTATAAGTTTGAAACTTTATAGTACACTCAACACTGTCTAGCTGAAGAAGAGAGTAGCCTGCTAATTGGTGAGGGCCTCCTCAAAATACAAATAATGGCAAGCCACAGTTGATTTTTAGGTTTTTAGTACTTTTTAAAAAGCCTGTTTTGAATATAATGTGGGTTAAAAAGTATATACTGTATTTGCTGGCATATAAGATGGACTTTTTTCCCTAAAAAATACCCTCTGAAAATGAGGTGCGTCTTATACACCAGCAAATACAGTAACACTAGAAACATGGGGGAGAGCAAAAGGAGTTCTCCCTGCCCAGGCAAAACAGGAAGGGAAGGGGTAGAGGAAGCCTTGTGTAGCACTCCTTACTTTCCTGTCTTCTCCTGTGCATTTTGACTCTGCTGGGAGTTCTCCCTATCTAAGCAAAACAGGAAGAGAGGAAGTGGGGGACGCCTGGTGCAGCACTCCTTTAATTCCCCTCCTTTCCTGTGCATTTTGTCTCACCAGGGAACTAAAAAAAATTTCCTGAAAAATGCCCCTTGAAAAGTGAGGTGTTTCTTATATGCATCTAATACACCGGCAAATACAGTATATCTATTTAATGGCAGTAATACAATTATTCTACAGTTGTCCATCCTAGGGACTGAAAACATGAGGTTAAATCCAACGTTTGTTGTTCTTGCATACCTTCAAGTCATTTCCAACTTATGATGATCCTAAGGTGAACCTATCACAGGGTTTTCTGTACTATGCTAGCTCTCAGACTGATGTTACTCCTACCCAAAATAAACCAACTGAAATTAATATAACTTATTGGTCATAACTTAAAGTTAAGTCCTTTTGGTTTCACTGGATGTTCTCTAATTTAAGCTACTGTTGGATTTAGCCCATAGATTTCAACATTCTCAGAAGCCACAAAAAGCCTTAGAATGAATAGGTTAAAGCATTTTTAAAACCCCAGTTCTTAAAAAAAAAATCTCTATGTGATAATGAAATCATGCATGCTCACACATGTGGAGTGCATAATTCCAAGATGAATGTGATCATTATGTATTAGTCCACAAATGTGGTGCTTTTGAGGACCACTACATGATTGTTTTATCAGTTTACTGTGTATGCACACGTATATGCTTTATTAGATACCTGTAGATCTGAAAATGATCACCATGTATTAACCCAAAAGTGGTATGGATTTAGTATTTTTCTATAAAAGTGCATAATTGGTCATCCTTGTCACTTTGCTAAATCAGTTTCATAACTCTTTAACTTCAGGTCTTAAAATTCAGTTCAAACCCAGAAGGAATTGTAATATTTGGAAGGAAATACTCTGATTTTGATGAACTTCCGCAAGAAATGAGTTCCACAGTCAAGGAACAGCCACCAAAAAATAGTACTCCAGTGCAGCCCTTAGCCTTACCACATGCATAGTAAAATCAACTGGGTATGTTCTTGATTGCAGCAAATTGTAATAGAAGAAGAGAGAGGAAGACTGCAGAACCCAAGCTGTTAAAATCCTTCTAGATCCAACCCAGCTCATGCTGATTAAATATCCAGAAGCTATTTCATAGTAAGATGTGCTATTGTTAACTTGCCCTTTATTCTGTATTGTTATCGCCTCTTACATACCCCATCTTGTGGGATGGCAAGATTGGCAAGAAATACCACTTTCATATAAAAATTGGAAACTCATGAATATAAAAGCATATGAAAGCAGGGCACTGGCTATAAGGATGGGCTAGGTCAGATGACCTCAGCATGGCAAGGTCATAAGTTCAAGAAGGTTAGGGGGGAAAGCCTGGGTTGAATGGGCTTCCAACAATCCCTTCAATAGTACAGGCAACCAAGACAATAGTAAACAAAACTGCCCAGGTACAGCAGGCAAGCACCCCTGCTGTGTTCATTTCCCAGAGAGACTTTCCCCATTCACCTTACCCTACCAAAACTTTAAGAGGATGTCAGGACTCCTGTCAATGTTTTGTCACCTCAAATAAGACAGTCCATTCTGGACCCCTTTTGGTTACACTGTCAGAGAGCCATTAACATTCACCCCTGTAGGGTGGGAAAAAGAGTGTTTAAACCCTAGCTCTGACCCCAGCAATTTTGCTAGCACTTTGGGCATTACGTGCACCCCACACTCCTGTTCCTCTATGCTGCCCTCAAGCTTTTGTTTGAGCCACTCATCTTTGATCTTCTATTCCAGAACCTGTAAATAGTACCCCTTCTACCCAAAATCTTTTTCTATCCAACCTTTCTTGCCTTTTCCTTCAATAGCTTTGTATGATTCATGAGACTGCTTAATTTCTTGTATGTGTACATTAATTTCCAATAAGATACCCCTTTTAACTTTTAACTGGAGTCATCTCTACAATTAGTACTGCTGTACACAGGTGCAAAGATCCTGCCATTACTCTCCTTTCACAGGCCTTCTTTGAACTAATAATTCTCCAAATCCTAAGGAGACACTGACACTGCTGGAGGACCTCAAAGTTGCATACCTTTTAGGGTAACAGTATCAGCTCTTGACCAACTGTTTATTTATCTTATTTATTTACCACCTTTCTCCTTGTACAGGATCCAAGGCAGCTCTATTACTGATGTTGCAAAAACAGGGAGACAGTCCATAGCTCTAAAGAAAGAATATGCCTTTATCATTAGGGAAATCAAGAGAAAAGCACTTTTAGGCATTCGTCCTCCACACACAGCAGTAGCTCCAGAAGTATCTCAAGCTGCAAAGCTTAGCATTGGAAGTCCAATCATTTCTGGGAGACAACTCTGATATATCCTTCCAACTTGTTCAAATGTTGACAAAGTGCTGTGAAGAAGTGGACATGGAGAAGTGGTAATCACATTGTTCATTCTTGTTGTTATCTGCTATCAAGTCAGTTTTGACTTATGATGACACAATGAATGAGACCTCCAAGATCAGCTGTCCCGCTCAGATCCTGTAAATTCAGGTTCTGTAAATTCAAGGCAGTGACATCCTTGATTGAATCAATCTGCATCTAGTATATTCCTCATTTCCTACTGCCTTCCACATTACTGAGCATTATCATCTTTTCCAGTGAGTCACATTGCCTCAGGATATGTCCAGAGTACAACAGCTTCAGTTTAGTCATCTTTAATTCAGGCTTGATTTGCTCTAATGCTATTTGTTTTTTCAGCAGGCCATGATATCCATAGAACTCTTCTCCAGCACAACATTGCAAATGAGTTTTCTTCCCATCAACTTTCTTCACTGTCCAGCTTTCACAACCAGACAGAGAGACAGAGAGATACTATGGCCTAGATGATTCATACTTTTATATTTAAGGATATGCCATTGCACTTGAAAATCTGGCTAGTTTGTTCATGGCTGCCTTTCCAAGTCTTAGGGCCCCTCTCCATTACACTGTTATCATGCTATTATTCCATTTTCAACACCCTATAGAATCCTGTGGTTTGGAGTTTAGGCAGGGACATTTAGAATTTTCAGCCAGAGAGCTCTTTAGCTTCAATAAACTACAAAAAAACAAACAAACCAGAATTCCGCAGGATATTGAAAGTGGAATAATAGCACTATAACAGTGTAGTGCAGAAGTGCTCTTAGTCTCCATCTGATTTCTTGACTATAGTCTCCATTTTTGTTAATGACTGAGTCAGGGTATAGGAAATCTTTAATGATTTCAGCATCCTCGTTGATCTTTTAACAGAAAAGGCAGCCTCAAGTAGTCTTCTTCTCACGCCATAGGTAGGGAAGGTCATTCACCTGTCACCGAAAGTAAATATAAAACAGGGTACACATTTGTATATGTTATTGAATATGTGGGGGTGCAAATGTGAAGGTGATTGTGATAATGCAATGGAAACACAGTACATCTCAAGACTGTGACCAGGTGAGCTGTGTACCTGCTCAGTCTGCTGTCCAGGTACTGTTGCTCAGCAGTTTCAAGTCTCCTACTCTCCCTTTTGGGGCTCTTTATATTTATCTTTAAAGCTGGACTGGATAGCCTTTTACACAAAGATCACCTTCAAACTGAGGAGTGTTCTCTGTAAAGTGGTTACACTTTTTTAAAATCCATTTTAGTAAGAATATATAGCCATTCTCTCCCTCTCTCTCTCCCTCTCTCTCTCTCTCTCTCTCTCTCTCTCTCTCTCTCTCTCTCTCTCTCTCACACACACACACACACACACACACACACACACACACACACCCATCAAGCCTGGGCTTGGTGAAAATATGAGGTGACTTGGGTGTTAACAACATACTGTTAACATCAGATGCTAAATCAGACATATCTAGCGGCCTCAGCCAATATGAAACCCTGTGTGTGACCCAGAAATTAAGCTTGTGGAATACGTTGACTCCTAAGGACTAGGACAACTAATGCATGAAATGTGCTTGTGCTTATTTCAACCTTTTGTGACCTTTGTTTTGTAGTTCAAGCAATGCTTTTCTGTTAAAGGCACTTGTATATTAACAGCCCTCTTGACATGGTCATAACCAGTCTTGATGTGCATTTTAATGTTTATTTTTTTGCATCCAAAGAAACAGATGGCTACATGATTTGGTGACAAAACAACAATTTGATTTAAATGCCAGTAACATTTACCACATGGCAGCTTTTAGCAACATAGAAAAGATCTGCACAGTGTAGATTCACTAATACACATGAGAGAGCTTAGCAGCAGTAGATTTTATTTTACTGAGGTCTGCTGTAAGGTGACAAAGACCTGTAAACATTCTTAGTTGTAATTACTTCATACTTCCCTACCTTATTCTGCCCTTCTTTCAAGGAGCTTACTGACTAACCTCATGGCACACTGGGAAAAAGTTTAAGTCTTGCCCCCCTCCAAAACCTGTCCAGGCAGTTTGATTGTTACAAGAGGTTTGAATGCAAGTTTTGCACACTCATAACCAGCTTCAACCATTATGACCCATATAACTTATATATAAGATTTTGAGTTTATGTTTCTGGTGATATCTTTGAGGTCCATAACTTTTGGATTGTTTCTCCATCTACAAAATAAGAATGCTTCACATTCACAAGAGCAGCTTGGATGGTTGCTTTCTCTCTTCCCCCTGCACATCTCTCTTTTTCAAGATATAAACAGCATTCTCAAAGCAACTCATTCTCCAATTACAATCTGTCAAGTTAGTTTCAGTGCCTCATCTTCATTTTCTACGTTAAATTATTAGCAGTAGGTTTGGGCTTTCACAAAAGATTCTCCTTTTGATCTCACTTAGACACTGGGGTAGCTCCTGCAAGTTGAGACTGGGTGGAGGGCTCTTAAAAGTCCTCTTCTTGAATCCCAAACCTGCCTAAGAATGAAGGTTTGGGAAATTTGAGAGAAGCATACCTAATTCCCAAGAGAAACTCTGCAAGACAATGCATTGTAACGTGTTGAGCAGCTTATTTCTTGGATAAGTCAAAATAATCGTTCAGAAATATGTGGACTTCTCCTATCAAGTTTCAAGACACTGAGTAAGAACATAACTGTCACTTGGCACAAACCCAGAAATAGACACTTATTTTATTTTTATTTTTTTTTCCCCTGATGCACCTGGACATATGTGGCAGGCCTGGCAGAATCAGCTAATTAACAACACCGGCTTAAACAGGCACCTCATCTGGCAATGTAGTTAGTTGCCTGATGGTGCTCAGCAGGACTTGGTAGTGCTTTTTATTTTTCTATCCTAATGGTCTGCTGCCCACCTAATTTTGCCTTATTGTCAACCACTACTTACCACAGCTTGAAGCCCTCCCAGGAGGCTAAATTATTATCAAAGGATTAGGGAGATGTAGCCTTGTAGCTCTGACATTTCTGATTACTTGTCTATGCCAGAACACTAATTAGCTGTGACTAATTAAGAAAAATGTCCCTGCCATAGAAAACCATTTAAAAGAACCAAGAAGGAAGAAAAACAATTCAAGAGCTGAGCAGTACTCAAATTTGTGAGTACTCTTTACATTTCTACTGAGCTTTAACTCACCTTTAATTATGCCTAATTTTTTATTTATTTATTTATTTCATCTCCCACGGACAACAAAAAGCCTCATAACATAAGAATCGATTAGTGATTTATTTTACCCCTTCACTGACAGAGGAAAAAAAATTGCCTCCTTTTAACACTCTTTGTAGCATCAGGTTTCCCCCACAGAGCATGAAAGAGCAAATCTTGTAAATTTTCAAACATGTTAACAGGCTGTTGTGCAAGAAGGTACCTCGCACACATGCGTACGCGTGCACAGACACAAAGCACAATCCATCAAGCGCTGCTGGGAGCAGCCACCTTTTATCTCGGTGGGGCTTATGCTAGTTCCTTGCAAGTCTTATTAAAAGAAGGGAAAGCTGCACAGCCACAGTAACTTAGTGTTGCTGGGTTTTCAAAATAAGGAACAATTGATGTTCATAACATGCAGGGTTCACAGGAAATAGCTATTAGCGAGTTTGTGTTCTACTTCAATACCAAATGAAAGCATTGGTTTCTGTTAACTTGGCCATACATTTGTCTAGAAAAAAATTAACATATTAGGTATATAAACATTTCTCTCTATATGAAGGGCCCACATCCCAAAAACATAAGGTTTTTGTATTGAATCTCATTCAGTCTGTATAAAGGAAAAGCTTTCCAGCCTTCAGAAAGAGGTCATCCCTTATACTCAGAGACACCTGCTAGCCCTATATGGGACAAGCTTTCTGGCCCTTAAATAAGCGACATTCCTTATAATAACAGACACCTGGCAACTCTCAACAGTGCTTTATAGATTTGTTCTCTCCATCAATTGCCTTCAAAATATCACCTTTAAAATCCATATATTATTTTATACCTGTTCCTCTAAGAACTGTCATTTGAAATGTAAAAGATAATTACAAAGTTGATAAACGTGTTAGGGCTAAAATTGCAATTTTCCATCACAACTGGAATTTCCACTGCAATGCGTAAGCAGCAAAGACTGTTTTTCTAGGGACTTCGTTCCTGCCTGACTCCAGTATTTTTCAGTGAGGAAGGCTCTAGCATTGTTGGACTTAAACTCCCAAAAGCCCCAGTCAGAATGATCAACATCAAGGACTCTGGGGTTTGAAATATAGAGACATCTGGAGCATCTGTAGTTCAGAGCTACTTCTTTAGACAAATAAAATTAGTCAAAATAAAATAACTAGTCAGTTTTTACCATCAGTGTCTCAGATCCTGTAAATACCATTCCTTCACACTAGAAGAACTTTTATTGTTCTTTTAATTCAAAGATTCTTCAACAACAACAACAACAAAAGTTCCCAGAGCATCTTAGAAAAAATCAACAAAATCCATACAATGCAAAAGACACAAGGAAGTAATCTGGAGAGGGGAAACAATGCAATGTGATGGTGAATTTAGTTGTCCAGATGAATGGAACTATACCTCTTTTGGAACTGGTTATCCTATGGTTTCTATACCAGGGCCCTTTTGCCCACATAATTATAACACTAGGATTATACATCAGTTGCCCCGATCTGGAATGGAATCCTGGATTTTGTAATTTAAGGAGGGGTATCTAGAATTCACAGTCAGAGAGGATTAATACTGTACTTTACCAAACTACAAATCCACACGATTCCACAGGATCTAGGCATGATAGTTTAAGTGGAATCATAGTGCCACAATTGTGAGGTGCTGAAATTCTGAAAGGGACCTTTGTCTCCTTGAGGGCTGGCATATTCTTTGCTGACCTGTTTACCTTACATTTCTCTAACCCCACCACCCATTCTTTTCTACTTTTGCTTTCTGAATAAGAATTCTTCTGCCATTCCCTCAAAGCAAGAAAGATGGTTCCTCAGCAGTTGAGAGAGTGAATGGTCACTGCCACTAAGAGCTGGATGTTTATTTTTGACAGTTCAAATCTGCATGTATTCTGTAAAATCTTCTGCAAGCCTGAGTATGCATTTTATTCAATATGCTACCAAAAGCAAAATTATTCACCAAGTATGGATCTTTACCTAGCACTATCCATACAAAGAGTGGTGATATCAGCAGCCTTGGAGAAACTGAAGGAAAAAACCCTTAAGGAGGGTGCCTCCGGGTACAGAATATTGACTGACTGTGATGGTGGTGGAGGAGGAGGAGGAGGAGGAAGAATGGCGTATCCTGCAAGAGTGCAGAACTAGCTGCCTTAGGTACTTGATAGCCTGAGGGGGAACTTGTTGCACTGCAACATTTTGTTGCATATCCCACCTGTTTTATTAAGGATTCAGTTGCTTCTTTGATTTGTACAACTCTCAGGCCATTTCCGCACTGGACTGTTATAGCACTGTTATCCCACTTTCAACATCCTATGGAATCCTGGGGTTTGCAGTTTAGGGACTTTGAGGCCTCTCTCTAAACTGCAAACCCCAGGATTCCGTAGGATGTTGAAAGTGGGATAATAGCACTATAACAATCCAGTGCAGAAATGGCCTCAGTCTAGCAAATACTGTTTTTAGGTCTGTTCATCCTGCCTAAAGTTCACTTTTGCTTGCCTAGTAGATGACATCTATAAGACTATTCCTCAAATGTTTTCTGGACTAAGCCATAAATGTGCATCTTTTAGGAGATTGCCTTTACCTCTCACTTATCCTAAGATCCATTTATTTCTACAGTTTGTGGAGGGGTTTGGTGTATGATCAGTAGCTTATGCGTGTAAACATTTTAGTTTTCTATTGGTTTTGAATTAGTATATTTAGCCATTTCTTTTGTATCTTTTGGGGGGAGTAGTATATTCTGTTACTCAGCCAAAATAGGTAATGAACAAATAATGTTTGGTTTCAGCTACCAGTTAGATAAATTAGAAGTAGTCCTTAGTCTTTCTCCATCTCTTGGCTCTCCCTGAACTAGTGCAATGACGCAGCTGTCAGGCTGAGAGCACAAGAGAATAATTTTCTCTGAGCAAGCATCCATCCCACATGAGTCATAATTCGATCAGCAGGTTTACCTTTAAATGAATCATACTACTTCCTTTTCGCAAGCCTAATCATGTTATGTGTATAACATCTCTAAATTTCCCAACGTATGAGGAGCAAAAATCCCTTAAGAAGCAGAAAGTGTGTGTGTATGTGTGTGAGAGAATGAAAGTCAAAGCTTGAAAGTAACATATTAGGAGAAACATAACCTGTAACATGTTATGTTTAGAGATAATGAGGGCATAACATGCTTTTGTGAATTATGATAAGCACTAGAATATAAGTACTTCTTAGTGTAATGGATAACATTTGCTTGTGAATCATAAAACTTCAGGTTTTGGGAGTCACTGAGTGGGATTAGGGATTATTCTTGTTTCTAAAACCTGTGTTTATATTAAAAAGTAAAGTGTTGGTAAGAAATTATTACAATACCCTCACTGAAACAGAAAGCAATGAATAACAATAATGCATTATTATTTAAAAACGAATAACAATTTTTGAAAAAAAATATAAGGACTTGGATTAAAATATAATTTTCACCTTACTAAAGAAGAGGGAGTGTGCCTTTGGTAGGCAGAGTTTGTTTAATATAGTGACCATTTAGTACTTCGTATTTACTAGTGGTAATTTTAAAATGAAATTATAGCAGAAGCAACAGTGTATAGTATTTTGGAAAAGTCCAAGATTATTGTTTGATTGTAGAAATGTTCAGCTGTCACATATATTCTCGTTGATTTAAAATATGACATTTACTTGTGGGGAAAGTACATGTAAAACACTTTTTAAATTTTGAAACATCCTTTGTTTTGAGGAAAAAATAACATAATTGGCCCTTAGGTTTCTATTATTCGTTACAAAAATATATTTGCGTGCTCAGGGATGAGTTCCACTAGGAGAGAAAAAAGGTTGGAAGGAAACATGGCTACAGCTTTATTTTGGCTACAGCTGTTACAGGGTTGGCATGCACCTGGGTCTGGATCCAGGCATTGGCCAACCCGCCTGTTGACTGATGAGCCTGACCCTCCAGTTTGCTGCTGGAAAGAGTACAGTGACCAGCGTGGGATTCACTCAGTCACCAGAGAGTGCAGGGAATGCTTGCAACCTCCCATGCTGTGCACGCCCACTTCCTCCCGGGCATCCCTTAATTCCCATTACAGAACACCTATACTTTACTATGTCCAAAGGCACCATTAACAGTTGTCCTGGCTCCAGGACCAAGTCAACCTCCCCAAATTGTGACAAATAAACGCCCACAGCTCAAATCAAGCCCTAACCACCACAAGCATAAGGAGGAGGGGAGGGGGATGATACTCCAAAAGAAATGAGCAAATGCCTGGAGAGTACCTAAATTTATACTCCCTCCCCTGACCAGAGAGAAAACTGGAGTTGAAACTTCAGCCCTAGGAAGTGCAGCCAATAAGTTTAAATCAGAGTTCCCCCACTGCCTTCCTCCAAGGCTGTGCTAGCCACACAGCCTGCTGGGAAGAACAACTCAGAAGGCCTCGCCGTGGCAGTGTGGGTGAAGCAAAACTCCTCACCACAGCCACCCTGAGCCACAAATTTGCTGCCCAGGTAAATTGAGCAGCTCAGTTATAGTGAAGATTTACTGTTTATTATGAAAAAAAAGTACTTCCTAATATTGTTCTCCATTTCAAAAGGGTTTTACGATGATCTGTGTCAAACTGGAAAAGATACTTAAATAACATGATGAAACATTGCAATGTTATAAAAATCAACAGTCCTCCAAAATACAGTTTGACCGTCATAAGTTTCACTGTAGATTTTAGGAAACAAATCTTAAACTCACTTTTTTTTGGTAGAAATTAAATTTTCTTTATTAACTTTATTATCTTAGTTGTGACCACAGCACTTTTTAAAGGATTTTGAAGCATCCAGCTGTATTAAATATGTACATAATAATGAGATACATCATATATTTCCAAATGCTAGAATCTAAAAGCAGATATTAGTACCAGCTAGAGTAAACCATTGAAACAGCTTCTGAATTATACTTCAGTACTTGTCAGTTCAATGGGTCCAATGTTGTTGGGACTTACTATTGGATTTAAGCCTATAAAAGTGCAGGGAGGGCTCTTCCATCACTCAGTTGTAGCGTTAAAATGAAAATATTAATTGAAGACACCAGATATGTCATTTGGGCTAAACATAAGAAGGACTAATTCATCATTACAGATACCTTTTTTTATTTACGTGGCTTTAAAAATGGTATAGCACCTTACTGAGATCAATGGGATATATCCAGCAGTAATAGCTCTGAAACTGTAGGTGAAGCTGTTGGAGAGTGTTAACTGGGCCTGCAGCCTTCTCATTCTGTGCAGTGAGGAAAAATCAATCAGATCTCTACCATTTGGATTGTCTTAGGTCATATGTTTTCCACCACGAAGTGCCAAGCACAGGAACCATCGAGTATTTATTGATTGCTTCATGTACTGTAAATATACACACACTTAATCAGCAGGAGAAGCTCACAGTTTCTGAAACCAACCATGTACTTTTAGTCCCTTTACCAATACAGCGTATGTGAGCTTGTGTTTGTACCTGTGTGCATTTATGTGTTCATCTGTCATTTTAAAATATTCACCACAGCAGCATTTGTTTTGTAAATAGAATATATACTCGGATATAGAACTCTGTTTGAGAACATGTTTTTGTTCTGCAATCACCCTGCTTCATTCATGGACTCTCATGGAAGATCAAGAAAGTGTCTCCTTTCATTTGTATCCATCCTGAGTTTTCCCAACATTGCTTGCCTTCTTTTGTCTTTCTACGGAAAATCCACAATGGAGAGAGACACAAAATATCTGTAGAATGTCTTTTGAACAGTGCTAGGAGCCATCTGTCTGGAAGCATCCAGAGAAGCATGATATTCCAAAAGCAAATCCCTCTCCAATTCCCCAAAAATACTACATGGAGATCTGTGGACCCTGATGAATATGATAGGCTGTGATATTAGAGGGAAGGAACGATCCCTAGCAGTCAAAAGAACCCCGGAGAATGGGGTTCTAGTCACTGAAAATGCTTTTGCCCAGGCTTTGTGAGTCCTTCAAAATGCACGCAAATACCACAGTCTGCCTTGTTCATCATATAATCCAACCCATTAATGGTAAGGAAAGAGATTGTCTCAGCATCATGCTGAGTATTTGTAATCCTACCCAATCATTTTTGGATTAGGAAATGATTTCAATTGTTTTAAAACAAATAATATTCTCCATATCTATTTCTTGTTTGAGTCTACAATTTTTCTCTTGCTGTGTTTCCATTTTGCAACGGAATAAAGGAAGAGTTTCAGGCAGAGGAGAGGAAAACCCTAGGAAAGTGGTTCTTAACCTGGGGGTCTGTGAAGCCCTCACAGGAGGTCCATGAAGCCCTGCTGTACACCACCAGCAGCAATGGAAACATGGCAGGGGGTTCACGTGCTGAAACTGCTCCCTCGTTTGCAAATGAGGGAGCTGGCTGGGCATGCGCGTGCACACATAGCCCTGCTGCCACATCGCTGCTGAAAGGGGCATGGCATCAGACATGTTCTTGCATCCAAATTATGATTCTTGAGATCAGGGTCTGAATCCCCACTCAGCCCTGGAAACCCACTGGATTACCTCAGGCAAGTCACATTCTCGCAGCCTCAGAGGAAAGCAAAGGCAACAAATCTTGCCAGGAAAACCCTTATGGCTGCCCTAAGTCAGTTTTCAAAGGGGAGAAACATGATGGCTAGAAAGAGCCTCCCCTGTCAGCAGCACTTGGTTGTGGTGTCCCTTCAAGTCCCTTCTGACCTATAGCAACCCTAAGGTGAAACTATCACAGGGTTTGTTTGGCAAGATTTGTTCAGTGGGGGTTTGCCTTTGCCTTCTTCTGAGGCTGAGAGAATGTGACTTACCCAGAGTCACCTGGGATCTGAGCAGAGATTTGAATCTTAGCCTCCAGAAGTCTTGAATACATACATACATACCTACATGCATACGTACATAGTTGAATATTTAAATCTAATTTTTAAATCTTGAGTTAAGTCTTGGGGGTCCCCATCAAAAAATTGTATTTGCAAGGAGTGCCTGGTAAATCATAGAATCATAGAATCATAGAGTTGGAAGAGACCCCAGGGACCATTGAGTCCAAGCCCCTGCTATGCAGGAACACCCATCAAAGCACTCCCGACAGATGGCCATCCAGCCTCTGCTTAAAAACCTCCAAAGAAGGAGACTCAACCACACTCCAAGGCAGCATATTCCACTGCCGGACAGCTCTGACCATCAGGAAGTTCTTCCTGAGGTTCAGGTGGAATCTACTTTCCTGCAGCTTGAATCCATTGCTCGTTGTCCTAGTCTCTGGAGCGGTAGAGGTAAGAACTACAGCAGTCAGTGACAAGCAGGATACTTGTGATTATGGTAGTAGAGGTGATGTTGTTGATGATGGTGATCATCATCATCATCCTTATCTGCCCCTCCTCATGGATCAAAGGGGACAACAATAGATTAACATACATTAATACAGATTAATAGATTAACATAATGTAGATTGAGTGATAATGGTGTCAAGGAATCTCAATAGCAAACCTATATTTCTAGTCATTTAAAATAGCAAAGCACTAAACAGTCATTTTGCAATTCAGACTAATCAGAAGTATTTAGCTGAATAACCACATATTGGCTTGTTTTGGAGGCTGACTATGAGTTCAGTGTGCCAAGCAGCATCCTCTTATTGGTTCAGGAACAGTTAGCAGTGACTGCTACTAGAGGAAGGAAGAACTGAACACCTGTACACTTGGCTCAGGGCTGCTTATCACAAAATTAAAGCCACCATTAGGATTTTGGCACAACAGCCTCTACACTTACAGCAAGCATGGATTAGGCGAGTTCATCTGAACAGTTAGAATTTCAGCAACCATACTGGACTCAACCATTCTAGTATCATGCTAGAGTTTTGTCAGCTATTACCCACTGCATAAATGCAGTAGTAACCTCTAGTAACCTCTACTTTACACATAAGCAACAGGGTGGATGTTTCAAACTGTATGATGCCAGGTAAGGGAAGAATGTCTTCTGCTAGGCACTTCTGATTCCTGTATACCTCACTGCTGTGTTCTTAGTACTTTTTCTGGTCCCATACTCAGTCAAATCAAATCTGAAAATCCTACTCACTACAAAAATGTACAAGACATTTGTTCTGGACTGCAGATCCCATCCTAGGAATAGAGGATTCCTATAGGATCCTAGGAATATAGGATGGGATGTTATACTGAGTCCAAAATTTGGTCCAACTAGCCTGGTGTTGTCAACCCTGACTTTTTTCTTAGCCCTGCCTGGAGATCCATGGTATTCTCTGATGGTCTCCATCTAACAAGGCTAACTATACCTGATTCTGCTTAGCTTCCTAAATCAGGTAAGATTGGATGTATTCTGGGCAACAGACTGAGCATCTCTCACCATTGGCTGTGGCTGATAAGATAGGTGGTCCAGTAACATCTAGAGAACCACACATTTCCCAACCCTGGAATAAGTAATAGAGGAAATGTACAGTAATTAGATCAAAATTCATTATGCTTTCCCATTCTTTTTTTCCACCAAGTTGAGAAACCATAACTTCTCAGAGGCAGAAGTTGTTAACATTTGGAAGGTCACACATTCTAAATAAGAATATTGAGTCAAACTGATCTTTTGCCACCTGCTATATTATGACTCCAATATATGGAAATTATTATTAGCTCTCTGCTTCATATTTTGCAGCCTTTGGTACTTAACAAGTTGTCTGCTTCTATCTGGAATATAAAAAATATTGAGGTATACTACTATGTAGTGGAGGACAGCCAAACATTTGTAGGTTGGAACTGACATCTGAACTTCCAATCTGCCTGTTTTGGTCCACTTGAAACTAAGCAGTAAGACAAATGTTTATCTGTATAAGAAAGTGTTGCTGTTTGCCAAACCATTTTTCTGCCTTCAGTGCAAGGTAATTACTTAAGTTTGACTTAAGGAAAAATGGATAAAAATTTGTCTCTTTTGGGATCTGTTGCAAAAACATCCCATAAATGATAGCAAATGTACCATGAACTTTTACACTCATTCCATACTGTCATTTACATCTCTCTTACACACCCATACCTTCTGAAAAGAGGAGGGAAGGAAAAGGAAAGTAGGGGAATTTAAAAAAGAGATGAGCATAGATATGGTAAAAAAGAGGAAGTAGAGAGGTGTTCAGAGCTGTGGAGGGCCAAATGTGGCCCATGGGCCACATGCAAAGCTCTGGGACTGTTTTTGTGGGCCTCAGAGGTCAGTCCCACTCCCCAAAAAAATCTTTTGCAACACAATTTCTTTTTGCTCCAAAATGATCCCTTTAGGATATATAGGGCATTTCCACATGTTTGGCCCCTCCCCCACCCCCCTGGGATTAGAATGAAATATTTGCCTCAAAATGTCCCCAAATGCTGTCTAGGGGCCCAGAAAGGCCCAAAAACATCTCTCTGTATTCCAAAGAGGGTTTTTGAGGGTGGGTAGGTAGGTAGACAGACAGACAGAGACAGACAGACAGACAGACAGATAGATGGATAGATTTCAGGAGTAGGTACAGCCTTCCAAGGTCTCCTGAAGGGTTAATGTTACCCAGGATGAATGTTGGATTAGGACTGGAAAGACCTGTGTTCAAATCCCAATTCGGCCATGAAACTTACTGGGCAGTCTTAGGCTAGTCACTTATCTCAGTTTGGCCCACTGCACAGGGTGAATGAAAGTAAAAAACTGGGGAGGAAGACCATGTTGTACACCACCTTTTCATGGAAATGCTGGTTATAAATATAACAGAGGGATAGATAGCTAGGTATGCACGTGCCTAGATCAGTTTCCTCCATTCTGAGCAGCCAGCAACATCTTGAACGGTTTCTTCCCTGATGAAGGAAGATATTGCAACCATAGTTTAAAGTACTGTTCTAGGATTGTTAGAATATTCTTCCCAACACCAGAAGAGAATTCTTTTTCCAAGCATGATCAAAAATGACCAAATGTGATGGAGACAAACCATCCATTTTTAACAGGTACAGGTAAATATTTAATATTTAAGCTCTGTTTGCATTGCCTTGATACAGTGGAGGACAAGAATTTTTAGGAACGAAGAATTCAGCAGCTGCTAGAGTGGCTCAGTGCCCAAAGAGATTTGACTCCAGTCCTTTTGTTTATGAAAAGAGAAAATCGTGTAAGTAAAAGAGGCTATCTTCCAACATGTTTCATAGTGTAGCCTTTCCACCTCTCACAGAGCTGTGTTGATTGAAAATCTCCTGTCATGTTAAGTGGGTGGCGGTTTGTCTGTATCATAAAACTGAAATGTGGTACAGTAGAATATGGGAACTTTGCAGCGTTTTCCCGTAAAGGAATTCCAGCCCAGGAAAATGACAGAGCACTAAAGTTCAGGTATAAGGACTGGCAGGAATAGGGTCCCATGTACCTTTTCTGTGAGCCCCTTGTAAGAAAGTATCAATTATAGCATTTAATGTTTAAACTGAAAATAACGCTGCAGATGAATAGTATGGGAAGCAGTTTTGTGTCATGTATGCATTTTTATTTTCTTTCTGTATCAGGTCTCAACTGTAGCTGTCATAGGTATGGGGAAATGTATGGCATAGAAGGGGACAAAAGATACAGTTTAAAATTGCATCAGTAGAGTAAACAGGTTGTTTTTGTCCGGCTTTATTTCTGCTTTCAACACAGTCACATTTGCAGATATTTCATTAGAAAATTAAGCTTTACTTGGTAGGTAGAGAAAATTGTCAAAAACTACCGCTATCTTGCACTTGTAAGTCCCATTTGTGAATTTTGGAGTTAGAGTCATAAACTGGGTCAGTCAGTTTTAAAATGTTGCCTTTCCGTAGAGCTAGGGAGAAACAGAACGTGTGAAGTGGATCCACCAATTCAAAAAGAAATGGTTTTGTGAAATGGCCCTTCCAGCTTCTCCAGATCTTTCCTCCAAATCATGTCACTGCTTTTTCAGCACATTTACTTGTGAGTAAGCCTGACAGAACTTAGGCCCTTTCCACATGGGGATGAGGGAGAAGTGGGACCGTGATGACACTTCTGCATAATGTCATCGTGGTCCCGTCCTTCTCCCATCGCCAGCCAGTGTGATCACGGGATTTCCCTGTCAGTGATCCCCGATCACATTACCATCCCACACTTATTAAAGTGTTCTTTGCTCTAATGGCAAAGGATGGCATTCTTTTATGGTTACAGCCATGTTGGACATCCCTAGATTCAAATTGGGCTCATAACAGGGTTTTCTGGGGTGGCAATGGGTAAGAAATGGAAAATGTTACTACTGTCTTCCACCTAGGAAAATGTTGCTTCTGCCACCCCACCCACCTCCCTCCCTTAAAAGCATGGTTGAAATAAATGAGCCAGTTTTGAGAAGAGTGAAATGGCTGATTGCTCCTGCTAGTTTGCCACAGTCTAGATCTAAGTGTGTCCAGTGGAAATGGGGCCGGGTTGGGAAGTAGTTTTCATCCCCAGGGCTGGTACAGTACACTTGAAAATTCTTCTGCTTTAGGAGGTAGCACTGCCTGCTTTCTTGCTGGCTCTTGAGCCCCTAGAAGTCATTTATTATACAAGGCCACTCAAGACTCCAGTGCACTCTCATCTCAAAGAAAAATGACCCTATGAAAGGCTCTCCTGAAACTCTTCTCCGCTTGGTTTCAGTATAATCATTGGACTGAGGGGAAGAGGTGAATGAAACAATTTCTTATTATTGAGCAACCTCCTCACAGCTAAGAACTCCTGTACACCCTCATAAGAGTTTTCCATATGATCATAAGGGCTTCAGAGGGTAAATTCGGGCAAAGTAGGAAAGTCTTATAACACATAAGCTCCATACACAGAGTGGCATTCTTCCTGAGCTTTGCAGCAGGTCCAATGTGGATTTAATAAAGAGTACACAAATGTAATGGTGGGCTGCCAGCTGCATGTTTTCAAGATAAAGGAGATAGTTGGGAATGTTTTGAATGGGCTGCAAAGCCAAAGCTCTCCATGCAGGTGCCCTGAAAAGACCTGTCAGCATAGGTTGCTTCAAGGCAAAACCTCCCTTGCCTGTACACCAACAGCTGTTAGGGAGAATAAATCCTCTTCCCAGTAATTCCTCTGCTTCTGTGGCCATGAAGTATTGTTATTGGCTGGAACCTTGGTAACTCAAAGGGTGAAAGGGTCAAGATCTTTAGAAAATGCACATGGTTTTGATCCCTCTCAATCTAGTTTCACTTCCCTTTGCATCATCTGTCTTCTAAAATCCAGTTGGAATCCTGTGAATTTACCACCCATGGTCAAAGATATGTAACAGTTTAAATTCACAGGATGGTCTCAAACACTACTCTTATGTTGGAAGCTGTTGTTGTTATTGTTGTGTGCCTTCAAGTCAGTTCCAACTTACAGTGACTCTTACCTGGCCAAGATTTGTTTAGAGGGGGTTTGCTTTTGCCTTCTTCTAAGACTGAGAGAGTGTGACTTGCACGAGGTCACCCACTGGGTTTCCATGCCAGAACAGGGGATTTGAACCCTGGCCTCCAGAGTTATAGTCCAATGTTCAAACCACAACACCTTTCATTAGAAATCCTACCTCCAGAAAAAGCCAAAATTGACAGTCAACATCCTAAAGTTAATAGAGTTACAAACAAATATATAGAATAATTGCGTAAAATTAATTCTGACACAAGAACAGAGTTAAACAGATGTGATTTAGCTTTACAAAAGGGAAAAAGCAATAGCATTTTTAGACAATATTAATTTCAAGTGTATTGACTGTAGACTGGAGAACTATAAATTAGCTGATCGAGGATAATTGGAGGGGTGACATGCCATAATGGGAGATTGTCAGCAGTTAATAAGAGGTTTCAATTATGAAGTCGAACTTCACAGAGGAAGGGTAGGGGGCTTAACAGGCCATTAATTTTGAACCTCATATGCATAATGGAAAGTATCCAAATCTAGATATGTGCACTTGATGCCTACGATTACACAGTTTTAGGAACTTTTGGCTCACTCTCCTGTACAAGCAGGTTTTTTGAGAGTGTTTGGCTTTGGAGAATGTTCTACCCAAATGTAAGCAGTGTTTCTTCTTCCTTTGGACCATCAAGGTTGATCTGTATGTAAGATTTTCAATCTGTACCTAAGATTTTCTCTATAAATGCCAGGATTTTAAAATTCATCTTTTTTTTTCTTTGCTGCTTATATATATAACATTTTTAATTATACAAAAGTGATTAAAGGTGAGAAGCTAAAAATATGTGGGAAGAACTTAAATGGCAGATAGTGAAAATGAAGCTTGAGCATTCAGAGGTATGTCTGTATAAATTCTCATTACATCACTCAATCATCTTTCTTCCTAAGAAACAGTAGCTGAATGTATATATGGAATTGTGAAATGAGATCCCCATATATCTGGGGGGGTTTGTCTTTCAAAAGAGAGAAATAAATGAGAACAAGAGAGAGAATATGTGATGTAACTTTTTTTCTGTGTGTGTGTAGGATGTTGGTAGCTATTTTGACTTTACTTTGTGCAGTGCTCTCATATAATAGCAGATATTGCAGGAGATATAAATGGGATGGTTGACTATAAAGGAGTGGTTCCAGTTCCTTAGCTCGTTACTTTTGGATCTGTGTAGGAAGCAAGCGAAGCTCCATTGTATTTCTCTCCCTTACCTACACTTGATTCAATTAGCATCTCTATTAGCCAAGCAGTTATACACAAGCCTTTTGGAATCCCTGAGTGTGTTGTTAAATCTACCAAGCTCAATGCTGAATTCTCATCTGTCCAGCAAAGTGCGAGCCAGCACTGAAATATCAGAAATAGCAAAATCCTTTATTTAGCCACATGCCTTCTACAGTCTTGTGCTGTTGCTGCCTGAATAGTGACTCTTGATAAGTGAAACATGTTGGTTTGACCCTTATTCAGACTGTAAGACATAGAGCTGAAGAGGGCTTACCAGGACATTCTTAATTCCTAATCATGTAATAATCTTTAAAATGGGAAAGGGTGCTATGTAGCACATGTTTATTTTACCACTTGCAGGATTGTGTCCCCAGGCAGAAGGAAAATGCTCCTCTATTATTTGGGGCTCAAAACACCTAATTCCCCCCCACACACACTCTCCATTAGGGTGACATTCTATCCGTGAGCAGCAACAAGAAGAGCCAAACTCAAGAAAACTCCTATGGGGTCTAATGATTCAGATGCAGGAATATCAGCACTCCAAGGGCCAAGGCTTTGTGTGCATTAGGGTATACCGAGTCTTCATTCCAGGTAGCAAACAGCTGCATCTTTGGCCAGAGGGGAGGGGCGAATTTAAAAGGGAAAAAATCTGAACTGTCTGCTTTACAGAGACAAGTGTTAACATTTAGTTGAATCACCCTCCAAACATCATAGATCAGGGGTTTGAGCAAGAGAGAAAGAGTGAACCAGGGAGGTAAGGCTTGTGAATATTGAATATATTTGTTTTGTATTTCCAATCATCGCCTGAATAATGAAATTCCTTAACTACTTCTCTTTAACTTGCCTTGAAGAAAGCTCGGTATGTTGCTAAATCTCTTTTCACTGGCGCTGCTGAGAAACAACTTTAATCCTTGTTAGAAAATTGCCGAGTCTGCGGCTGACAAAGAGCTCATGCTTGTTCCATTGTTAATGCTCCCGGGCCCTGAGAGTGGAGCCCTTTACAGCTGCATGGATCCAGCCTGGCTCAGCTGTACTATTTAGGAGAGGAGGGTTTGTCAATTTCTATTGACAATGGAGAGAGTTTTTTCAGGGGCTTGTAGCAGTGCTGAACACAGTTGGGGATCAATGCCAGCCATTCAGGCTGCACCCTCTTTCATTGCTTTGGTTTGTTAATTCAAGACTAAAGGTCCTCTGAGGGGGTTTAGGGGTGTTTAAGAAAGCTGATGAACTGAAAGCGTTTATGGCCCCGGTGTGGCAATTTCCATAGTCAGTGGCAACTACTGGCACCGAGGGGGCTGTGTCCTTGTTGACCCTCTTGTTATTAAAAATGCACATGTGCTGCGCTTCTCAATATTTCAACACTCTTTCATTGTCAATACCACCTTCTGAGCCCTTCAGCTTGTTACTTGCTCTAAAGATCTTCTTAGATTGGGTTTGAAAACTTCACCTTAAACACTAGATTAGACTGATGTTCTGTTTTCCGTGCTCCTGTTGATTTGTTGAACCTTCCCAGGGCTGGAAAGCAAGTAGCAGCTTGATGGGGAGACGGGCCGCTAATATGATTTACCAGTCTACAGTCATGCACAATAAGTGTGAATAAATACAGGGGTCTTGCAGAGTCAACCCTAGCCTTTCCTTTTTCCTTTTTTTTTTTTTTAACTTCAAAAGAGATATTTCAGGGGAAAATGAAGTGAGTAATACATGCCCTTACAGGAGCTGGGTGAGCTATGTATGGGGTGAAAGAGGGGAGGAGGGAGAGAACAAATTTTCTTTTAAAATGGTTGGCTGCTGTCATGCACTGGTGTGAAAAAAATATATAATATACACTTTCTGTTTTATTTCTGTGCTGGCCACAGCAACCCCCACCCTTAGAAAAGCAATAATGCTGTAGGATTGACATCAGGGTGCATTGTAATGCTTTTTCAATTTTCCCCCCATCAGGCTCAGGAGAATGTGATTTTAGTGGGGAGAGACTGGGGGCTTTTCAAAACTATTCAAGTGTTTTTTGTTGTTTGAGATTTAAAAAAAAAACCATGAACTTAAACATCTAACTGACATGGCTACATTTATATTGGAAGATCTTTGTTTGTAAAATGCGAAAAGCTTGCATATTCCCTCTGGACATTATATAGGGCTAATGAAGACATTACTTTACTGTCCACAATGTTCAAGCAACAGAAGAGGCCCACTGCCTATACTGTGTGTGTGTGTGTGTGTGTGTGGGTCTCCAACTCCCTTAGCCATTGTTTATACAAGGCTGGAATGGCCATGATTTGGTTAAAATTCAGAGGGGAGTGTGTGTGAATTTAACAAGAGCTCCCTGCTATCTTTCTCTGCATAAATTGATAATTGACTTTGCAAGTAAATATTTTTATACATGGCTTGACATATATTGCATTCCTGGAGTTTACTGTATTTTCAAAGAATTCTGTCTTTTATTGGATTGGATCCAAAGATTTAATTCTATGAATGGAAAGACCCTTTCCATGAATGTAACTCTCCTGCTGTGAGCACACACAAATGTTGGCTCCGATCTTTTGTTTTCACTGTCTTGTTTTGAATTCCTAAGATTGGATTATGTTGAAACCAAACCACAAATATTATTTCTCATGCCATTAATGACTAATGATGATGTGATTTCAGTAGGACTTGCAATCATCTTTGAAACAAAACAGACCTCAAATGTACAATATGCCCTCCAAGGGACTCCTGGAAGTATAATTTTCATTTTCAATGAATTTTCAGTTCCTTTTCAATGAACATCAACTATAAGCTTCAGTAGGTTCTGTTGGTCTGTCCATCTGCTTTGTGCATTAGAGCAAATGTTTAAAAACATTTTTAAGTTCCTTGTATTTTTCTTTCTGGGTGTCATGTAAGAAACAGGTGTATACTTTCCCTTTTAGATTCTGCATTTCTTACTGAAAACATTACCTTAGTACCCTATGCTGGCAAATCCAAGGTGGAACTTATTGTGCTTAAAACTGATGTGGCTATTTTGATTTTATAACATAAATGTGTTTTGATGCTGCATAAAGACCTGTCATATATATTAAGGACTTTAGTAGTTACTGAATATTGCAGAAATATTTTAATTAAATCAGTTTTATCCTATTGATCATACTGCTTTCATTTATTTTATTGTTAGAGACCTCAAGTCTCATGGAAGGAGTGAGAAAAGTGAGGTAGAAATTTCAGTGATAAAATAAATAGAAGTTAAATAGAAATGACTGTTGCACAATGAGCACTGGATCTGTGTTAACTGTTCACAGTTATCTGAGTCTTCTCATCCTATGTTATTACCTGAAACAATAGAGTGTGAAGAAGGATACTGGATGTATACACATGACCCAGAGCAGTCTAGCGATTTATTCTGTCCGGCACTAAACAGTGATTTTAGCATTTTAAGCATTTTGGAGATAAAGAAGCCCAAGGTTCAGTTTGATTTCCATGCACAGGATACACGGCATTTGTGTGTTCAGGGTGAGTGACTTTGGCTAGGGTTCTGTAGTCTGTTAGCCTTCTGCAACCCCATTAATTTCCTTTCAGAAAAGAGGGAATCCCAGCACTTGTGACTTCAACTGCAGTTTGCTCATTTGTGCAAGCAGCACTACTTCTGCTCCTGACTAATTGTTTGATGGCCAGCCTTCTTTGCATAACTAACCAGTGCCCTACAATACAGATGTCCCCTCCTCACTTGAGGGTGTTGGTTTTTCCATAGAAACTGGATTGTGTTACGTACCTCTGAGGTTAATTCTTCTAAGGTTCTGCTTGATAAGGGAACAGATTGGACCTATCATGTTGCATGTAACAATAAGTAGATGAAAAAGAACAAAAGGCAGTTAAGAGATTTATCAGGTGAATGAATTTATCAAGTGAATTTGTTCAGATACCATCTGTTAAGCTACATGACACTCATCCCAATGTGGCTGACAGGATTCATTTGAATGCCACCTGTTATCCATGAATTGACAATCAAGATAACTTCGATTGTAATATTTTTAAAGGAAAGGTGAGATTCATAAAAATAACTCTCTAATATTTTACTATTGCATTTATTTAAAGATAGGTATCCAAAAATTTCAAAGCAGCATGCATTAATAAAACATTAATAAAACAAAGTATATGAAAACAGTAATAAAACAAAGTCGACGCAATACACAAATGCACAATATATTAATTAATTTAACTCTTTATGTGATCTATGAAATAGATCTTACATTATATCAAATAGGCTGTTCACCTTCTTTAACCAGAATGTAAACTCTGACATTTATGTCAGCAATAAATTGTAAGCTAGAAGGATACTATTAATTAGCAGACATTTATGTGTGCATGCGCATTCACTGCTGGTGCCAAACTACAAATGATAAATATATTAATGTGTGTGCCTTATTTTATTTTATTATCCATATTTTAAAATTATGATATTCTAATGCCAAAACTCAGAACAGATTTTTGGGAAAAAATGCAAATATCTAGACAAAAGTTAAACACAGTTCCTTGACTATACATTCTGCTGAAAGTAATAACAACTGATAGTGTGAACATATCATTGAGTTATCTATTTCTTGGGCAAGGATAGGTTCTCTACTGGAACATTTTAGGGACCTAATCTTTGGAAAACTTTGGAAGACAAAGTCCCTAACATGTGTGCAGCTCTTGCAAGCTCCTGATTTGTTCGGATATGTGGTTGATTTACATTAGACCTGAGATCAAACCACCTTGCTTTCCTTCTGTTGTTTCTGGTAGCCCAGACAAAAGATGGGACTTTTCCTTGTGTAGACCATGTTTGCATTAAGCAAGAGTGGGACTCAAAACACATCTCTACTTTTTATTATAGCATTGCTACTTAGTGTGCTTTGGTCTCTTTGTCCCACTTCACCCTCTTTTTTTCTCTCTCCCCATCATTTTTCCTCAAAACGCATATTCTGCTCAGACGCATACCAACCAAATGGTGCTGTGGTACAGTACTATCAAGAATCCATAATGCTGCTTCAAAAGTGGACCATACCTAAAGAGCGCTCAGCAAGGGCGCCTTATCATGCTGAGAGAACTGACAGTGGGGTGCTGCAGAGTCTGTCCTGGCCCCAGTATTATTCAACCTCTTATAAATGACTTGAATTAAAGAGTCCAAGAGATGGTGATGAACTTTACAGATGTCATCAAACTGGAGGAGGTAGCTAACACCTGAGAAGACAGAATTAGGATTCAAAATGACCTTGACAGATTGTCAAGCTGGGCCAAAATAAACAAAAATAATTTGAGCAGCCATAAATGTAAGGTCTCACATGTGGGCAGGAAAAATAAAACACACAGGCTGGGGGAAGACAGGGTGGGGGAAGCCTGGCTTGGCAGCATTACATGAAAAAAGAATGTAGGAGCCTGTCAACACTGTGAAACAACAGCAAAAAAACTCACGTAGTTTTAGGATTCAAAAATAGAAGTCCAGTGCCCAGATTAAAAGGTGTAATAGTAGGACTTTAGTCTACTTGGACAAATCTCAGTTGGACTACTGTGTCAGGTTTTGGGCACCAATTTTCAGAAGGATATCAGTGAACTATGATGAATCCAGAAGAGAGTGATC
The DNA here is from genome assembly GCA_030412105.1 of Cyclura pinguis. Classification (NCBI taxonomy): domain Eukaryota; kingdom Metazoa; phylum Chordata; class Lepidosauria; order Squamata; family Iguanidae; genus Cyclura; species Cyclura pinguis. The sequence goes on along the minus strand of CM059603.1, from coordinate 77,937,261 downwards.
AAGATGGCGAAAGATCTGGAAACCAAGCCCTGTAAGGAGCAGTTGAGAGAACCCGGTGCGCTCGGCCTGGAGTTAAGAGGGCTGAGAGGTCAGGGGCCAACTTGAAATATTTGAAGAGTAGAGAAAGTTTGTTTTCTGATGCTCCATAGAGTAGAACCTGAACCAATGTGTTCCAGTTACAAGAAAAGAGAATATAAGTAAACATTAAGAACTTATTGATAGTAAGAACTGTTTGATAGTAAAATGGATTCCCTCAGAATGTGGTAGAATCTCCATTGGCAACTTTTTATGCAATGGCTGGATGGCCATCTGTCAGGGATGTTTTAGTTGTAGGTTCTTTTACTGGCACAGTTAACTAGATCAGGGTTTTTTCCCCTGCTGTATGATCTGAGAGACTGGCATTTCTTCCTTTTAATGTGCCAGGGGCCAGTACGATACTTGTGTTTATTGATTACAACTATGTCTTTCCTGGAAACTCTCCACAGACTGGCTGCTGATGGCTCCCAGATCAGCTCCAGTCCACAGATCACCAGGTGGATTAGCACTGAACTAGTTGATCATTTGAAGTCTTTTCCAACTCACAGTTGTATGATTTTGTAATCAGAACTCAAGGAAAGCTTTACAGGACCAAGCCAAAAATTCTTCCAGTCAGGATCCTGTTTTCCACAGTAAGAAGAATCTCCTTTTTAAATTGGAACATGGAAGTCTCAAGTGTTTGATACAATCTTAAAACCAAGCATATCTGTACTGTTGTATGTATAGAAATCCTATTGATAAACAAAGTGACTTCTTGGTTCAGTCCATGCAAAAAAATATTTTGTTTGTCTTGCCTATCCTCAAAGTCACAAACAGCATTTACATTACCACTATCTTCACAGGAGTGTTGATAGTATACTTCACAGGAGTGTTGATAGTATACGCGAATCTCAGCACTGGTTTTCTGTGTTGACTGGCTAGCACTTTCAAAATGACATCTTCTTGGTCTGCTATCCAAAAAATATGTTTATAAATTGCTGAGCAGCTGCAAAAATTATATACCTACAAACAGTATAAACAAAGTACTGGTTGATACACCATTTCCAGGACCATCTGCTTTGCAGGCCATACTGAACCAAGTAGCCAATGTGCAGGTCTTATTTAATTGCTTTTGGCTTGTGCAGGAAGCAATCACTGGACAGTATATGTCGTCTTCAGCCCACTGGTTTAACTATGCACCTGTCAAAACTGTTTTGGCCTTTGCAGCAATTAGGTCACCATTAGGGAGAGCCCAAGGCATTTTGCTGCCTGAGATGAAAGCTAAACTGGAACATGCACTCACTTACGCAGTCCACATACAGAAATCGACCAGCATGGCAGTTGAATCTTACTTCAATAATGCAGTGACATCACACACACTTCCCATTTGAAGAGGAAAAGTAATACTCAGGGGTGGTTTTTCCAGTTTCTTCCTCAGGTTCTTGGGTTGCATCTGGACCTTGTAGAATCCCAATCTGGCCGTCTCTAACTTTTTCATATGACCACTCTCTCCCTCCTCCCATCAACCTGCCACTCACTGGTTGTGTTGGGTCCCCCCTCCATTCTAAAAGATTGAAACACCTTAGTTACATAGTTACAAGCTTAGTACTGGCAGTAAAAGCTTTAAGCTAAAATGAGCTGATGTTTTTGCTTCTGGCCCCTACCACCACTAGAATGTAGCCCTTGAGAACTTCTCTGAAACTGAATTTTATCAGAAAGACTTCCCTGACCACCTTGTTGTTGTTGTCATTGTCAGCTTCTGCCTTCAACAAGTTATTTCCACATATAACAACCGTAAGGTGACTCTATCACAGGCTTTTCCTTGCATGATTTGTTCAGAGGGGGGTTGCCTTTGCCTTCTTCTGAGGCTGAGAGAGGCCACCCAGTAGGTTTCCATGGCTGAGTAGAGAATCAAATCCTGCTCTCTAGTCCTAGTCCAACACTCAAACCAGTGTACCATGCCAGCTTTCACCCTTCACCTTTGACAGAATGCTAAATTAGCTTGCAAAGCTCTACTTCCACCAAGCTGTAGCCAAAATTCAAGAAGGAATGGGGTCCTTTCAGTTTTGATGGTAGTTTTCACACACACACACACACACACACACACATCCCACTAGATGATTGTCTCCCATCCTTTTTCTTTAGCTGGGCTACCAGAGAACAATGCCAACATAAATTAACAAAAAGAACACATCTAATTTTGAGATAAAAATAGGGAATTCAAGGGAGGAAAATAATTGTCAGTCTGTAAGAGATTCAGGAAAGTAGAAGCACATAAAATGGTCAAAGGCACACTCTCAGGGTTCATCAGCCTGTGAGATGATATTAGCATTTTAAAATATATTGATAGGCAAGAATGTGGCTCTCAGCAAACTGTCAGGGGAATATCAGCAGTCACTTTGAGCAGCCACTTTGAGGAGGACTAACTTCTTCCATTCAAAAGTTTGGAGTGGTTTGTGGGTCTGTCTCTCCCCTCCTCTTTCATTATACTTTTCAGCAAGACAATGTGTACTGTAAGAACTGTGTTTCATCATCAGATAGTTTCATCTTACAGTATATTTCATTTACCTTTTTTTCTGCTTGGAACTTATAAAGCTGTGCATTTTTCTTCTTCTTCTGTGTAAATAACCTTCTTCTCCCTAATGTTTCCAGCAATCAGTTATTTCATGTAAGTGTGCATTTAATACTGTTTTTTTAACCTATAGATAGCTAAGTGTAAAACACTCTTTCACATGAATACGGCACAGATCAAAGACAGTACCATTTTTGCTAATGTTAATTCATGTGAAGACCAATTCAGGTCAAGTTAGCCAATTTCCTAGCAACAACACTTGCAATTTTAGTAACAGGAATTAAGGTGTTATTGACTTTATGCACTGCTCTGTAGTCATTTCAAATTATTCTGTTTGTCGCTCACTACTAGATCTGCTAAATGGATAGTACTGAACTTGATTGTCCCCCCATTACTTCTTTTTTGCAGCAATGGTATAGCAACTCCATGAAGGTCATATGTGTGTGGTTGGCTGATAGATTAGATCTCCAGCTTCACATCTATCAACTGAAGACGCTTATCAAGATAGTGAAGGTAAATACTGTTAGAATTTGATTGCACTACTGTATTCAAAATGGAAACAAATAATCAATTATTCTGACACTTTTGTGATGAAAAACTGTTGCCATTTGGCTCAGGGAGCATTTAAAGTAATAATCCTAAATAGCAGCAGGTCGGAAATTATTCTTTGTTTGTCCTTATTGAGTTAAAGCCAGGGCGAACATAACACTTAACTATGGTAGTAATAACATAGTGGTTATCTTAATCCTACATAAAGTGCCAGATGTATAATGAAACAGTGTAGTTAGCTTGCCAAACTAAACTTTGCCCCTTGGATGATATGATCATAGAGACATCTACAAAAGCTGAAAGTAGAGATGTGAGCTTAACTGTCATTTTAGATCAGTGCACACATAGCATTTAAGTGTGACTAATGCAAACTGTGATTTAAGTCAAATCAGAGTTTTGTGTCCTAATTTGTAGTTAGCACTTACCGGTGATGTATTTAACTCTTTTACTCCAAGTCTCAAGTCTCTACCTTCAGGTCTCAAGTCGAGTCTCAAGTCCTTGCAAGGTACCTTCAAGTCAAGTCTCAAGTGTGGGAGCCAACTTTAACAGGAAAAAAAAGATGTGGTGGCAGATGTATGGGGGCGTCAAGGGGCTTACAAAGGTCTGCAGCTTTGGAAGTGGGGAATAGGATCCTTCTTACTGCCCATTCCCCAACCTGGAGACTTTTGTGTCAATGGTCATAAAAGAAGCTGCAGCTTCAGAAGTGGGGAGTAGGATCCTCCTTACTTCCCATTACTGAAGCTTCAAAAGCTTTAAAAGGAAGGATCCTTCCTCCTCAAGCTTGTTGCCTAACACATTTGCTGTTTCCGTCTGAGAAATGCTCACTGTGCTCAGGGAGCAAATCTTGCCTCCAGCTATTACAAAAAGTTTTAGAGGGCTCCTCCAATATGTGATGGGGACAGGCCTCAACCCTGCCTCAAGCCCATTGCCTACTGCATTTGCTGCTCCTCTCCAAGAAATGCACCCACACTTTCTACTCAAGACAGATCATCACATGACCAGTAGGCAAAAAGAGATGGGAGCCTTGTTCAAAGTCATAAGTTTCTAGGTGAATGGGTTATGTTACTGATGCAAGAGCAGCAAGTCAATCACCAAAAAATATATGTCTAGAGTTGAGTCAAGTCAGTGTGTAATTTATTGCCATGTCGAGTCCAAGTCAAGTCACTGAAGCGACTTAAGTCCATCTTGAGTCCGAGTCAATCAACTCGCATCAACATGACTGGCACTTACTGGTAATCTTGGTATTTAGATATAATATTTATACACAGGAAACAAACCATGTTGAATTCTTTATGTTTGCAAAGCACCATAGTTGCATAGTACTTTACGAGACTAAGGCATGGACTCACTTCCTATAATCCATTTCCAGGCTCCTGCTATTTTCAATAATTACTGGTACCTCAAAACCAACAACCACTTTTTCTTTTGATGCTAGGTATATACATTAAGTGTGTATACTCTAAGGGTTGTATACAGTTTTACAGCAATTTCATCTAACCATTCCAAGCACTTCACGTAGACTATTCAGTAATTAGTACAAAGTATGAGGTTACTACTAGGTTCCCCTGAGAAAAGTTGAAGGACTAGGAAGGAAGATGTCAGGTGAATTCATGGATGAGATTAGATTAGATCCTATGATCCTAGTCTCAGTGATTCAGTAATAGCTCCGAAAGGATTGAGACATTCGTTTGTGCCCCAGCAGAAGCAAAATGGTGTATGTATTTGTGTATTTTCTATTTGAAAATCAAAAGAACTGTTACAATTACCTAGAAAAGGCCAGAGGAAACATTTATTTAGCACTCATCATGAACGAGGGTAGCTGAACCTTTTTTTCCCCAAAGGAAGATGTTCTAGTAAAATCCAGAATGGTGTATAAGCCGAATTGTACTAGCAAGCAGCTTCCAATAAACATGACCCCTGAGGCCAATACGTTGCAGAATGTAAACCCCAAAGGCCACTTAACAAGTGATTGGTTAGGTGATTTAGTGGTTTGAAGGCCTGTCTCAATCTATTCAGCTCCTTACCAAGGCAGTAATAGAACACTGCACAAATGGAGATTGACAGGAAGACATTTTGCATACAGCAAATCAGATCCCACAGTTTCAAGGCAATTTGAATATCCAAGCAATATTGGTAGCCTGTTAATTGGGTGGGTGCATGCATATAAGTAATGCCAGACAAGGAAATTTAAAAATTAGCTGAAGGTCATAACATTATTTTACAATTTTATATGTTTTTCCTTACCCGGATCTAAACGTAAACCTAATGAAAATATATTTACAGGAATAGTTTGAAAGAGGCTTAATTAACTCTGCTTTTAGCTGAAGAGTTCATACAGTACACATCAAATTGATATCAGGTTCCAGTTCAAAGGCATTGTGAAAGCTTACAGGGACTAAAGTGCCTGCACACTCTGCCATTTTTGTGAGACCCAACTGGACACAGCATTGTTCAGCTGGTTGCTTGCAATGGTATTGGATCTCCACCAGAGCCCTGATTAGAGTCCTGGAATGACAGTTTGGTGATGTTGACCTAATCATGAAAAGTATCATTCAAACAAGCATGTAAAGGTCATGAAGATCATCTAAGTCTCTTTGCTTTGGAAATAGAAACAAGTATTTAAAAAAATCAGGCACTTAAAGCATCTCTTTTCATATTCTCATGGCTTATAGTAAAAGCAAGCAGAATGCTGCCTTATTGCATTCTGTGCAGTCCTTCTTGAAAGTGGGATCTTAAAATACACATTCATAAGTAATTGTATCAGTGGAGTCTTCTGACTATTGAACAATAGGTTGTACAGGTCTTTTGGCAAGAGTAAGAGCATGCAAGATCCAACAACATTGACTGTCAGTGAAATTCCCTGTTACAGGGATATAATGTAGAAGAATTTATGAGCTGACAATTAATGTCTCCAGTACAGCAGAAGTGGCTGAATCACTCAAAACTGATAGCCACCAAAAGGTGTAGCAATTGTAAATATTGCAAATATTGCCATAGCATGCCCTTCGATAACTGACAAATGGACTGCAGTATTGAAAACAGGAGGCATTCTTGATCTGAAATAGTATCAATTGATTGAAGGACAAACCTCGCAGCCAACCCATTTCTTCCATAAGAAGGACTGTCTTGCAACTTCAGTTTAGGATTATTACATACAGTTAATTTAGCGTAATACTATGGATTGATGTGGAGTTGACAGGCAATCATGCACCAACACCCTGGTGTAGTTGTTCTCTCTTAACTCTACAAGTCTGACCAGTAAATAGGGTCTTGATGCAATAAATTTCCCTATGGCTGTCAGTCCTCCACCCTTGTTCATCTTTCTTTTGTGGCATGCAACAATCCAAACATATAGCACAGCCTACAACTTAGGCTGCTGGAACCATGACACTAGCATTTCTTTTGTACGTAGTTTGTTGTCAAAAAGAAAAGAACAGTGGTTTTATACAGCTAGAGCACAGTTATCTACTCAGTTAAACTATTCCTCTAAAGTAATGTGCATGACAGTTTCGGAGGGAACTGGACAGTGGTGGTTTGCTCAGACCATCCCTGAGAACTGGACAGTGGCAGCTCACAAAATTGTGTCTGCTTTTTCTTCCATCCCACAAATACAAGATGGTTCCCCAAAAACCCTTTTGTAGGAAATTTATGTTGGGAGGGACCACCATGACCACCATGAAGAGCTAGATGGCAGCAGCTCTCCACATTTGCGGGTTTGACTTTCATGGATTTGATTATTTGCGAGTTTCTCCAGCCCCCCTCCCCACCTCAGATAATTCTTTTCCAGGGGATCCTTTTCTCTGTGCAGCTCTGGGCAGGCCATACAAACCTTTAAAAACACATCCTCTGGTTATCTTCCACCAGCTACTGCCTGGCCAGCTAAAGATGGCTCACAGCTTGATTTCTCAGCACAAAAAACCCTATCCCAATGCCTCCACGTACATGTAAAGAAGGAGATGAGTGAGACAGAGGAAGTATAGGGTCACAATGCCTCAGCCCCCTTGCCATGGACACACACACATACATTTTGATATTTGCAATTTTTTCACTTTTGCAAGGGTCCTGCAACCCTAACCCTAGCGAATGTGGAGGGCCAACTGTACTACTCCATTCACTTGAAAATATATGGAAAAAGTACTACTTTTGAAGAATACAGCTTTCTTCCTAGTTTTGTCACAAAATGGAAGTTATTTCCAAAGAACTCTCTTGGGAGATGTTTTAGGCTTTTTACCACAATGTACAAATATTTTTCTTAAAATGGCTGTTCTTCCCCTTGGCATGCTTTGGCACTAATTCCTGAAGCTTCTGGGGTTGGAAGCCCTTTCTCATCTACTGTATCAAGTTGGTCGCTTTTGACTCATATCATTATTATAAGCCGTCCATCTTCTGTGAAGAAAACTAAGCAGAAGGAGTCGTTGCTGACATCCCCAATTAAAGGATCTCAAATAGAGGGCTGTAAACCTTGAGTCCCTTGGAAGTTGCTGCAAGATAGACTGTTCTAGCCTAGAAAGTGGGAAAGTGTGGCTTACATCTTTTCCATCTGTGCCTGTCTTTCACCATATTTCTTGACAATTTAATGTCTTCAAAAAAGTCAGACCTTCAATCCATGTCCAACTGAACTAAAATTTTCTGAAGGAAAAGAGAGAAATGGGGAAGGACTTACATCTATACTGAAATTATTTTACTGTTATTATTTTTCTACAGAAGACCTATCGAGACTTTAGGTTGCAGGGGGTGTTAGAAGGAACTCTGAACAGTAAAACCTATGATACTGTCCACAGCCGTCTTACAGTAGAAGAAGCCACGGTGTCTGTGTCTGATGGGGGTGGACTTCAGGGTATCACTATGAAGGACAGCGATGAAGAAGAAGGCTGACTTTCTACGTCTCTCATAAGATGTTTTGTTCCATGACTTGTTCTCATAATTCTGTCTATGGTTTTTGCCTTAATGCCCCAGTACTACAATGTAAATTCATTCCACTTGAAAGAGAGATTTTAAAAGGGCCTCTGAAAGATTAAAAATGGGGGGAGGGAGCAAAGACGTTCTGAAAACAATGGATTTTTTTGTCCATATTTTTCTGTGTAGCTTCGCTTTGCACTATGAGAATGCCAGCATGGAGTGTGAGCTCCACTTGTGCTTCAGTCCTTTTCGTTTGTAGCATTGCAGTTTCTTCCCATAACTTCAATGAAGAATGGGCATGCCCTGAATGGAACATGGATTTTGTGCATCATGCAACCCAACAGGCCATCATTCTTGGAAAGTCTTTGGTTCCATTGTTCAAAGTAAACACTGTGTCACTTGCTAGGATTGCAGTCCTGTCTGTATTATTCATGGTTTGTTGCTATTGTTTTTGGGTGGGTGGGTGGGTGGGTGGAAGGGCTTGCATTTTTCCTCCTTCGTTATTGGGTGAAGTGCATTAAAATTCTTATTCTCGGTTCCTAGTGATTTGGTTTTGTTATGTATAATGGCAGCAAGAGTACCAGAACTGCCAGGAAAGCACACACAAACAACATTCTAAGTGTTCCATCTTCATCTCTTTTGCAAATTTAAGAACTCTCATCTTGTTGGATGTTAGGAAGCTTGCCTTCAGTATTTCTATGTCTCTGTGAAAACATCCAGGCAATAAGATATAGACCCTTGTTTTGTCACAACCAACTCTGTATCTAGCCCTCATTTGTATAAAATTCTAAAATTAAAAGATGTTTGAAATATTTGAAATCATTTGACATCCTGTCTGGGAGGGTTTTTAGGAATGGGGAGAGGTTTAAGAATAAAGTGCAGTTTCCCGAAGCTAATTGTATGTCTGTTCTGTGAGTTTTCTAATATTCAGTTACATTAAAGTGAAATGGAAAGTGCTAGATAAATGGAATATACAAGAATGTATTCAGTATTTATGTCCTTTTTGTTGCATAGCAATGGTGGTGGTTATAGCATTTTGCTTTTTCATATCTTCACATAAAATGCATATCTCTCTGCCTATTGATGACAGTTTGAATGGCTCCAAAGGCATCTGGAAGAGTACTGCACAAAGAATTGGGGAGGGAGAGAGTTACTTATGTTCCTATTGACCTTAAATGTCTGGCCTTAATTTAGCAGTGAAGTGTTTTACTCCAATGAATTCCTTGAACAATTCAGAATCTCTGTGGCTTATGCAGCAGTTCTTTGCAAAGACAGGTCATGCAACTTCACAGCTTGTTCTACAAGCACAAAGACTTGAAGGATTGGAAAGTAGCAAGCTTTCAAGAGGGTTTTTTGTTTTGTTTTGTTTTGTTTTTAAGTACTCATGTAAACTGTGCTGAACAAGGGCAAACAAGTTGCAGTTCGGCAGGGCTTGGCTCCTCCTAGAAGTGGCAATTACTTCTCATTCCCTGAGAACTCAAAATAAAGCTATTTAGTGGGAGGAAATGGGCAAATAAAATATCCTGGGTTCTCACAAAGCATCTTCACAAATATGACAGGGAGGGAAACACATCTGAGTCCAACTTTGCCTCCTCTGATCCCTCTTCTGGAATAACCTTCACTGTTCCCAGAAGATGTCAGGAAAAGCCAAAGGTTTCCTGCAGCACGGAGTGATTGTATCAAGTTAATTATTCCTTCTGCAGTCTTCAGGAGCTCAGTGCCCATTCACTGGTGATTGTACAAAACTAGATGTTGAACACATGCTTTGCCAAAAGCAAGATGTAAGTTTTTTTTTTCCCTGAGCAAATAGATATTGGACTACAGATGTGCTGTGGATGTTCTGGTTTTCCTTTTTAACTTCCATAGGTAAGGCAAAAGAGAAATTTCTCAGGAGCAAGCATGCTTAACAACCTGATTCAAATTCCCACAGACAGCTGCTTTGAAATCTGCGAATGGATAAGTTGCTTCAGTTGCTCCTTAGACCAGTTAAGTCTCCACAATAACAATGCAACCATGTTTGCATCTCCTGCCTTTGTGACATGACCGTAAAGTGTAACATTTCCTTAAAAGTATGTCCTCCATCTTACAATGTCTTTCTGCTGCTTTCTACCCTGCATTAAAAATGTTCATTCAAATAGTGGGAAGCTCAAAAGACTTCAGCATGTGAATGTGGAGTGGCACCATATGGATAATGGAAACGGCTTTTAGTAACTTCCCCATGGGAGATGTTTCAATCAGCCCAATGTACTTGGGATTAACTGTATGCTATTTCAAATGCAAGCAGGCTTCTTCAAACTGTTTCCTGATCCAGCACTCAGTTGAACCTCCCCGCTCAACAGCTTAAAATAGATATTAACACAGGTTACTCAAGGGTTCATTTGGTCATGAACTTTAGACTGCCCCACTAGAGGCTGTGGAGGCTTGAAGGTGAAGCTCTAATCATGGAATCACTCCTCTGCATTTACAAACTGCTGCAGTGGAAGGGCTGAGCATCCTCTTCCAATGGTAACCCATGTTTTCTCACCACTTCTCCTATCACTTTTTTGATGACAAAAAAAATCCATTAAGGATTAAAACCCAGACTAGCTGGGAAATGCCTTTTGAGGAGTAGTGCAAGGAGCTCTCTGTCCAGAAGCACTCTATCTGCAGGAAAAGAACCAGGGTATTACTGACGACTACTACATGAAATGCTACATTAAATGCTTTTTTGTGATACACAATCAGAAGCTCCCTTCACAAATAAACCGATATTATTAGTGTATGCAGCTCTGCCTCTGGGGTGCAGGTACAAATGTCATACTGAATTTGCTTGCACGAGTCTTTTCTTACCCTCAGTGCTTCACTGAAAGTTATTCTAATTTAAACAAAGAAATTATTATCTCTCCCTTCTTCTCTCCCATGTTTTTGTTAGTGGCAATGAGTCAGGAACACAAGCATCACAGGAAGAATTGGGGGGGGTATGACCCTTGTTACCATCCGCTTGTGTCCATCGGGGAATTCCCTGGCTGCCTCCCAGCACTCTTTAGTCTAAACCATAGATGAAGAAGAGGTTGTCTTCCTGATGTCGGTGGACTGCAGCTCCTATCAGCCCTTATTGTTGGCTGTACTGAGGCTGATGGAAGTTGCAGTCTAACAGCCGTAAGGCCACTTATTCCCTGACTCTCTTCCCAGGTGTGAACTTTAAGAAACACTGAAGGTGTACTCAGCTGCACAGGATTTTCTCACATTCAGCTTTCCACATTTCAACATGTGACAGAAATATATCTTATTTATTTGTTTTGTTATTTAAATGTTTGCTATTGTGTTCCTTTAAGTCACTTCCAATTTATGGTAACCCCAAGATGAACCTATCACGGGGTTTTCTTGGCAAGATTCCTTCAAAAGAGGTTTGCCTTTACTTTCCTCTGAGGCTGAGAGCATGTGACTTGGCTGTGGTCACCCAGTAGGTTCCCATGGCTGAGTGAGGCCTTGAACTCTGATCTCCAGAGTCATAGTCCAGTGTTCAAACCACTACATCGTGCTGGCTCTATAAATGTTTATATCCCACCTATATCCACAGATCTCAGGGTGGCATAGAAAAAAATTTAGAACAGTTTAAAAGAATCAGAATAATTTTAAAAGTGAAAAGCACATCAAACCATGTAACACTTAAACAAAGCAACTGAAAATCGGTTAAAACAAATTTAAAACAATGTAAACTGTAACATATGTGCAGACTGGATAAAATCAGTTAGACCCCAAGGACTTTAATGAAAAAACCTGCTTTGTCATGCTGCTGGAATGACAGGATTGGCAGCCCTTCAGGCTTTACAAGGAGAGTATTCCACAATAGGTTTGCCAGAACAGTGAGAGAGCTCTCCCATGTCCTCCCACATTGTAATGTCCTTACAAATGGAACACAGAGGAGGGCCCCTCCTACAAACTCCCATTTTGGGGCAGCTGTATATAAGGAGAGACACTCCATCAAATATCAAGGTCCCAACAGCTTCAAGTTTTATCATCAGCACCTTGAATTAAGACTGGAAGCATACTGGACAGCCAGTACAATTTCTTTAATGCTGATGTTATATGGTCTATGTATGGTGTGCCAATCAGCAGTCTAGCTGCTGCGTTTTGTACTGGTTGCAGCTTCCAAATCATCTTCAAGGGCAACCCCACATACTCTGTATTGCAGTAGTCTAATCAGGGAGTTACCAATGCATGGACAGCTGCAGCTAAATTATCACTGTCTAGGAAAGGCTACATATAGTTTTATCTTTATATATTATACACATGTGTATTTCTCTGTGTAAGCTATGCAATATTAGCTATGAAACAAAAGAATCCTGAGGCATGGGGTACAAGCACAGCATTTCTCATTTTCTCATTGTCTGTGCAACTGTCATCTCGGCATGTATTAGAGCCATATGGGTTGCTCCCTACTGTTGCAAATTTAATGTGAATTGGTTGCAGTGAACACCACCAGCCACCCAACATGGCCTTTCATTGCTTGGTATTTAACACTGTGTATCAATCCTATGAAGGATGTGTTAATCCCAATGGGTTTGGTAGGATAAGAAAGTCACTATTATCCTTAGATTGCATATGAATAAACAGGAGCAGAGAGGACTGGTGCCAATATTCCTTCCTGTTTTCTCACCACTAAAATCAGACAACATTCAAGTTTCTGCAGAATCACTACACTCTCATTGTGTAAAAAACAGCATATTGAGAACTGAGTTCACTTTCTGGACACAGAATGATGATTGCTGGGAAGGAGAGAAAGAGAAGAAGATACAGGGAACAGATGACCATTGAGTAAAAGCACTCTGCATGTTGCTTCTCATCCCCCTTGTTTAACAGGTATGGGTCAAGTTACAGAATAATTATAGACGTTGACCATCATATAGAGTGCCTAGTCTTTGAAGACAGTGAACCCGAAGTTCAGAAGTCTCCTTGAAGACCTGCGTCTCCATGAAGGGATGTACAATGGCTCAGAATCACACATCTCATAATAAAAATTCCAAATCCCAAACTAGAGTTCTGCTTGAAGAATTCAACAGAAAGTACAAACCATTCAGAAAAATTTCATGGGCCCAGTATGTAAAAATACCAAGATACAATTTTTTTTCCAGCACTATAATAAATCATTTGTTACTTCTTCATCTCCAACAGTCTCCTGATACCCAAACAAGGACAATTATTTTTCCAGAAATGTACAAGTAATATTGGTATAGATTCTAGTTTTTCTTGAATGATCTTTAATTTCTCAGTAACAGCTCTATTCCACAACTTAATAAATTTTTACTATAATGCTTAACCACCCAAGCTACACAGATATTGTAAATTATGTTTTCTTTTACCATGAACTTGAAGAGTTCTGAGTAAGTCCTTCAGTCAGTAATCAATGATTAATTGCCATACTCACAATTGTTATTACCTTTGCCTAATAGTATCCGCCTAATGGTATTTTAGTACTTCCTCTACATATGGATATGGATCCCACACTTCCTGAAGCAGCTATCTTATCCTAACCTTCTAGCTTTTTGGATCCCCCTAGATCCAAAGAGCCAGCGTGGTATAGTGGTTTGAGCAGTGGACTGCAACCATGGGGACCGAGGTTTGATTCCCTGCTCAGCCACAGAAACCAACTGAGTGAGTTTGGGCATTTCACATGCTGTCAGCCCCGGAAAACCCCATGATAGGTTCAGTTTAGGGTCATCATAAGTTGGAAACAACTTGAAGGCATATGCAACAACAAGGTGTATACAATTATCTTGGGGTTTGTAACAGGATTACCCAATGCCCATACATCTAGGAAATGTCAATACCATTTTTAAAAGAACTGCTGTACATTTTCATTCATTAATGTTCTGAACAAACCTTTTTGTTTCCCCACTTACTTACAGAACCAGTTTAGCTTCCAAGCTCAATTGCAGGTATATTTCAGTTACCAAAGTAGAGATGTGTTCCTGGTCATTACTTCTTTAACAGAAAATTTGATACCGGAGGCAGGAGTAACATGGGAAGAATAACAAGAGGTTCCCCACAAAAAAAGAGCAGCTCAATGTGTTTCGGCAAACTTTTTATTCAGAACTAAGCAATACGCACATGTGAAATGAAACAATTAGATCACGTATGCCTTGCAAAAGTAAAAACATTTTGAACCTTCTAGAGACCACTTGAAGTCTTCTTCCAAAATGTATCCAGTGATGACTTTTTCTTTCATCAATCTCCACTTTTCTTATGATTTCTATTTTAGTGACCAGATTTAGAGATATGTGCTTTAAATACACACGTACACACCCACTGGGTTAGATAGTGAGGCAGACTTATTTCCTCTTCTCTGTTGTCTCTGTTTTGCTGTTCACGCAGGCTCAATAAAGGAATCTAGAGGCAGCTGCTGTTTACCCTGCCTGTTGCAGGCTGGCACACATGGCTACGGTGGGATTGGCCATAGTAGAATCCTGCCGTTTCCCAGGTCAAGCTTTATTGCATAGTCCACTGCAGACATACTGCTGCCACCTGACTATGAAAGTCTGTATTTCTCTAGTTCTCCTTTACCATACTCCCAGTGCCAAAGCTGCTAAGAAACATCCAGCTAGATGCTAGACAGAAAAAGAAATGGGGGCTTCTTTGTCACAGAGTATGTTACCTGAGGACCTGAAATATGCCTGTATGCAAAACAGTGGAACCATTGAGTAACAGTGGAACTCTTTGAAGTGCAAAAATAAAATAAAATATCAATTCGTTATTTTTAAGCCCAAGTACCATCATTATTTCTATGTTGCCTACAAAGTTGCCTCTTTAAAGAGTAACATCTGAAAGTAACTAGAAACCTTTACTTGTCATACTAATAAAGTAACTTGCCTTTTATTTATTAAATGGCTTATGAAATGTCACTTCGTTACAACTTAATTACTCCAAAAAATTAAGTAGTTATATCAAAATGTGGTAACTGCATTGCTAGTTATTGTCAAGTGACCTTCCTTATACCGTGTTACTTTCAAGTGCTCATTGTTATGCCCTTTTTACGTCCTAGTTACTCCAGAAAGTAGTTTCAAATAAACAGCATTCTTTGTACATGTTACTTTCAAGCTTTGATCTTGCTGAAGGACCTGCTCCCAAAAACTCTCCGAAGTCAATGCTGCATTTACAAAGGACAAGATGCCATCTAAATAAGCCTATGACAAAGGACAAGATGCCATCTGCACAAACCAACCAGGCAACACCGGTGATGGGATCACATTCTGTACCATACCGGAGGGCAATAAGGCTAGTTTAAGTGGTTCAGCGCAAGCCACATGGCACACACAGCTCTGTTCTCCAGTACTTTGCTGCCACTTACTTCTACCCCAAAGCAAATGCCTCACTCTCTCACAGTAGGCTGAGCCCTGTGTATTTGATTCCACTACTTTCCTAAGCAAATGCCAACATTCAGACTGTGAATTCTTGCAAATTCTTGGAATTTGTATCTAGCACTTCTGAAATGGGAATGTACACCTCAGCATCAGCTTTATTTCTACCTATCTAGAAGAAAATCAGTGCATTCAGATGTTCTTCCTTTTTCAGGGTCTCCTTCAACTGAAGTAAAGTAGCCTCGAGATCACTTGTTGTTGTGTGCCATCTAGTCATTTCCAACTTACAGCGACTCTACGGCAAACCTATTATGGGGTTTTCTGAGGGCTGGAAGTGTGTGACACGCCCAAGGTCACCATGCAGGCTTCCATAGCCGAGGGGGAAATCGAATCCTGGTCTCCAGGGTTGTAGTCCAATGCTCAAACCACTACCCCATTCTGGCTCTTGAATAAATCCCTTACTCATGTAAAAATCCTCAGCTGTATACTATACCTTATCAATTTGACCTTAAAAGTTGATTTTCCATTTCTCCCTCCATAGCCAGAAATTTTCCTCTGATACTGAATTAAATTGGAAGAGAGGCTTGTGTGATTCATATGCACCTGTTAAAGGATGTTTTACATTCTTTATCCTAATCCCCTTTACATTTTATTTCCACCTTCTGCTGTCACCACCTTCAACCTGACATAATTATGCTTAGAATGGACACAGCAAAATCAATGGAACAAGTAAGTCCTAACTAAATCAGCCATCAGTTATTTCAATGGGTCTATTATAAGTCTACCTCAAATGTATTGGTTACATAGCTACAACAAAAAGCAGAGGGAAGAGAGGCAAAAGCAAATGAGGTAAATGCTGGACTGCAGTTCCTATCAGGCTAACCAGCAAAAGTAAGGGTAAAGAATGATGGGAGTTACAGTTCACCAACATCTGAAGAGGCACATTCCTTATCCCTAATATTTCTGATTTTTGTTTGTTTGTTTGTTTGTTTGTTTGTTGTTCTTATTTGCTGTGGAGCCAAGTTCACTAATGGTAACCCTATGAATTAAAAATCTCCAAGGGTTTCAGCGATCAGCAGCAACTACTCAGGTCTTGCAAATTCATTATTTCTGATAGACACTGATAACTGGATTTGTGTCCTTAAGGAGAAGAATGGGAAAAGGCTGGAACAAGAAAACACCCTAGAATGCCTGAGTTTTGGCACAACTATGCCACTAGAGTGAAAGTCACCCACAGCTCTTCAGGGAAAAACAAAAGGGCAACAGCAGGAGTTCATATCCTTTCTAGCTAGGATTTTATTTAAAAAGGAGGGGAAGTAAAAATGGCCTCGCCAAAATATATCATTCATTTTTCCCCTAAAGAGGAAGAATGTTGCCAAATAATTCACTGCTTTAAGTCACCACCGTGGTCTGGACAGCTAAAATGGCACCCAAAAAAAGGGGTAAGATTACATGTTTCAATCCTCAGCTGAAGTGAAGCTCATCCTACTTCAGTTAGTTCTTCTCTTCGTCCAAGTCCAGCCGTCCCTTGCTTACAGAAACTCTGTACTCTATTGACTTGTATGAAACTAAGGTTTTTAATGTTTAAAAGACAATAGAAAAATAAGAACGACCACGCTTTTTCTCACGAAATTTGAGCAGACTTAAAATGGAAGACACCAAATTTCCACTCTTTGGTGGATCAGGCCCTGAATTCAAGTTTCACCTCCGTTGTTAAAGGCTACACCACTCTCTCCAGTCCCAAACGCGGACTGGTAGCCAGGGATCGCGGACGAACGCGGCAAATTTCGCACTTCTGACTTGTTGACAAAGCAGGGCCCTTCGCTGGCGACAGACCACCCGAACCGACGGCGTTAGGGCCACAAACCAACCGAGCTGCCCATCCTTCAACCGCGCGATCGTCCAGAAACTAAGTCGCTTCAGCCCCCCGGAACAAGCAGAAAGAAGGAGCGCGGCCCAGGTTATCCCCCTTTCAGGGGGCGTGGCCAAGAAGGAGGTATAAACTGGCTTCACAGGGTTTGAGGCAGACGTCCTTGGGCAGGAAAAGGGAGGAGAATACTTTTAAAAGATAGATTTAAAGAAAAGACTTTATTATTTAACGTATTTTTTTTTAAATCTACGCTGCTGTGAACTGCCTTGCCCCCCCATATTGAAAGAAAGGTGGGATGTGTATTTTTTAAAAAATTAACTCAAAACCAAGAAGTGTCTTCCGTAGAAATTCATGGTTTGTCTTTTGTGTTTTTGTAGTGGAGAGATTTTGGACTATCTCATCAGGGACCATTTCCATCCTCCACCGTTATGATGCTATTATTTCACTTTCAACACCCTGTGGAACTCTGGGGTTTGTAGTTTCCTGAAACCAAAGAGCTCTCTGGCTGAGAACTCTAAATGCCCCTCCCTAAACTGCAAATCCCAGGATTCCATAGGATGTTGAAAGTGGAATAAGAGCACTATAACAGTTTGGTCTGGAAATGGCCATTGGGTTTCCAAGGTGGAAGGCTTTGGGATTGATTTACCACCGCCTTCTTTTGCACGGTTCTAACAAGTCTTAGTTGTGGTGCCACTGCTGGCATCTCTGAGGGCTCTTCCGCCAGTGTCACTCCTGCACGACTGCTGCTGCCCAGTTGCTGTTTGGCACATCTAGCCTAGCTCTTCAGCAAAAGCTTGTCTGACATGGCAGACCCTACCAGCAGCACCGTCCCCCTCAGCATGGTCTCTTGCCTTCTAGGACCAGGCAGTCCCACCATCAAGAAAAGGTGGTGCCATGGTGGAAGTCGACTTGACAATAGTTAACCACAACACTGTGGAAAGATGTATCTGATGCCGGAGCTGGTCAGGAAACTCCTCACTTCTTTTTCAGGAATGTAGCCACAGCCTGAATTCAGAGTCTCTACCTGTACAGCGCTTTCCGCTCAGCTCTTCCTTACCAATCTTTCCCCATGGTGTTACCACTTCAGGCAGCAGGTTCTGGTGGGACAGCACGCATGAGATCCCATCTAATCTTGGAAGCTAAGCAAGGTCAGCCGTGGTTAGTACTTGGATGGGAAACCACCAACGAATACCAGGTGCTGTAGGCTATACTTCAGAGGAAGGACGGGCAAAACCACTTCTGGCTATTCCTTGCCTAAGAAAACGCTGTAAGATTAACTGAGTTGCCTTAAGTCGACAGGCAATTTGAAGGCAGATACCTACACACACACATCTCTGGTCCCATAACCCAGTGGTCTTCACAATGACAAGAAAACAAAACTACATTGAATAGAGACTGCGTCCTTTGTCCCGACACGTCGTCCAGTCCCAGCAAGCTGCAGGGCTTCTTCGCTTAGTGTGGAAGCACAATTTTTTTAGGAATAGCAAAAGTTCAAACCCAAGAAGGGTCAGAAAAGTCGCTTCTTTGTAACTCTGGAAAGTTGCTGCCAGTCCCTGTAGTGAGCCAGATGGACCAGTGGTTACAATCCTATAAGACAACCACTTCCTAGGGCACTTATATCTTCTTGTTATCACCTGACTTGACCACTCTTTTTCGCAGAGCTTGGGAAAAGTTATTTTTTCACGGTACCACTGGGAGAGACTTTGACAGCTGTCCTTCAAAAAAGTCCCTCTTCCAATCTCCGATCTGTAGTGGAAAGAGTGGATAAAAATTGGATAAGTAAATTAATAGTGCATGCTGTGATCCACATCAAAGGCGTAGTAATTATCATTTCCAGAGAAAAGTTACTTCGATGCCTAAGCACCCCAAAGTACCAGATCCTATCTGATTTCCGAAGCTAAGCAGGGTCAGCCCTGGTTAGTCCTTGGATGGGAGACCGCCAACTAATACTAGGCTATATTTTGGAAGAAGGAACTGGCAAATCCACCTATGAGTATTCCTTGCTTAAGAAAACCCTAGGAAATTCCTGGAGTCGCCATAAATCAACAAGCGACCTGAATGCACAAACCCACATAGAGGCCAGCCACCATGACAAATCTCTTGTGCCCCAAATCACACAGTATTCCTAAAGTTACCATATTAGACGCTAGATTTTCTCAGGAAATCGGACACAGATATGACAAATGTAAATTCCAATCAGCTCCCTGACTCTCCATGTACAGCACTTTTCCCGAATTTCTTCCTTGCCCATCTTTCTCGCCAAGGAATCAAGAGCCACTTACTCACCTGGCGGTAAGTCCCACTGAATTCAACGGGACCTACTTGTTCGTAAACCGCCTGTACCGGCTTGGGCTGTTATGAGTGTTACTTAGGGATTAGTCAGAGATTATTGTCCTCCCTATTAATTAACCTGGAATAAATAGCATTCGGCGCTCTTGGACACATAATGGGCAGGGCAGATTCCAGCGCCCGTCTGCGTTCAGCGGCAAAGGCACACGGACGGAAACGGCTAGAAAACCAAAAGCGGGAAACAAGCTTTGTGGATTCAGATTGGACTGGGGCAGAATCGGCAACTCTGCACCGTAAAACGTTCCTGGCCATTCTCCCCGCTCTCCCCCCGATCAAGACTTTTCCACCATTTCCTACTCTGCCTAAAAAAGGCTTCTTTTTTGGTGGATCATCCTTTTCCGATTTTCTTTTCCCCCTCATTGCCTCCCTCCCTCTTCTGTCGGGAGCGAAGCCAGAAAATGTCGAGTGGCTCAGCCAGTCGGGTTACTCGGAAGCAAGCTGGCCTCGAGTTTCCTGGGCCAATACTCTAAAACCAATGCGTCAGCTCTTGGCAAACCGGGCTTAATTGGCAGGGGGACCGGGGCTGGGTTTTAAGGAAGCAACGATCGCAATTTCGTTGTGGGTTTGCTCGTTTATTGGAAAGCCGCACTGGCTTTTTCATTTTTCGCTACTTTTACGCCCCTCGCTAACATCACACAAGGCCCTTTCTGGTCTCCGAACTGGCTCCCTTCTCCCTTCCTGCCGGGCCCTCTCGCTCAGAGAGACAGGATCGCAACCGGGGAGGAGCGGGGAGAAGTCAGCAGGAGCGCCTCTTTCTTCGCGGAGACAGACGCCCGTCCAGTTCCTAGCGAATAGAAGTCTGCGCGTAAAGACCCTGGCCATTTCCGTGCGCACTAGACTGTTACAGTGCTATTACTCCACTTTCCACATCTTACGGAATCCTGGGATTTGGCCTTTGGGCCCCTCCCTAAACTGCAAACCCCACGATTCCATAGGATGTGGAAAGTGGAATAATAGCACTATAACAGTCTAGTGGGCACGGAAATGGCCCGTGTTTCCTCGGCGTACTTTTGCCGCTCCTTAGGACGGGGAAAAGACTGAAATCTTCTCTAAGCGCTCAACTCCTGCCCCGCCTTCCCAATGCGTTGGTCGTACGGTATGATAAGGCGGACGGGCGGAGTTGGAGACAGCGCCGAGTCCCAGCTTTGTCCCTGCCGCTGCCAGGAGGATGGCGACGGAAAGGCAGCCCCACAGCCCGGCTCGCTTCGACCCTTCGGTGGAAGGGCTCCAGCTCCCCCAGGCGCGCTCCAGTAGCGTCCGGCCTTTTTTCAATACCTCCTCGCATTTTCAAGTTTGCTTTCTGAAACTCCAGCGTGTACACAAATAAACAGAAACGCACAACTATCTAGCCGAAACCTCACTCCAAGTGGGTTCTTTCTGACAAGGAATTATT
Source organism: Cyclura pinguis (assembly GCA_030412105.1). NCBI lineage: Eukaryota > Metazoa > Chordata > Lepidosauria > Squamata > Iguanidae > Cyclura > Cyclura pinguis. The sequence goes on along the minus strand of CM059603.1, from coordinate 77,916,277 downwards.
AGTACAATTATTCCGGGGAAAGGCTTCCAGGGCATTCATTTGCTCTCTCTCTAAGCAAACGGGAAGAAGAGACTGTCGGCCCCTTTGGGTTCAGATCCGCCGGGGACGAACGCTCCTGGGAGGGAAGGAAAAGTCAGATCCCACGGAGGAGGAGGTTTTAAGCAGACGGAGGGACTCCGGAATTGTTTTTAACGGGCAAAAGGCTCAACATTAATTTTACCTACCTGCAGGTATTTTTTTGTAACTAAACAATTAAAACAATGCCTTAAAAGAACAACCACCACCAACCAATTGAAGCAGGAAACAATCTATCATAAAAACGATGGCAAAATGATAAATGAAATACTACAAAACCGAGTAAATAATGATACAATTAATATATCAAGTAAGGGGAAAACACATGAAAGACCTCTGAAGTGAATGGAAAGGTGCTTGTAATTTCTCCCATCACAGCCATGGCTACCCACCCCTACTCCGCTGCTGTGTGCATACAAGTCATTTCTGACTTAAGGGCGACCTCAATACTAGTATATCGCGGGGTTTTCTCGGCAAAGTTTCTACAGATGGGGTTTGCCTTTGCCTTTCTTTGAGGCCGAGGGAGTGTGACTCGGTAGGTTAACATGGCCAAGCGGGGACTGGAACACTGGTCTCTCGGGGGGTCCTAATCCAGCACTCAAACCGCCGTACCATGCCGGCTGTCTACCCTATTTTAAAAGCAAAATTTGTGCAGATGTGCTAGAAGATGAAAGATTGCACACATAATTCTACCGGGAGAAAATGCAAAAATATGTCTGTTTACCAACCCAAAGTTGAGACGTAGGAAATCAGGTGCAGGACACAGGGGAAGGCAAATTACTTCTCCCATTCGTCATAATTCAATCATCCTGAAGTCTTAAGCCGCTACTAGCGCAAAGTGTACTTAGTAGTCCCCAACAAGTAAGTGTTAGTGTGCGTAGGGTTCGCAGCACTGCATGCAGCCTTCGTTATTCACAGGAGGGCTCATCTGCAATAGATATCTTAACGTATTTGTCTCCGTGTCCGCGCTTGATCATTTAGTACCTCTGTGGCTGAGGGACTCTGCTACCTAGGAATCGTCGTAGTCCAATTTCCTTGAACATTTCTGAAAGAAATGTTCCCCAACCCCAACTCCAGGAAAACCTCCCCAACACCTGGCGTGGTGTAGTGGTTTCAGCGTCAGACTACGACCCTGGAGAGGAGGGTTCGATCCCCTGCCTGGCCATGGAAACCCACTGGGTGACGTTGGGCGCGTCACACACTCTCAGCCCCTGAAAAACCCGTGATATGTTTCCCTCAGGCTGGCCATAAAGTCAGAAAACGACTTGGGGATACACAACAATACTGTCTGATCTCTGGGGGAACCTGAACCCACCCGTCCACCTCACTCCCTTGCTCGAGGATCGATGAGCAGACATGGAGAAACTTCCCTCTTTTTTTGGATTGCAACTCCCAGAACCTGGCCATGCCGTCTGGAGGATTCTGAGAGCTGTCCTTCCAAAATAGCAACGCCACACGTCTCCTAACGCGCGCTGAGGCTATCAGGCCCTCCTGAGCGGAGCGGTGCTCCAGCCGGAATTGTCTTTCTTGGGACAGAAAGGGAAGCCCAGAGTTCAAAGCTTCGTCTGCTGTGGGCCGTCGAGTTGTCACTGGGTTCTGCTCTCTTGCCCCACGGGCGGCAAGATGTTGCTTGAGAGGGAGCTACAAAAAGCCGAAGGGAAAAGCCGAAGGCGCCTCCCTAAACTGCAAACCCCGGGATTCCATAGGATGTCGAAAGTGGAATAAAAGCGTTATAGCAGTCTAGCGAGGAAATGACCTCGGAATCCACAGAAAGGAGCAACGGTGGGAGAAAGAGGGAGGTAGGGAGGCAATAACCCAGACATTCCTAAAGGAGCACTGCATAAAATTAGGACTTGCCATCCGGGGCAACGTGCATAGAGTCCTCCTGCCTTGTGCTTTCCCAGGAGTAAATCCCATTGTGACCAGTGGGATTTACGGCTCACTTAACTTAGACTCGGCCAAGAACATTAAATCTCTAATAAAAAGAGAAATTGAGTCCTTAAGGGCTGACTCTCCTCGCCCAATTGCTCTCCTGGAAGGCGGGGGAAGGGAGCTGATTTGCAACTTCAAGCGCACAAATTTCGGAGCTTCAGTGGAAATCTAGCAAGGCAGCTTACCCTTGGCATGTTTACTTAGAAATAAGTCCCCCTTCACGTCCTCTTTGGATAGCACTGCAAGCCTATGAACGCACCATAGATGCTAAAAAAAATCAGGCCCATTGAATTGAATGGGGATTACTGCCAAGTGAGTGAGTACAGGATAGCAGCTTAGGGCTGGGTGGTTAGTCCCAACTAGGATAGACCCATTCAATCAATTGTTGAGTGGCAAGCCAATACATAAGCAAATGGAATTGACTGAATAGCTCTACTCTAGCAGGACTAACAATAGAATTTAGTCCACTGTGTCCTTAGAGTTCAGGCGTTTCTCTTTCTCCTGGTCAGACTTTCCATCCTTTCGTGGCTCTACTTATGTCCCACCTTTCTCCCAGACTGGGACTCAAGGTGGCTTACAAAACGGTAGAAAATTACCATGAAACACTTATATTTGGAAACGTACAAAATCAATATTAAAACAGTATTAAATAACAATAGAGTTCAAACCCTTTAAATCTTACTTTGAAACAAAAATTAAAAAGACCACAGCACGAATAAAAAAAAATTTCTGTTAAAAATCAGTTTCCAAAGGCTTACTGGGAAAAAAAAGGCGTTAATCTGCCCCCGAAAAGAAAACAAGGGAAGGAGCCAAGCTGACTTTCCTGGGATCAGGGGGAGAATTCCAAATTGTGGGAAGGGCCATAGAGAAAGCCTTCTCCTGCATTTCCTTTGGGACAGAAATGTCTCTTTGGAAGATCACTTCACTTGCCGGCCCAATTCCCTCGGATCTAGGGTTCCGTTTGAGTAGGCCATGTCCTGCAAAGCAGTCCTCGAGGGCAGGATAATAGCAGTGGGACAGATCAACTGACCCGCAAAAACACAAGCTTTGACAGCCAGCCCCACTCCTTGGCAAGGGAGCTGACCTCCAAAGGAAACTTGCGGCAGGGCATTCCTTCAAAAATCTCGATTGGTAAACCAGTGGTTCCAAAGTCAGAACTACCCATTCCACAGGATTTCTAGTTTCTATATCTAATTGCCAAAGGTGCGCCATGAAGAAAGCCCACACAGGAAGATCAACTCATTTTAAATGTGTTGGAGGGTAGTTCTACTGATATCACGGACGACAGAGCCAACTAAGCCTGAATTCTCTCTATAAGATAAGTGGTCAGGCTGAGATTACAGGCAGCTCTCCATATCCACTGATTCAACCAACCACCGCTTGAAAATTTTCCATCATCGTCGTCGTCATCATCCCAAAAAAGCAAACTTTGATTTTGCCATTTTATATAAGGAACGCCATTTTACTAGGCATCTGCGAATTTTGGTATCCCCGGAGGTCCTAAGAACCAAACCCTGGCGGATATGGAGGGCTCACAGTATTCTACTTTGGACATATCATGAAACCACATGACTCGCTGGAAAAGAGGATAACGGTCAGCAAAGCGGGAAGCGGTAGGAAAAGGGGAAGTCAGCATTACAGGTGGATTGCAAGAGCTGAGCAGGGCAGTGAAGGACGGGGAGGTCTCTCGTTCGTAGAATCTCCAGAAGTCTAAGCCAACTTGAAGGGAAATAATAACAAGGATGGGTGGGAGTGCTACACTGCCTAAGACTGCTGGGAGCTGAAGTCCAGAGTATTTGGAGGAACAAGGACCAAAGATGCTTTACATAGTCCTTGGATGTGGGTGTGAAAATTGATTTGTGCCCCTAACGCTGTTCACACGGAGGTTAACCCCTCGGTTCAGTGGGGCCTCCATACAAGCATGAAGAACCTGTTGTTAACATCGCGACCATAAGCTTCAGTCCTTCAACCCTGGCAAAGGATAAGCATTATTTTGTGCATCTGAAAGCAGTCGGCCAGTTTCTGTTTAGTGAAAGCAAGGAAACTACCTCACACAGATGTCCAGGAAAATGAAAGGACCAGAGAGAAATCTCTGAACCCTAAGAGAGACTTGGGAGGAACGGCCAGGCAGTTGCCTCACTCTGCCCAATAGTAGAGCCAACCTCACGGGTTTCTCAGCAGGGCAGCACAACATGTTACTTCCTAAGACACTCCATCTTCCCTCCTGGGGAAGCCCTTCAAAGTACCTGAACCCAGATCTTTCTTCTGAGGAAGCCGACAACATCCCATATGGTACCCTCAGGGAGACATTTTCTGTCTACCAGCCTTTATCAGTTATCAGAGAACAAGCCCAATTGGACACAATCAACCTACCATCTATGGTAGAAGGTAGGAACTTTTGGCTTTCCACAAGTTCTCCACTACAGTGCTCACAACCCCTCACTACAGTTGTTCTGGCAGGGGCTTCTGGGACCTGAAAACCAAAGCATTTATAAGGCTAATGGTTCTCCTGTTCTACAGAGTCTCCTTTGTTCTAATGGATTATTTAAGAAAGGTTTCAGAGGGAAAAAACAAAAAGAGAAGAAAATGAGGGGGAGATAAATATAGGTACAAAATATAAACAAGGGCTAGACATATACATTAATATGAGTGGACCACATTTCCAAAAATACATTTCCTTGAATTTTGTAAAATTGCTTAAGCAGTGAGATTTGACCATCGAACAATAGATGGTGGATGTTTATCTTCCCAGCCTTGAAGTATAAGTCTTTTTGGAACAGAAGAAGCACACAGGATGCAACAACACTGACTGTCAGTTAAATTCCACATTCCAGGAATGTAATTTAAGCAAATATGTGCTTCTACAAATGCCAAACATTTTTCTAACACAAATTAATATGTTGCAGCAAATCCATCCAAAAAGAAATAACTGCTAAACCTAACCGCATCATATGCCAGAAGGAAAAACTGTCTGCCTCACATTATCAACACTTAGTCGAAGACATTTCCTTTCTAAAAAGATATAATGATGTCCAGTACAGCCAAAATATCCATTTTTGGGAATAGATGAGGGCCATTTCCCTACTAGACTGTTATAGGGGTATTATTCCACTTTCCACATCCTATGGAATCCTGGAGTTTTGAGCTTGCCCCTAAACTGCAAACCCCATGATTCCCTAGGATGTGGAAAGTGGAATAATACCCCTATAACAGTCTAGTAGGGAAATGGCCATAGCTTTAGGTCTCAAGAGGCACTCAAGAGCTGATAGTCCACACATAGACACCACAGGGTGTTGCAGTTATAAATATTGCCACAATTTACCTCGATTTAACTGATAAGTAGACTGCAATATTGAAAATGGAACAAAAAAATATTGGGCTGGACCAGTCAATTGATCCAAAGCATAAATTCCACATCTCACAAGAAATTGTTCTATTCCCTCCATTAAAAGTGTTGTCTCACAATTTTCAAATGAGGATAACCTCAGAGAGTTAGTGCAGCATAACCATAAAGATCAAATAGCAATTGACAAGAGATCATACACCAAGCCACCCTGGCAGCAAAGATCTTTTTCCATAAATGAACAGAACCTAAGGCAATCCTTCCAAAAGAAGGGGGGAGGTAAAAAGAAATGTGGCATCACCTTTAAGACTATCAGGGTTTTATTTTAGCACGAACTTTCAGGGATATAAACCCACTACTTTGGATGCACTACGGAGTGATATTGAAGCCTCTAGTTACAAAGCACATTTATACCGTGAGAATTGGAGAGAATAGGGTCCAGAAAACTACCAGCCCAAAGAGGGTCCAGGTAAGTTGGTTTCAAGATTGTGCAAGGGATGGCTGGGATGGGTGTTGTAAAATGCGGCTATAGACCTTCCAAATAAGAATTCTGCCCGCCTCGAAATGAATTTTACCTTCAGTCTCCAAATTGTGAGCATCACTGAGTGAGACACTGAAAGTCGTTCCCACCTAGAACTCTGCTCTCATCACAGCAAATGCATTCCCTTGGCCCTTTTTCTTTGGGTGCCTAAACTTTATTTCTAAATGTTCAAATGAAGTTTCAGGTTACTGCAATGCTAGATATTTGGGGATTGAAGGAAAATTTCACGGAGGAGGGGAAAAGTCTTATTTCTGGGGCAATGCCGCCACCCCCAACAATGCCGCCACCCACCCGCGTACCTGAATTGGGTTGTGCTTGCCAGTTATTTTTACAACTCAGAAGAAATGCCTTGTGCAAGGAACTCAATCATGAACAATTACATCTTTCTGAAAATAACAGCTGCATCCTTTTCAATGAAAAGCGGGGTGGTGAAGACCCCCAAATAAATTCCCCAAATATAATATTGATTTTTCTGAAAGTAAACAAGAAGGGAAGACAATGAAACATGTTTTAACTTTGGTGTAAGTCCTCTTTGGTCTCGTGTTGGGATATAAAGTTGAGTATAAATTAATTCAATAAAATATGTTCTTCTGCGGCTTTGAACAGCTGCCCTAAGGCTTTAAGCAGAGTTTGGACTCCTGTCCAGTGGACTAGGACTTGCTTTTGTCCCAGAGATCTTCCGGCGACAGAGAAAAACCTACTGCCTCCATCATTTCTGCAGTCTTATTTCCTTCCCGGCAGCACCACCTGCACCAACAGCGTTCCTCGTCTATCAAATCAGGGTGCCAAGTCTCTGAGCTCTACAGAGCTTCTTCAGTACACCTTCCCAGGATGGTGCGGACGCACAACGATGGTGCGGACGCACAACGACCCCGAAATTCTCACTTGAAATTTGCAACTGGCGCTTGGGAGGGCTGCCCTCTCTCTTGTGGGGCAACGGGATTTCCTTGTGGGGAGAGAAGAGGAAGCTGCCTATGACAGGGGTGCCCCGCTTCACCTTCCCCAGCTTATTTCAGTGCTACACCACATACCATCGATTCGGTTTCTAGGGAAAACATTCATCGAGACACACACTTTCCCACTTTCCTGCTAGCTGTCAACACCTTAATTGGGGAAGTGTGTGTGTGTGTGGGGGGACTCTGGGAGTGCCGTCAAAGTCGCCTATGAGGGGGGGCTTTGGGAGCCGCCGCAACACACACGCTTTGAAAACGCCAGGGGAATATACGTTTGTGTGTTTGGTGCGGGGCGGGAATATACAGTGGAGATCAACCGGGAGTTTGGAGGGGACAATTTTTGGACTGCAGCTCCATGAATCTCTCAATCAGCCTGATGGCTGGAGGATTCTGGGTGTTACATTCCCCCCCCCAAAAAAAAATAGAAAAGAAAAACAGCTTTGTCGAGGAGGAGGAGATTGGCGTTGAGTAGGTTTTCCTCAAGGAGAACGAAAGAACCGGACCGCCAGGAGGAACCGTTAGGCCGGGTTACTTGTGGGAAGCCCAAATCAATGGATCTGCCTCCATTAAATACCGCCCCCGCCCAAGCAGAGAACGGATGGTCCGCCAATAAAGTCCCGTTAAAACTCACGAGAAGGGCTAAGGCTACTGCCGCAGCGCTAGGGCTGCTTTTACCACGGAGTAACGCCCCTCGAATTTAGTAAGATTTCCGCGTAATAAGGACACAGAAAATTAAACTGCAGGGGATTCAGTGAATCCAGAATTCCATTTTGTAGCGCTACTATACTAAAGGATAGGCTAGTCGTCATCGTCGTCACCCTCCTCCTCCAGAGGCCGCTCTGGAGCGACCCACCTACAAAAGCTTTCCTAATCGCTGAAGCTGCCACATAACTAACTGTCTCTTCCCACCGCTTTTGGACCGTTTTTCTACTTCGACAAGAATGTTCTAAAAGCGGTTGGGGAATATATACATATATCGTTGGTAAACGAATTCTGCCAGGTTGAGTTCCGACGACGCTTCCGATTCTCTCCGTCCGGTGGAGAAAGTGAAGGCAAAGCGCGCCTTCCTCGACGTGCTTACATAGCTCTTGGCCCCGTTTACCAGGGGAGAGATTTGCCCTTCATTAGTGGATCATCTGAAAGCCGACAGACTTCCCAAGCAATTTGCCCCGAAATGGCCCTGTAATAGCTCTGTAATTCATTTCAATGGGACTCCCTCGCCCCCCCCCGTCCAGAGCAGAAGGCCCCAAAGGTTTCCTCCAAGCCGGGCGCGTGTGTGAGAGAAGCAAGCGGGACGCGTTTCCAGCCGCAGATGGGCTAAGCTTGGCCATTTCCACACTACACTCTTATAGCGCGATTATTCCACTTTCAACATCCTATGGAATCCTGGGGTTTGCAGTTTAGGGAGGGGCTGGCCTGGTCTTGTTTGCTTTTCAGAGAAATGCCTTCTGGAAAAAGAATTACTTGGCGTTAAAACACTGGTTTGGTTGCGCCGTTTGTAGGCAGAAGCTATGAAAAATGCTCCTCTTTTCAAAAGAAATGTCACTGGTACGCACACATAGGAAAACACGCAGACAGGGATACACACATGCCCCTACAGAGAACAAAAGACGGGAATGAAATTTTATAGAGAGGGGAAACCCCGAATTAGGTCGTGCTCTTATGCTATAAGCGCTTTGAAAGTGCGTCCGATCTGAATTGGACTAACTTTGCACTTCGAGAGGTAAGAGAGTAACGCACCGGAAAGCACGCAGGCCACCAGAAATCCCCCCCTTTAGGCCTAGAAGCGTGAGCCTTGCACACTCTGGACCCATTAAAATCCATCAAAATCGGAGGGAAGAAGGAAAGTGAGTCCTCTTCCTCATCGATTGAAATGGGACGCGCCACTGGAGCATCAGATGGTCCTAGGAATTTGGGGGCATCCGCGCAGGGCTTTACCGTCAGACATTTTTAACATAAGCCCTTACGCATTCGGCAACGGTTTGGGTCCGAGTTGCCAAAAAACCCAGTACCGATTTCGTTTTCCTTTTCTCGCAAATTGACTCCGGCGCTGCGAGGCCACCTTTCTCACCGCCTCAGCCCCCTCGGGGCGAGACAGCCCTCGCCTTTCAGCAGCACCGGCTGAGGAGACGACCTGATTATTCGGCTGCTTTCCGGGGCCTTAGAAGAAACGACGATCTTCACACACGCACACCGGCACCCGGCCTCCCTCCCGCTCCGCAACCGCCAGCCCCGGGCTTCCCTTTCGGCGGCGTCGGGGACGGCGGTCGCTTCTCTCCAAGAACGTGGCGGAGGAAGAGGGGAACGGCGGTCAAAGGCCCGGCCGTCCAAAGTGTCACCAGAGAGCGAGCGAGCGAGCGAGCGGGAGGGAGGGAGGGAGGTTGGCAACGGGTGAGGGCGGCAAAGGGACAAAGGATCCAGGGCAGGAGCCGAGCAACGGAGGCACACACGCCCTCAGGTGCGCCCGCTCGCCCGCCCCTCCCCTGCAGGTCCGCCCGGGCTGGAACTGGCGAGCGGGCAGCGCAGCTCCCTTTTCTCTCCTTCGCTCCCCACCTTCGCCAAAGCCGAGCCCGAAACCGGGCTCCTCTCTCTCTCTCTCTCTCTCTCTCTCTCCCCCCCCCCCTCCTCACTTCGAGGTCACCCGACGGATTGCCGTGCTCGCCTCTTTTATGATTAGCGCGATTCTCATCGACAGAGAGAGAGAGAGAGAGAGAGAAAACGATGTCACTTAAAGGCAAACAAGAACATTGATCTCGAGGCCTCTAAAGCTTTGCGTAAAACGATCGGGCATAATAAAAAGGAGAGGGTGGGGGTGATCGGGAGAAATTGGGGAGAGCGAGCCACCCCCTCTTCCGTCTGGGCGGGTGGAAGACGGGAGGGGGCGGGCGCCAATGAAAAGTAGCCGCTCGCTCTCGGGGTGGGGAGGGGAGGGGAAGGGAGGGAAGGGGGGCTCCCGTCTCCCCACCCGCACCCCACCCCTTCCTCTCCTAGTGCCTGTCGGAAGCGAACTGAGCAATTATCTAGTTTACCTTCTCCTCTTGGAAGTTAACGATTGGCGGGATCGTGGCGACTGCTATTGACCCAACACTTTCCATTGAGAGAGGGGGGGAGAGAGAGGCGAGGGGGAGGGAAAGAGGGGGAGGGGGGAGGCGCGGGGGAGGAGAGGACGACCGTCCTCCGCCAAAGGCAGGCACGGGCGGCGATGGGCCGGCACGAGTCCGTCGGGACGGACAGGCTGCCGGCGGCCGTCGAGATGGCGAGGCTCCCACGGCGGGTGGCGGTGCTGGTCCGAGAGGCAATGAAGAAGACGCTCAGGCGGGCGACGGCAGCGGCGGGGGCTTCCTCCGAAGGCTTGGGGGCCGGTTCACAGGCGGCGAGGGCGGCGGCAGCAGCAGCACCACCAGTAGCACCATCCGCGGCGCCGGCAGCCGCGCGGAGCTCCGTCGGCGGCGCTCAGTGACCGGGCGCGGGAGCCGCAGCGGCCAAGCAGGCAGCTCGGGAGGCGGCACTGGGAACCGGCGGCTAGCCATGGACAATAGCAGGCAGCCGCCGCCGCCGCCGCCGCCGCCCCCCCCTCCGACGGCCACCAAGAGCCTGGCCGCGCCGCGGGGCAACATGCTGGGCGCCTCCAAGCCGCTGGCCTTCTCCATCGAGCGGATCATGGCCAGGACGGGGCCCGAGCCCAAAGCGCGGCCGCTGCTGCCTCCCTTCCTGCACGGCGGCGGGGGCGCCAAGGCGAGCGACCCCCCCCAGCACCTCAAGCAGCAGCAGCAGCCCCAGGCGGCGCTGAGCCTAGGGGCCTCCATCCCTTGCATGATCCCCTTCGTGCCGCTGGCCTACGAGCCGCTGGCCAAGGCGGGAGCGGAGCCCCGCAAGCCCTCGCTGGAGCCTCCGCAGCCGCCGCCTCCTTCCTCCTCCTCCTCCTCTTCCTCTTGCTCGTCGTCGACGCTGAGCTGCGCGCTGAGCCTCAAGCCCCAGGCGCCGACCGGCACCGACCTCCAGCAGCAGTACAAGCTGGTCCGGCCCCGCGTGGTCAACCACTCCTCCTTCCACGCCCTGGGCGCGCTGGGCTACTTCGGCCGGGCGGCCGACCCTCCTCCGCCGCCGCTGCCGCCGTCGGCCCTCAGCCTCCACCCGGTAGCCTCCTACTTCCTGGGCTCCTCGCTCCCGGCGCCCGCTCTCCAAGCCCCGACGGCGCCCAAGGCCTACCTGGCCGAGAGGAACAAGCTCCAGGCGCTGCCGCCCGGCCCGGCCGACAAGTACCCGTCGCCGGCCTTCAAGGACTTGGCGCACGCCCAGCTCCACAGCGCCGCCGCCGCTGCCGCCGCCGCCGCCGCCGCCGCGCACCTCCTGGCCGCGGACAAGCTCCCCTTCAAGGGCGTCGCGGCGGACTTCAGCCGGGGCTCGCCCAGCGCCAAGCCCAAAGTCTTCACCTGCGAGGTCTGCGGCAAGGCAAGTGCGGGCGACGGGCGGGTCTCCCTTCCCTCGGAGGGCCCAGGCGCGGGGCGGGCTGGTGGGGCTGGTGGGGAGGGTTGCTGCTGCCCCACCGCCAACGGAGCTGCCCCTTCCTCCTCCTCCTCCTCCGGGCCCTCCTCGCCCTTTCTAATCGCGCCTCTTTCGCTCCTTTCTCTGTTTTCTTTCTTTCTTCAAGATCTTCAACGCGCACTACAACCTGACGCGCCACATGCCGGTGCACACGGGAGCCAGGCCCTTTGTCTGCAAGGTCTGCGGCAAGGGCTTCCGCCAGGCCAGCACCCTCTGCCGACACAAGATCATCCATACCCAGGTACCTTTCCGTCCCTCCGTCCGCCCTAAGTTTCGGATTCGATCGGTTTCCCGCCACACGCAAAGCGTAAAGCCCGCCTTGCGCCGCCTCCATTCCTCCGTGTCCTCTCTGCCCGCTCGACTGTCTCAAATTCGGCTCTTTCTTTTTTCCCGATGAGGGCTCCGGGCAGGTTTGAGGCAGGTATTCCAGAGTCTGTTTAAACTTGTATTCCAGAGTCTTGTTTAAGAAAGGACTACAACTCCCAAATTCTCCCAGCCGGCGGGGCTCTTTCCGCGCTATTGTGAAATCAAGAACTGAAATTTTTGGAACGGCCAGCTCTGTTGGGGAGATTTGAGGAGCTGTTGTGGAGAAAAGGAGTTTTCCCAAAATCTGATGCATTCTCGGAGCAACGCCTGGATCTCTCTCTCTCTCTCTCTCTCTCTCGTTCTCTCTCTCTCTCTCTCTCTCTCGTGTGTGTGTGTGTGAGAGAGAGAGAGGGGGGGGCGTGTTTAAGGACCTCTTTTTTTACCTTTTTTCCTGATACTCCTGATCACCTAAGAAGTAGCCCGACGGCTGCATGAGATTCGTATGTGAAACTCAGAAAACACAATTATTCCCGTGAAAATAGGCATAAGATTGCGCAGATAGGTACTGGTCTCCATTCCTCTCATATATCCCCCCCGCCCCCAGGCCCACAAAAGCCGCTCACTGCATTAGTTATGACTCCTTAGATTGACAGTCCTGTAGGCCCCAACTCGGGAATAAGACCTATTGAATTTTTATCTTACTTCTGAATAACCGCGATGCCGTTGGGAGCGTCCGTTGTTCGGCCTTCTCTCTCTTCCAGACTGCGACGTGCCCGGTCTGGCATTTTTAGCTTCAGGCCTGTCCCCCGCGCTCCCATGTCCTTTGGGGAAAAAGAGGACCAAGGCGCGGTTTCAGGGGGGACTAAGCGGGAGGTTAGAGACCGCCGGGTGGGCTACACAACCTCGGTCGAGGCGCCGGAAGGGACCGCGTTTAGTTAGCCGGGATTCGGCTCTTAGAGGGTGGAAAGAAGCTGAAAGGCGATCTCCTTTGGATTTCTCTCTCTATGTCTTCCAAACCAGGAAAAGCCCCATAAGTGCAACCAGTGCGGGAAAGCGTTCAACCGGAGTTCCACCTTGAACACCCACACGCGGATCCACGCCGGCTACAAACCTTTTGTGTGCGAATTTTGCGGGAAAGGCTTTCACCAAAAAGGTAGGCTCGCCGTCGATCTGAGGAGTTCTGCGATTCCCTCCTGTCTTTCAGAGAAAGAGTTCCTAATTATAGTTTTCAAAAGGTGACTGAAAGACAATGCTGTAACTGTAACTTCCGTTTATTTGCGAGTGTGAACCAAGAGAGTGATCTTTACGTATATTTTTAAAGCCCGGAACGAGGCTGTCTCTAGCTACTTGGACAGAAAAAAAAATAGATTATTTTCAGACTCTTTCATTTATTCTTTTGATCTCTCACTTCTGTTTAATTGGAGTGGTGGCTGGGGAATTCCGGAGGATTCCAAACTGTGAAAATGAATTTAAGGGCAAAAATAGTCAAAGAGAAATACGATTAGCAGATCAAGCCTTACTCGGAAGTAAATCTCACTGATTTCATGCCTTCGAAATAAATGTGCCTAACAGGACAGCCTGAGGCTGTGATCCTGTTCGCACCTACTTAGGAGTAAGTCCGCTGGTCTCAGTGGGATTTGTTTCCGAATAGACAGAGGCAGGCGTAGGACAGTGTGGCGGTAACCAGTTACCGTCCAATATTTCGGACCGATACTTGTCCTTGGAAGATGGAAGTTGTACTTTTGGCCCAGTCCACTGTGCAGCGGAGGTTACTGAGAACTACGTCTATTTACCTGGGAGTAGGCGCCACTGAACTCAGTGAGATTCACGCTGAGATTTACACTCGGTGAGGTTTACATGTAGGTTTGCATGAGATTGCGTTGTTAAATTAATATCCGGGTTGAATCGCCTTTCGTTTTAGTGGAGTCAAATCTCATATTTATGTCTTTGGGTCCGAATTTAATCCAAGCCTTCGCTGATTTCTGACCAGTTTTTGCTTTGATTTTTTACTTCTTAAATGGGCTAGTGAGGACGAGAGTTGAAGTTCAGACAGTTTATTGGTGACGATGGTTTGGTTATTTTTAAAAAGTAAAAATAGTAGCAACAATCACTGCGGAATGATGTTAATGCAAATTTCACCTGGTTGAGTCCATTCCAGAGGCTTACCCGAAAATATTACTAATGTTAAAAATGATAATTTCTTCCAGCGGAATACATTGTCATTCCGCGATGTCAATAATTTTTAACATTATCACATTTGTGGAGTGAGGTTAATCCGAATTCTTCCTTTTGGGATTAATTCCGGAGCACCCCCTGGAGATGCCAGCAGTTTTTTTTTTTGTTTGTTTTTTGTTTTTGTTTAAATTATAAGAATTGCGGTATGATCTTAACCCGCCTTGTTTCTGGAGGAGTTGATTCCGGACCTTCATCTAGAAATGTCGGTAATGTTAAAATGATAATTAAGGAAGAGGTTTAATCCGACTCCTTCTCAGTGGCATCGATTCCAGATATGGTCGATTTGTTGTTGCGCACCTTCAAGTCCTGTCCGAGTTACGGTGACCCCAAGGCAAACCTAATCACGGGGTTTTCTTGGCACGATGTTGTTCAGGAGAGATTTGCTTTTGCCTTCGTCTGGGGATGAGAGAGTGTGATCCGCCCAAGGTCAGCCCCTGGGTTTCCATGGCTGAGCGGGGATTCGAACCCTGGTCTCTCCAGAGTCATAGGCTCGCACCAGGCGGGCTCTTGTTGGTCGATAATGTTATGCATTTATTTAAATGAAAACCGCTCGATTGTGGGGGGGGGGGGCTGGTGGACTGCGAGGGGGACAATTCCCCCAGGAGTAATCTCTGCCTCTCCCCTACCTCTCTCTCTCTCTCTCTCTCTTTGGCCCCCTTCAGGGAACTACAAGAACCACAAGCTGACCCACAGCGGCGAGAAGCAATTCAAGTGCAATATCTGCAACAAGGCCTTCCACCAGGTGTACAATCTGACCTTCCACATGCACACCCACAACGACAAAAAGCCCTTCACCTGCCCCACCTGCGGCAAAGGCTTCTGCCGGAACTTTGACCTCAAGAAACACGTCCGCAAACTCCACGACAGCAACGGCGGCGGCGGCGGCGGCACCGGCACCGGCACCAGTGCCCCGGCCTTGGCGCTCCCTCGAACCTCCGGCGAATCGGAGCTTCCGCCGCCCCTGCCGCCCCCGCCGCTCCACTACCCTTGACCCTCCCCCGACGTGTCTCGATTCGAACCCAGCGCTTTGTCTGCATGCACTTCGTGAGTGGTTCCGTGTCTCCTCCGCCCCCTCCTAGAGACGGCCGGCCTCTCGCCTTGAGGACTGTTGGAGAGAGGCCACCAAACTGCTTTTTCTTTTTGAGGAGGGGGAAGCGGGAAGAAAGACTTTTAAGTGTCCTCCTTGCCTTTTCTTCCCTCCATCCCGCTTGGAGTTGGGGGAAACTGGCTTTAAGAACAGGGACCGCTGAAACTTACCTTTGAGGGTATTTATTGAGCTGGATCCGAGGTCCAGCCTGTGAGAAACCTGCCTAACGGTCACTGTTTTTTGTTGTTGTTTATTTTGTAAAGCTCCCTTTATTTTATAATTTTAAGGGACTTCACTGCCACACGAAAGTCATTTCTCTCTCTTTTGCGCGGGTGTGTGTCTGTGTGCATGTGACTTGCTCCTGTATCTTCCTGTTTAAAACTGGGGCCCTGTGGGGATGTTCCTGGATCCCTCAAGATTCCTTGATCCCTCGAGATCCCTCCCTCAAGATTCTCCATTCAAAATAACCTGCCGCTGCTGCTAAGCGTAAATAGCATCTGTGCAGCACCTCCAGCCCAGAAGTTGGCTGCGTCCATCCCTTAGGCTTGGCTTGGTTCAAAGGTCGGTCTCTGAGGTCAGCCAGGAAAAAAAACAGCATTTACTAGACCTCTAATCCTTGTGAAGTTCTGGGCAGTGTCCCCAGAGGCTGCCCTCAGATGGCACTTAAAAAGTTGCATTGGTGCCAATATGTGGGTAGTGCGGAACACAGCACACCACAAAAATGCAAACTGTTTCTGACATACCCTATAAGGTTTGTCCTTAGTTTGTAAGTCAGGAAGAGAACCCCTCTCAGTATATACTAGGAAACTGTTCTCTTTTAAGGAGTGTTATTTATTCCCAAATGCTTCAGCTTCACCAGACTCCTCTAACCCCAAATATGCTTTGGGATGGTGCTGATTTTTGGGTGGTCCTCTGAGCTTATCCTCCATTTCTGACGATGTTGGAGCTGACCTAAAATGGGGGTGTTGTTTCAAGGAAGGTGTCCTGATTTTGGAACAAGGCAATCTGACCGCTGGAAGAGTTTATTTTACGGCATAATCCCAAAGACGCTATTATTTTAACAGAGCGGGTTGTTGTTGGTAGTGGTGGTTAGGGTTGTACTTTGAGACCCCTCATAATCTGAGACCATAAACTATAGCTTCAGTGGCCTGTGTCTATATGTGCACAGGCTGCTGCGCTGGCCACAGAAGGTGGTGTGTTTCTTGTACCGGAAGGCTAACTGGAGGGCCCTCCACCGGAAGCGAGGTGGCACCCTTTGAAACTTTGGAAGTGTGGCCCTGCGTTGGAAATTCAGAAGAATGGAAATATCCCTGGGAGGGGAAGAGGAGGAGGAGGAGGATGAGAGAGCGAGAGCGTTTGAGTGTGTGGGGCCGTTTCTGCCGTAGACTATTAGAGTGATATTACTCCATTTTCAACACCCTATGGAATCTTAGAATCCTCAGGCCCCTTCCTAAACTGCAAACCCCAGGATTCCACAGGATGTTGAAAGTGGAATAATAGCACTATAACAGCCTAGTGCGGAAATGGCCTGGGTGTGTGTATGTGTGTGAGAGAGAGAGACGGGGCCAGAGGTTGTAATTAGGAAAACTCTCATCAGAGAGACTCTGAAAGTGCATCTTTGGGAAGGGGAACCCTCTTCCTTTGAAGGGACGCGCCCGCATGGGCAACCTTTTATTTCCCAAGAGTTTTCCTTCGGATCTGACAACCTGAGGGCACCGATCCCTTTGATTCCCTCGGGTGTATATAGATCCTTCCCTGCCCCCCACCCCCAAAAGAATGTTGAACGACTTTGCCTGCTGGTTGGTTTTCTTTCCTTTTGTTTGTTTTCCTCCTGGGATTGTGGACTGCTCCATTCCCGCTTGGTCCTCCTCGTCCTTCCTTCAGCAACACCAAGTACCGTTGGCCATCCTCTCCCCACTCCCCACTCCGAAAATCGCGTTTATTTCTCGTGGACAGGGCTGGATCCGTTTTTACATGGATCTGGAATTTCTGGTTGTATTTTTTTTAACTTATTATAATGATAAATATGACTATTGCACGTGCAAAACCAAATAAGAAAAAAAAATGACTTTCGTAGATCCGATGGCAAAATAAACAGGTGGATCGCCTTTCGAAACGGAGTGGATGATGGCGAACAGTGACGGTCTGTGGGTAGAGAAAGCTGAAAGGATCCGAGTAGCTTTCGCTGTCTGGTTGTATTCCGGTGACTCTTAAATTCTAGAGGGCTTTTGGCGGGGGGGGGGGAGGGCGGCGCGGGGACGAGAAAGGACTGGAAATACAGTGTGCCCAAGAGAGGATTTCGAGCAATCACCGAGATAGCCATCAGAACTCCCCCCCTTAGCCTTTTTTTTAAGGTTTAGCCTCGGATTGAGAGCCGTCGCAGCCAGAGGGAAACTCGCTGCCAAAGAATGGAGGAGGCGGAACATCCCGTCGGGGCAGGGAGAGAAGTTCAGAGGAGGCCAGGAAGTTTTGTGGAAAGGAAAAAACAAAGGGGGGAGGGTGAACTGGGAATCTAGAGAGCTGTAGTGAACAGGAAGGCGGCTAAACGGAGTGTGTGCGCGCGCGCGCGCGTGTGTGTGTGTGTGTGTGTGAGTGAGTGTGAGAGAGAGGAATTAACCAAGCAGGCAGGATGTAAACAAGCAAACCAAAAGAAGGATAGGCACGCAGAGGTAAAAGAAAGACTGGTTTTCAAAGATGAAAAAACTGAAAAGATCGGTGTAGATAGATTAGAAGAAAGAGGAGTTGGGTCTCAGGGCTGAAGAAAAGGAGGGATGTAACTAGATGATGAAACATCCGAACGGCAGAAAAGTCGTGGGAGACGAAATAGCTTCACGGGGAGAAAGGGAGGCAAGTCTAAGGGCAGGGGCTGAGGGAAAAGAAGGGGGGGCAGTGGAGTCTATAGTCGCTGGGGATTTAAGGGGGGAACCCCTAAACTTAAAGGCACCGGAGCTCCTCTGATCTTGGACAGTACTCGGATGGGAGACGACCAAGGAATACTAGATGCTGTAGGTTATATTGCGGAGGAGGGAACGGGCAAAACCATCTCCGAGGAACCCTTGCCTAAGAAAACCCTATGAAGGCCATGGTGAGGTCGCCGTAAGTCGACCGGCAACTTGAAGGCGGCCGCGCCAACACGCGCACGCCCCTGGGAAGGCGAGACCCGTCGCTGGGCCGAAAGCCCCTGGCCGGGAGCCTCAGGAACCCCCCGGCCCGTTTTGGTGGGGAGGCGGCAGTGAAGGAGCGACTCTTCCACGGGCTGGGCGGGTGGGGGGTGACAGAGGCACAGAAAGGTCTCCCCTGCCAGCTTCCCCGGTGGGGTTTGGGGATCGCGCCCAAAAGACAGACTGGTCGGCTTCCTTGGAAAGGCGGAGGGAAGGAGGGAGGCGCTTGCTGGGGGGCGAGCCGCTCCGGTTCCAGGCTGCGCCAGAAGGGGGACAGAGGTTCCGGAAAGGGGGTGTTGCTCCGGTCGTCTCGTCCCCCCCTCGCCCCGATTTAAGATAATCCGTCGAGGTGAACGGGCAAGCAGTTCGATCCAGACCTCTCTCAGCTGAGGGTGTGTGTTTGAAAACAGGAAGAAAAATTCCCTTCTCTCTACAGGGGTTTTCTGTTACCCACTTTCATTTTTTAAAATAAGAACAGTTTACAACACAAGAATGAAAATCGCCGATGTGAGCCACAAAGGGAAAGTTCCTATTGATTGCCATCTCTCCGGGTTGCACCCAACGCCCTTAGTTCGGCTCATTATCTCTGTTTTGTATTGATATTCGGCTCTGTTATTACTCTGTGTGGTTGCTCTTTCTTTTCTTTTCTTCTTCTTGCTTTCTTTCTCCTTGGTGCTGACGTCCTCAGGAGTTTTAGTGACAGGATTAAAAAGAAAGAAGGAGTCTTAAAAATCAAGATCATTTTAGCAGGAAGGCTTTTTTTTTAACCCCCTTCCTGGCAAATTTTTAAACCACTTCTCCACGAAAATTGTTTGAAATGATCCAGCGTCCTTGTTAGGATTCACGACAAACCTGTCCCTTTTTGTTTTGCTGTTGTTGATCGTTTGCTTGAATTCTTATCAGCATCTGTTTCATTCAGTATCCGCCCCCCCCCTTCATTCGATAGCCTTCTCTTAACGAAATTAAGAATTATTCAATCGGCAGTTCATTAAGGCGCAGAACCTGAGGAATCGCAACTTGCGGATCTTTACCCAGGAATAAGGCCCATTGGATGATTTCTCTTTCAATCCCGTTGCAATCGGAGTGCTCGATTTCTAAATGAATCGGTCTAGGATTAGTATTTGGGTAAAACGGTGTTAAAAGACTCCTATTCTAAAAAGAAAATTTGGTTACCGCGGGTCCCGATCAAATAACAGGTCTTTAAAATCTTGTCTGAATAAGTAACCAACTTCAGCCTGGTAACAGAAGGTCTTTAAGATAAAATGTCAGTCAAATGTCACAAGGGAATAAGGAGGTTATTTTCGTTAGTGCGCACTCAGCCGAAATCCCGTTGAATTTGAGCCCTACTACCGAGTAGACATGTAAAGAATCGCCATACACATCTATTCTTCTCTTGAAAAGGGTTTATTTGAAACACTTTCCCCAAGAAAAGGAGTCACATTTCTCCTCCGCTCGCCAGCTACAAATAAGAAGCAGGGGCAGAGTCCCATTCCTGACTGCGGTGTTTGTTTCGAGGGGAGCTTAAAATCACCCCCTTTTTAGGATGATTCCGTTTCGGAAAAAAACCCAGCTCGGCTCCCTGATCCCTTCTCCAAACCTGGGGGAAGCCGCGCTTTTCTCTCGCTTAACAATCAAACCGACCTAGAAAGACAAAGCGCAGACTTTTCCGCCCCTCCAACACCGAAGTCCAGTTCGGTTCAACGGGGATTTTCCCTCGGGTCGGGGGGGGGGCGCAGAGGAAAGCGCGTGAGCCCCGACTCTTTCCCCCACCCTCGGCTCTCTCTTTGCCGTGTTTCCTGCTGCCATCCGGGGGGCCACCACCATTCCTCTTCCTGGGTAGCCTCCCTCCCTCCCTCCCTCCCTCCCTCGCAAACCATCGGGTCGCTCTTCTCCCTGGCCATTTCCGCACTATACTGTTATAGTGTTATTACTCCGCTTTCAACATCCTATGGAGTTCTGGGATTTGCAGTTTAGGGAAGGGCCGCAGGATTGCATAGGATGTTGAAAGCAGAGTAATAACGCTGTAACAGTCTAGTGCGGAAATAGCCCCGATCCCCGAGGCTTCTCTTCCCTCTCCGTCTGCTGAGATTGAGGGTCGGTGGGGCGGCCGAGAAGGAGGGAAGAGGAGAAAGCCTTTCCCACGCCATCTCCTCAACATTGGGGATGCTACTTGAAAGGAAAAACGGGATCTTGGGCGGCAAAACGGCGGCCCTTCCTCTTTCCCTCCCACTAAGGGAGGGAGTCCCTCGGCTTCCAGGTCCAGGAGGCCACCCAGAGACCTGCCAGGGGCCAGGTGTGTGCCCCCATGGTTCCTGTTTGGCCCACCTCGCCATGAGGACCTTGTTGTGGAGGTGGTAGGATATCTGGGGCACTGCGTCCACATAGTCATTGAGCCGGTGGAGAGGGCCTAATCGGGTAAGGTCCATTCCTCCAGGGCGCCTGGCAGATCTCTGTCCGCAGCCACACCAAGTCGGTGAAGCCCCGGTGCTGGGATGAACTGGGAGAGCTGGTAGGCCAAGTAGAGAGTCAGGCTACGACTCTCGGGCGACGGGCTACGTCGGGCTACGACTCTGGAGATCAGGGTTCGCATGCCCGCTCAGCCACGGAAACCCACGGGCAAGTCACACTCTCTCAGCCTCAGAGGAAGGCAAAGGCAAACCCCCCTCTGAATAAATCTTGCCAAGAAAACCCCTGATAGGTATGTCTAGGGTCACCATCGGTGGGAAACGACTAGAAACTTGGCCAATAAAGGTATTGCTCTTTTGTGGATTTTGGCTCTCGTGTTTTGCTGAAATGGCCCACAGGGCTACCCCTGCATAAACTACCCCTACATAAAAAACGAAAAGGCCAAGCCGCAAGGCGCGTTTCTCCAACCAGGATGGCAGGACTGGGAGAAATCCTCCAGGAATTAGAGGCCAACCGGCTTTGATCCAGCGTTACTCCCGAGTATGTCTGCAAAAGATTCGCTTTCATTATGTTTGCTTCAGGCTTTATCTTTGTTGGTTGGAGGAAAAACAGAAAGGATGATCCGGTGACATTTCACTACGACTTTCAGTTTCTATCATCTATCATTACCTAGGGTCAGGGGTGAAAATCAGACCACCGGGATGTTATTGAACGACAAGTCACAGCCTTCTGCACTATTGGTCTGTGCTGGCTAAGGCTGCTGGAATCTGCAGTCCAACAACTTCTGCAAGGCCGTACGGTTCCCATCCCTGTCGGTTTAAAGGACGCGAATAGGGACTGCAGTCTCCTTAGTGTGTTAGTCATAGTTTAAGTTATATTCTGTTTAACGAATAAACCCAGACGGTTGGAAATAATTTGAGAAGGAAGAGCTTAGTATAAGGGTAACAGCAAGCTCCAACGAGCTCAGTGAACTTTCTTCTGAGTAGTCATTTAGAGAATGGCGTCGTAATTCACTTACTTGGGAGTAATCGCCATTGAGGGGGAGATACTTCTGAGTTAATACGCTCACAGCCGGCAGCGACTCCAGCCCAAAGCAAAGGAGAGAGAGAGAGAGAAAAAACAAACAAACAAACTGCAAACGCAACAGAAGCTGGACGATGGTATTATCTTTTCAGCCGGAACCGAAAAACGAAGCCGGAACGAAGGATTTCAAAAGCAATAAGACCTTTCTAGCCTATTAGGTTTCCCCCCTGATAACCGAATATAACGTCCCTTTAGAGAATATATGCAGGGGTAGCCGTTTGGGCCATTTGAGCAAAACACAACAAAATCCAAAATCCACAAAAGAGCGTACTTTTATTGGCCAACCGAAAAGCTCAAAATACACCATGCAAGAGCAGTGATTCTCAAACGCTGCTCCTCTGGGTGTTTGGGACTTCATCTCCCAGAACCCCCAGGCAACAATGATGAGGGGATTCTTGGAGCTGAAGTCAAAAAATCTGGAAGGCCAGCGATTGAGAACAACTGATTTAGAGTCTAAATTTTAGACGGAACCTGTGTCGGTCCTGTCCCCTATCTTTTTAAAACTACATTTCTTCTCATACGGCCCCTGCTAAAAAGCATCAGCTCTCTAACCGGGAAAGGGTGAGAACAGCAGCCATGCTTCGCGACAGAGTCTCTGGCCAAGGGGGACACTAAATCGTTGTAGAGGCGCCTCCCTAAACTGCTAACCCCAGGATTCCATAGGATGTTGAAAGTAGAATAATGACACTATAACTGTCTAATGCGGAAATGGCCTTGATGGTGAGATGGGAAAGAAGATGGCGTTCCCGGGACTTGAAGAGTAGCAGGACAAGCTGAATGTCCTTTTTCTACATAGGTATTACAAGCAGAGGAATCTTCTTCTGCATTTGGCCGCTGGGGTAGCAAAAGGGAATGACCTTCAGCAATCTGAAGTTTAAATTCAGTTCTGAACTCTGGCTGCCGGAAGCTGGTTCTCTTTATTCAAAGCCAGCTTTATAATTCACCAGCCTTTCCCTACATTCAAAAAACACGGGAAGCTGAGCTTACTATAAATGAAGCAAATGCTAAAATCCATATTGTGGTAATACTTTGATTAGGCCAACCCCAAAAAGGCAGACAAATCTGTGCACGCTTTGAAGTCCCCCAGCTCCCTTTGTCGATAAACGTTTATTGTCTTCTCTTGCTTTTCCTGTTCCGGCCAGCCCAGGGGCCATGGGGGTGAAAGCTATTAGGTGAGGAGCCCAGTTGGAGAGTCTGCAGATCCTTCTTCCTCATTACATCTGGAAATTACATCCAGAAGATCCCACAGCTTTAAGGGCGAGTCTCTGGACTTTTCCACACTATGCCCTTATAGTGCTATTATTCCACTTTCAACAGCCTATGGAATCCTGGACATTGCAGT
Source organism: Cyclura pinguis (assembly GCA_030412105.1). Lineage (NCBI taxonomy): Eukaryota > Metazoa > Chordata > Lepidosauria > Squamata > Iguanidae > Cyclura > Cyclura pinguis. The sequence continues at coordinate 77,893,268 of CM059603.1, read as the reverse complement.
TTAGGGAAGGGCGTGAGAATTCTCAACCTGATTGCTCTTGTGTCTCAGTAAACTACAAACCCCAGAATTCCACTGGATGTTGAAAGTGGAATGATAGTGCTATAACAGTGTAGCCCTGACAGCTTTCCCTGAGGTTTTTTTTTTTTTAATAACCTCTCTGATCTGTTGAAAAGATCTGACCACTGCAGAAAAAGTTTGCCCAGAGTTTTGCGCCTCTTAGAGCTCAGTCAGGGAAACTGATGGGTTGACCTTGAGGAAGTCACAAGCTCTCAGCCTGAGGACAATGGCAACCCTCCTTTGAATAAATCTTGCCAAGAAAACCCCAGAGATAGGGTCGCCATTGGTGTGCAACAAAGGCCATTTCCACACTTGACTGTTACAGTGCTATTATTCCACTTTCAATGTCCTATGGAATCCTGGGGTTTGCAGTTTAGGGAGAGGCCTTGAGGCCCCTCCCTAAACTGCAAATCCCAGGATTCTATAGATGTTGAAAGTGGAATAATAGCACTATAAACAGTCTAGTGTGGAAATGGCCAAAGAGCAAGTGCTGCTGGCCCTGAAGGGTCAAGGGAGCGTCTCAGCCATTGATGGCAGGGGCTTCTTTGCAGCTAGCACACTCTACTGGAATTTATTTTCTCTGCAGTGGAGCGCTCAGTTTTCTATCATGCCCTCCTTGCAGTTACCTTAGGTAACAAATTCCCTTTTTCCAACCAGGCAGCACTTCCTTTTGCAGGCCTCTCCTTAGCATGCACCTCTGCTGCTCTGCCTGGGCTGGAAGAATCCCACTGCATCTCAGAGTTTTGGTGAGAGGTTGGGAAACAATGCTCACAGCCTGGGTTCTCAGGAACCTTCTGTTAGGTTTTATTGTTATGAGCCTTCAAGAGGTTTCTGACTTAGGGCGACCCGAAGGCGAATCTATCACGCGGTTCTCTGGGGCTGCGAATGTGTGATGCGCCCAAAGTCACCCAGTGGGTTTTCATGGCTGAGCGGAGAATCAAACCCTGGTCTCCAGGGTCTAGTCTACCGCTCAGACCTGTAATTCTCTAAGGCCATTTCTGCACTACACTATTATAGTGCTGTTATTCCACTTTCGACATCCTCTGGGGTTTGTAGTTTGCTGAGGCCAAAGAGCTCTCTGGCTGAGAAATCTAAAGGCTCCTTCCTAAACTGCAAACCCCAGGATTCCACAGAATATTGAAAGTGGAATAATAGCACTAGAACAATGTAGTGCAGAAATGGCCTTAATTTTGTTCTGTGGGTTTAAGACGTAGTGCCTTCATTAGAAGCAGCTCAAAATTATTCAGATTTCTGAGTTCTTCAGAATTCTTACTCCAACTGAGTGCTGCTTAAAAAAAAAAGAAGGCAAGGCAGAGGAGAAGAAACAGATAAAAAACTGGACAATATGTTGGTCCTAATATAGACTCAAGAGCCAGCTTGGTGTAGTGGTTTGAGCATCAGATTATGACCCTGGAGACCAGGATTTGATCTGCCGTGTAAACCCACTGGGTGACCTGGGGTGCATCACACCCTCTCAGTCCCAGAAAACCCGATGAAGTCGCCATAAATCGGAAACGACTTGAAGGTACACAACAACAACGCGATTTAGACTCGGTCTCAAGACGGAGAAAAGGAAAAGTCCTCCCCCTTCTCTCTTTTGTACTTCTGCTTCCAGAGTCCCCCACCCATCTGGAGGATTCTGGGAGCTGAAGTCACATATTCAAATTACATCTTTTGCCAAAATGGCTGTCACAGTCCAGATCTGTTTTTCTCCCAGCTTTGCCCTCCCCCACATTATGGGCCTGTAATTACCTGGCAAGTCACATTCTCTCAGCTTAAGAGGAAGACAATTTTAAACCTCTCCTCAATAAATCTTGCCAACTCAATTCCTCCCGCCGCATAAGATCATCATGAGTTAGAGTTGACTCAAAGGCACATAATAACAGTATCAACAACAAATTACTTACATTTTGACTTACAAAAGATTTATTTGACAACTTCAGTGTAAATCCAATTCCCCATCCCAATAAGAGTAGACACATTGAGTTCTTGGATTTGCATAAGTGCTTACAGTTGAATTGATTCACCTGGTCTGCTCTAGGTGGAAAAGCAGGCTGAATATAGGACTAGGGCTCTAGAAGGCCAGAGTTTGAATCTCTACTGAGCCACATAAGACCACTAGGTGACCTTAGACAAGTCACACTCTCAGTTTCCAAGGGAAGGTAATGGTAAACCTCCTCTCAATAAATCTTGAAAAAAAAAACCTATCATGAGCTCATGCCAACAAACAAATTTTAGCTGACACTAGGAACTGAATTTAGCTCTTTGTCTCTTATCCTTAAGGAAGCAGGAAGAACTCATTCCGGTCTCATTGATTCTTTCCTGTTCAACTCCACTCTTACAGCAATATTATTCAATAGAAACCACCCATTAGCATCTTAGGAGGGTTTTCATACCTTATCCATGGGGAACAGAGGGAATGTGCACTTCTTAGGCACCTCCTAAAGGAGCACACTGTTGAAGGTACATTTTCAACATTAATCTTCACTATAGTTATGCAATCCTCTTATCCCCCCTTGCCCTCTATTCCAATTTTTTACATGTTCCTCAAATTATTCCCTTTTTCCGTTTTAATAATTTATATATTATCCTTTTCTTATCCTTCTTCACTCTAACTAGTTTTGGAAATCAAACAAACAAACATCTATTATTTACAATTATTTACAGTTATCTCCCACTTTCATTGTTTAGCTACTTCTGCAAACCTTTTATCTCTTCTTACATTTAATTCATTATGTCACCAGTTTCCATTCTTTATTGAATTGTTGAGTAGAATTCTCTTTTATCAGGCTAGAAAGCTTTTCTGTTTCCTTCATATCTATAATTTTCCATTCTTCCATTGTTGGACCAGTTTTCTCAGAGCACATTGTTTTCAAATTGTGGTAGAGAATACTGCCCCATTGTGAGAGTAAAGGTACAAGTCAGCTATTAGTCTAGTTTTATTTTCTATGTGGAATGAAAGACTGTGTTTGCCATTTGGTCTTTTGCTTCAGGCGGCAAAATATTTAGGAGTAATCCTTGACCAGTAAGGCAACAATAAGTGAACTAAGTTAAAAACTGGACTCCTTTCATGAGAGAAAGGTGGTATATAAATTAAATGAATGAATGAATGAATGCATGGATGCACTGGGTTTCCTGGCCTTGAAAGGACTGAAATGTATGTTAAAAATGTGTATTAAAATGCTTCTTCCCTGTGTATAATACTTAGGAGCAAAGAGAAGTGAAGTACCTTGGGCTTGCCTTGAAAAACAGGTGTCCTGGTAGAGTGTTAAAGTCTTCTGCCAACAAAAATCAGAGGGCACTGACTGAGACACGTGTGCCAAACCAAGGCCTGTGGGCCAAATTCGGCTGACCAAGCCATTTCATGTGGTCCTTGCACCTCTCCTGCAGCTGCGGTACTCCCCCCGCCTGGTGAGCCTGATCCTGACATTGTGGGCCCCTGGCTGCTGGTATTATGAAGAGGGGCCCAACAGCCGGCACTCACAATCTACTTCTACTTCTGACTCCTCTTCTGTCCAAGTCTCGCCATTAAAGCATTGCCACAGGTTACCATGGCAACACTCTGTGTGGCTCGTGAGAGTTGGGTAGAGGAGCAGTCAGAAGTAGAAGTAGATCACGAGTGCTGGCTGCTGGGCATCTCTTCAGAATACCAGCAGCTGGGGGCCACAATGTGGTGATCTGGCTCACCAGGTACAGAGAGTGGCAGGGGGGCAGAAAGAGTTGCAGGGGAGGGGGGAGCAGAAAAAGGCACAGAGAGGTTCTCAACTGGGACCAAAAAGTTAAACAAAGTTAAGGTAATAAACAGTGCATGGTAATATTTGTCTGATGATTAAAAAAAATAACTGTTTTCAAAACTCATTTTTCAATAAATTATACAATAGTTGTACACTTGAATATCTGCTTGCCATTATTTTTCCTAGACTTCCAGTTTCAGAGCCAGTGATTACTAAAACCAGTAATTATTGAATGGAGAGGCAATTATTTAATATGATAGAACAGTAAACAGATTAATATAGTCTTACAGATACAACCAGTCCTTTGAGGAGAAGCATAATGCTGGTGTGGCCCAAGATGAAATTGAGTTTGACACCCCTGAGGGAATCTAAAGGTTTCCTGGCTTTTCCCCCAGCCAGTCTCAAAATGCCCGAAGGGAGATAAAGAGCAACCCACTGCCAACTGAACCCATCAGGACAAAGTCCTCCACAGCCTGGAAGCCACAAGGATCCCTGGATGCTACCAAAGAAAAAGTGAGGCTGTGTCAAAACAAAGGGCAGGAGGGTTCACTGAAAGAGCTAGGCCTTTGCCCTCCACCGAGATTGTCTGAGGGGCATCCCTTGAAGAGAGCGTCTATGATTGCCTTCCCAAACCCTGTGCTCCAGCCTACATCTCCCATCTTCCTCAGCCAGCATGGCTACTCATTTGCATCCCATCTCCCTAAGTGAGTAGGCAGCATAGCATTTTTAAAAATAAATGCTGTGTGACAAAATGGCTTTGGACAGCTATTGGAAACAAATAGATGCATATAATTTAACCAATGAGCCAAGAACAAATCCAGACAGGAATCTACTCTGACTAATGCTTGGATATAATGCGTGTAAATGTATTTGAAAAACTGAATTTACTCAGTTTTTTTTTTCAATTCACTTTTGCCTCACCTTAATGTCAGGACTATAAGGTAACAGAGAAGCAACCACTCATGAATAATTTGAATGGGCAAATGGGCACCCAGTAACAGATTCATAAAAATGTGTTGATAGTCAGAGGCTGGGCTTTTTTACAGAAATTGTTACTGGGTGTCCATTCTCACATTTAAAAGGTTTGTGAGTGGTAACTTATTTACTAGATGCAATCCTGAAATTTAGATTGTATTGAAAGTGATTATTTTTTAAGAAAAGGAGGAAGTCAATGCAGAGCTACAGATACATTTGCACAGTGGCATATGTGTGACAGGGGGCGAGGGGGGTGGTGTGCCTCGGGCAGCACTTTTTTGGGGGTGCCACCACTCGTCTGCCCTCATGCGCCATTGCCCTGCCCACATGTGCCATCACGCTGCCCACGTGCACTATCCACCTGCCCATGCGTTCCATCGCCCCTACCCCATGCATCGTCCCCCTGCCCACACGCCTCTGCCCTTGCCCCTACCCTGCTTACACCAAACTATGTCCCTGAATTTGCACATATCAGTATCTCACATGTTTTATTATCCTACTCACCATGAAAAAATACCTGAAATAAAAAGAAGAAAAATCCTTGAAATTCTTTTGTCAAAGCTTGGGAACATTTGGTTTAAATACGTAACTGATTTGGGATTGCAAAAGATAAGGATCTGTGGATTATTTCTGATTTTTGGTTTGCAGTAATTTGAAGAAGATATTGAAAGAGGAGTGGGATTGTGAAGTTCACCGATTAAATGGTATGCGTGCATTTGTCTCCACTGGATGTCCAAAAGCCAAGACTGGGTGCCCATTTGGGCACAACACTCTGACTTTAAAATGCCTTAGGCAAAGGTCTTCTTTGAAGTGAGCTGAGCTTACCTGTTTTCAAGCCATTGCATCAAGAGTGCTGCCACTGTTGAAGAGTCTTGTTCAAGTTCTTGCCTGCATCCTTCCTTGACATTTATATAAACATCAAGAAAATAAGTGGATAGCAGACTGAATTCTGACTAGGGGAAAGTAAGGGCCCTGAAAGAACTCATGGGACTACGTGATAATTGATCTGGGCTTTATTGGGATATGAGGTAAGATTAGCCCTCCAGGTTTTCCTGAGCCACATCATTCCAGGATTGATGGAACCTATAGTTTAGCAACATCCAGAAGGCTACAAGTTGCCTACCCCTGCTAAAAACTGTCCTGCAATGTTCTGCCCTGTGCATTGTGTTTAAGAATGTGTTGTGTGGGTGTGGCAGTGATTGCTTTCATGGGTGTTCTACATAAGGAAGAAGCAATGTTGACTCAAAGAATGAAAAATGCTCTTGGGAGACCGTCATTTGACTAGAGCTATAATTGGATTAGCTATGCCATTCTTTATGTTCTAACACACTGTGGAGGGAGTAGTGGTTCTTAGAACAGCCAAAAGAGGGAAACAAGCAATACAAGTGCCTTAAGAATAGAAATATGTGCTAATTCCTGGCAGAGGTGAGAGAGCCTGGGGGGCATAAGATGAATTAGAGGTGTTTGGGAAATAGTAGGCAGCATGGAAGAGAGGCAGAACAATTATATAAAGGCTGCTTTGGTCAAAGCTCCTTGGATAACTGTTTCACATTCTCTGTTGACTTTAGCTTGTTTATATGCTCCAAGTTTATTTCATCAACTGAGGTGCATTGTGCAATTATGACCCTTAACTTGTACGTTCAAGAATGAAGTACAGGCGTCATCTCTTTAGTCTGAACCTTGGTCTTCCTCCAGGATTACCCTATGTGGTAGATGAGATCAAAAGTTGCATGCTGTTAGCCAAAGCTAGACAGTGACCAAAAGCCCTATTCCACTGTGTTATCTTACACACCACCCTTCCCTAACACAATACCCTCCAGACGTATTGGACTACAACTTTCAACAGTCCCAGCCAACAGCCCATTGGCAGTTTTGATTCGAGGTGATGCAAGCTGTAGTCCAGCACCACTGAAAGAACCCAGGTTCAGGAAAGCTAATCTAGGCCTATAATACAGTAATCTCTCCAATACATTTGTATCCAGTGTTACCCTAAAAAGTGGAGGACCTTTAGGTGCCCATTTGGGCACATCACTCTGGTCCACCAGCAGTGACAGGATCTCCTTAGGATTTGGGGAATTATTAGCTCAAAAGAGGCCTGCAAGAGGAGCATAACGGACTGTCTTTTTACCTGTGTATACTTGTTATGTAGGGACTGATGGGAGCTGTAATCCAAAACATCCAGCCAAGTTGAACAACGTTGTTTCAGCGTGTTTGTGTGACTGGAATGTAGTGCTTCTGAGAGATCTCTACTGGGTTGTAATGAATGAGTCAAGAAATTCAACAGGCATGCTGGCCCTACTGTTAGGCAGAATCCAAGGGTAGGAAAGTAAATAAGAAATATATATATATTTCCTCTTCCTGCAGGCTTTTTACACTATCCATGGCAGATGAAGAAACATGTAAGTTTTGAAGATGAATGTTATATATCTTGCACTTTTTGGCTGGCCTTATAAAGGTATCACCATAAGATTGATTTTGGATTTCATTTTATGGTGAACATGGCTACTCCTGCTCTTTTATATTTCCTTTGCATTACCTTGCTATATATTGAGGCATGGAGGATATCATCAAATCACCATTGTTGGTTCAACTGCCAGTCTGGTCATCTTATGAACATGGAATACAGATGGTGGTAGAAGCATCATCTTGTCCTCTCCGTAGGCATCAAAATGTTTGGGGCTATCCCTGCCAACAAGGACCTGTGAGTTTCTGTTCAACAGAGGGAAGGGTTATTATTTCAGCAATGTTGTCCTGAGACAATAGTATCCTCTTACTGGATTTCATCACATTTACAGCCTGTCAATTACAAGATTTTTCCACCTACATGGTAATCTCCAAGTGATGTCCCTTTAGCAGCATACTGGGCTTAGCTAAGAGGAAGGAATCACAACAATAAGACAAGGAAGAACAAGTCGCAACAATAAGACTTAGTATAATAACCAAGACCTCGAGGTAAAAAAGAAGGACATGTTGTAGCCACATCTTTCTCCAGGTACTACTGCAATGAGATGATGTGTGAGAAAATAAAGCATTAGAGCACACACACAACCTGCAGCTACCCTAAGAAACTCGAAAGTTTTATAGCCAGTTCAAACTGACGTGAATAATATTGAACAAAGAGCTTGTGTTTCTGGTTTATGCTTACATTGTGGTTAGAGGCCTGGAAAGTAATTTTTAATGACTTTATTAAGTGACATTATGTGAAGAAGGTGAGGCTGAGAGATAGAGAGCAACTAGTCCAAAGTGACCTAGTGATTCTCCAGATCTGTGTGGCAGATTCCAACAAACGTCTCCCTATGGCTAATCTGACATGGTAATGACTACACTGCAGGGGTTCTCAGATTATTTTCACTAAAGGTAAGAGGTTATGAATAACATTTTCCAGAGAAGCTCATTACACAGAGTAAAGTTCCTAGGCCTGTAGAATATAGTAAAGAAAAGTAATATGTCATAGAACTATAGAATTGGAAGATACTACAATGGCCATCAAGTCTAGCTCCCTGCCATGCACACACACTCAAAGCACTTCCAGCAAATGGCCATCAAACCTATGTTTAAAAACCTCCAAAGAAAGTGACTCCACCACACTCCAATGCAGCATATTCCATTGTTAAATGGCTCTTACTGTCAGGAAGTTCTTCCTGATGTTTAGGTGAAATCTCTTTTCCTGTATCCATTGCTCTATGTCTTTGTTTTTGGAGCAGTGGAAAACAAGCTTGCTCCATCTTCAACATGACATCCCTTCAAATATTTAAACATGGCTATCATGTCACCTGTTAACCTTCTTTTTGTCCAGCTAAACATACTTAGCCCCCTAAGCCACTCCTCATAGGGCATGGTTTCCAGACCCTTCACCGTTTTGGTCGCACTCCTCTGGACATGTTCCTTCTCGAATTGTGGTGCTCAGAACTGGTGAGATGTAACCAAAGCAGAATAGAATGGTATTATTACTTCCCTTGATCTTGACACTATACTCCTGTTGATACAACCTGGAGTTGCATTGGTTTTAGCTGCTGCATCACACTGTTGACTCTTGTTCAGTTTGTGGTCCAGTAAGACTCCTAGATCCATTTCACACGTATATATCTCCTTCCTTGCGTACAAGGGTGTTGTTGGTAGGGTACAACAGTCCTTGGTAGCATGAGTGCCGTGCTCATTTCTGCGTGATGTTTAATTTTTTTCCCAACACAAGTCCATCATGCCTAACTGGCAGCCCTCTGTATTTGTTGGACTATTGCTGCCATCATCCTATGCTAGCTTGGATGGTGATAGGTATTGTACTTCAACACACCTGGAGAGCTCCATGTTCTTGTGACAGTATCACTTCCAGGCACTACAGAAGGACAAAATTTTTAAAAATCCAAATGCGTATAACACATTGTATATAACAATAAAATCAAAGATTCCTCCAGCATACATACTACCTTCTATTGTTTATTTGCAAATCAGAGTAGCCCAGTGAATCAACTGTTGAACAGAGAGTTAAAACATAGGTAAAGTATATTAATTTAGTACATCTACTTATGCTGGGAGTAAGAATAGGCCATAATGCCTAAGAAGAATGTAAAACTGTAAAGCAGGGTTGGATACCACGTAGGACTGCAACTCCCCAAATTCCTCTCCATTGGTTGTGCTGCTTAGGCCTTCTGGGATTTGCAACTCAACAACATCTGGAGGACCACACAATTTCTTCTTATACTGTAAAATGCCTCACATTTTAGTTGGCCATATGCTGAGACAAACACAAATGTCTTCTGCCACTGCAAAAATGGTAAATGCTTTAAACTTGGGGGAAGGCTTTTTCAGAGTAGAGAACCCACTCTAGAAAAAGGGCTCCTCTTGGCCTTTGTTCTGACGTGCTGGTTTCTTACTGGAGAGAAAGATTGCTCGGACACAGCCTCTTCAGTGGGTGATCAGTTATATTAGAGATTTTAATGGTGCACTTATGGTACAGGAGGCTGTCATGCTTTCCTCTTGGTATTCCTCCATCATGAGGCAGGATGAGGAGGTTGCTTTGAACTGGGAATATCACGTCTTCCATTCCTCAAGCTAGCTTCTGCCTTCAGGTGAGGTGGAGGATGCTGGGCTCTTGTCAGTGTTGAAGTCAACCACCTGTCTAGTCAACACAGAAGGAAAGGAGCTGCTATCTTGTTCTTTGCTTCTGGCTGCAAAGTGTCTAGGGAAGGCTCTGGCTTCCACTTAGGCAAGTGGTGTTCAGAGTCTCCCCTCTCATTTGGTGTGGTAGTGCTTAGTTAAAGATATGTTTGTGCATGTTTCACAGTCATAGCTATTATACTGATGTTATTTCTTATTTTTATTATGGGCTGTGTTGAGGAACTGATACTTAAAGGGTAGATTTTTGAAAACATGCACACTGGTTAGGTGACCCTTCATTGCTAGCACCAGAGGCAATGTGATATTCAGGAATGTGCTACAGGCCATAGAGTAGCAAGAGTTGCTAGAAGTATGAAACACAAACAAAGAAAACCTAATGGGATAGCTTGCTTTTTATTCAGTTTGTACCTATTATTTCCAAAACAAGAGCTTGGAAAGCCACCCTGTACGCACACATGATACCTAATTGCAGCATTTCATGATGGTTCAGTTTTTTAACATGAGCAAGTGTTCCAGAAGACCCTGAATAATTTAAGGTTACTGGATGTCATATTTTATACTGCAGAGGACAGGCAAAATGTAGGAGATAAGCAACTGGTAAGCTATATTTCAGAGGAAAGAACTGACAAAACCATTTTGGAGTATTCCTTACGTAAGCAAATCCTATGAAATTCGTGAGGTAGCCATAAGTTGATAGGTGACTTGGAGGTGCATGTGCATGAACATATACATACAGTGGGCAATTATCTAGAGGCTTTACAGTAGCTCTTAACAACAAGAGCAAATAAAATTCAAAGAAAAAAAATCTCCCATGGTTATCCATCTCAAATTGTATAACTCTTACCCCAAGTGTTCCTTATTTCTGAAACTGGAATACTAATGGATTGACTGGGTCTTTATTCAATCTGCTTTATTCACTCACTTTTGTTCTGTTCTTCCTAGAAGTTTTCAGACCACTTCTTTCTCCCAAAAAAGGGCGTTTAACAATACTAAAATACCAAAGTAAAAACCTAATTTTAATTGAAAGATAAAAGGCAGAACAAGAAGCAAAGCTCTAGCACCCCAGCAGTAAAACCCATGTCAGCTACTGACCACCTTCCATGCCAAAGGCCTATCTGAATAAAAATGTGTTTGCCAGTGGTAGAAGATCGCCAAAGAAAGGGCCCTTCTAGCTGCCTTTGTAGGGAGTTCCAGAGTCTAGGAGCAGCCACCAAGAAGAGCCTTCCACTACAACCCCAGCAGGTGTACCTCTAATGAGAAGACAAGGGCTGACCCCAAAAATCTTAAAGGCCAGGCAGGCTTGCATGGGATCTTACTTATAGCTTGACTTTATATGTAGCCAGCATATTTTAATTATTCCTGGAAACAAATCTATTTCTGGCTAAAAGATTCATTGATATAAACCCATGTTCTTTCTGCATCTACTCAGAAGTAGGTGTGGTAGGCAAGGAAAACTTTCCACACTGCCCAGCACTGTGTGAGTAATAATAAACACATAAGGGGATTCAATGGCAGTTAATTCTGAGTAGACACAACAATGTTGTGGGTTTAGGTAAACTGTGGTCTACCCAGGAATAATATGCAGTACTGTATATTATGCAATGACATGCAATAAGTAACAGAGTTAAATCAACAGTGGGGGAACTGAAGCGAGTCATAATGTACCCGGTGTCCCAGAAAGACAGGCCAATGGGGGGAGGCATGAGCCATGGGCCTAAAGGACTAGACGTTCTGTAAGGGCCATGGCTGCTTGAGAGCTACCAAACAATGGGTCCCAACCTCATTCCATTCCATACCAGGACTCATTTTTTTTTCTTTTCCAGTTCTTTTCTATTGCTCCCCAATTCAGTATTGTTTAATAGGCAGATCAGCATCAGCAATCCCTTTAAGAACATTTTAAGTTTTGGACTTTTAGTAAATAGATATTGCAGGAGAATAATCATGAGGCTTTATCATTTTTAATATATTTATTACGTAAAACAATTAGGTTATGCACTTAAACACTCTATGAGGAAGTTCATTATATCATATAGACATTTCCTGTCTATATACAACATCTTTATTGACAATAGATTGTACAGATTCTTCAACTTCTTGTAAGGAGTATTCTTCATATTTATAAGGCATACATTAAATGCGGTAGAAAGGAACACCAACTTAAACAATAGTGTCACCAGGCTCCCACTTCATTTGTTGAGGAAATGTACACATCTCAGATAGAGCACTTAAGTGTTTAGTAGTATTTGCTATATACAGCATTAATTCAGCATAACAACATCACTGTCTAAATGGCATTTCTAGCCATCTGCTCAGCATTTCAAACAGATCATGGTAAATTTAATGTTATCTTCCTATAGATTTAGCAAACAGCACAGAAAATGGCTTCTTCTGGCTTGGTTGCCCAAGGGCTAACCAGTTCCTAACGCTTGCAGTCTAACAGCTTATATCTCTGTTACAGACATTTGTTTATCTGTTCCTCATCAAATAATAGGTTGGGACTGTCACACTTCAAATGATCATGGTTGGAAAGGTACAAAATATCTAATCTGGCTTCTCATCCAGGGTTCCTCCTACTTGTATATAGTCGGGGACCCTGGAATGGTTGTTATGGCAAGGTGGAGGAGTTATTAATTTTGCATACTTATAGGTAGTCTCATGGAAATGACAAATCACTTCCCCTAGCCATTATCACTGAAATATTCTTAAATATGAAGACTATAATAAGCAAAATATGTACTTAGAAATATCCTCCAGCATAGCTTATTCCTCATCAGGGAAGGAAGTGTGCATAGGATAATTTGCAAGCAGCCCTTGTTATTCCTGGCAGGGTTTAAGAACAATAGTGTCTTAGGCCATTTTCTACACTAGACTGTTATAGTGCTATTATTCCACTTTTAACATCCTCTGGAATCCTGGGGTTTGCAGTTTAGGGACTTTGAGGCCCTTCCCTTAATCTATCCATGGTGATCTAATTTTTCCAGATCATTTTGGGAGAGGTGTCTCAGCCCTCTATAGTTCACTCTTGAACTGTCTGTCCCATTTTGGAGTCTATGCATTATTTACTTATTTATTTAAATATTTTTATCCTGCCCTATAGAAGATTTCAGAGCAGTGTACAGTAAAATCTATTTGAAACAATAAACAAAAATAACTAAAAGGGATTTAAAACACATTAAATCATTTCAGTTAGCATCCAGACAATTTAAAACCAATTGAAACAATTTAAAATAGTGCCAACCATACCACATGTGCAAACTGGATATAATTAATTAGGCCTAAGGGCTTTACTAAAAAGTCATGTTTTGACTTGGTGCTGAAATGATACCAGCATTGGCACCAAGTGGGCTTCAAAGGGGAGGATATTTAATAACTGGGTTATTACACCAGAGAGATGGCTAGATGCTAGACTGATAAACCAATGTTCACTGTTGTTTTTGCCAGTTGTGGTATTTCACCCAGATGGCTTCTCTTGGAGAGGATGGATCTACGTCACTTTCTCCTTATCTTGTTCTGATAATCAACAACTGAAAGGCTCACTTTAATGGTACTGGCTTGTTTCCCACGCATTCCTTAGGAAAACAGTTCTCTGTCCTGTGTCTTACACAAATATGTAGTCTTTTAAACTTTTGATTTCTCAATTGCAGGACTTCAAATGCATCACCACCACCACCACCATCACCATCACTGGCAAATCATGATGGATTTTTCCATGGCACAATGGGTGTCCAGTTGTTTTATTTATTTGTTTTAAATAGTGCAAATATGGAAAATGGCTTTCTCTGTAAATCCTGTCATGTCTCAGGCAGGAAGATTTATGAAGGACAGTTAGTTTATGAAGGAACTCAGGTGGGAAGAAATCGTTTTGGGGGAAAAGATCCTCCACTTTAGTTACTGGCACTTCATTGGGCAAAGCCAATGTATCTGACCCAATGCCATTGCGGGATTGCCAGTGTCGCATTAGGTTCAGTACGCAGCCTCTTGTCTTCCTCAGGCACATGGGCGTTTGTGAGACAGCACCGGATCGCACTCAGTACCTTTTCCGCAGGTTGGCATCCTGGGCCACTCCCAGGTCCCACCCTGTCCCAGCCTCACTGGCCCTGATTGGTCGATCTTTTTTTTTCTTTTCTGCCAGCTACTGTGCTAATGTTAGCATGATAGATCCTGCCAAAAGACGCTCGCATCAGCCCCAAGGGCAGACTGGTAGCAGAAGCCTCTCTGCAATGGGCTGCACCAGAAAAGGCAGGGACTGACAGGACAGATTGTAGCTGTGACCCAGCTCGAGGCATATCTGTCCCCACCACTCCGATGACCCGTGATGGAGCCTGAGCAGATGAAGCTCCTTGGGACACTAGCCATGCAGCTCTACGTGACCAACATCACCGCTGTCTGGGCTTGGAGGGCACGGCAGCAGCAGCGAGCGAAGGGAGCCATCCTGGTTGTGGCCACCACCATCTCCATGCAAGCAGCCAGTGCCATCGCTGCCAACATCTCAACTGATGAGGAAGATTCCGCTGATCCCGATGTCACCCTGCACACCTGCCTGGGAACCCTCCCGCATCCCAGGCGATGGTGGGTCAGGACCCGTGTCCGATGGCACTGGCGGATTAGAGAGGTGTTGGCAACCTGGGATGACAAAATGTGGCTTTACCACTTCAGAGTTACCCGGGCCACCCTCTTTGAGATCGCAGAGCATCTCCACCCACATCTACAGTGTATCCCCACCATCATGAGGGTGCCCATCTCTGTGGAGGAACGGGTCGCCATTGCAATCAGGTGGCTCACCACTCCCTTGATCTACAGAAAGATCACCAACACCTTTGGGCTAGGCATGTCCACAGTGGCAGAGATCGCGGTGGAAGTCTGACTTCCCATCGAACATGTCCTGCTGGGAACCATTGTCCTCCTGGGCAACCACTGCAAGATGAGTTCCCCCTACACTAACCGCTGTGCCATGGGGAGCATGGCCATCCTGTGACTGCCCACGTCAGCCACAGCCGTAGGGCAGGGCCCCCCACAGGCAAGATGCCACACTGCTGTGAGGAATGCATAGACAGGATGGATGGCTGGGAGACACCATTCGGGGGACAGTCGTTTAACTTGCCTGACATTCCCTGCCCTCCCCGAACCACCCAACTTTGCATGCATATCATTGATGTTCCCAGTGCACTGGTGTCTCTGATCATGCCACTTTCCCCTTCCACCCTTAGATCATGGAAGGCTTCGAGTCCATGGGACTCCCACAGTACTCATGTTCCTGTACGGCCCCCAAAAGGACAGGCACAGGAGTTCATCAACAGGAAGGGCTCCTTCTCTATCTTGCTTCAAGGCCTGACAGATCATAGTGGTCAATTCCTGGACATCAAACTGGGGTATACTAGCCAGACCCATGCTGCCCATGTCTTCCACCACTCAGCCCTGTGGCAAGCCATGGAGGCCAGGTAAATCGTCCCTGGGAACCCAACCATCACCATCCATGGCATGCAGGTCGGGCCTGTCATCCTGGCAGATGGAACCTACCCCTTGGGCTGATGGCTCATGAAGCCCTACAGAGGTCAATTGGACCCCAGGAAGATAGCCTACAATAGGATCTTCAATCATTGCTGCAATGTGGTTTAGCTTGCCTTTGGCAGGCTGAAAGCCAGATGGGGCTCCCTGTCAGCTCCACTGACTGTCTCTGAGCCAAATTTCCTGCCAGTCGTCACTGCCTGCGTGGTCCTGCACAACATCTGCAAAACCAAGGGCCAAACCCTGAATTCAAACCTCTGCCGACCCGCACCCATGACCATCACCCTGAGCACCTTTGTGTACTCAGCACATGATAATAGGAGGCTTAGGGAGGGTCAGAGGGTCAGAGATGCCATCGCAAGGATGATCACTGGCTGATACATGCAGGCCAGACTCAGTCCCCGTGTGCTCTGCATGGTGCCATCCACGCTCCAGGCTGCAGCTGCAATGAGAGCGTGTCCTCTCTCTCTCTATATCCCTGAAGCCACCAGGCATGCATTCTTCCCTGAGGGGATCCTGTATTCATACCTGGAACCACAACATGTATTCTTAATGCATCTGCCCTGTCCCTCTATTCACAGCATGGTGACACATGCTTCCTCATGAACCATTTGTGGATCCTAGCTGGCATAAACAGAGCATGCTCATGATCCCCATGCCATCCATGGCCACCATCCTCACAGGGAGGAGGTGAGGCATGCCATGGGGGCACTCACAGGCTGTTCGAAGGAGCAGCCATTTGAAGGGAGACGTGCATTGCGTGCTTCTTCCTATCACATCCACCCCCAGCTGCTTGGGAAGAAGAGTGCAGGCACAGTGGCAGGAATGTGCTTTTATTGGATAGTCCCCCTGGTTGATCACAGGCAGCCTTCGGAGAGGACCTGTGGTGCACAGCGATTGCCAGATGTGGTAGTATGTCTGACTCCAGCAACAAAGCTCATCTACAGCAGAGAAGCAGGTACCCACCAGGGCACCAGAAGGCACAAAGCAGACGTGCAGTTAGTCCCAGCAGAGACACCCTTGCCCCCTCTCAGCCCAGCTAGCCCAAATCATGGGCTCTAGCGCTGCACCCTCTTTTTCACACGTCCCCCCTTTCCAGAAGTAGACTGTCCTAGGGATGCCTCCCTTAGTTGGGAGCTGACTAGCAGAGAGAACCCTGGCCACCTCCTGTTGTGATGTGGAGGGAGCCATGGAGGATGACAGAGTGGTGCCACCACTGGAAGGGCAAGACTGAATGTTCTGCAGTATGGCTGCCATGAGCCTGTTATTCTCCTCCACCACCTCCTCCTGGTACTCTGCGTTTCTCTCCATATCCTCCCTGTACATGTCAACCAGTTTCTGGAGAACGGCATTGGTCATACTCAGCTCCATCACCATCCCTCCGTGCTGAGCAATCCGCTTGGCTGAGAAGGCATCATGCAGCTCCTGTGAGTGCTATATGATGGCCGTGGCGATCTCCTTACCCTGACGCCCTGTTTGGTCCCTCGCCCAAGCCTCTATCATCCTCGAGCAGGGGGACATCGACGCAGTGCTGATGTTGGTTCCACTGGTACTCTCATTCAAGGACAGCTCTGGAAGGAACAAAGAGAGGTTGATAGTCCCGTAGGCACAGCACTCTTTCCCTAGCATCACCCTGTAGAGTCCCTACATGTTCAAAGACATCCAGTTACCGGGGGGGGGGGGGGATAGCCTCCTGCAGTCATGGATGCCAAGCTGCCAGCCCCTATGTTTCAGTGGCCTAGGATGGCAACATCCCTGTGGGACACATCAATGGCCCTCAGACATGGCGTTGAGATTGGTTTTGCTCATGCTTACCAGGGCAATGAAGCCCCGAACTGGTGCCTGTCTCTTCCAACATGCCATCCTCCTCCTCATCAGATCCTTTAGTGGTATCCTCACAGCCTTTGCCCTCACCACTACCTGCACTGGCTCGACCACTGGGCAGCGGTTGGCTGCAGCTTCCCATGCCGTCCTCCTCTGGTGCAATGTGCCCTGCCTCTGCCACAGATCCTGTCAGGCAACATGAAACCACACTGTGAATCGGGGGGATGGATGGAGACAGGCCCCCTGACACACAGTGGGGGCTGAGGTCAGGAGACACAGGCCTCCAATGGTTGTCCCCAATGACAAAGTGGCCATGTGCACCAGGCATGGCTGTAATGACAGGGAGGGGCCTGAGTGCTCTGCACAGGGGACACATGGGTACGAAGGGGGCCTGGGATTTGGAGGGTTGGCCATTGACAGGTTCCCCATGGAGTGCCATGCTAGCACGAGGCACACACACACAGCTGTATGCAGAGGTAAACTCATCCATCAGCCATGCCAGGGTGTAGCACAGTGCCATACAGACTCTGTCGGAAGACGTGCTGCAGCAGCAGGTGCCTGGTGCTCACCTTGGCACACAGCATCACAGCACCTAATGTATTAATTCAGGCCGCACCTCCAGACTTAGGCCTCCCCTCATTCTCAACCCCACTTCATGTGCCCACTAATTAGCCACTGTCCCCTGTTTACCCAATGCCAGGTCAGGTTACATTCCACAACTGCAAGGCCCGCCGGCATGGGTGTCACTTATCAGCAGACCACATTCCTGTTCGGATGCCTGCATGTTTTCCTGGACATGCACCTGCATCTGAGGCCTGGGAACTGCCCAGCTCTTGGCATGAAGCCCCCACTTGCACTCAAGAACAATGTAACCTTGATCAGCCATTTCCCACAGACAGCAGACATCCTGGAGGGGAAGAGTGGGCAATGAGAGCTCGAGTACAGGGAGGTACTCTAATTCTCATCGCTCCCAGGATGCCAGGTGGCCTGTAGGGAGGGCAGTGGAGCACCTGATGACCCTCCTCATGTTACTGTCAACACACAGGGTTGTCCATCCCTCCAAGGGATTTCATACCTGTGGACATTACAGCAGCCTCCTCCATGCTCTGGGAAGCAGCCATGGGCTTTCCCTTGGACCCTTTCGTCCACATAGCCCCTGCCTGTCTGATGGGCCACTTTGAGGCTGCGGGACATACACTTCAGGGCTGCAATGGAATTCCTGCACAGGATCGCATGGAGTTCCCTATAGTAGGGGCAGGAGACAGGCTCCACTCCCATTAAGCGGTTATGCACGAGGATCCGGCGGTATTCCTGGCACATGATTTTTGTTTTGTTTCTACATTCCACAGCCATCTGTCCGTGCCCTCTCCATCCCAGATCTGCAACGATTTCCTGGAACACCTGCATGTTCCTCTGGCTACTTTGCAGGAGCTCTTGATACCTTGGCTGCCCCCAGATCTCAAGGAGGTCCTTGATCTCCATTGGTCATCATGCTATGCCTCTGCCCTGGACTCTCTCAGGAGAGGGGTGTGTGTCCACGTGTCCTTTTGTCATGAGTTGAGGGGGCAAACTTTTCCCTGCGGAGCTTAGGTTGCAATCGAGGGCAAGCACGAGCCCTCATGGCCACCTGCTAACATGCTAACGCTACATCCGGCAAACTCCTGGCAGGGGGCTGGCATTTGTCCCTATGAGCAACTTCAGAAACTTCCAGGGAACTCTGCCTGGACCCTCTGCCTGTTGCTGGCTGCTGATATCTGTGTCAGTTTGCTGAAGCCTCCTGGAGAGCAGAGGAAGTGCTGAGGTCAGGACGGTTAGGAGAAGGGGGCGGAGCTGAGTGTGGGTTTGAACTGAGAGGCGAGTGTGTGTGTTTCATTGCATATGAGTGGTCGTGTGTGTGGCAGTGTGCCTGTGTTGTGTGTGTCGAGATGCCAAGGGAGGGGACCCTGTGGGCTGATGACAAGGTTAAAGTGATATACATTCCCTTGTAGCTGCCAGTGACAATGTGGATGTGCTCATAAAGAGCATTCCACTGCTGAGCAAGGCCCTGTATGAGGCCTTTGTGGCAGGCCTGACTGCTACGGGCTTTGAGCGGATGGCGAGCCAGGTCAACAACAAATTCAAGGCCCTGAAGTGCCACTTCTTTGATTGTATGGAGCTCTTCAATGGCCATCCGCCACCCGCCACACCAGGCCCATTTTTTGTGTGCCTATGTTTCGCATCTGGAAGGCGGCAGGCAAGCCCAGATGGGCCGAGTGCCACAAGGGCGGTAAGTGTTGCGTCACATGTCACGAGCTGTCCCTTTCCCCCTTGACACCGTGGTCCTGTGGGTGGGGGGCCTCAACAAAGGACCCATGGAACTCCTGGCCACTGTTTCCTTTCCCTTCCATGTGCCAGCCAGCTGAATTGTTGGCATCAGGGGAGGGCATCGAACAGGGCCACCCACGGGAATGACCGTTGAAGCCCAGATGCCTCACTGCTGTCTCCTCATTTCTAATGTTTCCATTGGCACCTGGAGATGGCTGGTCCAAGCGCCGAAGCCTGCTTGGGTGGGGGGGGCTGAGGCACAATAAGGAGGTAGGTGTTCCGTGGCCAACCTGCCCATGGGTCTGGCCATACAGGGACGGTGGCAGCTCCCCTCCTCAGGACTGCTGCCTTGGCCCCCAGCACTTCCCATGCAACGGACTCCATCCTGGCAGATCGAGGCCCTGCCAGAGTCCTTGCAGTCCTCAGAGAGGGAGGGGACGTCGGCAGCCTGTGGCGAACCAGCCCCCCCTGCATCCATAGCAAGTGACATGAGCAGTGCACGTGAGTATACCCGTCCTGCTGTGCAGCCCATAAGAAGCAGGGGTGTCCTCTGCTTGTCCCTCCTTCCCCACTGTGCTAGGTAGCCACACTGCATTCCTGTAGTTGACAGGAAATACTACCTGGGCTCACCATCCCTCTCAGGGAGGTGGCTGGACTGCCCAAGCCATGGCTGATCATGTTTTCTGTGGCCTCCAGATGCATCTCAGCCCACGCCCCAGGGACAGTCCACCACCAAAGCACTACTTTGGAGGAGGATGTTGACATGGGGGACGACGGTGGCAGAAGTTTGCCCAGAGCAGGGCCAAGCCACATGCAAAGTGAGTAGTGGCAGTGGTGGTCTGCTGCCACACAGACAACCATGTGTGGCCATGTCTCCCAGCTTCCCTTCACAGGAAAGGTGGGAGAGTATTACTCCCTGATCCTGTTCTGCTTTGTCATCCCTAACAGAGGAGGAAGCATTTTCCCCACAGCAGGGGAAGGCAGGCATGGGGCCTCTGGGTGCAGCTGCAGGGCGTGCAGCCTCCCCACCAGTGGCAGCCGGCGGAAGGTGAGCGAAGAATGGGTGGTGCTGTGAGAGCAGCGCACTTGCAGGACTTTCTTCTGTCCCAGGTCCATCATTAGTGATGGATTGGCACCCACGGTAGCTGACTGTGGATGCCAAGCCAACTCCAGCACACCCGTAGTCACTCACTGACAAACTGCTCTTCCAACAGGTGCAGCTGAAGTTCTCCAAGGGCCCGCGCTGCCTACCGTGCCAGAGTTGCTGGCACGGATAAGGCAGCTGGAGGAGCAAGTGGAGGCATCAGAGCACTACAACAGGAGGGAATGTAGCGCCAAATGTAGCTCCCTAAGCCTTTCCTCTCAGGGCTTCATGGTTTTCCCGGCCTTTTACCATTTTGGTCACCCAGCTGTGGACACATTCCAGTTTGTTCAATATCCTTATTGACTTATGGTGCCTACAACTGCACACGGTATTCCAGGTGAGGTCTCCCTGAGGCAGAATGAAGTGGTGCCACTACATTCCTTGATCTGTACAGTACAGTCATGTTGGGCCAGCCCAGGATGGCATCGGCCTTTTCAGCTGCTGCATCGCACACCTTTGAATTATTTTCAGCCTGTGGTCTGCTAAGTCCCCTGGGTTGCTTTCACATATACTGCTTCCCAGCCAGGTATCCCCTATGCTATGTCTGTGCATTCCATTCTTCCTGCTGAAGTGTGGTTTCCTGCATTTCTTGTTGGGGACATATGTGTTGAGCGTGTTGGGTCGGCTCTCTAATCTGTCAAGAATGTTCAGTAAGGTTGGAGGCATTTGGCTGTTTCGAAGATGGGCATGGGGATGGGTGGGAGGGGGAGGGATGTATTTCCCCTGACAGGTACCCGCCATTTCCACTTTTAGAACTAGGCTGGCTGTCAGCCATGAGGACACACTGGTAGGTGCTACCATGCTACCATGCTAATGGTAGCGCTGACTGTTTTTTTAAAAAAATTGTAAGTTGTCCGGACCCTTAGGGCTGCTGTCGTCGTGGGTGTGGGCAGCAACGTCAGCCCCGGGGTGGCCTTCCTAGGCAACATGTCCTTCAGTGTTTGCTGGCTTGATGAGGGCAGTGGCCAGCCTGCTGCTGGGCGGAGCTTCCCCTGGGAGTTGCTGTGTGAGGGACAGGCAGCAGGGACTGCCCACATCCCGCCCACTCCTGGGTCATTCCTGGAAGGACACTGGATAGAGGCTCCACATGGCCTCAGCTCCTGTGATTGATGCGAGAAAGGCCGATTATTTTCAGCTTTCTCCTGAAAATGAGAAAAAGCAGGATCAGCACTGCCTGCAGCTGGGATAGCACCTGTTTGGCGAGAACCTCATGCGGTAAGGCAGCTCCTCAAGGGGGAGCAAAGTGTGGCTAATGCGGTTTGAAAATGCCATGTGAAAAGGGCCTTAGACATGGCTGTGGTAAAACTGTCTTTAGATGTTCAAGATGTGTGATCAGGCATGTGCAACCAGTGTGAGACATTGATTAATTGCTGGACTTGTAACACAGTGAGAGGGTATCAGCCTGTCAGGGCGATCTAAACAAATCAAAATGAAACTTTAAAACGAAGCTTGGAGAAGTTGAGCGTTGCTTTTATGACTCATTACCTATCAGCACTAGTGGCAGCGCAAAAAGGTTGTTAATTAACTTACTGTATCTATTATCGAGCCTATTAGCCACCAACACTGAGAGATACTGAAAATGAGATGAAGTATGAGGAAGTGAGGAATAACAAGCCAGCGGAAGTCTTCCTTTATAGAGAGATGAACACCCTTCAGGGAGCCAGTATAGTATGGTGGTCTGAGTATTAGACTATGACTTCGAGACCAGGGTTCGATTCTCTGCTCGGGCATGGAAACCCACTGAGTGACCTTGGGCACATCACAAAAGGGTTAGCAGAATATTCTGCTTTTGAATGATGAATAAATTTTTTAAAATTTTAAAGACAAAGTATTTATATATTTATTCCCTCTACATTATTTCTAATATCTATGTAACAGGTAGACATTCCTTTACTCATTCTTTTTATGGAAATGAGTGCTTTATATCTGTTTGGCACTACAGACAGCTAGAGGAGACGAAATTATTTTCCTTGTTTTACTAATGTTGATGTTTTAGTCTGTTTTCATGCATTTATTTTGCCTCTCACGCATAAAATGGAAAAAAAATCAGAGAGGTACCTTATAGTGCATGCTCAGGACATTGTAACAGTGAACAATTTTTTAAAAAGTACATTTAATTTGTAATTAATGTCTGAATAAACTGTATGTTCCATACAGCAAACTTTTGTTGCAAGCCAAGTCAAATATAGCGCCTTTTATGTTCCTTAAGTAATAAAGTGACTTTTGGTCTGTAAAGTGTTAAACACTTTCTCTCCAATTTCCCCAAAACTTTCCTTTTTTCTTTCTAGAAAAAGTAAAGGAGAACCCCCCCCCACACACACATTTTCCCACATGGTTTCAAAACTACCAAAATTTTTTTTTATCTCTGTTCTGTAAAATCTCATATTTTGGTGACCTTTGTAAAAGAAACCTGCCAGTATTCCTTCATTCTGTGTGCAATATCTATAACAAAATCTAAGGCAACCTTCTTCAACACAATGTCCTCTAGATGCAATAGATTACAACTTCCACTTTCCCCAACCAAAAGAACTCCCTAACACATTGTAGCTGAAGGTAAAAGGTCTAATTAAAAGTCTGTCAGCAACAGATACATGATCTTTTTCTCTTACCTGCTTCTTTCCCCAATCAGGAATGTAAAGCTATCCATATGTTGTTGTACTCCAATCCCCATCAGGCCCAACCAGTGTTGTCAACTGCCACTGTGATAGGACTTGTAGTACCACAAGTTCCTCATCCCTGCTTTGAAACATATCATAATGATTCTTTTCAAAACGCAAATTGTAATAATCTGTTTTTGTGAGTCACAGAGAAAGAGACAGAGAGAGCAAGGCACATACACACACACACGTAGAGTGTGCACACGTGTAAGAGAGAGTTAAGTTTTTGTCAGATACAAGATAAATAACTTTGGAGTCAGAATAAATTGGGCCTGGGCTAAAAACGTTTTCTCTATAAATGCAGGGAAATTGTGGTGGGTAGTATATTAATTAGAATAGAGTGATGGGGGGAAAGCCCTATCTGTGTATTGGCAGAGGAGTATGTTTTTATAAAAATAATGTGTCAGATAATAGTGTGCTTATATATTATCTGCAGAGAGTTATGAACAGTGATTTCTGTGTGAAACACAAATTGGAGCTGATTTCCTAAGATTAGCAATGTGAATGGCTTAATTTTCCTTCTGACTTTAAAGAAAAGGAGCTGCATTGCATAACGTGCTAGTTGCACATTCTAGGAAATCTGGATTCAAATTGGATTAGCTCACACATAAAAATGAGTCTGACTGTCAGAGTTCAACTCCTGGTGGAATTCTGTCTGCAGAACAAACACTATTCAATTCAGCACGGTTGGCAATCTCTGGGCAGAATAGCAAGCCTGGGGAGCAGGCCAGAGCTAAAGTGTATTGGCTATGCCTTCAATTGTGAAGAAATGGGCATCTCGCCAAGCTCTAACTGGCATTATCAGCCCTTCAGGCAGGTGTAAGAAGCAAGAGAAGTTTGGCATGGCTGGCTGAATGTTTTTCCCTTGTGGGAAACCAAAAGGAAAGTTGGACCTGACAAATGATTTCTTTCTGGGATTTTAAAAGGTGTCTGACAGTTCTGACTGAGCTCAGCAATTTCTAAGTGAAAGATGGGATGGGAGTGGTGGCTGGGTGGGTTGCTGATGCCCATAACCTTCGTGAACTGGTGCAGTGAGTTGGTCAGTCCTCAGATCAGTTCTCTCAAGACTAACGTGGATTCATCAGAATTTCCTTAGTTGTTTTTTTTAACACATGAAATCCCCCCCCCTTTTCTCTCCCCACCTTCTTCATCTTATTGATGATCAAGCATGAAATAATTGGACCAGACACAGAAAACTGGGTTAAATAAGGCTGGCTTAATCTGACCTAACCAATTTATGTTGTGTTGGTCTGGAAATGGAAGCAAGAGTGAGGAGCAACCTGACATGGGTCCAGCTGAGGCCTAAATGTCAACCCTGTGACAACCTTCTCAGCCTTCCCTTGGGCGAAATGCCTACACCCCGACAGCAATGCAAATATTATGGGTTGCTTCCTGGTACATCTTAATTGGAAGGTAACTCAGGGACTCCCGCCCAATTTGCAGAATTCTATAAACAAGAGCCTGAATCCCAACTTCCTGGTCTCTCTTATGGAGACCATCAAATGGTTACCCTCTCCAGCACTCATGTTCATCAAGCAAGTTCAGATAAGCATTATTATTACTTGCTCTACAACCTCAGCTCCTGAAGACTGGCAGTTCTGAAGTCCAAACAACACCATTTATGCACAAGAAAGAAGTATCAGCCTGTTTGGATAATCCTGAAGATTTGAAGACAAAACACCTGCGGCGTTTCTTTATTAAAGAAAATACCTCCACTCCTTACTGAAAACAGGGGAAGTACTCCTTTCAGCCCAATGAGTGGTGAGCGTGCTCACTGGCCACAAAATGTAGACTGTCAAGGAGAAAGGATACTAAAAAACAGGAGGAGGGAAAACACAAGGGGATTACCCTGGAAGAGGTTGGAGTTCCAGATATCCGGCAATGAAAAGGAGCAGTAGCGGCTTCCATGTCAATGAGAGTGGTAAAGATGCTCCAGGTTTTACTCTGAACATTAAAGGGTGCTGAACTTTGCCCTCAAAGAGGCTAGGCACCTGGGATAATCCCTGCAAAGTTTGGACTAAAAGCCAGAGTGTATTCAGAGACACATACTCCACTGACATGAAAGACACTGAACTGGGTCACTCCAGACTGCAACACTTTGTAGGTCTGACATGATGCTGCTGTTAGAGGGGACTCAGTTGTGGCAGCTAAGGGTATATTAACACTTTGGTAATTAAAAACAGGCATTGGAAAAGTTACTTTTTTGGACTGCAACTTCTGGAATCCCCTAGCCACCAGTTGGCCTTGCTGGCTGGGGAATTTTGTGGGTTGTAGAACAAGAAAATAACTTTTCCAAGCTCTCACTAATGATATGCAAATTTTTAGTTCAGTCCAAAAGACCTGGATTGAAATCAGGGATAAGAATCATGCCTCTCTCCAGATGTTATTAGATTGCAGCTCTTACCATTTCTTACCATTGGCTGTGCTGGCTACTGCTGTTGAAAGCTGCAGTACAACAGCTAGAAGATCAGATGATTCCCATCCTGGCCTAAATCCAATTGCTATTCCCAGCTAAAGCAAACCAATTGAATCAACAAAATTTGTATAGGTGTTTTGATTTATCATTAGGCAAATGAGACAATGGGTTTAGTTTAGTTTGGATTAAGAATTGGATTTAGGTCCTTATTGCCTGGACAAGTAATACTGAATCAGAATATTTGTTGGGTTAAATGCATTCAGGCTTACACTGCCATGAGGGAGCTAGGAGGACTTTTTCCTTCAGTTTTTATCTGACAGTGCTCCTCTTTAAAGCTTTTTGCTTTCCTTAGTGACATGAACTTTTTAAAGTAAACTATTCAGAGATATTGCTCTTCTCACACCTCAACTGATCTCTAGAACACTGAGGTCTGGATTGCAGAGACAGATCTGTGAGGAGCTGATCCGGAGATGGCAGCCTTCCAAATAATTCCACAGATCTTGCTAATGTGCCAAGATTGTCATCGGAGCAGAACAAAGCTGGGAAAAGAGCCATTGGCCACATAGGTGAGGAGAGTCTGGGAAATGTAACTTTAAAAAAAAGAAGAAGAAGAATGCTCCTGAACTCTCCATCAGAGGTCCTGCTCTTATTGTTACCCCAAAGTGTGGGTGACTCATGGGTCCACCCATAATGCCATTACCAATGGGGAATTAATTAGCTCAAAAATAGGAGACCTCAAAGAGAGGGGTAACTTAACGAGATCTACCACCTATTTTTACGGGGTCCTTGCAGGAAAGAACCAGCCAGAGATTCCAAATGTGAAATAAAGTGTCTTTTATTGAAAGAAATTTACACAAGCATGCAAAGATCCAAACACTCACTCATGCACACAAAAGCTAACCAAAGGTAAAGGGAGGAAAGTGTGGATAAAGGACTTTCAGGGTTGAAGTGATATTTACCAGTCTGGAAAGCGGTGAGAAAAGCAGCAACTTGGCTTAGATAGATGCCTAAGGACAGTTCTCATTCAGGAATCAAATGGACAGCATGGCATTCAGAAAGGCAAGAGACTGAATTCAATTGCTCAAAAAATGGGGATTCTTATACCTGAAAAATATCTTGCAGGTATGAGTGTGAATCATTGTCTCAGCCAAGTGGACAAGGGGAGTTGCAACATAAACAATGAAGTCTGGACAGAGTTAATGGTCTTCATGTTTAAGTGACAAAAGGATAATGACTGTCGTAATAGCCTAGTATTGTGGAGAGGTTAGAAAGACAACAGGGAAACATCCAGTTGTGCAGGATCAGGGTTAAGACAATCACAATTTTGGTAGAGATTTCCCCTTTCAGCTCTGAGATGTCCGGCTCGTTAGCTTAATCCTATTGTCTCGAGAGTGGCTGTGCTATTAGCCTGACAATGACATTAGTTTTTGCCTAGGAGGTGGGTGTGGCTGACCTGCCTTGCTATCTCATGTTTACAGTCAGTAATCTGCCTCTTCCAGCTTGACATCATCTCAGGTATCATTTATATAATCGCCAATTAATAGAGCCAATCAAACAATATTTGCCAATTAAACCATGCCAATCATGGGGGGATGCATGGGGCTGTGACACTGTTCCCTCACATGGTAAGCTTCAGGGCAGGGGAGGGTACTTAGAAGTACTTAGAAGTGAAGTATGGCTCCCAGTTATGTAATTCCCTTTCTAGAGACAATTGGTCGCCACTTGCTTTCTTTCCAGTGCTAGACAAGGACACTTTCATTTTCTTGGCCTTTATAAACTTCAGTATATACCTGATGCTGCATTGTGTTTTGGTCTTGTTTTACCACCATGTAATTTGTAAGTCTTCTTGTGATATAATATGACACAATTAATATGTCCCTGAGAATTGTCTCTCTCACACACAGAGAGAGAGAGAGATTGAGAGAGAGAGAGAGGGAGAATCCTGCGTACACAACACTTGCCTAAGGAGTAAAAGCATAGAGAGTCCTAATGGAATTCATAAAATGCCATACTCGACTCCATACAATTTAGGTAATTGTCTTCCTGCCTTCTTAAACTTAGGATCTTCCTTCCTTCTTAAAGTTGTAGCTAGAGGCTTAATGATTTCCCTGCCCCTGTCCAGCACCATCTTTACAGGGGTCCTCTCTGGACATGCATCATTCTGTCTCCACTCAAGAGGAGGATCTTTTTGGGATGTCATGGTGTTTTCTTTGGGAGTAAAAGGAGATCAATCTAGGCTCCCAGCAAGTAGTCCTACTACCTTCTTTCTGTCCCCTGTGCAAGGGAAATTATTCAACATAGTGTGACTGAAATGATCCAGGCAGTGTTGGGGTTTAGTTGAGCCCCCGAAGATGTAGAATCAGCCCAAAACCCCAAACCCCAAATAAAACAGGGGAGCAACTAGACTTACATCAGGGTTCTCTTGTTGCCATTCTGTGGAGTGTCTTCCATTAGTCAAGATGGATGAAGAGGGACAGCTCACAGAGACATGGTTGTCAGGTTTTATGCTGTTTCATGAGGAAACTTTGACAACGGTCCCTCCTCTGTCAGTTGGCAAAACTTCAGCACAGACAGGAGATGTCCAAGGAATAGAGTGCCATCTTCCCCTTGGGAAGGTGAACAGTGGGCAAGGAAGGGGCTAATGCTTTCCTGTCAGAATTCTTTGTGTATTTGAGAAGCTATGTGATGGTACAAGAGCATTTGCAGCAGACACAGGTGGCCGTTACTGCTATTATAAGGGAAACTATGATGATAGCTGTTGTCAGATTCTGGGGAAGTGTGACAGGAACTACTTCTTATCCAACCAGCTGTGTAATTTGAGCACAATATAGACAGGCCTTTTCTTAAGTCAGTCTTATTTTAGTCATTTGTGGAAGAATGATGGCATAGAAAGGTACATCTGACACTTCTTTTCCAGCTCATAAAACTTTCCTGGCCTAGACATTTGGAGCTAATGCTCATCTGCCACAGGAAAATATACATGAGAGGTCCAGTTGCTAACCAGATACATAGGCCTACCTTGTTAACATGTAGCAGATTTGGCTGAATAATCTTCTGGAGCCTTTCAGCTTGAGGAAGCAGTGGCAGAAATCATTGCTTAATTGTGTAGGAAGGCCAAAGGTTGGATTCTGAGAGTTGATGCAGCCTTTGCATCTGTCAGTTGCTCATCAGTTTTTCATCTGCTAGAGCTTTTTCATTAAGAATGTCCTCTGTTGGCTGCTAAGATCCCCCTGTGGAGATTTTGGACCCAAGCAAAGAAAGAAAAATGCCCAGGCTCCTCCTTTCATTCAACCTTCTCCACTTGGAACTTGGCCAGGTTTCTTCTCTGTCAACATGGGCATGGTTCCCCATCCCTATATCTTAAGACTGAGGGATTGAGGATTCTTTGCTTTTTTGTTAATAAACCTGCATCTATCTGGAGGTCCCCTTCATCACTTTCTCATTATATGGGCTCTCAACTTATGAGCAATAGTATAATCCAAACAGGCTGAAGTAGCATCACCACTACATTTGAGCACTATTGGACTTTTAGGATATTTTACATGGAAAAAAGAGTGGACTGCTCAATAATTTTTTAGGCTATTTTATTAAATGGATGAACCTATATACATTAGTCACTTTGGAGAGGACTATAGACTTCTCACCGTCTAGGCACATAACTTGTATATTGTCTTTACATTATATGTAAAGAATCACACATTTTAGATCACCTGTGGATGAAACATATCGGCACAGCAATACATTGCAGGGTTCATTATTCATATAACAGGTTTTTATCTATGATAGATGGGAATAACATATTCAATTTAGCCTAGTATACATTGAGAGAGGAATATATATGGAGCTAGGAACAGCATCAGCATCAAGGATTCATTGGAGGCTGTGCAATAGTTTAACTCTCATTTCTCTCATAGCTTTTAAAAACTCTTCTTAGCCCCACCTATTAGAGAGAGGGATCTAACTAATCCCCATTAATGTCAACAGTAATCCTTCCCTTCAGTGGGAAAGGACATTTAAAGGAAGCCAACTGAGAGTGACACAAGCCATTGCTTCTTGCTGCTTGCCATCAGATCATTCTATCAGATTTCATCAGCCATCAGCTGACTTGCAGGTGATCATATCAGCAAGTTAACAGCACCATACCCATGCAGTTCTCCTTTTCAGTTTCTTGATTATATTCTGATCATTTGTTCATTATTTCCTTGTCAAACCATTTCTTTAACCCCCTTGTTTTAAGCTAGATGGCTTCATGCCCAGAACTGGTTGGTAAATGTGCCCTCTTAATAGTTTGCTGTCCAATCCACAGACACCCTACTTTTTACGCTAAACAGATACGCTTATACCCTTAATAGTCAGGCTTCAGGGGCTTAAATTTTGCACAATATATACCAAATTATGCTTAGCTACAAAAGTAACAAGCAATATTTTTGCTGTGGTTCCAGTTTGTTGAGGCAGCCTTCATATACAGCCCTGCTCCTCTTCCTGCAGGTATGGGTCTTGCCTTTAGGAATTCTTCATGTTACAAACTGAGAAGGGTTATGAAGATATTTAATCTAGCTCAGCTAAAATACAGATGTAATATAGAATGGCTTGGTATCTTCTGTTTTTGCCTTATGTTGCAAATCCATAAGCAACATGTCAAAATGACAAAACACAAGTTACTGTACTAAAAACATTAATACAGAAGCAATAGTGCATTACAAATGTGCACCTGGGTGCACAGATTCACAATAAATCAGACTATTGGAACAAGGTGTTTTCTAAAAGAGAATGAAATCACCAACTGGATGTTTCACTATGATGGATCAGAGAGTGGGGACATCACAGAAGTTTCCAATTCTGATTCATCATATACTAGTGCATTACAATTCTATTATCCCCAGTCAGCATGGTTAGTAGATGAGAGATGGTATGAATTGTAACTAGGGCTGCTAGGCTGGAATTATCCCAGGCTTTGAGATTTCAAGGCCAAAACCTAAAACCCAGAGCTGGCCCATTTTGATGACATATGGGTGGCACCTGATAATATCATAAGGGTGATGTTATAAGGAATAGCCCTGGTGATGTCATTAAACATCAACCACAATTGAACAGCAGATGCCATTCAAGTTAAAAAAAAATCAAATCAAATCAAAGACATGTATACATACTTTTCAAGTCAGCTGTCTCATGCTGAGTTTCTTCCCCTTTGCCTTGAAAGCTGGAGAAGGAAGGGCCTGTGAGGTTCTGCCAATCCCTCCACTGCCAACAAATGTGTTTGGTTCTGCCTGTGCTTCTGCTTCCACCAACTGTGAGGACTACTACCTATTCCTCCACTGCCGTTAAATTGTGTGGACTTCCACTTTCCTCCAGCTCTGCCGTCAATATGAGGATCTTCTCCTGTCCCATTGCTGTGGCCACTAACTGTGGGGACCTCCTAGATGCCCTCATTGTTCCTGTGTGAAATTTTATTTAGCTGCTATTTGCACTGGACACCATCATTCTTTATTACCTGCTGTCACCACAGACACCACATCGGAACTCCACTTTCCCATGTAGGGTTCCTGGAGGCAAAAGCATATGATACAAACATAATGATTGATTGAACAGAAATTGAACTTAACTTCATAGTTTAATCAATTAATACATCTCAGTCACATCTATCTTTCTGTCACATACACATGTTCTAGCTAACTTAGACCTTGACTCTAAGGCCATTTCTGCACTACACTAATATGGTACCATTATTCCACTTTCAACATCCTATGGAATCCTGGGGTTTGCAGTTTAGGGAGGGGCAGTTAGAATTCTCAGCCAGAGAGCTCTTTGGCCTCAGCAAACTACAAACCCCAGAATTCCACAGGATGTTGAAAGTGGAATAATAGCACTATAACAGTGTAGTGTGGAAATGACCTATCTCTCCTAACCACTCAAACTCCTAAATCCCTCTCTCTAACTAACTCCTAATCCTGAAAGACTGCTCTCTCCTCAGTGACCAACATCATACACCAGCCTTTTTCAAAATCTGCTTAGACATTCCACCGATCACAACTTACTCCGAACTTTCCATTCTCTTACCCGCTCCCTTATAACATCTAACACACAGTGCATACACAATTATATTACCTTAATATCTAATAAAACAAACCAACATTTTCCCCTAAAATCTCAAGAACATTACACGGGCATACTCTGAGAACTTAAAACCCTGGTCGCAACCCCAAGGGTGAGACTCTTCTTTCAGTTTTATAATTTTATGAACTGATTTTTGACTGTATTCTATGTTAAAGTTGACAGGATTTCAACTTAGGGGCATAGGAATACCGATAACAAAGCAAGGTTACCTCAATCCACCTAATTCTGATCTTTATAATGAACACTCTTAAGTCAAGCCCTAAAATGAGTAGGTAAGCAATTCAGATTGTGTAAGGTTGGCATAGAATAGATGATCCAGTTGCTCCACACAGCCAGAATTTAAGTGGCTGATTTTGTTTTGTTGTTTTTGGCTGAACCATTGCCTGCCTCTGTTTGTTATCTATGTCATTTCTTTGGAATCTGGACATAGTTAGATGCCCAGTGTGGTCACTTAATTTTCAGTACTACTGATTTGCAGAAAAGTCTAGTAGTAAGCTATGGGTGATATATATCAAAGAACAGCATGTTCTAAAACATACTTTCCCCTGCATTGTTGTTTATGAAAAACTAAAAAAAACACAATAGGCTTATTTGTATGCAATCATAAGAATTAACCAAGTGCTTAAAATACTGATTACCTGCTCGGTAATTTTGAGGGATTTAGAAGGAATCCAGTGGGCCTTGTCCAAGAGTCTGAGACTGATTCCTTTTGCAAATTGTGTTCTTGTATGGTACAACAAAAAGCAAAATTTGGTGCCCTCTTGTGGACATATGTTACACTTCTCAACCACAAGAGATCAGGAGTACTACCTAAACCTTTTTCGAAAAAAACTTTTTAAAAATGGAAGTTATAAATTCAGCAGAAAACAATAACAAAACACAATGGGATGATGAACTATCTAAAGATTACTGGATAATTCTTCTGTTCTTCTGAAGAAAAAGGGAGAGATGTTTATTTAAAGTTAACCAAAGTTATTTCTCCAAATATGATGATGTGATGCAGAAGGCTGACTAAGAATTTTTGTCTTGCTTTTTGCATAACATATGAAAAGAAACCATATTTCTGCAAACTGATTTTTCATATCCACGGTTGTCAATTTCTCTCTCTCTCTCTCTCTCTCTGTGAATTTTTCTGAAAATGCTAGGTCTAGACATGCTGAAGGACCTAGCATGACGTAGTGGTTTGAACATCAAACCACAACCCTGGAGACCAGAGTCTGATTCCCTGCCTGGCCATCGAAACCCACTGGGTGACCTTGGGTGTGTCACTTAGGTTCACCTTAGGGACACCACAACTCAGAAACGACTTGAAAACACACAACCAAGACACATAACAAAGACATGGTGATACTTTAATCAAACTTACTGTTGTTTAAGAAGGCACCCAACAATAATGTATTTATTGGAATGTTTAACAAACAGAATTCAATAAATGAATTAGCAAAATATCTTAGTTTCTTCCTTCCCTGGCGGCCCCAAATAAAAATGAGCTGTAACAAAGGCAGCAGTTTGGAGTGCTCTGTTGTCAATATTCTTAAGTGGATGATAATGTTATGTATTAACTTCCTGGTTGAGACCATGTGATGTTACGGTATTAATTCTGTAGATCCAGAAATTCTCCCTTATATCCCTTATATACCTGAAAGAAATGGCACCTCTGTTCCAAACACAGACAAATCAGAGAGGCCGTGGTGTTCTGAGATAGAATGTTTAGCCCAGTGTCTCCCAAACTGGTCTTGCAGGTGTTTCAGACTTCAACTCCCGGAAGCCCCAACCAGCTTGGTCAACAGTCAGGAATTCTGGGAGCTGAAAGTTTAAAATACCTGGAGGTCAACGTTTGTAACCCCTGGTCTAGCCACTGGATGTTGAAGATTCATAGTAAGGATTGCGTAAGTCTGATTCTTGAAACATGAACACAGACTTTGTGTGTGTGTGTTTTTAAACACTGGTATGTATTTTTCTGACATACCCATAGTTAAGTAATATTGTAAATGGTTTGCATGTAGAAGGTCTGAGGTCATATCTTACCACTTCTGTTTTCTTGAAAAGCTTCTCTATGTATATATGTTAGAGCAGATAAGTTTAAAAAAGGTCTGGTTGGGAGACATCCCAAGTCCCCCAAGCCAACTGATTTAAGATGTGTTGCAAAGGCCAATCGAGCTGTGACTTGGCAGAGGACTCTCGACCAGCCTTAATGGAAAAGTATCAGTGTGAATGGTATTCTCTCTACTGCAAACCCATCTTGTTTCTCTGAAGCTTACTGGGACAGAAAAGAATGAATTTCATAGTGTTTTCTTAGGCAAGGAATACTCAGAGGTGGTTTTGCCAGTTCCTTCCTCTGAAATATAGCCTACAGCACCTAGTAATTCTGGTGGTCCTCTGTCTAAGTATTACGGCTGATTCTGTTTAGTTTTCAAGATCAGATGGTATCTCTTGCCTTCTGCGTATTTAGGCTTGTTTGACACTATTTACCCAAATGATGCAGTACTGATTGTAGTAAAAGAAACTAGAAAATCAGTTTAGGACAGTACTAGAAGGAGATATCAACTGATCTTGGAGAAATACCTTTTGGGCTCCAGTTCCTAGAATCCCACAGCCAGTGTGGCTAATGACCATATTGGCTGAAGGATTCTAGGAGCTGTAGTCCAAACAAGTTACATCCCCAAGCTATTGGCCCCTCCTGCAAGGCATTTGCCATGCGAAAGAGCTCCTGGAGCGTCACATGATTGTGAGGAGCGATCTGCACAACACACTCACAATTGCGTGATGCTCCAGAGACTGGCAGGCGCCGATTGCACACCTTTTCATTTTCAGCTGGAAGCCGAAAATGGTGCACGATTGCGCATTGCTCCCGGGCCCTGAGTGCACTTACGTGGCGTGCGGAGCCTCCACAGCCGTGCTGGTCATGCTTCCTGCCCCAGCACAGCCTGGGAAACTCCCAGGCTGCACTGTGGAAGGAAGAGGCAGGCTCTCGCACGAGCAGGCAGCTCGTGTGGAGCTGAAGCAGCAGGAACGCGAGAGCCTCTCGCTGTAGCCTGCTTGCTCGATCCCCGCACCCCAGTGGCACAAAAAGGTAAGGTGTGGAAAGGGCCATAGTCAAGTATCAACAGTGATGTTCTTATCCTGCTTCTCAGGTTCTTGTACAGTAGGGTTTTTTTCTCTTTCTCTTCTGTCTTCCGCAGATTAACCAGCCCATGTTTGTTCTTTCCCTGGGAATCCTCCATCTGTGGTCCCTGGGGATAGGGGCCCAGTTTCTACCCAGCAGGAATAATCCCAAAAGCTGTTTTACCACATTTTGAAGTAAATGAAACAGTAATACTTCTATGTCTAGAGTCTAAAATGACCCAACTGCATCACAGCTGTTCCTGAGACCCCAGCTAGTTCCCATCTTCCACACAGCCTATGTTTGGCTACTGGGATAGCAAGCATTGTAATATAAAAAGCTGGAAAGTTGCAAACTGGGATTAGACACATGACATGAGTATACACACTGTTTTGTTGGATCAGATCACCTAGTACAATATTTGAGGGGGGAAATCAGCTCCAGAGAAACTCACAAGCAGGTCATGACAGAAGTAGGCTTGAAGTTGCTTAGAATATTACTTTTAAATAAGTTATGGGGACTGTCTGCCTCTTCATATCAATGATAGAAGTAAAAGAAAGAATGGGATTGGTTAGAAAATACGGAGATGGGGAGTAACAGTTGAATTATAGACCAGATTTTGGGCTTGTGGCAGATATTTTAACTAGTATTCAAAAGTTCCATCAGCTGGAATTAGGTGCAAAATGGTGGCTATCAGGAGTAAGCCAACAGAACAACCTGCATACAGAAGTACTAGTCTACATGTGCATGACTGCTGAGATTTTAAGAAATCAAATTTCTCAGAAATTCCAATAAATCAAATTTAGAAAGAAAGCAGGAAATTTAAATTGTTGCCTTTATCCAAACCAGCCTTTCCTAAATAGATATGTTACAGATGTGTTGGGCCACCATTCTTAGCATTCCCAGTCAGTTCTGTTGATAGTCTGAAACAGGGACAAATAGTCAATCTGCTCTTTTGGGTATGGTGGTGGTAGTGGTGAATATACTCTTGGTTGTGCTATCTAGGACTCATGAGTGTTGCATTCTGATAACAGCTGCAAAAGCTGCAACTTGCCCACTGTTGCAATAGATTATCCAGATGTTTCATTTAATCTTCCAGAAGTTATAAATGGGGAACTATGGACAATTCCAACTTCTCCCCATCAGACTTGGTTGTTATGCCCAGCTGCTTTTGCAGCCACAAGGCTTGCAGTCTCACTAAAACAGCAACAACAAAATAGACACACTTGTGGGGGAAAAGAAAACCGTATGATTTTGTTGTGTCTCAATACTGTTCCCTGTTTCTTTGCTACAGAATGTGTCACAGAAACCATCACAAATCACAGAAGTTTTCTTAGAATTGCAAGACTCTAATTCTGCCTCCCTATAATTAATTGTCGTTGAACTTATACATATTATTTTATTTCAAGTGGAAGAGAATATATTTCAGATTCTTATCATAGCAGTTCAGTGGGTGGACATTTGCTGCAAATTATAGAGCCGCTTCAGTGAACCAATGGGAATGCACCAATGAAAAAGCTCATATTATCTTCCTCAGATCAAATCACTATGTCACTTTCCTTTGCCTTTGGTGTCTTGAGAGAATGAATACTTCCATAGCAACACAAATCTAATGAGAAATGATTACTTTGATTTGGTTTCCTGCAAAGAAGAAATGTGACACAAAACCAGGAGCAGGGGAAATCACATTGAGAGAAGGAATTGTGGATGACTATAGTTTCTACTGGAAGCCAGTATGGTGCAGTGGTTTGAGCAACAAACTACAACCCTGGAGACCAGGATTTGAGTCCCTGTTTGGCCATGAAGCCTACTGGGTGACCTTGGGCACTTCACATGCTCTCAACCCCTGAAAACCCTGTGATAGGTTCACCTTAGGGTCACCGTAAGTCTGAAAAAACACACACACAACAACAACAACAACAACAGTTTCTCTACCACTCAATTTTTTCTTTGGATGATAGTTTATTGATTTGATTGTATAGAAAAAGGGAAAAAAATCTTCCACAAAAACCAGTACGGATCTAAAAGCAACAGGGGACTTCTTTGTGAGGGACAAACAGCATGAAATGATGCCATAAAGGTGGATCAATAGTTGTTGTTGTTGTTTCCCTTCAAGCCATTTCTGAATTATGGCAACCTTAAGGTTTTCTAGGCAGAATTTGTTCACAAAGAGATTGCCCTTGCCTTCCTCTGAGGCTGAGACAGTATGACTTCCCCAAGGTTACTCAATGGGTTTCCATGACTGAGTGGGGATTTAAACTCTGGTCTCCTATTGTTCTAGTCCAACAGTCAAACCACTACAACCATACTGGCTCTCAACGGAAGTACTTGTTTTTTGGGGTTTTTTTTTAGGGGTGGTTGCTTTGGTTAATAGTTTTGGGCTGGATTATGGCATTGCTGGAAGTTTAATCTCTTCTCCTTATCCTTGTCACAATAGAAATCTCCAAACAACTATTTGTCTTGCAGAATTAACCACTTCCCTTACGCATCATGAAGCTCCAGATCTGAATTGATGTCCCTGATAGCATCAAGAAGTATGCAAGTTAAGAAAAGCATTCACTGATCTCCCGTCACTTATGTATTTACGTCTAAAGATTCTTTGTGTGCATATAAAAAAGAAACTTTTTTATTCTTCTGCTTATCCTGAACTCTGTTTCTCACTTCTCCCTGTTTCATCTTTTCCACCCAAAACCGAGAATCCAAATGGTAATATATGTCCTTTGTCAGTTTTGGTGGATGGAAGTATTCAGCACCTGTCTTTGCAGAGGCCATCTGCCATTGTCACATACCTTCTTGCTTGCTGGGCATTTCCATAGCAATTTGGTGGCTGGGTGAAAGTTGCGTAGCCCAACAATCTCCAACAATTTTTCTGCAACTGGATGCATAAAGAAGTAGTCTTGCTTCTGGACCTCCTGGAGGTCTTCTGAAGATCCAGGAGAAGGATGTAATCATGAGTCCTACTACAGGAGGACATTTGGATGCTGCCTGGCTACCTGCTACCCACCAACTACTAAATGACCTTAGGACATGCCCAAGTGGCATGGAGATAAGTCTGAGGAGGGAAGGAGAGAAGGGAGTGGAACCAAGCCTGGCAAAGCCATGCAGGAACTTGTCCGATCTGTTAAATGTGATGATGTTACATTGGTTTTGAGGATAATTAGTAGCAAAATCACCACATCCTAAAAGCAATGTAAAGTTATATTTTTAATTTAATGAGCAATTTTTACTTGTTACTCCTAAAACCATTGTCTTGAAGGTGATTTGGATTGCTTCCCCGTCATTTCTTTTTTTTAAAGTGTCTTTTAAAAAGGAGTCAAAAAGCAACATTTTAGTAATTCTTCCCTACTGAATAACACAACAATTTACTTTTGAGCTAAGTACAAAAAGACAAATTAGGTTTAATGCTTTATAAGTGGTAACAATTAACAAGATGGATCATTTTAAAGAAGTGAGGTCCTAAGCTCTACTGGAAGTTGTTTCTCCCGAGAACATTTAGAAAAAATATCCTAACCCACCAGGATGGGGTAACTTTAAGGAATCTGCAGATCTATCTGCCTACTTTCCTGAAATACAGAGCCCTGTATTTTGTAGACTTTTTTGGAAAACAAATCTTGCTGAGTTCAGACTTGTACAGATTTTGGAACCTGAAATCTTGCTGGGCTAACTATTTAGGATTATTTGAAATTATTGATGAAACTGCATGTGCAATATATTTAGACTCCTCCTCCTTTCTCCTTCCTACGTGCAGAAGGGAAGAAGAACCCCTGTTGAGTCAGACCAAAGGCTGACTCAGGCCAGCATTCTTCTGCCCATGGTGACCAATCAGCTCTTTCTGGGCAGCCCTCAAGTGAAGCTTGAAAGCCGCCTTTCCCCCCTCTTATTTCATAAAATGGGTGTGTGATCTCTAAACAACAAGAACATTAACGTACAGCCAAAGAAATGTGATCTACCTCTACATGTTCTCTCCAATGTTATTTCTGTTGTCAGTTAAGATGGTGTAGAGGGATATCAATGCAGGCCAAAGCCACACACCAAGATTCAAAAGGCAGTAAAACACAAGCAGTAAAAAATTCAAATCCATTAGCAACAACAAAGTAACTTCCCCTGAGAACCAGGTGTAGAAGGTTAACTGCCCCTTTCTTAGGCAGAGAACAATGAATTTCTGAACAACAACAACTGCTCAAAGTATGCATATTTATTTATGGTCCCTTTTAAAATTAACATAAATTTTATGTTAAATTATGTTATATGCCACAGCATATCTTACACGGGCTCCAATACCACACACGATTTTTTAACATCTACCATCTCCCCTCAGTTAGTCATGTTTCCTTCAAAAATATTGACATTGGCCTGGTTTGTGAGTTTGAGATAATTGGATTTTTCCGTTCTCTTTCTGGTGGAATAGTATTGACTTTTTGAATATAACATAGTCTTGATAACATTGACTAAGTGACTGATTCTCGGATTGGAATTTAAACTTTTTTTTACTTTTGTTTGCTGAGGCTGAGAGACTTTTAGTATAGAGGTGTGGCTTTTGTTAATATATCCCTCTGGATAGAAATTGTTTTTTTGGAAACAGAATTGGATTTGAATAAGCTTTATTTCTTGCTATTTTTGGTGGAAATGTACTGAGGAGTCCTGGCCTGACGAAGAGGAAGGGGTTTTAAAGGATTGTGCTCTGAAACTATTGCTTGTCTTTGGCACCAGGGACTTGATTTTGGGTTGCTTTGTTCTTTTTATTTTTTCTTTCTTTTTAACTGGTCGGTTGGACTTACATCTAAGAATTTAAGAATAAGAATTTTATGAACTAGTGATTTTTGGAATTGGATCATTAAAAGACATTTTGGACTTGGATCATTAAAAGACATTTATATATAAAGACCTTGGCTTTTGGAACTAACAGACTGAGTTTGAACCATCTACAAGAAATGGAGCATTTCAGACAAGATAAGAGGTTTCTGGGAGACTTCCACACCCACGCAGTGTAGTGGCTGATCTAGCAGTGAGAGACTAAGTGGAATTTTACAATCAAGGTTTTGGCAGCTGCTAGCAAACAGAGAGGAAGCCTCAGAGTCAGTATAAAAAAGTTGGGAGCGGGGAGCTGGAGTGATTCTGTCCACTGAAATGACTCTGAGTAAGCACTGGCTTTAAAGGGAAGTGTAACCTTTTAATTAATTATAAATAATTCTTGTACATATATTTTTCACATTATATTACATAGAGGAGTTTAGAAGTACTGAGCTATATTTTTAAACTTATATTTTCTTACATTTAAATATACATTTATATATACTACTATACATTTATATTATTTTTATTGAATATATAATCTTATTGAATCAATTTAGAGTGTGCTTATAAATAAGTTAAGCTAAGTGTTGACATTGATACTGACATTGATATTGATATTGATATATATGAATTGATACTGATTTACATGATTGGATTATACTATTGCATTTTTTAAGAGTGATTTTATTGAACTAACTGGTGCCAGGAAAACACAGATATAAGAGTGGAGTAAGAAGAAGAAGAAAGAAGAAGGAAGAGGAGAAAAGGTCAAGATATTTGTGATTAAAAAGTTCACTTTTAAGAAAGGACTAATGGATCAAAGAACAAGAAAGGCAGCGGCGGTAGCAGTGGCAACAACGACTACCCAGACAATAAGGAGAACATCAACAGGTATACCCCAGAAATCTCAAGATTTAATGTTGCAGATGATGGAAGACCTTAAGAATATCAGAGAGGATATTAGACAGGACTTAAAGGAGACAAGAAAAGAGATGAGACCAGACATGAAGCATGAAATGGACAAATTGGGGAAGAAATTGGAAACGTTAACTTAGGATGTTACAAAGTTAAAAACCGAGACTAAAGAGATAAAAGATCAAGTTAAATAAGTTCAAACAAAATTGACTGAAGTAAAAGGGAAGCAACAAGAAGAGGAACTTCAGATAACTTTGCAAGAATTACGTTATCGAGAAAATGCCTTAGATTTAGAGGTGTTCCTGAATCCACAGGAGAGAATTTATATGAGAAAATGATACCGGCCTTGGCAGAATACCTAGACATTGATGAAGATAAAATGGAAACATGTATTGACAGAATGTTCAGAATATCCTCTAGAATAGCGAGAGAAAGAAAGTTACCAAGAGACATTATAATAACCTTCACTCGGACAGTTACCAGAGACAAAATATTACAGCGGAGCTACGAAGGAACATTTAAGATTGAAGAAAAAGATGTAAGAATTTTTAAAGATATACCATATCAAATACTCAAGAAGAGACAAGATTAAAAACCTTTGGCTAATCTTTTGATAAAATTACAGATCAATTACAGATGGGAGAAGACTGAAGGCATTTCTTTTATGTACAAACAACAGAGACATAGGATTAATTCAATTTTTAAAGCCAAAGAAATGATGGAAAGGTTGAAGAGAGACTTACAAAGACCTACAGCTGGAGAGAAAGATGAAGAACAGGAGACGTTGGAAGAGGAAAAAGGAAAAGAGGAAAAAGGACAGTTACAAGAAGGAGAGCTGGAAGAAGAAACAGTACAAGAACAAGAACTGGAAGAGGAAGGAGAGTTGGCAGCAGAAAACATACAGGACTAATTGGAAAATTTGGATAAATAATTTTAATATAAAACTGACAAAATGGGATTAAAAATATACTCTTGGAACATTAAAGGATTTAACTCTGACTATACAAGAAGACAGATATTTCATCATTTGGAAAAACAAAAATTGGATATAATTTGTCTACAAGAGGTTCGAATAAGGACTCAAGATTTGAAATATGTCAGAAATCTGAAATTGGGTAGCTGCTTCTCAGCTACGATTGATCAGAAGAAAAGGGGGGTATTGATATACGTCAATTCAAGATATGGTACACAACAAAAATTTCAGGACAATAACGGGCAATATTTGGCGATAGAAGTAAATATGAAACAGGACAAGATACTACTAGTTGGAGTATAGGCACCCAATGGAGCAAAAGGAGAATTCTTCCCCAAACTACACAACGAAATACAGAAATATGTACAAGAAACAGGAAACTCAAAAGTTATCATTCTGGGGAACCTTAATGGAGTTATCAATCCAAAAGAGGACTGAACAGTACAGAAGTTAGTCCCCCGAAACAACGGTAAATTGCCAAAGAGTTTTTTCAAAATGATGGATGATCTAGATCTTTATGATATATGGAGATATAAAAATGGACAATTAGATGGATATACATTCTTTTCAGACAGACATAAATCAATGTCTAGGATTGACATCTAAGGATTTGATATTGAAGACAGTGGATATAGACATTCTTCCAAATTTATGTTCGGATCACAATCCATTGCAAATGAAACTTAAGATTACAGAGAGAGAAAGGACATGGAGATTGAATGAAGAGATATTCAAGAAGGAGAAGTACATCAAACAAGCAAAAATAGAATTAAATAATTATCTTAAGGAGAATATGACATCGGAATTACCAATGAAAATAATTTAGGATGCAAGTAAAGCTGTAATGCGAGGAAATTTTATCAGATGGTCCGCAGAAATCAGGAAAGAGAGGAAGCAGACTGAAGATTCGATTCTGGGGAGGATGAAAGAACTAGAGAAACAGATGAGGGAAAAACCGACGGACAATAAGATAAGACAACAGATGAAGGTATGTCAAGCTGAATTAAATCAACTAAATTTGCAAGAAATAGAACAACAGATGCGAAGAGTGAGATATACTTTTTTTGAACAGGCAAATAAACCTTCTAAACTGTTAGCCAGTTTACTTCGTAAAAGGAGAGTCAGAAATATTATTAAGGAGATTACAGTCGGTGACGGGAAAACTACAAAACAGGAGGAGATAAAACAGGCTTTTTATAAATATTACATGAAGTTAATGAGTACTACCTCCTCAATGAAAAAACAAGGAGAAATGGAAGAATATTTGGAAAAAATGAACAAAATGAGATTCACTGAGGAGCAGAAATCGATTCTGAATAAACCCATATCGATGATGGAGATAGTTCAAGCTATTAGGAATTTGAAGAATGACAAATCTCCTGGACCAGACGGCTTTACTGCAAAGTATTACAAAATATTGGAACATGAAGTTTCAATACCTTTCCAGAATACAATGAATGAGATAAGAAAGGAGGGAATACCTGACACCTGGAAGGAAGCTAACGTGACTCTAATACCAAAAGAAGGAAGAGACTCAACAGACATCAAGAATTACAGACCAATTTCATTATCAAATACAGATTACAAAATCTTTGCTGCAATTCTGGCTGAAAGACTTAAAAAGGTTCTTCAAGAAAATATACATGAAGATCAGAATGGCTTCTTACCAAAGAGAACGATGCGAGATAATATCAGGACAGTCCTAAATATAATTGAGTACTATGAGAAGCACAATGAAAGAAAGCTGGCAGTGATATTTGTGGATGCAGAAAAGGCCTTTGAAATGATCAGTTGGTCATTCCTGAAGATGGTCATTAAACAGGCTCAAGCTGGAGACAAATTTATCTCTTGGACTGAAGCAATATACAGTCAACAACAGGCAAGATTGATTATTAATGGAGAGAGAACAAAACAGATTGAATTGCATAGAGGAACAAGACAAGGTTGTCCACTATCTCCGCTATTATTTATCATGACATTGGAAATACTTAACAATGCCATAAGGGAAGACAAAGCAATAAGAGGACTTCAGATTAAGAAATATCCGTATAAACTCAA
This sequence comes from Cyclura pinguis, assembly GCA_030412105.1. Lineage (NCBI taxonomy): Eukaryota > Metazoa > Chordata > Lepidosauria > Squamata > Iguanidae > Cyclura > Cyclura pinguis. The sequence continues at coordinate 77,849,580 of CM059603.1, read as the reverse complement.
AGCATTTGCAGATGATTTGGTCTTGTTTCTGGATGATCCTCTCAGCAGTATTCAAAGGTTGATGGATATTGTTCAGGAATATGGAGAATTTTCTGGATTTAAGATAAACAAGGAAAAAACAGTAATTATAACAAAAAACATGAGGGAGAAAGAAGAGAAAGAACTTGAGCATTTAACAGGTTTTAATAAAGGTCAAAAAGCAAAATACTTGGGTGTCTGGATTACAAAAAGAAATAATGAACTATTTCAGAATAACTATGAAAAAAAATGGAAAGAGATAATCAAGGATTTGGAGAAATGGACTAAAATGTGACTATCTATGATGGGAAGAGTGGCAGTCGTAAAAATGAACATACTTCCAAAAATGAATTACCTTTTCCAAAATCTCCCTATTATTACAAATACTAAACCTTTTATACAATGGAAGAGAGATTTAACTAAATTTATATGGCAAGGGAAAAAGCCAAGAATAAAATGGAATATCATGACAGATTCAATAAGAAGAGGAGGCCTGGGTCTACCGGATTTACAGATATATTTCAAGGCAGCAGCATTTACTTGGATAAAAGACTGGATGAATCTTCAAAATACGAGAATGCTGACATTAGAGGGAGCTGATTTAAGGATGGGTTGGCATGCCTATATGTTCTATGGGAAAGCTGTGGTTGACAAAGACTTTGTTCATCATTTTGTAAGAAAATCACTACTTAAAATATGGACTGACTACAAGAATAAGAACATCAGGCAACTACCTACATGGGTCTCCCCTCAAGAAGCTTTCTTTGGAAGATGGACTGACTCAGATAAATGGCTGTGTTATGATGACATATTAGAAAAGACAAATCTGAATTTTTTTAAGATGAAATCAAGAGAAAAATTAGAATCAGAAGGAACAAAGTTAAACTGGTTCCCTTACAGACAGCTAACTGAGAGATTCCAGATGGACGTGAAAACTTATGGAATAGAACAAAAAGAGCAAGGAAGAATGTTGAAGTTATTGCGGGAAAACCTGCCTCATTTATTATCACACTTATATCAGGAGATTTTAAATCAAGAAAGAGAAGAGGAGACAATCAAAGCAGCAATGATATTGTGGGCTCAAAATGTCGGACATCCAATTCAATTAGAGTACTGGGAACGGAGCTGGCAAAGGACACAAAAATTTACTGCAGCCCAGAACCTAAAAGAGAACTATTATAAGCTTTTTCACAGATGGTACACCAGAAAAATTAAACAAGATATACAATACAGGAACAGGTCATTGTTGGAAGTGTCAGGAGAATGCTGGAACACTTTTTCATATGTGGTGGTCATGTCCTAAGGCTAAAAAATATTGGAATGATATACATAATATGATTTGTAAAATATTGAGGGTTCAAATGGATAAGAAACCTGAAATGTACTTATTAAATATGACACATATGTTAGATGGAACTGTAGCAAAGAAATACTGGATAATAATGATGTATATGATTACGACAGCCTGTATTGAATATGCAAGGCTATGGAAAACTGAGCAGATACCTACAATAGAGCAATGGTGGGCAACTTTCATTGAAAATCGAAATGCAGATATAGTCTCTCAGAGATTAAAAGGAAAATCAGATGATGACATTAACAAAGAATGGCAAATCGTTCTGAAAACGGGTAGGGTGTTGACAGGTAACAATTCTTAATTCATGGTAGCATGAACAGTTAGAAGTAAAAATCAGTGGAATATCATGGAACATGAAAAGTAGGGTAGAAGAGCAGGATCTAACTTGTAATATTAACAAATGTAATGCAATGCATAATGTTGAAATGTCAATGACATCACAGTATTGAAATCCAGAGAGGAGTGGAAGAAAGCTGTAATGGTTCGGTAAAATGTACAATAAGAAATGTTGTTTTATACGATGTAATCACAATAAAATTATTAAAAAAAATATTGACATCTGAAGGATATTGGCAAGCTGGAATGTGTCCAGAGGAGGGTTACAAAGGTAGAAGGTCTGGACTCCAAGGCTTATAAGGAATGGGTTAGGGAGCTTGCTCTGTTTAGCCTAGAGAAGAGGAGACTGAGAGGTGATATGACGGATGTATTTAAATATCAGAAGGGATGTTATGTGGAAGATAGAGGAAATTTGTTTTCTGCTGTTCTAGAGGCTAGGACATGAACCAATATATTCAAATTGCAAGAAAAGAGATTCCACCTAAATATTAGAAAGAACTTCTTTGTGATAAGAGCTATTCAACAGTGGAATATACTGTCCCAGGAGGGGGTGAAATCTCTTTGTTTGAAGTTCTTTAAATAGAGGTTGGATGGCCATCTCTCAGGAGCGCTTTAGTTGTGTATTCTGGCATACCAGGGGTTGGACTGGATGGCTCTCACAATCTCTTTCAGCTCTATGATTCTATGGCCATTACACTGTTAGGGCGCTATTATTGCACTTTCAACATCATGTGGAATTCTGGGATTTGTAGTTTGCTGAGACCAAAGAGCTCTCTGACTGAGAATTCCAAAGACCCTCCCTAAACTGCAAACCCCAAGATTCCATAGGATGTTGAAAGTGGAATAATAACACTATAACAGTGTAGTGTGGAAATGGCCTATTACTACATTCTAGCCTTTGCTTGTAAGAAAAGTACCACAACTCCTCAATTGCGTTGGTTGCCTTCTTTTGATATTCTTTCTTGCTTTGCAATATCCATTTTGAAATGAAACATTCAGAACTAGTTACTGAGCATTCAAAATGAGGCCATATCACAGATGACTGTAAACATTTTGTCATTATGACAGTTTCATTTTCATTTCATTTACTAATAATACCTGGTATGAAATTGGTTTTTTCTCACAGGCATAGAACACTGAGACTAGGCTATCATTCACCCTGACCCAAGATTTCTTTCATCCTTTGTCTGGATGTAGGGTGTTTTCTTTGCCAGTTGAAGACTGATCTGTTTGCCCAGACATCTTTCTATCACTAACCTTATCAGTTATTCTAGTGATTTCAGTGATTTTGGTTAAATATTTTACAACCGTATCGTTCTATAACAAGGGTGGGCAGCTACTCTGGCAGGCTATACTGCTGCAATTTTGGCTGAAAGTTAGCCAAAAATGGAAACTTCTGGGGCCCTTGTACATTACAGAGTTCTAGCACTATAGTCCTCTTTAACTGTCATGGCAACATCCTATGGAATCCTGACGTCTGTAGTGTGATGAGACACTGAAGCTCTCTTGTTGAGAATTTGTTGTTATTTGTTATATGCGTATTATATTTTTTCCTCCAAAAGGCTGGCAGGAGAGGGAAATAATGTACTCAATCATCTACAATTTACCTTTGACCCTATTACAATCACCCAGCGAAGTTCAAGGCTGAACTGAGAAGTAAACTAGGATCTCTCCCAGAGTCTGACATTCTAACAACTATGACACACAGTTTGATTCCACCAGGGAAGGGTTACACAAAATGCAGCTCCTAAAAAGTGTTTCCAGCTAGTGCCTTGATCATCCTCTCCAAATCTCCTTCCATCTAACTTTACACAGATTCTTCTGTCCCCATTGTTGCTGCTGCTGTCTGTAGAGCAGCAGCAAGCTATCTGTCTGTATCAGGAGAACTGAGGAATAGGTGAAGGTTCCACCTTCCTCAGAGTTCATCATAGAAATTGGTTTTTCCTCATGGTAGAATGGAGTGGAGAAAGATTCTCCACTCTTTCCCAGAAAAGAAAGGGGATTACAGTGATACTTCTTTCTGTGCATGCCAACAATAATAACAATATCATTTCTTACCCTTAGGAGTACAATGTAGATTAAAATCCAAGTAAAAACACATAAAACTATTTGAAATACACCAATTTAAAAGTCATAGGCCCTTTCCGCACCTTACCTTTTTCCACCGCTGGGGTGCGGGGAACGTGTGAGCAGCCTCTGGTGAGAGGCTCTTGCATCCCTGCTGCTTCAGCTCTACACGAGCTGCCTGCTTGCATGAGAGCCCCACCTCTTCCTTCTACAGTGCAGCCTGGGAATTTCCCAGTCTGTGCTGGGACAGGAAGCGTGACCAGCGCAGCTCCGGAGGCTCCGCACAGCAGGTAAGTGTGCGCAGAGCCCGGGAGCAATGTGTGATCATGCATCATTTTCAGCTTCCAGCCGAAAATGAAGAGGTGCTCAATTGGTGCCTGCCAGCCCCTGGAGCGTCACGCGATTGTGAGTACATTGTGCAGATCGCTCCTCACAATCATGCGACGCTCCAGGCGCCCTTTCGCATGGCAAATGCCATGCGGAAAGGACCATAGTTTAACACTGACTGGGTAGGCCTTCTGGAAGAGATAGGTCTTTGGTACTTTTTAAAATTCAGACAGTGTGTTTAGCTGTTTAATCTCTTCTGGCAGACCATTCCAGAGTCTAGGAGCAACTGATGAAAAGGTTCCCTGGGTGACCATTGCCAGTCTAGTCCTGGCTGGTTTTAGTAAATGGCCCACAGAGGACCTGAGTGTATGAGTCAGATTGCATGGGAGAAGGTGATTCTGCAGTTAACTTGGACCCAAATCACACAGGGCTTTAAAAGTAATAACCAACACTTTGTACTTGGCCTGGAAAATAAATGGCAGCCAGTGGAGTGATTTTAATATTGGTGTGATATTCTTACTCCTTGATGTACTTGTAACCAATCTGGCTGCCATATTTTGGACCAGTTGGAGTTTCTGAACTTGATACAAAGGTAACCTAATATACAGCTCATTGCAGAAGTCCAACCTTGAGGTTACTAGCCTGTGCATTATCATCTTTAGGTCTTCCAATTCTAAGAAGGAGCACAGTTGGTTCATCAGCTGAAGCTGATAATAAGCACTCCTGACAGTCACTTCTATCTGAGCTGACATTTAATGGGATGGATCCAGGAGTACTCTCAAGATGAAAAAACAGTCTTTCAGAGGGAGTGTGACCCTGTTCAGAGCTAGTTGACACACCTCCAACCCAGATCTGTCATGTGTGGATTCAGTTTCAATTTGTTTTTCTTCATTATCTCCTCCAAGCATTCATTTGGAGTAAAAATACTATCCTTAACTATAACTGCTTTTGAAGGCATAGAGAAATATATTTGGCTGTTATCAGTGCATTGATAGCACCCTGGCTCATGTCCCCAGATGATCTCTCCCAGTGGTTTCATATAGATGTTAAAAAAGCATTATGTACCTTGTGGCATGCCATATAACAGCTCCTTCATTGAGGAGCAACTATCTCCAAGCTCCACCATCTGGAACCTGCCTGATAGGTAAGACCAGAACCACTGCAACACAATGAATTCAATTCCCACCTCCCCAGGCATACTAGAATGATACCATAGCTGATGGTATCAGATGCTACTGCGAGGTCTAAAAGCACCTACAGGGACACCCTTGTCAATGTTAAGATGGAGTTCATCCACTGAGGTGATCATAGCAGTCTCAGCTCCATAATCTGCTCTGAAGCCAGTTTGACATGAGTCAAGGAAGTGTGTGTCAACCAAGACCACCTGGAGTTGGAAGGAAACCACCTTCTTGATCACCTTGCTCCAAAAAGGAAGATTAAATACTGATCTGTAATTATTAAGGTCCAGGGGATCAAGGGAGGCTTTTTCAAGAGAGGTCTAACCATTGTCTCTTTTAAACAGGATTCAAAGTTCCCCTCCTTGAGAGATGCTTTAATAATATGTTGCATTTGAAGTCTAATTGCGTCTTCTCCCTAAACAACCAGCCAAGATGGAAAGGGATTGAGAAAACGAGTTGTCCTTCTTACTTGTCCCAGTAGCTTGTTCACTTCAGTAGTACTCACCAATTCATAGAATCATAGAATCATAGAACATAGAGTTGGAAGAGACCACAAGGGCCACCAAATCCAACCCCCTGCCATGTAGGAATATACCATCAAAGCATTCCTGATAGATGGCCATCCAATCTCTGTTAAAAATCTCCAAAGAAGGAGACTCCACCAAGGCATCACATTCCACTGTCTAACTGCTCTTACCATCAGGAAGTTCTTCCAAATGTTTAGATGGAATCTTTCTTCCTGAAGTCTGAAGCCATTGCTCCATGTCCTAATCTCTGGAGCAACAGAATACAGGCTTGTTCCATCCTCTATATGACATTCCTTCAGATATTTAAACATAGCTATCACGTTACCTCTTAACCTTCCCTCCTCCAGGCGAAACATACCCAGCTCCCTAAGCCACTCATCACAGGGCATGGTTTCCAGAACTTTTACCATTTTGGTTGCCTCCTCTGAACACGTTCCAGCTTGTCAATATCTTTCCTGAACTATGGTGCCCAGAACTGGACACAGTACTCCAGTGGGGTCTGACCAAAGCAGAATAGAGGGGTACTATCACTTCCCTTGATCTAGATACTATACTCCTATTGATGCAGCCCAACTGAAACTGATGCAGGATAATCCCACTGACAGAGCCAGTATAGCTTGAGGACCTTGGGATTTAAAAAGGTTGTGTATCTAAGAACAATACATCCCTTTATAACAAAGCATAGTTGTTCTCTTCCATTATCATCCTGCCACAATTTGTGAGGTTAACTGAATTTCTAAAAGCAGGGGAGAGGTGACTTTCCCTTGTTCCTTGTTAAAAAAATGGGCTGACCTAGGGCCCTTTCACACTATGTGATTATAGTGCTATGGGATCTCAGAACCATATTTAGTCCTAAACTTGAACGCTTGCCTCAGTAGTTGCTAGCAGCTCCCATATCAGCAGGACAGTGAATCCACTCCAGGGTTTAATTCAGGTTTTAAATGAGCTTTCCATAGTGCTGAACTCCATTCTTAAAAAGGTCCAGTACCTTGGATATCTCCTTTAAAACTGGTGAAAACCTGGGATGGACTGACTTCCCCACTGGCATGGCAGCCCCCAGCCCGCAGCTCTGGATCAATGAGGAAGGGAACGGCCCTTTACTGGTGTTTGAAGAAAAGAGACAGACCCTCTGATCAGGTGCACAGAAGTGTTCCTTATTAGTCTCAGTGTCATGGAATCCTTGTTAGGGGATGTGATCCAATATAAAAACAGTAAAGCAAAAAGCATTAAAAGCTGTTTGCATAAATTACAGTAATAAAACATTCTGAAGTCTTTCCCAGCACTACATGAGCCCTTCTGTTGGCAAATCAAATACTCAGAATGAGCTGTGTTCATGTAAAACCTAAGTCACACAGCATCACACTTCCTGGCCCCACAACCTCACCCTAAACACTTAAATAATGTGTGTGTGATACATATAATATCCTCAAAACCAACCTGGCACTAACTTTCAGTTGTCACACTGACTAGGTTTGTGGAAATTTACTTGCATTATAGGAAATATTTCTAAATCACTTTGTAAACTTTCAGCCCTCCAGGGTTCTCAAGGTGACATACAATATGTAAACACACATACACACACATATATCCACACCCATCCCAGGGTGTAAATCAAGGCTTTCCAAATGGCGTGCCACGACATGTTAGTGTGTTGCCTGAAATGTGTCGATGTGTCGCCAACAATCTTGGAAATGTATGTTGTTATTTCTAAATCATATATTTTAAAAAATATATGAAAGGTTTCCATGAGCTATGTTGTGTCCCCATACCTTTTGTTATTACAATTTATGTATGTGTCTGTCTCTCTTATAAGGGATTAGTTTAACCTCTGGTTTGCTAGTAAAACTGAATTACTGGGTCGCAAAATGATGCCTGTCTACAATAGTGTGTTACCAACATGAAAAGTTTGGAAAACTTTGATGTAAATGAAGATCATGATGGCAAAAGGCCAGGTGTAAATGAAGATGATGATTACAACTGTAGCCCTCATTTGAAGGGTGCTAGATTGTGGAAGAGTATTTAAGGTAAGCTGTGCAACTCCCGAGAGTCCTCATCAGAGCTGATGGGACTTGAAGTGTGACAACATCTGGATGGCCAAACATCCCCAATTCTATTTTAAGGTGTCAGCAAGACCCCTGCTACTGGGAAGCAGCAATGGGGGGGGGGCAGGATGAGACACAGGTGGAGGATCTTTTAGAGACAACCACAGTGGCACTACAGCTGATGCTTGTTAGTACCATGCAGAAGGAGGCATCGTAAACTTCCTTTGGAGTATCTTTTACCAAGAAAACCCTATGAAACAAGAGATAGTGTCAAAAGATAAAACTTCCAGGCCATTTCTGCACTAGCACTGTTATAGTGGTATTATTCCACTTACCACATCCTATGGAATCCAGGGGTTCGCAGTTTAAACTGCGAACCCCTGGATTCCATAGGATGTCGTAAGTGGAATAATACCACTATAACAGTGCTAGTGCCGAAATGGCCCAAGATCGGAAGGCACTCCATGAGCTACTGGAGAAAAGTAACTGGAGTAACTGGAGCGCAGCTGGACTCCCCCCGAAAGGACAAGAAGACCCGGGTGTCCGCGGTCGCTCCCCTTTTGGAACCTTTCGCGAGCGCAGCATCTCAAGTTCCAACCCCTCCCTAGTTCACCGACGCAAAAAGCTGGCACGGGGAGCGGGCGAGGGCGCTGGGCAACGTCACTCCTGCCAGGCTTGCGAGACTGGCGGAAGGGGAAAGGGTGTGCGCCCGCGATCGCCCGGGATTGGCTGCCGGCGGGGGAGGGGTCCATCTCCCCCGCCCCTTAATTTGGCGGAGAGGGGTGGAAGTAAAGGAGGGGGACCGGCCGCTCGCCGCGGCGTAAAATCGGCGCCAGACGCGAGGTTCCACTCGGCTGAAGCCGGGCTCTGCCTTCGAGGTAAGCAACGGGAGTGAGTTCCAGCATCCCTCTGGGGAGAGGGGATTTCCGATGTCAGAAGGAGCCACCCTTGCTTCTGCTGCTTGCTAGAGGAGGAGGAAGAGGAGGAGGAGGAGGAGGAAGGTGGGGTGTCTTTGCAGGTTGGGCCTAGAAATTCCGGCGGCGCGCGCATGCTGCTCTTTTTGGTCCTCCCTTGTGATGTAGATCTGGAAATCTTTTGGCGTAGGCCTCTCAGAGAAAGCCGTGGGGCTGGCGTTTCCCGCGTCGGATTGCATCAAAGTGAGGCGGGAATGAGCGTCCTTCGCCGCCGCCTCCTTTTCCCTCCTTCCTTTCCTTTACGTTACTCTTGGTCTCGGCTTCCCTTTCCTGGAGCGTAACTGGACCACAGGCTGTAAACGCTCTGCCTCCCTTGCTTTGTCTCTCTTCCGCGTTTCACTTTCGCCCTCTGAATGACTAAATCGCTCTCTTTCCACTGAATCTCTTCTCTCAGTTGCCTGAACCGGGGGGAGCATATAGCAAAGGGGTCTGTTTAAAAGGAAACAGCAGCAGCGACCTGGAACCGAGAGATCCCCTAACCCCAGCATGCTTTAAATGACATCGCGCCCTTGCCAGTTTGGCCAGCACAGTCCCAGTTAATCCTCTTAACGTCCCACCTTTTCAGCAACCTTTAAAACGACCCGGTTTCTCTCTCCTCCTCCCACTTTCCTCTTTATCCTCCGCTGGCTTCAGTTGTTGCAAACGGGAGTTGAAAGTACAAAAGTCGTTTTTGACTCGATTAATTCAGCGAGCATGGACAGAATCTTGCTCTTTCCAGTAGGTTTAGGGAAAAGCAATTGTTAACAGCCTTTCCTAGCTTGTGTGTTCTTCTTTAATTATATTTGCCATCTGGACTACACTGTGATGTTGCTTGGATTCATGTACGTTGGCTTTTATCTGTGAAATGTTGGAGGATTTGTGATACACAATTTATTTCTGTGCTCATGCCTACCAGAGTGGAATGGAGATTATGGTCCATCTAGCCCTGGTTGCCACAAGGTCTGTTTCAGGAGTATAATTTAATGTGGTCAGAGAAATTGGTTAGTTCCCTTTCTTGTTCAAATATCCAGGGTTACTGATCTGCTAGAAATCACAAATCAACCACTTCAGTAGAACCAGACCTACCTCTTTCCAACCCTGGATCTAAAGTACTTGCTCCAAGACTCTGAAATCAGTGCTTTCTTTGACCAAAGAGACTGAATTGCCTGCTCCCTGTGTCCTTTTTGTACATTTTAGTGAAGAAAATCTAAAGTTTGCTAACACTCCTAGTAGAACTGAGCAAAATTGTCACACAAGTGTGTGAACATCCAGAACTCCTCAGGCCAGGCTGTTGAAACAACCAGATGATAGAAGAAGAAACAGAAAGATCCCAAGTGAGGCCTTTTGTTGTGGCCAAGAGTTAAATTCAGTCTCATGGTGGAGATAAGAGACTGAATTAATCATTGCTAGTTCTGTAGGTTCCAGGTGCTAGATAACAGGATAAAAGATGCTAGATAACAGGATAAAAGAACAATGATTACTTTCCATTTCTAAAGACAAGAATCTCTGGAATTCTGGAATCTGTTTTTTGCTGTAGGTGAAATATATATGCTTCTGAGTCCGCAGAGAGCAATGCAGATTAAATTTAAGTGGTGTACTAGGTAAACATTCTAGAGAGCTGTTCTTGCAGGATATGGGAGTTATCTGACAGTTTGCTCTCCACCCTCCTCTTTTCCTGAATTTCCAGTTTCTGGGAACTTGATGGATTTTTAGCCAGAGGGAACCTTAGATATTTTAAAATTAAGCTTCTGTTACAGGCGGACTTCATTTGCCAGCATTTGCAACTCACTTAGACAGTGTCAAATACTATCTAACTGTATATGTAGTTTCAATACAGAGTACTTAAGAGCTATCGTGGTGTGGTGGTTTGAGCATTGGATTACAACTGTGGAGACCAGGGTATGCTTCCCTGCTTCACCATGGAAACCTGCTGGGTGACTTTGAGTGTGTCACATACTCTCAGCCCCGGAAAATGCTGTGATAGGTTTGCCATACAACTTGAAGGCAACAACTTAATCCTTTAACAAGCCTTTTACAGTCACTATGAGAGGGTTAAGACTAGTAAAAATGTTAAGTTTTCTATTTTTTATCATGTATATGTTGATTTCCACTTTGAGTAGGTCTTTTTGGCTCCCTCTCAGGTGTCTGTATTACCAAATACTGTCTCTGGTACTTTTGTGTGTGTGTGTGTGTGTGTTTGCATTGGATTGAATTTTTTGGCTCCAAACTTTTGCTGTTCTAACTATTCCAAACTTAATGTTGTCATCTCAGTTTCTCATGTGTTATCTTCCTGTTGTGCAACTGTTATCGAGTGAACTTCTCTTGCCCTGTGTGGCAAGAAAAAGATCACGTTTCCCTCAAACCTAAATTTATCTCCAGATCTAACAGTACAGAAGCTTCTTAAGAGACTTGCAATACAAGTGGCTTGTAGCCTTTCACAGGACAGAAATGGACTCAGGCTTCAAAGGAAACTGCATTGCTGTTGCCAGTGGAAAAGGATATCTTTTTGTATTTCTTTTAGTGTCTTTGTTCTGGGTCCTGTTATGGCCCAAAAGGGATGTGACGTCTTTTTGCATCACCCTCTCAGACCCCCATAAACACCACCTTAAGCAAACGTCTCAAGCAAGGTGCCTATCTGTCACCCTGATACTTCACTTTTCTTCCCTGTGTATTTCACCATCTTTGACTGATGGAGAAGCCAGTGGATTTCAAAAGCTAGCAAAATATAATTTGCTCCTTTTCTTTGATTGGATAAAAGTATCACCAAAAGGTATATTTTGGATTTCGTTGTGTATCACTGGTAGAGACATAGGGCTCATTCACACTGCAATAGCATGACACTATATTCCACTTCAGTTGCATGGCAGCATCCTGAAGAATCCTGGGGTTTGCAGTTTGGGAAAGCACTAGAGTTCTCTGAGAACTGCCAATCCCAGAATTTCATGGGGTGTTGCCATGGCAGTTGAAGTAGTGGTGTGAAGAGGTTCATAAAAGTACCATCCAAGTTTAGATGGGTCAGTACAGTAATGGTAGCTGAGCTCTGTTAAGTTGAGCTCTGTTAAGTTTTTTTGGTGGTGAGGATTCATTTACTGTATATATATTCCTATTTCTCCATCAAAATTAGCATGATATAGCCGTCCATATCTCATGACAGAATTGTGAAATTTACGTTTATGGCATTTAAAGCATGTACTTTTCTAGATGTTGTTTTCAGCTGTTGTTGTGGTTTCTGATGTTTTGGGGCTGAAGCTGCCATCATCCCTAGACAACATAGCCAGTGGTGAGGAATGCTGAGAACTGCATTCCAGCAGCATCTGGTGCATACTTATTTCCTCTTCCTGTACTACCTGGCCATTTCTGCACTAGACTATTATAGTGCTATTATTCCACTTTTAACATCCTAAGGAATCCTGGGATTTGCAGTTTAGGGAGGGGCCTCAAAGGCCCCTCCCTAAACTGAAAACCCCAGAATTCCACAGGATGTTGAAGGTGGAATAATAGTACTATAACAGTCTAGTGTGGAAATGGCCCTGTTTACCAGAGCTGAAATGGAAAGGTTACCCATTTGATTGAGAAGATGAGACAGAGCATATGACCCAGCAGATGTATTCTGAAGACATTGAAAGTTGTGAAAAGTAATGGTGGCTATGGGGGCCTGAACTGCTACGGTTGTCCCTGCCCATGCAACACTTTCTGATAAGTCAGTCCGGATGGCAGCTGCAACAGCTCCTGGATGAAGCCTACCAGGATAATTCATGCCGAAGCCTAATTTGAATTAGATTGTTTCAGTGTACCATTCATCAGACTACTTTTTAGAGACTCTTCAATAATTTCAGCTTGCAGCAAAATACTATTAAACCACTGCCTGGGACCAGCTTCAGGGAATACTTCTTGTCAGTTCTGAGACATCTTTCTTGCTTACCAGGCTGTTTCCAAACACCACTCAAGCTTCTGGTTGTTACCTATAAAGCCCTAAGTAATCATGAAGCTAGGTATCTGGAAGGGTGTCTCTTTCCACAGGTACCTGCCTGGGCATTAAGACAATTGTTGGAGGCACCTCCAGTGTCAAAACTGAGGCAACTGGGAAGTGGTGTCTTCATGGGAAGAGCTTGAGCTGTGGTGCCTAATCATGAAGTGCTTACCTGTGGGACATCCACCTTGCTCTGACTCTTTTGTCTTCTTACCGACTTCTTGTTTCATAGAGACTGTTTTTTTAAAAAAATGTGTTTGTAGTTGTTTGTTGTCAAGTCAGCTTTGACTTAGAGTAATCCTATGAATGAGAAACAGCCAAGAGCCAGAATCATCAATTGTCCTGCTGTAAATATATTACTGAATTGTCCTGCTATAAATATATTTATGTGCTGTTCTGCTTTCAAATCTTGGAGACCTAGCTATATTATTGTGGGTTGTAGCGTATAGTTTGATTGTTGTCCAACTTCAATAGTAGTTGTACTTACAGATGAAGGTTTTAAATACTTAAATGAAACAAATGCATGGGGAGCTGAATTGTGTCTAAAAGTCTGCCAAGCACCAGGATTCTGGGTTGTAATGGTTTTGATGAACCTAATTAATTGTGTCCTTCACAGAGATTTTTATATTATGGAATGGCAGGAAAGAGTTTGTGGTTCATCCTTTCATTCTCACCAACTGTGGTGGTGAGCAATGTGAATACAGGCTGAATACGAATACAATCTGAATTATGGAGTTTTTTAGGAAAGGTTAGAAGAATTGATTGTCTTGGGTCAGATATTTTCATTTTTTCCTGCAATGATTATGCTCCTTGGAATTCTGATGTTCAGCATCTCTGAATATCTAGATTAGATTGTTGCATTGTACTATTTGTGGGGCTAGCTTTTGGAAAGCTTGTTAGAAATTTCCTTTGTCTTTCTTTCTTTCTTTCTTTTCTTTTTTTTTGCTTAGTCAGGAAGGTTGCCTTTGGAGTGGGTGCATTTTGGTCTGGGAGAGCTGAAAGTCTATTGGCAATGGCAATTAACCATGGCTTCTGTGTTGCTCCTTATGTTAAATCATTACTGTCCAAGTTTTACAGCAGATTTCTAGCAGATGAAACCCTGTTGGGTTTTGGCACAAGCACAACTGTTTCTAAGCACCCTTATGTTGTATTTGTTTATTACTCTATCTTTGCCGCTATCAAGGTTTTTGTCATGCTCCGAGCAATCAAACACGCAGGCTGTAAGTTTGAGAGCCATTTCGCAAGGTGGCGGCCTTACCATAAATCTGTCTTGGCAATCAGAAGGGAAGATGTTAATGCCTGGGAAAGGAGAGCTCCATTAGCCCCCCGGCATGTCAAAATGCTAACCAACTTGGGATACAAAGTTCTGGTGCAACCATCCAATCGAAGGTCCATCCATGAAAAAGTAAGTAGCAACGACTTTGTTTTTTCTTGTTGGTTGTAAGAAGAAAAAAAATATACCGTGCAGCTTGTGTTGGACTTGCAGGACAAATGGATCGGAAAGAGGACATGTCAAAGATATAATACACAGAGGGATTTGGCTATGTTGGTGGTTTTTCTGGCAATGATTGTGTGACCTGCCCTTATGTCACAAAGTGGTTAGATTGACCCAGGGAAGGAAATGTTGAAAAAGAAAAGAAAGTGGTGGCAGAGCTTGGAAAAATTACTCTTTTTTGTATAACAACTCCCAGCACTCTTGCAATTGTAGTAAAAAAAAAAACTTTTCTAAGCCCTGGAGAGACAGAAGACATCTGAGAAATCAGTTCAGTCAAGCAGTACTGAAGTTGGAGAAGAGAGTCTATAAAAGGAATGTGCTGAAAGAAATAATAGGAGAGGCTTGTGGATGGCAGGAAAACAGGAAGAGCATAGGTAGGATAGCAGGCAACAGAAGAGATAAGAAACACTGATGTCCATGTACAGAACTCTTCAGCCAAAAACTGAAGTTTCCTATTTCCCCTATTTGGCATGCTCAAATTGTGTTAGCCTGTAAGCCCACCCTCCTCTGCCATTTAGTTTGTGAATTGTGGGAATTGTAATCTGAAACATGGAGGGGCCCAGGTTGGGAAGACATGTTACTTTCTGATTTTTTTAAAAAAAATAGGTATTTTGATTAGCGAATTGACTATGGAATAGATGAAAACACCATCAGATGGATTCATAATTGTTTGGAAAACCATGCTCAAAAAATTGTCATCATTGGCTGGGCCTCAAACTGGAAGGAGGTCTCAAATGGAGTGCTGCAGGGTTCTGTCCTGAAGCTGACGCACTTCAATATTTTTATCAATGAGTTTGATGATGGGCCAAAGGGAATCCTTACCAAATTTGAAGATGGTACAAAATTAGGTGGGGTAGCTAAAACAATGGAAGATAGGAATGGAATTCAAAAGCAACTCAATAAACTAGAAATTCGGGCCGAAATTAATAAAATGCAATTCAATAGAGATAAATACAAAATTCTACATTTAGGGCACAAAACCGAAATGCACAGGTATAAGATGGGGGTTATTTGACTCAGCAGTCCCATGTGTGAAAGAGATCTTGGAGTTACTGTTGATCGCAACTGAACATGAGCCAGCAGTATGATGCTACAGCAATGAAGGTGAATGTTAGCCTGCATTGATAGAAGCATAGTTTCCAAGGTGAGAGAAGTAATTGTCCCTCTATATTCTGTGCTGGTCAGGCCTCACTGGGAGTACTGTGTTTGGTTTTGGGCACCTCATATTAAGAAATATATGACCAAATATATATGAGGTCAGAGAAGGCCAGCGAGGGTGATAACAGATGTAGAGAACAAAACATATGAGGAGAGATTGAAGGAGCTGGACATGTTCAGCTTGGTGAAGATTGAGAGGTGATATGGCCATACTCTTTAAATACTTCAAGAACTGCCACATAGAGAAGGGGGCAGCCTTGTTCTCTGTTGATGTGGTGTCTCAGGCAGACCAGGCAGCCAACTAGCTAACCAGCAGGGCAGAGCTTATAGCAGCGAGAGCAACAGTAGTCCAAACAAAGTTCAAGTCAAGAATGCAAAGTCCCAAAGCAGACAAATCCACAAAGGCAAATCTGAACTGGCATCAGGTAAGCAGAGGTCCAAGAGAGTCAGGATTCAGGAAAACATGGCACAGGGCTTCAACCACTGGGAAGATCAATTGTTGACCCTGAGGAGATAGGCCAGCTTTTGCCTTTTATAGGCTAATGATGTTGCCACAGGTATTCCGTCATGAAAGCCCATTTGTTACTTAAATGAGCTGAATGTCTGAGACCTTCTTTCTGGCGTCGTCTCTCCAACAGCATAGGAGTCTGTGTTGTTTTGTCTTCTGGGCAAACTGATAGGCAAACTTCTGCCTCAGATTCAGAACGCTCTTCCTCACTGTCAGGGTCTCCAAGGCAGAGCATGACAGCTGCCTCAGAGGGTAGAACTAGATTAAATGATTTGAAGTTGCAGAAGGGATGTATTTCAACTGAACATTAGAAGGAACTTCTTGGCAGTTAGAGCAGTTCAGCAATGGAACCAATTGCCTAGAGAGGTGGTGGGGTCTCCTTTGGGTGTCTTCAAACAGAGGCTGATAGCTAACTGCTGGGGATGCTCTAGGTGAAGATCCTGCATTGAGCAGGGTATTGAATCTGATGGCGTATAGGGCCCCATCCAGCTCTTATGATTCTATGAAAACCAGTTATTCTATATTGCTCTGTTGAGGAGGGCAGCGATCCATCTAAAAGTGATATTGGAGAGTGATGGTATATTCTCCCATGCCTTCCTTATTTTGAGGGTATTTGTTTCTGCAGGGCTATGTGGGGGCCACATTTGTGAGACTTATTTCTCTGTTCATTTTGGCTTGAGACAACTGTTTGGCTTCAATGTTTTGTTCGCAGGACTACATCAAAGCCGGTGGCATTATTCAAGAAGATATTTCTGAGGCCTGCTTGATTGTGGGTGTGAAGAGGCCTCCAGATGGCAAACTGATTCCCAACAAGAACTATGCTTTCTTCTCCCACACTATCAAGGCGCAAGAGGCAAACATGCCCTTGTTAGATGAAATCCTGAGCAAGGTAGGCTTGTAGTTACCTGAAACAACTAGCTGTTATTTGTTAGTGCATGACTTCAGCAAGGTGACTACTCAGAAAGTGTGCAAGTGTCTTTCCATGGCCTGTGTGTATGTGTGTGTGTGTGATAGCAGCTTAAAAGCCAAAACTGAGACACATATTAACTGCAGAGTAGGCTATCAGTGTTTGGCCCTTTCAAGCCCTGTCTTTAAAGGCAAGAGATCTTGGCTTAAATTCTGCATACACTCAAGCTGGGAAATATCTTCACTTGAACTCAGTGGTGTTTCTGAATAGGCAGACATGAGATTGCCATCTTAAACTCATACTTGACTTGCATAGCAGAACAAAATAAAACAGAGGCGTGGCACTATCTCTGCAAATGTTGTTGGACTGCAGTTTGCTGACTGTTGGCCTTGTTGTCTGGGGCTGATGGGGTCTGGTGTCCTGCAACATCTGGGGTGTCACAGATTCCCTACCCCTGGACAGAAAGATGTTTCCCTTTTTAGCTGCCCTTATTATTCTGGCTGTTCATTTTTTTCCAAGTATACTGCAGCATGCAAGAATATGTATGATGCGGATTGTATTTTACTGAAGTGCTACCCCACTGTAATTGAGCTGTTCTCGTATGGAATCAGTTACAAAATATTAAAACCTGTACAGATTAAAATAGATACAAAAATATATAAAAGTTATTTTAAAATACAGTTAACCCATTTATAGAATTAAAATGGTTTAAAAATCTATTAATATTCGTAGTTTTTTCTTTTCTGATAGTGTATTAATGTGTAACTTATTTTATGTATTGTTACCGTATTATCTTTGTTTTTTTTCAATTATTCAATAAAAAGTAAAAGAATCTATTAAAATAAAAGATAAAAATTTTTAAGACAGCATATCATTATAAGCCCATAGTAGTCAATTATGAAAAGTCTTTTGGAATAGAAAAGTTTTTATTGCACGATTAAAAGGTTTTCTAAGAATAACTTTTATCTAAGAACTGAACTTATTTTTACTACTATTGTATGCATCTGGTGGGGGATGGCCATGGATTGTTGTGGAACTGATTTTTTAAAAAATCATTCCCTCTAATGGATTTTCATTACTTTCAGAACATTAGATTGCTAGATTATGAAAAAATGGTGGATCACAGAGGAGTGCGAGTTGTAGCCTTTGGAAAATGGGCTGGTGTTGCAGGTATGTGAAGCGAATATTGGTATTGTGTGTTTGTTACTTCTGCAAGAATAATTCAATGTTACTTACCTGTTTTTACTTGCTGATCAAGGGGTTAGAATGAGGTAGAGGAGAAAGGATGCTTTTGCTTTCCTTGGACAAAGATGGCTTGACCACCTCATTTAAATCATTAGATTTCTTTGCACTATGAAATGCCAACATTACATCTTCTCAGATTCAAACACATAAGAAGCTGGGAACTCAGGAAAACTGCCTTTAAACAAAGCCAGTAGACTGGTGGAAGCCTTAGAGTACCTCAGGCTGGGATTCTTGCCATGTTAACACACACACACACACACACACATGTGCGTGTGCGCACACACACACATGCACACACACACAAAATAACAAATTCTGATTAACATTTTTAACATAGGCATAAACTAAAACATTATACTAAAATAATAAGCTGAAAAAGCCCCAGCAACTCACTAAAACACAACACTAACTTACTAATTAACTAACTAACATAGTAAAACACATAAGGACTCTGACACCCTTACTAAACTGCAGAAGCTAGAAAAAAAAAAATAGAAAACAGGGAACTCCTCCCAAGATATTATTCTACTATTACAGATCCACCTAAACAAATTACTAACATCCACATGCACAAATTATTGTGTCATTTGATTTCTTGTTAGTCAGTAAGTCTATAAGCACTTAACGTTTTTTTAAAAAATCTTCAGTTGGTTTATTCTCTCAAACCCATTTTAATTTGGCCATTTTGGATAGTCCAGCAACCTTAACAATCCAATCCTCCATTGCTAGTTTTTAGTCCATCTCCAGGTTTGTGTAAACAATATTCTTGCAGCTGTTAACATATAATGAAGAAGGAGTTTCTATTTACAGTTCAGATCCTTGCCTTTATTGCCCAACAAAACCCTTTCTAGAGACATTACAAAAATCTACCTTTAAATTTTTTTGCAGTAATATATAAATCTTAAACCAGTAATTTTTCACTTTTTTACAAGTCCATCACATATGAAAAAAGGAGCCCTCCTTGTCTTTATCTCCTCAACAATGGTTTGAAACATTCTTAGACATTTTAGTAGCTTGTCTATACACCATTTTATACATTTTTAAAAGATTAGCACACAAAGTAAATTTTGTATGTTTAAATCACATTTTTTCCCATTCCTCCAATTCTACATTGTGCCCAAAATTTTAGGCCCACTTTATTATGTACTCCTCGATAGGCTCATATTCTGTCTCTAATTTCCAAAGATATTTATACATTTTTTAAATTACATGGTCATTATTTTTATACAACTCAAGATAAAATTCATTTTCTCCAAACTCTAGTAAGATTCCTCTTATCAAGGTTAAATATATCTTTAAATTGCATATGAGGAAATCAGCCAAAATCTTTGCCTTCCTTCGGAAGCATATCCATTGTTTTAAACTCCCAATTACCTTGTTCAAAAATATAAAAAACTCAACCATCTCCTGTTTTTAGCTCATTCTTCCCTGAAGAAAGCTTACTGCAGTGAGATGGCAAGTATTATTTTTTTAAAAAAAAAATATGTTTATATTTATTCCATACTCCCAGAACAGCTTTTCTAATACACTGATTTTTAAAATCAGCATGTACCTTGACTTTATCATACGAGAGATAATTGTGCCACCTAAATCTTGCATTCCCAAAGTCTTCAGTCTGTAAGTAATATCTGTTCCTACAACAATACTAAACAGCAGGTCTCGTAATACAAAGTAATATTTGGCAGGATTTTTACCACCTTTTTCTGGGCCTTTTGGCTGGGGATATCAGGAATGGAACATGGAACCAACTACATGCAAGACATAGAGTCAGAGAAACATATTGCTGAATGGGACTTCATGGACTGTCTAGTCCAATGTCCTGCCATGTACGAATACACAACTAAAACACGCTTGTGAGATGGCCATCCAATTTTTGTTTGAAGACCTGCAAAGAAGGAGAATCCATCACTTTCAAAGATAGTCTATTCTACTGTTGAACAGCTCTTGCTATCAAGGTGTACCATATTTTGCTACTGAGCTATATTCTGATTCCGTTGAATAAATCATGAGTTAAGTATCTCTGTGGAGGATTGCAGCTGTGTTCAACTGAAGCATTTCAGTCCCATTATCTCTTTTAGTTCTGTCACCCTGATGATTCTGTTCTAGATTTAATGGTTATGTGTGCTATATTTCTGACACAGGTATGATCAACATTTTACATGGAATGGGGTTACGATTTCTTGCCCTGGGACATCACACTCCTTTTATGGTAAGGCTGTATTCCAAGCAGCCTGCAAAGCATTTGATGGCATGCATTAGTTTAATCTGTTTGACAGATTTTGGCACCAACTTTTTGATTCTTTGCTTTCAGCACCTTGGCATGGCCCATAATTACAGGAACAGCAGCCAGGCTGTGCAAGCAGTTCGGGATGCAGGCTATGAAATTTCTCTGGGCTTGATGCCCAAATCTATTGGACCAATAACATTTGTGTTTACAGGTACCGGTAACGTCTCTAAGGTAAGGTGTTCTTTAAGTGTGTAGCTTTTTTGAATTTTCACACTGAAACCAGGAAAAAACCCTGTCATGATTGTACATAGACTGGCATATATTTTCCAGTGAGTCAAAAGGCCCATTGTCACTACAAACTACATGTTTCTTTTATGTAGAAATAATGAAATTGACAAGCATAATTCCATTAGAAATGTCCATCTGTCTTATGCCCTACATTGAGTCATGGTCCGTTTAGTTCCAATTTGCCTAAATCAGCCTTCCACAACATGGTATCTTCTAGAGGTTTTGGACTACAACAAGCATCATCCCAGCTATCACTGCCACAACTCAGAGCTGATGGGGCTTAGAGGCTAAACATCTGGAGGGCACTATTTTGTGGAACACTGCACTATACTCACTAGTATCATTTCTCTCATTGGTAGAGAAGGGGTCTTTCCTAAACTGCCCTGATGATGCTAGGAATAAACTAGGGACTTTTTGCATTCAAAGGATGTATTCAAAAGATGCAATGTATTTGAGGTTTGTGAAGTAGGGGCAGGAGATTGCTACCTACCTGTAATTCAGTCTTTCTTCCCAGTACCACTGGCTGTGTATACTGCTGCTACTGTTAGGTGCCATCCACTGGTAAGCACCCTGCCAGCTTTCTACTAGGTAAGTTGAGATGAGGAATCCTGATGACAAGCTAATTAGTGGGAATTATTAGATATTATAGGAAAATTGGATGGAGTGCTATCTGGCTATGTAGAGTCAAAAAGTATATCTTTGTCCACCACACTTGCTCTCAGTAATGTCTATAGGGCCCTGTAGGAGAAATATTCTTTCTGTGACCACCTAATGCTTTGTATTATTTGGTGAGTCTAACCCAACTCCTGATTGTGTCTTGACCTACAGGGCGCCCAGGAAATGTTTAATGCACTGCCTTGTGAGTTTGTGGAGCCCCATGAGCTGAAGGAGGTCTCTAGAACTGGAGGTACTGCTGAGGAAGTACTCTGGTGCTGTCTATTAGAAGGTATGCAGTGTCAAGTATTGATCTCTCATATGCTCTTCTCACCCTCAGACCTCAGGAAAGTGTATGGGACGGTGCTGAGTCGACACCACCATCTTGTAAGGAAGAGTGATGGTGTGTATGATCCTGTGGAATATGACAAACATCCAGAACTCTACACATCTCGATTCAACACTGATGTGAGTAGGACATCTAGGTTCTCCAGTTTAAGAGCATTTTGTACTCTGAAGTGTTCTGGTACAGTAGTGATCTGCAGTTAACCACACCTTAGTTGCCTGAAAGGCCCGGTTAATTTAGTAATTTCCTATCAGTGCACCTTGGGGGAATAATGCTTTTTTAACCAACAGCAACAAAAAACAAAACAAACTTTAAGTTGATGAACATCCTAGTCAGTGTTTCTCAGTCTTTATCTTATCAGATGTTTTGGACATCAGCTTCCAGAATCATCAAGTATTGGTTGTATGTACTGGGGTTTCTGGGAGATTATGCCTAAATCATGTGGTGGACCAAATACTGAAAGCACATATGGGCACCTGGCAGGTTGCATGTGGCTGCAGCGGTGGCTGTGCAGGTCCCCATGCAATCACTGCCAAAATCCATCCCCCACATTGCAACTAAATTTCTTACCCAGACCTGTGAGTCCTGGCACTGTGAGGGGAGCATTCAATGTGATGCCCCCCCCCAGGAGATACCAGCATCCCTAGCTAGCTCACATGTGCCAGGCCATGTCATGTGATGAGGAGCAGGGTTATTTAAGCCTGGCTTCCCTCACATACATGTGGCAACCTTCACTAAGCAACGTGACCCAGCCACTCACTCTTGGTACAATGTGTGAATCCAGGTTGCTTTGGAGCTGGGTAGGAATTTTGTCCCCCTCATTATCAGGGTTTGTTTTTTTTTTTGCCTACCCCATATTATAAACAATGGGATAAGGAATTGTCTTCAGATAGTGTCAGCAAATTACAGCTCATTTGGCCAGTGGTGGGGAGAGGACAAGGCTCAGTGTACATGTTGGCACCAATTTGTGGGGTACGGTATGATTCCCAACCGTTGTCTTTAAGGTTGTGAGATTCAGGAGGAGGGGAAAGAGGCTGACCTTGAGGATAGGCTGGGTTTGGGGCTTCTCACCTGCGAAGTCCTGGGACTTCAGTGGGAACCTAAACAGTTTGCCTTCCAACTAAGGGAAGCTACGCAGCAACCCAAGAAATTTGGGTTGCCCCACAGGCCCAAGTGTGTCATCCAAGGGGGCTGAGAAGGTAGTTGAGGGAGCAGTGCCTGGCCTCAACTGGACCCGCAGAGTTGCCTTTCTCCCCTTTGCCACAACGTTCTATAAGTAGTTTGGTCAAATAAAGTGGCCCTTTTATCCCAATGCAATGTGTGTCATCTCATTATTCTGGTGGTGGGGCATCAAAATGCTTCTACAAACCTGATGCTGAGCTATTCTATGTGCAGTGATAATCTTGTGGGAAGTGACACATAGCAATGACCTTCTCTGCACATGGTCCCGTATAAATCATTTCTCCTGTGTTGTGCTGAAGTTGTGTTTTGTGTGTGAGAGAGAAATGGGCACAGGGGAGAAGCAGAGAGAAAGAGAGAATGAATGAATGAGAGGGACACCAAATCTGGCCACAGATTTGATCCTCAGTCTATTGTAGCAATCGGCATTTGCAGGGAGCAGAGGAAAATTTCCATCCCTGAGCTAGATGTTTTCAAGTCCAATGATAAGATGTGTATGAGAACTCTGTCAGTAGCAAATACGATGGCCACATTCCACATTTCCATTGCTTTTTGAATCACAAAGCCAAGATTGGATCGAATGACGTATCATGGATGATATATGTGTATTTTCAGATTGCACCCTATACAACCTGCTTAGTCAATGGGATCTACTGGGAGCAGAATACTCCCCGGTTGCTGAGTCGACAGGATGCCCAGAGGCTTCTGACTCCGCTCCGACCTTCTGCTGCTGCTACTGAGGGCTGCCCTGAGCTGCCACATAAGTAAGAAACTTTTGATTTGTTGAGAAAGAGCATCTGCAGCACAATAATACTTCAGTAGAGGAATGAACTCACAGTAGATCACTGCAACTACTCCTCCCTGCTACCCATCAGATCTTGCCTGCTGCTGCTGCTGTACTTGGGAGCCTGGTGGGCATAGCTGACACCTCCCTCTTCAGTTAACCAGGTTTCAGTTATACATGCAAGATCAGGTTCCTTATCGAGGATCAAGCGCTGGATCATACAGCTCTTCCCAGTCACTGATCTGGTGTTAAGGAGCAGTACTTTGTGGTCTGATGAGGCTCTATTATAGTAACCAGGGATCTGCTGGTTGGATGGTGAACCAGAAAAAGGAACAGTTATGAAATGTCTCTCCTTGTTTCTCCCCCATTGGCTTGTTCTGACTCCACCGCTATCCCTTCTCCTGCCCATTATGACTGAAATGGCAGCAACCTTTGTATTTTCTGAATGCATATTTGGCTGACCAGAAATGCAGAACAAAAGCTCCCAGTACTTAGCCAAAAGTGGTCTTCTGCGATTCTTCTCAATAGGTTCTCCATTTTCTTGTTTAGCGAGCAAGCCTGCTATTCTGGCAAAAGCTTCCCAAAGCCAATGCGTAGTTGCTTGTCTTACTCCACTGTCCATTCCATCTAGATTCAGTAGGCAAAGCAGGACTGTTGCACCCCAGGCTATGGCCTAGGCTAACAGCCATGGGGCAAGAGTCCATATGCTCAAACAAGATGCATGCTTTAACAATATCTTGGGGGGTGGGGTCAGGGGGGAGGAGCCAAACACAGTGAGGAACTCAGGTGTCCTCAGTTTCAGCTTCTCTCCAGGGCAAGCAAGCTTCCCCATTTCTGGCAATATGTATACAGTTGCACTGGTAGCCCTTTCTGTTGTAGACTGCTGTAGTTTGTCGGTTCCTCTATAGCAGTGAAAGGTGGAGTGCAGACTGTAGGGTACATGCAGCCCCCAGGGCAGTACTTGTGACCCCAGGGCCCACCAGGGGTCAATATTTTTTTTTTGTCAAAACCATTTTTTTTAATTGAAGTCCACATTTTAAATTCCCCTCATGCCGCTTTAGGCCTAGGAAAGGCCTTTTTTTGAGACTGGAAGTAAGCGGGGAATGATTTCCAGTCACTTCCTTTTCTTTTTCTTTTTTAAAAAAACCCTCTTCTTGGCCTAAATTGACCCAGGGGGCTTAAAAGCATAGTGAAAATGTATCCCATACTTCCTAGAGGACATTGGGGAGGCATATGGGGGCAAAAGTATGGGCTTTTTTTTTTGATGGGGTAATGGTGTGCATGTTACCCTTCCAGTCTTCTAGGAGTCTGATGTGCTCCCCCCAGCTTCCCGCGTGGTCCATCCCTGCTCTACAGGGATGCTAAATGATATGAATAACTAACTGATTTGCAAAAGTAGTGCTTTACCAGTTTTTTTCTCTATTTTTGCTGTTCTCACAGGCTCAGTAAGAGATTTTGGAGACAGCTTGTGTTTACTTTGCCTGTTGTGAACATGCTATAGTAAGGTCAGCTAGAGTATAATCCCACTCCTTCCTAGCTTAAGCTATATTGCATTGCTTAATGCTGCAACCTAACACCAGAATCTATGCTTCTCCAGCCCTCCTTCACCATCCTCCCTGTGCTGATGGTGCTAAAGTTTCCAGCTAGACAAAGGACAAGGAAGACAAGGGGGCGGGGCTGGAGAGGCCTGAAAAGGCTTTGTAAAAGGTAACCTCTTTGTGACAGGCTTTGTTACCCAAGGTATGTCTATGCTGCACTTTCCTTATGGCTGTGCTCAATTTCTCCATTCAGATCCATTTGAAATCCAGTTCAAACAATGGATTTTGTCATTCTAAGTAAACTTTTTTCTGCCAGTACATGACTGTGCCAGTCTGCTAGTTTGCTTCGCACAGTTTTTAAATATAATTTTTATTGGCGATTTTTTTCCCAAATACACTAAAAATTACAAATACAAAAAGAAAGAAAAGGAAAGGAAAAAGAGAAGGATAAAAAGAGAAAGATTAAATATGGAGAAATACAGAAAAATATGTAGAAAAGCAAGAAAAAATGAAATATGACTTCCAGTGTTCTTCTCAACCGTTCTACAGTGCGTCCACTGTATACATGGGGGATCTGTTCCAGGAATCCCTGGGTAAAACAAAAATGCATAGCGTCACATATGTGTGGATGCAGAAGCACAGGCACCTGCCTGCTGCCTCCATTGACTATAACCGCATGCAGTACTTCACACAACCTCGCATTCGTGCGTGCAGAGGTCATGTGAAAGGAGTTATACCTTCAAGGTTTTATAAATTAAAAATAGTTCCTTGGTTATCTTGGTTTTAAGATTATGTTTTAAAAATCATCTCTTCCAGACTTGTTGCAGTATGTGACATCTCAGCTGACACTGGAGGATCTATAGAATTTATGAGAGAATGTACGACCATTGACAGTCCCTTCTGCATGTATGATGCTGACCAGCACATCATTCATGACAGGTGAGAGGGTCTTTCTCAATTATGCTTGGTTTCCTTTTGGTTGAAAAGCTCAGTGAAAAAGAAGCCACTAGAATTACTTCAGATGGCTTTATGTTATACTGGTGGATAAAATCAGGACACCTACAGAGTTAGACCCTAGGGAAGTTATTCTGAAGGAAGATCATAGAAGTAAAATTTCTTGTCTTTTCCACTGCTGTGCAACCACCTATATGCAGTTACTCCACACAAGCTTTCTTGAAAAGTCTGCAACCAACCTGAACAAGGTGCTGTGAGAGGAGAGGTTGTCCTCCATTATGAGGACAATTTTAGAGTGAACCTCACCTTCAACTGTTTAGGAGAACTCCTCCAGAATGGTATCTCTGGGGCACAGGTGGTTGTGCAGGGGCAAGAAATGTTCTTAAATTAACATCTTGATGGC
Organism: Cyclura pinguis; assembly: GCA_030412105.1. Taxonomy (NCBI): domain Eukaryota; kingdom Metazoa; phylum Chordata; class Lepidosauria; order Squamata; family Iguanidae; genus Cyclura; species Cyclura pinguis. The sequence continues at coordinate 77,823,119 of CM059603.1, read as the reverse complement.
TAAATAGAAGGTTTGCATGCATGTGTAATTTTCTTCTTCTGCAAATTGTTACGATCACAACTGCCCTGTGAAACAGGTTGAGCAAAGAGAGAGGAGGGTATAGAAAGTATTTGTGACCTGGAATGAAACTTCTTTCTCTTCTAGCGTGGAAGGATCTGGGATTTTGATGTGTTCTATTGACAATCTGCCAGCTCAGCTTCCAATAGAATCAACAGAGTGTTTTGGAGACATGCTTTTTCCTTACATTGAAGAAATGGTAAGGGTGTAGCACATATTTGGGATGTGGAAACATTTGTGCATTGTGCTTCTCTGGTCTCTTTCATACATAGGAAATCTGCTGTAAAACATAACTAAATCTGACAAAGTTTATATTTGGAGCATATTTTTCTAGATTGATCTGCAGTATCATTAGGGTGAAGTAAATCATATAGTCTGTACACAAAGGAAGCTCTTTTGTTTGCAATTCCTCCTCTTTCCCTACTTACCCCCTGTGCCTCAGCCTAGGAGTTTCAAAAGTTCATCCTCCTTCCCCTCCTCCTCCTCCTCCTCCTCTTCCTCCTCCTCTACACTATTTCCGCACTAGCCTGTTATAGCAAATGATTCCACTTTCAACATCCTCTGGAATCCCGAAACTGCAAACCCCAGGATTCCAGAGGATGTTGAAAGTTGAATCGTCGCGCTATAACAGGCTAGTGCGGAAAAGTAGCTAGTAACTGCAGATGACATGGGAACTTCCACAACTGTTTCTGCTGGAGGAGTTCTAGCATAATGCACTTTCCCCTTGCTCCAAAGAGTGTTGATTCATTTACAGTTTGTGTGCCTTTGAGGAAGGGCAACATAGAGTCTGCATGTGGCTCCCACAGACCTTGTTTGTGGCATCCCAAGTTCACTCTGCTTGACTGCAGCAGAATAGGTTGTCAAGGTGGTGGCTGTTGACACTGTCAATACTACTAATATTTTGATGTCTTCTGTTTCTTTTCCTTCAAGGAAACATTCCATCCTCGGGTCTCACAAGGTTGTATAGTTAGGAAAGATGCTGTAGCACTTTCCTGTACCGTAAAGAAAACCACTTGCATGAGTTTGGGTGGCAGCTGCAGTGGCAGTAGAAAATTTAATAGTGGAGTGACCCCAGTGAGTTCTGCAGGGGCAAAGTTGCCTCAACAACCTTGGGAGTTGCCCATTCCTGTTTTATGACATTCACTTCACTCTGGTCATCAGGCCAGTTGTCCGGGCTATTGGAAACACATGCCTACTCCATTGCATGAGTCGGGTGGGAGCGGATAGTAGACTGACTGTTGGTGATACTATGCCATAGACAGATTTGCTTGGCTGTGTGGCAGGTTGGAATTGCTCAGTAGCCATCTTGATATTCTTGGGACAGGAATGAGGCTGTGCAGTTTGATCTCAACTTCTCTGTCCCCATGGATTGGTAGTGTCCCCTCATCCCCTGGTCTTTGGCAACTGCAACAGAATTCAGGAGTCTTCTTTTGAGGCAAACATTTTTAATGTTTCTCTCAACAGAAAACACTTTTGCAGCTGAAATGGAACCCCAGAAAATCTCATGCAGCTCTAGTTCTAAGTACAATATTTTGTAAAGTTGGGATGGGTAAAGTGTGGGCCATGGATTCCCTGGATCTCATTTTTGTGGCCCTGAACCCTCCTGTCAACATCCCATTTTTTTTCAAAAAAAGTCTCATGATTTGCATTCAAAAACCACACCAAAAAATGAGTGAAGGCGCTATCCCACAATCCACAGAACTTTCCATCAACTTTGTTTCACTTCTGGTCACCAGTATAGCTGATATTGCATTGAAAAATGAGGTTATTTTAGGACCAGACCCATCTGCTTTCAGATTAATGGATTGATGGAACAATAATAGTTCAGTAGACCAGAGTACTGTTGACTGAACTCTAAAATTGGAAGCAGGATTGGCAACTTTTTAACTGGCCCCAGCACCTGCATCTTTAATATCAAGGTGATAGTCAGGCAATAATAGGTGCTAAGATTATTTACTTGCTTGGAAAAGCTTCACCTGCTGACTTCTGCATGTCAAACTGTTTTGAAAGAGCAAGCCATTGTCAATGGGTCCTCCGCTCCCCTATGCTTTTGTTGATTTTGACTGAACCCTGAAGCCATTCAGACTATGTAGTAATGTGTTAATGGCACTGGATAAGATATAAAGAGTTGCAAGAACATATTAATGGTTCCTATGTGGGCATTGTGGTGCAGACATGAAACTGAATATGCCAAAGTCAAGTTCATTTGTGAGCGAATGTATGGCCCGCCATATGTCTTTGTGAGACATTGCCAAACCATAGCGTCCTACAGAGCCCTTAGGGAAAAAAAATCTGGAACTTTGCGTCAACATTGATGTAGGCTTACTTTTAATACAACGATATGTAATGATTGTAATACTTTATACCAATAACATGGTGTGACCATGCAAGTCCTTATCTGGTGTTTGGGTTGAACGCTGGGCTGGATGAGGGCCAATGAACTGAGCTAAACCTTGGTAATAATCAGATGTTGTGTGTGATTGGTTCTTGTAGGTGGGAGACTGGTGTGTTGTTTTAGATGTGTCATGCTTTTCTTGAGAGCAAAGGTTTATAATTTGAGGATACTTTTAAATTCTTGATTAATCGATGGATTGTGTTTATCTGTCACCTCTTGACCCACCAGGGCAATAGACAATAAGTAAAATCACCTTAAAACATTTAAATATATAATGAAAAAGCAATTAAAATATCCCAGATTTGTCTTTAAAAATAGCTCTAAAATCAGGCGAACTGTTTAAAAAACAGGCAGAGCAGACACTGTTAAATTTAAGATAGGCCAAGCAAAATAGCACAGTCTTTACTACTTGTCAGAAACTCATAAGGGATAGAGTGAGCCTGGTCTCACTTGAGTAAGCTGTGGGCCTTTTCACACGGCATTTTCCATGCGAAAGGGCACCTGGAGCGTCGCGCGATTGTGAGGAGCGATCTGCACGACGCACTTACAATTGCGTGATGCTCCAGGGGCCGGCAGGTGCCGATTGCGCACCTTTTCATTTTTGGCTAGAAGCCTAAAATGGTGTGTGATCATGCATTGTTCCCAGGCCCCGTGCGCGCTTACCTGGCGTGCGGAGCCTCCAGAGCCGCACCGATCGCGCTTCCTGCCCCAGAGCAGCCTGGGAAATGAGCAGGCAGCTCGTGCGGAGCCGAAGGATCCAGGATGCAAGAGCCTCTCGCTGGAGGCTGCTCGCACGATCCCCACACCCCGGCACCGGAAGAAGGCAAGGTGTGGAAAGGGCCTTGTTAGCCATAGTTGGGGTGCTGCTACAGAGAAAGCCCTGTTACTTGTAACCACTACCCTAGCTGCTTGAGCTGTAGGACATGTAAGGATACCCTGCTGATGATCTTAGATTTCTGACATGCTTGTATGGGAAGAGGAGAAGGAGGAGGAGGCCTTTCAGATATCCTTGGCCATTTCCACACTAGGCTGTTACAGTGCTATGATTCCACTTTCAACATCCTATGGAATCCTGGGGTTTGCAGTTTCAGGAGGGGCCGGCTGGCACCTCCCGAAACTACAAACCCCAGGATTCCATAGGATGTTGAAAGTGGAATCATAGTGCTGTAACAGTCTAGTGTGGAAATGGCCTTGTTTCTGGAGGGCCAAATGATCTTAGTCACGTGAGGGATCTTTCTCCAGCTTTCTTCTAGTATGCCAGCTATGGCCACAGTGGTGTAGATCTGCTGATAATCTCAGCCTTGGATTACTGCAGTGTTTTCTGTGGAGCTCTCCTTGAGGCTGATTTGCTTACTGCAGTTAATGCAGAATGTGGCCGACCTGCATTATTCTGAAGGCTCTACCATGGCTGCCTAGTTCCTACTGGAACAGGTTCAGAGTTTACATACTAGTGAATAAAGCTCCCAGTAACTCAGAACCCAAATCCCTGAGCAGCTCCCCTTTCCTCCATTAACCCATTGAGGTTTTCTGAGAAGGTACCCTCCTCCATGTGGGTATGAGACCAACTTGGACTAGGCCAGGTTTGGGTTTTGAGTATTTTGGCTCCTGTCCTATGAACTGAGCTTGAACATATGCCTATACTTTTTTGATTTTGGTCTTCATTGATCTTTTTTCATATATATATATCTTGAAAGCAATTATTGACTAATGGATGCTATTCACTGTCTTATTATCCTTGCTTTTATTGTAGCTTTTTGTGTTAACAAGCTTGTGTTAACCTGTTGCACAGCACTCTGAAATCTCTGTTGTCCCACAGACCTGTCATTCGTTCACTGGCAACTTGATTATTTACGCCCCAAACTCTGCAGCTGGATCTTGTAAGCTGCTCACTTGGCCATCTGAGAACAAATGATAGGGCTACAGTGATGGGAGAATGTTAGCCTGGAGGCCAAATTGACCCTTGCCAAAGGCCTCATGCTAGCAGTTGATAGGCAGACTGCTCATAGCTAGCAGGCAACCCTAAATTGCATATCTACCCGCATCTCTGTATGCACACCAGGAGATTAATTTGGAGAAATAATTCTTTCCCATTTCTTCTCCTGTTTTTTGGGAAAGTAATGCTTCACAAATATTTATTTCAGTGATATAAATATTGCTTATTGTATTACTGGCTGTGTTACTTACTACTTTCTATGTTTCTTTTTTTGTTACTTTTTAATAAAAAGACACTCTTAAGGCAATAGTATAAAACTGCTTCTAAAAATACCCATTAAATCTAACTTTAGCATGTAACTGGAAACTGTTAGTAGACAGTTTGATCTTTCATGTTATGTTGTTTTCAAATGTAACTTCATTACTCCCAAGGTATCTTACTTATAATTGATTACTTCCAAGTTTTGGCAAGTATGCACTCACCACGCACACTTGTAAACACACAATTCATACATATGCACTCCCTCTTTCATGCGTTCTGTTCACTTACAAACATACAAGTTCTGTAATATGTGCTTCTCATAAATCTCTGCTTTCTAAATGGTGGCAGTTAATCATACTAAAAAGAAAGAAGAAAGGGGAGGAGGGGTGAATCTAGGATGAAGTATTTAATTGAACATTAATGCTGAGGGGAATTTCATATATGTAAGGTGACCTGACCAGCAACGCATTCTGCATTTTAATCTGAGTTTGTCTCATGACCGTTCCCTTGTTTTTAATGAAAATATAGCTTTCCAAGGGTCTTTTTTAAGTCTCTGAAAGATTATTAGCTATGTGAAGGCATGCATCTGAAAGCGAGTGCTCTAACTGGAAAACCTTGATCTCCACAGTTGCTTTCTGATGCCTCTGAACCCCTTGAAAGCCAGAACTACTCACCTGTAGTTAGAGATGTAAGTCTTGCAAACCAGTTGCCTTGCTTTTTTTCTAAATTCTGGCATGCCGGGGTCAGGAAAGTAATGATGTGTTTTGTGTATTTTTATAGGCAGTGATTGCATCCAATGGTTCATTGACTGATAAATATAAATACATCCAGAAACTGAGGGAAAGCAGGTAATGAAGAGATTTTTGCACCACTGCCTACAAAAAGTATATCTCGTTCAAGTTTTAAATTGTTGTGTCTGCGTGTTTTTTACTGTTGATGAATTTTTACTTACCTTGCTTTATGAAGTGGTGTGTGATACTATCGTAGGCAGTATAAGTTAAATTAGTCAACCAAGAAAGTGTGGATATTGACAGTATTCTTCAGTATAGTATGGCTGTAGAAAATAAACATGAAGTCATATCATCCCTTTGGGTTCATTTGATTCAAAGAGACATCACCCTGTCCCAGTGTGGTAGAGCTATGATTGATGTGACATCTTACAAAGCCATCTGTTGTACAAGAAATTTTAGCTGGTTGTACTCCAGAGTCTACTGTGTCGCTTCTCAGCTTTGCTGCTGGTTGAAAAAAAAATGAACATAAGCCGTCCCAGAATTCATTTTAAAAAATGAAATGAAAGATGTGTCAAGGCTCTAAATACCTAGAAGAAAGCACAAGTTCTTTAGGGATCTGGTCCCTCCTTCTGCAGGTGACAGCAACAGCATGTATGATAAAACAAGTGCTCTCTTTTCTTGTGCTTAGAGTACCCTTTTTATCAAGACTAGCTGGTGTTCTGAAGTTGCAAGTTTTGCTTAAGAGCCCTGAGAATTCCTTAAGTTTAATCTCTCTTTTAAAATGGCTTCAGAGTGACTGAAAGAGTGTTTAGCAAATGTTTCTGACAGAGGCCCTTTCTGCAACGCACCTTTTCGCGGAGCTGGGCTGCGGGGATCACGCGAGCAGCCTCTAGCGAGACGCTCTCGTGTCCCGGTTCCTTCAGCTCTGCAGCTGCCACCTGCTCGTGTGAGAGCCCCGCCTCTTCCTTCTGCAGTGCAGCCTGGGACTTTCCCAGGCTGCGCTGGGGCAGGAAGCGCGAGCACTGTGGCTCCGGGACTCAGCATGCACGGCAGGTGTGCACGGGGCCCCAGAGTGATGCGCGATCGCACACCATTTTTGGCTCACGGCCAAAAATGAAGAAGTGTGTGGTCGGCACCTGCCAGCCCCTGGAGCATCACACGATTGTGAGTGCATTGTGTGGACCGCTCATCACATTCGCATGATGTTCGAGGGGCCCTTTCACATGGCAAATGCTGTGCGAAAAGGGCCAGAGTAATCCTAGTAACTTTGCAACTTCTTTGGCAGTAATTAAAGTAGGGTTAATGAACTGTGGACTTTTAGATTTTTTGGCCTACAACTCCCATGAGCCGTAGAAGGGAAAGCTGTTACTAAGCCCTTGTGGGAGTTGTAGTTCAAAACCTCTGGATGGCCATAGTTGGCAAGGCCTGGTTCAAGGGCTTTTATTCCTAATGACACTGAGATGGTCCATGTCAGAGGTGTAAGGTAAAATTTGACAATCTACTGGCAGTTTATTATTCACTGAGATGATTGCATTGTAATGTCTTTTTTAAAAAATAAAGCTAATACAGGTTGAGTATTCCTTTTCCAGAAATCCCCAAAATCTCTAAAAACTGGAACTTTTTTGCTGCCAGCCACCCACTTCTGTCTTTGAGGTAGTAGCTGTGGCACTCCTGATAATTCATTTCTCAGATTCTCACACTTTCTCCAGCCTCATGTCTCATACGCAACACAAGTGGCAAACAGGCAAAATATGAGGCTGGAGAGAGATGCGAAGATATGTGAAATGGCTGGAATCCAGTGCTTGGTGCAAAGCAGCTGTGATTCTCCTGCTTGTTCATTTGTGAGCTCTGTGAAGATCTCTTGTACATGAATATTCCAAAATCCAAAAACTTCAAAATGTGGAACACTTTTAGTCCCAAGCATTTTGGATTACTCAACCTCTGTTTAATTTTTGTTTTTGTTGTCACATATTTATTTTTATGAGGTTGTAATAAAACAAAGAAGATAAATACCTTTAGCAGCAAAGGAAAAGCACACATGAAGCACTGTAAATATGTAACCATTGTGGATTACTAGTAGTGATTTTTATAAGTTTCATTGTAAACATAAGAATGCAGAGCAGCCATCAAAGATGTGTGGAGGAGGTGTTCTGTTTTTGGTCATACTACAATAGACCAATTGTAATCACCAATCAACTCAAAAGTTACTAAATCTGGAGCCAGCCCAGTACATGATGTACTGTTAGATTGGTCTCTTTCCCCTTTCAACTTAATAGTGAATGTAGATCTGGAGCCTGACATTTGGAGAAGAACAGAGTAAAAACTCACCATACTGACCTAAACTTGAAAGCTTCTCTGAGAGCCTATCATAATCTGAAACCTGTTTCATTGGTGTGTTTTCTTTACTTAAGTTTTTTCTCTCTTCCAGGGAATACACCCAATCACTAACTATGGATAAGAAAAAGAAGGTTTTGATCCTTGGATCAGGATATGTCTCTGGGCCCGTGATAGAATACCTCACAAGAGACCCTAACACTGAAATAACAGCAGGTTTGTAAGTAGGACTGTAACCCTAACATTGCAAAGTAAAAGAAATAACAAAGTCATGTTTCTTATATGTTAAGATCCTCTGTATAGCACACCCTTGAGGAGAGGTGGCAGTGTTTCTTACACTTTATTGTATGTACAATTTGTTATTGTATGTAAGAGCCATTGGGTAGGGTGTGATCCATCACAGGAGCTTTCATTCACCCGGGGAGTATTCTCCTGACTGAGGGGAGCCTTCAGTGAAAGGAACTGTCCTGGGTGTGAGAATTCATGAAGTGGGTATATCCCATCTAGGACTGGCATTGGGAGTTTTCTGCCTCCTCACATTCCATTTAAAAACCAGCTGAACTGGCAGCTGGATCTTTCTTCAACACTGGTGATAGGACAACATCCACCATTACACCCAAAGGCAAAAGACAGTATGGAGTAGGCTGCCTGCCACTCTGCTGTCTTCAATACTTTCCTGTTGTCTCCTAGCATTTGCTGCCTGAGGCAATTGCCTCTTTTTTCTGATGGTATAGTCAGCTCTGATCTCTAACCTTGGATTTTTGGAACCATGTTCTTGGAAGATTATAAAAAAGTAGAAAACCAAGCATATGGCCTTAAGAGACTTGACCATGGATTCAGTTTCATCTTTTGTGTATCGTGAATCTGGAATATAGAAATATTTTAGCCACTTCCTTGAGATGGAAGTAATTAGTATTTGGGGAGCAGAAATTAACTACATATTATATAATATAATGATATGCTTCTAAACCTCGTCCTTTCAAGAACAAATGAACTTCCCCACTTTTTTTTTTGTATTAAAACACTTTCAGAAATACATATAAGGAATCTTGAGAATAAGCTGGTGGGTTATCTCTGTGAGGTATTTGTTTGATTTCTGAGCTTTCTCAACACTGTTCTTTAAAGCTCTTCAGTTCTCTCTCAATTACAGGTACTAGAAATGTAGAACTGGTTTTAAAAGAGACGTTTTGATCCTCATGCCATTAGCCTGCTATCCACACCAAAGTGTACCCGAGACTACACTAAGGCCCTTTCCACACCTTACCGTCTACCAGTGCTGGGGTGTGGGGATGACATGAGCAGCCTCCGGCGAGAGGCTCTCGCGTCCGGGGTCCTTCGGCTCCACACGAGCTACCTGCTTGCGCGAGAGCCCCGCCTCTTCCTTCTGCAGCACAGCCTGGGAGTTTCCCAGGCTGCACTGGGGCAGGAAGCGTGACTGGCGTGGCTCTGGAGGCTCTGCACAGCAGGTAAGTGTGCGTGGGGCCCAGGAGCAATGCATGATCGTGCACCGTTTTCAGCTTCTAGCCAAAAATGAAAAGGTGTGCGATTGGCGCCTGCCGGTCCCTGGAGCATCACGCAATTGTGAGTGTGTCATGTGGATCACTCCTCACAATCGTGCGATGCTCCAGGCCCTCTTTCACATGGAAAACGCCATGCGAAAAGGGCCCAAGTCATTTATCTACTGCATTGCCCTTGTCTGTATTCTGTCTGATGCAGGCTGTAGGGATTGTTGTCTTGAATAGTTTAGAATTTCTAACACCTGGCCATCTTTTCAGTCTTTCATTTGTTGATCTTCTTGATTTTCTTTCCCCCCCTAACAGTTTCTCCGTTGAACCTTTATCCTAGAACAGGTACTGCTTTGCCTGCATGGATTAGCTTAGTTTTAGCCAGGTCTTGTTGGGAATACATTATCCTTCTTGCACTCTTGTAACTTTCTTTTTGCAGTGGAACATTCACATTTTGTTCACTGGGTTTTTTTACACATAGCATTTCTCCAAGTGGGGATGATACTACATCCTTTTTATGCTTACTGCCTCTCATGATTCCTTTGGGAGACTCCTTTTCCCTCTATCATGAAAATTTATCTTGATTTAATGGCTGTCATGTCACAATAAGCCATAGTTTATTGTGATGGGACTGACCCTAGCGATCCCATGTGTGTGTGTGCTTCTTCATCGCTACTGCCGCAGTCATGAGGAGGCTTTGACATCCAATTTAGATTAACCACAGTTTAGTATTGTGTGGTTGCTACCTAACTAGTCAAGTGTAGTTTGTTGAAACAGACTTTTTAAATTATGGTTTGAGACTTGTTGGTTTTCAACCACTATTTATTTATTTATTGAATTTATATCCAACCTGTCTCCCAGGATGGGATTCATGGCAGCTTGAATTATGTGTAGTTAAGATAACCACAGCGTGTTGGGGTTGGAAGACATAGGAAGCTGTGACTAATCTAAAACAAGTGAGAATGTCCAAATGCCTCTGTGCTAGGGAAGTTGAGCACAGAAACCTGGGTCACCTGGGCTTGTTTGTAATTCTAAACTATATGCATTTGAGCCAGCTGGATGTGTCCTTTTCCTTATTGATCAGAATCTCACCTGTATAGCTATTGTTAAACTGAGAATATTTGAAAGAAACTTATTTAATGTTTGTTCTTTTTAACAAAGAAGAAGAAAAGCATTTCACTGTGTAATTCTCTATTATTCTGTTCTAAGAGTTTCAGCTTGCTCATATAATAAAGTTTTGCGGTTTTGGTTTTGCTGTTATGGCTAAATGTCAAATATAGTCTGCCTTAAGTCTAGAGCTATTTGTGTGGAGCAAGAAATATATAGATATGTATAAAAAATAGATCTACTTTTAAGCAAAGGGAGGTTTTTTTGGCTAGGGTAGGGGAAATATTTACCATAGAGAAAAGTTAATTAGGCTGTTCCCTCTGTCACCTTTCTACCAATTCAGCAACACTGTTGCCATGAATCATGTTTTGTGGCAGAACCCATACAGAACTAGACCAGTACTGTAGGCATCCTGTGGCATTGCATCTGAAAAGCATGAACAGTCTTCCCAAATCTCAGTCATCTGCTATGTAGCTTTTTCTTTTCTCACAAACAAATGCACTGTATGACTACTGAGTTACCTTTTTGCCCCAAAGAATGTAACATACTGGGTAAAAAATGTTGTTTTTTGGTTGAATCTGGATGTAACAAAGCAGAAACGAAGTGCCCTCTTTGTCAAGGGGTTGACACCACTTGGGAGGATACCAGAATTGTCACTGGGGTCAAGAAATACTTCAAGTGTACATTAGACCCCAACTCTGTCCTTCAGTAAATTGGAATTCACATTGGAATCAGAAGAATTTCCCACAGCTCACTCAATGCACATTGTTAACAATAATCCCAGTGCATGAGGGTTATAAAGCATTCCTGTTGTATCTTTTCTATAGATTTCAAGGTGGCTCAGGGAAGACATAGTGGTTTCTTTGACTATGACCTGCATATAAAACAAGTTTAGAAATAGTATTGGAGAAGAGTTGAGTTTATTTGTTAAAAGTTCAAGACAAGAGTTTTTGCCTATTTATTTTAGCTATCCTTCTTGCTCTCTAACAGTGTCCATCATGAAGAAACAACTTGAACAACTGGCAAAGAAATACACCAACGTTGCTCCTGTTGTTGCGGATGTCACTGAAGATGAGGAGAAATTATCATTCATGGTGAAGAAACACAATCTTGTTATTAGGTCAGTATTCTGGCACTCATGCCAAAAATCTCAGTAATTTCAAACATGCCAAGCTATATCTTGACAAGTCATTGAAGAGCTGTAGGCTGTTGTTCCATTTTTTTCTTAATTTATTTTTCAAAAAAACACCCCTCTATAGCAGGGTGATATGTAAAAAAATTATAAAAATCTTAATAGAATGAAGAGATGGTTTTTAGAAAATGAGGGTGAGGCAACATAGTGCAGTGATTTGAGTTGCTGGACCACAGTTCTGGGAGACCAGGATTCAAATCCTCACTCAGCCAAGCAAATCTACTGGATGACCCTGGGTACATCACATTATCTCATTTTCAGAGGAAGGTAGTGGCAATCCCCCTCTGAACAACTCTTACTGAGATAATGCTATGATAGCTTCACCTTAGGTTCCCCATAAGTCAGAAATGACTTGAAGCACACAACACCACCACCTCCTTTTCAACCAACAAAAAGCAATACTCAATTTAAAATGCCTAGACAAATAAAAATGTATTGACCTGGCACCACACATCATACTGTGCCAGTACTAGTCCTTTTCGGAGTGGGCAGATGTGTCTAGAGAATGTTTATCTGGGAAATCATTCATTTAAGCATTTGGCATTCCTTCTCATTTTACATTTTTAAGGTGGACATTCAAAAAGTGTGTGACATACATGACATACCTTTCAGTTGCATGTGTGTGGATTTAATAGGACAGTGGCTTTTTTTGTTACGCTGCAGATGTTAAGCAGATAAGCAAGAATGACTGTGGTATCATGCAAATGCTAATTAGATGCTCACAGTTAAGATGATCACCACTGTTCATATTTTTTTCTTTTGCATTTCAGTTCCCTTTGACTCCCTCTGATACCAGTCTTTACCCATTGAAGTATGTGTATAATAATCTTACCAGCAAAAATAATGCTTTATGGATCTGAAACTGCGGGTTGTAGTCTACAAAAGCTTATGTGGCAGTAAAACTGGATAGTCTTTATGATGCTGCAAGACTGTTTGCTTTTGTTTTCACAAGAGAGCAACATGGATACCCCTTTCCCCTAGAAATGGTGTTAGATTGTCATCTATATACCATGCTACACTTGGGCGATTTCCGCACTAGACTGTTATAGTGCTATTATTCCACTTGCAACATCCTATGGAATCCTGGGGTTTGCAGTTTTGGGAGGGGCCAGCCCTGCAAACCCCAGGATTCCATAGGATGTTGCAAGTGGAATAATAGCGCTATAATAGTCTAGTGTAGAAATGGCCCTGGTTTTTTGTGTTTATATTGAGAGACTTAGCTACACACAATTGGTTCCTTGCCTCTTTGGAAATAAGGGAAGAGCTCAAGAATCAAGAGTACAGTTTCAAGTGTCCAGTCTTTCTCCCTTTTCTCTCTGTAGCTTGCTTCCTTACTCATTCCATCCTTTGGTTGCTAAGAAGTGTATTGAGAGCAAAGTGAATTTGGTGACTGCCAGTTACCTGACACCTGCTATGAAGGAGCTGCAGGAAAGGTAGGCCCTTCTGAATATTCTAACTCTTTAGCAGACCTCTCATGATTTCTCATGTGTGCCTTGTAACATAAAACTGGAACACACTTTATAAAAATGTTACCGCTGAGGCCAGTGCAATGTCTCTTAACCTTGGAGTTCACGCTTGCCGCATGCCACTGGAACATGTCTGTAACTATTTGTCATCGTGGCTCTTGTACTGGTCCCCTTGTGGCACTGGTTGACTGGAACCTTTAAAGCTACCTTAAAGGAATCTAGTTTAGTTTAAGCTTCCTGATGCAAGGAAGCGGGAGATGCTATTTGCCTAAGATGAGAAGGGGAGTTAGTGATCCCCAGGCCTTGTGCAGCACCCTGAGGCTGTCTTCATGGCTCCATCACCTCAAAATATTTCAGTCTCTAGGGTTTTTTCTGGATCTAAAATGTGCAGAAACTGTTTAAGGTGGCATTTAGGTGCAATTTTTCTTCTGTCTGTCTGTCTGTCTGTCTGTCTGTCTGTCTGTCTTCCTTTCTTCCTTTCTTCCTTTCTTTCTTTCTTTGCAAGTAATGCTGCCACCCAAGATCCACTAAGTGAGTAAGTGCTCCTGGCCCAGCCCAGGATCTTAGATGAAGCAGGGCAGAGTAGAGGTGTCCAGTTTGTCCTTACCTTGCTGGTAGGAATATCCAATGTGAACATGGCTTTCTGTTCATAAATGAACCTAATCAGTGGTATGCCAATCTGTAGTGAGACGTCATTTTGGCCTTCTATTTTGAAGTATACTTCCTTTTGTTTTAGTGTCGAGGCAGCTGGCATTACAGTTGTAAGTGAAATGGGTTTGGATCCTGGTCTTGATCATATGTTGGCAATGGAGTGTATTGATAAAGCAAAAGAAGTGGGGGCTACGGTAAGTTGAACAGAAAAATAGACAATGTGGCAAATGTTTCCATTCCCAACCCAAATAGCTCCATCTTGTAATGCGTTTTTGTATGTAATGTTAGCTGTGGCCTACTATGTTTTCTTTTTTTTTTTCCTGTGGCCCCTCAGATGATCATCATGCAAGGGCAAGATGAGGGGAATCCATTGTCACTGAATTCTTTTAAAGTTGGAGTTCCATTTATGATCATAATTCCTCCTGGGTGATCCAGCTAAAGTTAGTCATGACTAAGGCCCTTTTCACATGGCATTTCTCATGCGAAAGGGCCTCTGGAGCATCACGCAATTGTGAGGAGCATTTCAGACGATGTCCTCGCAATCATGTGACGCTGCTGGGGCCAGCAGGTGCCGATCATGCACTATATCATTTTCAGCTTTTAGCCGAAAATGGTGCGCGATTGCATATCGTTCTGGGGCCCCACACGCACTTACTGTACGTGTAGAGCCTCTGGGGCTGTGGCCCTTGAGCTTCTTCCCCCAGCGCCGGCTGGGAAACTACCCAGCTGTGCTGCGGAAGGAAGAGGCGGAGGCCTCATGTTGCCTGTCAGCCAGCAGGCAGCTCCTGCAGAGCAGAAGCAGCAGGGACGCAAAAGCTTTACGGAAGAGGCTGCTTGTGTGATCCCCGCGCGACCATGCCGGACGCTAGTAAGTTGCAGAAAGGGCCTCAGTTCTGCTGAAAATGATGATATAAATTAGTTAGTTCAAATTAGGCTGGACCTTTGGAATAATTAGAATTTACGTAAGTCTTGGTTTTACTAATTTTCATTCCTTTCCTAAGTCTTATGTAATTGGGATAATAAGTAGATTTAGGCCATTATTTTCAGTGGAGTGTACAGTGCATTCTTAAATATATTTATTCAAACGTAAGTTTCTCTCTGTTTCCAAGGGAGCTTATTTTCAGGTATGTTGGTACAGGATTGTGGCTTTAATCATAACCAGTTTTAACTGGGTTGAGATTAAGAAGTTCAAGTGAGCTTATATAAAATATTTTGATTTTAAGCATTGTTTTTCTTTGCAGCTAGTATGAATACATTCAGTGGATTGCATGGTTCCTTTTTAAAAAATAACCCTTGTTACAAGTTTATTTATTGCTGCTTTCTATGAAGATTTTCACAAATGATTCACATATAATTGTTAGAGAATTTTCTGTTGAGATTTAATAAATAAAAGTGACTCAATGACACAGACCTGAGTTGTACTAAATTAGTCCGCAGGAAAATGTAGAAGTGACTTTTTTCAACTGTAACTCCCAGATTCTTCCAGCCATCATGACTATTAGCTGTGCTGGCTTTGGATTTCTGGAAGTTGTGTCCCAAAAAAGTGATGTTTCCAAGCTCTGGACCCTGTTTTGTATACTTTTAAATGAGTAGAACTTAATTAGAATATTTTTTTTCTTCTTCCACTCTAGGTGGTATCCTACACTTCTTTCTGTGGTGGTTTGCCTGCTCCAGAATATTCTGACAATCCTCTGAGATATAAATTCAGCTGGAGTCCACAGGGAGTCCTGCTGAACACAGTTCAACCTGCCACATATTTAAAAAATGGAGAGGTGAAGTAATCTGTGTATATAGCTGTAAAAAATGCAAGGGTGGTATGTTGCTAGGCCACATATTCAGAGAGTTAAGAATTTTCTAGTTATGACGTCCTATTAGACCGACCTAAAGGTACAAAAATCTGTGTGTTCTTTCTGGCTCTTTTAATCACACAGGATTTTACAAAAGAGGAAGAGAAACTGACTGGATGTGAAAGTTATAATGTAGTCTCAATCATTCATAAAAATGTCAGAGGAAGTATTATTAGCTCATTTGATCGACTTGATAAGTCAACTAAAGTCACTGCACATTTATTTTCTTAATTGAGTCCCTAGTCTGCTGTACTGAGGTAATCTGGGAGGAGACATTTATTCCTAATACCCCCACTTTTTTTCTTGAAATACATGCTTGTTCTCACCGGAACCCATCATTAATTGTTGCATAGTAATTTTCATTACTGTAGCATGAACTGAAAGTCAACTTACTGGAGTGCTTGGGTATCTTCACCATCATCATCATCATTTATTAATATATCACTATCAGTATACATGGTGCTCTACAAAAGAAAACAACACCACCAGCCCTGCCCAACGGCAAACAGTTTAATATGCACACACACACATCATAAGGAAGGAGTAATACAAATAGAAAACTAGTGCAATACAATTGCAACATGGATTATCTGCACAGAAAAGCAAAGATCAATTCAGTGTGACATAAAATAAACTGAAAAAAATATATATAATGAAAATATACAAGATAATAAAACAATATTGAACTAAATTCGAAATGTTTGGAAAACAGAGTTTTTAACAGAGATTTTAAAACAATGGGGGAAGGAGAAGCCTGCAAATATTCAGGGAGGTAGTTCCATTTCCTCTTTTAGGCCACAATCCGCAGTGCAGAACAAGTCTGAGTTAGAAGAAGGACACATAAGCATCCATGTATGCAGTCCTAGTAATCTGTAGTATATAATGACCTGGCTTTGCCCAGTTCTGCTGGAGTGGGTAAGAAAGAACCCTAACACATATGAGGTGAGTACATGTGCTCATCTTAAAAGTCAGGCTTTAAATAGTCTTTGGGAATAATCAGAGACATATTGTCTCCTAGATACAGTTGGACTGAAATCAGTCTTGGCTAGTATAGCTACTGGTCAGGGATCCTATGAGTGGCCATCCAGCAACATCTACAGGCCATAAATTATCCATCTCTAGTGTAACTCTCCCACCCAGCTTTTGTAAAGTCAGTAAAGTAAAGTGATAAATAACATTACAACGTTAAACTGTGACTCTTCTTTCCTTGGGGCTTTTGTTGTTGTTGTAGTATATTTTTACACAGCCATGGATTGTTACAATCCAAATGTGTTTGCTTCCCTTTAAATTCCAATAGGATACAGGATTCATTCTCTGATAGTTGTGCAGATTTTACTACCAAATGGAATTTATCATGCATTGGCCAGATGCCTAGTCTAATGTAGTCCCTTAGAATCCAGTAAGATGACAGATTCAAGGATCAAGACTCAGAAGCCTTAAAATGAGTTAGCATTGCTGTAACATTGGCAGGCCATGTATGATCTTGTGAATCAGGTAATCAGGATCAAGCTTGAAGCTCACCAGAGGGTAGGCCTCCCCATCCTTTTCATTTTTGCTCTGTTAAACTTGTTTTTGTACTTGATTTACATTGTTTTAATTGTTAAAATCTCTGACAATATCCTTGTGATGGAAATAAATGCATGCAGAATTGTATTTCCATCTGATAAAAAAAATCTTTGGATTCATCTGCAAGCTTTCTGTCGGTGACAAAAATCAGCAGGAGGGAATGAGGAACAGACTGAACTAGTAGATGAAAATAAATGAAACCCACCTTATATGAACTGTAGCTGGGCATGTCATTTTTGTGTAGTGTCTGGTCTTTGTCATCTTTTCCTGCAGTTTTCTGAGAGTGACAAGGTTGCTGTGTTCTGATCTATGTAGACAGTTCACATGTTCCGTGTGACAGAGCCCTTTACCCAAGTTGGCCCCTCAGTTCCAACCCTAAGAATCCTGCCACTCACCTGTCCTTGTTTCCCCACTTAATTGTTCCTTGGATTGGGCTTCTGGGCTTCAGGGTGACCCCTTAAATGTGGACCTGTGGCTATGTTGCTGTGTGAGTTCTGTATTGGTATGTGTGGCCTGACTCCAATGCAAACTTAGTAGAGATATCCAGAGGCAGTTTTAAAAACAACAACAAGAATATGTTTAGTAGAACAATATATTAGGGGTTAATTCTAATTTTTGGGGATCCCAGAACCATAGTTAGTTTTCCCTTCTGACTGACTATCTAGCTCCTACTCAATCCAACTCTCTCCAGCAAATTCACCCTTCTCTTCAAATATAAAATATCTATCAAAGCAAAGCCCTGTCTGACACTCAGGCCATTTCTGCCCTACGCTGTTCTAGTGCTATTATTCCACATTCAACATCCTGTGGAATCCTGGGGTTTGCAGTTTAGGGAGTGGCCTTTACAATTCTCAGCCAGAGACCCCAGTAAAAACTACAAATCCCAGAATTCCACAGGATGTTGAAAGTGGAATAATAGCACTAGAACAGTGTAGGGTGTGAATGGCCTCACAGAGACATTGCTCTGCTTTCATCACATTGTGTTCAATCCCAGCTCCCCTTCACAGCCTCCCTGCGCCATTATTGGCTGCCTTCAAGCCAGGCCTGCCCAGTGCCTCCTTCACAGTCTATTAAATGTACACCGCAGAAGTGAGAGGCTTTGAACTTTTATCCAAATCAAGGGTGGGAAACCTGTGATCTTCTAGATATTGAACTAGCGTTCCCATCATCTGTCAACATTCATTAGGCTGGCAGGGGCAAATGGGAACTGGAGTCTTGACTTCTGGAAGAACACACGCCTGACCTAAATAGTCTTAAGTGACTTTCTCTTAACGGGGTAATGTGTGTATAGGCCACGTACTGGGAGTCTAGGTGGGAGGACCAGGTGGTAAGGACAGGTTGAGAGTTGTATAAGTGCTGGGTTTTCCTGCACAACCATAGACCTGAAAGGAAGTGATACTAAAGTGGGGTTGAAGGGGTCGTAAGCCTTCTATACTGATGTGGGAAGTGTGCATTTTTAAAGAGGAATTACATGATTTTGGAGTGCCCTGTCCTTAATTATACTGCACTTACATGATTTGTTGTTTTTCACAATCCTTAGATTATTAATATTCCAGCCGGAGGAGCTTTGCTTGATTCTGTTACTGTCATGGATTTTTTCCCAGGATTAAATTTGGAAGGTTTTCCAAACAGGGACAGTACAAAATATGCTGAACCATATGGTATTCAATCAGCTCACACTCTTTTAAGAGGAACTTTACGATACAGGGTAGGTATGCTTGGTACTATGGAGAGCATGACTGATTATATATACACATGTTGTAAAATATATTGTTATCCAAAGATGGCCATTCTGTTAAGCACTGTGAAATTCCACCTTAGGCTGATGCAGCAGTCTTCTCATTACTTTCAAGCTCCTTGCCTGTTCTACCTTTGTTAGAGGACAGAACCATGTGTGCATGGGTCTTGTCCTGTTCCCCTGACCTAATTTGACTAGATTTACTGAGTTGTGATGGAGGATGCTATCACATCATAAATATTGGAGCATGAGTCAACTGGCAGTCTAGTCAGATTCTGTATGTGGAATGGAAGAAGGGGCACCATCTTGTTCTTTGCCTTAGACAGCAAAATGTCTTGGGTCAGCCAAGTTCTTACTTATTATGAGAAAAGCTGATGACTCTCCACCTTTTGTTTGAGGAACCATTCTGTTCTTGCTTTTCTTCATGGTCTAGCAACATATATCTTCATCTCTTTTATTTAAATCATTGATATACTGCCCTTCAGCCTACTAGTTTTTGCAACTACGTAAAAATATAACATAGCAGTATTGCACCACAAATGTTGTGTTTTTATGCAGGATTGCAAAAACGGGCCTCAAATTTGTTACAGAATCATAGAATTATAGAATTGGAAGAGACCACAAGGGCCATCAAGTCCAAACCCCTACCAGCCAGATAACTTGCTGCCTGCTCTAGCAAGTATGGCCAGGGAAAAGCAGAAGAGTTGCAATGGGAGAGAAGCCATTGTGTTTGATTTCCTAGGTTACTTTACTGACAGCTAAGGGCCTGTGAGAATCTGTTCTTGTGTTCTGTGGCATTTTCTGACTTCTTGTGTCTGTTTTTCCAGGGTTATTCTAAAGCTGTAGGAGGCTTTGTGAAATTAGGGTTAATCAGTCCAGAACCTTGCCCTATGCTGAGTGCATCAGCACCACCTATAAATTGGGTGAGTATTGTTCAGGAGCTTGGGAAAGCTTCTGTTGAGGCTGAGCTTGTGATCCATCTGGGTCTGCTGCATCTACAGTTGTTTTGGAATCTGATGTCTGCACAGCAGGGGCTGTCCTGGGATGAAGGTCTTCTTCCTACTATCAGCAATTTCTTATTTACACACCCTGTAGACTATTGTTTTATCTGCTTTCCTTACAAGTCATCTTTTCTTTGATGATGTTACTCTATATGGGTCCAGTTTTTCACTTGCACAAGAAAGCTTTCCTTGGACTGAAAGTCTCTTTGAACAGTTGGAAACATTTACCTTTTTTTTTTTGGTTTCCCAGATTTTCCCAATCAGAAATGACTCCCATAACTAAGAGTGAGATCCATTTTATTCTGGGCCCTGAGCGCTAGTGAGGCAGGAGGAAAGTCAAGGAATGACATAAGAGCAGAATGTGCCCTACAAGATTGAATTACTGAATACTCCCCATTTTATGTTCTTTGGTCTTTTTCCATTCTTTGGTCCTTCCTAAACCACATGCTATTAGACAACAATTGACCCACTTCCAATTTTGTTTTTTTGTTTTCTGGCAAGGCCCTAGAGCATGCTGTGGCTTCCCAGCTGCAGGGATTCCTAGTTGAGATGGATTATCTGGATTCATTTCAGTCTGGCTTCAGGCCTGTTATGGAACAGACAGCTTTGGTCACCTTGGTGGAGGGATACATCAGACAAGGGAAGTGTGCTACCGTTGGTTCTGGGATGGGACTTGGATTCACTGTTTTACAGTGGCTTTAGTTCTTCCTGGAGGGGCATGCTCAGAAGGTGGTGCTGGTGGAGTCCTGTTCAAGCTCCTGGCTGTTAGTCCTCAGAATTCAGTTCTGTCCACCTGTTCAACATATACATGAAACTGCTAGGAGATCTGGGGTTTGGTTTCACCAGTATGCTGGTGACACTCAGCTTGCTGTCTCCTTGACATTTGATTCTAGGAAGCTGTTTTGGGACTAAACTAGTATCTGTTGTCAATAAGGGACTGGATGAGGGCAAACCAACTGAAACTTAACCCAGATAAGATAGAGGTGCTTCTACTCAGCCAAAAGTCAGGTCAGGGAATAGAGATTCAGTGTATGCTGGATGGAGTTACATTTCCCCTGAAATCTCAGATTCATAGCTTGGATATATTCTTGGACTCAGTCTTGAGCCTGGATGTCCAGGTTTCAGTGGTGGCCAGGAGTGCATTTGCTCAATTAAACTAATGTGCCAGTTGCACCCATTCATGGAGATGTCACATCTTACCACAGTAGCACGTGCCTTGATCACATCTCATCTGGATCACATAACATCCTGTATATGACAACTGTCTGTTTGGAAAATTCAGATGACCCAAAATGCCTCAAGTAGACCACTAGCCAGGGCTGATTAGAGCATATGGGGAGCATTGCTGAAACAGCTTCACTGGCTACTGATGGACAGCACAATTCAAAGTGCTGGTTATAGCTTATGAAGTGCTGTAAGGCTTAGGTACAGACTGCTTGAAAGATGTCTCCCAGGATGAGCTCCCTGAGGCAAGTTCTTCAAGGAGGGCTTTCCCTCCATCTGACCATCTTCACAGGCATATCTGGTAAGGACATGGAAGAGAGTCTTCTTGGTGGCTGTTCCTAGTCTATGGAGCTCCCTTTTGAGGGAGACTCAATTCTTCCCCTCTTTGCTTTCTTTTCTCCAGGAGGCAAAGACATTCTTATTTAAACAGACCATTATCCTTTAACTGGTTGGGATAGATGGATGTACTGTTTTTAATATGAAATATGATTTTAATATACTTTTGGCAGTTTTAAATTAACGTTTTAATTGGATGGTTTAATGATTTTTAAATATTCGTACTACTTTTTGTTTTAGCCATTCTCATTTACCTTACAGTGTAAGCTACTTTTGGTTCCTTAATGAGAGAAAAGCAAGATATAAAGCAAATAAATAAATAAATTTTAAATGATATATTCAGCATCAGCAGCCTGGGTCAGTTTCAAAATACTTCTCTTCCTGTACATTGTTGCCTTCATTTTCAATTCCAAACCCCACCCCACCCCCAGTTTTAATTTCTTTGACTTTCAAATAGTCACATACTGGTTTGTAATTTCTTTTCATACCTAGAGAGATTTAATGTGCAAGTTACTCGGACTTCAGCAATCTGCCACATCTGAAGACCTCCGTGATGCTGTCTACCACAAACTGAACAAAGATGAAAGGCAACTGGAGGCAGTGGAATGGTATGGCAGGAGATTACGCAGTTGGTTGTTCCCCCTGCCCCTTTAAACTCCTCACTAGCATTCAGGGATAGCGTACAAAACTGAACTGGTAATTAAGCCTCATCAAAATGGATTTTAAAACTTGCATTGAGTTACTTCAGGGTTATTTTCTGACCTCAGAGGAATTCCAGAATATTTCAGGAGATAAAAATGTGCCATGCTGATAGGGTATAATCAAGACAAATTTGAAGGTTACCAGAAGGTGGATGTAACCATCCTTTTCATTTTGCTCTGATTTGTCTTTGTACTTAATTAGTGCCATCGTAATTTTAAAAATTTCTGAAAATATCCCTGTGATAGAAACAAATGCTTTCAGAATAGTATTTTTGCCAGATTTTTTGTTTTTTTTTTAAAAAAATAGGATTCTACTGCACACTTTCTGTGCGTGGCAAACAGCAGGAGGAGGGATCTCAAAAATAACAAGGAAAAAAGGTTGAAATAGTACATGAAAATAAATCAAAGTTGGTGTAGAATGAAGGGTATTCCCCAATACACAAACCCAGAAACACATGTTCACGTGAGGTGGAATATATGTTTTAAGTAACAGGCAGATCTCTTCTGTTCTGCATAAAAATATGACCAACATAAATCTGTGCCCTAAAAATATTTCTATTATCCTTTCCAACTGGAAAAAAAGTTGTTGTGAACTCCTCAAAACTGGGGATGTAATACCAGTGTGCCAGCACTGAGGAGGTAATATCAGGACACAATGTGGCAGTAAGCCATGGATAGGGTACAGTTTCTACAATTGCTCTGTGCCTACTTCTCCTTTGCTGCTTTCATTCCCCAAATGTCTGCCCCAGTGGTGTGGTGACATCCTGTTTTCCTATGCCTTCCATATCTAAACTGATTCTAAAAAGGTTGTTTGAAGGTCGTGTTCACTGTCACCATTTTCTTTGCCTTTCAGGTTGGGATTACTCGGAGATGAACCTGTTCCCATAGCAGAGTCTATAGTAGGTGCACTGGCCAAGCACATGGAAGCCAAACTGTCCTATGGTAGGTGAAACACTCTCAGCTTCCAGATTGACTGGCTTCCTTTTTCTGATTGTAACTCCTTACAATAGAAGAGGAAAAGCTACGTAGGTTTCTTTGCTGACCTATTTGGCCATGGCTGGTTTTGGTACCCCTGGGCAAAGTACTAATATTCCTTCCATGTTTCCCAGTCGTCTGGATTCAAGATTCATTCACATCTGTGAGCTCCCTAAATTATTTGCCTGCTTTTTTCTCTGCACTTGGATTACCTGATCAAAAGTGTGGCACTTTCCATGATTTCAAAATTGCATTTCTTGGGATTTTGTCTTGTGATATCAGATGCTGTTGCAGTGGTGATGATTTAGTCAGCCTTGTTTCAGCATGCTCATTCTGAACACCACTTCATCCCACAGACAAAAAACCTCAATAAGCTACCAACCTCAATCCTGAGAACGTTTGCCTGTTTCTTGCAGTTGTCCAGAAGGCTTTATCTGAGACAAATTTGTTCAGGTTATTTTGATGGGACTTTGGTGTCGCTAATTTTCTTTGGATCAGAGTCATCAGCAGCCACTTCCTCTGCTTCTTGTTTTCTGCAGTAGGACCAACATAGCTATAAAAAAAAAGTACTGAGATATCAAACACAAGAAAGAACTTTCTGCATTAAATATCTTTTGACAGTGTCTCTACTCTTTTAACTGGGATTCCATCTGGCTGCAGCTGAGGGACTGCTGAGAAGCAAGGAGCTCTGTATTGGTTCTGGTGAAAGAGTAGTTCTTCCTTCTCCTGGTTTTTTTAACTAAGAATTGATACCTGAAAATATATGTTCTGCTTTTCTCTCTGTGCCCCTTTTACTCCATTTATGTTGAGTCTTTTTATTATAATTCTATGGACAGGAGCTCTTGTTTTATTGATCTTTTGTAAGCTATCTTAGCAGCCTTTTCAGCTGAAAAGTAGGGTAAATAAGCTTTAAATAAATACAGTTTTAATCAGTAACAACAAAGTAGTTCTATGTATAAACTAGTGAAAATATTTGGCTTTGTACAGTCTGTAATAACCTTGAGTGCATCCCTGCATCTCACTGAGAGAAGGATCCGCTCGCTCTATGCTCAAGAGGAGAGTATGTCCCACATTAGTGAGAGGAGATAGCCTTAAACCTTTGTCCCTCCAACTATTTCTACCAGCTTCAAGCTCTTGCCAACTGTAAAGCTATGAACTGGTTAGGAAAGACTGACATATACTGAAGGTAGTACTGCAAGCTACAAACTCACCAACACATTTGAACTGATACTATTGTGTTTTAAAAAAACAGGCAGGCTGCTAATATAAATACCAAGGATCAGGTGTCAAAGTGTTGGAGTTATACGTATAACACACTTTTGCTTTTGTTCTTATAAAAGTTTTTAAAAGTGCTATTTCAAATATAGCGTCTAGAGTTTGTTAGTAGAAATAGAGCTCCTTATTCTAAGACAGTATTAATCTAATGACAAGAGAGATATTTATGTCCTGCAAATTATGAATGACCCTGACATATCTGGATAGTTACCACCAGAGCACTGAAGTTACTGGATTGTTTATGTAATGTAGTGTAACACTCTTTTGGAGAGAAAAGGTCAGTTTTCTTTGTCATGGAAAGCAAACTGAAAGAGGATAAGAGCAGGATATCCTTAATGCACACTGGATTGGAATTAGGCCCCTGTGCAGATCATTAAACAGTTACGTAGTTCATTATTGAAGCAGCAGCCTGTCTTTGATGTAAAATTTGTAAGTATAGATCTTGATCTTTCCCCTCAGGTGCTGGAGAGAGAGACATGATAATAATGAGGAATGAAATAGGACTAAAGCATCCATCTGGTCATTTGGAAGACAGATATGTCAATCTAGTGGTATATGGTGATAATAAAGGATATTCTGCAATGGCAAAGACTGTCGGGTACCCGACTGCTATCGCAGCAAAGATGGTTCTAGATGGTATGTATGACTTTTTGTATGTGTAGTGGCTCGAGTATTTGGAGTATGGACCCTGTAGACCAGGGTTCAATTCCCCACTCAGCCGTGAAAACCCACTGGGTGACCTTGAGTGTGTCACACACTCTCAGTCCCAGAAAAAGCTATGATAGGGTTGTGTCAGGATCACCACAAGTCAGAAACAACTTGAAGGCACACAACAACAACAAGTCTCTGAATATGAAATTACTCAGATGGGTAATGGGGTATTGAAATACTTCCTTCAAAACATCTTGTTTATGTTTTGTGATTTTGGTCTTTGATCTTATTATTCAGTGCTATGAACCAGTTTGAGTCCCATGTAGGGAAGAAAATGGAAACTAAATAAAGGCCAAGCAGCATTGTCAGCATAAATACAATGATGGATCTTCTTCATTGTACCTATAACCTACGTTGGTAGCCTGGCAGCACCCTGACTGAAGCCTTTCTGAGGCACTAGAGATTAGTGCACTGGGAAATGATATCTGCAGCATCCTGCCAGTTGTGGGCTGCCTTCAGAACAGGCAGCTGCCACAACTGTTCGTTCCAAAGCACTCTGTGATCAGGAATACACTGCAGACATACCGTATTTGCCAGCGTATTAGACACACTGGCATACAAGATGCACCCCACTTTCAAGGGGTATTTTTCAGAAAAAAAATTTTTAGTTCCCTGGTGAGGGCAATGAAAAGAGTGCTGCACCAGGAGAGGAGGGGAATGAAAAGAGTGCTGCACCAGGAGAGGAGGGGAATGAAAAGAGTGTTGTACCAGGAGAGGAGGGGAATGAAAAGCTGCACCAGTTTTTCTTGAGCACTAGGAGAGTCAAAATGCACAGGAGAGGAAGAGAAGGTAAGGAGTGCTTCATCTGGATTCCACTAACCCTTTCCTTCCTGTTTGCTTGGGCAAGGAGAACTTTGGCTCCCAGTTCACTCCCTATGTTTTTAGCGTTACCGTATTAGCTGGTATATAAGACACACCACATTGTCAAAGGGTATTTTTTAAGGAAAAAAGTGCATCTTATACGCCAGCAAATATGGTAATTTCCCAGTACTCTGATCTCCATCTCCTCAGAAATGCTTTGGCTGGGGTGCTGCCAGAGCGTGAAGGTAGTTCTTTGGGATTAGAGACAGTAATTCATGACTATAAGCTAAATTCCAAGTGGTTAGGATACTGTAAATCTAGCTTACAATATTGTAACTGCTAAATAGGATGCAGCCAAACTATCCCAACAAATGTGACACATTTACTTGTAAATGTAACTTATACATTTCATGCCCGTCACAGTCTCATTCCCATAGAACATTTCTCATCATAGCTGGAATGACTGTACGTTTTTATTCTCCCTTACCTTCCACGTAAGATTACTTGTTTTGGTTTTGGAGCCAGGATTCTTCTAGTGTCTCTAGACATCCATAATGTCTTTAGCTTAATTTTGAGAAGACAATTCCATTGTTTTGTTTGAGAGGGGTATAGTCTCTTAAAATAAGTGTCCCATGAGTTATTATTTTGTGTTGTCTCTCTGAAACTCCATCAAATTAAAACGAAACATTTCTTGTTTATATTTTAGGTGAAATCAACACTAAAGGCATGGTCATCCCATTGACAAAGAATATATATGGACCAATACTCAAACGTGTTCAAGATGAAGGCATTTCATACACTACTCAGAGCATTATCAAGCAATAAAAAAGGCTTTGTCTTTGTTTCCCTCTTTTTTGCAGGATCTAGTTTTCTGTGAACAATTGGCAGCTTGAAAATAATTGCTTATGGGCAGCTGTTCTCTAGAAATCTTTAGGACCATTGAAATGAATGGGAGCTATACCACAACGACCTTGCTGTTCTCTTTTACAGCTCATCTTTTTCTGTGAGGTTTGCACAACAGAATTTCCTGGTGGATCATGCTCTGTGTCTTTTCTTTAAGGTGCCAGTCCTGGCTACACCTCCTTGGAAGCAAATCTCATCAAGTTAAGAAATCTCTATCAGTGGGACTTATAAGCAGCTTGTACTTCAAAAGTATTTATAAAGCATCAGTATGGAATGAATGTCTCTCCATATATTTTTGGAGTCCAGCACACATTGGCTTCAGCCTATATAGCCAGTGATTACAGGAGTTTGGTCAAACTATATCTGAAGGGACATAAATGTCCAATCTCTGTTATAAATCTTTCACGTAGACAACAAAAATCCCATCTTAATATGGTATAGCTTTTGCCTTCAAAGCAAGAGAACTTTAGATAGTACATAAGCCTCTTAAAACAATGCTAAGTGTTTTTAATTGTATCCTAAGTGCTGAGAATTTGTTAAGTGTGAAGAGTTCACATCTTTTGTGTTTCATAAACAGAATATTCTCCCTTGAAATATGACACCAGCAGAAGAAAGTTGTAATATTTATATCCCTTAATTCTGAATGACCAGTCTTAGGTTCCAAAATGATATTGGATAACAGTTCCTAGAGTCACTCACCATTGGCCATGCTAACTTTGGCTTTTTTGAGTCGGAGTCCAATGACGCTTGGGACCCATGTTGGAAATCCACTGTTTTGTGCAGTCAGTCTGAGATATCAAGGTTCAGACTGCTTCCTCTGAAGAGTCCTCATTGAAATTGGTAAACACCACCTTCTAGAAATGTATATGGAGTAGCTTCCCACTTATACCCCCAATGAGATAACTTTTGTAGACATTGTCTGGCTCAGTCCATATGCATGGTGGGCTTATGAAACAGTTCATCATTACCGTGCTGCCTAGCAAATCTCAGCAGTTATTGATTGCATGGTAACAAGGAAGCCAAATGTGTATTGGATTCAGTCATGAGATGGTGCTCAATGCAGGTCTTAGCATGAGCTTTTCAGAGTCCTTTCAAACTAGGCATATTCAGAGTCTCGGGCAGCAGGATGACACAGACTTCTAACAGAGATTCTGAAGAACTTCTGCCACTGAGAGAGAGACAGATATGTACCATGCAGTCCTGTTATCTGAAATTCATTTTACATTCATGGAAATTGACCCCTTTATAAGGAAAATAGAAACTTCTCTTTATGTGACCTGCAATGCTTAGAAAGTTATGCCAAAAATATCTTTGTATGTAATGAAAATCTGAATATATAATAATTATTATAGACAATTGAGTAATATATGAAATGTGAAAATAATATTTTTTTTCTACCTTATGTAATAACCTCAGTTTCACATCTGCCAAATGTTGTGTTGTTGGAAACTGTATTGGAATCTACTGGATAGCTAAGTAATATCCAAGTAATATACTTAGCTATGGGAAGGTAGCTGATTTATAGTATGAAAGTTGCATTCTACAGTTGAATATCTCCATTTCCTCTGGCTTCAGTAAATTTTCTTTGACCAGCCTCACCCAACCTGGATGCCTCCAGATACTGGAGTGCCCATTGGTTGGTCTTTATCTTTTTCCTTGTTCCATAATCAGAAGAAGCAATAATAGGTTAGGGACAGGCCTTGCACTGCCTATGCTGTCCTTTGCCAAAAATCCCAGATATCCTTATCCTGTAATTCCCCTTCCATTTTATTATACCAGAACAAAAATGAGATCATTTGAGCATGGTGGGATTTAATAATCTCTTTTCCTGACCTTTGTCACGGGTGTGATGATTCTTTTAAGTGGAAATGTTTTGGATGCAGCCCAATATCCAATGCTTCCTTTTCAAGGTCACTTCAGATTTGAAAGAAAGGCCTCTTTGTTCGAGACTTGGGGAGTGGGGATGAGATGAGGGAAGAACACCTGTTTTGGGTGTGCATTCATTTGAAGCCATGGGAAGTATAAGAAAGATAGGTGTGCGGTCTGTGCTGCCATATGCTCAGATGAACACTACCGCAAACTCAAATGGCTAAAAGGAGGTGAACATGAACCAAAGTGTCTTCTGTACTGTGCTAAAATAATCTGCTTTGCCATTTTACCCGAGCTATGCTGATTTTTCTTTCTTTCTCCTTTGGTCTTTTCATATACTTGAAAAATTCTGAAATGCTCAGAATTCATTTTCTTCAAGAATCCCACTTCCTTTGATGACTGTTTGGGGATAAGCATTTGTGAAAAGTCTTGCATAATAGCTCAGTCCTATCCATGCTTATTCATAAGTAAGTCCTATTGTGTTCATTACGTCTTTAAGGCCAAAATCCCATTGCAGCATTACACTACTATAACTGGTTTATGCTAGTAATTGTAGTTTTTACTTGCTTTCCTAAAGATGTATCCAGTATCCCTTTACATAAGCATTTGCCTTCAGTGAATTGTGCATGTGGTTACAGTTCTACTTCCAGGCACCAAAATGACTCATGCATCTTGATTCTCATTGATATCAGCATAATTTGGCCTTAATTCATATCTACCTGTATTCTCTATAATAGGTCTATATGCGCACAAATAAGGAGAAGAAAACCAACACAACTTTGACTGCATTTCAGACTGTTATCTACTCTGGTTGTTGGGCGGTATTCTGTACACCAGATTTGCTGATGTGGTTTGGATCTAAGTCTAAATTCAGACCAGCTATCTGAACAGTCCAAAGCTAATGTTGAGTGCTGGGGAAAAGACTTGTATCTGGTCTGTCTGCCAAATAAAGAAATATACAGCTCCAGTGGCAAAATACTGGGTGTGCCTGTCCAAAGAGTGTATAAAAATGCAGCAGACTTGGTGCCTAGTCCAGTAGATTTTGCTGCGCTCAGGTATACAGCTTCCTATTTCTTTTGCCAGCATGTCAACATAAAATGGCCCCTGCCCAACTGGCAGTGACCCTGATAAGGCATCAAGCAGCTCTAGGATACTAATCAGCTGTGGTGATTTTTGTTTAAGAGCAAAATAAAAGTAATCCACCATTCTTGCCTTTCTTCCTTTCTATCCGCAAGCTCCTATTCCCCAAACAAAAGGATGCCCTTTACTGAAACTTTAAATGCTTCAAAAAAAAAGAAAGGAACAACTGCGATTGCACCACTAGGTTCAGGGCAGCTAGAAAGGTTAGTGTGCGCATTTGTAGCCGCTCCTTATTTCAATATACTTCTTTTTGAATCCTTTCTGTAGGGTAAAAGCGTCTTTTTATATATTGTGCTGGGTTTAAAGAAATCCAGTGCTTCTGCTGTGGTGCCATATTAAATAAAATCGTTTGACTTTTGTTTGTGCTTATCTCATTTTATTGTGCTCAAAGCTGTGTGAGGGCTGAAGGCAGACTTTGCATTTGTGAGTGGAAGCTGGGCTGGGAAGCTTGGGGCCTTTTGTCTCATCTCCTGCAGCCCTTGGCCTCATTTGACAGAGGCCAGCTCAGGCCCTAGAGCAGTGGTTGGAATTGTGTTGTTGAACTGTGGTTCCTACTAGTTATGTGTGCTAGGGCTTCTAGTAGGTGCAGTTCAACAACATCTGGATGGCCACGTAACTCCCGCCCCTGCTCTCAAAGGACCAATCTTTCCACGGCAGGCAGCTAAACAAGGAGAAAGAGACAAGGAAGGGAAAATAAAGGTGCCTCTATGTCTAGCCCTGTTAGCATGTGCCTCCCCGCCCCAGAACAGATTATTCCCACAAAGACAGCCACGCATCCAAGCTAGGTGACCGGAATCCAAAGTTGCACCCGGCAATGATTTCCAGGTTGGTCTAGGGTGGGTGGGGAATGAATTTTTTCTGGCCCAGAAAAAAAATGTGTATATGTGGGGTGGCTCTGGAACCACAAAAAGGGGCTAGAGCTGCAGGTGGTCCATGTGTCACACTTTCCCCAGCTATAGTTCATACTTGTGGCTTCATTTCCATCCCTTTTCCATGTGGGCCATTACTCCTCACACTAACAAGGTGAGGGGGTTGAGTTCCCTGTCAGTAAGGCCTTACTCTATGGAGACAAGCTCTCTGTTTTAAGTCATCCTTTGTTTCTGGGGTGGCAGTTAGGCAGCCTTCAAACCCACTGTTCTACTTTTCCCCCAGCCAAAAAAGAATGGCTGTTTCTGAAATCTTCCAAGAACTTTTTCACAACAGCGCTCAGGGTATGATATGGTATGGTATGGTATGATATGGAACTAGAGGGGGATTTTGAGCCACTTCTGGTTTTATTTTGGGAGTCTGGTGTGAGCTAAAGTAGATTGGGGCGGGAGGGAACCTGTTGTCTGAACCTCAGTACATACCCATAGTTCTTGTGGTTGAATGGCTTTCCATTTCAGGTTTACTTTACTTAAAGAGAAAAAAAAAACCCTGCTGCCTACTTTTAAATGAATGGATGCACAAGTCATTCTCTTAGGTGGGAAGTTAACTGTGACTACTTCTGTTTAAAAAATGCCATATTCAAATCTGGTGGGGGAGAGGGGAGAAGGAGGGATGTGTCCCCCCATTACTAATCATGCATTACTTGCTACCTTGCTTTAACCATTTTTCTGAGAATAGGTTTGGGCCATTCCTCTTCTGACTTCATTTCTCCTCTATGGTATTTTTGCTTCATTTTCTGTCTTTATGTCCTTATTTAGGAAAGGACAGGAGAGAGAAGAAGAAAAGTCTATTTCATTCTCATTTAGTTGTTTCTCTTGTTGAGATGGCTACCCCCCACCCACATTTTAAGAACTATTAAAAGTGACAGAACTGATTCACAATAGTATCATAACATGGCATTGCGTCTATGCTAATTTGAGATGACATGGGTGGTAGGGAACATATCAGTATAAATATTGGCTTAGATTGGAAGAAATAAGCATTGTCTGAGTTCCATGTCACAGCTTTGTGTCACCAAAAATGCAATGCCTGTCTCCCCCCACTATACTAAGCTGGAGAAAGTGTGTGATCAAGTGGTTAGAATATGAGCATAATGCTGGGCTGACCCATGCTGAATTCCCAAAGTAGCTCAATGGGCAGATATCCTCTCATAGCCTAACCTGCTTTACCAGACTGTTTGGAGAACAAAATGGTGTCCAAGGAGGTCATAAAAACCACCTGTTCTGCTTTTTGGATTAAAGGCAAGCTACAAAGGTAATAGCATAAGAATTAATTGTGATATGCAGGACTGTCTCCCAAATGGCAACAACACTGGTGATTTCTAAAGCTCAAAACTAGCAAGTTAAAAGAGTTGTGTTTACCAGTAGTGAGCTACCTTTCCCTGGTGATGAAAAGTACTAGGACACCCTTTTTTTTTGGCATCCTGTTATTTGATGACTTGCTGTTTTGATGCTTCCAAATGAACAAGGTCCACTAATTGGATGAGGCTTTTGCCCTTTCACCAGTTATTCTTGCTTATGGAGGGTCACTTGGGATCATTTGTGTGCCTGTGCAGCTTGCCAAGTGAGCTGAGGGGGGGGTGGTGGGGAAGGTGCCAAGCCATCTGATAGACTTTGTGAACAGTGCGTTTGGGGGTCAGTCCAAAGTGAGCCTCTACATCTAGAAATAATTTAGGCATCCAGAGATAAGAGGCAGGCAAGGAAATACAATCACAGCAAATGCAAACTTCTAAGGGTGAACAATTTTCAATGTCTTACTCTCTCCAGTGGTAGAAATTTGGGAATTTGAGGGGGGCAGTGCTTTCATTTTACTTCATTCCATACTTACGCTCTTAGGAGAATCAGTCCAGTAATTCTTTTATTGAATCTGCCTAAATTAACAGGGCAATCCATGTACCAATATGAATCCCAGCTCAGTGATGCTTGCACAGGGCAAGACAATAGTGGGTGCTCAGCCAATTTGCTTTAGCTACCAGAATGAGTATCTCTGCAAAACTGGGCTTCTTGTGTTTTCCCCAAGATTTCCTAATAAATGCTGTCTTTCAAGTGCTTAACAAAGAGTTCAGTGGAGACCTGCCATAAACATTCTGAGCTGCAAATCAATTAGGAAAAGTTAAAACTGTTCTGTTTCAGCACCTCAGTAGAGGAACAGAAACCAGTGTTTTTCTGGAAAAAGATTTCTATCAATAGCTACTTAGAATTTATAAACGGCTGTATTCACATGCCAAACAGAAATTGAAAGAGTGGTGTGATTTAAAGTTTTAAAGTTTGAAGCTTTCAGTGTTAGATGAAATAGCCTTGTTGAAAGCTTAAGTTTATGCTTTATTTCCAAACTATTTTCTCAGACCCTGGGCTGAAACATCTGAAAAACTGGCAACAAATGTAGAAAAGTTTACCGTGGGAGTTAAATAAGCCTGAGATTTGTTAACAGGATGAAATATAGCTAATGAGTTGGGAGGGCTTGCAATTTCTATCTTAGAGAAATATGATTTGGCATTTTAGTTGTTGCAACTTTTTTTAAAAAAAAATACTCTGTTTTTTTAATACATACAAAAAGGATAAGAAGAAAGAAAGAAAAAATTCACAAAAAGAGAAAAGAAAAAAAGAAGATTGACCAAAACAACAGCTACAATACAATTACAACAACAGTTACAATAACACAAATCAAAATAATAAAGGTTATACAAACAAAGAAAGGAAAATTGGAAAAAAGGTACAAACAAATAGTAATTAAATTCCTTCCCAACTTCTTCATCAGTTGGTTTTAGTCCATTTCTAATTCCACACCTCTTCCTATTATAAAGATAAATTTAAACATAGATATAAATATAAGTACTTCTAAAATAGACATTATAACTATTTCGCTCTCCAATTTATCCCCTTATATCAATCTTATTTCTTACAAATCAAATCCACTAATTGATAGGTCCCCCTTTTTATTTCTTACATGATCCATGAAAGGTTTCCATGTTTTCAGAAATGGTTCTATTGAATTCCTCTTCAATAATGTTGTTAATTTATCCGTTTCAGCTAATTCCATTACTTTATTTAGCCATTCACTCACTTTTGGAGTTCCTTTATTTTTCCAGTATTTCGTGTATACAATCCTAGCCACTGTCACCATATATCTTATCAAATTTTTATGTTGTCTTTCTCTAATATCTGTCCTGTCTATCATATTAAGGAGAAAAAGTTCTAGCCTAAATACAATTTCCACCCTTAAAACCTTTTGAATATATTTGCAAATTATTAACCAGAATTTCTTTGCTTTCCAATATTGCCACTACATATGATAATAGGAGCCCTCATGGTGTTTACATTTCCAGTATCGATTATTTTTTCCCCATACATTTTAGCCAGTTTACTTGGGATCAGGTACCATTTATATATAATTTTATAAAGGTTTTCTTTAAGATTATTACACCTGGTAAATTTCAATCCCTTCCCCCAGATTTCCTCCCACTGTTCTAATTCTATAGTATGTTCTACACGTTGGGCCCAATATATCATACTCTCCTTTATTTGCTCCTCTTCTGTATTCATTTTTAACAATAATTTATATATTTTGGAGATTAGATGAGATTCTTCTGTTTATAACAATTTTTCAAATTCATTTTTAATGTTTTCAAAACCATTTTTTTTCCTCTTTAAATTTCTCTCTGAAACAAATGCATTAATTTGGGTAGGACCATCATTTTAATTATTGATATTCTCCCTAGTAGGGAGACATTAATTTTTTGCCACTTCTTAAAGTCATTCTTTATATTCTCCCAGGTTTCAACATAATTGTTTTCAAACAACTGTTGATTCTTTGTTGTTAATTCTTTCCCTAAGTATTTGACTTTCTTCACAATTTCAAAACCAGTTTTCCTATGTAATTCCTCTTCTTATTCTTTACTCATATTCTTAATTAATATCTTTATTTTATCTTTATTAATCTTGAGACCAGAGATATTACCAAATTCTTTTATTGTTAACAGTAATGGTTCCACACTACTGATTGGATCCTCTAAAATGAAGACTACGTTATTCATGAAGGCTTTTAGTTTAAACTTTCCCCCTCTTATCTTTATTCCTTTTATGTCTTTATTGCTTCTAATTGATCTATTTAAACATTCTAACATAAGAAGAAAGAGCGACAGTGAAAGAGGGCACCCTTGTCTTGTCTCTTTCTCTATGTTGATAAATTCTGTTGAATTTCCATTTATTACTATTTTAGCCTTCTGTAGGGAGTGTATTGCCTTAATCCACTTCACAAAATTACTTCCTAAGTCTGTTGTTTCCAATATTTTAATTAAGAATTCCCAGTTAACATTATCAAAAGCCTTTTCTGCATCTAAAAATATTAACGCTCCTTTAATCTGGTTGTGATAATTCCAATATTCTAATATATCCAATACTATTCTGATATTATATCTAATTTGTCATTTTGGTAGAAATCCATTCTGATCTTCATGTATATAGTCCTGCAGGCTTGTTTTTAACCTATTTACTAAAATCAACGCAAATATTTTATAATCTTCATTTAATAAAGAAATAAGCCTGTAGTTTTTAACTAACGACAAGTCTTTATCTTCTTTTGGTAACAGCACTATATTTGCTTTCTTCCAACTTTCAGGAATTTTCTGGGTATCTAAAATACCATTCACAACTCTTTGGAGTGGTTTTTCCAAAACATCACAAAATGTTTTATAGTATAAAGCTGTCAGACCATCTGTACCAGTGGTTTTACCTCTTTTTAGTTATTATATTGCATTCCTTATTTCTTCAATTGATATTACCTTATTTAATTCTTCTTTTTGTTTACCTGTAAATTTCAAAATGTCATGCTTTTGCATATATTTATTTATTTGTATTTCTTTTACTTCTTGCTTTTTATATAATACTTGAAAATAGTTATGAAATATTTTATGTAGTTCTTTTTCATTGGTTACTCTTCTATCTCCTTGTTTCAATTCTGTAATCCTTCTTTTAGCTTTTTCTTTCCTGAGTCTATATAATAACCACCTCCCTGGTTTATTCCCATATTAAAAATGTTTTTGTTTTAAGTAATCTAATTCCTTTTCATCTCATCTGCCATCATCATTGTTGTTTGTTTTTGTAATATTTTTATTTGTTCCAAAATTTTATTATTCGTTGGTTTTTTTGCTAACTCCAATTCTTTCTTTTTAATCTCTTTAGAGATTTCATTCATTTTCTCTTGTCTCTTTCTTTTCCACTCCACACTTAATTTCATAAAAGTCCCCCTAATTACCACTTTCCCTAAATCCCATACCAATATATCCTCTACCCCTTTGTCTTGATTTAAGTTAAAATATTCTGTAAGTATCTCTTTGCAATGTTTATCACTTCCTCTTTATATAATAAAACCTCATTCAATCTCCATCTGTAATTTTGGGTTCTTCTCTTAAAAGTTAGTCTAATTGGATTATGGTCTGATATTATTTTAGGTAAAATTTCAATTTTCCCCAAATTGCTTCCTAAATTTTTGGAAACCCAAATCATATCAATTCTAGATAGGGAATTATGAACATCAGAAGGAAAGGTAAATTCTCTCGTACTCCTTTCTTTTAATCTCCAGGAGTCAACTAAATGTAATTCATCAATTATTTCAAAAAATTCTTTTGCTAATTTGCCTTGATTTTTCTTAATTGTTTTAGCCATTAATCTATCCAGTTGTGGATTTACCACACCATTGAAATCACCTATTAGGCATTAGTATTCATAATCCAAACCTATTTATTTTTTCTTTCTATTCCTTATAAAATGTACTTTTCTCAGTTACTGGTGCATAAATTCCAACCACTAACATTTTGCAATTGTTTATCTTAATTTCTACCCCTACAAACCTTCCCTTATTATCTGTAAACACCAGACTGGGTTCCAAATAGGGTTTAACATACAGGACTACCCCATTTCTTTTGTTTGACTGGTAGATACAAATTCTTTTCCTAATTTCTCCTGAGCTAGCAATTTAACATATTATTCTTAACTCTAACCTCTTGAGGACATATTAAATCTAATTTTAATTTTTGTAAATAATAAAATATTAATTTCTGCTTTTTAAATGAGTTTATACCTTTCACGTTCCATGTAAGTCACTCCATTTAATTATAAATATATTTGCATATTTCTCTAATTACATCAAAATACATTCCAGTATATAAAAAAAGTTCTTAACCTCCTTTCTTATTATAGTTCTATGATATCTTATCTTTATAACCTCCCCTTTCTATTATCCCTTCCCTTACTCTTTCTCTACTTCTACTCTTTCTATCCCTCTACTCTATCTTGTTAATGATTACCTTTTATTTATTTATCCCTCTAATCCTTATCTGGAATGTCCAGCTCCAACAGGTTCACTTCTTCTTGACAATTTCTTTCCTCCCTCTCTTTCCTTTGATCTTTTATTCGGGTTTCTTCTTCTCGTTGGTCTAAATCCTCTTGCTGTGCACCACTGTACCCCAAATCTGTGGCAGTTTCCTCCTGACTTTTAGCTGCCTTTCAAAATTCTTTCTTGTTCTTTTTCAAAAAGTCTGTGGCTTTCTCAATTAAGTTTATTCTATATTTTTCTT
Organism: Cyclura pinguis; assembly: GCA_030412105.1. Lineage (NCBI taxonomy): Eukaryota > Metazoa > Chordata > Lepidosauria > Squamata > Iguanidae > Cyclura > Cyclura pinguis. The sequence goes on along the minus strand of CM059603.1, from coordinate 77,785,899 downwards.
TCTTGTAGATAAAGTTAACCCTCTCAATTCTGTCCCAACTGAAGGGGATTCCTTCCTTCTTCAACACCTCCACCAAGAAAGAATAATCTTTTCTCTTCCTCAATAGTCGTGAGGGAATTTCCTTTAGTATTATTATTAATTTCCCATCAATTTGGATTCCTTTGTTGTAATGCACTTCCAGGATATGGTCTCTTATTGTCTTCTGCACACACTGCACAGTTAAATCTCTTGGGAGATTTCTCCTTTTGGCTGCCAAAGAGTTCAGTCTGTATACATGGCCCACTTCAATTTCCAGAAATTCTTCACTTCTTTCCAGTTTCTTTGCCAGTTCATCAATTTTTTTCCTTTATATCCTCATTCAAAGATTCCTTAATCCCTCTAAATCTCAGCCATGAGTCTTTTTCTCGTTGATCCATTAGTGCTTGTTGGTCTAGTTGTCTCTCCAGTTCTTGGTTCAAATCCTGTGTACCTCTTTTCAAATTCTGGATTTCTTCTCTATTTTCCTTTACATCTTTCTTAACTTGTAACATTATTCCTTACATAGAGTTAAATTTTGTTTTCAAATCATCCAACACTTGTCCTGTCTCTTTTCTAAAATCTCTCATTTCCTCCATAAATTTTACCATATAGAAGGGTACGCCCTCATCCATGGGTGTTCTTTTAGTCTGTGTATTGTTGATTTCTTGAGTTGTAAACCTTGTCTTTACACCAGTCATTTTTTAAAAAAATTTTCTTCCCCTCTTCTTCTCTCCTCCCTCTTCTCTTCCTCCTTCTTCCTCTTCTCTCTCCTTCCTTTTCTCCTTCCTCCTTCCTTCTATCTCCTGTTATTCCTTTCCTTTCCTTCCTCTTCAGTTCCTTTCTTGCTTCTCCTTCTCTTTCCCTTCTTTCCTCCTTCCTTCCTTCACCTCCTTTTTCTTTCTGTTTACAAGCTCAGGCTTTCAACTTACTCATGCCTTCTTCAACATACTTATGCCTTCTTTCCTCTTCCCTTCTCACTCCTTCCTTCCTTCTTGATCTGCTTTCCTTTTGCCTTCTCTTTTCCCCCTCTATCCCTTCTCGTTCTCTTCCTTCTTCTTTCTGGATCTTTATTCTAATTCTTCTTATTAGGAAAAAGGAGAGAATTTTTTTTTCTTTATGAGGGGAAACAAAAAATCCCCACAAAAAAATCCAAATCAAAAGAGGGAAGGGGGAAGAAAAAGATAAGGGAAAAAAAATTCAAAAATCAAAAATCAGAAGACCAAAAATCCAAAAATCCAAGACACGAGAACAATATTTTTGGTTGTATTATATTAAAAGATAGTGCAGCTTATGCTTCTTTCAAAGGAGAAACCAAAGGAAAAGCATTCTTTAGGCTGTCGTTTCCAAGGTCATTATATTCCCATCAGCCACAAGATGAAAATGGCCTCTTTACTAACTGGGAGATTCTAAACAGATGTTAAACAACAGGACAGTGCAACAAGTTAGAGCTCCCGACTAGAATCAAAATCAAATCAACATATATTCAGGACTGTCACTTGTGTTGTTAATCATCCCCCTTTAGTCAAAAATCCAATTTATTCAAGCTGTTCAAACAATATCAATACAAAAAAAGGAGGACTTATGCAGAGAGAGGGGGAAAAAATCCAGAAAGACAAAACAAGGCTCCACAGATTTGTAGATTTTTTTTTCAACTCCTCTCTCAGATCAAGCAAGAAATTAAAGTTTTTTATACTTCTAGGACCTAAATTGAGATGTTTATCTCAAAAAGGACAAAGAAAACAAGAGGGATCCAGCCCTAAAGCTGGGGAACCTCAAGATAAGTTGGGGCAGATCAAGATCAAAAGAGAGAGAGGAAAAAAAAAAGACCACCTAACAGCTTCTAATCAGAGGTGTTTTCCCTAACTGACGACGAGGTCTTCTTGATTTTAAACAATTCAATCCATATTACTCACAAGTTTCAAGAGGTTTGATGGATTGGTTGCGGTGCTAATAAGGGGAAGGAAAGAGTTTCTCCTCCTGCTTGACAATGTGGCAGCTCCGCTTCTGAAGCTGCGTCCGTTCGCAGTCGTTGTTCCCTTCGAGCGATAGCTTGCTGGGACTCTTGCAGCCAAACCAGGAATCTTCTGGGAACCCCTAGTTCCTGGGGCTCCCACTGGCAGACTTTAGGTCAATTACAGTCTGCGGGTCACCTGTACTTTCTTGGTTGGAGATTGGATCGCAATCTCCCCCCATCTTCACCTGTTCATCACCGAACCGGAAGTCAGTTGTTGCAACTTATTACATTAAAATAAAAACAACCTCCAGTGTTTAAGACATGCTTTCCCTCCCATTTTGTCATTGCCACAAATAGTTTTCACACTGCACATTTTTCTTATTGCACATTTTGTGTCCAATTGTGCACAAAAAGCCTGATGTGCAACAGAAATAAAGTGTTCTTAAAAAGTAACTTCCAAACTCTGGTTTGGTCTAGCAAGGCTCCTTTCTCTTCCTGCATTCACATGAGCATTGTTGACCTGTTTCTACAGACAGGCTTTTAATCTTCAATGATGTCCTGTGTCAAAACCATCTTAATCTGCTGCTGTCTCCTTTTTTTATTGCTTCATTTGTAAATTTTTCAGATTGTGCTTTTGATTTGTGGATGTTGGTGTTTTTTTGTTTTTTGTTTTTGGCTATGTGCATTTTTTTTCAAAAAATGATAAGCTGCTTTTGGCTACAGATGTTTAATAATTATTAATCATCATATTAATGCAGTATGGGAGGCTACAGTTCAAAGAAAAACAAAACCATATTGGATGCTTGCAGTTTCTGAGCTTTCTAGGTCCTAATTGCTTTGCATTAGACCTTATTTTAGGCAAAAGAAATTGTCTGCTTCTTTTAAACATGGAAATGCAAAATCTTTGCATTTTGTTTGGTTGCAAAATACATTTGTAAGCAAGAGGTGGTGTCATTTTTTTTTTTTGTGCTAATGCTGCAACATTTCTCTTTTAGCTCTGCAAGTTGTACAATTACCAAAAAAAAAAAAAAAAAAAGGCCCAGAATCAGCTTGTTTAGATGAGAGTCATAAATGATGGATATAAACACTGCTTCTTTAGACTGGAAGATAAGTGATATCTGTCTACAAATTTTTATTTTTGTAATTATTAGTTTTATTTATATTTTAAACACATTTACAAACAATAGTGCACTTCCTATTTGTTAAATTAATATGGTCAGCTATCACGGTGTTATACATCTTCCAGCTACCTTGTTTATATTAAGTCCAAACATTGGTCTTCATAGGGCTCCTTTCAAAATTAAAGAATCATAGAATCATACAGTTGGATGAGGCCACAAGGGCCACCTAGTCCAAATGTCTGCAATGTGTACACAACTATAGCATTCCTGAAGAATGGAAGCCACCTTGGATCCCACTCTGGGAGAAGAAGGCAGCATACAAATCATAAAAATTAATAAATGCCCATCTGATTTTGTTTAAAGACCTCCAAAGAAGGAGACTCCACTTTGCTGCTCACTGAGGTAGTCAACTTAATGGTTAAACAGTTCTTACAATGAAGAATTCTTCCTAATGTTATAGGTGAAGTCTCTTTTCTTATAATTTGAACCCATTGATTCATGTTCTGGTCTCTGGAGGAGCAGAAAACAAGTTCATTCAGTGATTGTAAATTCATTGGTTTAGCAACTGTAAATCACTGTGGAAAAAGTACTGTTGCAAAACTCCAGTTGATTTATTTGTAGAGGAGAAATAGTGACCAGATTGCTATAAAACCATCTTCCTTTATCTCCCCTAGCCACAAATCTGTCAACAAGTGTCTCTGTAACATTGCAAACTTTATCACAGGGCATATTGTTGTTTGCTTAAATCAAACTTGTGTTGTGAACTGTACATGGTCAGGTTAAATATGATATTGAAGTGCCTGTTTTGAGTTGTGGGCAAAGTGAAATGCAACTGACAGTTGACATGAGAAACAGCAGGTGCTTTACTATCTGAAAACAAAAAAAAGAAATAAACCTCTCATAGGTATGCCTATGGCACATCTATAACACCAGGTGCAATCTCCTGCTAAACAATAACATACCCTTCATGTTCTTTCTGGTGGTACAGTAGAACCAGGGGGTCAAAGTAAAAGGACTTTCTACTTAGCAAGGCTGATGATGTCTTCTGCCCTGTAAAATTAGCTACGGTTTTTACAGTAGCAGCCAGGAGGGAGTGGATTTTCCCACAACGATATATTGTAGTGAGCTTGCTTTGTTGCAAGGCAGAACATTTTGGAATGACTTGGTGTTGCATGGGCAATTTAGATTTTACAGAACTACTGGTAGAGAGAGAAAAAAATACTAGAATTGGTTTGTTGACATTAATCCAACTACCTGCCTTTTTGGACTCTCCTTAGAAGTATACTGATAGAGACTGTTATGTGGAGCACCTGCATTTCAAAGTTTGCCACTTCCATTATAGTGGACTTCCTTCTGTACAAACAATACTCCAGCTCTATCCACAGATAGGAAAGGCTACCATATCCTATGGACTTTGTGGTATCTGAAGTCAGAGGTTGGCACTAAATAATTTTTTTTTCCATTGAAAAATATGTTAGGTCCAACTCCTGTATTAGGTTTTTGGTGTGTGTTTTCCCCTCTCATGCTAACAAAATAGCCATCGTCATGTTTCACCATGTGTTTTCATATCTTTAGAAGGGGGAAACATCTTAAAGTAGCACTGCTAGTTAAAGATGTATTAGGGCACATGGGAGTAAGTAAAATAACATCTTGCCCACACTTGACCTAGTTTACAGAAGTAGGCTCCGTATCTTTTAGGTCTGAAACTTGGATTACAATAATAATAAAAAATTAATCAGAATACAGCCTTTTCGTCTGAGATGGTTTGCTAGCTCTATTTAGGAAGTGATGCACATTTATTAAAAAGGAGTAATCCAGGACAAGTTAAAGATTATGGAAGATTTCTTATAATTCTTCATGTTTCCCAGATCAAACTGTATATATTGGTAAAAAGATTATCCTAAAGATTTACGTATTTTAAAAAGCTTGTCAGCATGCTAAGATGATGATTGTGATTATAGAGGTGGGTGGTAAGAAACCTTGGAAGCAGCAGTTGATTCCTTGGATAATTATTTTAAAAATGACTGCTGAAAGGCAGGTATCTATCAGGCCCTTCCTTTCTAATGGAAGGCATTACTGGGAATAAATCAGGTGGAACACTCACGTTTACTCAAAATCAAGCATCATCATATATAACAAGATTTGGTCCTTGGATTGTAGGACTGCATTCTTAGATGCTTTCCTAGGTCAAGTAAATGGCACATGAGATCTTTGTGTTTTTCTCTCTTCATTCTCCGATTTGTTCCCTGCTTGAGATTATGGATGGAAGAGAAAACAGAAGGCAAGGGGATTAGGAAAGGGGGTTATGGAAGCAGCCATAAGATCAAAATTAACCCTGTGGCACTTAAATCCCAAGGGATATTGCTGTTCTTGTTCAAGGCTTGTTTTGGAACAAATAAAGAGGGAAGGGATCTAGTTCCAATGAAGACTGACTGTACTTTTAGGCTATGTGCTTTGAGTAAGTTGCTCATGCAATCAGGATTTTTCTGTGTGTGAGGGTACACTTGAAGAGCACTTGGATTTACTTTCTTTTCAAGGCAGCTCAGCGTCTAGAATTCTGTGAGCCTTATTGTGTTGCCCTCAGAAAAGATTTATACATTTGTTACATCTCACTTTGTCCTTAAAAAGCTCCAAGTTTCAGTGCATCCATCCAGCACTGGCCAGGGTCACACGCCTTGTTACAGGTGAGGTATATGTGGCTGCCAATTCCTCGGCCTGTTGTATAATATTAAAGAACAGAATTTACCTTTAAATCACTTTGAAAGTGTAAAATAAATGGCATAAAAACCAATACAGGCAGTTAGCTCTGTGAGAAAATGGGTGGTGGTGGTGAGGTAAAATAAAACCAGCCTCAGCTTTAATGTCAGTCTAGGATAAATGGTGGTTGCATTGGAATGTAAGATAATATAAGATAAGAATGTAAGATAATAAACAGGATTGTAGCAAGAGGGGAAGACAGTCACTAGCTCCCTTCTCCATGACATGTGAATAGGAGATTTCTTGTGAAGACTTAGGACTTTTCTACATTACACTGTTATAGTGTTACGATTCCACTTTCAACATCCTATGGAATCCTGGGGTTTGCAGTTTAGGGAGGAACATTTAGAATTCTCAACCAGAGAGCTCCTTGGCCACAGTAAACTACAGACCCCAGAATTCCACAGGATGTTGAAACTGGAATAATAGCACTATAACAGTGTAGTGTGGAAAGGCTGTTTTTTCTCTTTTCTTTTCATGTATTTGGGGGAAAAGACAAGCCACTCTTCATTTAATAATCCCAAAGGTATGAGAGCATCTTTAGTACTTCTGGTCTTACTGGTCTCTCTTGGGGCGTTTTCAGCATCTCTTCCTACAAACTCAGTATCTGTCTTGGCTGCAAGCTGGTTGCCTTTTGTTCCTTAGTCCGAGAGATAGGCATGGGCGACCAGACCTGCTTCAGATTGCTTATTTACAGACATCCCATTTTTCAATATGTATCCTTGGCTGCAACTACATGAAGTTGGTATCCCAGGTCCACTGCAGAGTATCTTTGCCCGTTTGATCCCTTGACTGCCACACATACCTTTCTTTTAATCCAAGCTGAAATCAGTTTGGAAAGCCACACATTACCGTGTGCTTGTGTTTGCTTTATCGGTTCATGTCCCACGACCACAGCTGCTGTATTTTACTTCCACAACACATGCATATTTGCATATTTGTTCAGTCAAACAGCTTTGCCCATTCTGAATTTCTATAAAGTGAAGCCAGTAGAGAAGAGGGAGGTGAAATGCTGACCTGTGAATGTGTGCAACAGTATGTATGTAAAGGTGTAAATACAAAGACCAAATTCAAAAAAAAAGAAAAAGAAAAAAAGAAAATTATCACCTTTTCCTGATGCTAATACAAACAAGCGAGCTACCATTTCTTGGCAGGAATGATCAGGTGATGTAGGTGACCAGCCACCAACCTGGCCCCACTTTTCCCCATCCTCGCTATCCCAGTTCCTCCATGATCCCAATTGTGGGGTCAAACCACACATTTTAAAAACCTAGTTCATCCCAGAACAGAGGAGTAAACAAAAGGGTTTTAAAAATCACTTTAAAGCCCTCAGGCATCAAAAAGATGTTTTCACATCTGAAAGAGAAGAACGTTGTGTGGTCCAGGAGGACTGGGATGCATTATTTAGTCTGTGTAGATTAACTCTCAGTTTAGTCTCTTGTTTGGTGCTGGTGTGGTGTGTTCTCACAGCCAAACAGCGGCTGGAGTGGTTGGAGTTTCCTAGTACCATTCAGTTCCAGTCATGCATTCATGAAAAAGGAGCAGCCATGGTTTTGCGGGGAACAACTGTTGATTTATCAGGACTGTGACTGCAACTAGCTGTTGCCTGGGAGCTTCCCTGGCCATGAACTGACCACCAGCTTGTGCCCTGGCATTGTTGATGTACGTCTGTGCTGGGCCAGGGTGTTGTTGCTCAAGAAGATAGGGAATTTCTCATTCCTCAAATAGCTGGAAAAAGACATAGTCTAATGTAATGATTCCAGTATATGGCTATTTGATAATGTTGGTCGTTAAACTGAGATATGATAATTCAAAAGCAGCCATTGTCTGAACTGTTCATACTGAAGGTTGCGGTGGGCAGGTTTGTTGTTTCTCCACTTCAAAAGATCTTTACCATTCTTCTTTCACTGTAGAAGCTGACAGCTGCAACTTCCAGTAGTTAGGAGACAGGGTGAAACTCAAGTCATCCATCTTCCTAAATCATTTACTTTCACATCACATCCATCTTCTTGACCCACCTGATCATAAAGAAGAAGCTCTACTCTAATGGGTATGATGACAGGGTTGTAATAAGTAGATAATACAGGGAAAGGGAAGCATTTCTGTACCTAATATATTGTGTAAACTTTAGAACCAATTGGAATTTCTGATACTGGATCAGTAAAGGAAACATACAGGATGAATGCTTAATTTCTACCAGATACAGACTAGCTAAAAATAGCACAATCATACTCATGCCTACTAAAGAGTAAGTGCTATTAAACTCATAGGAATGTGCTACCAGGTAAGACTGCAGACATACTCTCATTGTAAGGCAGACTGCTTTAGCCATAAATTTTGAAAGTGCAGGATTTCACCTCCATGTTGATTAGCAATGTTGTCGCAATTATAAAAAAAAAAGACAAAACAAGACTTGATATATAAACTTGCGTGTTCATGGACTGCCTCTGGTTTGGAAACATACAGTTTTAAAGTTTGGTATTAATTTTCAGTTGAGGTTGCTCTTGGTAAGTAAAACTTGAAAGAGAACAACGGCAAAACATGTGTACAAAAAGATGTGAGATATGGGGTTAAAACCCAGAGTCTTGAGTGATTTTTGATGCATCATGCTGCTTCCTTGTGAAATGGGGGTGAGGCTGGATTCTCAAAGGCTATGTCAGTGGAATGTGGAACACAAATGACTGCAGTTGGTAATGCTCTGAGAATCACTGTAGCTAAGTGAAGAGAGCCTTATCTGTAGAGATGGAAAAAATACTAGAAAAATATTCAAACAATAAGCAAAAATCCCTGAAGGTAAGAATCCTGGGCTGATGAGAATCTTTGCAGTTTGGGACTTATTCTATTCAAACTTTGCACATCTTTAATTTGTACAGAAAACATATTTTTTGTGCAGAAAATAATATTTCTGTGTGGAAAGATTATTTTTCTGTGCAGAGAAAGCTTCAATTAGAAAAAGCTTCAATCATGCAAAATTCACATGTGGTGGATTTGCATTGAAAGCAGCTTTTACTGTGCATGAAACAGCTTTTTCTGTACAGAAAATTGATCACTGGAATCCTATATGACTTTTCACTCAACATAAATTTGTGTACACTTACCTAAGTAGCTGAGGCACTATGAAACCATGTTAGCGAATTGTGAAGATGCATAACAGGACAAAGCTTTTCTTGCACAGAAAATGCTGTTTTCTGTGCAAAACAATCATCTGCAAATTTTGTGTAGACCAAGTCCTGAACTGCAAATAAGTTTTGAAAACTTTGTTTTTCAAAGTCTTTCTCACGGTGGGAAGCAACTTCTGATAACTGCTTGTTGCTTCATTAAAGGAAGAAACTCAGTGAAAAATTACATCCCTAGTCATCAGAAGGTTGGTTATAAGGTGATGAACTGGCCACAACAACTACCAATATGATTGTGGTGTGAATTAGTCATAATTTACACTGATGGGAGGACTACATGCATCATTGAAATCACATTTCTTCAAGGTATATTGCAGAGTGTTGAACACAAACTGGAATATTGATATTTATTTTTGCAATGCCTTGGATAAAAACGGTTTAAACAATGCTGAGTACAGATGTTATTTTTCATAGAAACTTCTTATTTCAAAACAAGTATATTTCAATTTCCCACAAAAGTTAAAACTGCATGCAGAGATACGGTTACTCACTTAGGATGCATGATAACGTATTGGAAGATGTTTGTTAAAATTTAACAGGTACAGGACTACATCATTTTAACAATGCAATTACACAGAACTAGAAAACTGACTTTGTAGTAAAATATAAAAATCTACAATTATAAATATAAATTTGGTCCATGGAATCCACTCTAGAAATATTTACAGTAAGTAACAGCTATTCTAAATGCCTACCAAAATCTTAAAATGTTGAATATTACAGAGAAGAACATATTTACATTCTACCATATTAAAAGTTAAATTTCTAGCAAATGTAAGGAATGCTATAAATAAACACAAGTCAAATGAATACTAAAACATTATGTTTGTTGCTGAGAACCTTAAATTTAAGTTAAAATAAAGCCTGAGAAATTAGAAACTAATACTGTAAAAGAGACCACAATTTCATTCGTAGAAACACAATAAAGTTCGATCAAGTTAGTTCAAACTTAACAAAATGCATTACAAGAAATATTTCAAAAAGGCACACATTGTTAATGATGTAAGTTCAGCAATTAAGTCATTTGCAATGTTTGTTTGAACAAGTGAAATAAAAAGATTATCTAATAGCTGGACAATCCTCCCCCACTTTTTTTTTTTTTAAAAAAAGAAAGAAATGTAATAATACTGTAATTTCCAGCTCTGGATAATCATGGTAGGTCATGTTGTGTCCACAGTCAGACTAAAGATTCCAAGCTCTCTGCTGCATTGCCATCTGGTAAAGCTGAGCCATTACTGTCTATGGATACTGAAGGATTTTCTTCTTGCCTTGAGCTAACAAGACTGAGAATAGTTTTGTAGAGAAACTGATAGTGGTCCTAAAGGTGTTGTCGGGGGTGGGGGGAGTGGAATGAGAAGAAAAGGGATAAAGTTAGTGTGGCTGGTCTCAAAGACAAGCACCACTCCTTTAAAAAGCAAACTCAACTAGCAAGTTCTGCTGACAAGACTGTTGCAGCCAAAGTGAAACCACTGTAAAGCAAGAAATGGACATCTGCATCTGCATGTTTAGCAGAACCTTAATGTTTGAAGAAGTGCAACAAAAGTCTTTAGGAGAAATATCTTAAGGATACTAATGCCACAAAAGAAAAGAAAAGAAAAAGAGAGAGAGAGAGAGAGAGAAAGAAAGAAAGAAAGAAAGAAAGAAAGAAAGAAAGAAAGAAAGAAAGAAAGAAAGAAAGAAAGAAGGAAGCTCAAGAATGCCTAAGCACCATACAATAATGAACTGGGTAGGCAGATACGGTTAGCTGTCAAGAAGTCCATGAAACAGAATGAAGCAAGTTGCTACACAGAGAGAGAGAAAGGTAGAAACCAATCTCAGTGATCACTTAATTTAGGAGCTAAAAGTCTATTTTTTCAGAAAGAATGCAACCCTGCCCAAAACAGTTTGAATGCAATTTTCCTAGACTACCTAAAATACAATGTCTGTATTCTTTCAGGCTTCAGGTTTTTAGCTCTCATCCAGCTTATTTCCAAATCTAAGTTGGCACCTACACAGTCATTCTTCACTCTAGTGTCAAAAGGAACTACTGCTGAGTATTTCCAGAATATTGTGGCACTCTCATTAGATGTGCTCATCCAGTGGCTTCACAGAGATATTAAAGTGCATGATAGTTAAATGAAACCCCAGGGAAACCTATGTAAATGAGATAGGGTCAAACAGAAATCTTCCACTGCCATCTTCTTGAAATGGTCCTATTGGCAGGAGCAGTACCTTGGTGATGCCCTGTGTTCCAGAGCTGACTGAACAAGATGCTATCTTAATGTGTTATTTAATTATGTTAATTATGTTAATACCATCAAATACCACTGAAAAGAGAGGAGGGCAATATAAGTGTCTCACTTCTATATTTTTTCTCAACAGATATAATTTGTTAGGGCAGCCAAAGTTTCTTTTGTGCACAAATCAGGTCAGACCTTGGAATGAATTGGATTCAAACCAAGCATTCTGTCCAAAATGCATTAAATGCATAGAAGAACTATGATAGTTGTCTTGCAGGTTTATGAGTAATGGTCCACGGTAACAATCTGGAGCCATTTACTCCAAAAGAAATATTTGTCACACAACAACTTAATTCATATCTATTTGTTCTAATCGGCTTTGCAAGTGTTATGTGTGTGGTCTTGCGCTAAACCATTTATTAGGGTCATATACCTGATTTAACCATGAAAGTATTTGAAACTGTGCACATTGAGGTACACATTCCACTGACTTGGAGAAAAAGCTTATATCTCTAGTGTCTGCAGGAGAGCACCATCCCAGGGGAGGAATATGTATTTCATATTTAAAGCTGTATTAGTCTACAGTTAGACTGAGACAGAAGGGTTAAATCTCCCCCCTATGCACAACAGACCAAATGAAAATTGCCCCCACCACAAAGGTCTATTACTAACCCTGATATGTTTTCTAATTACTCATTTTGCAACATGTGTATTTTATTCCTGTGCCAATCAACACTGTACTGGTAAACGGCTTTGTAAACAAGTAAAGCAGACATCAGTAGTTCAACTATATCTGCCACTATTGACTCAGTTTATCATTCATATTAACATTCTGAGATAAAACACTGCATGCAAGGGCCATAGTTCTAATTATGTTTTATAGGGTTTTTTTTTTTAAAGAATTTAATTATATCTTTTTGTTATATTCATGTCACAAAGAAAACTGTGCAGGATACTCGCTTACTTACAATGTCTGTGAAGACTCCAGGCCTCATCAAATTGATCATCTTGGCTACGTGATAAACATCCACACAGTTTTCATTTTCTAGCTGATGCATCAACGTTGTTAATGCACAGAAGGTACCCGCTGTCACTCCTCCATGCCTTTTTGAAGGTTAAAAACAACAGAATATTAAAAAAAAAGAAAGGGAGAGGTCATTTTGACAAGATACAGTTCTCTAAATAGTGCCTTTTAGGAAGCAGGAGCAAGAGCGGAGCATCAGGAAACAATCAAATGGCCATAACTACCAAGTATTCATGTCAACAGGTTTCCTAGAATATGAATGTGTGTGTGTGTGTGTGTGTGTGTGTATCCCTGTTAATACAACTGATTTCTACTTTCTTGATAACCATTTCTGAAATGAGATCTCAGAATGGTTTTGTTTAGGTAATAAATCCTGTGGAAGTGAAATGCTTCTATAAAATTTCTGTGCTGTCAGTATTTTAGTGGTTTAAAGTGCATCTCTATTACATCTGCAGAAGCATTCCTGTTATACAATTCAGTCAGTCCAATGGCTTAATCTATTTAAGATACAACTGTTTTATTATACTATTCTTTCCAGCTCAGGATTCTTTCCTTATTTTTTTCATCCTTTGTCTAGCCTTTTATTTAAGCTGTTCTGTTCTCTGAACAAGGACCACATTGAGGAGCTCTGGATAAAATGCAGGAAGCACTGATTAAAACATGGTGAGATTTATATGCAATAAAAATGTTGGGTGCTTTTATTAGATTATTTAAATGTACAGATTCTATGTGAAGCACATACCTATATAGTGACTCAATATATAAAATGACTCAACAACTGCAGCAGGCACATTATTACTTACTCATCATGCACAATCATTGGCCCATCTCTATTGGAAGTTTCTTCTTTGATGACATTTATTAGTTCAAATGTTTTACTGATTGGGCTATCTGGATTTGGCCATTTCGGGCACTGAAAATGCCTCACTTCAAGAACATAATCATCCTAAAAAAGTGGAAGACATAGAATTAATATCCTCAACAACTCATACTATTCAAGGGAGAAACTGTGGCTGGAATTCAGTATCACACTTAAGATCCATAACCTGGAGTTATATGAATCCATAACTGATCTGTATTCATGATCCATATGTAGTCACGATTGTGACACTATTGCCATGATTGTAACTCATCCCCAACCTCCTTTATCAGGCACAGTGAGAGAAGGAGGTCAATTCTGCAGAGACTGGAACACAGTTGGATATCATTTCCACCTCGTTCCCACCAGCAGGTGAGGCTGCAACAATTAGAAGCAGGATCCTAGCTGCAATTACATGTTGCAACTTTGTTTTCTGGTGGAAGGGGAGTGGAAATGTCATCTACTGGCACCCTTATCACCAGCAGAAAGGTCTTCCTTCTGTTGGTGCAGCTGATGCTGATAAAGTAGGTCTGAGAAGTTTGGGCTGGGAAATGTTACTTAATTATCCAAATGTAAGTAAATAGCCCATGTAGAATTCCAGCTTGCATTTATTTCTTGTAATGAATATATACTGACAAAGTATGACTGGGTTTTATGTAGAGTTGAAGGCTTTCACGGCCAGAATCCATTGGTTCTTGTGGGTTTTTCGGGCTTTGAGACCATGTTCTGGTTGTATTTTCTCCTGACGTTTTGCCTGCATCTGTGGCTGGCATCTTCAGAGGAATGGTGAATTGGAAGTGGAGTGGAGAAAATATGTGCCAGTCTCCTCCTCCAGAGGGGAGGGAGCAGAGGGGAGGAAAATTCAACAAATGCCATAAGCATCAGCTGAAACCCTCTCTGGACACATCACGGACCATTATCAATCTGACAGAGAGGCAACTTTCTGAGGATGAAACTTCCATCCTATCCAAGGGAGGCAACTTTGCTGTGACCACTACCAGAATTCCAGTGGAAGACATCATAGCAAATATGGAATCTGCCACCCACCATCTCCCAGAGGAGAAAGTGGAAGAGATAAGAGGGGAAACAGCAAGGATCCTACGCAAGCCAAAACTGCCACCCAGCAACATAACGATGAAAGAAAGGAAAGCTATTAGGGAGCTCAATTCGGACCCAGAAATCATCATTCTCCCAGCAGACAAAGGCAATGCCACTGTTATCATGAACACAGAACACTACAAACAAAAGATCAGGGAATTCCTGGATCCCACAACTTACAAAAAACTGAATCAGGACCCGACCAACAAAATCATCAGGAAAACCAACACCTTGATCAAAAATTCCTCAATTCATCAAAGCACATGCCAGGTTTTATGCAAATCGGAGGCCCTCCCACCCAGACTTTATGGACTTCCAAAAATTCACAAGGACTCCATTCCACTCCGACCCATTGTGAGTGCCATTGGATCCCCCACATATGATTTGGCAAGTTTCTGGCCACACAATTACAAACCCATATTGGACAAACCTCCCACTACATCAAGGACTCAGCTCACTGTATAGAAAAAAATCAGCAACATCGAACTGAAACCTGGAGACAGACTGATCAGCTTTGATGTGGTCTCCCTGTTCACCAAAGTCCCCACAGCGGACACCATTGCACTCATCAACCAGATTTTTCCCAAAGAGATCACAGCCCTGTTTCAACATTGCCTCACTACAAGCTACTTCCAGTGGGACAATGAGTTCTATGAGCAAAGAGATGGGGTACCCATGGGAAGCCTGCTCAGCCTGGTGATAGCAAATTTTTACATGGAGCACTTTGAAAGGCAAGCCCTGGAAACAGCACCAAAAAAGCCCACTACATGGTTCCGTTATGTGGATGACACCTTCATCATTTGGAGCCACAGTGATGAACAGCTGACCCAGTTTCTGGACCATCTAAACAACATCCACCCGAACATCCAATTCACCATGGAGAAAGAAAATGAGGGAAAACTACCATTTCTGGATGTCCTAGTCACCCGCAAACCCAACCATCAATTGGGCCACATGGTGTACAGAAAACCTACACACATAGACAGATATCTACACAAAGACTCCAACCACCACCCAGGACAAAAAAGGAGCACAATAAAAACTCTGGTAGACCGTGCAAAAAGAATTTGTGAACCTCACCTCTTGAATGAGGAACTGAATCATTTAAACTGGGCTCTACAGGCTAATGGGTACTCCAGCTCAGATATCAGAAGGGCCTCAAGACCCCAAAAAATCCACAGGAGTAAGGATAAACAGCCACCTGAAGGGAATGTGTTTTTACCATATATCAAGGAGTCACTGACCGAATAGGGAAGCTCATGAAGAAACATAACCTCCGAACAATTTACAGACCAACCAGGAAAATTCAGCAATTGCTTCGCTCAGCAAAGGACAAGAGGGATCCCCTAACTTCTGCAGGAGTTTACCGCATTCCGTGCAGCTGTGGTCAGGTCCACAGAGGGACCACAAAACGCAGCATCCAAACACGAATCAAAGAACACGAAAGATACTGCAGGCTGATCCAGCCAGAAAAGTTAGCAGTAACAGAACACACTATAAACCAACCCGGACACAGAATGTTATTTGAAAGCACAGAAACTCTGGAACATTCTAACAACTACCAGGTCAGGCTACACAGAGAGGCCATTGAAATCCACAAACACTTGGATAATTTTAACAGGAAAGAGGAGACTCGGAAGGTCAACAAAATTTGGCTGCCAGTATTGAAAAACACCAAAATCAAAACACAAAAGATACTAACGAGCCCTAATGAGCCCCACCTGGGCTCAGGAAGTCTCCCTCCAGGAACAAGTATTCAATACACACAATAGGACTATTATGCTAACTGCTCCCTCCTCTTTGGAGGAGGAGACTGGAGGAGGAGATATTCTCCACTCCACTTTCAATTCACCATTCCTCTGAAGATGCCAGCCACAGATGCAGGCAAAACGTCAGGAGAAAATACAACCAGAACACAGACTCAAAGCCCGAAAAACCCACAAAAACTGGGTTTTGTTTACAGGCAGGCACACTTTAATTTGTTCATAAAGTAGGTGATTATGTGCAGAACTGTTTATTTGTATATTGTCACTGACAAATGATTCAAGTCCAAAAATATGTAGCCAGGATCCTACTGGCAACTCACAGTGAGGAAACTGTTATTTACACAACATTAGCACTTTTTTGGGCAGTACATACCAGTGGGTGAGAGACAGCAAGAAAAGTTGTCTCTGTTAGGAGAGAAAGCTGTCCTCTAATCGCTTGGGAGATGGCAGAGTAGTTTCCTCTCCCTTACAGAGATGGGTGAGTAGACTCACTGAATCAGTGGTTGAAAAGTGAGTCAACATGTAGGCAAGTGTAATTGATTCAGCCAGTCTACTCAGCTTGAGACTAATAATAGGATTCAAACCAAAGTTTAACAAATACAACCTTCCCTTTTTTTGGTTGGAAATTAAATTTCACTGGATACCTTTTCTTTCTATAGACAGGTTGTTGGAATCCTCCCTCAAACCCCCTCCTCATTAACAATCACCAAAATGTTACTAATAACCATCAGATATAATTCATAGTGCTATTCTAGGTGGGAGGGACAGCAAGGTAGGATAGCAAGAATACCTGTGTAGCTTCTAAAATGAAATCTTGGATTATAAGCTTCTCTTCATTTGACAAACATTTATGTTCTTCAGAAATCAGGCTGACTTTGAAACTCTCACAATTGATAGGATCCTCTTTGTTTGGCCAGTATACAAATTCATCTTCAGCCTGCTACAAGAAAATGAAAAAAAAATCCAATGAAATACCAAATTAGCCATAAACCGGGCTCAAAGTAACCTCAACTTGGGTGAATTCTTGAATTCTTGCGATGTAACAATATAACTACTGTTACTATATGAGACTATTTCCACCACCCATAATAAAACACTAGTAAAGACAAAAGTGTATCTTTATTTCATTCTCATATTCTTAACATCAAAACAACTGTTAGATGAACTGTTACAGAAAGATAGCATAAGGAGTTCTATATTTTCTGCTGAGCCATAGAAGCATTTAATGAAAACACTGTTATGAATGAAAGTATTTAATACTTTACCATAATCTTACCATATTCTGACTATCTGGAAGCATGACAATTATCTGAGCATTGTGGTCCCATATCATTCTCCAAAAATCTTTAATTGTATGTAGCAGGGGATGCTGGGTAATGATGAATTCATTACTTTGATAATAACCCTGCAAAGTAAACACATTCAGTTGAGACCTAATATATCCTGTTTGATTTTAACATAGAAAGACTCTATTAAAAGAATAAAAAGTACATATAGTTAGAGCAACACAGAAGATGAGATGGCAAGTATTTAGATTATCCTATTTCAGCTTGATAACACAGAAACTCATGTAAGGTTAGGCTAGAACTGAGCCAGCATAGCCAGCATCTTCAATGCTGGGAGTTACAGCCTAAGAATAGCCCTGGCCAAATCCAACATTAATCCTACTGAAATAAATAAGAATAAAGTTGTGATTAACAAAATTCATTCATTTCAATGGTTCCTCTTGACTTAGTACATTATTTCACCTGGTCTGTATAACTTCTGCTGACGTAGGTAATGGTTGCAATTCTACGGCCATTTCTGCACATATTGTTATAGCGCTATTATTCCATTTTCAACATCCTGTGGAATCCTGGGGTTTGCAGTTTAGGGAGGGGCATTTAGAATTCTCAGCCAGAGAGCTCTTTGGCCTCCCTAAACTACAAACCCCAGAATTCCACAGGGTGTTGAAAGTGGAATGATAGCACTATAACAGTGTCGTGTAGAAATGGCTGATGTCTCTATTTACCTATTTCTATTTACCTACCTATGCCTTCACTCTTAACCTGTTTTATAGCACTGCTTCTCTGTTGTGGAGTTCCAGGGTGAAACTGTATATAAGACCTACAACAGTTCTACAGAAAAACTGAAAAGTGTAGATAATATTTTTCCCCCCAGAAACAGAGTAAACTTTATTTCATAGAAGGGTATAGGCAGCTGTTGTCTATTTTCTCTGTTTTTGACATTTCACATCATTTTGATCTGAAACTGTAGTGTAAGAGTGGCCACATTCCAGCTCTAGGTCCACATGCAGTCCTCAAGACTGCTCTTTCAGCCTTCAGTGTCTTCACACTCCATAGGATACCATTTTTTTCTGCTTAAAAAAAGAGTGAGGTGATACTCCCAGTATTAATTAACTTTTAGTCAAGGAACATTAACTTTTTTCAGCCCCCCCCCCTTTAAATCAAAAACTACCAGTTTTTTCAAAATCAGAGGTGGACTGCTTTTTGCTGCTTCTTTTTGTTTTTTTTTTGGGCCTATTATTGGCAGTCCATGCAGCCTCTATATTGTTCCAGGAACCGTCCCTTTCCCTGGCGAAGGGCAAGAGCTTAGTCCATGCTGGGAGAACCTAAAAGAAACACCAGCCCCCTTTTGGTGCTCCTTTGAGAAGAAACATCATTTTCCTACCCAAGGATTCAAAAAGGCCAGAAGCAGCATCATAGTGCGGGGAGAACAGAGGGGTGGTGGTGCTTCTTTTAGGTTCCCCCAGCATGGAGTAAGCTCTTGCCTATCGCCACTCTGCTCAGAGAAGAGGATGGTTCCTTTTTGGATAAGGAAGTGTAAAGTGCTTACACTGACCCATGGATAAGTTGACCCAGTTTTGGAGGGGGGGGGTGTCAATTTTTTTACTAGGAGTTTTAGATGTATACACAAATATATACAGTAAAAGAAGACAAGTCTTGTAAACATTGTTTTTTCATGCTGCTTCATGTCTGCTTGAAAAGAAGGGGGAAAATAGACAAATTTTCCTATTTGGAACAGTAGTGGCAGCAATAATGGTGTGTCAAGGACAAGGAAAGAGGTAGATGGATAAAGATCCTCTAGCAGAAGAGAAAGCTTCAATTAAGAGGTGCAGAGCAGTGATCTATTATAGTCCTTCACCCATAAAAAGACTGTCTATTGTGTCAGAACTAGATATTACTGCACAGCGTTAGGCCTTACTGAAAGTCTTTCTACTTGAAAGACACACAGAGATATGTATATGTGTGTGTACACATACACAGAAAAGATATAATGGAACCCAAAGGGCCTCCACAAAAGAAAAATGAAGGTTACTCAAATTGCAGTACAATATGTGAGAAAACTCACCATGATATAGGAAGCATTGATATAATCTGTGCCTTCACCAGACAAGGATGATATACCAACTCTTGATCTTTCCACTGTAAAATGAAAAGTAGGGGTTTATTTATTTATTTATTTTTGGCTAGCAAATATGCCAAAATGTGCTGTTTAGTTGCTCCAGACTGCATCTTTTTTTGACTCAAGAAAACTGAAGGACCATCTGCCAGTCATACTGTCCAATGTGAATCATATTTTTCTACCTTTATTCCACCCAGCTGCTTTTTCTGTTGATTGGTGGGCAGCAGAGCTTGGAAATGTTATTTCTTTGTGTTAAAACATACAAAATACACCCTTCCAGATGAGAAATTCCAGGGGAAGTAGTCCTCAAAGAAACTGTTCCAAGCTCTATAGTGACACTATATAGGTAACAAGCATGCTGTAGGCCTCTCCCACTTCTCTCTTAGCTTGGCAGTGGTGAAGTACCATGGACCCAGGTTCGTCTTATTCCTGTTGTAGGGTGCTTGACTGTTAATGTTAGTGATAGAGGTTGACTATGAAAAAGCATTTCCTGTCTTGTACTGAGGGCTGACAGAGTGAAAACGAGTGAGGGCTCTTGTCCCTCTCATAGTTATGTAGAAGAAGGAATTTCAGCAAGTATTGCTTATTGCCTAGTTGCAATGACAAGCCACATCTGGTAAAATTCCCCGTTCTACACAGTGAGGAGCTATCTTTAGTTTTCAGTCTGGCAACCCTACGTGTACCACATCAATAACATACAACTTAGGGGAAACTCATTTTTGTGAAATGTATATGAAAAATCATTCCAAGCCATTCATAGGGAATTGTTCCCCGCTGTGGGTGGGGGAATCATGCTTGAAAATACTTTAGAAAAAAAAGTAATGATTCAGCAAATATTGTCTGTACCATATAAAGAGCCTATTCTCATAACAGAGTGCTGCTCACACAACCCCTTTTCACCAACATATCATACTACATATTTAATTAGATCTGAGTGAGCTTGTATCAGCTTAACTGCGCCAAAATTCATGTAGTCACTAAGGTTGCCACCCACTGAACATCAGAAATGGTCACAGGCATTAAACAGTGGCAATGCCATCATCGCCCCACCCTTGAGCTTTCTTTATAATCCCTGAAAACTATACTAGGATACTAGACTAAATGGCTCATTGAGCTAATCTTTAATAAATGTTAAGATTTTCTCAACAAACCTACCAGGAATTATGGATGAAGTCCTGTTCTTTTCTCTGTTAGACTGCTTTAGCGCAGTAGAATAATCACACTGTTGTATGTTAGATTGGCTAAGTAGCTGAAGACAAAATTAATAAAAGGAACAGAATTTAGTTTACATACATGTGACAGGAGCAATACATGCAAGTAGGGTTCATGCCAAGAAAACACATTACAGATTTTACTGTTCAATGAATCCTACATCTCCCATTTGCTTATACTCACATTGCAGAGGGCAGTGGGGAGGGATGAGAATGTTCATTTTGCCTGAGCCAAGATTTGACTTGGGGAATAACAACTGGATATCATTTCTAGTTGTGATTTCTGGGTTTTCTGTCATCTCTGGACTAGATTCTAGTGTGCCTCCTGCCTTTTTATTACACATGGTAACAGAGGTCTCCAGCTTATGCTCTCAGCAAACACGTAAGATGCAACTACCTAGCCTCCCTTCAGCTGCCCAAACATCAGGATGTCCACACTTGAATGGACATAAAAAGAAAATTTTTCTAAACCATTTTTTCAAAGCCTTATTCAACTCTGGGAAACCAGAATGAGACATCAGTTTTTTTATAGTGAAGCTATAATTCCTAAGCATTCCCTAATTTTATCCAGCAGCTAATTGACCATTTTTGTGCTGAAGTGAAACTTCCGGCTCCTTGGAAACTAAGAATCTCACCTTGAATTGTTTCTCTAATCTTGTCTTCCCCATTGGTCCTGGTATTAAGAGTGAATTAACATAGGCATGAATGTGACTTTCAGGTACTTCTGTCTCTTTGCTAAGTATGGCCTCCACAAGTGTATCATGAATGAAGACATACTGTTCCTGATTTGATAAAAAAGGAAATGTTTGCATAATGTTAAAGAACAAAACCAGGGCAGATCTGCCAAGATCATTTAAATAGCAGTCACAAACACATTTTTCTTCAAAGTGGAAAAAAATATAACTAAACAAATTAACCAATATCTCTTTTGTGCGAATATTAATCAAGTTATACTATTTGCACAGTATTTACATAGAAGATGATATCATCTGAGCAATTTCCAGATTCCAGGCAGATTTTCCTACTTCTACTCTGCCATTTCAGTACCAAGTAGGAGAAAATTCATAAGGAGTTCATCTGAAAAGAAGTTTATGCTGTGTAAATACTGGGGTGGCAACAAAAAGCCTTGACTCTGCAGGGAGAACTGTCCCTTCTCTGATGCAGTCACCATGTTTCTCTCAATTACATTCATTTTTCAAGGTCTGCACTGACGTCCTTTTGCAGATTGCTGGATGAAAGTCTGAACTTGTCCAAAATGGGTTTGGCATTATCTATGAAAAAAGTCCATCGAATGATTCTTCTCACCATTGTAGCTTTTTAATACTGTTCAATAGTGTCCTTTATTACAAATATTATTTAGTGAGTTGTAAGTGCACAGCAGGGTTTTGGAATCTGCTGTTTCCAAAAACCCCATGCCACCTGACATGCTATTCCAAAATTTGGTGCTTTTTAATAAACGGCCTCAGACACAGAGCATGGGATGTTTGGGAGGAAGTGGAATAAATTTTGGAATTTTTGTGCACCCATACAGAGGTGCATGTTTACCATTATATGGGAGCCTGTAAACATTCTTGTTGGGGTGTCAGAGAATGTTCTTCTAGAACTATGCTGCAATACAAGCCCAGACACCTTAAGATAGAACATAAACCATGTTTTTATTATGGCCTTCCCCTTCCTTCCTTCCTTCCTTCCTTCTCCTTTTTGGTAGCTGGACCTTAAATTGCAATTAGAGTTTTCTGACATTTTTGTTTTATTTTTTTACTTTCACTTTTCAACACTTTAAAATGTCCGCTCTGAGATTTTGTGATAAAGAACTGGGGCATTGAAAACAGAGACAAACCACTTTTTCTTACCTCTGTTTGCACCAAGTAATTCCTTTGTGTTCGTATGTGCTTCAGGAATCCAAATACATTGACAGTTCCCTCATGCTGAATTTGTTGCAACATACTATCTAATACTATGTATGTACCTGTCCTTCCAACACCAGCACTGAAAAAATGAATTTTAAACTTATTTATGAAACTATTTATTTATAACAACAACAATAAATAAATCTATTATATTAGATCAGGGAACATGAAAAAAATGAATAGCAAAAGTAGAACAGCCTACATCTATACTTTTATGAACAGAGCTACCCACAAAATAAAGACCTTTGATGTTATATGCTACATAATTGTGAACCTGTTGCTAGAAAGCAGTTCTGTTATGATTCAAGGCTGATATATTAAAATGATAGTTACAATGCATCTGTCTCTAAAGTGAATAAGGAAGCTAACTTACATGGTACATCTGTATGTGTAATGGAATTCACATGAGACTGAAGACAGTCATGCTGTTTATCCCCAAAGATCTATGGAAATGTTCTTTATCTTTATCTATATCTATAGCTATACTGATGTCTGGAACCCCTGTTCAGCAGCTGCTATATTGTAAGCTGGCATTATGATAGCCTGACTGCTAGAGATTCACGTTTAACCTCCTGAACTACCAAAGATGACCTCCAAAACCAACTTTTTTAGCCTGGCAGATCCCCGACCACAGTGTTTCTGAGGTGCTTAAGATTGGAGCGCTGGGAAATGACATCTGTAGTATGGTCCCTGATACAGGGTGCCTTGGGACAAGTGGCTGTGGTAGAACCCTGAAGGACCTCTCAAGCTGTCTGTTCTCAAAGCATGTTGCAATGAAGAGAGTACTACAGACATCGTCTCCCAGTGCTCTGATCTCCAGTGTCCCAGAAACACTTCAACTGAGGTGATGCCAGGTTGTGAAAGCAGGCTGGGGGCAATGTCAGTTGTTAACTACTATGGTGATGCAAGATCACAGCCTGTACCTGTATTTATAATCTACTAGCGTATTTACCCAGCGTTGCCCGGGATTTTCTTTTCTCACAGGTAACACATGTTAGAAATACCTTAGGAATTACCTTATCTTACCTCAGGGATTAGATGAGGTTGAAATACACAGATTCGAGATCCTGTGTCTCTAATTCCCCAAACTGTCTTGTCCAGTACCTGTAACTTTTCCCCATATTCCCCAATCCAACCTGTATTCAGAGTTATTAACATACAGAGGTTGGGTTCCTGAGGGAGATACACTGGCCTCTTCTTCTTTGCTGCTAGGCCTCATCTCCATAGCAACTGGACTGGCCCAAGGGCTTTCTGCTTGAGAATTCTAAAGGCCCCTCCCTAAACTGCAAACTCCAGGATTCCATAGAATCTTCTTTGGCAGCCAGTCATATGAGGTCTTCGCCTGACGCAGCCAATTACATGAGGTCTTCTCTGCCTGACATGGGCAAACAGACAAACTTTGACTTTTATATATTAGATCTACAACCTATGCTGGCATCCAGTTCAATATTTACCTTGTTGCAAGCCAGATTTACAACACTGCAAATATTTTCATTCATGTGTATGAATGTGCACCACTGCAATCTTTGAGACACCACTAAAACCTAACTTAGAAGTCAAACAGTGTCACCAACATAGGGATTTCTGAGACACTGGATTCCCTGCAACTGTCTGTCAGAAAGTGCTGCCAGGAGAAGGATGGACACTTCTTCACTCGCCTCCCCATTCCCCAGCACTTCAGAAATTTCTATTTTGATGGCACTGCCTGACTTCTAAGATGGGTTTTTGAGTATCATGTTGGAAAATTTAGCTACTACAGAGCAATGTTGTCACAGCTATGTCTCCTGATGACAGGATCTTGGTGTATATCTATTTACAAATCATGTAATAACATTAAAATGCAGGAGAATTTCAGTAAAAACAACTGACCTGCAATGAACCACGACTGGTCCTACAGCATGACGTTTAGCATATGATACCTTTCGAACAAATGTGAGCACTGGTAAAGTATATTCAGGGACACCCATATCAGGCCACTGCGTGTAGTGATACTGTGAAACTACACGGCCACTGGGCCTTCCTTTTTGGGAACCCTACAAATAAATAATAACTGTTAGATAACAATAGAAGGGGGTGCAGAAGGCAAATAAAACACTTATCATGTAGTAATTATACAAATTACAAATTTCACATTTTGTGTTAGTGAAGAAATTGGAAAGTGATTTTAAAGTAATTACTTTAAAGCAATTGCTTAAAGTAATTTTAAGCTGGATCTGACATGTGGAAATATCAGTTTAACCAACTGACCCATTAATATGAGAATAGCAGAAAAGGACAGGTAACAATATCAGCGTAACAAAGTAAGAAAACAATGCATGTTTTCTCAGTTGTACAACCCATGGCATTCAGTGAGACCTCCCCTCAGATGCAGAATACCACAGCCTTAATGGCTTCATTTATCAATTAAAACTTTAAGTTCTCTGGCTAGGTCCAGAGTGTCCTGTCTGTGAACAGAGGAGTTCCTCCCATTTGTAGGAGACTCCTCACCACTATCTCCTATGAATGACCTTCAGTCCTCCACAGCAGCCTTTCAAGAAGTACAGAAGAATCAGGGACTGGCTTTTGGAAACTCTGGATGAAAATCCTGAATATATAGTAAAAATTTACTATACAATTTGAAGAAAAACTGGAAATATCCAAAATTCTACACAAATATTAAACAATTTACATAGGGAACTGGTTATTTGAATATTCAGGGTCTATTTTCATCTCTCATCTGGATTAAGTGTTGATCATCCTAGTATTCTACAACATTTTTTTCTGGGTTAGGTATTAGTCTAGATGAGAGCTGTATGTTTTTCTAAATCTATATGAATGACTGCAGTGACTGCAATATTTCTCTTATTAGTACATATCATTCAGTACTAATCCTAGCTTCCAAAAAACATGTTGTCACAGACCAATTCTGCCTTCCTTATCATCCCTGAGCATTACAAAATAACAGGATTTTGTGATTTCCAAAACTCAGGTACCACTAAGAATTTGCTGTTGATGAAGTTGATTAATTCAAGATTTTTATGAACTGAAATAAATCTGAATACTGGCATCAAGAGGACACCATCTCTTCAGAAAAGGGAAAATCCAGTACTACTGGATTCTGTAGTGGAATTTGCTAGCACTCCTAATTATACCATTAAATTTGTTCAGGAGCAAGCTCCTGTAATTTCACTTAATTTCATACAGTAGATGCAATCATTTTAATTTCAGTGCAAATGCAGTTGTAGTCAACTTGCACGTACTGAATTTCCTAGTCACTGAGGATTTTTACAGATTAGTCAATGAGGATTTTACAGATTAGAGAATTGTTTCCAAGAAGCAAAGGAAATGTCCCTCACAAGAATAAAAAAATCCAATAAATAAATGAACATATTTCATGTAGAA